>JAJGRX010001162.1:0-1392500 GCA_025461125.1 Carex kokanica
TAATAGGTTTACATGATTTATACAGTATTTTACATGATCTATCAATTAGGTTTAAAGATTATGTAGAGTATTTTACAGGATCTATTTAACAATTTTACAAGATATATGCAATAGTTTACATGATCTATGCATTGCTTTTCTTTTCTTTATTTTACAGGATTTGTTTAACTGTTTTATAGGATATATGCAATAGTTTACAGATATATGCAATTGTTTTTAGTTTACAGGATATATGCAATTGTCTGATCCCCAATCCTAATCTGAGAATTCTGAACAGAAAGAAATTTATAAGATTTATCTAATAGATTTACATGATCTATTTAATATGTTTACATGATATATACAATATTTTACAGGATCTATCAAATAGGTTTACATGATCTATACAGTATTTTACAAGATCTATCTAACATGTTTACAATATATGCAATAGTTTACAAGATCTATGCATTAATTTTTTTTTTTTATTTTACATATCTGGATTGATTCATGCAGATTGTTGAGTTAGTACTACAGCTGATGCAATATGAGACACCTATTAAGCATCTATGGATTGATTCATGCAGTGAGATATGTTTTGTACAATATTTTACAATATGTACTAAATAGTTTTATAGTATGTATCAGTTATTTTACAGGTTTCATGAAATAGTTTTCATTCTATTTATTTTAACATATCATGGATTGAATTTACAGCTTGTTGAAATGCTTAAAGTTTTATAGGATATCTCAGTTATTTCACATGTTTCATTTAATAGTTTTATAGTATATCAGTTATTTTACAGGTTTCATGCAGTAGTTTTGATTCTATTTATTTGGCATATCATGGATTGAATTTGCAGCTTGTTGAAATACTTAATAGTTTATAGGATATCTCAGTTATTTCACAAGTTTCATTTAATAGTTTTATAGGATATATTAGTTTTGTAGGATATGCAGCTTTTTGACATGTTATTAAATGTAAAATATTTTACATGATTTACTTAACATTTTTATAGGATACAACAGTTAAATTTATTTTACATATTATGGATTGATTTTGCAGCTCGTTGACGTGGTCCTAAATTTGATGCAATACGAGACTCCCGTGAAGCATCCATGGTTTTTCATTTCACTATATTTATTCGTAAGTTATTATGTACTTCTGTTATTATGAATTAAATTTTGCAGACTTCTAATTTTCAAATACTTCAGTAATATTTTAATGTTTGTTTTTTGTCTATTGTATTCTAATGCATCTATATGATGAAAAAGAAGCAGTTAAGGCCCTTACGCAGTTGTTTGGCCCTCAATTTGACATCATCAGATGGCTGTTCATTCCAATTTGCAAGAAAAAACATTGGGTGCTTGTTGCGGTGGATGTTCTTGCTATCATGATGCATTATTACACCTCAGCTGGTGAAGTTGGAGAATATATGCAATACCACTGGCACACGATTAAATGACTGAAAGAGTTCATTTCCTAGAGGACTTGTGAGTGCTTTCTTTAAAAAAATCTAGTTAATATATAGGTTTCATGCAATAGTTTTATAAGATGTATCAGTTAATTTACAGGATTAGGACTTGAAGTTTGTGTGAAATTTGTTCATTTTTTTTTTCCTTTCAGCTAAACCAGCTTGGAAATGCTTAACAGTTTGTGTGAAATTCATGCAGATTGTTGAGTTAGTACTACAACTGATGCAATATGAGACACCTATTAAGCATCCATGGATTGATTCATGCAGTGAGGTATGTTTTGTACAATATTTTACAATATGTACTAAATAGTTTTATAGTATGTATCAGTTATTTTACAGGTTTCATGAAATAGTTTTCATTCTATTTATTTTACATATCATGGATTGAATTTGCAGCGTGTTGAGATGTTCTTAAATGTACAATATTTTACATGAAATGCTTAACAGTTTTATAGGATATATCAGTTATTTCACATGTTTCATGCAATAGTTTTATAGGATATGCAGTCTTTTGAGATTCTCTTAAATGTAAAATACTTTACATGTTCTACTTAACAGTTTTATAGGATACAACAGTTACTTTACATGTTTTATACAAAATATTAATTTTATAAGTTTGCATTTGTTGGTTTTACAGTTTACAACTGCGAGTTTTACAGTATTGAAGTTTTATAGTTTGTATATGTTAGTTTTATAGTTTCAAGGGTTAATTTTACAGTATTCAAGTCTTATAGTTTGCATGTTAGTTTTACAGTTTACATCTGCCAGTTTTACAGTATTGAAGTTTTATAGTTTCAGGTGTTAATTTTACAGTATTGAAGTCTTATAGTTTGCATGTTAGTTTTACAATATTAAAGTTTATGGTGTAATTCTGATTTGTAATATTATTCTCTCAGCAAGGTAACTCCAAATTATAACCTTGTTTATTTTGTTTTTTTGCAGGATGATATTTCAAAAGAATGTGTGGTTTTAGCAATGAAGCTTCCCACTCATCCAAATAACGTTCACCAGAGGGTTATGAAGTAATTACATTGTTTGTATGTTTGGTGTGAAAACAAATGTATTTGGTTGTTGAACAGATGTATTTGGTTGTGGGGAACAGATGTATTTAGTTGTTGAACATATGTATTTGGTTGTGAATTTTAGAGTATTGAAGTTTTATAGTTTGTATTGTTAGCTTTTACAGTTTCAGGTGTCAATTTTACAGTATTGAAGTCTTATATTTTGCATCTGTTAGTTTTATAGTTTACATTTGCGAGTTTTACAGTATTGAAGTCTTATTTTACATAATATAGATGCATATATAATATTAATATGAAGAAAAAAAATTAAAAAAATTAAAAAAAAAATTTAATTTTGATGCAAAAAACAATTGAATTTTTGCATAATTTTAGGTATTATTTGGAAATAACTGCAAGTTTGAGACAGTGGTTCGGTTTTGAAATCTTCTAGAAGCTATCACTCTGAAAGTACAGTCAGTTGAAGTACAGGTAGTTTGGCTGTGTGGAAGTTGCCAAATGGTTGTCATTGAAGATATGATTTTGAATTTTGAATTACGTGTTATAATATGATTTGTCATTGAAGATACAATATTGAGTATAGAATTTACAGTATTCGCACAAGTCAAATGACCCCTAAAGTGGTTTATTTTTCAAATCTTCTAGAAGTTGGAAGTACAGTCAGAAGTACAGTTAGTTTTTCAAGTTGATAACAGTTTTCAACTAACTTGGGACCACTTGAGTTGTTAGAATTTTGAACTAGGTATTATGGCATGATTTGTTGTTGAAGTTGCAGTATTGATTATAGAGTTTACAGTATTCGCGCAAGTCAAATGACCAGTTTTTTGGGTAAAAACTGGGTACAAGTCCTTGGGTACAATTAGTCGGACCCATTATAATAGAGTTTAGTCTTAATTAACCTAATTACATTTACTATTGTAAATAGTACTAGTAAAATGTGAATCAATAGAAGTTTATAGAAGTCGCTGGAATGGAACAAGGAAAATAATATGTTGTTGAAGCCGTTGGAGAGTGAGTGTGATCCTCTCCATTTGGAGCAGAACTGGATATGTCATCTGTTATCTTAACATATCTGCTACTGTACCTCAGTGAATTCTAAATGTTGTCATCAAATCAATTAATTAATTAATAGCATTTCTTTCTTTCTTTTTAGCTATTGGTGACAACAACAACAAAAAAAAAAAGTAATTATCGACCATGTTTATTCACTAACATTACTTTTGAAATAAAGGAGGGAAAAGAAGATTCCGCATTCTCTTTAAAATACAAAAAAAAAAAAAAAATACTTCTCCGAGGTTTTTATGTTAGGTGATACATCATATCCACGTAACATAACTGTAGTAAATACCAAAGTTTAAGTAACGAAATGCTTGAGCAAGGCATTTATAGCTCAGTGTAGATAATTAGTACGAAACCAACTTTGTTAACATTTCATGGTGGAAAATTTAAATAATCAAAATAAAATTATAGACACTATATGTATCATTTTCTATATGCAAATGTAAATAATTATGACATTTTAATTTTATCTTGACTGTTATCCACGTAGATGATTTATGAACATTTTCTTGGTACCTTCGGATTTTAGTTCGGTCTCAGTCATTATGAGCTAGAAATTAGCAACGATCCTGATCTTTCAGAATTAAAAAAATCAAACTTTTGGAAAAGGAAATGATTTTTTTTTTTTTGAGAAATAGATGAAACCGAATTAATATATAGTGCAGTTTTACCAAAATATGCTGATGGAGTCGGACCGATGATGCAGTCAGTCCCATCAATTTCTTGACAAACATGTGATCAAGATAGATTTCAACATTTGAAACCTGCACCTGGTGAGATAAAACCATTGGTATAGTTTCATCTATTTTTCGAATAATAAAATTTTGAATTTCTAAAAAATATAGGGTTCTTCTGGATTGGAAAAATATTTCTTTCACAAAATTTTGGAAATTTTTAATTTCTAAAACCGCAAGAGGTGAATCCAAAGAGAGAGAGAGAGAGGCCACTAGAAATGAACGCAGAACATATTCAAATTCATACCTTTTTGCTCAGGTTTTGTTTATAGTTTTTAGAACATGCATCTTCTACATTCAATTTCCAACCTAAAAATGAGTGGCATCCGCCCGAAAGGAATTAATTAATTATAATGAAGACTTGTTAAACTTTTACTTTTAGAGCATGGGGAAATATTGAATATTCTCTTTCTTTCTTTCTCTTCTCTCTGTGCGCTGCGCTGTGAGAAAAGCTTAGAGAGAAAGAAATCAAAGGAATGCGCGCGCACAACATACCTAACTTAGAGAGAAAGAAATTAAAGAAGCGGATCCGTACAATACCATGTGCGCGCGGTAATTAATTTAAATTATTTTAGCGTACATTTGAGATTTACGATGCATTTAAACGGCATCGAGGTGATTTTCAATAATACTATCAAATTACTACTTTTATACAAGAAAATCTCCCTGATTTTTATTAATATCCAAAGTTAATTAGAAATTGATAAAAATGCACAAATTCGCTAGGAGTTATTAAAAATGTCTATATCGATCAGAAAATGAAAATGCCGGTACTAAATATTTTTTTTTAGAGACAAATAGCAAAAATGCTTAAATCTAACACTAAAAAATTGATTTTTTTTTAAATATTGTTTAGATTATTATTTTATATATAATTAGCATATTTATACTAAAATACGATAAATTACTTGAAATTATGTTAAATTACGCTGAATTACAATAATTATGTTAAATTATGCTAAAGTACGTAAATTACATTAAATACGTATGAATATGAATGATATCTTCATTGAGAATGCGAAAAACGACGACGGAACTTCAAATGGTCATAAACGGGCACTCGAGTTTTCGATTTCAGCAAATGACCACTTTTCGGAAAAGCTTGCGAAAATACCAGTGTTTTAAATAGCGGCGCTATACAGCGTTTTTGGACCCTAAACGCTAAGCAATGACATAAAAAATGCGCTATTTGAGCTACGACCGCTATAGCGCATAGTGTGTAGTGCAAATAACGCACACTATGCAACATGGATTTTTTTTTTTTTGCAATTTACGTATTATGCTCTATATTAAACTTTTAATTATCAAAAAGAGAGATATATCCACGTATTGGGTAAATTATTTTTGTCACATCATCCTCATCGGGAGATGATGACATTGAGTTGCTTGTTGACATTGACTCAGATAATGATGTGTCTGACTCTGACTCTGACGAATCTATAGAATTACTGATTTGAATATGGAGTAACAAAATGATACTTACTATATGATAGTTGGAATATTTTTAATAGAAAAATATAGATAATGTATGCCATGATGCTTAGATTATTTTAAAATTTGAATAGAAAAATATAGATTATGCAATGATGCTTAAGTTATTTTGAACATAAAATATCGATAGTTTATGATATTACTATGGATATTTTGAATAACAATTTAGACTTTGTACTGGTTCAACATTAATATTATAATTCCTTAATAAATTTGGTGTTATTTATTGTTCTATGAGACTTTAGATAATGTTGATAGTTAGTACAAATATTGAATATACGAAATGTAAAAAAAAATGCTATGTAGCATAGCTTCCACTATAGCGACGCTATTAGCTATAGCTTTTTTTGTAACCTTCCCGCTATGACGCTATAAACGCTATTTAGAACCTTAGAAAATACGCATGCGTCAATGCTCGCGATGCCGGATATACGAAATTTTCCTCGTCTTTAGATCCATATATAGAATTAACTCAGTTGTCTTTTTTTTTGTTTTTTTAAATGCCTTGACAGATACTGTCAGGTTTAAATAAATAAAAGTAGCTGTCAAAAATACCTTTTCTAAATTAAAGGGATTATTCTTACATCTCTCGATTTTAAATTTTAAGCACTGAATTCACACTAAAGTAAGATGTGGAATTAAATTGGGATACACTCTGGAATAGAATCATCCGAAATTAAAAATAATGTAAGAAAGTGACAAACATATTAATGAAAAGTAATACATGAATTGTATTTTTGCTCAGCACATTTCTTTTTATTTTTGTAAGATCAGTTGGCGATGACAATCTGACAAATCTAGTGATCTAGTGGATTTAAGAAAGAAGCGAGAAAAATAAATTAACAAATTAACAAATTCTCAGCCTTTTTGAATGCACCTAGAACAGAGATAGTAATCAACGAGGATGTTAAATTGTTAATTTTTTTTTATATATTATATTTGTCATGCATATAAGATCAAAGTTTGGAATTTTTCAACAACTCTTCAGCAAAATGAAATTTAAATGGTACGAATTTTGATTAAAAAATTAGTATATTTCAGACCTCTTTTCAATCATTACAGATCAAACCAAGCTGTCTAATAATTTCATCATCATCAGCCTTTATGATTACACTGCAAAGTGCAAAATCATACTTTTACAGTGTAAGTTATTTGACTTGATAAATGAATTCTCATTTCACCTAAATAGCAACCGAGTTAAAGCTTTAGTTTGGATATAAATTGCCCGATCAAAAATTCACAATAAATATAAACAACTCCGTCAATTTTAATTTGAAATTTTAAGTTACTTTGGAGAATTTTAAACGCCATATAAAATAAAATAAAAACGAAGAAAAAAAGGAAAACGAGGGAAGAAATAACGTTAACTCATCCCTGTACGGCTGTACTTGAGCTGGAACGCAGCCTACTCCCTTCTGCTTTCCTCTATTGATACATTCATTTAGGGGGAATTTCACGTATACCCCTCAAAAACTTCAAAATTACGTATTTTCCCCCTCTAAACTTCAAATACTCACAAATTTACCTATTTTATTGTCTTTTTTTATTAATCTTATTCTAAATTTATAAAATACCCAGTTTACCCTTTATTAAAAACATAAAAGCTCATCATACTCAAATTTTAATCTAAACGGTTAATCTACCGTCCGAACTGCTTTTAGATCTACACGTTCATCTGCCGTCGGACGGTGGACGAACCCCTTCAGATTCAAATTTGAGTCTGATGGGCTTTTATATACTTTTAATAAAGAGAAATGAGTATTTTAAAATTTAGAATGAGTTTTAATATAAAAGACAACAAAATGGGTAAATTTGTCATTTTTGAAGTTTAGAGGGAAAATACGTAATTTTAAAGTTTAGAGGAGGAAATACGTAATTTGAAGTTTTTGAGGGGTATACATGAAATTCCCCTTTCTTTTAAATACACCCCACCAAATTGTTGTTTTAGCATATAGATCCCTTCTCCCAACCAAATTTTTTTACAGTTTTTTTTTTCTTATTTTAAATTTTTCAGTATTGCAATCTCTTAAGGAAATTAAATAATCGATAAATTAATAAGATGACTGTTCCTACTGTTGATTTCATATGATATAAAAAAATAGTTTAACGTTGTACGAGTTGTAAATTATGCTAAATTCTTTATGAATTATTTATACAGATTGTACAAGTTGTAGATTATGCTACATTCTTTTATGAATTATCTATACAAATAACTCGGATATGTATTTTTAATCTCGAGGGAGTCCGTAAAAATAGATACAATTGGGGAGAAAAAGTTTATCAGATCAAAAGGACTTGCATATATTCTACTATTATGAAATGATTTTTGTTGGATTGTGCAATAATCTACTTGTCTATTTGACTAGATTTGCAAAACATATATTTGTTGAATTTTATAGTTTTTTGTCTTGAGATATTGTGCAGGTTCATTGACGATATAAATTGCCACATATGCATCAATGATGCATGATCAATTGCTATACTTATCAAGGATGAGTCACGAAGAACCAAGCACTGACTTAGAAGCATCACCTCAAGATTAGGTTTAGACATCTGTAAAATTGGTTAAGTATGCTTGAGAATGTGCTAATTTGGGCTAACTGTTGCAACGGATTAATGAAGTGTTATAACGGTTTAATTCATTACCTCAGAACACAGCCAAATCGATTTAATTAATTGTAACGCTCAAATAACCGTTGCTATGGAATAAATCAAGTTTGGACCCCAAAACTTCCAGAGACATCCGTTATGCAACCGTTGCAACGTTTATAAGCGTTAGGGTATCCCAGCGCAGCCAAACCTGCTAACTGGGGCTAACCGTTGTAACGGTTAACGCCAGTTACCTTATTTTATTTCTCTCTCTATAAATATAAGCAAATCAAGGTTGGATTATCACTCTAGCTATCCCCAACTGCAATATTTCGATTTTTTTTCAGATCTAGAAAAAGCCATTGTTGCTGGTGCACACAACTTCAATATTCATACAACAATCTCAAGCATACTCCACCACAATCAATCTTGTGTAAGAAGTAGAGTGATCCGTGTGTGATCATCTTGTTTGTTTCATACATTTGAGCCTTTAGTGCTCGTGAGCCATTTCCGTGCTTGGGCCGTGTGACTTTCCAAGCCTTGTAAGGGCTCATCGGTTCCACTTTGTACTCCTTTCTCATTGGATAAAAAAGGCACGTCATCTCGAAGGTCGCGAGCCCCGGAGACGTAGGTGTTAGTGCCGAAATATGTAAATAACTCTCGTGTCAAGTGTCTCTTAAGTTTTCTATTTATTTTACGCCAAGAATAATATACACACACGTTAGTAAAAAGCACTTAGATTTAAAATTTAGAAAAGTCCCATATTCACTCCCCTTTAGGTGCCTTGGGGACCAACAATTTTATCGTATCTTGTAGGAAGGTTTGTGCTGTTTCACTTACTTGAATAATAGAAGTGTTAAAAACTTAAATAGAAAAAAAGACATCACATTATATAAGCATATCTTTTTCATTAAATAAGTACAATGTTTAGGATTTTAACATGATAACATCTTTTTTATATTCAAATAAGCAAGTAATATAATATATCTGACATTTATAATCTTCGAAAAATTATCAAATATTAGTTAACCTTTTCTATGTAGAAATATAATTTGCAGCTTAAGTAATTTCATTATTTTTCTATTTTTTGTCAATAGTTTTTGCTATGTATGAATTATACAGGAGACTAACTGTTCCTTTTTAAAAGCATGTGTGGTGAAAAATCCCAGGATACCCTTCTCGTATAATGAATTTTTTTTATAAACCATATTTAAAAATAAGAATTTTATGAAACCAACATGATTACTTTTATAAAAAAATTCTCGTATAATCATACTTTTACCATCGCATGAAAAAAAAAAACACACGTCTGCGTGATGGACCAGATAAAAACTCGGAGATTTTGAAGGGACATGGACAGCCATAATATACAGTATTTTAAATTTTAATATTTTGAAGGGGTTTATACAGAATCGGCTCCGAACTTTTTCACACAGTGTGATGTGTCCTTTACCGCGTCGCCTAGGAGAGAAGTCTCGCCTTATTTCATGCGCCAGCGCCACCTTTCTCTCTTCGTCTCCTCCGCTTTCTCTCTTTCTCTCTCTTTGCAACAGAAGCTTTGTGCGTAGCGTAAGAGATAAACTCTACTCTTCGTAAGGTAGAAGGGAAAAAAAAAACAGTTTCGTTTCCACTCTCTTTCCGAGCGGGAAAAGGAATCGCTCTCTTTTCGTGCATTTGCTCGCTTCATGGTGGGTTTTGTAAATTTTGAGCGATTTTAAACCAACTGAAGACGAATCGCTATCGTTTCCTGCATTTTCCGACTGAAGTTGGATTTGGAGATAATTTGGGGCTTTGGTGGTTGTTTTGGTAGTTCTTCAAGCACTGATGGAGTCTACCAGTGGATATTTTGTCGCAGGGACAAAAAACCAATTTTTAGTGCTCAATGCTGATGATTCAATCAAGGTGAGATAGTTCACTAGCATGCACTAGAATATTTCCCTTGCTTTTTATTTTCATGTTGTGGTTGTTTGGTATTGAATGTAGATGTAGCTATTTTCTACAATTTGAAACAATCTGACAGTTTCTTTTTGGGGTATTTCTTCTACAATCTTCTAGGATTAATCTCTCCCTCCCTCCCTCCCTTCTCTTTCTGGGTTTTCTTTCAGTCAAAACGGTTTTAGTTTGGTAAATTTGGAGATTTAGTGACCTACAATTTAATTTTACTGCTATACTACAATTAAACTGGTCAAAGCACGTGTGACTTTTTAGCAAATAAAAATTTATCAAATCGACCTCACTAATTTTCTAATCATTTCCCTGCATTTAGTTTAATTTTACTAGTTGAATAAATAATTTATTTCGTCATCTACCGTATTCCCTTCCTCCCCACAACCCAATTACCCAACTATAGAAAGATGTTTAAATTTAGTGAAAATTCTTGAAGAAATATCACCTTTTGATTCGACCCTATCTAATTATGTCTTTTTTAAAGAAATGTTCCTTGCACATTCTATGGGTGGCAGTACTAATAATAAAATACCCATTTTCACACCTCTCCATTTTATAACAATGGTGAATCTCCTTGTGATTCTCTATTTTATTAACAAATTGAAGGATAAAATTTAGGAATTAATGCTTACTGGAGTACTTATTGTGACTATGTTGATGTAATATCCACTTTGATACACAAATCAACATCTTTAAGTCACTATTAAATTCATCTGCTACTGTTCTACATGCAGGCTAGATCCATTCAGCAGCAGTCAGAGCAAATTTGTCAAATCTGTGGGGATGACATTGAATATTGGGAAGAAGAGGGATTTTTTGTGGCATGTAATGAATGTGCCTTTCCTGTGTGCCGCACATGCTACGAGTATGAAAGAAGAGAAGGCACCCAAGCTTGTCCCCAGTGCAAGACTAGATATAAGCGTCACAGAGGTTTTAAACTCTAATTTGACTTCTTTTTGATAGTTCAGTTGCTGCTCTGCAAACATATTCTTTGGATGAAATCTTTAATTCAGGCAAATTACAATAAAACGGGAAAAGGAAGAATATAATTAAAAATAATGGGGGAAAAGATAGATTTGGGTAAGAGTAGATATGGATAAAGATTATAACTGTTTTCTTGTAGAACTGGATAATTTTATGTTCATATATGATATGGCCATAAAACATTGTTTTGTAGTCAAAGACGTGCCATTTTCTGCACAGATCATTTTAGTTACTATGGGAAATAATTGAATCACAACCCCAAATATTTCTAGTCAGTAATTGACTCTTCCATGAGGCTTCATGTAGATATTTTAATGACATGAGTAAGATCATGTGTACGCGCTCTAATTTTTGTTAAAATACAATTTAAAACTTAGGAAGCCCTAGAGTTGAAGGTGACGCGGAAGAAGAGGGTTCGGACGACATTCTTGATGAACTAAATTTTGGTGGAATTAATGGGTCTAATAATTTTTATTTACCTCATAATCGGCTTCAAAGCCTGTCCAGTCTCGGCCAAAGCTCTAGCATATGGGCTTCTCCTGATGATTTATATCACGAGAAATCTAGCGTACCACTTCTGACATATGGTGAAGAGGTACTCAAGAAAACTTAACTAACTTTTGAAGTGATTTGAATGGATTAGCCCCTCCACTCTGCTGCTTTTATTTTTGGGGTGGGGGGTGGGGGGGGGGGCATTTGACTTTGATCAGATGGCCTACATGCTGTGCCGTACATTGTGGGAGCGGATTTGAAGTCATGAATTGACTAACCGGGGAGTATGGCACCAGCTGGTATTGTAAAGAAAACAATTTTCACTTGATATGTGAACCAATATACATTATTTTTAGTTTAGTTTTTTTTTTGTTTTTGTTTTTCATCTTTGAGGAGTGCTGGAGATTTCTGTACTGGATTGTGTAGTTTAGGTCTGATCCCAGGTAATATTCCACATTGTTTTATTCATTCAATTGTTTTGCATGATTAATGGCCATCTTTTACAACTATCTGGTATGTATAAGTAAAAAGAATGAATAATTAAAGAAATATACACACAGAAATCCAATTAGCAACCCAAAGAAATGCAATTGCTGGTAACCTCTTAGCATATGACTAATATATAGCTGGTACGTGTCAGTATTAAATTGTTTTTCTCTTTGTGCCTCCATTTGCAGGTTGGTGGAATATCTCCAGATAGCCATGCTTTAATACTTTCACCAAATATTGGTTTTGGAGGACAGCTCGTCTCTCCTATCCAATGTAAGTTTTTGGAGGGTATGAATTTAGAATATTTTGATTGTTACAAAAAATAGTACCTCCTGATGAAAAAAAGATTAATAACTAAACTAAATAAAATGAAAAGCTGGGTCTTGGTATAGATGATTATTATGTTACCAAAATTTGAATTGCAAGTGATGTTCATGACATATTTTGTATGTGCAGATCACAAATCAAGGCAAATAAACCCAAATAAAGACGTGGCATTGTATGGATACGGAACAGTTGCATGGAAGGATAAGAAGGAAGAGTGGAGACAAAAGGACCTTGTTAGATTCCAGAGCTCTGCTGATGGTGGGGGCCACTTTGATGACGGTGACGTAGAAAACCCCAATTTGCCAATGTAAGCATTTTTCTTGCATTTTAACTATATTTATAACACCCCTGAAAGCAGATATATATTTTATAACACCTCTCAATTATGGCACTTGGCAAGACAAAACTGCCAATATATGAGCTACTATTATATGAACAAATTGAAGCAGTACTGGCATTGAATGTTTTTGTTGTCCATTTTCCATTATGTCCTTTCAAATTCGTCTAATGGAAACAGGAATGACGAAAGTCGTCAGCCGTTATCAAGGAAAATACCTATTCCATCGAGCAAGATCAACCCATACCGGATTGTGATCCTGCTGAGGCTTGTGATTCTCGGGTTGTTCTTCCATTATCGGATTCTAAACCCAGTAAAGGATGCTTTTGGGTTGTGGCTCACCTCGGTCATTTGCGAAGTGTGGTTTGCCGTTTCATGGATTCTGGATCAGTTCCCCAAATGGTGCCCAGTAGAGAGAGAAACATATCTGGATCGCCTCACTCTTAGGTAATTAATTGATGGCTTGTTTTCTCTATTCTAAAATTCACTAAAAGGAATCTAAACTTGTATATTTTGATTGCGCTGCATGGAATATATTGCTGAAGGCTTCTTTTCTAATAAGAGCTGATTGATTTTCTTCTGCTTTATGCTCAATTAATGGGTGAAGTGAGAATTAAGATATATTCTATATACTTGTTTACCATTATTGCTAGTGTATGTTACCTTTTGAAGTGCAGACTAGAGAATAGCCATCCAAAACAATATTAAAAAATGACACATTGTAATAATCATGAATGAGGTCACCAAGCTTTAAATTCCCAGACATTGTTCTTGCTTTAAAGTACAAGTAGTAGCATCTGAATTTGAATGTCGCATGAATTTTGATGCAGGTACGAAAGAGAAGGGAAGCCATCTGAGCTGGCAGACATAGACGTATTTGTCAGCACAGTGGATCCCACGAAAGAACCACCTTTAATAACTGCAAATACTGTGCTTTCAATCCTAGCCGTTGATTACCCAGTTGAAAAGGTCTCGTGCTATGTATCAGATGACGGGGCAGCAATGTTGACCTTTGAAGCAGTATCTGAGACATCACTGTTTGCCAAGAAGTGGGTCCCATTTTGCAAGAAGTACAGCATTGAGCCACGTGCCCCTGAGTGGTACTTTTCGCAAAAGGTTGACTACTTGAAGGATAAGGTGCACCCAGAATTTGTGCGAGAAAGGCGTGCAATGAAGGTTGGATTAGAGTTGCAAATTTCATCACCCTTATTTTTTTTTATTATTATTTTTTTGTTCACATGTTGCATTATTTATTGTTTTTTTTTGGCAGAGAGAGTATGAGGAATTTAAGGTGAGGATAAATGCTTTGGTTGAGACGTCACAAAAGGTTCCAGAAGAAGGATGGTACTTGCAGAATGGTTCTCCATGGCCAGGAAATAATGTCCGAGATCATCCTGCCATGATACAGGTCTTCATTTACCCCCTTTTTGTGCACTTATATTCCCATGTAAACATACCCCTCCTTGGATGCACACAAATACAGAGCAAGAGAGACTTGACACTTTTTGTCGGCATTGTAGGTATTTTTAGGTACGAGTGATATAGACGATGCTGGAAATCCTCTGCCAAAGCTGATTTATGTTTCCCGTGAAAAGAAGCAAGGTTATGATCACCACAAAAAAGCCGGTGCCATGAATTCTTTGGTAAATATGCTCTTTCTTTCTTTCTTTCTTATTTTGATTTCATGTCTTTCTCATTGTGTCTTCTGGGGCATTACATTTCAAACTTTCTTAACTGAAAACTATAACAATGCATAAAGCAACTGTTGTTCTTCTCTCGTAGCTCTTATTAACTAGTTTGTTGTTGCAAAATTTAGGTACGGGTGTCAGCAGTGATGTCAAATGCGCCTTATATATTAAATGTGGATTGTGACCATTACATAAACAATAGCAATGCTTTAAGAGAGGCAATGTGTTTCCTGATGGATCCAATAAGTGGCAAGAAAATATGCTATGTCCAATTTCCCCAGAGATTTGATGGCATTGATCGCCACGACCGTTACTCTAATCGTAATGTTGTGTTCTTCGATGTATGTATATGCTATTTCACTATTCATTTTCATTTTAATTCACTTATATTTGCATTCAGAGTACAATTCTACATCAATCTAACGAAGAATAAGGGGAAAAGTCTATTTATTTAACTAAGGCTTGATTAAGCTCTGATTGCAATTTAACACCAAGAAAGCTAAGAAACTTGAAGAATCCCTGATTGAAGATGAAGGGGAAAAGAAAACCCGTATCAAATTTTCTATTTTTTTTTGGAACAGATAAATATGAAGGGGCTAGATGGAATACAAGGGCCAATATATGTCGGTACCGGGTGTGTTTTCAGAAGACAAGCACTGTATGGGTTTGATGCTCCAGCAAAGGCCAAGCCACCTAGTAAAACATGCAACTGCTGGCCGAAATGGTGCTGCCTCTGTTTTGGATCGAAAAGGAAGGGGAAAACGGCCAAGAATAAGAAGAAGCAGAGTAGGGGGAACAAAGATAAATCCAAGCATAGAGATTCTAGTCAAATTCATGCACTTGAGGATATAATAGAGGAAATTCCTGGTCAGGTTCTTATATTTTTCCATTTTGTATTCTAGATTATTTTTGGAAATCTTCAATTAGTTTTTTAATAACTTTTAGTATACTTGAAAGATATTCTGGTTACTTCTTAATTGGATTACATTAATTTTTGCCAAGTGATATCATAAGACAACCCTTTTCTCTTGCTTAATTTTCAGGGGTGGGAATGGAAACTGAGCCATTAGTACCTCGTGAAAAGCTGGAGAAGAAATTTGGCCAATCTCCAGTTTTTGTGGCCTCAACCTTGAAAGAAAATGGAGGGGTCGTTGCCTCTGTTGATCTTTCAGAGTGTCTCCATGTCATTAGATGTGGCTATGAGGACAAAACCGAATGGGGCAAAGAGGTCAGTTTTTCAACTAGTTTGGGTTTATACTTGTGAGCCTTGTTTTCTCTTTGATATCATGGAAGACCTTTCAATTGGTTTTATGTGGAGCATTCAATGCATTTCATGATAAATTCTTCCCATGATTATTTGAGTCATGAGTGTAAACTTACTATTTTGTTTTTTTTTCCTTCCAGAAAAATTGAATTTATGACAGGTCCATGTAAATATTGAGGAGGATTCAAATGGCTCCATTTTTTGTGCCTCCATCATGCCTCCACTTTTTAATTTTCTAATATATATTTTTTTAAACTTATATGTCAAAATAAAACTTTAGATGTGATCTATATTATTTTCTCTACACGCATATAAAAAATTATCACTTTTCGGTTTTGTTTTTATAAGAATCACTAAGTTGAAAATTCAACGTCCAGAATTTATCCATATCAATATATTTTTGCAAGCTATTGATACCGATCGAAACAAAGTCGAAATGTCGTGATCTTTTATATATGCATAGGGAAAGTGAAATAGATCAAATCTAACAGTTTTATTTGTTATCTGAGTTTTAAATTTGAAGTTATTAATGTTTAAAAATTGGAGGCATGATGTTGGCACACAAAATGGAGGCGCATTTGAACCCTCGTAAATATTATCGTCTTTTGATAACAATATGGTTTTAGCTGAGAACACTGGAAATATCTTGAGGTGGAACTTGGCCCATGATTTTTCCGTTCTCACAGTTTTCCTTTCCAGGTTGGATGGATTTACGGGTCGGTAACAGAGGACATCCTTACCGGGTTCAAAATGCACTGTCACGGCTGGCGATCTGTGTATTGCATGCCAAAGAGACCTGCTTTCAAAGGATCTGCACCGATAAACCTCTCCGATCGTCTCCACCAGGTGCTGAGGTGGGCCCTCGGTTCAGTTGAGATTTTTCTCAGCAAGCACTGCCCCATCTGGTATGGCTATAGAGGTGGCCTCAAGTGGCTTGAGCGCTTCTCCTATATTAATTCGGTCATCTATCCATTGACATCTTTTCCTCTTATTGTGTACTGTACATTGCCTGCTGTGTGTCTCCTTACTGGCAAGTTTATTGTACCTGAGGTATCATTTAGCTATCTTCAACTTTCTTTCTTTCTTATAATCCATGACATGGTAATATCATTTATAACTTATAAGCATATTATGACATATGCTTACTAAGTCATATATCCATTTTTAAAGTCCAAATGACAAATCCAAACCGTTTAAACTGATCTCCTTCGTGAGAGCTTCGTTTACATATAAATCTTTTAAATTTTTGAATTTATTTAATAACAAGTCAAGCGGTTAAAAGATGAAGATTGTTTAGTTAATCTTGATGCATTATTTTTTTAGAAAAATCTTCAATTTAAAAAATTCTAATTTTTTTTTTTTCCAAATAATGAAAATTTTGGTTCCAAGCACATTTTAATACGAAGATCATGTTGAACTGCTTGGATTTGTCATTTGAAGCTTGAAAATAGACATATGCCCTGATATGCTTATTAAGTAGCGTAGCCGGACTCTTATATCTCATGATGATTCAGGTGCTTATAACACTCAAAATAAAAATGCCATGTTCTTTTGCTCTTGTGCAGATTGATATATATGCAAGTATACTATTTATGGCACTATTCGTCTCAATAGCAGCAACTAGTATTCTTGAAATGCGGTGGGGGCATGTGGGAGTAGACGATTGGTGGCGAAACGAGCAATTCTGGGTCATAGGTGGTGCTTCCTCTCACCTATTTGCACTCTTCCAAGGCCTTCTAAAGGTATTAGCCGGGATAGATACAAATTTCACTGTCACCTCAAAAGGAGGCGATGATGAGGATTTCTCAGAATTATACACTTTTAAGTGGACTACTCTGCTTATTCCCCCCATGACTCTTTTAATTTTGAACTTCATTGGGATTATATCAGGAGTTTCAAATGCGATGGCAAATGGGTACGAATCATGGGGCCCGCTTTTTGGGAGACTATTTTTTGCAGTTTGGGTAATTTTGCATCTGTACCCGTTTTTGAAAGGGTGTATGGGAAAGCAGGATAGAGTGCCGACAATTGTTGTGGTCTGGTCAATTCTTCTGGCTTCAATTTGTTCATTGTTGTGGGTCCGGGTCAACCCGTTTATTAGCAAGTATGATGGACCCGTTTTGGAGTTGTGTGATGGGCTGAATTGCAATTAACAGGAACCTAAAGGGAGGACATTGCTAAAGAGAAAATATGAAGGGGTGGTTGGTGGTGATTTTTGACTATATTTAGCAAGGGAGTTGCAAAACAATTTTGCAGCTTCCAATCACCAACCTTTTTTACTATTTGTGTTTCGTTTTTCTTATAGCTTTTACCATTTATTTAGCTGGTTCATCAGTAGGTATTGAATTGAAAAGCGAGATAGAATGGTTCTGGATAGTGTGGTAGATATTTCTGTCAGATTAGTTGGTAATTTCATATTGTTAATTGTTAATGAATGCTAATGTGGTAATAGTTCGCCATCTTCTTTAGTGTATTTCATTATTTCTCTGTGATTTTGCATTTGAGTATTTTGCAACAAGACAAGTATTTTGCTGGAAATTGTATTGTAAATGCTCCAGTGAGATATGCTCATGTTATCATAATAAGAACCGGTATCACCTCCTGAGCGAGACATGATCGGTGCAAAACAAAACAGATACGTTCTACATCAAAATTCGTGCATTTCTTAGAAATGAACAGCATCAAGGACTCATTTATTTTCTTGGTATTTCTGCGTCGCAAGTCGCCGGGATTTTTATTAATATCCAAAGGTAATTAGAAATTAATAAATATGTTTAGATTCGTTGGGAATTAATAAAAATGTCTCTACCGGTCATTTTCTGGCCGATACTCTATTTTTTATTTTTTTATTTTTTTTTTGTTTTAGACCCAACGGCCATTTGGTAACGATTAAGGGTAGACCACTTGTTCCAAACTGTCACTATAAATTCGATGTTGAAATAAAGAGTAATCGTTACCAATGATTGATAATCGTTGTAATGATTAGTGACAGACTACTTGCTCCAAGATTCACTAAAAAATCGATGAGCAAATAGAGCGTAATCGTTGCCAACGATTGACAATTTTCACTGCCTTCTAATTTTAGGCGGCTCGCACGAGCTCCACACGATAGGTCGCACCAACTTGAAAAAATGCTAAATATGGAAGTTAGTGGGTTGAGTGGGCGCCAAAAAGAGAATGACTAAGTTAGTGGGCTTAGTGGGCGCCGAAAATAGAACAACTTGATCCCCAAGTTTAGAAAATGTTATATAAGGTTTAAGGAGCCCACAAGAGAAAGGATGACTGCTCATCATTGCTCAATTGAAGCCATTCTACTCGACTTTTCTGTGGTGATCAAAGTTGCGATAAATTTCGAAGGAAGAAAAGGAAGAAATCAAGGTTTTGCTTGAGCGACAAGGGAAGAACTTGGGCAGGAACTAGGAGATTGGTTATATTCTTTTTTATTACGTATTTTCTCAGTTTTTACCATGTTTATTTTGTATTTTCTTGTGGATGTTAAAGTACCCATGAGAGGCTAGATTTCCCCTCTAGTTAGACGTTAAACATGAACTTGTGTTAATTTCTAGTTTGTTTGATTAACTCTTTTTGATGATTGTTTGCTTGTATGTTTATTCTTGTTGATTGATAAGTTCTCGCTAATTGCATAATCTGTGTACTTGATAGAGTATCCCATTTAGGTTTTACAACTTGAATTACTAATGATCAATTGCTTGATGGTACCTTACTATGTACTTGAATTATCTTAGGATGAAAGATTAGCAACACACCATTCTAATCTTTATCCGGAACCACAGGAATTAATGGTTAGGTTAGGGTGAATGACTTAATTGTGAAGCCTAAAACCTAATTGGTAACCTTAGATTAGATTAGACATTGATATATTATTTTGTGTGCATGTAATGTTAAATATCCGTATTAGGATAATGACAGCCCTAAAACTAGAGGAACGTTAACTCATCGCACCAAATTAGTTGTATCAATAATTAGTTGAAATAGGCTAACACACACTTAATTTAGGTAATTAGGGTGAAGTACTTAATCTTGAAATCCGAATTCTCTAGGCATATCATAAGGTTAGAAACCCCATCAAAGCAAACATGAATTTAAAAACCAAATAAATGAAAAATTAACCAAGAAATTGTGAGCCAAAAGCTCCTAGACTTGTCCAATTCGAATCACATCCAAATTTTAATTGGTTTGCTACGATCTTTTAATTTTCATTAAAAACGAAACTACGCAAAACCCCCCTTTTACTTTTATTGTTTAGTTTTAAAAGTAGTTTACTTTAGTAAAAATTAGTATTTTCCTACCTCCCTTCGGATCGACACCTACATACCACAATCGATAGGTTGTGCGCTTATAACTAACCTATTTATTGTGTACGAAGGTTTATAATTTTTAAAAGTTAAAAGTGTATGCAACATCGAAATATCCTATACCTAAAATACACAACAACCAACCCAGTTATGAGGTTAATCCAGGGTTGTAGTCAGATTAACTCATCTGGCTCAAGTGCGTCCCCTTTGCAAATTGACTAACCGTGTAGTAGCCGTGCCCCAGTTCAGAGGGATCGACCGTCCAGTAGTCGGCCCTCCCGTCGAGCCCTACCCCGGATTGACTAGCCTTCATCTCTTCAGACTGCTCATTGGGGTCAATCTTGTGATCCAGATGAAACCGATAAAACAGTGGATTCGAAATTACAACATGCAGAGGAAAATTGGGGTGATGTTGATCCTGAGGGTATGAGCGATCAGAGTGACGAGGAAGATACCAAGCCTGTGCTTTGATAGAGGTTTTTCAGAGTCGATCGCGGGTTTCGGATAATGGATCGTGGGTTTGAGCACCCGATTTCTGCTTTCAATGCACATTAGAGTTTCAGGAAGCAAATGCGGGTTTGTTTGGAAGGGCAGCAGAGTATGAGAATGAATTGTCGGAGGGACAAATATATGACTCAAAAGAGCAAATGAAGAGCGCAATTGCCAGGTTTCACATACTTTGCAACAAAGAGATAAGGAATATGCACAGTGACACGACTAGAATGAGGTTCAAGTGTAAGGACAGTAGATGTGGTTGGTACATATTCATGAGGGTCACCGGTTACAGTACACAATGGCGTGTCTCCAAGTGCCCAACAAAACATTCTTGTCACGCGGATGCGACAAGAATAGATCATGCACAGTTGTCGGCTAGTATGGTTGCCGATTGCATATCAGCTCATATGAGAAATGATGTTGATTTGAGTATCCAAGCTGTGAGGATCGCTGTTGCTGAAAGATACAACGGTCAGATACCGGCATACAATAAACTGTGGCGTGGCTGTGAGTTGGCAATTGCACGCCAATTTGGTAGTTGGGAGAGGTCATACGCTCTTATAGTTCTGTTGTTGGAGACAATAAAGAGAAAAAACCCATGTACTATATTGTTCCTTCTATTTTTACGTCATTGTAACAAAATAAACAATTGAACTTATTTTTTTAAAATTATTGACATAAACATTGTTTGAGGTGACCTCATTCCCCACTGGTAAACCTGGACCATACAAGTATTTTCATAGGGCGGCTTGGGCATTTGGACTGTGCATAGCTGCTTTTCAACACATCAGACTAGTCATCACCGTTGATGCTTGTTTCCTGTTAGGCCGGTACAAAGGTAATTAAATTATTAAATTTACTTTATTTAATTTAGTTGATTTAAATTTTTTGAAATTAATTTGATTGTTTTAATACAGACAAATTGTTGATTGTAACCGGATACTGTTATAATCCGTAAAAATTAGGATAATTAATTAGCTTAATGATTAAGGTTTACAAATAATCAAAATTTAATTTTTAAGCAATAGTGAAAATAAAAGTTAATTCGTCAATTTGACCTAGGGCTGCAAACGAACCGAACCGAATCGAACTTACCTCCAGTTTGAGTTTGGTTTGAATTAATTTCGAACTAGGTTTGGTTTGAATTAATTTCGAACGAACCCAATTTCGAACCGAATTTTTTACGAACTCAATTTCGAACCTTTACGAACTTTGTTACGACTTACGATTTATGACTTCTGACTAGGCCATAGTGCAAAATTACAGCACTTCAATAAAAACTCAAGTATTCAAAGTACAATTTAAATAAAATCCAAATATCAATAGAAGTACAATTTAAATAAAAACTCAAGCACTCCAAAGTATTCAAAATACAATTTAAATAAAACTCAAATATCAATAGAAGTACAATTTAAATAAAAACTCAAGCACTCCAAAATTAATTATAACCAAACACCACATTCAGTTTGAATGTACGCAACAGGAGATTTGGGCGAGAGATGAGTCTTTGTTGTGAGAGGCCACCAGAGAGAGAGAAGACGTGAGGGAGATTATTTTGGTACTTAGCGGGAGAGGAATTTGGGTGAGCAGTTTTGGCGTAAATTAGCGGGAAGAGAGAAAAAAATTGGAGGCAGTGGCGGAAAAAATAGCGGGTTAATTAGTTGAATGCAAAGGGAGCGGATTGATGACATGGAAGAGATCTAGACGTTGGTAAGAGGATAGATCTAAGGGTGTGAAATTATAGAGGTGATCGGATTGCAAGATTTGTGGGGTCACTCGCTTAGTTAATATTTTATTAAGTGAGTCTTAAATTGCATTGCAGTGATACAAAATAAAATTATGCAGCAAATAATTTAGAAAAAAAAAAATTTCAAACTTTTTACATTTTTTTTTACTTTTTGCATGTTTTTATTTTTTTATCAAATAAATAAGTATTTTTTGCATTTTTTGAATTTTTTTTTACAGCAATACATATAAATTTTTTTTCTAAATGAATAGCTGATCAATAACAACATTTTTTGCATTTCTTAGACATATAAAAGAAATATTGTACCTTGATAATTTTTTTTGACAGCAATACATTTTTTTGCATTTTTTGGCATTTGTTGGCATTTTTTGCATTTATTTTGGACCATTTGTTTTATCGCGGGAATTCAACGGTCGATCTGCAACAAAATCATTCCAAATCTGATCTAGAATGATCAAGGAGCAATATTGAACGTAACCAACATAAAAGTTTGGAAGTTTTATTATGTATGAGCTTTGATCCAATACGAAATGTTTATGGCCATACGATGCTACAATTTTCGATCAACTAGATGGATGGGTAAATCAAAACAAAATTTTATCAAACTTTCATAGAAGATGATAAATGCAGTGCTATTTGATTTCAACGGTCTCGATCGAATCACATATGATATATTTTCGTGCGCTTTCATTAACTCACAAGGCAAGAGTTTATGTCTCATGAAACATATACTTTTGCTTTCTAAGTTAATGAAGGCACACGTAAACATGTCGTCCATTGACTAATCGGGGCTGTTGAAATCAAAGAGCATTGCATTTATCGTCTTCCATGAAAGTTTGATAAAATTTTGTTTTCATTTACCAATCCATCTAGTTGATCAAAAATTGAAGCATCATATGGCCATAAACATTTCGTGTTGGATCAAAGCTCATACATAATAAAACTTTCGAACTTTTATGTTGGTTACGTTCAATATTGTACCTTGATCATTCTAGATCAGATTTGGAATGATTTTGTTGTAGATCGACCGTTGAATTCCCGCGGTAAAACAAACGGTCTGAAAAAAATGCAAAAAATGCCAAAAAATGTATTGCTGTCAAAAAAATGATAAAGGTACAATATTTATTTTATTTATTTATTATTTATTATTTAATAGTTTCTTAAAGCTGAAATTAATTGAACAAATTTATCAAATTAATAATAACTTTATCAAAACAAAGAAAAAAAACGAGAGAGTTGAGACTGGATTACCCGAAAAACTCAGAATCCTACCATAAAAAACAAAATTTCTGGTATAAGCATGTGAATTTTTTTATTTGAGCTTTGTTGTTGAATTTTTTTTATTTGAGCTTGTAATTGGACCGGGCTTTCTGTTTCAGAAGTCAGAATTCAAAACAATTATGGACTGGACGGCTTATATTTTCATTAGTGAATATAAGTTATCAGCAGAAATTAACGATTCACGTTTGAGTTAATTTCGAACTAAATTTGGTTTGCGAACCTATTTCGAACGAACTAGGTCCAGTTTGAGTTTGGTTTGAATTAATTTCGAACTAAGTTTGGTTTGAAATAATTTCGAACGAACTCAATTTCGAATCGAATTTTTTTCGAACTTTTTCGAATCAAACTCGAATCGAATTACGAACTACGAATTTTTTGTGCAGCCCTAATTTGACCAATGGACCTAAGTCTAATTATTAAAATTCAATTGTGATTTTGTAAAATTAGAATTAGAATTAAATAAATAAATAATTGTGAGTAAATAACTTAAATTCAAACATTTATTTTCACTCGCTACACGCTGGGCCACACCAGATCGGAATTGAAACCTTGAAAATGGAATTGAACTTTTAATTTTGGATCCGGGCCAATTCCCTCATATATTTATCTCTCTCCCTACGGACTCTCTCTCTCTCACTCTCCTGGTTCATGTGCTGAGTACAAAATCTCTCTCTCCCTTGTTCCGTTTACCTCCGTGCTTGCGGTTTTCAGAACCCTAAAAGTTAGGGTTGAGGCCTTTTTGCGATTTCTGTCTCTGTCGCGTGCTTGGTGCTGTTCTGGTGCTTGATCTTACTCGGTTTGGTGTGGTGTTGCTGATTTTGTAATGCCATGACATTTAGGGAATGGACTAATTTAATTACACTATTAAATTAATTAAGAAACCCAAACCAAATTTAATCCATTTGGTTAAGAAGAATATAATTAAATTAAGGGGGAATTTCATGTATATCCCTCAAAAGTTTTAATATTATGTATTTATCCCTCTAAAATCAATAATTACATATTTATCTTTGAAAATTGTACAAACTCACATATTTATCCAATCTAACTCAATAACAAATAAAATATCTCACAAAATAATTATATAATATTTTTTTTTATAACTTTGAAATTTATTTTACAATATTAATTAAGAATATGTTGACCATTATATCCTTCGTTTATGTCACTTTAGTCTTTCTGAGTTCTCTTCTCTTTAAGACACCGAACCTCCCCCTTCTCTCTCCAAACGTGTCAAATCACGGATTTCTCCCAGCCTTTTCTTCTCGCCTCCCCTCTCACATATTTCTGTTGCTCCTCGCTGCTTTAAATTTTTCATTTTCGTTTGGAGAGAGAGGCGAAAATTTTGGTGACTTAGAGAGAAGAGAACTCAGACAGACTAAAAAGACAGAAATGAATGGTATAATGGTCAATATATTATTAATTAATATTATAAAATTAATTTTAAAGTTTAAAAAAATATTATTTAATTATTTTTGGAGGTATTTTATATGTTATAGAGTTAGATTGGACAAATATGTGAGTTTTTATAATTTTCAAAGATAAATATGTAATTACTGATTTTGGAGGGATAAATATGTAATATTAAAACTTTTGAGGGATATACATGAAATTCTCCCTTAAATTAATTAAGAAGCCCAAGCAAAAATTAAAAGTCTAGCCCACAATTCCAAGCCCAATTCCCTAATTAATTTACTAAACCTAATAACCCCTATTTAAACCCCCCCCCCTCCCCAGCCGACACACTCCCTCTCACAAGAAAAAAAAAAGAATATACTAAACCTTTAGCTACTCACCTTCTTCTGTCGGCCAAAAGATAACCATTTATTTTCAAACTAATTAAATTATTATCTCTTACTTGAGTAAATTAATAATAAATCCATCAAATAAACAAAGACCTAAGGGACATTTATTCTTCTCTATAGTATTTTGTTTCATCTTTCTTTTTGTTCTGTTTTGTTTTCTTTATTTCTTCTCCACAAAAATAAAATAATAAATCCAAGGCATAAACGATGTATAACATCTATACGGCTTCGTTTGATTCTTGTTCTTTCTTTTATTTTGATCTTTTCATAATCCGATCTATAACCGGTGCAAGACACCTACACAGGTCATGTTACGATGACAACTCCAAAGGGAACCTTAGATGTTCCAATGGTTGAAGTAACAATAACTTTGAATCTTATACAATGATTCTATTAATTCTTTCCCGCAATTCATTTCCCTTTTCAATTAAAAACGATTAGTTTTACAAATATACATAGATAATATTATAATTTTCTTTTTTTCAATTCATTTACTTATTTCAATTAAGTCATATGAATTAAACTCCAGCAAGTATACGAAATTCTATTTTTTTTTTATATTTTAAGGTAGATGACCAAATAAATAAATAACTAGAATATGGTGGATATTACAATATAGTAATTTCCTTTAAAAAAAAATCTACTTTCCATATTTTTCAATTGAAATTTGGATTCTTTCCTTGTTTGTTAATTCGTTTTCTTTACTTAAGCACAGTCTCTAAATCTGTCGTTCAAATTCAAATGTCCAGATATTTTATTCATATAAATAATAAGATTCTTTTCTAGATTGATCATACATTCTAAAGTTTCAGATTTCATTAGATATTTACCTCATTTTATCTTAACCGAATTTAATCTTTATTAAATTATTTAAACTTAATTTACGCATTCAATTATTATATTTGTTCTCTTGTTTCATTACTTGTCTCAACCGAATTTAATATAACTCATTTATTAACAATTCATTAATAGAGTTAGGTCTCCTATATTAAATAAGCCCTATTAAAATATTTAAACCTTATTTATTTTCTTTCGTTCCTGTCTCAACCAAAATTACTATACCATCTTTATTGAACAATTCATTTATAAGATTTAAGCTTTCTAGATTGATTAACTTTTATTTTATATAATATGTTGCCAACATAATTAAATTGGTTAGAATATCTAGTGACTAGTTTCTATTAATACTTCGATTTAATTAGTTGATTTTTTTTTTGAATTTTAATGATTCTTTTTCATGAGCCCTTATTTTTCTTCTAAGAATTTTAGTAAGTATTTTTTTTTTGATTTAAAAGGCTGTAGCCCATTTCATTTAAGAAAATTAACTTACAACCTGCATATTGTTTGAGAGCCTTATATCCCCAGTAGAAAAAACCCTAACAGCAAGAAAAAAGACTGATCAAGTATCACAGGGAGATTAAACCCCCACAGCCGCTTAGTCACTACTATAATCCAGAAAGTAACCAAGTATAACAAACGAAATGGAAATCTAAGCCACTCATTAGGGCTGTATGAAAACACTAAATTCGGCTGAAGAGTCCAAGCGCTTCTAAGTGTCAGCTTCATAAAGGACCATCTGGTTCCCTGCCTCCATCGTATTGGAGTCGGCTTTGCCCTCAAAAGATTCATCATCTGGATGCCAGCTGGCCAGAGGAAGTACATTGGTATCAACTGGGAGCCACAAGGTTGTGGAGGCAGCAACCTGCGGTTTCACCCGACCTGTCCAATAATGCACAAGTGAGATAATAAGTAATATAATTTGTCTCACGGATTTCCTCTTATCCTTGTCGAAGCAAAGTTCGTTTCGATGTTTCCATAAAGTTCAGCAAACTGCACCAAAAACCAACAAGAAGGATGTTCTATGTGAATTAGGTAATTGATTAGCAAATTGAACAATATCAGCAAATTTGGACCATTGAATGCTAACATTTTGACACCCACCCATAAAGAACCAAATCTGTTTTGTAAAGGGGCAATTCACAAATAAATGACTAACAGTTTCAGATTGGTGACAAAATTGACAAGTATCCTGCCCTGTCCACCCTTTTTTCCTTAAATTGTGGGTTGTTAAAATTTTATTTTTATGAGTGAGCCACATAAAAATTCGAATCTTAATAGGGATAGGGATCCTCCACCAAATCATTGCATTTTTAGGTTTAGTACCTCTAAAATTAAGGATTTTATAGAGGGACCTAACTGAAAAATTGCCATTGGATTCCCATCTCCAACTAAGTTTATCCTCTAGATGAGAATATGACAAGTGACTAATAATATCCAAAATCTCTAACCACTCTATATATTGGACAACATCTAAATTCCTACGGAAATTAAGGCTATGGCCTTGTGAATTGATAACTGTTTGGAGTAAGATGTCAGGATTGGAACAGATATTAAACAAGTGAGGGTAGCGAGATGCCATGGGGCAATTTTGATACCAAATTTCAGTCCAAAACAGAACTGAAGTATGAATTCCTGGTTCATAAGAGACACTGATGCGGCCCAAAGATTGGAGAGCTGAAATACGAGACCAAAATTCAGAAATTGGAGTACTATGAGATGTGTATTTATGTAATATCATAGTTTTCCAAGTATTAGTGTAGGTGGGATCTTTGAACTTCCACCACCATTTCATAAGTAACGCTATATTCATTTGTTTGAGGTCTAATATACCTAATCCTCCAAACTCCTTGGCAAAACAAGCTTGTTGCCAATTGATCAATAGAGTTAATCTACCTCCAATAGAAAGCATACTGCCTTTCCAAGTCTGAAGTTTCTTTTCAATTTTATCAATAAGGAAAGTCCATTCAAGGGTTGATAATTTCTGGTTATGCAAATGTAACCCTAAATACTGCATGGGGAATGAAGCTGGATTACATCTAAAAATTTGAGCAAGCTTAGAGACATCAGAAATATTGATAGGGTACATATAAGTTTTGGAATAGTTTACTTTGATGCCCGAGATGGCTTCAAAGGCAATGAGAGCCCACCAAGCATGTTCAACATTGCTTTCATTGGCCTTTAGTAAGTAATTACTGTCGGTTATTTATTTTTCTTCTAAGAATCTTAATAAGTTATTGTTTTCGGTTAGAGTATCTAGTTAGCCTTTAAATTTTAATGATTGCTTATCCTCTTTTAGTTATCTTTTATCACGTAACAGAGACTTTAGAAAATTACAAATACTTTAAATAGTAAACAAAGAACTCTAGAATAATTAATAAGAAGTACTAACTTAAAGGTAATATATATATATAGTTTAGGTTCGAACTCCGAAACCATGAAAAATATTCCAAGCGCTGGACGGTGGTTACCGTTGGAGAATTATGACTACAAACGGTTCCGAGTCGCTAAATAATGTTTTCAGGTCATATCGTAAGTTACCGGTGGCAGCATAATTGAATACACATTTTACAAATGTCTCACATGGTTTGTGCAAAGGAGGGCCAAAACAGAATTTAAGCCAGTTAAGGTCAATAGTTCTCATGTCGTGTGCATAAGGTATTTTTATTTTTAGTTTTTTCTTCATCTATTTTTATTAACTTCATTAAAAAAACTAAAAAATCTCACTTTTTATTTATTTTTAATTGTTCGTAGCTTATTAACAAACGGTTCGAGAGGTCCAATACTATGAAGACACTTGGGGGGTTTGGCAACTATAACGAGTTCGAGGTAACATCCACACAAGAGGTAACCTCCATATTCAGAATAAAATCTCCGCACAAAAAACTAACAGTTCATTTCATAATGACGAATACAAATGCTCAATAACAATATCCAATTGAACAACAAAAATTACATAAATAAATCAGAACTCTAAGGATTTTATCAGAATAAATGGTTTGGGTCAAAAATCTTTTAAACCATAAAGTCTGGTAACGTTTGGTTTCTTAACTTTATAATTTCTAATTTGATAACACTGACAAATATCATAACATGTATCTGTCGTGTTAGGGCTTATATTGTTCTAACTGTCATGACAATTTGTTAACAGAAACAATACATAATCAATACCACAATGCCGTCATTATCGGAAGGATAATCAATGATAAGACAGTTCTAACTATTCTGACAATTGGTTAACAGAAACATTACGAAATCAATATCACAATACTGTCATTATCGGAAAGAAAATCATTGATAAGATAGTTACCACAGTTCATTAGTCTTATAGTCACAATTCACATTTATTCAGTATCCCCTACCCAGCTGATACTGGGTTCAATTGGGGCCATTCACCATATGCGCATAAGGGTCCTGGAGTAAAGTCTAGTAGCTAGCTAGACTTTACGATATATTAATCCTTTTTCTCCACTATATGGAGGTTCAAGGATTACAGTATTCAATATTCAATCAATTCAGTCACTGTGGTCTCAATCAATCATTTGCAATAAGAATCAATCAATCAATAAACAATATCAACATGACAGTCAACAGACTTACATGTAATTCAGTTTCAATCGTATTGGGCTATGCATATGATGCAACAATTCAATCAATGTAGTCAATCATATATTCAAAATGCACAGCGAGTTACGATTTAATTCCTAGTCATAAATCTCAGACTAATCTAATAACCCCACACCTGATATCGTAGGGCAACATGTGAAGTCATTTTGTTCAGTCATTTTGTAAATCACAATATATGTTTATTCAGTCATTTTGTTCATTACTTCTGTAAATATTTATCAAACTTCTATTTTAAAATCACAATATATCTATATTCAATTTGTAGGGCCATATGATGCTTATTATCAAATAAATCATCATACATAAAATTGAGCATATTTATAATCATTCTCCAATCTGATAAAAGTACCCATTCCAATTAATGGCATCTTTTAACTAATTATTTGATCATTTTCTTAATTTTTTTTATTTCAATTCGGTTGCAGTCCAATATTGAGCGTCCAAATAAACAAGGTTCAGATCCAAGTCCAAGTCCAATCAATCAATAGTTCACGATTCCAAACTCAGGTCCAATCCAATCTTATTGATATATATATATATATATATATATCTTATTATATTACCTTGTTGTAGATCTATTTTCCCTTTTATTTTATTTACCATGTCCAGAGCTTACAATTTCAATTCAAATTTCGCCCTTTGAATCCTAGCCGATATATACATATATATATTTGCATTAAGGCCCTTCTAACAGGTTTTATTTATCAACTCTTAGAAATTTTGCACATTCAACCTTCATTCATTCTACAGCCGAATTCAAAGTCTTTAACTATTTTTCATTTTAGACCCTCTGACACACTTAAATTATCAACATAGAAGATTTTAGAATTTAAACCTTTCACTTTATTTTTCTTACACAATTCAATCCTTGTAACTTCAAACAACATACCAGTAATGCAATTCAACCGGTACCAACACTAAGAAAATTTAAGGTATTCAATACCAATTCAGTGTTACTTTAAAAAGAAAGATAACTAACATGGAAAATAAAGTAGTGATACCTTGGTATAGAATAATTTCTAGCTAAGTACCAACATAATTGGTAGTGTAATAATCTATAAGTCAATAAAATAGGATAATTATATTCTATATGTCTTGTTCATGAATTGGATGATAATATCATTTTGTTCCTTGAGTATTATTGATATGAATCATTTCGAGTTCATGACTTGAAATTGTAAAACTCCATAATAAAGATAATAAATACTCTTAATAGTCTCTAACCGTGGTAATTAGCAGGAACACTAATTGACCATTCAAAGGTTAGTGTGTGGATTAAATGATGGTTAAGTTTTACAAACCATAGACAAAGAGTTGTCATTTTAATCACACAGATACATGTTAGAGAACATGGTATTTGACAGACCCTAAATGAAACATTAAATGGATTGTGTTCGTGTCATTAATGTTTTCATTTAGTATTAAGTTCTAAAGTATGAGGTATTTGTCTTTCCTACATAGGAAGTGTGTATTCGTGGGTGTTGTTTAACGCTATCCGTAAAAAATAGCTATAACGATGACATTTCATTATGCATAACTTATGCGGAGGGGAGATGTTCACCAATACTACTATTGTCCCTCGTATTTCAATACGAGTGATGGTATCACTGGGACTCTTGATGAAGTAGGATTATCAGCGCGTGGTATGATTAAAGAGTTAATCATATTTGATAATCTACTTAAGATCGAGAAAATATTAAGTTTGCAATGATGACACATACCTACTTTGAAACTGATATGATACTATGAGACAAAAGAATTAACACGAGTAAATTGTTTACTGGATCGTGATATTGTACTGTACAAGATCATCTGTGTCAATTGGGTAGTCATAATGTATTATGCCAGAAGCCGCTTATGATTTATAGAATTAAAATGAGTTTTAATTCTATTGCCAACATAACACAGATCATATCGGGTTACACAAATAGGAAAGTAATCAGAGAATTTTTATGATTAATTATAAAGTGTTATAATTAATAATAAAATAATGTCATGGAGATGACAAGCTTGAACCAGATTAATTTATAACGTTTATGACACGTCGTATAAATTTATCGCAATCGCAAGAAATATAATTATTCAGAATAATTATATATATATATATATATATATATATATATATATAATTATATATATATATATTAAATGGATTAAAATATTAATTATGAATTAATATTTATGGGCCAAAAGCCCATTTGAATTTGGGCCTAAATTAAAATCAGATTTTAATTCAAAATCCCAAATTAAATCAAATTGAAAAAAATCCAAATTAAATCAATTGAATTTGGGCCGAGGGCATTTTGGTCTTTACACTTCAAAACCGACCTTATGGGGGTATTTTGGTCTTTTTTATACCGCCATATAACCCTATAAAAAGGGTGGAGAGAAAAATAGAACAAATTCGATTCAAGTTCAAATCAGAATCCGATTCGATTCGAACTATAATTTTCTCCTAAATAGTGATTTGCAGAAAATTCGGTAATTCATATATATATTCTTGCAAGAATAAAATAGTTATTCTTGTGAATAGTGTTTTCACATAAATAATCGTATTTATGGTGAATAGTGATTTACCGTAAATAGCAGCTTTTCGAATACCGTTGGTATAGTATTCCTGACAAAAGAAATACTAACCCTCTGGTAATTCCCGGTGGATACTAATAGAGACACTAGATTTCTGGTGCTATGAATCCGAGTCAAACTGCAAATCCAATTTGAATTTGGATTAAGGTACAATTGTTGTTTTAATTTATTTAAGTGTTAAATAAATACATGTTTAGAATCAATCGAGGAGTAGATCCTTGGTTTATGGTAGAAGTAAATTTTTTATTTTGCGTTCTTTTCGCACTATAAGTCTAAACAGAATTTAGCGGTAAATTATAAGTAAAACAAAATTTAGCAGCAAGTTCAACCCAACAATAATTTCTAGGGTTTTGAGTTTTATAACCAAACCGAAAATCCAATATTTTCCAACAGCTTTAATATCCAACAAGAACAAACATGAAACTAAATATCCAACAATGGCTAACGGGTTCAAACCCGGTAAAGAAAACAAAGGAAAAAGAAGAAGATATTCCAATCAATCAACTTGTTTAACTCGGTTCACAATACTGTAGGGCTCGCTTTATCAGTTATCACGAGTTGCCAACCCTTAATTAGATCAGAGAGTAAACAGAGAAGAGGGAAGAGGAAAAACCATAGCCACACAACACGACTGAGGAAGCAAGAGCACAAATCAATCCACAAGATTGCTCATAGAGCAAGAGAGATAATACCTTTCTTTCCTTTTCAATTTCTATGTTTTCTTTCTTTTTTTTCTTTTGCGCAAACAACAGAGGAGGAAGAGAAAAAGACGTGATTTTTATTTTTACCCAAAAACAAAATTATTTTAATATAAATAACCAAGATTTTGTAAAATTTTTATTTCTGCCCAAACCGTAAATAATATTTACGGTTTGAATTCTTAATTCAAACTGTAAATATTATGTACGGTTTGAATTAAGAATTCAAACCGTAAATAATATTTACGACTTGAAATCAGATTTAAAACCCGCCCATGACTCCCTTCTTCTCCCTCTCTGCCTCTCCGCCAGAACACAAAAAAAGGAAACGGCTCTGCCCCTCCGCGCCTCCGCCCGAAGACCGGCGGTGACGCCCGCTCGCTCGCCGCCACCCTCTCTCGCCACCACTCCCTCTCCCCTCCGCTACCACCTCTTCCTCCTTCACCGGCAGCCTTCACCGCCTCTCCTCCCTCTCTCTCTTCCTCGCTCGTGGTCCTTGCTGCCTCCGTCGCCTCCTCGATTTGAAATTTCAGGTAAGTTTTTGTATTTCGATTAAAATTTGATTAGGGTTTAGGATTAGAGGTTAGGGTTAGAGTTATTGGCACGAATTGGTGTTGCGAAAGACCTCGTTGATAGTGTTGGGTTGAGATAATTGCACTTGAATTTTTGAATCATATCGGGTTGTTGATTTTCCCGAGCGATTGATCAATCGTTTCGTTGTATGTTGTAATGCGCTTGTGCGTGTTATTGGCTTATGAACTTGAATAGTAGATACGTACATGATCAGCAAATACGTATATGAATGGTACATGAACAGTAGATACGTAAATGAATAGTACATTCATATATAAACAGTAATGAACAGTAAATACAGTAATGAATAGTAAATACGTATATGAACAGTATATACGTATGTGAACAGTAATGAACAATACGTATATGAATAGTAATGAACAGTACATACATATATGAACAGTAAATACGTATATGAACAGTAAATACGTATGTGAAAAGTTACAAAAAAAAATACCTGATTCAGCAGACTTCTCCTTCTCGGAGTCCTTCCTTCCTCTTCTCTTTCTTCTTCCTCTCTTCCTTCTCCTTCTTCTCCTTGTTCTTCTTCCTCTCTTCCTTCTCCTTCTTCTCCTTGTTCTTCTTCCTCTCTTCCTTCTCCTTCTTCTCCTTGTTCTTCTTCCTCTCTTTTTCTCTCTCTTTCTCTGAGGAAGAAGAACTTCCGTTTTATAGCCAAAAAATGGTTTAAAAAAATAATTCAAGCCGTAAATAATATATACGGCTTGGGCAGCAATAATTTTTTTCCAGAAACTTGGTTATTTATATTAAAATAATTTTGTTTTTGGGTATAAATAAAAATCACGGGAGAAAAAGTCCTGGAAAGGACTGTGCCGTGGGAGAGAAATAAAAGAGATAAGCATGGGAAAATAAATTGTGGGTCCCATGGCTCATTTAAATATTCACTTTGCAATTTAACCTTTAAATTTTCTGCTTTACAAATTAGTCCAAAAGTAATTAAAAGAACATTATATACCTATTACAAGCATCAATCCTTTATTCCTATATATGTTATATCTCATACAATTTTAATTTCTAATTTTCAAATATTCACTCCAAAATATTTTAAAAAATTTGAATCAATATAACATACTTTTATGTTATTCAAACAGTAATTTTAAATAATCGGTTTTATGTTTCACTTTAAATGTTACTTGCTTACTTGAAAAACACATCCAAGCATTTCGTGTATTACCTTTAGTCATTAATTTCATATATGTATTTTGCATAGTGTTACAATTTACATCACAAGGTCTAACACCCGTTGAAATTGGGGGAAAAGGAAAACGTAATTTTGTAGTACAAATAATGATGGCATTGTTTAGGTTTCATTTAGCACACGAACAATAGAATAAAAAAAAATACATGTATAACTCGTACGCTGCATGCTGCATGAAACCGAAACAATACTATCAATATTTTTGTTCTAATTTTCTTCTATTAAGTGATTGGCTCGCCACATAAATTACATTTGCTCTAACTTATTTTTACATATAGTTTGATAGAGACGGAAACAACATCGCCCTTGAAGTGTGATTGTATTCACTTTTCTTTTTCGTGTGAGGTTTTAAAGAACCAATTAGTTTTGACATACCATATAAAATAAATATTTTTCAAGCGCAACTATTATTCTCACCCTTTTTAGCATATTTTTCTCAAACGTGGAGAGAAAAATGGATGCAGGAATAATACAGAAAAAAAGTAGTTGGAGCACAGATAAGAGGGGAAAAAATAATTTAAAAGTCAATTCACACCTTTAGTGGAATGGGCATGTCATTAACTTAGTAAGGGGCGGAGTAAATTTTTAAATTATAAAGGTCAAATATATATTGAAAGTTAATTATATCAAATTTTTATACTGACTATTAGATTATGGTGGTCAATTTTATAATACATATAACTTTTTATTCTAAATTGTATATAATGTTAATTATATCAAATTTTTATGCTGAATATGGTAGTTAATTTTACAATACCTATAACATTTTACTCTATGTTATATTAAAAAGAGAAAAGGTTTTGGTACCCAATATTCTTTACCTCAGTTTTTACCCACACCTTCTTGAGTGTACTTTCTAACGAAATTTAACTGTCCAACTTTTTTCTTAAAACTTCCCGATCTATCTCTTCATTTTGAAAATAAATTTCAGATCACTCTTCTTCTTTTATGAAAACAAAAACAAAACTTGCATCCGTGACTCTCTCTCATCGAGCTCAGACTCCTCTCACCACAACAGAGGTAGCGCCGTCGCACCCTCCTCCTGACCATCGACTCCACAGTCAAGGACTTCGACAGAGCAGCTGGTCGCCGTGTTCATTGGCCGCGTCAAATTGCTCAGGTCTCCTCCGTTGGCCGCGTCAAGGAATTCGATCGATCTCCTCCGGTCAAGGATTTTGATCGATCTCCTCCGGTGGCCGCATCAAATCGCTCAGGTCTCTCAATTTTAATTTTCAATGCTCGATCGTTTTAATTAAATGATAAGTTTGAGAAAATATTCGAAGCTTTTTATAGATTTGTAATTATTTGTTTAAGAAAATGGCTTAGGTCTCTCCCTATGTCATTACCTCTCCATATTTCACATTGTGATTTTGCTGGATGATCGAGAGATGCGAATTGAGCTGATACATGCTTTCAATTTTGATAACACCAAACCTCAAGTTTCATTATTTCAATTATTATATATAAAATTATTGAAACATTATTTATTCTACTGGCGCTCTATCTGAGAATCGCACTACAATTTGTATTCTCCGACGAACTTTGCGATTTGGATTGAAGGCCAGCAGTGAAATCTAAATTCAGTGAATTATTTACTGATTTTAATTTACAGGATTCATGTAATAGGTTTACAGGTTCTAGTTATTATTTTACAGGATCTATCTGTTAGGTTAAAAGGTTCTGTATAGAATTTTTTAGGATCTGTTTCATAGTTTGACAGCATATATCAAATATTTTACATTATCTATGCGTTGTATTTTTTTTCTTTATTTTACTGGATCTGTTTAACATTTTTTTCAAGATATATATGCAATAGCTTACAACATCTATGCAATAGTTACATATTCTTTTTAACAGTGTTACTGATTTAAATTTTCAGTATTTATCTAATAAGTTTACATGATATATACAGTGTTTTACAGGATCTATGGAAAATTTACAGGATCTTTTTAACAGTTTTACTGATGTAAATTTTCAGTATTTATCTAATAAGTTTACAGTATATATACAGTGTTTTACAAGATCTACTAATTAGGTTTAAATGTTATGTACAGTATTTTATAAGATATATTTAATAGTTGTATATGATATATGCAACAGTTTACATGATATATGCATTGTTTTTCTTTTATTGTTTTTACATGATATGTTTAACAGTTTTATAGGATATGGGCATTATTTTAAAAATCATAGTTTTATAAGATGTATGAGTAATTTTACACGATTCATGCCTTAGTTTTATAAGATGTATGAGTTATTTTACAGGATTAAGACTTTGTGAGTGTTTTCTTTAAAAATCATAGTTTTATAAGATGTATGAGTTATTTTACAGGATTCATGCCTTAGTTTTATAAGATGTATGAGTTATTTTACAGGATTAGGACTTTGTGAGTGTTTTATTTAAAAATCATAGTTTTATAAGATGTATGAGGTATTTTACATGATTCATTGCTTAGTTTTATAGGATACAACAGTTAAATTTATTTTACATATTATTGATTGATTTTGCAGCTCGTTGACACAGTCCTATCATTAATGCAATATGAGACTCCTGTGAAACATCCATGGTTTTTCATCACTCCTTATATATCCGTAAGTTATTATGTACTTTTGTATATTATGAATAAATTTTCAGACTTCAAATTTTGAAATACTTCAATCAATATTTCAATGTTTGATTTTTGTCTATTACAGATTATAATGCATCAATATGGTGAAAAAGCAGCATTGCATTGCAGGCCCTTCTGCAGTTGTTTGGGCCTCAATTTGACAGCATCAGATGGTTGTTCATTCCAATTTGCAAGAAAAATCATTGGGTGCCTTTTGCAGTGGATGTTCCTAATGAGGAGATGCATTTTTACACCTCAGCTGACAATATTGAATACATGCAGTACCACTGGCACACAATGAAATAGGTTCAAGATTTCTTTGCTGGAGGACTTGTGAGTGTTTTCTTTAAAAATTATCTTTGCAACATTTTACAGTATTCTTCAACTAGTTTTTCCTTATTCCGCCAATGATTTACAGGATTCATGCCTAAGTTTTGTAGGATATATGAGTTATTTTACAGGATTCATGCCTAAGTTTTGTAGGATATATGAATTATTTTACAGGATTCATGCCTTAGTTTTATAAGATGTATGAGTTATTTTACAGGATTATGACTTGTGAGTGTTTTCTTTAAAAAATTATCTATGCAATCTTTTACAGTATTCTTCAACCAGTGTTTCATGATTCTGCCAATGATTTACAGGATTTGGTGTTGAAATGCATTAAACTCATACATAATATACTTACCAGTTTTGTAGGATATATGAGTTATTTTACAAGATTCATGCCAGAGTTTTATAGGATATGTGAGTTATTTTGCAGGATTCATACCATACTTGAAGTTATTATACAGTAAAGATGTTGATATCATTTTTTTCTTTCAGCTAAACCTTCATGAAAATATGTTGGCATAATTCATCAGAACTGCCCAAAGCAGGCACCCAAATCAATGGATTGTGCTATTTTTGTGTTGCGTTTTGTGTACAATCTGATCACTGAGATGCCTATGAACTTTACACAGGTAATTTTATGATGTATATATTTTACTTTCAAATACCCGTAGGCTTCCATTTCACCAACAGTAACATTACATATTTCCTGATATTAAATATTGTATAAAGAGGGTAGTGTATACCCCTGATAACTGATCTTGTCATTTTCCTCTGTACTGATGTGCATAAATCTGAATCCCTTACATTTCTGTTTTTTTTGTAGGATGACATTTCTAAAGAACGTGTCATTCTAGCAATGAAGCTTCTCACACATCCAAATAATTCGCATCAGCGGTGTATGAAGTAACAGTCCTAAAGTATTTTATTGCAATGATTGAACAGTTTTTTGTTTGTGCTTGTTTTATATTGATGTTAGATACAGTTGATACTTTTTGTGAATAGTTAATGGTATAGTTGATACTTTGGTTGTGGTTGTTTTATATTGTTTGTGGTACAGTATATGAACTTTTTGTGACTGGTGACATTTTAATAGTTTGTATATGATGATTTTATATTTTTTTGTGTAAATTTTACAATATTGAAATCTTGTAGTTAACATTTGTTAGATTCAAGGTTCTAAATAGCGTTTATAACGTCGTAGCGGGAAGGCTAAAAAAAAAGCTATAGCGAATAGCGTCGCTATAGCAGAAGCTATAGCGAATAGCGTCGCTATAGCAGAAGCTATTCCAAATAGCGTTTTTTTTTTACATTTCGTATATTCAATATTTGTACTAAATATCAACATTATCTAAAGTCTCATAGAACAATAAATAACACCAAAGTAATTAAGAAATTATAATATTCATATTGAACCCGTACAAAGTCCAAATTGCGGTTCAAAATATCCATAGTAATATCATAAACTATCGATTTTTCCTATTAAAAATATCTTAAGCATCATGATTCATGACATAATCTATTTTTTTTCTATTCAAATTTTAATTTCGGTTTGGACTTTTTTTCTATTCAAATTTCAATTTCTATTATCAATTTCAAATTGATTTATCTGTAGCAAGTAGCAACAAATTCAATTTCGGTTTGAGATTTTTTTTATCTTTATTTAAAATCCATATAAATTGCTTAAAAAAAACTCATATTGTATAGCGCAAATAGCGCAAATAGCGCAAATAGCGGACCGCTATAGCGCTGTAGCGGCCGTAGCGCAAATAGCGCATTTTGATGTCATAGCGTAACGTTTGGGGTCCAAAAACACTATAGCGGCGCTATTTAGAACACTGGTTAGATTTATAGTTTGCATCTGCTAATTTTACAGTATTGAAATCTTATTTTACATGATATATATCCATGTATAAATATTAATAATTGAAGAAAAAATGATGAATTCAAAAAAAAAATTCAAAAAAAATTTTAATTTTAATTTCGAAAAAATAAAAATTTAATTTTGATGCAAAAAAGTTAATTTTGCATAATTTTAAGTGTAATTTGTAAATACAACAAGTTTTAGAAGTGTGTTTTTCAAATTTTCTAGAAGCTTGAAGTACAACCGTACAAGTTTTGGAAGTGGTTTGTGTTAAATCTTCTAGAAACTGAAAGTACAGTTACTTTTTAGTTGCTAACAGTTTTTAACTAACTTGGGTAAAAACTGGGTTGTTAGAATTTTGAACTAGGTATTATGCATGATTTGTTGTTGAAGTTACAGTATTGATTATAGTATTTTACAGTATTCGCCCAAGTCAAATTACAGTTTTTTTAGATAAAAACTGGGTACAACTCTTTGGATACAATTAGTCGGACCCTATTAAAAAAATGTATATAAGTACGTAAATTATAAAAATGAATGTGAGTTATTGACTCTCATTCATTCTATGTAGATCCGTCTATGAACTTTGTCACTTAAAAGAGGTGACCTACTAAAGAGTGAGTGTATTATTACCATATTTGAACCTTACTCGCAATAAAGGATTCATTAAAATTGTAACATTTAAAGGAAGTTGGTAGATTTTAACATCCATAAGAGGGCTTGCGTAACTTGTAGGACCCAGCTAAATGGCAAAAGCCCATTTTTTCCCTTTAGCCAGGGAACCGAGGTGTTTGATAAGCATCAGACTAAAATTGGTCCGATGCTCGGTTGGTGTTGTTCAATTCGTATTAAGATTCAGCGCATTTGATACAGTAAATTTTAAAATGGTGCGCATGAATTTTAAAACAAATCGAATGGCTCAGATCAGATATCGAACCAATTTTGATTCAATACCTATCGCCCTCTTTTCCTGACGAATGTGAGTCGTCAAAATCGCAGAAGAATATATATATAGATAGAGTAGAACTAGGGTGTTCCTAAGCTCACCAAGCCTCTCGTGAACTCAACTCTAAAACCTATCGAATTGACTTCAAACGACATTTCCAAACCGTTAGATGTTCAATCTATATTAAAATGTACTTGGAGACCAAATTTTACATTTTTTGGAATTTTTTTACTATTTATTAAGCCGGTTTGAAAACTGCTATTTTCCAATAGTGCATAATTTTAATAAAAACAACGGTTTTCAAACCGGCTTAATAAATAGTAAAAAAATTCTAAAAATGTAAAATTTGGTCTCCAAGCACATTTTAATATAGATTGAACATCTAATGGTTTGGAAAATGTCGTTTGAAGTCAATTCGATAGGTTTTAGAGTTGAGTTCACGAGAGGCTTGGTGAGCTTAGGAACACCCTAGTTCTACTATATATATATATAGAGTGATGCTACGATGTTTTGAGAAGTAAAAATGGTGTTTTACTTCCTGCTCATATCTTTATTTTTAAAGTTTAAATAGTCGATCCGAACTTCTCAACACGATCTTCATATTGAAACGTGCTTGGAGACCAATTTTTACATTTTTTGGAAATTTTTTACTATTTTATTATTATTATTTTATTTAATGAAAAGATGTGATTTTCAAAAATTCTAAAAAAATAGTAAAAAATTTTCAAAAAATGTAAAATTCGGTCTCCAAGCACATATCAATATGAAGATCATGTTGATAACTTCGGATCGACTATTTAAACTTTAAAAATAGAGATATGAGCGGGAAGTAAAACACTCTCTTTACTTCTCATAGCATGATAGTCTATCCCTATATATATAAAAATTATCATAAAAAAATTATCACATTTTGATTTTGTTTTTATGTGAATCAATAAGTTGAAAAATCAATGTCTAGAAATTATCACATTAGTACATTTTTATAAGTTCTTGATGACAACCAAAATAAAATCCAAATGCTATAATTTTTTTCACGTGCATAGATAAAATGATGTAGATCATATTCAACGTTTTGATTTTGATTTTTAAATTTTGAGTTATTAAAGTTTTTAAAAATTGAGATATGATGAAGACACAAAAAATAGAGACATTTGAACTCTCATCTTTAATAATTTGAATTTATCATTTAAAACCAAATTCTGATTTAAGGTGTTTGATGAAATATTTATAAAAGTTTTGTTTGATGAAATATTTATGTTTGATAAACTCTGATAACGAAATTATTAGATCATTGCATCATTTTTAACTGTCAATTGGACTTGGCAACTCATTTACTTCTCAAAATAGTAATTTTTCGTCTAACTGCCACGCTCAGCCTCCTTTAAAAACTTTCATTTGAACATAGCTAATTAAGTAGCTGAAATTAGTTTATCTAGTCCGTCAAATTAAATAACCTAACGACTAAAGAGTTGATCACAATTGTCAGAAATAGATGTTGCAATTAGCTAGGTTCAATTGGAAATGAGCAATCACACTAGCTAGGTGACGTGTTTGCTCAGTTGGCACTTCATTTAATTAATGTATTTTATTAAATTTTTTTGTGAGCTAATTAATTGTATATATAAGAAAAAACATTTTATTAATATGTATTACTATTACGTGAGTAATAATTGTGAGATTTATCTCTTTAATTACTCTGTTGTTATCAATAATTTCACTCGATTATCTCACTAATGCTCTCGATCATCGATCTAACAAATATTCACGAGTGACTTAATTGTGACATCTTTTCAAATTCTCATGCTTGTGGCTCTGTTTCAATAGAGACAAATTAAACTATAGAAATTAGATTAAGAATACTTGAGCATAAAAAATACATAATGTGTAATTGCTTATATTTGAACTCAAGTTCTCACAACCACAAACTGAAATTGTAACAACTAAGCTACAAACACACATTTAGTATTTTATGAGGGTACTAAATTATATAAATATAACATAAAAAAATTTAATAAAATTTTAATATACATTAGTGAAATTTTAAAATTATGAGAATGACAGCACCTTCTAACTTGATTGTAAATCTGTTCTCATGCATGTTTCGTACTCTATTACCATCCGACGTGACCGGTTTTCCTCCTGATTTTCATGCCAAAGCTTTGTCTTATTATTATTTTTTTCTTCCTCCAACTAATTTTGAACGAATTTTGTTTTAATTAATAAAATTGGAAGAATTTCGTACGAAGAAAAAGACAAAAGAGGGGATGTCGGCCAGGCATGAAATTGGTAGAAAAGTTGATTTTGATGAAATTTCATCGCGGACCATCAAATTAAACGAACGGTCCGATTTGGTGCGATGAAAGAGGTCCAGCACTGGAGACGATAATAATCCTCTCCTGTAAAAACAACAAACGGAGGTGATTAATTCATAGCCCAATAGGCCTATAATAATCTTTAGCTCTACTAGTCAAAGTGTTCGTGCGTTGCAACGGAATTGACATATTATTTTGATCACTTTCTTTAGAAGTAATTAATATTTATTTGATTTCTTAAAAAAAGATCAAACAATAACCTTAGATAATCTTAGAGTTTGATAATATATTATTTGTCTACAATTAATTTTAGTGAAGATAATTAATTATAAATAATTCCGAAATAAAATATCAAATCTTTCCTACTATGGCATTGATCAAATATATGCAATTACTTGAATTCTTAGTTCGTTGTATCATTTACTATACTTTGATGAAATGAATGTATATGCAACTACTTGAAGTTTTTCTGGATATTAGTCTATGATATTAAATAAAAATACACAGGAATGTCATAATTCTCACTCAGCTGATTTTTTTCTTTTCTTTTCTGATAAGCATAGCAAAATAGTCCATTTGCACTAAGATATGAAGGTTATTATAATTACAACCCAAAAAACAGTATCAGCAAAAGCAAATTAAACTGCACATACCCCCTATTTACTGAACATGGAACACATATGGGCGAGAGATCTCACCCTAGGCCCCTTGATCAACTTTTAGCCCCATATTACCATTCAGATGTTGACTAAATCAGCCTGGATACCTGTTTATCTCCAAATATATTGGTATACATACCAGTAGCAACAAATACCCCATAGTTAGATCTAACAACTTATTACAAAACTTCATCAGTACTAAGTAAGAGTCTTACATGACAAAATGACTCTTACATTAAAACCATATTATCATTAAGACTTCCCACTTGGTTGTTGCAACCAATTGACACTCCACATCATATCTTTAATGCAGCACCTTAAAACAATCATTAAACATATTATCATCATCATCATCTTGGGAAGAAGCATAATACTTGCATAGCACCGAGCCAGCAACTCTTCATGAAAACCAGCGAGACAATGAAAAAGTACTATCCGGACTTCCAAATATTGCAAAATAAAAATTACTAACATAATAAAAAAAACCTACAAGAGAGAATTGAGGAGAAGCATATCACAATGCCAATAGATAAAGACTTTGACCTCACTTTGTCTCTCAGCTTAGCGGATGTTATCTATGATAGATGCATGATTCAGCTCGTCAGAAAATATAGCTATCTTGTCACCTCCAGTTGCCTTCTCAACTGGAAACAACAGTGAGACAATGCTTCCCAAGGCTGTCATGAATGCCATGTTTGCCGCAAATCTAGTTGAGCACAAAATGCAATCCTAAAAGCAAGTATCAACTATCACAAAATAAGAAACAACGGGATAAAGTAATTCTTGGTATACCATACATTATACCATGCTAAAATATTATAGCCAGTGGGTACCATAGTATATATACTACTTACTTGAAATGACACCCAATAGAGCTCCAATCTTTCTAACATAGTTACTTATTATAAATGAAAATGAGAGCAAGACAAACCTGCACCTCATAATCTCAGTCCTTGTGACTCACAATCCGGTAACCTTTACTCTAAAAAACGAAAAAAATATAAAATCTTGCTGTTATAAATTGAACCCTAAAACGAAAGAAATACAAAACTTTGCTTTTCCTAAGAATTGAGAGAGTGTTGTCATTGTAGCTACCATGCTACGAAACTGACGTTCGACTTTTAAGTGTGATTAAATTTTATTTGGAGTCGCCACCCGTAATGCAACGGGAAATACACAATCTAATTTTTTTTTATGCCCATGGATAAGCTAGGTTCGTGTCTTGGTTATGAATGTGGAAGGTGTTAGGCACCACATTCACCCGGTAAATTGGTCTCTACTAATTCTAGCTTTCAAAATTTATTTCAACGATAATATATGTTACAAAATGAGAGAAGCAAGCTTAACAACAACAATAAAAAGAAGGAAGAAAGAAGAAAAAAACAGAAATAAAGTAACTAAAAGAAAATGGAAATTAATCAAATTTCAAGCCACGTTGATCTTCATTCTCGTTATTAGAACGTCATGATGATCTCTTCAATGGCTTGGATGGATGGTTTTAGTATTTTGAGAACTTGGTTAATGGAATAGAATAACAAGGTAGACACTTATAATTTTTTTGAAGCTCATTATATTAGGGTTTCATGGGAATGTTTGTGGAAAACACATTTTTTCCTTTGCTGTTTTTTTTTTCTGTGGGCTGAATTATGGACGTTTTTGCTCTCTTTTTGTGCTTTGGATGCTCTAACCAATCATGAAGATGAAGTGAGGATGTATGAGACTATTTATAGGTGGAGTTTGAAGCCTCTTGAAGCTCAAAATCATGCTTAAACTGCTGATAAAGGCCATGCCCCACAGCTGAACTTGTTTTGAACAGATTTGACCATATTAGACAAAAAGCTGTGAAGAACACTGAAATATAATGATTATAATGCAGCAACAAAATCCAAACAATGTACACAGGTACTTAGCAGGTTTTTCTTAATTTTAATGACCATTTTACACACTTTAAACATGTTTATCACCAAGAACAAGTGGAAACACAGCAGCTGGAATCCTGCTGTCCTCCTTGTTCATTTCAGAGATTTGTACTTATTTTGGCTGATTTTCAAGAAGATAAAAAGCTGGAAAATTGCAGCAAAGACATGACTAGACTATATATTTTTAATATGAATAAAAGGAGTAGAACTAGGGTGTGATGTGCTCACCAAACTCTTTGGTGAGCACAACTCTACATAAATTATCGGATTCACTTCAAAGGAGATGAATCAAACCGTTGAAACCGATGTACTTTACGAGTGATGTGTGTACATGCAAAATTTTGAATTTTTTGAATTTATTTAGTCTCAAGTCAAGTGGTCAAAATTGATGAAAAATGAATGATCCAAAATGAAGTTGTTTTAATGCATTCAAAAAATTCTCAATTTTGACCACTTGACTTGAGACTAAATGAATTCAAAAAATTCAAAATTTTGCATGTACGCGCATCACTCGTAAAGTACATCGGTTTCAACGGTTGGATTCATCTCGTTTGAAGTGAATCCGATAGTTTATGTAGAGTTGTGCTCACCAAAGAGTTTGGTGAGCACATCACACCCTAGTTCTACTCGAATAAAAGGGCTAATTATATTGCTTTAAATCTCATTTTTTTTGCTGCTAAATTTGCTGCTGGAAAAACTGTGTTTGCTGGAATTTTCTGCTGAATTTTTTTAGTTGCTGGAAATTTTTCTATATATGAGAAAAATTATAAAAATGTACTAAATATGTGTGCATAGAGGTAGATAATTTAGGGTTTTAATTTTAGAGTCCTAAATGGTGATTTTTAGGTGTTTTGATTCAAAATACAAAGTTTATATCGTCATTTATATTTTGATAGGAAACTTTATCTAGCAGTTTTTTCCTTTTTGAAATAATGATTTAGACTTGAGAATGATATATTTTATGCTAATATTTGTATGATAAACTAGTTTAATCAGATTTCTAAAGATATGCACGTGTGAAGGGTAAAAATTGCAATCCAAATGGTGCAAAAGCAAGAATCTTGCTGAAATGTTTCAAGAGCAGATTTTTGTGGCCCTACAATGTCATATTTGACTATTTTTGGGCTGATTACTAGCATGTTTCACATCAGTAAATATATCCCTTTTTAAGGAGAATCAATTTAATTAATATTCAAAGGCAACATCATGTGAAATAGGCAAGAATTGTGCTGAAATTTCTGGTGCATATCTTTTGACTTGAAATAACATAAGAAGCTAGAATATAGCTGAAAAGGGATATACAAGTTGTCCCTTGGCTGGTTTTGCCACTTGCAAATGTGATTTGAATATACATTTTATAATCATGACTTGTCATATTGCTACTAAATTCATTTGGAACTTTTCTGAATTTTTTTCTTAGGCTTTTTAATGTGGTGAAATTTATTAGATGTAATGCTTCTGAATTTCTTCTAGCATCAGGGAATATGTGTACTAATTCTATAACACTTAGATGACTTGTACACTGATAAGCATAAATTATATACACATTTGATCTAGTTTTTATCATAAAATAACTCCAGTTATCATGTATTTTGAATATAAAAGGAATAAATTACACCTAGAATCAAGTTACTGCAGTAGGTTGGCTTTAAAATGCAGGAAAAGACGAAAAATGATGTAATTAGGGCTGAGTGCGGATCAACCACCCGCACTGAGATTCAGTGCGGACGCACTCAGTACTTAGCCGATTTTCCAGCCTCTCAGCACAAGCCAGGATTTTTCCCGAGCGTAATGCGTCCGCACTCACACGCCAATGCGGGTCATCCATCCGCATTTGGTACTTAGTCAGATTTTCAGAAACTGCAGAAGCTCAGCAGTGCGGGTCCTTCACCCGCACTCCCCACCAGTGCGGACGCACTCAGAAGATTACGCAGGATTTTCGCCAAGTTAAATAAGGAAAGTTGAATCCAGTGCGGATCAACCATCCGCACTCACAGCCAGTGCGGACGCACTGAACACGCAGACAGCCAGAATTACCCGGTTTTAACACTGTTTCTATTTTTGACACTCCAAGGACACGTTTTAAGAAGCCAAAAAATAGCAATACCTGCCAGAAAAGAAATGTCAAAAAGAGCACCCACTAACTCCACCTTCTAGCCTCTAAATTGAGTATGATCTCTTGCTATAAAAAGGGCTAGAACTTTCCCTTCAAAATCATCCACAATCCATCCACTACCAATCTCTCTCAACACACACAACTCAGCCATATTTTCTGAAGAAGGTGAAGCTTTCAAGCAAGGAGAAGAAGGGTTTCTGAGCAAGATTCGGCAAGATTGAGGTTCTAGATTCAAAGGGTGTAATTATTCTTTATTTCATTTCCTCTTGTTATTTCCCAAACTTTGCAATGTTTCCCTCCAAGAGGGAGTAGTTCTCTCTCTAGGGGTTTAGGTCAATGCATGAACTTGTTTAATTCGATTTTATTCGATTATTTGCTTTTATTATGATTGTTTTATCGGATTTGATTGTTAATTTCTGGGATTTTAATAATTTGTGTTAGAAACATACTTAGTACTTGAATTGTAGCATCTCGTTTTGGTTTCAAAAGAACCAAAATTGACTAGGATCAATAGGATAGTACCAAATTATGAATGCAAATACCTTATGTTTTAGATTAAGATTCTAACCAATTTAATCTAAGCCGGAACTACAGAAATTAAGGTTAGGGATTTGGTGAAGAACCTAAACGGGAAGTCAAACCCTAATTAGGACATCTCAAATCGAGTCGGATATTGGTATCATGAACTTAATATAGAAGTACCAATATTTGATGAGAGGAGAGACTAACAAGAGCTTATAGTCTAGGTAGCTAGGATGAAGAACCTAAAAAGTGAAGTCCGAATTACTTAGACACGTTATTAATTCACGAAAGTGACCCTTAATGACATATTAGGTTAGAAACCTCATCAAATCATACATGAATTTAAGCAAATACCGAATAAATAGAATTAGCAAGGGATTGTAGACCAAAGACCCCTAGATTCTCTAAACCTTGAAAACAAACCGACTTTTCTCTTTTTTACTTACTTTTAATTGTTTAAAACTCCTTTCGGGTATTGAACCCAACCTTAGGATTTTTAGTAAAAAACCCCCCAATTTACTTTATTGCACTTTTCTTTCTTTTCTGAAATTTATTATCTAAAGTTGAAAATTTAGTATTTATCTTACTCCTTGTGGTTCGATACCCGATAATATACTACACGGTAGGATTGTATACTTGCAATCTGAGCCGAAAGTGTATTTGAGGATAAAGCTTTTTACATATACCCTTTGCACGTATCATACACAAGACATTATTCTTAGAGTGAGGCTATGGTGCTATGCATAACACCAATGGCTAGTGTACTACGGCTCAATATGGTACTTTTTAAAATCCTAACGGTCGATCCGACCGTTCAATGTGATATCCATATGAATATGTACTTGCAAACTAAATTTTATATTTTTTCGAATTTTTTTAATATTTTTTCAGATAGGTAGAAAAATTAGTGTTTTTTGAAAATTCTGGACCATTAAAATTTTACCTATCTGAAAAAATAGTAAAAAAATTCGAAAAAATATAAAATTTAGTTTGCAAGTACATATTCATATAGTTATCACATTGAACGGTCGGATCGACCGTTAGGATTTTAAAAAGTACCATATTGAGCCGTAGTACACTAGCCATCCGTGCTATGCATAGCACCATAGCCTCACTCTTATTCTTAACCTAAAAAGGTTTCAATTTGGTGATGGAAATAATATATGCTTGAAATAGTAATGTCTTTCACAGTGAAGAGTGAATTCTAAGAGCTCTGCATATTTAAAATTATTCTAATGGTCCACATTTTTCTGAAAATAATATTGATAGGACCTGATTGTATAGATTCCTTTTTTTAGCAAAATGCATTCGGAGTTTACTTACTTTTAGCTATAGACCCAAAACCATGACGTGAATTTGAATGCAATATGGCCTTAGTTTCATACATCATATAATTAATGTTTGAGTAATGAGGGTGATATTTAAAGTACGAACATGTTGGCGATATGTCCTTGATTTTCTTTAACAACAAATGATTAATATGCATATATGGTTGCTTCATCTCAAATGTTTCATTAGGTGCAACTCGTTGACACTGCCAGAACCAAATTAATTGGTTGATCCCTATTCTTATTTTGGACATATTTAGCTTAACTTTTAGAAGAGGATACAAGAAAGAAATATATTTTATAAAATTCTTAATCGTAGTTATGCATTATCACACTTTACCTAAATGCTACTATTTATCCTAGGTTAAAAAGAAATATCATACTTCATGTTTAGATATTTGTAGCTTATCAAAGCGAGGGTTGAATACTTATTTCTGTCATAACAGATAATGTGATACTTGCTTAGAACTGGTATTTTGGTGTCGAACATTTGTTCAGGCTCGAACGATGCAATTCACAATTTAAACCAGAATAACTAGTTCATATCATAATTTTGAGATTTTATCTTAATTTTGCGAGATGATACATACTACTAGAATTTATCTTAAAACCGTGGATAAAAAACTGTCAATAATATAATTAGAGTAGAACTAGGGTGTGATGTGCTCACCAAACTCTTTGGTGAGCACAACTCTACATAAACTATCGGATTCACTTCAAACGAGATGAATCCAACCGTTGAAACCGATGTACTTTACGAGTGATGCGCGTACATGCAAAATTTTGAATTTTTTGAATTCATTTAGTCTCAAGTCAAGTGGTCAAAATTGAGAATTTTTTGAATGCATTAAAACAACTTCATTTTGGATCATTCACTTTTCATCAATTTTGACCACTTGACTTGAGACTAAATAAATTCAAAAAATTCAAATTTTGCATGTACACGCATCACTCGTAAAGTACATCGGTTTCAACGGTTGGATTCATCTCGTTTGAAGTGAATCCGATAGTTTATGTAGAGTTGTGCTCACCAAAGAGTTTGGTGAGCACATCACACCCTAGTTCTACTCATATAATTATCATTATAGTGGATAGAATTATATTTGAAATATCTTTCATAATATTCTCATGCTGACCATAATGTTCAACTTGTAATGCATATATTCAACTTGAAACTAGGCAACAAATGATACTAACTGAAAAATTTAATTGCAAAGCATACCTCATTTTGCAGATACATGGAGATTACCTTCTTCATTCGTCACAGATTTCACAACTTGCGTTTGGTGCAAGCATACACAATTTGGGGTGTCTACAGTCATTAAAAATCTTCTTTAGAAAAGAAAAATAAATAGAAGTACAATAATAGAAAGCGGTACCTTGGACCTGACTGCAATATGTCTTTCATTTTTATTTTCAAATAATGGTGGAATTTAGGTTTCTAATATTCATTTATGCCTCAGCTAAAAGGATATTAAACACCAGTAAGTTGAGGTAAGAATTAAAAAACTATTACAGATAAGTTCAATAGAAATGTACCTCAGTTCATTATGTGCGCGAGAGAGATCATCAAATCTGATAAACCTTGAGAGATAACCAAGAGCTCGTACAACATTTGATTTTATCTGATAAAAGATGAAACTATTATAACTATATGAGATTTTCAAATTCCTAAAAACGTACAGGTGCTAACAACAGTAGTATATCATACCTTTAAATTTCAAGTTGCATTAAACTCTGTTCATTTATTTTCTTTCTTTTCTTTTGCGTGGGGAAGGAAAAAAAACGCATAATTTTTTTGGGAAGAAGCGAAGACAAAGGCCGACATTTTTATTAATACCCAAAGTCCATAAAAAATTATTAAAAATAACCACCGGCCCAAATCTTTATTAAAAATACTCATACCGGCCAATTATTGGCCGGATCCGATTAAAGAGCCCAACCGGCCAATAATTGGCCGGATCCGATTAAAGAGCCCAACCGGCCAATTATTGGCCGAATCCGATTAAAGAGCCCCAACCGGCCAATAATTGGCCGGTTCCGAGGTTAATCCGCTGCTATATATTGGCATGCACACTCCCTCTTCTCTCTCACAATTCATTTCGTCAAATTTCACACTCTCTCTCCTCGATTGAGCAATTTCTCCCGGAGTTCTCCTTCTCCTCCCAGATTTGCAAGTAAGTCCCTATTCTTTGTTGTAATTTATTTTTTAGAGTAAAATAGTTGTAAAATGTTAGAAATTGTTAGTAATTACCATAATTTGTATAATTAGTAGAAATAGTTGAAATTAAATAGTAATTAGAGTAATTAGTCAAATTTAGGGTATACAGTTTATGATTTAGGTCAATATATTTTTAATTAAGTATAATTAGCATTGGTGACTATATAATTAGTATTGTTGACTATATTTTTAGTATAATTAGGTAAATTAAGCCTATTTGATCAGTATAATTAGGTATAATTAGGTATATTAAGCCTATTTAAATTAGGTAAATTAAGCCTATAATTAGGTAAATTAGTATAATTAGGTATAATTAGTATAATTAGGCCAATTAGTATAATTAGGTAAATTAAGCCTATTAGTATAATTAGGCCAATTAGTAAAATTAGGCCAATTAGTATAATTAGGTAAATTAAGCCTATTTAAATTAAGCCTATAATTAGGTAAATTAGCATATTGTACCGTCGTGAAGCCTATTTGATCAGATTTTACCGTAAGTAAGCCAATTTGATCAGTTTTTACCGTAAGTAAGCCTATTATTTCCGTTTTAAGCGTAATTAATTTTATTTTAGATGTTGTGACCGTTGTAAAGCATATTTTAGCCGTTTTTAGCGTAGTTGAGCCTATTTTAGCGGTTTTTACCGTTATTGATTATTTTTTAAACGTTTTTAGCGTTATTAATTATATTTTATCCCTTTTTAGCGTAATTAAGCCTATTTTAATATTTTTTACCGTTATGAAACATATTTTAGCCGTTTTTACCATTATTGAGTCCATTTTAAACGTTTTTAGCGTTATTAATTGTACTTTATCAATTTTTAGCGTAATTAAGCCTATTTTAACTATTTTTACCGTTATGAATCATATTTTAGCGGTTTTTTCCGTTATTTAAAATTTTTTAAACGTTGTTAGTGTTATTAATTATACTTTATCCATTTTTAGCGTAATTAAGCCTATTTTAAATATTTTTACCGTTATTCTACTATATTTTAGCTGTTTTTATAGTTTTGAGTCTACTTTAGACGTTTTTAGCGTTATTAATTGTACTTTATCATTTTTTAGCGTAATTAAGCCTATTTTAACTATTTTTACCGTTATGAAGCATATTTTAGCCGTTTTTAGCGTAGGCAAGCCTATTTTAGCGGTTTTTTACCGTTATTAAGCCTATTTTAACCATTTTTGTATAATTAATCATACTTTATCCATGTTGAAGCGTAATTAAGGCTATTTTAGCTATGTTCCGTTGCAAAGCATATTTTAGCCGTTTTTAGCGTAGTTGAGCCTATTTTAGCGGTTTTCACCGTTATTAAGCCTATTTTAACCGATTTTAGAGTAAGTAATCATATTTTATCCCTTTTTAGCGTGTTTAAGCTTATTTTAGCCGTTTTGTTACATTGCTTACGGCAATTATGATTTACGGTTCATATAGCGTCGGTTAACAGAATCTTATTAATGAAATTAGGATGGTTAGAGGACGGCCTAAGCTTCGTCCACTATCACCCATAGTTGACGAGCCGATTGCGACTAGCAGCACAGATCATTTCAGTCCTCTGCTGTGGGTGCCGCACCGCGATCACCGGGTCTCACTGGCTTCTCGTGAGGTATGTTTTTTTTTTCACATTTTCAAATTTCTTTGAATTTAAGTGTTGATGTGCTAACCCCATGTGGATTAAATTTGTCAATGTAGGACAAGTTTATTTTAGATGTGAAGCTGCGGTGCGTTCACTTGCCATACTACCCGTTGATGGACCGGTATCTTATCAATCTAGGCCTCTACCAGATGGTAGACATCTTGCGGACTGGGAGTGGCGTCATCAACGCGTCTCTCATCGCGGGTTTGGTTGAGAGATGGCGTCCCAAGACGCACACGTTTCACATGCCGTTCGGAGAGATGACAGTGACTCTCCAGGACGTGAGTTCTCTGTGGGGGTTGGCTATCAGTGGCACCCCCGTCAGTGGTGTATCTGACAGCACGAGGTTTGGTGCTCAGATTGAGGAGCTATTGGGGGCTGATCCTCACTCCCTCATTGAGAAGAGTGGAACATCAAAATTCCACTTGAGGATGAAGAGGTTGCGCCAGCATTTCAGCGCGGGTCTGACAGCATACTCCACCGATGTGGAGATTCAGAGGTACAAACTTCAAATTTCCCGTATTTTTTTTTTCTGAATTCCCGTTTGTTGCTGATCTTATATTACATGTTTGTTACTGCAGATATACACGGGGCTATGTGATGGACCTATTTGGTTCCGTCATGTTTGCTGATTCTTCCGGTGACTGTATGCCGATGATGTATCTCCAGCTGCTGGCAAACCTGGATGTCCCGTCGAAGTACAACTGGGGTGCGGCCGTCTTAGCCCATCTGTACTCCCACCTCTGCCGTGCTTCTGCGGTAAGTCCCTAGCTTTTATCTTACTCTTTTACATAATAAATGAAGAAGTTGCACCTGACATATGAAATTATTACAAATGCAGCCAGATATCAAACAGATGTACGGGCCAGTACTGTTGCTTCAGCACTGGTCGTGGTCACGGTTACCGGTGGGCAGGCCCATACCGAATGCGGCGCCGGCTTGGGGAGAGCCCGACGATATCCGCTGCCCGGCATACGGCAAGAAGTGGCACGGTGTTCACAGCTACCAGGATCAGGGCCACGGTTATACATTGGGTATCAGGCCAGTCCGGTCACAGCTGCAGAATTTGACGGCGGAGCAGGTTGAGTGGACCCCGTACGCCAAGATGTATGATGACGGTAGGCTGCCGCTGAGATGTTTTCAGGCTATGGACATGTGGTATTATATGGGGCCGCTCGTACATTTCTGGGTAGTGGAGCACCATTATCCGGATCGCGTACTCCGCCAGTTTGGACATCCGCCGTTCATTCCCGCAGAGCCATCTTTGCTGAGTTCCACTATCGTAGCCCTGCACAAGTAAGTCGTATCTCTTTTGTACTGTCATATATTACTTGATTTATTTGTGTTGCAACTAACGTGTTTCTTACAGGATGAGCCACTTATCGCGACTGGAGCGCGACTGGAGCGTGCACTACGAGTTCTATTGCAGTATCTTGGCACAGCCGCAGCACGAGCACTACTATGTATACCCGGATGAGTTGATCCAGACCCCGGGAGATCCCCTACTGAGGTACGAGACTTGGTACATGCGAGTATGCATGGCGAGCGTATATCTGGAGGGCGATTACGGCGCTCACTTACGCGATATGATCAAGAACGACGACGGTTACACACCCAACGGTAGAAAATGGGCTCGCCAGGTAATTCACTTGAAACTAGATGTTTTTTTTCCTTTAACTGATTACTTCATCATTGTTTGATCTAACAAATTACTCTTGCAGCTGTTGGATTTGATTAAGACCGTAGCGCACGGGCTAGTAATGCTAGGAAAGAAGAACTGGAGGCAGTTTGGCTACCGTTACGTGGAGAAGGGTGCCCCTTTCATGGAGGATTCTGGGCACGGTGGGCGGCTCATCGGCATGCTGCGAGACGCCAGAGAAAACATCGATTGGCGTCAGATAGATCCGTCCGAGCCCGATGAGTGCCCGGTTCTGGCGCGAGACATGCCACCCCCCCCGAGACGGTTCCAGAGTGGGACCATCATCGCTGGGTGTTGTCCACGAGGGGATGGCACGCATTCTACGATGCCGACGGTCATCCGTTTCAGCCTCCGGTATGTTTTATTATTTCAGCTGTATGAATTATTTCAAATTTCTTCGTTCAGTTCTAATTCAGTATGTTATGTGAGTGATTGCAGGGTCAGTCCGAGATGCCACCGGAGCCACAGATGGCTGAGATAGATCCAGATGAGATAGATCCACGGTACAGCGCGAGTCTGGACGATCTCGGGATCTATGACTATGGGATGCCGCAGATGGCCCACGATGGAGAGGCCAGTGGTAGCGGGGCTCAGCATCAGCCTGACTTTGGGACTGATTTCGCTGCATCTATATTCGGTACACCTCCACCGGTCTCTACGCATGAGTCTGTCTGGGATACTGCCGATATGATGTACAGAGAGGCCGATGCTCGTGCGGAGACACCGAGAGATAGAGCGTGGCCCCAGCGGGCGAACGCTGGTGTTCCACCTGAGCGATGGTCTCCTTCTCCATTTCAGCGCTGATTTATGTATTTTTTATGGTTATGTTATTGTTCTTTTTTTATGTTGTTGTTCTTTTTTTATGGTGTTGTGCCTTTTTTATGGTTATGTTGTTGTTCCTTTATTTTATTGTTATATGTTTCGTTGTTCTATGTTTTGTTGTTCTTGTTTTGTGTTTAGTGTTTTGCATTTCGGAGTCACAATCCATTTTGCAAACGTATCATTCAATTCAATATACTCCACACAACTCGGAATAAAAAAAAAAGTCCACAACATATAAATAAAAAAAGTCATAATAGAGATAAATCACCTTCTACTACTACTACTACGCCTAAAACTAAATCCCCTAAAGAAACCGTGACCGGAAGATGGCCTGCTAGATGGCTCTGCTTGGGTCTCAGACGGCCCTGCTTGGCCTCCGGATGCCCTTGTCGTACGCCTACTAGTTGACCTTCTTGATGGATTTCTTTGCAATCCAATCGCCTCACCTCCTAAGTTGAGGGTATCCCCCATCGCTTCTGCAAACATAACAGACGCATCTAAATGGCTTGTAGCGGGGGAATGTCCTGACCCTCCGGACACACTTGCCCTTGCCCTAGCTGGGTCATTCGCGTACTCATTGGTCGCGATTCTTGCATCTGCATTTGTATATGTTGTTTAGTAAGTTGGTGCCAATTGAAAGTAAATATAATTTCTGATAAATGTTACGTACCTCTTCGTTGCCTATCAACGGTGGAACGTCGGGGTTGATGCCCCCGTCGTCTACCTTCCAGTTCATCCATTGTCATTACATGACGGATGTGTTTTCGCCGCCCCTTCCTAATCCATCCCTGTGCGGGGAGTATTGTTGGCTCAGTATTAGGAGGCCAACTTTCCATATTGCCAACAGGAGCAAACATTCCGTTCCAAGTACTCAGAAGGTAGTCCACATTGTACCAGTGTGCAACAAATCTGTCCTCGCACCAGTTTCGGTTCCGACAAACCGCTAACACATGAGCGCACGGAATTGACGTCAGCTGGATACCTCTGCACTCACATTCCATTTGGTTGTCGGGACCGCATTTCACAATGTACATGCACTCTCTGCGTGTCAACTCCATAACTCCCAGGTCGTTGCGGCGGCAAGGAATATACTCATTTGGAACTGAAACTTGGTACTGCCCTTGGCCGTGTGTGTAAGGCACCAAACGCATTGTTGCAGCCTTCTCCCACTTTCTCCCCAACTTCTCCGAAACCCGGGTGGAAAACTTCTGGAGAGGGTTGTCTTTCAATTCCATGGCTCGCTGTCGCCGTGCAACAAACCATTTGTTCGTCTTGTAGAATGTATCCTCCACTATGGCAGCAACAGGCATTCTACGGCTATCCCGGAAAACATTGTTCAAGCACTCAGAGCCGTTTGTTGTCATTATACCAAACCAGAATCCTCCATCACAGGTTTGGAAAATCTTCTCATAATTAGACGACTCCGTCGGATCATTCGGACGAACTTTGCCAACCTTCCGCAAATATGCATTACACCTTGGATTTAGCTGTACAAAACGAACATATGTTATTTCACTTTCAAAGTAGGGGCTACAAAAAATTAAATGAAATGTGGTACATTACAAATACCTTCGCAAACTCTTCGAACATCTCTTTCAGCTTTCTTGGCTTCTTCTTCTTTGCTCCTTCCCTGAACCTTTGGCCGTACCACCTTTCTTTTCCACAGTTCTGTACCAGGTTGTCAGCAACATGCTGCATGCAGAACCTGTGCACAAAGAGCTCCGGAGGCCATCCGTATTCTTCAGTCAGTGCAGCTTTGATCCCCTTGTGCTGGTCTGATATAACACAGACGAATTGGTTATATCCGAGCACTTCATTCCTCAACCATCGCAGGAAGAAACCCCAATTCTCGGCGTTTTCCTTGTGCACGATTGCAAATGCTAGAGGCAGCAGTTGGTTCTCGGCATCATAGGCACAAGCTATCAAGAGCCTCCCCTCGTACTGCCCTGACAAGAAGCACGCATCTATGCTGATCACCGGTCTCAAGAACCGGAACGCCGCAATGCATGGACCAAAAGCCCAGGCAACGGCCCTGAACTGAACTTGCCCTTCCTTTATTACTCCTGTGTCTTTGTCTCGTATCGGACTGGTCAGAAAATGGTACTTTGATCCGAGATTCTTGACGCAAATGGCCATCAATAGTGGTCTCAGCAAGCCGTACGATTCCTCCCAACCCCCAAATTCTCGGGCTATTGCAAGCTCACGACCCCTCCACAGTCGGTTGTATTTCGGGGTGACTTTGTCATACACAGCCATAACACAGTTTGCCACCGACTGGATGCTCATACAGGGGTCAGTCTTAATGCTGTTCCCAATGACATCGGCAATGATTGATGCCGTCATACATTCATTGTCGATCCTTGTATACTCAGTTCTGCATGTGTGAGGCTTGTCTTGCATCGTTATAACCCACGCATCTCCATATCCCGATGCTTTTCCCCTGAGTTCGTAACCACAACGCCGGTCTTTGCACACACATGAATCCGGCGGGTGTCACTCCTACTCATTCTTATCTCCTGATTCTTGTGGACATGGTGCTCCCTAATCTTCTTCATTAATTCATCCTTGCTTTTAAAATATTGGTTTGCGGCCAGCTCACCCGTGCGCTCGATTCGTGGCCCATATGAACCAGTATCTGCTTCTCTGAACCGAGATACATCATTGAATTCTGGGAACGGGTGCGTATCACTCCGCCCGCTGAGCGGCGCTGAGTAAGAGCTGCTCCGAATGGGCCCTTCAGCTGTGTCAACTGGACCGTCTTCACCACATCCATCTATGTGATCAGAGTCCCATTCATGTCCATCATACTCATCCCCACTCTGCAAGCGTTCATCCGGGATATCATTGATATTTTCAAAATCCGACCCAACTTCATCGTGTACTGGGCCTGGGAATGGTAAAGGCTCCTCATGCACGGGTCTAGGTGGGGAACAAATTCGGAGTATTGGTTGAGGTCGTGGTTGCGGCGGAGTTAGATAGTAGTTTTCCGGGTTAGTAGTTGGATAGTATGTTTCTTGGTGAGTAGGTGGATAGATGGTTTCTTGGTAAGTGGGGTGATAGTTCGTTTCTGGGTAAGTGGGGTGATAGTTGGTTTCTGGGTAAATAGGTGGATAGTTGCTTTCTCGTTCTGTTGGGGGCACGACGGGAGTCTCCATTGCAACTGAGCATTGACTAGAACTACCAACCCGTGCCTCTCTCGGAACTCTTCTAACATAGATCTCTATTACAAAATCTCCGTTGGCCTTAAAATGCCCACACAACCCTCTCCAGGTATTTTCATCTGTTATTTTCGCAAGTGAATATTTCCCGGTGTTTCCATTACACACTCGGGTCCCCAATTCAAGGTTGCATCTTTCTGGATTAAAACGGGTGTAACCGAAAATTGTGACTTTCAAGTCCAACAGAGATATATTATCGTCAACCATAACCGAAGCAATTGGTTCTCTGTTGTAATAAGGTCCGTCTGCATTATGTTCAAGCTTACCACCACAGTGTATAGAAATCAATGGCATTGTGATCGAACTACATTTTGAAAGTGATAATCATTTGTCAGGTTACTAATTTACACAGTGACTGAATAATAAAGAAAATTAGTTTAAATTAAGTTCAATTAGTTTTAACTAATTTTAGTTAATTTCAATTAATTGTTATTAATTAAAAATAATTTTCATTAATTACATTAATTAAATTAAATAATAAAATTAACTACAATTAATTAAAAAATGAAGTAAAATTAGTATTTTTTAATTCATTACTTAAAATGAATTAAATTTAAATTAATTTATTAAAATTTATTAAAATTAATTAAAATTAAATAATTACAAGAACGTAAAATTAATTAATTAAAATTAATAAATTACAATTAATTAAAATTAATTGAAATTAATTAAAATAAATAAATTAAATTAATTAAAATTAATTAATTAAAAAAAATAAATAAATTAAGATTAATTAAGATTAATTAATTAAGATTAATTAAGATTAATTAATTAAGATTAATTAAGATTAATCAAAATTAATGACAATTAATTAAACTAATTAAACTGAACTAACATTAATTAAAAATATATAAAATTAATTAAACATAACTTAACTTAACTAAAATTTAATTAAATAAATATTTAAACTAACTTACACTAATAAAACTTAATTAAACTAAACTAAAATTACTTCAAAATAAGTAAAATTAATTACACTTAACTAAACTCAACTACAATTAATTTAATTAAATTAAAAAAAATTAAAACTAACTAAAATTAATTCAAATTAATTGAACTTAATTAAAATAATTTAAACTAATTAAAATTAATTTTAATTAAATTAATTAACACTTAATTACAATTAATTACAAACATTTTAAAAATAAAAAATAATTAAAATAATTAAAAAAAAAAAACCTGTTTCTGCGCTGCTGCCTCTGCCTCTTCAATTGTGGCAACTTCTCTCTCAAATGGGGTTAATATAGGGGTTAATTACTGTGGAATCGAATATAGCACGGGGCCGGCCAATAATTGGCAGGTTTGGGATTTTAATGGGTACCAGGCCAATTATTGGCCGTTTGGAATTTTAATTGGTACCCCGGCCATAATTGGCCGGTATGGGTATTTTTAATAAAGATTTGGTACCGTGGGTATTTTTAATAATTTTTATGGACTTTGGGTATTAATAAAAATGTCGGGATAAGAGAGCTCAAATTGGGGTACAATTAATGATGCGTGATTGATAATATTCTTAATATATATTTAGGCTGTGGCTAATTTGCTGCTTGGCAGCAGTTCGGCCGAGGTGCTGCCGGGGCATTATTTAGCCGTGTGATGTTCAACAACAAATTCAAACCGTTAGATGTTTAATCTATACTATAATCTACTTGGAGACCAAATTTTTACATTTTTTGGAATTTTTTTACTATATATTAAGATGGTTTGAAACCGTTGTTTTTAACGTTGCAGAAATTTACTAAAAACAGCGGTTTTCAAACCAGCTTAATATATAGTATAAAAATTCCAAAAAATGTAAAATTTGGTCTCCAAGTAGATTATAGTATAGATTAAACATCTAACGGTTTGAATTTGTTGTTTGGACATCACACGACTAAATATAGCCCCGGCAGCACTTGGCCGAACTGCTGCCGGCAGCAAATTAGACAGACCCTATATTTTATCAATATTCTACAATTATAAAATTAATCTTTCTAATGAATTTCAAAGTTTCAGCTGTAAACATCTATATTCATCTTTCTAATGAAAATAAAAACACCAAGTAAATCTCTTTGCAATCCGCTACATCAAATTAATTATTCCATGATTTTTAACATTAAGGTCTCAAATTCAAATGCAAGCCATCGCCTAAGCTAAACAATTTGTAAGGCATCTCGAATCACGAAATAACATGACCACCAGGAACTTAAATTTTGATACAAATCACTATATGCCGAAATTTTTATTTATGCCATTTAAAAAAAAAAACCAAAACACCTCAAAATACGGGGAATTCCATATCTACTGCGGGTCGCCAAGCCAATATGAGGCTCCATTTTTTGAGAGCCGCGGATTGATTTGGAGGCCCCTCAAATACAAAAATATGTTTAATATTACAGTGCATTTTTGAGCTTTTGAGAGGGGCGCAGATTGGCTTAGCAGCAGATGTGAAATTCTCCGTTGGTTTATTTTTTTTATTATGGTATAAATAAATGTTTCGGCACTACATGTTCAACATCAAGAAAATAAATATGATGTGATTCTCAGGAATCACAGGACCCTGTGATCCCGATCTCCACTGTTGGTCTTTCTCAAGATGCGTGCACAAAAATTTACTTTTCCGATAATATTTTTGAGATCCACACACGAAAAAAATTTGAACCGTTTGATCTCAGAATTTCAGAATCCTGCGATCTCTATTGGGATCGCAGCAGATTCGGACTCCAACATCAACACGAGTCTTGAATGATCTGGGGGTGACAATCTGCGCTAGGCGCCAAACAAACAGCTTTTGATATGTCCGTATTATAAAATTACAATTAAAATCCTTTTTGTCCAATTTAAATTTTGATCCAATTATTACATGTACAACCGCAACATGTCTTGATTTTTTCACTCTACAACAAAATGGAGATGAATTGAAAGCAAACATGGGTGTGATCTGGGGGTGATAATCTGCGCCAGGCGCCAACAAACAGCTTTTCAAATGTCCATGTGACCATGTCACCAAAAAAAAAAAAGAACCGACTAACTATCCCCAGCTCCTATTTCTCATTCATCTCTCAGCCAATAATTATCTTTGTTGACCGCTAATTAAGATGGGACTACAAATTTCAGCGCTAAAAGACAAAACAAAACGCGTCATTATCGCAGCGAGTGCAAGTATTCATATGTAATACATCAAGTATTCATATATAATATATAAAGTATTCATATCTAAGATATCAAGTATTTAAAAAAAAAACTTGACATATCACTTACCCATCTTATACACATTTTTAGAGGTGGTTTTTTTTCTCCGTTCACTCTAACTAATATTTATGACAATCTGTGAGGAATTTTGCAAATCTAAAACACGAACGTCTTATATGCAATTTTCTCTTTCAAATAAGATCCATGATGACATACTTTCGAGTTGTCCGTTGCACAAGTATTCATATCTTGTCATTCAAGTATTCATACCTCCTCGAACAAGTATTCATACCTCATCAGTATTTCACAAATAAAAAACTGGACACATCATTCACTCATTTTTTACCGATTGAAATTTCATTACCACTCAATCATTTTTTACTTGATATCTTAGGTATGAATACTTGTTCGACGTGGTATGAATACTTGTACGACGAGATATAAATAATTTTACAAGGTATGAATACTTGCGCGACGGATAACTCAAAAGTACTTCATCATGGATCTCATTTGAAAGAGAAAATTGTGTAGAAAACATTTGTGATTTTAAATTCGCAAAATTCTTTATAGATTGTCAGAAATATTGGTTAGAGTGAACGGAGAAAAAAAAACCACCTCTAAAAACGTGTAAAAGATGGATGAGTGATGTGTCCAGTTTTTTTTTTAAATACTTGATATCTTAGGTATGAATACTTGATGTATTATATATGAATACTTATGCGCGTCAATTGTAAAAATTTTCAAATATAAGCAATCACCCTAGTTAATTAGTGGCCCCCCTAGTAATTAATAATTGATACACGTTTTCTTTTGTCTTTTTGTGTTTGAAGTTGTGATCCCCTAGATAATTAATGATTGGGGGATGAATGGGGATAGGAGCCGGGGGAAAAAAATCTTTATTCAAAAAAAAAATGTCCATGCTATAAAATATTATAAAATCTTATCCACCAACTTAAATTTTGATCCAATTATTAACATGTACAACCAGCAAAACAAACAAGTCTTGATTTTTTTTTTTTGCAAAATTTCACGCCGTAGACTTTCATTACCACAAAATCAAGCAATTGGGAGCAAACATGGGGTGTGATCTGGGGGTGACAATCTGCGCTAGGCGCCAAACAAAGAGCTTTTGATGTGTCTGTATTATAAAATTAATAAATCCTTCCGTCCACAATGCCAGTTTGCCAGTTGCCACTACCTTTCTCAAGTGGACCTCTTGGGTCCCACCAGCAGGTGTCACATTTTCTCAACAAGTTGAGTTCCCAGTCTTTCACTGTCTCCCCCTTTGTTTCAGGAAAACAAGGATAGTTAATTAATTCTGTGTCGTGCTGTTCAATTGAGATCTTCGATTGAGCTAGATGTGGATGTTAAGCATTTTGTAAGAATTTGATAAAAATTTCAGTGCTAATACAGATGAATATATTAATTCGGAGATGTTATTTTAAATTAATATAGTTTGACACTATTTGTTGCTCACCTGACATGACATATTCGTGTTATGTTCTGATGTATTAGAAGAGATCGAAAGTTTAAGTTATGAATTGATCTATTTCAAATATTAAATGGTTGGATTGACGATTTGGACTTTGAAAATGTAAAAAATGACTGTGGTAACTTTATTGTAACTCAAAATTGTGATAACTATATCTCTTCTCATATATTATAACAAAAATGTAGAAGAACAAAAAATGACATGATTTTCAGTTAAAGAACTCGAGGGGTGCGTTTTTACTTAAATCCACTCCCAAGTAATTAATGGAAACATCAGACGTGACATGTTTTGAGAAATTCTAAGTCCAATTTTCGCACTCTTTCTCAACGTATGACACCATACTTGTAACTCGTATAACGTATCTGAATTCTGTACGGTACAACACAACTGGTATAACACCACTGACAGATACCTGAATACCCGGTACAAGCACACCACGTTACGGATTAATTCACTAACATCAACCACTGAATCACCCCTGTTGGATATCCAACTCCAATCCAAGGTGGCAAAGATTCTGGTAGAAAAGGCAAAGCATAGCACATGGGGCACGTGCCGCACGTGACCTGTACCAACACAAGCTGAATGTGATAGAACCACTCATAAAGGCACAATCCGTTTGGCCCTGTTCCTCCTCACCATCCTTCTAAAACAATCTGAAATAGATCCAGACCGTCCATCCCAGATATCCTTAACCAGAACCCTTGTAGCATCTTTTTCGCTACGGCATCTGACTGTTCGATTTAAGATCGACGGTCGAGGGTAGTCGATAATCCATATTGTAATTGGAGAGGATCTGTGAGTGTTCTTTGCTTCCTCTTCTTTTTTTCCAAAAGTGGCCACCACCACCACCTCGCACAGTTCCTCTCTCAGTTCCCACCTCCTCCATGTACCACGAGAGAGGCAGAGAGAGAGAGACTTTTGTATCATTCGACCACATGGGGTACATGACTTTGTCTCCTATAAGCTCCAAAAGAGAACGAAGAGATCGATCGGGTCATGGCGGTTCAAATTCGTAAAAGCGATCTCCGTTTTGTGGGGTCCCAAACCTCTGCACCGTATTAAAGGAAAGGCGTTTAGCAACAAATAACCACATACAAAAAAATGTCAAATTGGTGTCAGACGAACTTGAAAACTTTGCAAGTAAAAAGTAAATGAAATTATTCAATCAGCACGATGTACTCTGCCAATAGTTTTTAAATTGCTGCCAAAGTATGTACTTTCTTCCACATTATAAAGGAAACTACTTGATGAGGGGAAAGACAAGAAATGAATGCATCAGATCAAAACAAACGCACTAAGACAAAATTTGTATAGTAAGTTAAGAAGATCAGGCTTTAACCGTGTGGTCTTGTTAATAATGACTTTTCTTTTGAAGAAATTACGGAAGATAGATTCTACTAAAGTTACATTAATTTTACATAGTCACATGTTAGAGTCAATTGTATTATGAATATGAACAAAATTTTGACCGTAATTACAAGACAAACATTTGAGAAAAAACCGATCATTGATCTAGCGATAAAATACAACATCTTCAGATGGAAGGTCGCGGTTTCAAAATCTAAATAAAAATATTCTTAATTGATTTTTTTTTTTTTGTAATTTCATTTAAATTTTTGTATTTTACAAAATTATTACTATTAGTTATTCTTATAATATAAAATTACATGATACTTATTAATTCAGTCCTTCAATTCAATTTTTTTATTAATTCCTAATTACAATTTAGAAGACTTAGATCTCCATCTTTCTCTAAAAAAATAAATTTTGGGTCCAAACTGTAGAGAACGTGAATGTGTTTAACTAAACAGCTAACTCAATTTAAAAGTTTAAACTTTACAGAGAAAGCACTGGAAGCAAGGCATGTCATGTGCGCGCCAATTGGAGAACAGGGATTATACAGGGGTTGATGCATGAATAACGTACGATCAACAGTGCAACTGCCCAAATGTGGGTCCCATGTACAGTGACTCTCGCAGGACCACTAACGGATGATCTGAATAACATATGGAGAGAGATCGTGGTGTGTCCATCCGTGTGATTCAGACGCTTTGCTGTACTTGTGTCATTGGTACACTTGGACAGGTTCAGAATTTAAAAATAATTCAGCGATATTTAAAAGTTTTTGTTCCGAAATTTTTATTAATATCCAAAAAAATATTAAATTTCAAAATCTACGCCAGTTTGAAAAAATTTCGAAAACTGTCCAAACCGCAGATTATTTATCGGTTTTAGGCCGAATTACCGCAAATTTATTTTCCGGTTTTCAGTTTTTTTTTAAAAACAGAAAATGTTATAATTTATTTATTATTTGTATTGAAATATTAGAAATATATTATATATTTCTTTGAAAATAGATAGAATACTATATAATTTGATTTATTGGAAAGATTGCAACAAATTACCCGGATCAACATTTTTCAGGCCGGATTTTTCGCAGCTGTAAGAAAAATTAAAATATTTTTTTGTGTGTTATTGGAAAAAATAAAAATATTTTGATTCTGAATTATTGATACCGGTTCAAAAGTTACTTTTAGATAAATACATAAAATATTGTGATCATTCTATTTTGAAAAAATAAAAAACATCCCTAACACAAAGATACTTAAATATCTTAAAGTTTTTATTTTTTTCAAAAATAGAAGGATCACAATATTTTCTGTATTTACCTAGAAGTGGCTTTTGAACAGGGATCAATAACTCGGATTCAAAACATTTTTTTTTCAATAACACACAGAGAGAAATTTTAATTTTTTTACAACCGTGAAAAATCCGGCTTGAAAAATGTTGATCCGGATTATTTGTTGCAGTCTTTCTAATAAATCAAATTATATAATATTCCATTTATTTTCTAAAAAATATATAATATATTTATAATATTTCAATACAAAAATAAATAAATTATAACATTTTCAGTTAAAAAAATTTCCCAGTTTTGAAATTCCAAAACCAAAATCGGAAATTTATTTCCCGGTTATGGAATTCCAAAACCAAACCGCAAATTATTTTTCGATTATGGAATTCTAAAACCGGAAAATAAATTTGCAGTTTGGGCAGTTTTAGAAATCTTATCAAACATTATGTAGATTTTGAAATTAAATAAATATTTTGGATATTAATAAAAAATTTGGGTTTTTGTTGGTACATAATACGTATATAATGTGAAAAAAATTTGTAAGTGGGTGTGATTCGGGTCTAAATTTTTGAAGTTCGGAGAAATAAAATATTGTATGAAAAATTCAGGAATAAATTTGTAAAATTTACAAATAATTCGAGAAAAAATTAGTAAAAATTCATTTAATTCAATTAACGCCAGAGCTTGCTATTGGCAATAATATATGTTGTCGATCTATAACTTGCCCATCACCGCTACCTGAATGGACCCTAAGGGCCTGTTCGGCTGCCAGACGGGAACAAGATTGGGCTTGGATTTGGGTCCAAGCCCAATGAATTTTTTTTTTCACGAACACAGTGGCAGTCAAACAGGATGGACATCCTTCAAGGACTATAACATGAGAAGTATGCTGAGAACAAATAATAATTCGTGAATTTTCATAAATCTGGTTATTATTATTATTATTATTAGTAGTAGTATTATTATGTGCAGTAGTGTTTTAGAAGAGTGGAACACTTGTCTCCCCTGTTTTCAGTTGGAAATAAATATTTTTTGTTTAAAAAAGTTACAGGATTATAGTCTTCTTGTACGAAAATTCAAACTGGTTTAGGGATAAATGACCTGAAAAAAAAGTGAAAAAGAAGAAATAAAGGATTGCAGTAACACTATACTTTGGAAGAAATAATGTACGATTTATGTCAATTTGTCTATAAAATTGGGTTCACAAGGGCAAAGCTCATATATACAAAACTAAAGTTGTGATTATAAAACAAAAATAATCGAGTGAGTCCATGGTATTGTGCATCGCACGGATTGATCCATAATACGGATTAATATTTTTGTTTTTTAAATTCTAACAGTTGATCCTAACTGTTCAACATGATTCTCATATGAATATGTAGTTGTAGATCAAATTTTATATTTTTTATAAAAAAATTATTATTTTTTAAGATAGGTAGAAAATTATTGTTTTTGGATGGTTCAGAATTTTCAGATCAAGTGATTTTCTACTTATCTTAAAAAATAGTAAAAAAATTCTAAAAAAAATATAAAATTCGATTTGCCAGTACATATTCATATGGGATCATGTTGAACAGTTGGGATTGACCGTTAGAATTTGAAAAACGAAAATATTGATATGTATTACGGATCAATCCGTGCTATGTATAGTACCATAGACTACCTCAAAATAATCCAAAACAAAACTTATCACGCCTAAAATTGAGAAGATAGGTGGAGCTATGTTCCTATCAGAATAAAAGAAAAAGAAAAAAAAAATTCAACATCAGAATTTATTTCAGTCAAGAAAAAAGAAAGGATTTTTTTGGGGTTACTCAGCAGCGCCTTACTGTTCGCGAGAAGGAAAGCTCCAAAAATAGTAGTAAATCTAGCAGCGTGTGTACAGTAGAGGTCACCAACAGGTGTCCCCAGAAGTGGAGCATTTGTAAGGCTGGTGGCTGTGCATTGCCCACGACGCAAGGATAATTCCATCGAAGAATCAAATATTGGCAAAATTTATTCTGTTCCAGACCTTGGCACCTGTCTCCTTGTGCCTCTTCCACGCCTGGCGATTAACTATTCTTCTTCTGTGCATTGAATTGTGGGGGGGGGGGCATTACATTTCTACCAATATTTTATTTCCAACTTCACTAAATAATTATGTTTTGAGATGTTTTTCCTATATCATATCATCATCTTCATACATCCAATTCATTGTTTTGTCTTATTTATTGTGATCGAAAGCTCAATATTTTTTATTGGATGGAGTATTTAAAAAAACGATTTATGCGGTCTGCTTATTTTTACATAGTAAATTAATTATATCTAAATAAATATACACTACATATATATTTAATATCATGTATTATTTTTTCATTTTTTTTCTTATAGATATATAAAAATGCATATCTGACTCTGTCGTAATTTAAGAGACATTAACGTCTTTTCTTATTTTCACTGGAATGTTTTAAACAAGGGGGAATTTCATGTATATCCCTCAAAAGTTTCAATATTACATATTTATCCCTCTAAAATCAGTAATTACATATTTATCCTTGAAAATTGTAAAAACTCACATATTTGTCCAATCTAACTCTATAACATATCAAATACCTCCAAAAATAATTAAATAATATTTTTTTTAAACTTTAAAATTAATTTTGACAATATTAATTAATAATATATTGACCATTATACCTTTCGTTTCTGTCTTTTTTGTCCGCTTGAGTTCTCTTCTCTCTAAGACGCTAAAACTCCCGCCTCTCCCTCCAAACGAAGATGGAAAAATTAAAGCAGCGAGGGGTGACAGAAATATGTGAGAGGGGAGGCGACAAGAGAAGGCGGGGAGAAATATGTGATTTGGAACGTTTGGAGAGAGAAGCGGGAGGTTCGGCGTCTTAAAGAGAAGATAACTCGGGCAGACTAAAGTGACATAAACGAAGAGCATAATGGTCAACATATTCTTAATTAATATTGTAAAATAAATTTCAATGTTATAAAAAATATTATTTAATTATTTTTAGAGATATTTTATATGTTAGAGAGTTAGATTGGTATGTGAGTTTGTACAATTTTCAAGGATAAATATGTAATTATTGATTTTGGAGAGATAAATACGTAATGTTGAAACTTTTGAGGGATATACATGAAATTCCCCCTTTAAACAAATTTATTTAGTTCATAAGTTTTGAATTTATTCATAGATATACATATGCATATTAAGGAGCGGAGGTTAGCAAGAAGAAAGGACTAAGTTCCTTCCATAATTTTTTTTTTTAATTTCATCCATTAAATTTTATAATTTTTACATTTATCAATACAAGTCCTCGTATATAATAAAATTACACTACATTATATTATGTGGAGGTTCAAATGTCTCTATTTTGTGTGCCTCCATCATGCCTTCATTTTTAAAAACTTTAATAACTCAAAATTTAATACTTAAAAGTCAAAATAAAACCGTTATATGTGATCTACATAATTTTATCTATACATGTGTAAAAAATTATGATATTTTAATTTTGTTTTAGTTGTCATTAAGAGCTTGTAAAAACATGCTAATGTGGATAATTTCTAGACGTTGATTTTTTAACTTATTGATTCACATAAAAACAAAACCAAAATGTGATAATTTTTTATGAGCACATAGAGAAAATAATATAGATCACATCTAACGGTTTTATTTTAACATTTATGATTTAAATTTTGAGTTATTAATGTTTTAAAAATAAAAATATGGTGAAGGCACAAAAAATAAAGGCATTTGAACCTCCTCTTAAATTATACATGCAGTCCTCCAATTTTAAGTTTCTAGAATTCTATAGCTCCACCTATATGTATATCTTACCATATTTGTACCGCATCTCTCTCGTAGCTGTGTGCTAATTTTATGTTAAAATCGCATTTTTTATATATTGGCTGGATGTGCAGTGCAGGGTCCAAGTGTTAATGCAACTGTGAAATTTTCAGATTTGGTCAAACATTCTCCCTAGCAGTTTACTCATGCATGCATGCTTGACGGGACGACACTACTACTTCCCTGTTTCACATCACCTGTGCAGCTGTGCTGGTGCTGCTATGCATCACGCTCCATGTCTTTTATCGTGTATATCAGTATCGCTAGCTGCATGTGATATATACGGTTCTACCATGTTTCGTCTTATCTACTATCTTTTTTGGCTCTTCATCACTACGAGTAGGACACTGCCTTGCATCATTCTGATTTGTGAATCTTTGGGTTTTCATTGGTGGTGCCACTTTTAATTAAGGAGGGGGCGGGGTGTAATAATTTCTTCCTTTTCTTTTATTCTAGATGGAGATTGATACTAGGTAAGAATAGCCCACCGTACAAAATTCAAACCCGGACAAAAATAAAAGGCCTTGGTAAAGGCCCAAAGGGCTAGACTAGGTGACATAGCTGAGAAGGCCTAGATGAAAGTGAAAATCGTAAAAGTTTCTGATACTTTAAAAACAAGAAAAGAAAGGGAAAAGTGAAATCATAACAGTTATCTTAAGAAGGATAAAGTTAATGGGCTGAAATCTGGAGTACAGAGAGATTCATGGGCCTAATCTAAGCCTAAAATAACGTGTCTCCTATTAAGTGCTTGTAGTGTATTATTTTACCCGTGGCTACACCTGGTGCATTGACCCTTTCTCTAGAAATGGGACTATTAGAGTGCCCTGATTCTTTATTACCACTGTCCGTTTCCGACGAAGGCCCTGGTTCCACTTCCTTCTCTTCGACCTAAAACCCTAACCCCTCCAGTATAACACACACACACACACACTCACTCACCCTCCCTCTCTCTCTATAGGAGCAATGGATATTGACGCAGAGCCGGCCAGTTCGGGCTCGGCCAACTCGGCTCCGATGGAGACGGAGCCCAACGCGGCGAGTAGTACGGTATGTTCTTATTGAAATTCATTCCCTCTTATAGAATTTATAATTTTTTTGCAAGTCAATTCATCACTGCTTAAGCCCACGCAATAAAAAAATAGATTTTCCCAGTTTTTCATTTTGTGAATTTGGGAAAACAGTTTCAGCTGTTCTTATTACAGCTGAACCTTTTACTAATAGTTTTATCGTATTTATGTTTATTGGCATTTATGAAATTTGAAGGCTGGGGAGAAAGCTGATATCTCAGAGTCAATAAAGAATCTAAACATTGGAGGTAGCTCTGGCAGCATCTTCAAGAGGAAACCTGTTATTATAATCGTTGTCGGCATGGCAGGTACTATATACCATCTATTTCTCATCTTATATATTATGAAATATTAAGATTAGTACTGTTATTTGTAATGTTACAGACCTGGTAAGTAATCTATGCAAAAAGCTCAAATAAGAGCATTGTCTGAACTAGACTGGTACTGACTTGTCGTACAGGGACAGGAAAAACAACTTTTCTACATAGGTTGGTGTGCCACACACAAGCCTCAAACTCGCGTGGTTATGTTCTAAACTTAGACCCGGCTGTTTTGAACCTTCCATTTGGGGCGAATATAGACATAAGAGATACAGTTCATTACAAGGATGTCATGAAAGAGTATAATCTGGGACCCAACGGTGGAATTCTCACTTCTCTTAATCTCTTCGCAACCAAGTTTGATGAGGTACTTGTCTTTCTATAAATTTATATAACACTGATGTTTCAGCATCAACTGAGCTGATGTAGGTTACTTTCTATCCCTTGTTTGATATATAATGAAAGAAATTACACTAAGCCCCATTTAGGGAAATGACCAAAAGATATGCAGAAATTTGATTAATTTGGGATTGATTAGAGTAAACATCTAATCTGGGAACTGAAACATTCATTGCTGTTAAACTTGGCCTTATGCAGCGAAAAATAATAATTTTGAATCGTTTAAAGATGAATATCTGCTTGCGACTTACCTTCAAAGAAGGTACCAGCTGTAAAGAAACCCCAGGAATTATTTATGACGATATCTCCTCATTGCAGGTCATATCTGTCATCGAAAGGCGTGCTGATCAGTTAGACTATGTATTGGTCGACACACCTGGCCAGATTGAGATTTTTACATGGTCAGCCTCTGGTGCTATAATTACCGAGGCATTCGCATCTACATTTCCTACTGTCGTTGCCTATGTGGTAGACACACCACGGTCTGCTAACCCAGTTACTTTCATGAGTAATATGCTCTATGCTTGTAGTATACTTTACAAGACTCGACTCCCTATGGTTCTCACCTTTAACAAGGTTGATGTGGCCAAGCATGAGTTTGCACTTGAGGTACTTCTCCGGTCCTTTTTTTTAAGGCCAATTTCATATCATGCCCCTCTTAAATGTCAAATGTTATGAGCCTGTAAAAGAAGAGACACCTTCCATATTCCTCACAATGAAAATTGTTTTAACATGGGAAAATGTTATGTATACCCCTGTAAAAGGAGGTATACATTGCATAGGGAGACCTTCTCGTGATATATATCAAGTTTTGATTTTTCGTAGGACCTGATTAGTATTTACGTTTTTAGTTGGCATCCAATCTATGAAGGCTGTACACCCTTTCAATATATTCTTTGTTCTTGTGAAGGTTGGTTTGTCACTATTACCAGATTGCTGGTGCGTGAGTGCTTGAGAATTTATTAGCCTATATATCTGCAATGCTGTATAGTTAGGTGCCTTGAAATGATTGAATCAAAAAATTTCAGTATTTGTTTAATTCATGCCAAGATCATGCCCTACGTGGGGCGTCATAGTTCTCAATTTGTGGAAAGGTATATGTGCATCATCACACATAATAATTGATCATATTGAAATCAAAAATGACTAACAGAAAGTGCTTGAGTTGTTAAAATCAGGGCTCTTGCAAGTAAAATAATACAATATGTTGAATACTTTTTTGTTCAGTGGATGCAAGATTTTGAGGCTTTTCAAACAGCAATTGAGTCTGATTCATCGTACTCATCGACACTCGCAAGAAGCCTCTCCCTGGCTCTCGACGAGTTTTATAAAAATCTTCGTTCAGTTGGTGTCTCAGCTGTTTCAGGTGCAGGGATGGATTCCTTTTTCGAAGCCATAGAAGTCAGTGCAAAAGAGTACATGGAAACCTACAGGTATACTATTTTCTCCAAGTGACATTGTCATTTTGCTTGTCTTTTTTTTTGTCAACTAGTCTGCTTTGAAATATAATACTAACCTACTAGTTCCCCCCTTATTTCAAAGTATTTGCAACATGGACCAAACAAATATCATAGCAGCTTGTACCATACCTTTGTTTTAGAGATACTTGCATATGACATTGAAATTAAACTAACTTTGATAAGGTTTGTTCCATGTAAATGTTGGAGGGTCAGAAATTTGGATCCTTTGTTCAGTTGACAAGGAAAAGGTAGGGAATTTTGGGTTTTTTTTTTATTAGGTGTTAGTGGTTTGAACACGGGACGGCACTTCCAAATAACCATAAATTTGGTATGTTAGCTGAAAAGAAAGATAGTCCCCTTTAATTGCAAAAAGGATAATATATTGGCTGTAATTTATAAATGCCTCGATGTTTTTTATTTATTTTTAAGTAGAAAATTTCTGCTCTAGGCACGATTCTTGGTACAGAAGTTTCATCTTCATATGTGCAAATTTAAAATTTTTGGTTGAATATATTCAGCCCTTATAGAAGGAAATGTACGATTGGCTTTTCCAATTATGCCTAGCACTCTTGCAGGGCTGAGCTGGATAAGAGAAAGGCCGAGAAGGAACGGCTAGAAGCAGAGCGCCAGAGGGAGAACATGGAGAGGTTGAAGAAAGACATGGAGAAGTCGAAAGGGGGGACGGTGGTGCTAAGCACGGGCTTAAAGGACAAAAGAGCCCCTGGAACCATGATTGGAGAAGCTTCTGGAGGCATGACGGAGGTGGATGGTGAGGAGGAAGAAGAGGAAGAAGAAGTAGAGGATGTAGTTTTTTCAGATGACGAAGATGATTATGAAGATGGTGAAAATGAAGAAGAGTTTCGGTTTGACTTGTGAGGTATAATTTGCTATAACAGCTTTTGTTGCAGTAGTAGTAGTAGTAACAGCTGCAGTTTCAGCCTGTAAGGTATTGACAGAAGACTTGAGTGTTACGTGGTGTTGCCATGCAATATGTGTTTGTTCACCTGAAAACTTAAAAACAGGCACTACATAGAAGAATAAGAAGATTAATTGGGAAAACAAAAAAATGGATTTTTGATATTAAAATCTTGCAGTAAGTAGCATGTCAGTTTCAGTACCTGAATCCCATGCTGCTTAATATGTCACTGAAACCTGAGATGACCCCTTGGTTGTAGTTGCTTTGTACTCCATAATTCGGGTAAAGATTTTAGCAGAGCAATTTTGGCTTCATGCAGCGGGTTTAATTCTATAGGCTGTGTTGTATGAAGCAAAAACTGCTTTGTTAAAATCTTTACCCCATAATTCTGGAGCAATACTGATGAAATTTTTGTCATTGCTGACGATGTATTCACTATTTTTATTCATTGCAGGTAGCAATGTTGAAATGTTGGGAGATTATTACATCTGTTCTAAGATTATCAAGTGATGGTCTTGTGGATAGATGTTAGTTGGTTCTGCTTAAGTGATGGTCTTCGAGTAAATTGTGGGATGGGTTTGTTTCAGTGTACGTTTGGCTTGGATGTTTTTGTGCAAACTTAAATTTAAAAATATCCTATTGCGAGTCTGGGGTTGGATATCAATCTAATGGAATGCTGTGATGTATTCATCCTATCGTGATTCACATCAAATTTGCTCGGTGAAAATATTTCGAGTCAATGAATGGTAAATCTGTGAATAATTTGCTGTAATTGCAGCATGCAGACGCGCCTACTGTCTGTGTAAGTCAATATCCTTATGTTAAATTACATGATTTAACAGCTCAATAAACGGAAAAAAAAAACACAATAATTGTCGATAGAATGCTAAATTAATATCAGATTAGTACGGATGCTGCACCTTACCGTAAATTCACGATGCAAGATTGCAAGCCTTAAAAAGGATGTTACATCATTAATAAAACCCATGAATAGTGAAACTTCTAAGTTTTGCCCTACGACCACGAGTCTAGAAGTACGGCCTTTTGTGTTAAAGTTTTACAGTAAATTCGAAGAAGTTGCCAGCGAATTCATATCACCTAAGGGTCTGCTCCAATTGGGGTCCAGATTCTCTAAAGTAACCCAATTTTTGGGTTTTGGATTGGGACTGTCCGATTTGAATCTGTCGCTCGGGATGTGTGCGCTTCATTTGGGATAGATTGTCGCGGATTCAAATTGGACGATCCCGATCTAAAACCCAAAAATTGGGTTACTTCACTGGATCTGAATTCCTCCAGTTGGGGGTATACGAAGAAAGGAGAAGGGACAAACAATGTGCGGAGAGGAGTTCGATTTGAATCCGTCACTCGGGATGTGTGCGATTCATTTGGGATAGATTGTCGCGGATTCGAATTGGACGATCCCGATCTAAAACCCAAAAATTGGGTTGCTTCACTGGATTTGAATTCCTCCAGTTGGGGGTATACGAAGGAAGGAGAAGGGACAAACAATGTGCGGAGAGGAGCCTCATTTTGGACTGTATCTGACCGACAACTTCACCTGCATCAGAAGAGAAGAAACGAAAAGAGAGCAGAGGTGAACGAACATTGTGTAGAGGGAAGACAAGTTTAGTGCTGTGTTGATTTCTGGTGAAAACGTTCATCCCCAAAACGTTCATCCAGTTCTTAAATGGGCTGCATAAACCAAAGTTTCCAATAAACAAATCGGCCCAATTTTATCTGATGCATGTTAAAGCCTATTAAAGCCAGAATCGAACCCGGCCTGTTTTAGTGACCTGACACCCTTACCACTCCCACTCCAGTCTCCTCGGCTCTGGTTCCGTCCCACCAAATCATCCCCCAATCCCCATCGATCGGTTTCGATCTTCCAAAAATCTAAAACCAGAAAAAAGAGAGATCGTGAGAGAAGCAAGCAAGATGTTTCTGCGGAGCATTCTACGGGGAGGCACTGGGACGGGGGCGATGCTGATGGCGGCGGGGAAGGTGAAGTCGACGACGGGGATCGTGGGGCTGGAGGTGGTGCCAAACGCGAGAGAGGTGCTGATCGATCTGTACAGCAAGACGCTCAAGGAGGTTCAGGTGGTGCCGGCGGACGAGAACTACCGCAAGGCCGTGGAGACCTTCACCAAGCATCGCCTCCAGGTCTGTCAGCAGGAAGAAGACTGGGAAGAGATCGAGAAAAAGATCGGCTGCGGCCAGGTCGAGGAGCTCATCGAGGAGGCCCAGGACGAACTCAGGCTCATTTCCAAGCTCGTCGGTACATCTCTCTCTATAACCCTCTGTATAGACACTGTGTCAATTGAAGTTTAGTGGCTCAGATTTTTGACTAAGTATATGTGTGATGATCAAGTGTTGTTGATGGCAATCTATCCAGTATGGTGGAGGCTGACTATTTTACCAGTTAAATTATTTCTGGTTTCATTTATTTACATTGTCTTGTGGGGTTTACAAAGGATTAGATAAGGATCACGTTTTTTCTTTGTTAAAGTTTTTATTAAGTGCATTTGGATTCTCTACTTGTCTGAACGGGTCATTTCTTCTAATTTAAAGGAGGGATTCAGTAGAGGGTGGTGTGGTTGTTTATTTGTTTCACCAAAACTCTTTGATAGTGCCCTTTTGGACAAGCTAATCTTGTTTCCTTTGTGATTTGGATGACTGTATAGCAGTCAAAATGTTTACAATTCAAGTTAGAACCTTTGTAGAAAAGGCATGCTAAGTTCATGGCTTAGTTCTGAAAATTGTAAAAAGGAGCCACATTATGTATGCAGGGTTCCTCATTACATATTGGTGCCTTCTTCTTTTTTTAGCTCCGGACTAAAGATTGAAATTGGAGGGATGACATGCCAGACCATTTATAGTTGTCAAAACTTTTGTCCAAATTTTGAATGTTTTACATCCAAAATATATGTTTTGAATGATCTTGCTATTCATTTATAACATCACAAAATTGATATGTTGAGAACTTGCACAGTATACAAGTTGATCTTCACTTGAATCCATCTTAGGATCTTCTAGTCAATATTTGATGTGATCTCCTGGTATGCTTTAGGAATTGCTTTGTTTGTTCCTATTGTGGAATAGCTCATGAAGTAATTATTTCTGATATTAAATTAGTTTTACAGGGTGGCTAGGTTAGGGTTTAGCGAGAAAAAGAGAGAGGGAGAGGTCACAGGGAATTTATAAAGAGAAATACTCAATTCTCTTTAATTCATCATCATTTTTCTTACAAGCAACTTTGGACTCGCTGAATAAACTTAAAAATAATTAGTGAAACTACCTAAATTTACAAATTCTTAATCAAACACAATAAAATTAAAGGAAAATATAATCAATCTGGTCAGAATTGTATCAAATTCAATGTCAATTTTTGCCTAAAATTAATTGACCCGACTAAACCTACACTAGACTTGAGACATGGACTCAACCATGCAGATTTGATAATCAATAATTTTCCCTTGCCAATTGAACATTTAGTACTTAAGAGTACTGATTCAGACTTCCTAACAGTAACAAGTCCTGCAGTGCTTTGAGTGAGTTCCATAATTATATATAGAGTAGAACTAGGGTGTTCCTAAGCTCACCAAGCCCTTCCGTGAGCTCGACTCAAAACCTATCGAATTGACTTCAAACGACATTTTCAAACCATTAGATGTTCAATCTATATTAAAATGTGCTTGGAGACCAAATTTTACATTTTTTGGAATTTTTTTACTATTTATTAAGATGGTTTGAAAATCGCTGTTTTTATTAAAATTATGCACCATTGGAAAACAGCGATTTTCAAACCATCTTAATAAATAGTAAAAAAATTCCAAAAAATGTAAAATTTAGTCTCCAAGCACATTTTAATATAGATTGAACATCTAACGGTTTGGAAATGTCATTTGAAGTCAATTCGATAGGTTTTAGAGTCGAGCTCACGGAAGGGCTTGGTGAGCTTAGGAACACCCTAGTTCTACTCTTATATATATATCACCTTTTTCTTCCAATTTAGCATTTACATGAAACGGGTTTTGAACATTTAACTTCTACCTATCTTATATTATTTGTATTTGCTGATAGTGCATTACTTCTGCTTTTTATCAATGACCTTTGCCATGTTGGCCTCTGCTAGCTATCTCACTGGACAGAACAAAGAGTCTGGCTAGTACAACATCAGTGTCATTTCACCTATATAACACCAACTCGAAAACCTAAACGGTGACTCCAAACCGTTCAAACCGATCTACTTCATTAGTTGTGCGTTTACATGCAAAATTTATAATTTTTCGAATTTATTTAGTATCAAGTCAAACGGTCAAATGTGTGAGTTTTTAAGTTAATTTTAATGCATTCATTTTTCAACATTTTTTACTGCTTGATTTGATACTAAAATAACTCGAAAATATAAAAAAATTGCATGTAAACGCATCACTCATAAAGTAAATCGGTTTGAACGGTTTGGATTAGTCGTTTGAAGTCTATTCAATCAATTTTGAAGTTAGTGTCATATGACACCGATGTCATACTAGCCGGACTCGAGAACAAATATTTTTCGAAGTTACTGTTATTCTTTTTTCTATTTTGGACGAAATTTTTTGTTCTGTGCACAAAAACCCAATCAAACAGAAGACAAAAAAGAGGCATGCAATAAAAAGAAAAAAGAAGACTAGTAGTGATATCTCAGTGGGTATGCTACTAAGCATGATTCTATTTTTTTTTCCCCCTTTTTTCTTGGTTGAGCAAACAATTTTCTAAATATCTTTTACTACTGACCTCTTGTTAATTACAAAACTGCAGAGTGGGACCCATGGGGTGTGCCTGACGATTATGAGTGTGAGATTATAACAGATGACACGCCAATCCCTAAGCACGTGCCTCGTCACAAGCCGGTTAAGTTGCCTGAGGAGTTTTACAAGACAATGGAGGCAGTGAAATCAAAACCAGTCATAGAAGAAGAGAAAACCGAGGAGCCGGCCCCTCAGTTGAAGTCTTGATCCAGTATTATAGATTATTTTCAACTCTTTTTTTGTAATGATGGTTTGGCCGGTCAATATGATCAGGTTATGTTTAGGCAGGGAATAATTGCATGTCGGTACTTGACAAAGACCTTTTTTTTTTTTGCTTTTGAGGTGTGGCCTTTTCTTTATAAAATATGCTTTGTATGTTAAAAAGCATTTCATGGTTAACAGGCCAGAGTTTATTTTTTTTGTTTATGCCTCTTCTCTAAATTTGCTGCGCTAATATGATAAAAAACATTTACATGACTTGAGTCGCTCTCTCTCTGGGTTTTTTTTTTTTTGAGAAAAGGCCAAAGGCCCGTTTCATATATTGAAACAGTCGGAAATAACAAGTACATATGTTCCTAATATCAGTACTTCTACTACTGTTTATTCCAGCACAGGCTATACCAGAATAGTAAAACACCGAAGCATACATTGCTTTCTAGACCTTACAACTACTGTCTAATCCAGCACAGTATTTATCCGAACAGCAAAACACTAAATTATACAGTTGCTTCAAATACAGAATATAGCATACTGCCTATGTTTTAGTTAACAAAGTTCTGGAATTAACACTAGATAAACTGTGTGACAAACACAAAAAGGAACTTGTTTGCCACACACAAAAACTTGGTCATCCATTGGACATCTTCTTAGTCTCCATCGATGATCACCAGAGGAACTTGAGTCGTTTTCTAGCCCATTAAAATCTTTTTCGTTGCCTTTTCCTGTACTGAGCAAATTATGAATCCATATCCTCTACGTTACTCCCAGCAAGACCGAAGTCATATCGGTGCATATTCCATTCCATTATTAAGCACGTTGGTTGTCCAATCCGCCAACGGTTACGATTGAAAGATTAATTTTTGAATTTAATCTCAACTCTCCAACCACATAATCTATATATTTTTTTTATTAAATGCATCTGTTTTATGTGTAGAAGTTTAAATTTAGCTACAAATATACTCGCCACACATACCGCCACACGATTCGTTACAATTAAAATTAAACACTCTCTAAAATTTAGCGATATAATTCTCCGTTTTCTTATTCCTCCCTCTCCAATTGAAATTTCCTATACAGCGGATCACAATGCAAATCAATTTTTTGTTCACTTCCTTATTTATCTACTTCCTTATTTCTATACATATTACTTGATAAATCTAGAATATATATTTTTTTATGAAAATTTGTCATTTTGTATGAGAATTTATTTTTGTTATCTTATCATATATTCCGTTGCAACGCACGGGCACGATACTAGTTAAAATATAGTGACGGTGGGGGCATCATCATGTTAAGATTCGTGCCGGATTAGAAGGAACAGCTCAGATCTCATTATACTTGGTGCGGCCGATCCAAAATAAACAAAATCTGCTGAGAACCTTATAAAATCATTTTTATTGTGGATTCCTCTGCAACTAAGGAATATGCCTATTGGAGATGCATCACTGCTGCTGTACCATCCCAGAACGATGTGAAAGGATGAGATCCTCTGTACATGGCAATCGGTAGTACACAAAACATGATGCCAATTGCCAAATGCCATGCAATTAATACTTCCATTGTCCCAAAACAACCTTAGGCCGTACTGAATAGCATGTGGCCAGACAGCAGTACTAAGGTCTAAGGTACAAATGTACAATGTGATAATGAGTACAAGGATGACTCTAGTTTACACTGTATCGTATCAGCAAAAACTATCTTGGTTTGCATAAAGGAGAATTCGTATCCTCTACAGTAACCCAATTTTTGAGTTAAAATCCAGACCGTCCGATTCGAATCTGGGCTAATCCGGCCCGAGGTGGAGCGCACGGGCCCCTTTAATATGACGGCCCGATTCGAATCTGACGGTCTGGATATAAACTCAAAAATTGGGTTACTTTAGGAGATCCGAACTCAGGAAGCACCGTGTGTCCGTGTCTCAGCCAGTTGGCTCATTTCCCCTGCATACCTGGAGAAACTATTCATGTGATTATAACCCCGTGAGAAGGTATATTTTTCTTGGGCACTATAAAATCCAGGCCATCTATGCAACACAATACACCTCTACACAACGCTACCAGACCGTGTACAATACTCCCAGCCGGACCAAAGTCATATCGATGCGACGGTGCCTATTTAGAATATCATGTCCGTTTTGAAATTCGTGCTGGATTAAAATGAACAACTCATATCTAATTCTACTCGGTGCCTTAACTCAAATAAATTCTACTCGTTGCGGTATTGCACTATCTGAATTTCACGGACACACCATCAATCAAAAGTAAAACATTTTTCACGGCTAATAGACTATAAACTCTCTTTAGTTGGTAATTTTTGTTGTTGTTGTAAAAACTAAAAACTGATAATTAAAGTACACAAAAAAGGAGGCAACAAATTGCAAAACATGAAACAAACTAATAACTCGCCATTTTTGCCACAAAAATAATTAAGGATAATACAAGCAAACATTATCTGTTTACTAGAATGTTCTTTCTATCATAAGATCATATAAGACCTAGTTGCTGTTTTACCTGACGGATACCAAAAACAAAAGGGTAACTTGCTATACCAGTCCCACTATACTGTCAGCACTACCAACAAAATAACAGAATGGATTAGTTTCTAGCACCTAAACAAGCAACATGTCCCAGATAAACACACCCCTTAACGAGAGATAGAGACAGAGGCATTAGCCAACTGAAGAACTCCAGTTCCCATAGGCATTGTATTTTGTTGACCGTCAGGAATGCTATAGAAACCCTGACTTACTGGTACACCACCAGTATCACCAAAACTAAGCAAAGGTGGGAAGGAAACCATCAGTTCAGAGGCACTCAGCTGGAGAAAGTTGCGGAAGAAGAAAGGTGGCACGGCATTAGGGTTCTGTGTAGTAGCGAGAGAGCTGCAATCAAATGAGATTTGAGTGCTGTTGTTGGTAGGGGCCCGAGTTGCCAGCCTTGTTTTCCGTCCCGATGCACCAATTGGCAAGTCACTTGACGCTATGGCATCCAAATCATATCGGCTTAGCTCAAAATTGGTAACTGCATTGGTACCTCTGAATTTGATTGCTGCCACGTCATATGCCTCAGCTGCTTCCTCTTCAGATGCTAGAGAAAATTAAGAAAGGTTAAAAACAGAAATATGAAATACCAGCTTACTGGATTAGAGTATAGTGACGGTGCTCGAAATAAAATCAAGCTTACGGAAGGTTCCAAGGTAGAGGTCCTTGTTGCCAGCAACACGACCTATTCTTGCTTGCCATCGGCCATGCTGGTGGTGCCTACAAATGAATAAATTTCCATATGTTATTGCAATTTCAATATAAATATTAAATGAAGTTTCATCAAGAGAGCACATAAACTGACATGAATTTCAGATTGATATCTAGATAAATGATGTTGAGTAATTAGACCAACAACAGAGCCCTTGAAACATTTTCCATATGTGCCATTGTGAAAGGAAAGTGATAGCATAACTGATGTAAGAAATGAACTTAAAATTTTGTATAAAATATTTTTGTCTGATGACAATTTTGGAAAAACAGTACATTTCAGCTTTACGTTGGGCTAATAATTGAGCTCATGGGTGAAGGAACATGTGCTTTGTTTTCTTTCCTTGTAATAGAAAAATGAAATGTCAAATTTTTTAAATGTTACCTTGTTACTCCCCTGTAGATAGAGGCACCTCTTGCAAAACCACTGCTTTTCCTACAAATCAGAAGATACTGGTGGTGAGATAATTATTTGTAAAAATTCTAACAGCAAATAGTTTACTACCGACTGAAAAAGCATAATTGTTGTACCTTCTAATTGAGGCTATAAATTCTTGTTTGGTCATGGTCTGCATTTCCTCCGCCTCCTTTGCATAGTTTTCAATCTACAATGCAGGCAGTATTTTTCTCATTTAGATAGATATACCATGGTTATATGTAGAGAGAGAGAGAGAGAGAGAGAGAGAGAGAGATGGATTACAGGGAAGTTTGTAACAGCATTAATGCCCCAATACTTGATAGCTGCCATATCATAGGCCCTTGCTGCTTTCTCTTCTTTGTCGTAGCCACCTGTTTATTATCAATAATGTTTCAAGTTTGATACCATTTCTAGGTAGTTGATCTTATATATAGATAGTACAAATGAAAAAAAATGCATACCTAGATAAACTGGAGAACAAGCAGAAAACAGGAGCAACATTCCCACAAATTGGAAAAAGAAAAAAAAAATTACATTAAGGATTAGTTAAATAATAAAAATAAGAGGTTACATGTTGAAAAAGTATGCATAAATGTAAGAAAAAAATTAAAACAAGTCTAAACGTTTCTGTTTAATTTCATACATAAATTTGTAAGCCTATTTAGCCTGATTTAAAGAAAGAAAATTATAATTGTAAAACCTTCTGTTTAAAGTCATGTCATCACAAGTCACATTAATACATCTACATTATTTGTATCTAATAGCTGCATTAAATCAGTCAGAGATGTGTAGAGAACAATCAATCAGATCAGTAAGCATTAATGGGTCCTCCCTCTCTAAAAAAAGAAATTTTTTTATTGGTAGAAATTCATAGAAAAGAAGAGAGAGAAATAGAAAGAGTACATGAGTTGTAATATTGGTAGAAAGATCGGTAAAATTCTTACCGATCCAAAAACTAGTTTATTTTTTTCTCTTTCATTTTTTCTAGTAAAATATAATTTTTTTTATAAAAATAGATAAAGTATCTTAAAATTTAGATATAATAGAAACATTCTATCTATTTTTTGAAAAACTTTTCATATTTTACTAGAAATTTAATATAAGAATTCTCTCCATCTATACATCAGATTTTAAAAAAAAAAAAACTAAGTTTGGATCGGTAGAATTCCTACCGATCCAAACTTTTTGATTTTTTGGATCGGTAAGAATTTTACCGATCTTTCTACCCATATTACAACTCATGTACTCTTTCTATTTCTCTCTCTTTTTTTTTATTAATTTCTACCAATAAAAAAATTTCCTAAAAAAAACCCCTTCCCAAACTCCCAAACCAACATGCCGCTCAAATGGACCGCATGGTCAAAGATACTCATGTGGGGGCATCAGGTGTACTTTCACTACAACTCTACAAGCCCCCAGAGCTACTGTAAGACAAGCGCACATAACAGGACTTGTAAAAGAAAAGGCGAAGAGAACAAAAAAAAAGGCTATTAAGCTTCTGACTACGAGGCCTACGGTTGTCACTGTGTATGTATCGTCAAATCATGTTGTCTCAATCAACAAATTTCCTTCAATTTTTCCCTTATTTCAATCTTAGCTGTGGCCGCACCTCTGGAGCTCAAAGTGAACATAGTTTGTGCTTTTCTATGTTCGTGATAAAGTTTGCACCGATTGATTTAGAGCCTTGGGCCCACTTGTAATGGATATATATTATATATGCCTTGATTTAAAAAGATGCATTGGTTTCTTCTATGATGCAACAAGCCAACAACCCAATATTGAATTAATACTTTTGCAAATCAAATTTTGTTTACTACTGTTTGTAGAACTATTTTTTTTAGAATTTTTTTTTTTTTGTAAATTTTGTGCACGTTTATGCATGTATAAGAACGAGGTCAATCTATAGGCATTTGACTCAGACTTTATAAGATGTGCAAAACTTTATTTTGCAGAGGAGAATTTTTTTTATTTAGTAACTGTAAAAAAAAGAAGAATTTCATATGAATCGACATTAAAGTTTGCACCCCACTTCCACTACATTAATGGTATTGCTAGTTAATGTTATTTCACAATAGAAAATAGGTCCAAAAAAAAAAAAAATCAATGAAAGTGTCGTATGCCAAAAATAAAGTCCTAAATTTCCGTCAACAAATGCCACCAGATACGAATAACGACGACATGTTCAGTTACAAAGAAACAGATACTACTGACGAATTATTTGACTCGATATACCGCTACACGCAATTCTAGCAAGAAAAAAACTAATGCCTCCAAATTGAATTTATAAAATCCTTCTACCGAAACTGCTATCCAAACAATAAGAGGGTGCACAACAACAGAACCCTGACAAAGGCCTGTGCGTAAAAGATCCCAGACCAACAAATAGAAATTGATGTGGTGGGTAAGGAGCCAAAACAATAAAGCATACAGGTGGCTCCCGCCTATCAGTTGGAAACCATACGGTAAAGCCATATGTACATTTTCAAAAATCTTTCACACCGTTAAATTAGTCTCTTTATTTTTTGAAACTGAATATTCTCTCTCTTTTTAGCAAGTTTTGCAGCAAGATAAAAGGAATTTTCATTGATTCACAGGTGCTGTTCACCATTTGAAAGCGACACTGGTCAAATGTCTCTTTCCATCCATTCATTATCCAAAGAACGGCGGCATCTCGCGGGCCGATATATTTGTACCAAGAAGTACACGCAAAATATACCATCAATCAAATCCCCCGCCCCAACATATGATGCCCATGGACCACGCACATCAGTACAAATCAAGAGTGGGAAATAGTAAAAATGTACTAACAAAGCAATTAATTAATTTGCATTCGGGGGTTAAGCACGTGCGTACCTTGTCTGCCTTTCCTCTTTTGCCCCTCCCGTTTGCACGTGTTGTCCCAGAGATGCGCCTCGTACCTCCCGGTCCACCTGTGCCTGCAATAGAAAACGACCACGTGTCAGACATCACGTGACCTCCGACTTTATAATTTTGTTCACACTTTTTTGAACATGCAGAAATTTAGTCCAGCCTACTAATGAAAGGTCTTATTAATTTATTATCCATAGCATATTTAGAATGGAAATTAAAACGGCCCCACCTGCTAGTTCTAATAAAACATTTTGCATGCATACAAGTATTATTATGGTGCTCCAACGAAGGTCAGTCGATTCGAAACAAAAGTTTGGAGTACAGCAATTCTGATTCACTGCTGTCTAAACCCCTCCAGACAAATCAACCAACGCAAAACTCAAAATCATATGGTTTATGATGATAAATTACAAACCCGAGAAATTTTACGGATTAAATTTGTAACTGCAAAATAAATGTTATGGTCAAAATACATTTATGACGAATGAATAAACTCGATTAATTACAGCTAGACTACTTCTGTCAACGCAAAAAAAGTAACTGAAAATCACCACTACGATCAAATACATGCTGCCAATGCGCAATCGTCAAGGCCCATCCATATATTGTAAATACAACAAGACGGAAAAAAAAACAAAAACTTTTTCGATGCCAAAAAAAACGGTATCACTCGCATGAACCAAGAACGGAAACGAAATCAAACGAAGACAAAAACTAGATTAAAAAAACAGACCTTGTAACCCCTCGATAAATCGAGGTCCTGAGAGGGGGCCCCGCAACGCTCATCCCCGCCCGTTTTTCACCCACCGCTAGCTGTTTCACGGGAGGTGACGGCGCAATCGCCACGGTAATGTCATTTCTGGAGTCAGGCGATTCCCTGGTGATCTTACTGCTATCGCCACCTGGAGTGACAGATAGAGAATCTTCAGCATCAGCCGTGAGGAACAAGGGGTGCATCTGAGCAGGGAGATCCCGGCCGTCCGTCAGAGATTGGATGTAGGGATAAGGATCTAACGGCTCCGGGATGAACTGATACTGGTAAGGATGCGCCAAGAGGGACTCGATTGGAGGTAGACAGTAAGACATCAGGTTGTTCGTCGGAGACATCAAAGTTCGTTTGTTTGTATTAGAAAATCGATGGTTTTGAACCGGTGAGTTATATATAAAGAGAGGCGAGAGAAGGGGTAAGTGAGACTTAGAAGTGAGGTGGTCAAAGGGGAAATAAAAGAGATGGAAAGGAAAAGGCGAAATAGGAAAACAGCTTTGCGGGTAATCGGGCGGCGAAAAGAGATGGAGAGAGAAAGAAACCCACGGAGAACCAGGAGAGAGTGTGAGTGCAAGGTGAGATGGAATGGAGAAAGGCATTTGGTATTTATACAGAAGAGGCCAAAGATGACTGCCCCTGGGAATGACGTGACGTGTACTCACCAGAGTAAAATAACTACAATGCCATTTTCTAATTTTGGGCCTGATTGGGCTGGAAATCAAGGTTCGTATGCAAGAAAATTGCCACAGTGATATGGCCGAGTAATTTGTTTTGCTTCAGAACCGTTTGATCAGTATCAAAATTTGCGCATACAGCTTTAGCTTTTAACTTTCATGCGGAATTGCGCACAATTTTTAATGGGGATCGAACGGTTCCAATTCAGCATTAGACCCACTGCCTTTATTTATCGCTCATGCTGTGTTGTTGGGACAAATATCCTCACAGGTACTGTAAAAGATCCCCTCGCTTTACGGTTTGAGATTTACTCCCAACGGCTTTGAGATTCGGTCTAGCACAGGGGCAGTATTATTGGGCTTTGAGATTCGTGCCAAGTTAAAAAGAACGTTCTAGATTCACTAATTGTAAAAGATTCCCTATTACAATACGGGGGAGGATTCGAATTCGTGTTGTTGTGTTTGAAAACTGTTGTCAAATAGATTTGAGATAATTGAATTTATTAGAAATACTGTGACAAATAATTTGAATTAATATTTTTTAGGTCAGAGAAAATTAGAAAATTAATTTTACTCTAGATTTATCTCTCCTCGATCTCTTCTTTCGCTTCACACTAAACTCTAATGCTATGTTTGAATCATCTGAGAATAGTACTATTTTTAGAATAGCATTGCTATTCTAAATTAGGTTGATCCAAACAACCTCAGTTACTATTCGGAACAGGGAGAATAGGGCTATTTCGCTATTCCAACAAAAAGTTGGAATAACAATTGTTGCTCTCTTCAGCCGAATAAAAAAAAATTATTTATTCATTCCCTCCAAACTCTATTCCAAATATGCATTCCAAACAACTTTTTTACTATTCCGAATAGCTTTGAGTTAGCACTATTCTCTTACCATCAATGTTAGTGCTATTCTTATTTACTATTCTCAAATAGTAACTATTCTAGCTATTCTAAAGTGCATCCAAACATACCCTAACAAATTAGTATCAGTATTCAAGGGGATTCAATCAGAACTAAAAGAAAAAGAAAAATGCTTATATATATTCGGTGGACCGTGCCAAGATATCGATCAAGCGCAACAATTGCGCTAGTGTGAGCCGCGCCGAGATCCGCTGTTGTTCTCCGATTTTCCCGTGGGAACAGTGCACCGCGATAGTGGACCAAGCTGCTATTAGGGCCTATTCGGCCTCCAACTGGGATTGGGAATGAGCCAATTTGAACTGTCTGTTACTGTGTGTGTGGAGAAAAAAAAAATTAGTTTTTTTTTCCACGCGTACAGTAACCACGCCTGACAGGCTCAGGCATGCTTTCTTAAGACCGCGCAGACACCAAATTTTTGGTACGTTTTTGGGTTACTTAATTAGACCAGGCATGAGTGCATGAGCTGATATTTGACCAAGTTGACTTTGATATATTTTGGATCTGTTAAGAGTATGTTGATAGTTCTAATTTTCTCGGTGAATTAGAATTTACATACTCTAGTTTTGTGGTTGGGTGATACGGATGGTAAGATTTGTTCTGCGGTTCGTACCAGAAACATGTTGCAGGATTTTGTAGTAGACCGTAAGATCTGTTCTGCGGGCTGTAGCAGAGTCATTTGATCATCAGATTTTGATAATTTTTTTATCTGATGGGTATTTTAGATGATTGGTAAATTGCAGTGATTTGATCATCTAAGTGATGTTGATTTTGATAATTGGATATTTTAAAGTGAGGTAGATATGACTTGTGAATATGTTAACACCGAATGTTTATTGACAATTCATCTTGTTGAACTGTTTAATCAGTATATACACCAAGTTGCGTGTGTCGAATCTTTTGGACCACGCCGTGACTCTTTTTTCGGATTTGGTCCGTAAAGTGATACACCAAGTCAATTCATACCGAAGGTCAGGCATATGCGCGCGTATGACCAGGATTTTCATGTAATTCCAATTGTTGAGAATTTTGTTAATTGAAATTGTAGTGATATGGTGGTTTGTTGTTTGGGGTGATTTGATGTTTCGGTTATTAGAGGATTTTGAAAATTGAGCAATTTTGGTGAAACAGTGTTTTGGTTAAGAATGATTTTGTCATCATGGATTCAAACCATAATAGATAACACCATGAGTTTCCGATCCGTACAACTACATCAGGTTTGTCTCGCACCGATACACAAAGTGTACTTCTGGTGAGTTGTTTCCATATTTCTGATTATTTTTTGGTAGTTTATGTGATGGTAGTTATGTTATGGTAATTCCAACTTTAGTGGATTTGTAATTCCAAATTTGGTGATTTGGAGCTCAGGTGTTTTGGATACTTAAGGGTTTGTGATTTTGTTGATATTGTTCGACCATTTGTGATATTAAGAAGTTTGATGACATCACGAGTTTTGTGCTTAATTTGGCACATGCGGTATTGTCGAATATTTAGAGGGATTGGATGATAAGAGTTATGAAAAGAATAAAAGAAGATGCTCACTTGTGGAATTGAGTAATTTGACTTTTTAGGAAATCCTCATACTTTGGAGATGGCAAGTGCATCCGTTTTGGTCCACATTTGTGATTGTGTCGTGCTTTTTGATGTGAAGAAGGTTGACAATAAGGTAGACACTGAGGATATTGCCATGTTCTTCGTTAGGCATTGTTACCTAAGTTGGATAGAGGGTTTTAGGATACCAAACTACTTGGCAAGTAATCACACGTCCTTGATGATGTGAAGTGAAGAGTAATTTATTGGTCAAGTTCGACATCGATAATGACTTGACACTCGAGAGCAGCCATCGAGATGTTTTGAGCGAGATTTCAATTTGAGGTGGATCGTACCTCTTGTCTCACCATTATCTTTATGTTTTATTTTTAGCTAATTTGAGCTAGTTTCGTTTCTAGTATGTTGCTAGTGTATCTTTGTTTTTGTTTTATGTTTTAGTTTTATTTACATGCAATTCGGCTAAAGGTGAAGATTGTTATGTTATGATCCAAATTGTTATTTGGGACCAACGGGCCATATATCTTACTTATATATTTTTTGTGATTTAGACTCTTGATGAGAGAGAAAATTAGAAGATTCAGTTTACTCCAAATCTGTCTCTCCTCTCTTCTTCTCTTCGCGCCAAATCCCTAACAACCTAAGATGCATTCCATCTCAAGCCAAATTGGTCTAAATTATAATCGGACAGTCTCAAATACTCTATTATCTCGAAAGATACATACTTCTTATTGCAAGAGTCCGCATTTTCTGCGCTAACTCATCGTTTTAGTTTAATTCTGAACCATCTGATCATAATACGAACCAATTCGGTCATGTGTGCAATATATAATTTGGATCCTCTAAAGTAAGTCAAACTATGAACAATAAAGGGTTCTGTGTTTCCATTTTGGACACGATTCACTGTCCGGATCCAAACTCAAAATGTGAGTTACTTCAGAGGTCTGAATTCTGTAATGTACAATATCCTTTAAAATTCGTGTGAGTATGTAATGAGCGGATCAGATCTAAACTCGGAGGGTGCGTTAATTCAGAGCAGATGAATTCTATAATCCCATTGCAATCCAGCTGCCGATTTTTTTATTAATACCCTAAAAAAAACAAATATCAAATATAACCACATTTTTTTATTTTGAAATATGCCTTAACCGCTCCCTAGGGGGCGGTTCACTCTCCCACCAAACCGCCTCACAGCGGGACAGTCCAATTTTTTTTTTTTTTAGATTTGAGAGACAATATGAATGAAATTGAACCATAAAAATTCGAATTTTGTTTTTAATATTTGTTATATTACTTATTTTGATGTATCCGAATTTTTTTTAAAAACCATAATTAAAAAAAAATTAGCAAACCAACATGATTAGTTTGGTTTTTACAAAAATCATAAGAACCGAGATGCCAATTTTTTTCCCTTTGTCAAATTACTTTTTTGATAGCATATTTTTACTAAAATACGCTAAATTACTTGAAATTATGTTAATTTATGTTGATTTATACTAAATTACTTGAAGTTATGTTAATTTTTTTTAAGAGACAAATAGGTAAAATGTTGAAATATACTAAAAAATTAAAATTAAAATAATATTTGTTAGATTACTTTTTTGATATATAATTAGCATAGTTATACTAAAATACGGTAAATAACTTGAAATTATGTTAATTTATGCTAATTACACTAAATTACTTGAATTTACAAATTATGTAGAATAATGCTAAAATACGGTAAATTACGCTAAATTACGTATGAATAGGGATGATATCTTCACTGAGAAGGCGAAAAAACGACGACGAAACTTCAAACGGCTATAAAACGGCGCTCGAGTGTCCGATTTCAGCAAATGATCACTTTTCAGAAAGCTTGTGAAAATACATATGCATTAATGCCTGCGATCCTAGATTTTGAAATTCAGAATCGCAAAAAAACAAATGGAAGAGTCTCAGAACTTCAATTGAAGTTTCCGATTAAGATTTTCATTTCTATTGTTCAATCTACGTAGCTCAGTAAATTAGTTATAAATGAACTTTTAGAATATCAATTTTTATTATTTTTGGAATTGCTTTACTATTTTTTATGATTTATGAAAGATGGCACAAAATAGGCCCTATTCATACGTAATTAGCGTAATTTACCGTATTTTAGCATAATTCTACATAATTATTGTAATTTCAAGTAATTTAGTGTAATTCAGCATAAATTAACATAATTTCAAGTTATTTATCGTATTTTAGTATAAATTTATTAAATTTCGGATACATCAAAAGAACTAATCTAACAAATATTAAAAACAAAATTCAATTTTTTATGGTTCAATTTCATTCATATTGTCTCTCAAATCTAAAAAAAAAAAACTGGACTGCCCACTGTGGGGCGGTTCAGTATGCACTGGCTGACCGCTCCACAGGGGGGCAGTTTGGTGGGAGAGTGAACCGCCCATTGTTAGGGCATATTTAAAAAAAAAAAAAACTGTGGTTATATTTGATATTTGTTTTTTTTTTTTTAGGTATTAATAAAAAAATTGGATCCAGCTGCGGTTCCTGTGTACAACCAAAGCATTAATTATCCGGTCATGTCTACTGTGTACATAGTAGTCCGAGTTCTATTTACACTGGTACTCCTTAGATATTGCTAGTAGATCCTGTGCTCAATACGAGATCTACACTTTGCGTAACAGGGCTTGATTTTTCTGTCTCTTAGTTGTACGGCACCCTCCCATCTTGGAAATGAAAATATGCAGAGCCCTAAAAATCAACGGTTGTGATTGATAAATTGGGCTTGACATGACATGCACAGGTCTGGTCCAAATAAATCCGGATTTTCAAAATTTTCTGAGTTCATTTGAGAAATTTAAGGAGTGATGGTATAAAATGTACTGATATTCTTTTTTATGTCAGAATAACATGTTACGTGTTATTCTATTGGAATAACAGCATATTTATTTCCCTCATGATATGCATATTTTTTAATACCGAAATTTTTATTTATACCGTAATCACAAAAAAATAAACTAAAACACTCTAGTTTGATGAGAATTCGAAATTTACTCAGGCCGCCAAATCGTTTAGCGTCTTCAAAGACTGGGGGTTGCCAATTGGCCCTGCGGCTCCAGTCTAGGGGTCTCCAGATGAATTAGTGGCCCCATTTTTTTTTTTTTTTTGTAAGTGGTACAGAGATTGTCTAGAAACCAATACGCTGGCACAGAGAACAACGTAATATGAATTTTGTTATGGGTGGCCGCAAATACAATTTTAATAAAATATCTGTAAAAAAAATGGGGCTGCTAATCAATTTGGAAGCCCCTAAACTGGGACTGCAGGGCCAATTGGCGGCCCTCAGTCTTTGGAACCGCAGAGTTATTTGGCGGCCTGGGTAATTTTCGAATTCTTCCATTTTTGAGGTGTTTTGGTTTATTTTTTTTATTATGGTATAAATAAAAATTTTGGCTTTCAATATAGAGTTAAATCAGCTCGTTCGAACTAAGCAAGTGAATATAATCTAGAAAATATATAATAAATATTAATTATTTTGCATTTTCATTGCTTGAGATAATATTAAAAAAAATAAAAAATAGTTCGATTGATTGTACTAGGATGCTTAATTATTTATCAACTCGCTCGAACTAATTATATTTTTCACTAAATGAAATTAGTACTAACATGGCAACAATATAGTAATATAGTAAATTAGTAATGAATTTTATTCTTATATGCTGGAAATTTCCACATAACCTCCTTTTCAGGTTTCTATGGTTTTATTTTTGCCTTTTTATGTTGTCCATGAGTCCATCCCTCTAATTCCTTTATAACTGTTATCAAGCTCCGTGCACGGTTCATCTTACAATAATTCTTGCAACGTATGGTGAGACAGAGACTAAAGCATCAAGCATGGTATGACCGTTGGATGAAATTTCATTCAATTTGCAATCTCCATGCTCTGCTTTGTCAACAGAAGATAATGTTTTTTTTTGGGAGGATAAGTAGAGGTCTAGAAGAAGATGATGCTTTTGAGATAATAAGTGTCGTGAACATTACGAAGAAAAAGAAAAAGAAAAATCATTGGATTTAAATTTATCTGACTTTTCAAAGTGGATTAAGTACTCTAACTAATAATGATATGAATAAAAATTGAGGATATGAATAAAAATTTCGGCTATGCCGATCTGCAAAGCGAATTAGTAAATATGCGTTTATATATCTTGTATCATGTCCGTATCTTTTTCTAGAGTTGCTTCTTGATAAAGAAGATTCTGTTGAGATACCGAAGACTTAAGGCGATGATATCAGCAAATATTCATATTCTATAAGCTTTCATGTACTAACATGTGTTAGTTAAATTTATGAAGAGTTGATTTCGAACATGTATTAAAATAATAATTCTTAATATATTAAGTGCTAATTCTTAATCATATAAAATATTAAAATGTCAATTACGTATCAACATGTATATACGATTATACGTATAAAGTCTATATGTATATGAGAATGAGCCTTTAATTTAGTGGAAAAGCAGTGCTATATGTATTGGAAAAACAAGAATGTATGATGTACAAGACACTAGGGGTGGCAAAAAAGCTCGTAGCTCGAATCTGACTCGCCATTTACTGGACCGAGTTGTTAACGAGCCATCTCGCTGCTAGCTCGTCACTCGTAAAGGCATCAATTTATGTACATTTTATACTGTCTAACTCGGTTTAGCTCGATCCAAAAAGTTTGTAGAATTTATTTTCTTCTTAAAACAAGATCCACCCATACTCAGCGAGCCAACTCGTCAACTCACGAGTTAGCTCGGGCTGGCTAGTCACGATTTCAAACTGAGATTTTAGTTCGGATGTCCTAGGTCCAGCTCGCTCGACTGTAGCTCGATCCAAAATTAACAAGGTTTGCTAGAACCTAGCTCAGACCGAGCCACCTCGTTGCCACCCTACAAGACACCTATATCCGGGGACTGAAGAATCCAATTCACCAGGGAAAAGAGACAAAAAGCACACGATTGCACGAGTCCATTGTATCGTCGTGTAGTGACCCACGGACCCAGCCCCTGATGCCCCGCTTATCCAACTCTGTTTGTTTTGGCGCGTTTGTCTCTTTCTCTCTTCTTTCTTCTTCCCACACCACACGGACGGCGTTCGGCTAACCGTTAGCGCACAACCGCAATTATTCCACTACGTGACGCGTCGCTTTGCTGTTTGCAGTTTTGCATTGACCTGTTCAACTTCCATGACTCATCGCCTATTGTATTCTACCATAAGGAAATGAACTGAGATAAGATACCACATGAGTATGACTGACACTTTATTATATAACATAACGGATATTTAAACTAGCAATTTATTTATTTTTGCTTTTGAAAGGTTGATAAAAAGAGTTTGAAAATATTTGAGAGGAGAGAAGTATGAAGTTAGTGTTGTGCTCCTTAAAAAGTGACAACGTGATATAACAAATATTTCTAGTCACGTTAATGTCAAAAAAAGTATGAAAGTAAATGTGTTAATTCATCTCGAGGATACTAGATAGGCTGAAGGATATATTTTATGAAATGTGCTGTATGACACCAAATTTATTTAAAATTCGTGACAACTGATCATATAATTATTAAAAAAAATTAATTATATTGAACCGGAATTATAACCTATCTAGATTATAGAAAACTTATTAGCAACTTAATTTTCTAATTTGAATGTCATCAAATGAATCAAGTGGGAGAGCGCTTGACAATTTTGACAGTCATTTAACAAATAATGTTTAAATTTGAAATATAATATTAAAATCAAGATCAATATTAATCCACGTATCATGTCTATAATAAATGATAAGATTTGATATGTGTTTTACAAGACTTACATCATATATTTAGTGATTTGAAATTTCAACGATACAAAATTATGGTCACTGGTGAATCATTCACTATAGTTTTATTATAATTTTTAATTTTCAATTTCCAATTTTAGTTAAAAATTTTCAAAAATAATTGAAAATAATCCCTCTCTCATCAATAATATAGTCATCACTGGTATATATTTTAACCCATCCAGTATCAAAAAGCTCACACAACAATGGTTCATACGATCAGTTTAGAGTAAGAGTGCGTAAAAAAATGAAGTGGGCCAGGCCAACTGAGGGCCCAGGTACAAAATCGCCCGTTCTTTTCTTGGTTACTAGGCAGGCAGCTTCGGCTGAAGAACCTTACAGTTCCCATTTTACGGTCCATATATTCGTAAAATAAAAAAGAAGTGCCACAACCAACAATAATGATTTGAACTTCGCAAAATTAGCCGCCACTTGTACCTGTTAAAGGGCTTTTTAGGCCCACTACTGTAAATTGCCTCAATTGATGGACTTAACTTTTGTTAGAGGTTGTGGTTGACGGGACGTGGCATTATTTACTGATCATATTAAACATAAAGTAAGATCTATGGGCCGGGCTGTTAGAGCCCCTTCAGGTTTAGTTTTACTCAGTACCCCACTCCAATTCAGATTCCCACCGTCTTAGAAATTTCCATGCCTATAATTTATTATTATTTTTTTTTTTTAAATCATGAGTTGAAGGTCAAGTCTCTCAACACACTTGCAAACTTTTGTGTATATTACAGAAGATTTTCTCACTTTTATGAATTTCGAATCCATGACTTTCCATATAGAAGCCGCGTGCCTTTGCTACTAGACTAAAAACAAGTTCTCTCCATGCTTATAATTAATAATTTAATAGTCCGTGTATTAGATGGATAGACAATTAATTAATATCATTTGATGTATAAGCACTAGTCTTATGGGATCCAACTCTGCTGCGTTTTATGATATGAATGCCGACATAGACGAGTTCGCATCATCTGCATTAACTCAAAAGAGCATTTTTGAGTTAATGCATCTCGGCCGTCTGACTTTAAACGAAGCCAATCCAGTTCCCGCCTATAATGTTGGGCCCCTTTAATATTAGTACAGATGTAATAGATCTAACTCGTACAGATTTTAAAGCGGATCAGACAGTTCAGATAAGATTTTTTTTTTTGAGTTAATGCAGAGAATACGAATTCGTCATAGACTGGATATCATCTACAATCTACTGTAAGATTAAGACTTAAGCGTTGTGGCACTGGGGATTAACAGTAGCTATGAATAGTAATTTTGTTTGTTTTTCTATTCTTCCGCCTCTGCAATTTCTGTAGTACCGGATTTTTAATCCGTGTCAAAAGCAAGATGGGTTATCTTTAGTACGGAGCGCATGCAATAGAAAATTTACAATGAAAATTATTTGCGATGGATTACGGGACCGGGTGCGCTTGGATGCTTAATCGGCAACACGCAAGGCAAAAGGGTCTCACTCAGCCGATGGATGCATAACGCGACTCTACATCTAAAAAAGCAATGCATGCATTCGTAGTTAGGTAAGTCAATGTCGGTCCCAGCCCAGTAGAACTGCCCAACCAATTCGCAATTTGGATTGATGGATTGAGAGTGGGGCCCAGCTGATGGGCCAGAAGAGAGAAATTCAAATTTGCCTCCGTGGCGGCTTGACCGTTGATATAGAGAAGAAATAAAACACAGTCACAGACAACATAATTCTCAGTCCGAGTGAGTCTCCCCCAGGTCCTACTTCCCCAGTTAAGATTAAAAATAAAATCATTTTCCTCATCATCATTGGTTCGTTTGTTCATTCAATCGACCAAATCAATCTTTATGTATAATTAAGAAACGAAATTGTTAGCTTAGTTTTAATCTGAAGTCCTAGAAGAGGCGGAGATGGAGAGGGTGAGTCCGCTTCAGGTTGTTTATGATTTGAACGAGCATCCCTCTCCCTCTCCCTCCACGTCACAATCGCACAAGAGGGCTTTGGATTTTTCGGGTCGAAATCAAAATCCGAATCATGATCAGATGGGCAGGGAATCTGGATCCCAACCCTCCGCACTTTATCCTCCTCCTCCATCCGGGAAGAGGTCAAGCATACCATGGGCAGGGACAAATTCTAGCAAGGGCGGAGGTGGAGACGGAGGACGTGCCAGGTGGATGTGCCAGGTGGAGGGGTGCTCAGAGGACGGCAGCAGGGGAACCGAGCTGAAGGAGTACCACCGCCGGCACCGGGTGTGCCCCGCCCATGCCCGAGCCCCCTCCGTCATCCTGCGTGGGTCCGACACTAGTGGCTCCAACACCCTCCACCGCTTCTGCCAGCAGTGCAGCAAATTCCATGCTCTTCACGAATTCGACCAGGACAAGCGCAGCTGCAGGAGGCGCCTCCACCGCCACAACAACCGCCGCAGAATCAGCAAAAGCCACAAAGCCGCCGCTGCAACGGGCCCCTTCTCCTTGACTGGCTTTGACCCTGATCAGGCCAGGGGTATTATTGCAGCTCTGCTGCATATCATCTCCACCTTTGAGTGTGAGCTTCTGTTCCTTCCTTCTCTTACTCAGTATTTGTTAGCATAGCATAGCTTTCCCCACCTATCAGCAATGGGCCCAGTTTACCGTTCTACCCGGTAAGGAATAATTTGAGATTGCCTTGGTTTTCTCCCACATGGCATCCAACAGCACCCTAATCACTCTTCCAGTAAAGAGAATAGTCTCTTCTGCTACATAATTGTGGCTGAATAGTTGGTCCAGTGGTGTTCATTTGTGCAATTTAGTGTTAATTAATTCAGGCCTAATTGGTAAGTTCAGTATAATTGATGCTTGATTCTACATCACAGGACTTGCTTAAAATTTGGTCAAAGTTGGATTGCTTATCATATAACAGAAAGAACATACTTCATCACAATGTTTTGTGCGCTTCGATATTGGTAGCTTGCAGTTGCTATCTCAATAGTCTTTACTTTGATTTTAGTTTTAGTTTTACTGGCTTGATGATAATATGTCCAGTCAAGGTTTCTGAACACAACAAAAATGACATACACTTGGTTCTAGGCATTAAGCTGCATTTACATTATATATATTTTAATTAGTGAAGCCCGCCCATTTATTTTGTTTTAATGGGTTGTGTAGTGGCTAGACCCGACCCTGCAAGGGACCAAGAGTTCCTTCATCGCTTCCTCGCAAGCCTTGCCACCTCATCTCTATCTGTGGATATCTCTGAGCTCTTGCAAAGATCAGCACCTCCTGCAAGTAACCCTGGTTCCTCCTCCATGCCGCCTTTGGATTTGAATGCAACTGCTCTTCCTTCCTCTGTCGATACGACAGATGGCCGGATTAGGGACTTCGACTTGAATGCTCCCATTTATCAAGATGAAAATGAAAATGAGCCTGAACCTGAGTGCGAACACGAAACTGACGTGGGAGATTTCGGAAACACCTTCCGCAATTTGTCACAACCTAGTAGCAACGAATCAGACTCTTCGTCGGTACCTTCTCATGCTTCTAGTGGTAATGCTCAGGTACGTAATACGAGTCAAGAGCTAGAAATGTTTTATCTTCTCATCGTGTTGTTGCTCTTCTTCTATCTCCGTGTGTGCCTGCTTTTGTTTTTCTTTATTGTGTGAAGTATTTATTATGTTTGTGTTGTATCAGAAGTATTTGCTCATTTTCAGGGCCAAACTGGTAAAGTGGTGTTCAAGCTCTTTGGAAAGAATCCTGCGGACTCCCCTCCCAATTTACACCCCGAGGTTGTTATAAAATTACTAGGTTGCTTAGTGCTAGCCTTTTATGTACTGTTGTTTTAATTTTTTTAATGATAATTTGGTGAAATATTTTTGGTTTTGCTTTGCTATTGCTACAACCATTAATTATTACTTCCTCAACTGAATTATACAACTCAATACAGATTTTGGCATGGCTGTCACATTGCCCAATTGAAATGGAAAGCTACATGAAGCCGGGATGCATCGTTTTAACCCTTTATCTTTGTTTAGCTGATTCAGCATGGCATGAGGTACTTTATTCCAAAGTTATTTATGTTTATCATTTTTGAATTTTGGGATGGGGGGGGGGCGCTGATTATCGCTCTAAATAGATCTATTTTAAGACTGCAACTTTGGGTTATATTTTGGTTAGTAAGTACCTATTGGCAGTCTGGTAGTAAGCCTGACCGGTATATAAGAAAATATTCTCTACTCCAACATGAGTTACAACATGAACAGCATAAACGTGTAAATTTGGTGCTTGAAATGTATCTGTACTACCTCTTTTGCATCATGGTAGCAAAGCTGTGACTTGTTTCCTCCATATTTATCCTCAGTTTACACTAAAATAATTGTACAAAAGGACCACTAGTGATACTTAATTTTGCAATAAGAAGAAACAAAAAAAGGAATAAGTTTTCATTTTCTATGTAAAGCTTGCACATAATCTAGCATATTGGATTGAGAGGCTGATTCTCATCCCCGATCACGACTTTTGGCGCACTGGATGGGTTTATGTGACATTGCAAGATCAAATGGTGTTTATATACAATGGTCAGTTTAATTAAGATCCGTTCCATCCAAAGCATCAATTTCCTGCATCTTTAGTTCATGAAATTTTGAAAACTATCATCTTATGATGAGTCACCTATCTTGTTAAATTCTTGTATTAGTTATTATTTAATCTGTACATTTGTCTGTTCAGAGCTCCATGAATGAAATGAGACCTTAATACATGAAGTTTAGTAGCCAATAAATTAAATTGAATGGAAAAACTAACTAAAATTAGTATTATTATTGCTGACAGTGATGCACACCAGCTGGTACGGTAGACCTTGTAAATTTGATACTAATTAATATTATTATTGTATTTTCAGGTAGAATAGTTTTAGAAGGCCCTCTAATCTCAGAACATCCATATCAATTTGAAATTTTGAACATCTCACCAATAGCAGTCTCTTCAACTTCTAATGTAACCTTCTATTTGAAAGGTTATGGCCTATCTCAATCCAGTGCAAGGTATTATATGCTTCTCTTAGCTTTGTCGTCCTCACTCTCTTTCTTTCTCTCTCTCACATTCGTGCGTGCACCCACACTGTTTGGGAAGGGGGAGTGGTGGCTAAAATTTGGCCTGAGTAAGGCCTTGGCATTCAGCTATTAGAAGAATTGCAAATACTACAATTGTTTAGCCAAATAGTGTACATGTATGACAAAAGGGCAAATGCTAAGGCTGTTCTTGTTTTTTTTTATTTCAAAAATAATGAAGAATTATGATGCATCTTAGGTTCTTTGTTGCATATGATGGGGAGTACTTGGTGCAAGGTGCGTTACAAGATTTTACAGAGAAGACTGGTAATGCTGTACCAGGCATACCCGAGGCCCAGTGCGTCAGCTTCTTGTGCACGATACCTGCCTCCAATGGAAGAGGATTCATAGAGGTAATGGTCATTTTCCTAATAATAAGTCTATGCATGCTTGTGCATGTATTTTTTTATTTGCTTCTAGAATTGTTTTTAGAATATCTTTGATCTTCTTTCCTCTTTCAGCACTAACCGGTACAGTGCAGATCGTTCTTAGTGAAAGACTGAATTGGTTATGAGAGGTTGTTATCAACCTTCTCGAAACAAATACTGTAATACTATTTTAATTATGTATTGTTATAACCATTCTGGGACAATTCAGGTTGGTCTAATTCAGGAGTTCATTGCTCTTTTGGTCCTCTTCAAAGAATAAGACAAAAAAGTATTGTGATAGCTAATCACTTCAGTTCTGTGCTGAGTTGTACAATGCATCCTATTAAGTTTTTGTTGAACTCCGAAGTATAGTTTATGGCTTAATGGTTGTTGAATTTCAAATCTATTCCTATTGTATGATTAACAAATATGACGATCAAGTTAGTACTCTTAATTTTCAAATTGTTTTTTTATTTTCTTTTCCAGATTGAGGAGTATGACCATAGAGGCTTGTTCTTTCCATTCATAGTCGCAGATGAAGCGATGTGCGTTGAGATTCGTGAACTTGAATCTGAGATAGATCTCATTTCTGGCCAGCACAATGTAGCAATGGAGTTCTTGCAAGAGATGGGCTGGCTCCTTAGACGAGCCCACCGCCAATCTGATGTGGCTACCTATCCTACAGCCTTCTCCGTGTTGCGGTATAGACTTCTTATGTCCTTCGCCATGGGCCGTGAGTGGTGCTCTGTATTGAAGAAGCTTCTGGACATCTTATTCAATGGAGACATCCATTTGGAAGGCTGTTCCGCAGAGGAGTTTGTGTTTCGGGAGAGCCTCTTATTCGAGGCCGTCAGAATGAAATCTAAGCCTTTGGTTGCGTTTCTGTTGAGGTACAAGGTACGCAGTAGAGATTGCCAAGAGAGATATCTATTCACGCCTGACATGGTGGGTCCCTGTACAGATAATGTGCTGTTCATTACGCCTCTCCATCTGGTGGCCACGATTGATGGTGCAGAGAGTGTTTTGGATGCTCTGACTGACGATCCTGGCAAGGTACATCTGTCATAGTCATTTTTTTTTAATTTTTAAATTATTTAATACTCTGCATATCCTCTTGAACTGTAATAGTAGTTGAGCAAATTGTTGCTATTAAAAAACAAGAAACCAGGAATTCCCAAGTATGCACCAAAAAGCAATATAATATCTTGGCTTTGTCTGATATTATTCTGAAGGGAAAATTTCTGCTGTACCCATCTAAACTTTTGAAATAGTCAATTTCCCCATCAAAACACCATAATATCCAATATCCCCATACAAATTTAGCATTCTTTCTTTTATCCCCTTTTAACTATTTAACATTTTATTTAATTATTTTAAAAAATAAATTGACCAATATACCCTCTCCCTCTCCCTCTTCCTCCATGGAATCTGTCGCTCCTGCTCGCCATCTCCGCACTTTGTAAAGTAGATTTTATTTTACTACCCTAACTAAATTTAAGTTTAATCTAACGGCCGTTTGGTCTTTCTCTTACCATACAATACTAATGAGGACCTTACTACAGTATCATAATTCATTAAGGAATTAAAATTTCTAAAGCTAAATCAAAACTTCAAAAACGTTCTTCCTTGAAATGGTACTTGAGTTGCTACAACTGTCACCCACAGAAGTGCGGTGCAAGGGACACGAGATTGCATCATGATCATGTGATATGATATTTGTATTGCGGGTATATATCGTGTCAGGAGGGAAGGGAAACAACACAGGACAAAATGAACTCGCTAAGAGAAGCGGGTGTGACAGTGGTGAATTTATGAAGATTTAGAAATAATGGACAATATCGAATAGGTTACCGAGGATTATGCTACGACTGAGATTCAAATGGCGAAGAAGGGAGGAAGAGAACATTTAGATATAATGGACATGTTCATTTATAATTAGAGGGCATATTAGTCAATTTATTTTAAAAATAATTAAATAAAATGTTAAATAGCTAGAAGGGGATAAAAGAAATAATGTTAAATTTGTATGGGGATATTGGATATTGTGGTGTTTTGATGGGGAAATTGGCTATTTCAAAAGTTTTGATGGGCACACTAGAAATTTTCCCTATTCTGAATGTTCTTTTTTTTTATTATTTTGAAGTGTTTTTATTGTTGTACTGATACCAGATCGGGATGAAATCATGGATGACATCGCGGGGTGGCGATGCACGAAATCAAACCCCGGCAGAGTGGGCGCGGGAAAGGGCCCACACATCATACACACAACTGGTCCAGAACAAAATCGACTTGATTTCCAAGAAAGCTCAAGTAGATGCTGGCGCTCCAGACATAAGCATCTACTTGAGAGGACACCTTGACATAGAAAAGGGCTACCCACATTGCAAGTGCCACATGCAACAGAAACAGGTGGCCCACAAGTCCTCCATGAGTGGGTTCTTGGTGCATAGACCGGCGATCTTGACTCTGGTGTGCATAGCTGCAGTTTGTGTGTGTGTCGGTTTAATACTGAAGTCACTTCCGGTTGTGAGGTACATTAGAGGTCCTTTCTTGTGGGACTCGTTGGAGCGGGGTACCATGTGAGGCTCAGGCTAGTACCAACACATCATCAATCCGCATCTTAACATAATCCTATGGTTTAAATTTAAACTTAAGAAATATAGCAATTTTCCTTTTTTATATTAAGAGGTTTTTTTTATCTGTTTACTTTAGTAGTATAGTTGGTTTAAATATATATAGATATGAAAATCAAAGACTGTGATTCAATCTTCCTTGTACAAAGATACTCAAGTTGTCCTGTAATTGAAATTTACTTTCTCCTTTGAAATTTACTTTGCTAACTGTATATTTATCTTAATCAAATTAGGGCTTACCCTTATCTTTCCACAAAAAAAAAATGTATATTTATCTACACTCCTTGCACCTCAAATTTTTGTTTATATTTTTTTTTTGGATAAAAAAGTATTTACATGTTACATTATTAGAAATGAAAGTTTGAAAGTTGTATTTTTATCTTTCTTAATTAATATTAATCTGAACTTTAAATTGCTTAAGTTTAAGATGAGGAGTACTTATAAAATAATCTGGTTTAAATTATGAATTTTTTTAAAAATTATTTCCGAATTGAAAACTCGTTACTGTGCTCACTAATTTTTCTAAATCTTCTCGCATTGTCCTTTTGGTTTCCATGTGTGTTCTTTGCTTTTTGGAGACACTCTTTCTTACACCCTTAATTCTTATTTTGTTTGAAATCTAAATTTTGAGTCATAATCCTCCATCTTTTTGAACTGACATCAACGTACATTCATAAAATTAGACTGAAATTTAAATTAAAATATATTTTTTTTAAAACACTGGTGATTAATTTTGATTACTTTTAATGTTCAAAAATTGAAAAAGAAATTCTCATACACTCTAGAAATTATTTTCTGAGATGAATGAGCTAGGATAAATTAATATTTTTGTCAACATGATTTTGAAACCAATTTCATTAAATGAAATCTTTCTATTTCTAAAATTATCATACATTTACATTTCTAAAATTGCAATAAAATGTCACGCAGAAATAATAGAATTTGAAATTGGAAAGAAATTGAATCACTATGTTTTAACATATTACATTTATACGAAACCGTCAACAAATGACGATAACTTATGTACTGATTCTCCAAGTAACTAATGCAAATCAACAAATTAAATCTTTTGCAGGGGCGGATTCAGGATTTTCGTCAGGGGCAAAAAAATATCGAAACTGATTTAAATACCTAATCAGATTTAAATCCATTAACCAATTGGGTACTCGATAAAAAACAATGTTTTAACTTGTACTTTCCAATGTTTTGACTTGTGATTTCTGATGTTCTAACTTATAATTCTAATTTTCAATCAAAATTCAACAAATTTATTTCAATTTTAACCTTAAATTTAACCCGAATTACAAATCAAACGTCTAGAGGTGGGCAAAAAAAAATTCTAGGAGGGTGGGCAAAGCCGGTCGAGACCGATAAATCTCCACTAAACTCAAAATCCAGGGGAGGGGGGCAGTTGCCCCCCTTGGAACACTCTGGGTCCGCCCCTGATCTTTTGTTTGCAAGTATATTTTTATATAAAAATTATGTGAAGTGGTTTAGTTGACTGTTTGAACTTCGAAAACAGATAAGTCTATAATACATACTGCTTTACAATATGCATATTACCATACCTTCACTCATAGAAACAAATCGAATGTATTACATTATCCATGCGCATGTACAGGTGAATTAATTACATGCATGTCCGTATGATAATGATAATGATAACGATAACATATCACCCATTTAATATCTATACTATTTGCACAGTTTTTAGTAGTTTATCGGATATTAGATGATTTATATATGCATCATTAATTACAGTAAAATAATTACTTTTGATTTATATCCGTATTATGAGTAGGGTTAAAATGTATCATTGGTTTTGTGCCCCAACCATACTCCACATCTCTATCTTTGTTTTCAAAATTCAAGCAGTCGATCCGAACCGCTCAATATGATATTCATATTAAAATGTGCTTAGAGACAAAATTTTATATTTTTTGAAATTTGTTCACTATTTGTTTTGATGTCTCCCTACCTATTAATTATTGCAATGGACCCACTATCAAGGTGGCTCATATTTGATTTATATTATTTTCATAACAATTATATTTTTTTTTTCATTCTAATTTCATTAATGAGGATGTTCTTGGTACCATTCATTATGTTTTGTAATTGTGGTTTGTGTTATCTTGGAAGTTTTTACTTTATTTTACAAATTTTCATGCCTATACCAAATTGGCTTATGTTGTTAGTACGAAACTAAAATGAACAGAAATCCATATCATTTGACGTCTATGCACTAATATTGTGGTCCATGATATTAAAATTTAAAAATATCTACATATTATCCCAACACGCATATGTCAATTGCGTAGATGATATTATAAATTTTCCTTCATTTTTGCAACTGACGCTGTGGGTATGTTTGGTTGGATTGAGAATAATTTTTTTTTGAAATTAGACTATTCGGAATAACTTATTGGGTGTTTGGTTGAGTTAGAATAGCTAGAATAGTGAATTCAAACATTTTGTCTTATTAGAATAGATTATTCTTAAGAATTTTGAGATTTGGCTATTCTAATGGGTATGTTTGGTTGTAAAATAAGAATAGGTAGAATAGTCAAATCAAGAATAGTTATTGTTTGTCTTATTAGAATAGTCAAATCTCAAAACTCTTAGAAATAATCTATTTTAATAAGACAAAAAGTTTGGATTCACTATTCTAGCTATTCTAACCCAACCAAACACCAAATAGGCTATTATGAATAGCCTAACCTTAAGAATATCATATTCTCATTCCAACCAAACATACCCTAAAACAAACAATAACTATTTTTAATTTGACTATTCTAGCTATTCTTGTTTTGCAACCAAACATACCCAAATAGAACGACCTATTAGTGGAACATCTTAGAAACAGGGGCAGACCCAGGTGTATCTAGGGGGGGGGCCTGGATTTTGAGTTTTAGTGGAGATTTATCGGTTCCGACCGACTCTACCCCCCTGGAATTTTTTTTGGCCCCCTCTGAACGTTTGATTTGTAATTCGGGTTAAATTTAGAATTAAAATTGTAATAAATTTGTTAAATTTGGATTGGTAATTAGAATTATAAGTCAAAGCATCAAAAATTACAAGTCAAAGTATTGAAAAATATAAGTTAAAGCATTGTTTTTTATCGAGTATCCAATTAGTTAATGAATTTAAATCCGAATAAGTATTTAAATCCGATACGATATTTTTTTTGCCCTCCTGACGAAAATTCTGGATCCGCCCCTGCCTAGAAATCCAAAGAGCAAGCTGTAAAAAGAGAAATTATGGATAATAAAATGGAAATTAAAGACAAAACAGAAATTACATGAGATCAACCTTGCACGTCTCATGCTTTGACAGACTGGAGCTTGTCAATTGGTCAAACTGTAATTATCTCCTGAAAGCAAAGTAATGAGATATAATTTAAATCAGAATTTATTTATGACTTCTTAGGCAGTAAGCAGCATTAAATTGCTACCCGACTCCGAACGAGTCTCACCCGTTTTTCACACCTAATATTATTCACCAAACCTTCTGTTGCCATCTGAAACAGAGTACAATGTATTCCTAATTATTATTTTCCTTAATTTGTGGGACCTACTATTATTGATTTAGAATCAGTGTTCTAAATAGCGCGCTATAGCGTTTTTGGACCCCAAACGCTACGCTACGACATCAACATGCGCTATTTGCGCTACGGCCACTATAGCGTCCGCTACAGCGCTATTTGCGCTATACAATATGAGTTTTTTTTTTTTTTAAGCAATTTATATGGGTTTTAAATAAAGATAAAAAAAATCTCAAACTGAAATTGAATTTGTTGCTACTTGCTACAAATAAATCAATTTGAAATTGGGAATAAAAATTGAAATTTGAATAGAAAAAAAGTCCAAATCGGAATTAAAATTTGAATAGAAAAAAAAAATAGATTATGTCAGGAATCATGATACTTAAGATATTTTTAATAGGAAAAATCGATAGTTTATAATATTACTATGGATATTTTGAACCGCAATTTGGACTTTGTACGGGTTCAATATGAATATTATAATTTCTTAATTACTTTGGTGTTATTTATTGTTCTATGAGACCTTAGATAATGTTGATATTTAGTACAAATATTGAATATACGAAATATAAAAAAAAAAACGCTATTTGGAATAGCTTCCGCTATAGCTTTTTTTTTAGCCTTCCCGCTACGACGCTATAAACGCTATTTAGAACCTTGTTTAGAATATAAACGGATGGAATATTATCTATTCGTATTCAGATTGAATCAAATATTTGGCGAATATGAATATGAAATATTTTTTTTTGACGGATATCAATACATGAGGAGGATTCAAATATCTCTATTTGTTGTGCCTTCATTTTTTTAATTTTTTAAAAACAAAGATTTTAAAATTTATATGTTAAAATAAAATTTTTAGATGTGATCTACATTATATTCTCTACATGTATATAATTTTTATTATTTTTCAGTTTTTGTTTATATGAATCAATAAGTTGAAAAATCAATGTTCATATTAATGTATTTTTGCAAGCTCTTGATACCGATCAAAATAAAGTTGAAATGTCGTAGTTTTTTATATGTGCATAGAGAAATTGATATTGATCAAATCTAACGATTTTATTTTTAATATTTGAGTTTAAATCTTAAATTATTAATGTTTAAAAAATAGAGTTGGGCTATAGTGCATTGCAATGTATAAGCCCTCTTATACATTGGATTGTAAACCGTTGGATTTGAAGTTCAAACAGTCGATCTAAAGGGCTTAACACGTTCTCCATATTAAAATGTGCTTGGAGACCAAATTTTATATTTTTTGGAAATTTTTTACTATTTGTTTAGAATTTTTGAAAATCGCTGTTTTTCTATTATTTTTCAGAAATTTCTGGACCATAGAAAACAACGATTTTCAAAAATTCTAAAAAAATAGCAAATAGTTTCCAAAAAATGTAAATTTTGGTCTCCAAGCACATTTTAATATGGATATTAAATTGAACGGTTTGGATCGGTTGTTTGGGAATCAAAACCAACGATTTATAGTCTAATGTACAAGAGGGTCTATACATTGCAATGCACCATAGCCCAACTCAATCAACTATATCTACTCATTTTTCATCTTTAATTAAGATTTATAATATTTTGGCACACTTTGTCTAATCCATAATACTAATAATAATAATAATAATAACAATTGCTATAATAATAATTAGTGTTAACTTTGTTAGTTAATATATAATATTTTAACTTATTTGTTATAGAAAATATTACGAAGTTAATTTTAATGAATTTATATATAATGTTTGTGTTTTATTTATAAAGTATGTGATACTTTTATTTTAATTTTAAAACTATATTCGTATTTGTATCCATATTCTATATCTAAATTTATTTAATATCTGATCCTACACCTATTCGGTGTTCGGTTGTAATTGTCCGATCACTCGCGTGACCACTTCAAAATTTGTGTAACACGAATTGAACGGATCCGACTGAATTTGATTTGATACTTATCAGACACTCTGAATCTATTTTTTCGGCCTATTATGACTAATTTTCTGAGTCTGCTCCTGCACATACATAAAAAAAAAAAAATTAATGCAATGTCACCGTTCATCAAATGATATAAAATATTCAACGGTTTTTATTAATTCAATGGCATCAGGGAACAACTTATCTATATATTTTTTTTACATAATTTTAATAAGATTGATAAGATAAATCGTTTTCAATAAATCATAACTCTTTTGTTCTTGAATTTATTAATCCAGCTAAAAAGTAACGGATTTGGAGTTCTACAAATAATTTCCAAGAACTTAAATTTTTTAATTTCAGTCTAATACGGATATAAATCGAAAGTGATTATTAATCTGTTACTACTTACTACAAATGATACGGATATAAATCGTGTAATACAAGTAAAAGAGTGAGTCTATGGTACTATGCATAGCACAGATTGATCCGTACTACAGATCAATATTTTTGTTTTTAAAATCCTAACAGTTGATTCAAACCGTTCAACATGATTTCCATATGAGAATATACTTGTGAGCTAAACTTTCTATTTTTTAGAATTTTTTTACTATTTTTTTATATAGGCAGAAAATCATTGTTTTTGGATGGTTCAGAATTTTCAGATCAAGTGATTTTCTACTCATCTTAAAATATAGTAAAAAAATTTGAAAAATGCAAAATTTAGTTTGCAAGTACATATTCATGGGGGGATCACGTTGAACGGTTTAGATCGACCATTAGAATTTTCAAAATGAAAATACAACTCCGTAGTACGGACTAATCTGTGCTATACATAGTACCATAGACTCACTCTAAGTAAAATACGTAAAAGTATGCAATAAATATAGATATTAAATGGTAATTATTTGTAAATAATAGGAACATTATGTGAAAACTTGTTATTAGCATCCAAAATCATTATCATACGGACAGGTAATTGAAAAAGGTATTGAAATTTATCCGTTACTTGAAAAGGTTGATTTGTATTAATTACTTGTAGAATTTGCAGATAAGTTCCCGTGATTTATTTACTAAGGCAAGTTTTCGTATAGATGTAAATATGTAATTCAGTAATTGGCGAAAAAAATAAAGATTCAAAATTGGTCTTGCAAGACGGGGGCAATTTTGTCATGCAATATTTGAAATATCCCTATGAGTGGATAAAAGTCTGTTTCTAAAAGGAAATAAACACACGACTTGACCGAAATTTTTATCCATAACATTTAATGAAGCCAAAGCTGTCAGTATCTTCACCCGTAATTTCCTCTGTATATCCCTATGAGTGGATAATTTTGACCAAAAAATTGCTTCAAGCTTATTTTCATCGAGATGAAGTCCTCTGAGGGTGTGCTCCAGATGGGGTATGCGGAGGGAGGGGAAGGGCGAAAGTACTGTACAGAGGTGAGAGCTTGGCAGACCGGATTTGACCAGACGAGTTCTCTTGGTCTAGAAGAAGAGAATCAGAGAGGGAGCGGAGAGAAGAAAACACTGCTCGGGGTGAGCTCCGTATTCAATTTCAGCAAAGTTGTTCACCCCCGATTCAGGATGTATAAATTACTGTTCGAGGTGAGTTATGTCTCTGTCACCTTTTTCCCTGTCCCTTCCCCTTCCTCTACACGGTGAATTCTGAAGCACAACCTAAGGTGACTCAATTTTTGAGTTAGAATTCGGACCATCCAATCCAACTGAAGTAAATTGCACAGAACCTCTGTAATATTCATGCCAATCTAAACTCAAAATTTGAGTTACCTTGGGTGATCTTAACCTTTCAGCGTTTTCCTCAAATAGAGATATACGTAAACTCATTGTCTAGTCAGTAATTCAATATAATTCCTTTTTATTTTTAAGAAAAATCAGGCTGGATGAAATTCAATCAACATATATGGAACCTCACATTATAAACCGTTAACTGCAGCATCAATAGTTCAATACCATATAAAAAGGAATGTTTGCGTATCACATTTTTTTAATCATTTAAAGAGAAGGGCAATTAAGTCAATCTCTTTTTTAATTGATATTAATCTGTACTGATAATTTCTCTTAGAAAAAAAAATTATTTTATAATGTAAATAATATATCAAAACATTGAATAATAAATTATTCTTAAATTGTACAAATAAAATAAAATAAATATCACATTGTTCATATAATCCATTAAATTTTAGAATAATTCAGAAAGATGTAAGCAAATTTTTTTAATACAAGTAAAATCTTCTTGAGAATATTTAAATTGCCAGTTTGCAACTCAACAATTCCAAAGCTAAGGTAATCTAATTTAATATCAAATAATTTTGTATCTAGTGGAGTTGCTTTGCATCCAACTATATATATTTGTAGACCACACAAAATGTTTGAAAGAATAAGGATATGTTTATTTGAAGAAAAGGGTATATGAGTCATGTTTATTCTAAATGAAATATTAATAATAATTTAAAATGAACATTGCAAAGAGTTTTGGTTGGACAATTAGATATAAATTACATAATTTGAAGGTTTTGATGAGTATCGCAATAATTAACCAGAAAATTGAATATTTGCAAGTTTTACTGAGTTAATTTTGAACCGAGCTAGTGACGAGCAGTGAGATGGCTCGTTAACAACTCAGGCTACTAACGAACAAACTGTTAGTGATCGAGTCAGCTTGTTTACCGGCCCTAGCTGAGTACTACACAAAATTTATAATGTTAATATGAACTGAAGGCCCCCTAACAATATACTCCCTATAAAATTAATATAAATATTGTCAAAATAAATGTAAAGTTATAAGGTTCACATTTTTCTTATCTGCTGCGCACTAAAATGGTGTTTTCTGTTTTCTAAGAATTAATATGGGGCATGCATTAAGAGTGTCCCAGAAAGCAAAATCTGTTAACCATAACAGCAAGGAGTTAGTTATAACAAACAATTAGTTAGATAGTTAAAACAATTGTTAGTTGTAACCAATAGTTAGTTAGAGATTTGAGATTACTGTTGTTGTATGGCTGTAGCTTATATTAGGCGATAGCCTTCTCTGTAATCAATGCAATTCAATGATGAAATTCATTTCAAGCTATCTTCTTTCTCTCTGTTTCTTACCAGTAGCTTAAGTTTCAAAATCACATATGGAAACCAAAAGGACAAAGTAAAAGGGTTTAGAAAAAAAAAATTAATGAGGTTGCATTATACTTCACAAACACTGAGCTATAAAGCGAAAGAACAGATCAAAAAACACTGGCGTATTTTTTGGTTCTCTTTAAAAGCCATTAAAAAGGGGGAAAAAAAATACCTAGCTATAACTATTCCCCTTGTTGAACATGGTAACTAGCCAAATTTATACGGAAATATGAACAACTTAGTCTGAATAAAAGAAAAGAATAAAATTAATTATCTAGAGCTCCAAGGCCCTCGAGCGAAATTGAAATCCTACAAATCGACAGCAAACATTTAATTTCTAATCTTTCCAAACCACAAGTCAGACCTACCAATCAAATCAAAGAGAAAAACGTTAAAAAAAAAGAAGCGATCTAAGATCACATTAATTACAAGGTGCATCCGCAAAAGAGATAGAAGAAACCCATCATGGCTATCAAGGCAACAGATTCGAACGCGACGACGATGCTCCACATAAAGCTGTCTAGAATCGAGAAGTCGAGTTCTGGAAACTGAGATACCGCTCTTCGAACTGCCGACAAGTCCATTCCCGGCAATCGGCGAAAAGGGGATGAACTCGGCACGATGCTTCTCAGGCTTGGGAGGCTAATCAGCTCTGGCCATCGGAAAAAGGAAGAGAAACGCCTACCCATATGTCCGAACATCTCTCTCTCCTCTGATCTCAGGTATCTGTCTCTCTTTCTCTATATATCAATGGAGCGTTAGGAGAAGAGTAAAAGCATTGACAGAGCTGAGGTCTCGTCTGGGTTATTAATTGTACGCATGTGAGGAAAGGGAAAGAGAGAGACTGATATAGAATTTTCTGGCAAAATTAAATTGACTGTGGGTGGGACCCTCTTCCAGAGGATCCCATATCTCTGTTTATTGAATAAGGTTGCTTTGCAATTCTGTCTCTAATGCAAACCAAAAAAAAAAAAAAAAAAAGGAAATTGTCTCTAATTAATACACTTTAAATTTTTGAATACTTCATTATCACTATTCTGGGTTTTATGGACCCCCAGGCCCATTGGCAACATAATGAGACTTGCATGTGTAACACGTGAGCTGAAGCCTTGTTGTATTTAAGCTGTGTGTATATATATATATCTATTTTAGATCGTGTATTCATGCTTCCCACTCGTGTGTCGTGTGCAGATTGAGAGGAAAATGAACATTTGAAGCCGGAAACAAATTAAGTAATTGACGTTGACAAAATTCTGTGTATTTTTGTGAGTAGTTCTGGCCTGGACTAATTTGAAATTTGAAAGAATTAGTAAAGACTTAAAAAGCATGATTTTTCTAGAGTAAAGTTCCAGCTAAAAATGAATTATATACCGTTGAAAGTAATTAAAGACTGAAGAGATAATTTAAAAAATGAATGTCAAATTTTAACGCATGAACTTTTAATCATTAATTAGCCTTTTCAAATAACTAATTTAATTTTAAAAATAATCTATCTTAAATTTGCTGAAAAAAAATTACCTGTCCGAGACAAGATGACTATCAAATATAATGGCAAAGGACAATCACACAGCTGGTAGCAGGGATAATCTCGAAATTTGGAAGATGGTTTCAGTCAAGAATTTTTTTTATAAACCAACCTGATTACTTTTTTTTTACAAAAACTATAAGAACTAAAATGTCATTTCGGTCCGAATTTTTTTTTATTCCGGACCGAAATGCCATTTCGGTCCGGTCCTCTTTTTAGATTTTCTGTGGCGGCTCATATGAAAACTTGTGAAACCAGTACTACAGAAAATCCAAAAAAGAGACCAGACCGAAATGTCATTTCGGTCCGGAATAAAAAAAAAAATTCGGACCGAAAAACTTGTGAAACTAGTACCACAGAAATGACATTTCGGTTCTTATAATTTTTTGTAAAAAAAAAATAATCATGTTGGTTTCGTAAAAAACAAAATTTTAATTATGGTTTATAAAAAAAATTCTTCAGTCAAACCAGGATTTGGAAATAGCTGCAAATTTCCTTTCTGGTTGTTTTTTATTTTACAGCAATTTTTTTCCTTTCTCACTTCTCCTCTTCCCCTTTCTTTTTCTTTTTCTTTCCTCATTACTGTTTTAGACTTTTATTTCCTCTTTTGTAAAATTGACACCACTGGTGTCTTTTCTCAATGAAATCTAGGAGCTAGACCTGTAAATTTTACTCAACAAAAAATGGCAGGAGTTCATTTTTTGGCAAAAAAAAATGAATTAAAATATAAAATTGCGTCTGCCGGGAGTCGAACCCGGGTCTATTGCTTGGAAGGCAATTATCCTAACCGTTGGACTACAGACGCTTCGATGTTAAATTTTCCTTATAATATATTAAAATCCGTTCTCTGGGGATACTTCTCCGTCACAAGAATGAAATTATGAATGTCTCTCAGCTAGGACTAGGAAGGTAATGAAAATTAATATCAGAGACTTGCCATTGCGCCATTGCGTAGAGCATCTCCATCGGCTTTCATATTGAATTGTAAATCCGTACTGGCGTCCGGTGTCCGACGTGGCAATTTCATTTCCTCAATCACCGATGCAGAGGGAACGGAAAATATGCAAGCTTTCATTTTGCTGAAATCACCGACTTGCGCGGAGAATTTCCAATCAAATTTGCCCCGTCTCCTGTATTCGTCGCTCCATCCTAAAAATATCTGCTCCTTCCTCTCCCCCCTTCCTCTCACAGGCGCACGACGAGTTGAAATCTTGGTCGTTTTTTGGTCTCCCCCTTCCCGTTCCCATTCCTCCGCAGATCTGAGCCCGTCGCCACTGCCACTGCCACTGCCTCCGCTCTTTCCCTTTCCCCCTTCCTGTTCCCATTCCTCTGCAGGTCTTTCAGCTCCATTAATTGCAAGTTTAATCGCAGGTACGCTAATTTTCAGATCATATGTAAATGATGATATATGCTGATGACTACCCCGACTGGTACAGCAACAAGCAGCAATAAAACTATGCCAAATTGATCGGGATGATCATAGAGGTATAGCGGCTGGTGCAGATAGTTGCTTTGTTCAGTTAATTCTCTCTATTGGTGTTGTTCATCACTCATGCATTTCTCTGTTCTGCTAAATTGACCCACAAACTGTATGTGCCCTACTTGTCATTATGCATTTATTTCTTTAGTACCGAATTGCTTCATTCGGCCCAGGGAGGCTCAGAAGGCTGCTGACGAGGCGAAGGCCTGGTTCGGCCATATTTACGGGGACCACCTCACTCTTCTCAACATGTATCATGCCTACAAACAGAGTATGGCCTACTAAGTCCCATGGTCCTTTATTATTTCCTCCTTTTTAACCAAGCTAAATGTTTGTGTAATACTTGAATGGGACATTGAGTTTAATGTTGGCGCGTGATGCAGATGAAGACCCACAATGGTGCACTGAGAACTTCGTAAACAGTAGGGCTTTGAAGTCAGCAGATAACATGAGGTCACAGCTGGTGAGGATAATGTCAAGGTATAACCTGAAGATGTGCAGCACCGATTTCAACAGCTGCGAGTACTACATCAACATTCGGAAGGCTATGCTTTCTGGCTACTTCATGCAGGTTGCACACTTAGAGCGTACTGGCCACTATCTCACTGTCAAGGACAACCAGGTATTTAACTTTTGTAACCAACACTAGTTTGTTTTTGATTGTCATGTACTTTTTTTTTTTTATATATGTGATTAGATGTTCTTCAGTTCTTCTGCTATACCTTATTGGTTTACCAGGAGGCTTTGCAGGTATTAATATAATCAGGTACCCTATACTTGTTTGTGTTTGTTGTTTTGTTCTGGGAGAATTGTTAAACTAGGTTGGGGCCTTCAGGAGGGCAGCAAAATTGAATTTATAGGGGCTGTTCGGCAAGGGGGGATTAAGCCTTAAGCTTCCTTTCACCTCCTTTAGCTTCCTTAGTCGCTTAATCTTTCCGAACACCAATTCCTTAGCAAAATTAAGAACCCCTCCTTTAGCCTCATTTTACCTGAAATCTTAATCCCTGCCCGGAATTTAAGGAACCTCTACCCCTGGACTAAGCTTCTGTAGCATCTATCTAGGGATTAGGACGACCAAACACGAGCTCGTTAGCGCGGATTAAGATTTAATCCTACTTTTGTTGCTGAACGGCCACATAGGATTTAGTTTGTTCTGGAGCAGAAATAAATTACATTCCTTGGTACTGTTTGCTATTCGATTCACAGAAATATGTTTAATGGGTTCATTCGCCCAAAATTGAACTCACGGGATATACTTTTGTTCTGGAACAAAAATAATAATCCATTCCGTGGTACTGTTGGCAATTTGCATCACAGAATAATGTTTTATGTGTTCATACCTGCAAATGAATCCTAGAAATTTGAATTGTGGTCGGATGTATTCTATTATCTTCCCTCAAATGCCCCTAATAGCATGATGTGACATTACAACTCATCCATTCTGTGGTACTGTTCACAATTTGTATCACAGAATAATGTTTTATGTGTTCATACCTGCAAATGAATCCTAGAAATTTGAATTGTGGTCGGATGTATTCTATTATCTTCCCTCAAATGCCCCCTAATAGCATGATATGACATTACAACTCATCATTTTGGCGGTTAAGCAGTAGCACGAGCCACGCATGAGCAAGGCAAGCCCTCTCTGTATCTCTTTTTTTAAAGAAAACCTTGGCAGAGGCTGCCAAGTCTCTCTCTCTCTCTCTCTCTATATATATATATCTATCTACCTCTACCTCTTCCTCGTTTCCTATGCTTTTATGAATTCTGGCTCAACCTTGAGCAAAATAAATATGATCTGATCTCCTATAATTGTTTGTGATAGTTGTTTTTTTCTGGTTGAGTAGTTAAACTGGGTTGAGGCCTTGAGGGGAGTAGCAAAATTGAATTCCTACAATTTAGTTTGTTCTGGGGCAAAAATAAATTCCATTCCATGATAATGTTTGCAATTCTATACAGAAAAATGTTTAATGGATTAACTCGCCCAAACTTGAACCCATCTGATTTAATTTTGTTCTAGAAAAAAAAACAATATTCTATTCAGCGGTACTGTTCACAACTCGTATCACAGGATAATTTTTAATGTGTTCTTACCTGTTAATGAACTGTAGAAATTTGAATTGTGGTCTGATGTATCCTATTTTTATCCCTCAAAAGCCCCTAATAGCATGATATGACATTACACTCATCATTTTAGTGGTATAGCAGTAGCACGAGCCACGCATGAGCAAGGCAAGCACAATTCCTCTCTCCGTTCATTCTGTCTTTTTTTTAAACCTTGGCAGAGGCTGCCAAGTTTCCGTTCATTCTCTGGAGTCTGTCCTCTCTCTCTCTCTCTCTCCACCCCTTTTTTTTTTAAACTTGGCAGTGGCTGCCAAGGTACTCGACCCCCTTTTTTTCTCCCATGCCTTTATGAATTCTGGTTCTGTTTACAAGGGGACAAACCTTGAGCAAATAAAAATAATTCTTCTGTAAGGTTGAGACTGGAGGGAGATACTATGCTAGAAAAAAAAATGCTTTTGTAATGGTCGATTTGATTTGATATATGACTTATTATCCTCGGTTGAATTTTGAGCCAAAATCAAACCGAGATGGTAAAGCTCAATGTAAAATTGAGCAGAACTTAAGCAGGGTGGATTTTTTTTTTTCAAGAAAGAAACAAGGGTCATGCCCAGCAGGGTGGATTTTGATTTGAGCTCTTTGTGGGCTGCTTCATTTTAATTTGAACTCTGTAGACAATAAACCCATAACATTGGTCACTCCTAAACCCAAGTTTCGAACCTTCGTTAGGTTTGTTAGCAAGTGAAGCCCGACTCATCCTGTCAAAGAAATTCTAGGTGACCATTATGTTACAATAAATCTTAACCATTGATTTATTACTAATAGATTCCCTTATATATCGCTCTCAACTCCCAATATTTCCTATGCTTTCTGCCTCCACTCCCTCCGGGTCTGCCACAGCCATGCATGCTCAACGCCTCCCCTTGCCTTCATCTGGCAGCTCCACACATTTTTACCATTACATCTGAAGTGCACCGAGCTGGCTTGAAGCAATGACGAGCTAAGCTGGAGTTCAGCATTCAGCTCATGATGTTTTAAAATAATACCGTGATATTAGCTCTGTTAAATAGATTTGAAGCCCGAGCCAAACTTGAGCCAACTCCAATTATAATTGTTTTTAGTTCATTTTGATTCAAAATGAATCCTTTTTCCGTCTAGGGTCAATCAATCACAAAATGATTGTTCTAGTTTCACTTGTTTAAAGCCATAGATTTAAATTTACACCTCATGAGAATATTAAGGGTTCGTAGACATGGTAAAATTGAATTTATCATGGTTTTGCAATAAAATTTGATCCATATACATGCTGTCTGTTGGTTCTGATCTTTTCTGAGACGAGTTAGCAAATCATAATACGGTTTACGATTCAATTACTGATAAAAAATTTAACTGAATTGTAATCTGATGACATTGAGTGGGCTATAAATATGCATCATATTGGCATTTTGCAAGTATGACTTTGATCTGAACAACCGAAAAACCGACTTAAAGTAGCAATCTGTAGTACACTAAAAAAATTCCAAATTTTAATGCGGCACATTTGGCTTTTGTGTGAATGTTTATTTATACTTGAACAGGTGGTACATCTGCATCCGTCAAACTGCATGGATCTTAAGCCAGAGTGGGTCATCTACAATGAATATGTACTCACCAGCCGATATTTCATCCGTACTGTGACCGATATCAAGGGAGAGTGGTATGTTCTGTTATCTGCACTCTTCTTGTTTTTTTTTTTTCATTAGCAAAATTTAATAGGAGATGTGCTTATTTTGATAATAAGTAAGATTAAAATATTTGTTACAGGCTAATAGACATAGCTCCACATTATTTTGACCTGAGCAACTTCCCCAACTGTGAAGCCAAGCGTGTTCTCGAGAGGCTGTACAATGCTCGAGAGGTTGCGACATTGTTTGAGAGGATTCATATTAATTGAGGACTTGAATATGATTTCTAGTATGACACAATCCAAAACATGGAACTTAAGGTATTTTTCCACAAAACTTAGATGTTTAATTAAAACTGTGATTTGCAAAGTTAGATTATCAATATTTAAAATGTGTGGCCTTTGATTTTTATGTATTTTGTAATTTTCTTGCTTTTGCTAGCTCTATCGGATTCGCATGCCTATAGAAACCATAGTGCATCAGTAAATACCGCTAACACAATTTCAATTAAAAATATTGAACATAACATTTCATAAAACAAATGTAATGATTTCGGCGGAGCCGGAGCAAAACATCTAGTGACAAATCAAAGGTAAAGGGATAATTTACGAGAATTAAATTCTCTGTATAATATTCTGATGATATATCTTAAAACTCTAAATTATGATTCACAGCTTTAATTACACAAAAAGAGTATGCTCTAATTAGAACACAAATATATCCTTTTATCTATTTATTTATTTACTTTGATAGTGAGTCTGGCTAGTATGACATCGATGTTATATGACACCAACTCTCAAATTTATTGGATAGACTTCAAACAACTAATCTAAACCGTTCAAACCGATTTACTTTATGAGTGATGTATTAACATGTAAAATTTTTTTTTTTTTCAAGTTATTTAGTATTAAGTCAAGCGGTCAAAAATGTTAAAAAATGAATGCATTAAAATTAACTAAAAAATTATCACATTTGACCGCTTGACTTGATAGTAAATAAATTCAAAAAATTATAAATTTTGTATGGAAATGCACAACTAATAAAGTAAATCGGTTTGAATGGTTTGGATTCACGATTTGAATGGCGATAACCAACCTACTATTTTAATAGATAAAAAATTTACAAAATAATTACATCAGCAATTTCAGTCTTTAAAATTATAGAGGAAGCTTTTAAATTCCTACTCCGCGCCACAATCGACTGAAGAATTCTGAGCTTGATTTCTCAGAAGTACTCCAACTCCATCTAACTCCGGAGAAAGTATTCGAAAATTTTGCAACAACTTCTTTCTTCTCCATCTCTTCTATGTCGCTAAAGAAACAAAGCTCCACTTCACTTGGAGCGCATATTTTCAAAATGATGGACATAAGATGAGTTCCATTGAAATCCTCTGGAGGTAGATTCACTACAAGTCTGGCTAATGAAATCGGTTTTGATGCGGTGAGACAAGAAGGAATAGATTGGTGCCACAGGTACCAAACCACAGGTCCGATTATGAGTTCGTCTATATTTTCAAATATTTGGAACGCAGCAGTTATCGAAAAAACAGAGTATGAATCGAACCAACTCATAATTGGAGACACTTCGAGCTCTAAGGTTTTCAAACCTTTGGTTCCTCTGAAAAATGGCAAGAGTTGTGGAACATCGAGGGACTTGATTGTAAGTTTTCTCAGGTTTTGAGGCATTGTAATCATACTAATTCCACTAGCTTTTGCAAGTGAGATGCTGAGATTGCGAATCGAAGAACATTCCAAGATGACAAAGCAAGGTTGCATGCATCTCAGCTTCAGTTCCTCCAAATTGGGTGCCTGAACAGTGATCGATTGAGGGTAACCGGTGAAGCGACAGATTCGCAATTGCATGAGATGGATTTTGGGTTCCTTCAGACCTGTTATGTGGATCAATTTGAGGATCTTGAGAGAAGGAAAGTACACGCTGAAGTTTACGAGGTGTTCATCGTCAATCCTCACAAATTTAAGGGTTAGATTTGTAAGTTTTGACATGACCATTATACCGTTGAAAGAGAGCCAGGCGTTTCTTATGACCAAACTGTCGAGGTTCTTGCCTGTGCATATTATTAGAAATTGAAAGAAATTTAACAATTTGAAGATAACAAACCATAATTTAGTAAGTAAATTCAACTACAAATAAATTTTAACCCCGTCTAACAAATTTACTATTTTTGAGATTTATCCCATGATTCACCTCCCTAATATTTTCGTATGACTTTTCATTATACTATTACATTACGAACTATATATTACAGTATAAATTATTTATAGAAGGATAGCTATAAATTAAAACAGAGAGACGTGTGTAAACGATGAGAACTGACATGTATCAGAGATGACGGCAAGCGCGCACGAAAATCCGACGGGGGACTTGTTCGGAGCGTTAACAATGCTGAGTGTGCGAAGCTGTCTACCAACCAGGGGAAGCCATGCAGAGAGGAAGCCGATGTCAGTGAGATCATCCACTTCATCGGTGTCAACGACTCCCGAGCCTTTGCCTGAGATGGAAACGGACACCAGAGATGTAGCGAGGAGCGAGATCAGATTTATCACTCGTGTCTTAAAAGGGACTGGATGGTGCTTCTGGCGAGGTTTGAGAGAGATTGATGAGGTGCGGTACGACAGGGAAAGGAGCCTGTGTGAGGTGAGGCGACAGCACGCTAGATCAGCCGAATCCGGCAATCGCTCGAATATGTTCAGGATTACATCAGAAGGAAGATCATCCATGGTTGTGGATTGTGAGCAAGCGTAAATATTCATTTGTGATGTTATTTTGCTTGGGTGCTTATGTGAAGGATAGAGACTGTTTATAGGGAATCCAAATTTAATTTAATTTATTTTAAAAGAGGGAATAAAAACTACGTGTCATTTCTGCCAACGGAATTAGGGGTGTCAACGGGTACGATACGGGTCGGGTGGTGGCATTTTCTTACCCTTACCCGTTATGATAACGAAAAAAAATCTTTACCCTTATCCGTTTTTTCAAATACGGTACGGGTCGGATAAACGGATAAAAAAGTGCCATTGACATCTCGATTTATGCTTTTTATAAAAAAAAAATTCAAAACAAGAAAAAGAAGAAAATAATAATAATGAATACAACTAATTTGTATTATGAAAATTTAGTAAAATTCAAAACTTTATTGTATCATGTATTATCTTCATACAAATATATATATATATTTTTTTAAAAATTATCTTGTTATATAACGGGTAAGATAACGAAAAAAAATCATTACCCTTACTCGTACCCGATAAGCTAACGAAAAAAAATTCTTACCCTTACCCGTCTTTTCGGATACGATATGGGTCGGGTAAACGGGTAAAAAGGTGTCCTTGACACCCCTAAACGGAATTAGATTTTTCTAAAGGTTTTAACAAATTTTATCCAAAGTCAAACCTAAATCGTCCGATTTGTATCGCATTCGTGCAAACAAAAATTTATAATTTAATAAATTTAAATGGTTATGTAAATCTAAACCTGAAAGTAAAGGTTGGAAGTCAAACTATTCAACTATTTAATATCCACAAAAAATTTCTCTATCTGAGTTTCGAACCTGCGACCTCCACGTATAGAGCATTGCCTTTGTCACGTAATAAAATTTTATCCAAAATCAGTTGTACAAAAATCCTATACTTTGATCCTATCCTCTGCCAACAGGCTTAAAAGCAGCAAACTGTTAAAACCAGCAAAAAAAAAACAAAAAATACGTAAGCGTGGTTTCTAGCTGGATAAAATATTCATGTGCAAAAGTAAACGATACATGCAGAGTTACTCGTAGTCACTTCTGAATGCCGTTTCCGGTGGGCTTCAAAGCAAAAGTTTATAAAAAAAAGGAGCCCTTTTTGACCCAATCCATTCAGGCATGAGTGCGTATCCTCTGAGATATCTCATATTTTGCGTGACCGACGTGTCTGGTGCAAAGCGCGGGTGCCAGTATTATTCGACCTTCGAGATTCGTGCAGAACATATTTGAACGGTTGAGATTTTCCAGAAAGTCATGTAAAATATGAGATATCTTAGAGGATGCGAATTCTTCAGGCATCGGTCTCGATTCGCTATCACTTAATTAATTATTAACTCGGTGTGATCGCGCAAGCAAAGCTACAGCAGTGAGTCGCGGAATCGTATTAATACCGGGGGTATCCATACTCTGACCGTAGCATATACCACATGTATGAGCTATTATCGTGTCATCACAGAAAAATTAAAAAATAATTATTGTGAATAACGTAGCTATAACAAAAGTGTATTTTTTTTTTTCAAAAATTATATTTAATAATTTTATTAATTATCAATATATTTAAAGTCTCATGGAACAATAAGTAACATCAAATTAACTAAAATATTATAATATTCATATTGAACCAATACAAAGTCTAAATTATTATTCAAATATCCCTACCAATATTATAAACTATCTATCTTTTTATATTCAAAATAACTAAAGAATAATGACATAAACTATCTATCTTTTTCCAGTCAAAATAATTTAAGCATCATGGCATAAACCATGTCTTTTTCTATTAAAAATCAAAAGCAAACTGATCTTAAAATTTTTTGGTCCTTGAAAGAAACTTCCAATTTAGACCTTTAAATAAAAGCCTATGTAGCATAGCATGCGCTACACGCTATTGTGGACCGCTATTACCACTGTAGCGGTCGTAGCTGAATTAACGCACTTTTATCTCATAGCTTAGCTTTTAAAGTCCGAAAATACTATAGAGTCGCTATAGCGCGCTATTAAGAACACTAATGACAACTAAAAAAATTAGAAAAAAAAAACTCTAGCAAGGACACGTCTATAAATCAGCCGTATCCGAGTACGATGAGTGTCGGACACATCTCAACACTCAGGAGCGGACCCAGATGGTTCCAGGGGGGCAGCTGCCCCCTGGATTTTGAGTTTTAGTGGAGATTTATTGGTCCCGGCGGACTTTGCCCCCCTTGAAATTTTTTTTGCCCCCTCTGGACATTTGATTTGTAATTCGAGTTAAATTTAGGGTTAAAATTGAAATAAATTTGTTAAATTTTGATTAGTAATTAGAATTATAAGTCAGAATATCAGAAATTACAAGCCAAAGCATTGGAAAGTATAAGTTAAAATATTGTTTTTTATCGAATACCCAATTGGTTAATGGATTCAAATCCGATTAGGTATTTAAATCTGATTTAATATTTTTTTGTCCTTTCTGACGAAAATCCTGAATTTGTCCAATTAACACTGATGGTGCAGTTATACTTCAATTTCAACAAGGGCCGGGACAAAAGTTTGAAAATTCAATACTTCGAAAATTTGAAAATTTGAAAATTCAATTCCAACAGAGGGAAAAGAGTTTGAAAATTTGTAAGAATTGACGGGTGGTAGAAAAACTTTGACGGATGGTAAAGAATGTTATGTGGCGTTGCTCATACGGCTAGAAATTGAACATCCTTTACGAAATATAAACTATAAACTAGGAACTGTTTGTCACAAAAGTTTGGAGTATGATTGCACCATCTCTGTTTGTGAATAGCTGTCTTTGATACATAGCATTAAATACAATTTACATGTTCATATTAGCAGTTGGAAGGACAATGCTAACTTTGGATTTTTTTTTAGAAATTAAAAATATAATTCTTCAGAAAAGTAATGATTGTTTTTTTTTAAATAGATAGAATTGTACTATTTAAAAAAAAATAGATGGAACCGCACTAATGGTTCAGTTTCAGTTCCACCAGATATGTTTCTGGAATCGCACTAATGGTGCAGGTTTTTGGGACCTCACCAGTAGACGTTGTACCGTTATTTTTTAGAAGTTAAAACCCCACTTTGACTGCAAATTTGTACAAAAACTGTTACGACCACACTATTGGTGTAGTTCCATTTATTTTTTATAGTAAAAAGAAAAAATCAATCATTTTTTCAAAAATTTGATTTTTTAATTTCTAAAATCAAATCCTAAATTTGAGGAGCTCTAAAATTTGTGATTAAGATATAATATGGATATAAATTGGAAATAGTTCACTTTTTCATAACGTGTATAAATATATCATAACACTAAAATTTTAAGAAAGAAAACAAATGTTGTGTATTGTTGGAGAATAATTCAGAAAAACTAGGGAAAAAAAATGAAAACCTGTTTAATTCGTCGAAATCATCTAGAAAGATATGAAAACGAATAATTCACAAATCTTGATACCATCATTGGAAATAGTTTGAAATAAAATATTATTTTATTATAGTAAAGCATAAAAATAAATGCGATATTTATTTATGTACGCAATTTAGTTAAGGGAAGGTTATAACGAAACCTACAAGGAACAATCTAACATAATGATCAAATAATGTATGAAATGATGGCATTGGATTAGCGTATTAAGAAAATTTCACAAAGCAAAATTAGATAAATAACACCCGGAGTTTACTAGAAGAAAATTACTAAAAAAAAGAATTTACTAGAAATAAAAACTTTTGTGAAACTTGAATATTAATTTCACACGTGGAAATTCTGAAATATTTTGCTTAATAATATTTTATTTCAAAATTTAACTTTTTTTTTAAGTTACAAAACATATTTAAATAATAAAAAGGACTATACAATCTAACGCATTGATGTAAAAAGTTACAAAGTAGCTATTACATAAGATTAGACAATGAGTGTCTGTGAAAACATACAGTTGTAAGCAAAACTAAAAACATACAGGGAATATGCGCATCCTGTGGACACAAATTTGATCATTCTTGCTTGATTGGAGTGCTTGGAGCCTAGTGATGATTTTCTTTGTACGCATATCACAACTGGGAAGGCATTGAATCCAAACCGGATCAGGAATTGAATCGACCGGACTAGAACAGTCACTCATCAGCCAAGAAGGCACTGTATCAAATCAGATTAGGAATTGAATCAATCAGCCCAGAACAGTCACCTCTCTAAGCAGAAAGAGAAGGAGAAAAACAGAAAAAGAGGAGGCAGGAAGCAGCAAAAAACAACACACAAACATTAAACCAAAAATGAAAGATATACCTACTCTACACATATTTAAATAATTATTTGGACCGTTTCGGTCTCGGGCTGTTAGCCCGCTGGCCGCTGGAATCCAATTCTGGTCGCTCCGTTTGGACCGTTTCGGTCCGTAGTTTCTGACTCTCTTCTGCTGTTTGTGTGGCCTTAATTTAATTACTTATACCCTCCTTTTTCAATTTAATCCCCAATCTTTGGTCCTTTGGGCCCTTTGTTTGCTGTCGACATGGGCTCGTGGGTCATGGATGCCACTACACTACCTCAGAAATCAGAATTGACTATTGAGATAGTTGCTCTTTAACTTAAAAGCAGTTATATATAATTTGTACACGGAAGATTATACAACAATCGCAACAAAGAATCCAGAAAAGGTGATCCGCGTATTACAATCTGTTCGAAGATTCTACCGTTGTATGGAATATACGGCGGCCGTAGCACGTTTATAAACTGTTCGATTAAGATCTGGCGTTTTATAATTGTTTGATCACTGGACGAAATCAGATCCAATGGACCAAAATCAGGTAGAGAGGTGTCCTAGTTCTCAAATGCTCGGAAAATATGATTGGTTCCTCTCCAGTTAAAATAGCAGGACAACTCCCTTGCTTCTAGTAAAAAATATTGTTCTTTGTAAATAAAATGGCATATAAGCAAAAAGGACAGAGATAAAGGTGCAGTGACCTATATGAGTTCATCTCATGAGCACCTAATGATTCTCAATAATAAAAATGATAATGATAAGTTAACTGTCTTTAATTTGGTAAAAATATGAAAATACAAGGACCTCCTTGCAAAATTCCCTTGCCACTATTACTGACAGGAAGCTTATGTTGCATAGTTCAAAAATAAAATAAAAAAAATCTTGTTTTAATCTCTTCTCAATGGATCTTTTGTGTAAGCATATAGTTTACTGTTCATTTGTCAAGACAGCAAACAGCATCGCATACACATGACAAGTAAGCCCCAAACCAGGGTTATAAATCTGCTGTTACTCCAAAGGGATCACGGGACCCTGTTATTCTTATCCCAACCGTGAAAACTTTTTCATGCACGAATCTCAAGAAAAAAAGTTTTTCATACCCGAATCTGAACAAATGTCAACAGCTAAGATCGGAAAAATAGAGTCCTGTTATCCCTGTGCAATAACAGCAGATTTATTTGCACCGAGCATGGTGTCAACATTAGGTTAGCACAGGCCAAATAGTGTATCACTGGTACACACAGAAAATCCAAACCAGCACCCTTTTACAAATAAAAATAAAAAGTATACCTAGACTCAGACCCAGGCCAAACTGCTTTACAGTATAATTATCTATTAGCAAGCTAACCTGCATGCGGTCCCATCAAAAATATATTTTCAGTTCACTTGTGAACCTAAGTTACATAACCATCAATTTAAAGTTTTAAACAAAACAAATAGTTAAGACCATTCAGTTCTCCTGCAGAACGAATGCACGCGCTTATTCTGGGCCCTTTTCAGTGTTTTAATTGCACAAATGATAATAGTACGTCTACTGCAAGACCTTCGCCACAGAAGACACATCTCCGATATAATAAAGAGTTATAATTAAATTAATTACGGCAGTTCTCCAGTGCACTAGGTCACTTCACCACACTATAACTATTATTGAGCTTTGAGTCATAGACTATTCGAACAGAGCGAGCGTGAGTCACGTAAACTAAAAGATGTCTAAGAGAAACGGATGTCAATTGTACTTGTGGTTCAGTCGCTACAAAGATAACAATATGATGAGTTAAATTAATTTTTCATATAATATAATTCATGAGCTACGTTGGTTGACCTCTTACATCACCAGTCACCACCTACTTCCGGTATATTCTTTCTGTTCCTAATTTGATCCGAATCTTTAGATTTACAAACATAGAAATATAGCATTCATACAATGTACCACATATTTTTATCCGAATCTTTCGGATCCTCTGTGGGAGCTGCGATTGTGGAACTGTAATTAAGAATCCTCATAGTCTCTCAAACTTCACACAGGTCACAGGTACAGATGAATTCAATATCCAGTTAGCAATTCTCTATGCCCTGTTTCAAGAAAAACAGAGATAAAGAAAAGACGAAGATATCAGCAACTCAGGACCAGAAAACTTGAGATAGTGCTTCAAAATATAGTTTTGCTAATTAATAGAGCTGTTAGGTTTTATGTATTCCGAACAGTGACAATTAATGAGATAAGATTATTCATTCTGATCTCTTCTACCCTCTTCCTGTCTCTCCTACTACACATAAAATAATCCAATAGGGATTGCTTTAATTATTAGCATAATCAGGTCGAGCAGGACAAGAGTGTTCAACTAGTCAATTCAACGCAAGAAAACTTCAAATCTAAATCGACTGTGGCATTTGAAATGAGGCAATCCATGTTTAACGGTAGCTACAGTTTTACATAGGTACGCACATACTTGGTACTGTGAACAGGGGCAAACCCAGGTGTAGCTGCTTCCTCTGAATTTTGAGTTTTAGTGGAGATTTATCGGTCCTGACCGACTTTGTCATCTCCTGGAATTTGTTTTGCCCCCCTCTGAATGTTTGATTTGTAATTCGAGTTAAATTTAGAGTTAAAATTGAAATAAATTTGTTGAATTTTGATGGTAATTAGAATTATAAGTCAAAAAATCAGAAATTACAAGTCAAAACATTAGAAAATATGAGTTAAAGCATTGTTTTTTATCGAGTACCCAATTGGTTAATGTATTTAAATCTGATTCGATATTTTTTTTTCTCTCCGACGAAAATCCTGGATCCGCCCCTGACTGTGACGGCTTCAAAATTGCAATCTTTTGTTCCTTTAAACCAGCTGCGAATCACTTTAACCTTTATTTTTCTAATTAGTTACAAAAACAGAATATATTTTTTATTAAATAATATCAGCTTACCTTTGACAAATTCGGAAGCTGTAATGATCCTTCACTACCTAGCCTTGAGAGATCGTAATTAAAGGATCAATTTTAAAATAAGAATTATATTTTTTTTACCGTTGAAAAACATACTCTTTTTTTTTTTTATCAAAAGAGTTGATAGAGAAATTAGATTGGAGGCATAATGTCTGAAATAGACATTTACATTATTCCATTATTATTCATGTTCGGATATCATAATAATTTTATGAAAGAGATATTATATTAAATTTTTAGTATTTTATTACAATTATATGACATCTATTTATAGACTTAATTAATTATTATATATTTCTAAACATCTCTAATTAATTATCTCCTGTACACCCACTAATATCTCTAATCTAATATCTCATTCACGCCGGACAGAGTTGGTGAAAAAACATTATTTGTAAACTAATAGTTAGTTAATTACTTTCAGTCACAATATTCAGTCAATAATACAATATATTTGGACTGTATAAACTTGAAGAATTGCAGAGGCATGAACGTGCTATGTATATTAAGAAGAAAAATTATATAAATCTCCCCTTTTTAGTCCTCTATTTATCCCCGCAGCAACAATATAGGAAGATTGTACTATAGTCCTCACTAATTATATGGTCTCTTCTTTTCCAGTCCCGCACTTGTCCCCACGTCACCCTTCATAGGTATAAATACTTGAAAGATAATATATTAATACTTGAAAAATAAGATATTAATATTTTGATGCGTAACTTGTTATAATCATTCATTTCCAGTACTTCAATGATCCCCGCATCAACATTCCTCTAATAAAGTAGTAGGGACCCCGTCTTCCTACATCAACCTTCTCCAATCATCCCCGCGTCAACCTTCCTCGGACAAAAATAGTTACCCTCATAGGAATAAATACTTCAGTTCATAGATATAAACACTTGCAAAATAAGATATTAATACTTGATGTGTAACTTGATATGATCGAACACCTGGAGATTAAACTTTGTACAATATATATACATATAAATACTTCAGTGCATAGGTATAAATATTTTCAGACGTCATCCAGCTTCATATGTAAGAAAAATATCAAGTTTTGTGGTCCCTTCAGATAGTTATGGCAATATTAATATTTTTAGAAACGTGTATGATCCCCCCATTTAGTTTGAGTGGACCCCACAGATATTTATGGTGCAAGAACGTTAGGGAGATTTGGTTGGGAAAAACAATTACTTATGTAAAAATTGTTCACCTCATAGGTATAAATGCTTCCACGCATAGGTATAAATACTTTCATGCATATGTATTAACACTTAAAAAAAAATTCAGTGCTGGAGTTTTTGCGGTCCCTCTAGACAGTTATGGTAGTTATGGTGCAATGACAGTGCAGGAATGTTTGAGAGATTTGGTTGGAGGGATTATTTACGTAAAAATTGTTCACCTCATATGTATAAATATTTTTGTGCATATATATAAATACTTGCATGCATAAGTATTAATACTTTAGAAAAAAAATCAGTGCTGAAGCTTTTGCGGTCTCCCAAAACAGTTATGGTAGTTATTATGTAGAAAGCAGAGGCAGAGAGAGAAAGGAGGAATGGGGTCAAATGACTTTTATTTTTTTCAAAAATAATTTTTTTGATGGTTGAAGGCTAAAAGTCCGCCAACATTTTGTATCGATGAGAAAATTATTTACAAGTTTTTTCAAATTTTTTATATCTATATATAATTTTTTTATATAATTTTGAGTAAAATAACATAGTACTACAAAATTAATTTTATTCTCTGTAAAAAAATTTATATGATTAATTTCCATATCTAATTGACCCACAGTAAAGTCTGGCTCATCCTGATGACAACAGTACGAAAACTGAAGTGCGGGAATTGTGTTCTATTAAAAAACGCGTTCAAAAGAGAGCGAAATAATTATCAAGACTATATGATATATCCCCCTTGATCCATTTAAATTTATTATAATTTGAAAGAATTAAGATATTGACACCACACCATAAAATTGAACAAAAAGTTATAGAACCGCGTTGGCCAGCCGCCAGTGCGATGATGTCACGTGTAGTGTACATCTTCTAAAGTAACTCAATCTTTGGGTTTTGGATCAGGACCGTACAATTTGAATTCGTTGCTCAAGATCGTCTCAAGATTCGAATTCGTCGTCGGGATGTGTGCGCTCACTTCGCGGATGAATTTTCGCGGATTCGAATCAGACGGTCCCGATCCAAAACCCAAAGATTGGGTTACTTCACTGGATCCGAATTCCATCTTCTTGGCCTAGATTGAAGTCAAGCGAGTCTTCGTAAAATATTATTAATTCCATCTCCATCAAAAGATGGCCTACCACTACACCAACCAGGCTATCAGTGGTACTGGTCCCGGATGTTGGACTGAGAAACAGCGAACAGATATTTTTATCATAGACCAGTCTGCTGGAATTTTTTTTATAAACCATAATTAATTTTTTTTTTTTTTTGACAAAACCAACCTGATTACTTTTTTTTTTTTTTACAAAAATCATAAAAGCCGAAATGTCATTTCGGTCCGTTATTTTCTTTATTTCGGTCCATCCCTTTTTGGATTTTTTGTAGTACTGGTTTCACAAGCATTTATATGAGCTGTCAAAAAAAATCTAAAAAGAGAACTGGACCGAAATATCATTTCGGTTCTTATAGTTTTTTAAAAAGAAAAGTAATCATGTTGGTTTCGTAAAAATATTTTTTTTAATTATGGTTTATAAAAAAAAATTCAGTCTACTGAGTACAAACTCTATTTTCTATAATGAAGAACACCGGATTGTTCACTGGTGTTCGTAAAATTTTTTTTTTTTTTTTTGAAATAAAGTTGGTGTCAAGTCACCAACTAGTTTAATATTCACAAGAGATTTTTTATCTAAATTTTTAATATATAATCTATCACACAAAGGATATTGTGTTTGTCACTAAATTCAAATCTGATTCTCTGTGTCTTAAACAAGAGCTGGCTCATTTGCAGTGTTTGTTATAAAGTATAGGTTTAGGATTTTATTGATGGCATTTTTAAAAATTAAAGAAATATTATTTTGTCATGACTATAATATCATCTTAATGAATACCATGAAACCATGAGAGTAGTTTGTAATAAAAAAAATGATTTGGTCTTATTCATAAATATCATTTGCCATAGAGTAAAAATAATTAGAATCTTTTGACGTCTTATCTTAATTATATTGACAACGTCTTCTCAAATCATGTAAAAATATTTAAAAAGAATAGGAAAAGAATTATAAACATGTTTTTAATACATCATGCATTAAATTTTAATACATTCGGAAAAAAATTTGGTCACCAATCAAATACACAAAAACTCAAAACCTTTTAATTTTAAAAAAAAATCATAAATGATCGGTTGATTCTCAAAGCAAAATTTAATACAAGACTAAACTAAAAATTTTAATTTTTTTATAATAATTATCGCAACTATTGATAATACAATTTTTCAGTGTTTTTTTTTTTAATAAAGCGGGTGGAATTCACCGATTTCATAACAAAATCATAATCAAACATCTGATACCTCAAAAGCATAGTCAATATTTCAATGTTGATAAGTGAATTATGTCTCTAGAAGCTTTACCATCCTCTCGTTCTCAAGCAAATCTAACAATTCAAACAAGATAAGGTAGAGTGGGAAAAATGACACGGCGAAGCCGGTTCTCTCACAGAACGGCACGGTTACGGCACAGAACGCGTGTCAGTTACGTGCCGTAACTTGCGTGTCCCGTGTCATGACCATTCGCGTACTGTATTCATTTTTTGAAACTTTGGCACGGCACGACACGGCATGTAGTCACGCGAGTCACGTGTAATTAGAACCATTAGATATTGATTTAATGGTGAATTTTGAATTTTGAATAAACTAATATAAATTATAATTAAATGGTCACGCGAGTCACATATAGTCACGGCACGTTTAGGCACGGCGTGACCATTCGCGTGCCATGACCACCCCTTGACATTTTGATCACAGCACGGTAAGACAAGTGAAAAATTAACTTGGTCACGGCACGGGATCAAAATCACGGCGTGTTAGTCACGTCACGGCATGGCACGTTTTTTCCACTAAGATCAGTTTTCAATGCCACAAGATTCTGATGTCGGAATATATCACAATCTACTTTATTTATATTTTAAAATTTAAATTTTAAATTTGAACTGTTCCTTCTTTATTCTCACAAAAAAATTTGTCAACGTAAAATTTTATTATTTCTAAATTTCAATTCATGATACTAAATTTTTTGTGATATTTTGTAGTACTAAAACAGTAAATATTCAAGAAAAATAGGCTGGATTCATAAAATATAAATAACATAACAACCCGGGGAGAAAGGAATCAGAGTAGGTCCGATGCCCATCGGACCTACCTTGGTTCGATGGGTGTGATGACCATTCAATATACATCAAGATCGTGTGATATGTATCAAAATCCGTGCAAGTATGTATCAATTTCCGTGCGCATAGATCTTGATGCTAATCGTACGGTCCTAGAGCTAATTGAACCTAAATGTAGGTCCGATGGGCATCGGACCTACTCCTATCTCGGGGAGAAATCATGAAAACATCAACAACACAACAACTAAGTAAATTCTCCTAAACTGAAAAAAGAAAAAGAAAAGGCTGGCTCCATTGATTTCTCTTCCAAACTCAAGCTTGCATATAGCAGTGTTGTAAATAGTGGTATGCGGTTGTTGGACGGACAGGGTACCGCCAAGCGATTATTCGGAAATAATCGGAAATAATCGGTCATGATCGGAAAAATTCATGACAGTTTGGTCACAGCCAACGACTAATCGGCCTAAATGAATGTTTTTTACAACACTGGCATAGGCACTGCTGTCTCCTCCTCCTTTCTCTGGGACTGCTCCTTTGTTTGTACCTGTAATTAAAGGCAACTGTACCCGTTGCAATGCATAACTATCTTATATTAATTACTAATAACATGATGCATCACAACGCTTGTAACATAACATCTATACTCGTTAATATCCTATTCATACAAAAATATGATGCAATTTTATTGAATTATTTTTTCTTAGTTTCTTGGAAAACAAATACTCGTTGTTCAGTTTTGTATTATTGATCCGTGACAAAAGAATCCAATCGTTGATCTCCATTGAGATTCCCACATAAATTTTTTTTTGTTGAGATTCGTGTAAGAAAAATTTCGAATGGTTGAAATTGGATTCCTACAAGCGATGTACAACATATAACCCATACATTATATTCAAGTGAACCCAACGATGACACTTGCCATCAAGTCCACTTTTTTGTTGAGATCCGTGACATGTACAACATATAACCCATACATTATATTCAAGTTTATTGCAATTTGGACTTTTATTGTGACGGTTAGCAAAACAAGCTAAGCATCAAACAATCAGACAAAATATATCCATCAATTAAAAGAAAAAAAAGAGAAGAAGCTAAGATCACGTTTCTTATTGCAAATTGATTTTATGAATGACGACAATTGACCTTGACTAACTCTACATGCATGCTATTGATTACTTCAAGTCCAGTCCATTGAATGCACACTTTGTTTTGTAAAGCAATTAAGTCACTTAGTCACCGGGCCCGCTTTGAATTTTAGTGGCGCAAAAAATCCCGGAATAAATGTTTCAAACAGATAATTATTGCTGAGTAGGGTTAAAATGTTTTTATTTATTTATTTATTTTTGCATCTATTATGTTTTTATTTTTTAAATTTTAATAACTCAAAGTTTAAAACTTTAAAATTAAAATAAAACAGTTAGATATGATTTACATTATTTTTTTATATGCATATGTGAAAAATTATGACATTTCAACATTATTTTGATTGTTATCAAGAGCTTATAAATCTACATTGATATAGGTAATTTTTTAACGTTAATTTTTCAATTTATTAATTCACATAAACAATATATATTACATCTAACAATTTTATTTTAACATATAAATTTTATCATTATTATTATTTTAAAATTAAAATTTTAGACATTTGAAACCTCCGTTCAATATATCAATTAAAGTGTCATGATGTGTGTGTGTAATAAGATGATGTCAATTAACTCAAGTTTAAGAAGTTACAACTAGGGTCTAAGATCCAACTCAAGTTAAGGCAAAAACATATCTTCCCTTTTCCTTGCTGACACCATCTACCTCATCTAAGCCACCTTCCAACAAGTTTTATGTGGCACCTCAAAATTATCATCTAACACTGTATTTTCATTTCATACTCCTTTTCGGAACAGAGTCATATGAACCCAAGGATGACACTTGCCATCAAGTCCAAACAACTTTAAAAAAAAAAAAAAACATGCTTCATTTATAAATGCAAAAAAACACATGTTAAAAAAAGTTATGCCTCATTTATAAATACCAAAAAAAACAATATGTCAATCATAGTAACAAGATTCACGAATTATACCCGAATTTTACTTGAATAATTCGTTTTTTGGTGATGCCGAACCGAACGCCGAATTATTCGGTTGACCGAACTTTGACCGAATTATACCCGAATAATTCGCGAATTTTACGAACTTTTTCCGAATTTTACGAATTATTCGCAAATTTTTCCCATAACATTTTTTTTTGGTTTTTTTTTTTTTGCTTCCTTGTAGGACTGAGATCTCTGATCCAGATTATTCCGAATCATTCCCGAATTATACCCGAATTATTCCCGAATCACGAATTTTTGACCTCGCCGAACCTTTCCCGAACAATTAAGTTGTCACTGTGATGTCAATGGCGCCGATTACTGTAAATGCATAGTCCGTTGCAAGAGCTTCGCCTCAGAAAATCCTTTCTCAACAATATCGCCTATAAATATAGTTTAGTTGAAGGCTCAAGGCCCATTAGCACAAGTCTTTTTTGTTTTTTAAGAATCCACTAGCTTAAGTTCACTTCATCAATCATCATAGTACAACACTACAAGTGCAGATCCTAGAATATTCACATAGCAAGGTAGAGAGCGGATGAGAAGCGAAAATCCATTGTTCCAATTCGTGCCTAGAGAATCCAAACCCTAGATTCCCAAATCCCAAGAAGAGGTACACTTTGTTGTTTTAATTAGTTTACATTATTCGTTAAATTACTTCCCTTTTGTTGGTTGGTTTGTTGGAACTCTTATGAATTCAAGGTTGAGGTTTACATTTGGTTTGTTGGCCATGGAGGTGATGAACTAATTTGTGCCATGTTCAATAGGATGGTTGTATCATTTATTGTATTAATTTATCGGCTAAAGGTACGAGTAAAAAAATATTTTATATATGTTATTCTATAACGTAATTGTTAAATATAAAAGTATATTCGTCCAATTAACTCAATCATATATATAATAATTATCTTTTTTATAGTAATGTTGATTTATGCAAAATTTTGTATAGTAAATACAAGTGAAATTGGAGTTCTACTATGGTGCTTTACAAAGTAAAAAATTGATGCCCGTACTTTAATTTGCATCCAAATGCCCATTTTTAAAATTTGAATAGTGGATCCGAGCTATTCAATGTCATCTATATATTGAAATCTTGTTGGAAACAAAATTTTAGGATTTTTTTTTAATTTAAAGGGGAGAAAATCATTTGATCTAAAAAGTTCTGAAACATCCAGAAGTAATGATTTTTTTCTATCTAAAAAGAAGTAAAAAAGCATATTAAAAAGTTCATATTTTTTTAATATGTAGATCACATTGAACGGCTTGAAATAGTCAGATTTCTAACATCGAGATTTTAATTTAGCGTACAACACTTTTTTACTTTGCCAAGCACCATAGCGCAACTCAGCGAAGTTGACAGCTACAGTTACTGGTCTGGTATTTTTTTGAGAGAAATTTTTTAGTTATTTATTTATTTATTAATTTTGAGAGAAAATTACTGGTTTGGTTTTGGTACTGGTAAGTACAAAGCTAATTAATTAATTCCATTGTTTCCATAAAAGCCCATAGGCATACTATAAAGAAAGTTATACAAACCTAATCTATAGACAAATTCAAAGTATAGAAACCATTGAAATTGAAGAAGTTCAGGGCTAAATAAGAGAAAAAATACAACCCGTTAAATTCAACATTTCCATTCTACCTCTGAGTTGGCATGGCAGGTATATGTAAAATAATTCTCAATGAAAACTGGTATAAAAATACTTCTATGGGATCGGTACCCTACGGCTGACACCCGTACTCACAGATTAGGGGGCTGAGGCAACAAAATTTCGAGCCTAGATTCATTTGAGATCAAATCCAATCTATTTGAGGCAAGAAACTTTGCCAATAAGTCCTGGTATAAAAAATTCTTGTAACTTTTTTCAAAGTTACAATTTCCGTTTTCAGAGTTTTCAAATGGTAAGTTATAAATTAAAACAATAAAGAAAACTAAGCTTTAATTCACATAGGAAAAGAAGCCGGGGTTCTCAGTTCCAGATACATTGACATTGAATAAAGTATTTTTTTTTTGCATCGTGTAATATTTAAGAACTTTAGTTTTAACCAAACAACATACTAATGAATTTTTCCTGACACTGTCTCTTTAATACACCAGAACAAGGTACTTAAAAATAGTATAATTTTGTTAAACCAGAGTAGATAATTTATTGCTGCTCTTTTTTTTCAGGAAGGACTTGGTTGCAATGGGGGTTACCATGACTTCCGAACTAGTGGGCGATTAGATATGAATATTACACCATAGAAAGAGAGGGGAACAGAAAAAACCATATATTAGATAGAATAACACATAGGTGTAAAAATAAGAAAGATACAAAGATGGCACAGTTTGACCATGTAGCTATTGAAATAAGAAACGATGATCCTTTGGCTGTAATTATCAAAAACAAACTTGATAAACTACCTTTTCAATTGGTGAACACAAGTAGGCCATACACCATTTTCCGTGTGCCTTCTTACATCAGAGAGTGCCACAAGAACTTCTATGAGCCACGGATAGTCTCAATCGGTCCGTACCATAGGGATCGTGAGCACCTCAAATGTATGGAAGAACGAAAATTGTGGTACGTAAGACAATTTCTCTCTCAAAACACTAATATCACCCTGAATAAATACCTCGAGGTTTTAAGAGGGTTGGAGCCGGCGGCACGGAGGTGCTACTATGAGAAAATTGACATGGATTCTGATCAGTTTGTTGAGATGCTATTATTTGATGCTTGTTTTATCATTCAATTGGCCGAAAACTATATTTTTGAGGAGGAAGCTGATATCATTTTTGAAATCGGTTGGACCGTCCCTCTTATAAAAAGTGATATCTTAATGCTCGAGAACCAGATCCCTTTCTTTGTGCTGAAGAGTGTGTTTGACCTTTATTCGAGCATGGATGACAACACCTATAGCTCGCATACCCCCTCCAACTTTGAATCCATTAGTCAAGAGAGTGAGCCCCCAAAAGCCTCTTTGTCTTATCTCTTGGTTACTTTTCTTCAGCACGGAACTGAGACCTTGCCGTTACCAGACGCAGATCAAAACTTCGACCATTTGCTCGATTTCTATTATCACAGCTACATGTCCTCTCAGAAGCTCCCTGACAAGCTAAAGAAGTTGGTTCCGCTCAAATTGTTGAGACCGAGAAAGGTATTTCCTCTTATATCCGCTAGTATCAAAAGGATCATACGCCGGCGTCTCCAGATGAATGCAAAGCGTAAACCGCGGATGGTCCCCTGCGCAACCGAACTGAAAGATGCGGGGATAACATTCAAGAAGGCCAAATCAAAGAGCATCTTCAATATAAACTTCTCCAATGGTGTGCTCAGGATACCTTATACCTCGATCGAGGAAGCAACAAGGCCGCAATTAATGAACCTCATAGCATTCGAGCAGTGCAGTGGCCAGAAAAAAAAGCCACTGACAAGCTATGCTGTGTTCATGGATTGCATCGTAAACACGCCAAGAGATGTGCTGATATTGCAGCAGCATGAAATTATAGAGAATAAGTTGGCAGATGAGAAGGCAGCGGCCGAGTTTTTCAACCAGCTCAGGTATTGCTCTTACCTCGATTACGAGGAGCACCACCTGGCTATGCTCTTCAAGAAAGTGAAAAGGTACTGTGATTCTAGTTTGCACAAGTATAGGGCAAAGTTGTACCGCGACTACTTCAGCAACCCGTGGTCGATCATATCATTTCTCGCTGCAATTATGTTTTTGTTTTTATCTACTGTGCAAACTCTATATTCGGTTTTGTCATATTATCATTCATCAGATTAGCAATTAATGCATTTTGAAGATGAATTATGTTTGTCAAAAAATGTAGTGATGAACCTTTAATAAGTTGGAAATTACTATAGTATTTTGCTTGATAAAAGATTTCTTTGGTTTCTTTTATAAGAAGACCAGATTCTAACTCTCCTCCATTGATATCTACAAATATGAAATACAATTTACATCACCCCTGAATAGCTTTGTTGATACAATGTGAGTGTTTAGTGGTTTGAGAGAACTACAACTACTGTTCTTTTTTTCTTTCTTTTTTATGGTTAGAGAGAACCTACTGTTTTATATATAGGTAGGTACTGAGCTGGTAATTTTCATAATTTTATTCTGTTAATTTTCATTTAAAATTTTCATTGTAAAACCTCTCCTTGGATCTATCTGCAGTAAGTTTTATAGTAATATATAACAACAGGGCTTGTGTAGTAGAAAAAATATCTATATTTCTTTAGCTTTGTTTTCATTGTCTTTGTATTTTTCTTGTTTCTTTTTTTGTTCATCTCTTCCTTGTAATCCAATATTTTGGTTAATGAAATTCACTAGGTTTTTCCCCTGCTACAAAAAACAATTAATCGAAGCATATTCAAACACATACGAAAATCAGCAACTTAAGTGCTGTATATATATAACAAAACACACTTCAGCATCATGTCTTTTAATTTATGAGCAATAGTTTTATGTTCAACAATATATAACAGCATGTCAGTAGTTCACCATAACTGTAAAATTCACTATTAAGCTCCAATCCAACCAACATAAACTAGAACAAACAAACAAAAAAAAAAGAAAAAAAAAAGACCAAGTGCTTAACCCATAACTTTAAGGGGAATATATCATAATGTTAAGGAGAGTTCAAATGCCTCCATTTTTAAAAACTTTAATAACTCAAAATTTAAAACTTAAAAGTCAAAATAAAACCGTTGGATATGATCTACATCATTTTATCTATGCACGTGTAAAAAATTATGACATTTCAATTTTGTTTTGGTTGTCATCAAGAGCTTGTAAAAAACGTACTAATGTGGATAATTTCTAGACGTTGATTTTTCAACTTATTGATTCACATAGAAACAAAATCCAAATGTGATATTTTTTTATGAGCACATAGATAAAATGATGTAGATCATATCCAACTGTTTTATTTTGACTTTTAAGTTTTAAATTTTGAGTTATTAAAGTTTTTAAAAATGGAGGTATGGTGGAAGCACAAAAAATGGAGGCATTTGAACCCTCCTCCATAATGTTTTAACAGTAAGTTACTTAAAAAAATATATATATTTTCTGAAAGATACATGTACATTACAGGAACAGATTTGGTGGAATGTATGATATAGGTTAATTTATTTTTAATGCTATCAATAAAAAAATTGCCTCTTGCTTAATAAATAATAAGCTCTTTTTATCTCTATTCTATTTATATTTTTACCAAAAAAAAAAAATTTGATCTAGATTTAAATAAATCTCTCCAGGAATTGACATGCTTTTATCTTACTTTTATCTCACTGTTGGTGTTTTCGCTTGTTGGTCGACAAAGTTTAATTAGTTGAATTTATACCTTAGAATACCCACATTTTAAAATAAAAAACCAAACTATATCATATTACAAAATAAAAACATGTTTTTGGTTACAATTTAGAATATGTTTTCTTTTATGTATTTTAGTTAGGCTTCGTCGTAAAGGAATATAGCACAATTGAAGTAATAGGGAACGAAATTACAAGTAGAACGAATATATTACTAAGCACATTTTACAGTTGTGTTGATGCTTTTATTTTTATAGCTCTAAAACAATGTACAATGCATATGAATTTCTTGATGAGAGTTCAAGTGTTTCATTTCTGGTTTGTACTTTATGTTTTCATTTTTGTTTTTTGAATAATTAGCACCAACCGCTCAACATGATTTTCATAATAAACTATGCTTTTAGACCTACTTTTATATTTTTTTGAAATTATTACTATTTTTTAGATAGATACAAAATTATTGTTTTCAGACTATAAACAAAACAGTGATTTTGTACTTATCTAAAAATATAATATAAAGTTACTAAAAATATAAAATTTAGTCTCCAATATGGGTGAAAACGGGTCGGATATTATCCGACGAATCCAGATCCGTATTCGAAAATTAGATATGAATAATAGATATCTAAATATCTGTGCGGACAGTGATACGGTATGATTTTGAATTTTAATTATCAGTATCTGAATACTAGATATATATCATATATTTTAATATATATAATGAAAATATTTATGTATATATCTACCGATATCCAATATTCATATCCGTCTAATATCCGATCTGTATCCATATCCATGAACAAAAAAAACGGATACAGATATGGTTTTACCACTATCCGATCCGTATCTAATCCGTTTTCACCCCTAGTCTCCAAACATATTTTAATATGGAGATTGTGTTGAACGGTTCAGATTGGCTATTTGAATTTAAAAACAAAATAAGGATGTGAGGTTATGAAAAACATGAGGCATTTGAACCCGACTATAATCTATTTAGTTTAATTTTTTATTTTTATCAGACGATACAACAAGCATAAATTTTATAGAATTGTTTTTGTTTATGAAGAAAAGAAAATTACCACTGTTTGAGAAAACTTATATATATGAGGAGGGATCCGATTACACCTTTTTTGGTGACACACTTTGACACCTACCATTTTCAAAGTCCAAATAGTCGATTCAAACCGTTCAACATGATGGATATATTAAAATGTGCTTGGAGATCAAATTTTACATTTTTTTGAATTTTTTTGCTATTTATTAAGATGGTTACAAAAATCATTGTTTTCAGACCATTGAAAAATAGCGATTTTGTAACCATCTTAATAAATAGTAAAAAAATTCAAAAAAATGTAAAATTAAATCTCCAAGCACATTTTAATATATCCATCACGTTGAACGATTTGGATCGACTATTTGAACTTTGAAAATAGTAAGTGTCAAAGTGTGTCACAAAAAAAGATGTAATCCGATTCCTCCTCTTTTTTATAAGCTCTTTGAATAAAACTAAGATTATTATTATCCATTAGTATAACAAATTTCAAAACATTTTAAAAAAATCAGAAAATTGCGTCTGCCGGGAGTCGAACCCGGGTCTATTGCTTGGAAGGCAATTATCCTAACCGTTGGACTACAGACGCTTTTGTATTTCAGAAATCTTTCAAATATATAAGTTATAGTCCCCAGTCTGATGAACTTTCCACAAAATTAGCGTATATACCTCACAGAAACTAGGGTTTACGCATCCAACCAAAACTTCCCGCTCAACCCTTCGGGACCTCTCTCGATCTAGGGTTAGGGTTCCCTCTCCTCCAAACTAAAGAATTTTTAGGGTTTCTACAGTGTTATGACGACGGAGAGGAAGCGTAAGGTAAGCCTATTTGACGTGAAAGGCGAGGTTTCCGTCTCCGCCAAGCTGGTCCGCCCCAATGGATCGAGTATGCCGGCGGTGAATCGGTGGACCGGCCGGCCGTACTCCGCCAGGTACTACGAGATACTGGAGAAAAGAAAGAACCTTCCAGTCTGGCAGCAGAAGGATGATTTCTTACGCATATTGAAGAACAATCAGACTTTGGTTCTTGTTGGTGAGACCGGAAGCGGTAAAACTACTCAGGTAGATTTTTTTTTCCGAGATATTAGGCAAATTACGGTGTTATTGTTGAAACAGTTCCCAATTGATTGCTAGTTGGTACTTAGCATAAAAATGGGTAAATAGAAATTTGCAAAGTAATCAAACTAATTTGAAAGAATATAGATAGGAGATACAGTGATGGCAAAGCCAAAATTGAAAGAGATAATTCAAGAATTGACATTGATTTTCATAGTCCGAATTGGTACAATGATAGGCCTTTTGTAGGTGATGCTATCTGAACAAAGATTACTATATTCCCTAGTCTAGATCTTTCTATTGAATTACAGAATGACACATCAGCATATTACGTAAGGATAAAATGCTGATCTGTCGTAACAATATTCCTAATTACCGGCTACTGTTACACTCTAGTTATTGGTCCTGTGCTCTTCTCTGTTTCTGACTTTTTGTGGCCTGCTTTGCATTGAGAAATTAGAATTCATGGCTTTGGTCTTTGTTTGAACGGTGGGTCCCTTCATCAGTCTCTTGGTTTTATTTTAATTGCTGCCCGGGCATCTGACTGATCTGCCCTCTCTTTCGTCTCCTTATTTCTGCGTGTTGACCAGACCACAATCCTGCACAGCTAGTCCCAAATTGGATTGATGCTGCGACATAGCAACAGGGAATGGAAATTAGCTCAAGTAGATCATTTGATTTTGTTTTTGGTTGCTCCCTTGGTTCTAATCACTGTTTTTTTCAGTCTGACTAGGTCTGGTATTTCCTAAATGCAGAGTTTGGTACCTAATTTAGGCTTATGACCTCCTGATATGTTTTTCTTGAGGAAATTGCTCTGTTTTGTGATTTTATTTCTTTTATTGTAACTTCTGATTATTGATTCCAGTTGCACCGATGGAGTTTTACCGGTCCATTTCAATCCCATCTGGCTCCCAATAAAAGAAAACATTAAAACAAGCTTTAAGTGGATATTGAGTTAAACTTACAGAGTTGTGGGTTTTGATGTAACAGATACCACAATTTGTTTTAGACCTAGATGACCTTGGAAAGAAGCCGATGGTAGCATGCACACAGCCAAGGAGAGTGGCCGCAATGTCAGTGTCACGTCGTGTGGCAGAAGAAATGGATGTGACTATTGGAGAAGAGGTCGGTTACACCATTCGTTTTGAAGATTGCAGCAGCAACAAAACCATGCTCAAGTAAGCTGTTATTATCTTTTGGTTAACCCAAGATCGTGACTGGTAATATTTAGTTTAGTGGTTTAAGTGTAACTTATTTTCTGGTCGAAATAATATCCCCGAGTGAATTATCCTTTGTTTAAAAGGCCGATTAGTAATATAGTTTTAGCTTTGCTGGTTACAGCGTTAAATATATTGTGGTTTAGATTTCATACATCACAGTTAGTGAACCTACCTTGAGTGCATCGTCGGTAAGAATTGCATTTATGAATCTAATCTCTACCCCGTGAAAAACTGTTGTTTACATCAGATACTTAACAGATGGTATGCTTCTGAGAGAGGCAATGACGGACCCACTTCTAGAGCGATACAAGGTTATAATACTTGATGAAGCACACGAGCGAACACTAGCTACTGACGTGCTTTTCGGGCTTCTAAAAGAAGTATTAAAGAACCGACCAGACCTTAAGCTTGTGGTCATGAGTGCTACCCTGGAGGCTGAGAAATTCCAGGGGTACTTTAATGGGGCTCCATTAATGAAAGTTCCCGGTCGACTTCACCCAGTAGAGATCTTCTACACCCAAGAACCCGAGAGAGACTATTTAGAAGCTGCTATTCGTACTGTTGTGCAAATCCACACGTGTGAGCCGCCTGGTGATATACTCGTATTTCTTACCGGCGAAGAGGAGATAGAGGATGCATGTAGAAAATTAAACAAGGAGATAAGCAACTTGGGAGATCAGGTTGGACCTATTAAGGCTGTACCATTGTATTCCACTCTACCACCCGCTATGCAACAGAAGATATTTGACCCTGCCCCACCTGCATTAACGGAAGGGGGTCCGCCTGGGAGGAAAATAGTGGTGTCTACTAACATTGCTGAGACGTCCCTTACAATAGATGGTATAGTGTATGTTATAGATCCTGGATTTTCGAAACAGAAGGTTTATAACCCACGAATCCGGGTTGAGTCTCTGTTAGTATCTCCAATCTCCAAAGCAAGTGCACATCAGAGAGCAGGTCGTGCAGGTCGTACCCAACCTGGAAAGTGCTTCAGACTCTACACTGAAAAGAGCTTCAGCAATGATTTGCAGCCTCAAACATACCCTGAAATATTGCGGTCCAACCTGGCAAACACTGTGTTAACCTTGAAAAAGCTGGGGATTGACGATTTAGTGCACTTTGACTTCATGGATCCGCCTGCTCCAGAAACCCTAATGCGGGCCCTTGAGGTGCTGAACTATTTGGGTGCGCTAGATGACGAAGGGAATCTGACCAAGTTGGGGGAGATTATGAGTGAGTTTCCACTGGATCCGCAGATGGCCAAGATGCTCGTGGTGAGCCCCGAGTTCAATTGCTCAAACGAGATTCTCTCTATTTCAGCTATGCTTTCAGGTACATGTTTTTGTCTTTTTAGATTTGTTGGTTTTTAGGTGGTTCTTATATTTATATGATTGTCGTTTTTGTGGCATATCAGATGTGCTCCTTGGAAATGTTTAAAGTAAGACCTAATTCTGTGCAAAATTGGATTCTCCTGACATATGTTTAGATGTGTCACAGACATATCTTGGATATTTTGTTAGTTCTTTTAATAATGAAGTGGGAAATATGTACATTTCCAATGGACAATTCTGTTATTGCAATGCTATATATTTAGAGTTTGGCTTGGAAGCATATGTACATTTATGCAAAGTTGGCATAGCACATACTCATGCCATGAAAATATTATTTTTGACGTACATAAACAAGTGGGAGAATAATTGGGGAGTTTGGATCATATCATGTCATGGGCATGTGCTAGGATGCCATTTTAGGTCTTTTTTAAGTTCAATTTAATTACTATTATTATTAGTTCTATTTTTGTTATTGTTATTTTGAGCGACTGTCATGCAATTATGCCAAATCGATCGGGATGATCATAGAGGTATTGGCTGATGCAGATAGTTGCTTTGTTCAGTTAATTCTCTCTATTGGTGTTGTTCATCACTCACGCCTCTCTCTCTCTGCTGAATTGACCCACAAAACTGCGTGGGCCCCACTTGTTATTATGCGTTTGTTCTTTAGTACCGAATTGCTTCCTTCGGCCCAGGGAGGCTCAGAAGGCTGCTGACGAGGCGAAGGCCCGGTTCGGCCATATTGACGGGGACCACCTCACTCTTCTCAATGTGTATCACGCCTACAAACAGAACAGTATGGCCTACTAAGTCCCATAGTCTTTTATTATTTCATCTTCTTCTTTTTTAACCAAGATAAATGGTTTGTGTAAAACTTGAATGGATAACTTGAGTTTAATGTTGGTGCTTGATGCAGATGAAGACCCACAATGGTGCTATGAGAACTTCGTAAACAGCAGGGCTTTGAAGTCAGCAGATAACGTGAGGTCACAGCTGGTGAGGATAATGTCGAGGTACAACCTGAAGATGTGCAGCACTGACTTCAACAGCCGCGAGTACTACATCAACATTCGGAAGGCTATGCTTGCTGGCTACTTCATGCAGATTGCACACTTAGAGCGTACTGGCCACTATCTCACTGTCAAGGACAACCAGGTATTTAACTTTTGTAACCAACACTAGTTTGTTTTTAATTGTCATATACTTTTTTTTTATATATGTGATTAGATTTTCTTCTGCTATACCTTATTGGTTTACCAGGAGGCTTTACGTATTAATATAATCAGGTACCTTATACTTGTTTGTGTTTGTTGTTTTGTTCTGGGAGAATTGTTAAACTAGGTTGGGGCCTTCAGGAGGGCAGCGAAATTGAATTTATAGGGGCTGTTCGACAAGGGGGGATTAAGCCTTAAGCTTCCTTTCACCTCCTTTAGCTTCCTTAGTCGCTTAATCTTTAATATGGTTTACCATTGAATTACTGAGGAAGAGAACAATTGAATTGCAATCTGACGACATTGAGTGGGCTATAAATATACAGCATATTGGCATTTGGCGAGTATGGCTTTGATGTGATCAACCAAAAGACCAACTAGACTAGCAATCTGTAATGCTAAACGAAAAAGGATTTTATCAAATGGTAATGAGGCACATCTGGCTTTTGTGCTAATGTTTATTTATACTCGTGAACAGGTGGTACATCTGCATCCATCAAACTGTATGGATCATAAGCCGGAGTGGGTCATCTACAATGAGTATGTACTCACCAGCCGAAATTTCATCCGTACTGTGACCGATATCAAGGGAGAGTGGTATGTTCTGTTATCTGCACTTTTTTTCTTCATTAGCAAAATTTAACAGGAGATGTGGTTATTTTGATGATAATTAAAATTAAAATATTTGTTACAGGCTAATAGACATAGCTCCACATTACTATGACCTGAGCAACTTCCCCAACTGTGAAGCCAAGCGTGTTCTCGAGAGGCTGTACAATAAACGTGAGAGAGAGAAGGGAGAGAGCAAAAGCAGCAAAAGCGGAAGATAGCTGTAATTTTATTCAGCTGCAGTTATTACGCCTCCCATCTTTTGAACTGTTGTAGTAGTTATTAGTGGTTTTGTTCAGCCGTGATAAGCTTTATACTTGGAGATCTAGGCCTGGCTCCGGAGAGTTACTTATCAATAAGCCTAGAGATATCAGTTGTATCATTTATTACTAAATATATTTCCTCTTTTTCCTGCTGCTGTAACTGTATTCAAGATTATAATTTATCCAAAGTTTCTTTTAAGGTTGTGGTTATTTTGATAGACTTTTATTGAATTCGCGAAGTGAGAATGTTGTAAAACCTCAGTAGTATTTAGCTTCATAATGAAAAAAAGAACGACTTGTCAGTCTTGGTTTCTTTTAGCCATTCGTGGTGAATTAACATTAGAATTGTATGTGGCTCCATATTCCGTAAAATTACTTCTTATTACGTGAAGTACCAAGTTTTTTTAAGACAAAATGGTAGTCGTTACGGTACTTCCAACCCTTTATGTACTTTTTTTTTTCAATATTTTTGGACTTGAGAAGTTTGGATAGCAACTTGTATGAATTTAAAAACCGGATTGGGTTAAACGCACATTTATATTTGCATAAACACTTGTAATAAGACAGTTAATGCCAGCATTTTGAACTCGACTTTTCATGAGTCCATGACATATAGATAAACACACTTCAATAAAAGCATGCTTGGCTTTCTTTTTCCTCTTTTTGAAAAAATGTATCTAGTACCTGTTTCATGAAATGAAACCACATTAAACTGTCCTGAGAAAATAAAAAGTTCCCTGAAAAACCCAGAAAACCTCAGTCTCAGCAACTCAACCTGCTTCAATGGTTTCACACAGCTACTCTCTGTTTTTTTTTTTACTTGTTGCCATGCATTTTGGCAGGATCAATACCACAGGTAAACCGTACACAAGATATCATATCTAGCGTAACCTTTGCCACCCATTTGCATAATTGGCTATGGCTAATTGCCATAAAACTCACCCCACTTAATGCGAGCCAGCATATTCGCTGCAATCAAGATAACGTGCGAGCACCAAAAGCAACATCTCACGTTACACGCTATGGCAAAAAAATATATTAGAATTTACACATCCTTTTTTGATGTTGCATCCCAGAATCATCCAGGCATCCGGCCGAAGCTGCCACAAGGCACATCTCCGTAAGACCGTAACTGCCCTGTTAAGCTGAGTTGTGGGCCCATTAAATGCACGCTTGTTAGGCTGAAATTTTTATTCATAGTAAATACAAAAAAAAATTAAAATGAGAAATAGCAGGTGGAATTTTAGAAAAAAGAAAAATTATATATGTGGGACTCCAAATGAGAACAAAAATCCAAATTTTTTTTCTAAATGTGAAATGTCAAATTAGAAAAAAAAAATGTCTAGAGGAGAAGGGAGCGCTAAGGCATAAAAAAGAAGCAGGCGTTTGCTCTTCTGGAGATAGTGACGGGAGTAAAAAAAAAATTACATGGGTGGGGTGGGGACTTGGCGTCCCACTTAATATATTTTTTTTTTCTGATTTGTTGTCTAATTTGATGTCCCACTTTTAGAATTTTTTTGTCTAATTTGGCATCCCACTTTTAATTTTTTTTTTTTTTTTGGCAGTGACTGCGGTATGATTTGGCATACCGCAGAGACACCAAACTATGATCGCCAAACCATGATCTTGCTTTTCTATTTTTAAAATTCCACCGTATCATTTCCTATTTTTAATTCATTTCCTATGAATAAAAATTTCGGCTTGTTAGGGCTACATTATATTATATACTTCTTTAAAGGGGGAATTTCATGCATATCCCTCAAAAGTTTCAATATTACGTATTTATCCCTCTAAAATCAATAATTACAAATTTATCCTTAAAAATTATAAAAACTCACATATTTGTCCAATCCATTATATTTAACATTAATTTTCTATGTATTCCCATTTTACCCTTCTTTTATTTTCCCTTCTAAGGTCACTGTTAGAAAACAGTATTAAATCGTACCAGTCCCAATATTGAACAGTACCGTACCAGTACCAACACTAAACCGTACCAGTACCAAAACATAACTGTACTAGTACCAGCACAGAACCGTACCAGCACCAGTACTGAACCGTACCAGCACCAGTACTAAACCATACCGTACCAGGGGTGAGAGAAATATTAAAGGGAGAGAGGAAAAAAGGGTATAGTGGTCATTACAATAGTAATTAATATTGTAAAATAAATTTTAATGTTTAAAAAAATATTATTTAATTATTTTTGGAGATATTTGATATATAATAGAGTTAGATTGGATAAATATGTGAGTTTTTATAATTTTTAAGGATAAATATGTAATTATTGATTTTAGAGGGATACATACGTAATATTGAAACTTTTGAGGGATATACATGAAATTCCCCCTTCTTTAAATTGGAATGCACACAGCAGTTAAAATTGTCATTCACATTTTCCATTTTTCCAACTAGAATGCACTTCTACTATTGTCATTCACATTTTAGGATTTGACTTATCTTTGTCACTTTGAAAAAATGTACGGAAATATATCTATGCCAACACACATGAGATTGTAAAAGATAAAACAAATAATTTCTCACTCAGCCACTCTAATATTTGGATGCTGTGTTTTTTTAGTTATGTTTTGATGCATGATAATGTCATATTTGAGGAACATCTTATAAGGATGTATTAAGGAAAAATGACACAGGAATGAGCTTTCAGCTTTGATCCCAGTAAATGCATTATCAAAACATGAACAAAGATACAATTATATTACTTAGAACAATAAATCTATCTTTTGTTTTCAATTCTTGTATTCCAATACACAATTTTAGTATTTTAACCATCTACCATCACTCATTTCAAAAACAAAACTAAACTACCAACTGAAAAAAATGAACAGCAAGAGACGCAAACATCTCCTTGCATATCTACACGTCAACTTTCACCTAGGTACTGAGCCTACTAATTATTTCAATCATTCATTTTACCTCCATCCAACAAAGTAAAAATGCTTCATTTTGCCATTTTTCCACAGCGGAAGTAAATGAATGAACAAATGCCCGTCAAAATTTTGAGGATTGATTTAAACTAGCATTGCCGGTATGCTGACTATGATCAATGACAAGATATAAAGTGCACCCGAGAGAGCAATTCCAATAATACAGTTATGAGTAAGGCGCTTGTTGTCTCTGCTAGGCAGAAAAGCCACTTTTAGTGTGTTTGTCAGCTCAAATAGCCTGTGTGACACCTGCATAAAACAAAATAACAAATCATCGAGACCTAGGGTTAATGTTTCAGCAATACATTTCATGCAATTACCCCTTCAAAAGCTAATATCATCCCTTAATTTCCTTCTGACTTCGACCCCAGATAAGGGACATCCTCCTTACCCTATGAAGAACGAAATGTCAAGATATGCATCGCCCATCTCATTCTTTAACAAAGCAAGTGAAAAAAGGATGGTAACTCAGGAAGTATTTATAATAGGAAAAATATCTCTTGACAATGCAATCTGAAACACTAGATTTGTTCATATCTAACAGTACTGATTAAACCAACTTCTATTGCTAGCCTGATCTGATGACATATGTGATTTCTCTCTTAATTATCTTTCACCTCTTAAGATCATTTTGTTGTTGTGTCTTTCCTTCTAACTGTTATTTTCTTTGTTCTCATCTATCTCTTTCTCTCTCTCAACCAGAAACGTTTGACACCAGACAGTTCCATTGCTGCATCAGACCTGTCCATCGACACATTAGAACTGCAGAACTCTCCAAATTTGTAACTCAAACCACCCACTCATTGCTTACCACTTCATCTCTCTCCAAGTTCTAAATTTTTTTGGTTAAATTGATTATAATATTATTGAATAGTGATCAAGCTTCTCTTAAAAATCATCCAACCAATGTAATTGGTCGTCTTGGGAAGGGAGAGCTAATTAGTACAGAAGATTTTTTTTTTCCTCCCTAAGCGTACTTGGAAGCATCCATTTTGTACCCATTTCTAAGGTGACTGGATAAATAAATAAATAAAAAAGTAAACTAACTTTGACTGGTGGGGAATACATCTGGTACAAACTGCAACCTGACATCCCCAAACTATTATTCTCCACAAACCTCCAGAAACGGAAAAACTGGGACAATTCCACAGACAGACATACTGACACACTCTACAGCCCTCAGTAAAGATACCTGGGAGACCTTTGTTATGGCGGTCACTTGGAACATATGGAAGGAAAGAAACACAAGAATTTTCCAGGAAAGGAACATGCCACAGAATTTAACAGCGGAGAAGATCACTAGAGAAACTCAGAACTGGTTAAAAACCGGCTAGAAAGCTTTGTTTCAAAAGATAGTTTATGTTTAGGGTGTATTAGACATGGAAATTTGGATGTTCTATATTCATCGCATGATGTAGATATTTATATCCTGCAATAATCTAAATTAAATAGTAGTCTTTTAGACTCCTACTCCAGAAAAAATCTCGATATGATATAAACAGACTAAAATAAAAAATTAAATCACAAAAAGGAATTTTAAGGAAAATCAAGACTTCCAATGGTATATGAGGGACTTCTACAAGAACGGAGGAAAACTTGACTACAACAATCTACAAAATTGGAGCTTCCTCCAAATGCACTTTCGTGTACAAGTAAAATTGTTTTTTGCCTTCAAAAAGAACAGTAGAACACAGTACTTAATGATTCCAAGGCAGCTTTAGAGATGAGTTTAAGGTTTGGAGGCAACAAGTTCATGAGAGAGAACAGGATAATTAATCAGTGTCTGCAACGCAAGGCAAAGGAGGGAGAAAGGAGAGGAGGGAGAGTCACATGAGTGACAGAACCAGCTAAATTGAAACTAGGTTTAATCGCGGCTGCTTGATTTGGGGAAATCCAACAGTATGGATTGCATTTTTAAAATTTTCAAACAAGTGCAAGGAATCCTATCCCTTTATAATGGCTAGAGGTATATGAAGCAGATACCATGCTCTTTTTTTTAGTTTCAGGTTCTGCATCGTCTTCTCAAGTTTAGCAAAGTGCACATTCCAAGATTTCCTAAATGCACTATACTACAATTCTCAATGCTCTTACTGCAGTTCTGTTATGAGGACCTAGCAGAGAACCAGACTCAAGTATGTTAACAGTCAAATCTTTTTCCTATAATTCCGTTTCCAAGTATGAGGTGCACATACCGCAACATAAATGGCAGTAGTGAGCATGAAGTTGAGCATTGGGTAACCAGGAATAATCGAGAGCAACCACTTTGGCTGGCCGTTTGGCACATCAGACCTGAAACAATAATACAGAAAGATAAATTTAAAAAAAAAAATCTCAGGAAAAACAAAATGACAACTAACAGGGAACATACAAAAAGTGATCCTCTAGAATTTTACCTCAGCCAGATATGGATCTGAGATATGTACGTCTCCAGTGTTATCTTGCCAAGCCATCTAATGAAATGAAAAAAGTTACCATGTTTGGCAATCTTGTGAAAATAAACTTAATTAAAAATAAGGAATTATGTAAAGCTATGGAAACTTACGCAAAAAGTGTCAGCGAGCAACTCCTTAATTGTTGTGTGAAATTCCGCAAACAGATATAGACCCTTTAAAATTTTCCAAAAAAAAAAAAATTAAATCAAATCCTAAAATCCATTAATCTAGTCCAAAAGTACAGAATACCAAAAAAGCGCGGCGCCGGGGGGGGGGGGGGGGGGGGGGGGGTTGAGAGAGGAATGCTTACGTAATTGGAATCCATGATGTGTAGGGATGGTACTTATTGTAAGTAATTCTGTCTAGCTTATAAATGTACTCATACCAAAGATACCCAACCTAAGAAAATATATACAATAATTAGTACAATACATGAATGCATGAGGTTGATAATAATTTATACTGAGTTAAAGAAGTACCACAAGAGAAACTGTCACAACAAATGTCTTAATTGAAATTCTGACTTTTGTTTCTGATTCTTCAAGTTTCTCCATCAACTTCTCAACCTGTTTCATAAACCACAAACTACAGTGTCAATTCTTCAAATCTCTGTCTTTTCTCCTTATTTCTCTTGTTGTTAATATTTTTGAGATTCACTGTGTATCTCTGAAAAATATGGGAGAAACTCACAGTGGGATGGTAATAGGCATAGATCATTCCCACAATCCAAATGTAACGATCAAGCCCTGATCTGAAGTGCCACTCATGCAACAGAGGCAAGTTAGCTTTTGATGGGTCTGCATCTTTATACCCTGCATTTGTGCGGTACAGAAATAGAAAAATTAAGTAAAGAGCATTTCTCAGTTATACCTTTATAATACTATGCCCTGCATATACTATACCAATAAAATGCACTTTGTTTAATTTCTGAAAGTTCTTTTTCTGATTTTGAGCATTTCTGATTAATTTTATGATGGTACAGCACATACCTCAACAACAATATTTTCTTTTTTGTTTTTGGGAAAAGGGATATAATATTGCATATGTGCTGCCTTCTCAAATGGAACCAAGCATGCATATTGTATTATTGTATGAGGAAGGCCATTGAAGAAAGGATAACTTGAAAATATGGAATTTAAACTTTCAAGAACAATATTTCAAAGACATTAGGAATGTGAATGGGCTCCATAATATCAGTCAAGAAACGATAAAAGTACCAACCTACAAGGAATGTCAATGGGCTCCATAATATTTCAAAGACTTTAGGAACCTCCCAAATGAGAATAACCACCAAAAAACATGCGGCCATTTTGAAAGCAATCACTGAACCCCTCTCATTATATTTATTGAATAGACCAAGCGCGCCATAGACCATGAGGGTGAATAGAGTGTGCATGGGGCAGATATAGTATAGCATGTAGTCATTATTAAGAACTATGCAACAAAAGGTCACCAGGAAATTAAGGCGCCACATCATCTGCATAATCATAGTAAATATGTTAGAGATCCTTTGACATAGTAAGATAAAAATGATAACTGAAATTACCATAATTTTACAACTCAATAAAGAAAACATGCAAACAAAGAGAATTTTGCAGACCATAAAATAATGGATCTACTATATAGCAGATGGTACTATAGAGTACATGAGCTTCCTGTACTCTGTGTAATGACCATACCAAAACAGGACTAGTACCAGATCAGCTGGTTTTACTTGGCCCTGGATTTTTTAATTGTAGATTTTCCCTTTCCATCAGGTAAAACGTTTACTATTGTGCCTTACTGAAATTCTATTTCAGCATTATATTTTTCTGTGGTAAAATTCTCTTACCTGAATACTACAAAACTAAACTAAAAAAATCAAGCCTCACTACTGACATGATAAGACAATAATACTTGGGCTGACAGGGAATAGCAGTTTTGACTACTGAGATACCATAAATGGAAGCCCCTTGTTCTGAATGGATAAACTGAAATAGTTGAAACAGAGAAAGAAGTTAGTGGAAGCACCTGAGCGAACCTTGGAAGGCTGAAATCTTTCCGTACATAATAGTACGAGAAGTTACCAAAACCAGTCATCCATACGTATGCGGCTATAAAGATCCTAATAGCATTGTATATCTCCTTTGCATTGAAGTAATGGTACATTAAGAACAAAACCTGTAAAAGCAACAATAATGCATGATTAGAGTGAACATTGCAGCCTGTAAACATCCAAGTATGTGAAAGAACCTTCAAATAGAATCTTAGTCGATATTGAAGGGAAAGTGTGTCATATCAAATGATAAGTGTTAAAAAAAACATAATCACTCTTGTTTTACATGACATATAAGCAGTACAAATCAATATTATGCTTTAATTGATGGACAGAGACAAATCTTGTGGTTAAACTCAGAGAATCCCCCCTGAAACAGTAAGCACTCCCAGTTTTACTTGAATTTAATTAAATCACAGACTAATTCTTAATAAGATTTTCATACAACAATTAGCTTACATACCGAATATGTACATATAAAATCAGACCAGGTAAGAACTTGAATACATTAGCTAAATCCAAGTTAAAACTTCAACTAATAATGAGAGGGGGGGGGGGGGGGGGGGGGGGGCGGGGGGGGAGGGGGAATGAGAATGGGAACAGAACCTGCATCCAACCCTTCCATTCCTCAGTCTGATGTCTGTTCAGATAAAGTATTGACTTCCCTGTAAAAGCTGACTTATCTTGATGCACCTTAAATGAAGTTAATGCCGCCACTATTATCAGGAGAAAGTACAGAAACAGAAATAGGTCCCTGTTGTAGTTCTGCACCCAGAAAATATATATATTACCATTACCACCAATACCAAAAAATAAAAACAACAATAGTGCCATCTAGCTTTTTGGTGGGAAAACAAATATAAGATGCAATATACTAGACAAGTGCTGATCATGATACACATAAAACATCCTTTCCCTGTGACTGTTGAATTTATCTTTCCGAATTATGGGCTAAATGAGGTTCTAAGTTTAAATTAGTGGATAACCACGGTATAACTACAAATGCAAACTTGGCAGTGAATTTTCCGTCTTTGAGATAAAAAGAGTACCTTTGTAGATTCCCCAAGGAGAGTTGTTCGGTCACATATGTAGAAGTACAGCATGAACGCTCCAAATTCAGATCTGAAAAAAAATATTTACCCAAACCAATCATCATAACTCGCATAATAGTAATATAAGCAGATATGCCAATTAATTGCATGACATTAATATTTACTTACATTGTCCTCAAGGTCGGCCGATTCTCTAGTAGAAACGCCTCATCCATCCACAGGAATCTGAACAAATCATATCATTAGCAAATAACATCCAAAGATGATACACTCATCAAACTACAAGATGGAAAATCAAGTATTACTGTACCATTACTTTACTAATTCCCTCTCCAGTTACTGGTCTGTCCGAGATTATTTTATTCAGAAATTTGGTTTTTTCATGGCTTATGTCATCATTTTGTGTTTTCTTCGTGACTTTCATTAAACTACATTTCCTGCTTAGAAATTTACAACTGTATCTGATACTTGTCAGCATCAAATATGCACCCTTTGCCAGTTTTATTAACGTTCAATATGTCAATTTGGGTTTGGCACAACAACAGACAAAACCAAACAAAGACACTCTTGCTTGTACAGTGTACAGGTGGCAGGTCAAACTGAAAAGAAAAAAGAACCATGTACTTGTATTACAGAATGCTAACCTGAGAAGAGGGGAGAATGTAGAGGAACCATGAGTGGTTTTAATTGATGAAGGTGGATGACCTTCTTCAATTAAAGAAGCAGATTCACCATCATTCTCTGACGACTTATCCAATATAGCTAAGTTCACATCTGAATACCTGCTGAAAAATAAAATGGATGGTATAATCAATGCAGAATCCTAGAATAATAAGAATTGCTAAGATAGTGTGTAATTAATCACTCACACTTTGGAAGGACCTGCATTCTTCGTGTATTGTAAATACTCCGCATATAACCACGCAACAAAGACTGGTATGAACCCTAGCAAAGCTGACACCTGCCTCAAATAGAAAGTATCATTATATTAGGAACAATTTACAAGTTTCCACTACAGTACTCCAAATTGAAAATCAGCCTAACTCTCCGAACGAAAATCACAATTATTTGTAATAAGATGGATAGAATCCGATTAGTATTTAGCACTCATATGAATTTAGCATTACAATAAGCAAGAAGAAAATCGCTTATTAGGCCCCTACCTATTGGAAATTTCTGTGAAATAATTATTTTACTTGCTAAATCTGCCAGCTCAAAAAAAAAAAAAAGGAAAGGAAATCACGATGCTAAATAGCCCAGAACGAAAAGAAATCAATTCGGATCGAGAACTATAATGCACGATCCGTAAAAAGCAACTCGTTCGGTTAGATCTCAAAAGTTTCGCACCTGACCAGGAGTAATTGGTCGAGAGTTCTCCATTAGAAGCAGTGGAGACTACCGTGTCGGCAATTGAAAGAGATATAGATCTAGAGCTCAAACCACGAGCATTTCTCGACGCCACCAATAAAAAAGTTACAATCAATGAATTAGGTTGGAGAAAAGAAAAGAGGAGCGAAGAGCAGAGAAAATTAGCGCGTCTTTATTTAGGATTTGAAGCAGCGAACTCACGGTGCGCCCGAGGTAGGTGTGTCAGACGAGCAGTCAGTGAGGATGAGGCGCTAATTAGTGACACCGGATCCTGACCCAGAAGGTCAAAATTAGTATTTCAGGTCTAATTACTCGGACAAAAATAATTGTTAAATAATTTGTTAAAAATACTGTTTTTTACGAGTATTTGAGAACAGCATTCAAAAGCTTAGTCGTATATCACTTTGTAATCACTCTCTTTGATCGTATTCATATTACCCGAGGTAACATGACATGATATTTATGTTTAGATCCGTACAGTTCCGCACGAATATTAAAGAGGCCTTACATTCCATCTTAGTCCGAATTGGTTTAGATTCTGAACAGATGTAAACAGAGTTGTTACCTCAGACTCAGAGGATATAAACTCATCTCATCTAATATAATATGCATATAACGATGTCTTGGTCTCTATTAAGAATGTTCTTCAGACAGAATTGCAAATTTAGTACCGTGTTTCTGTCTCGATTTTCCAAAATACATGTTCAAATTTTAAAAATAGTATTTAAAAGATACTGAGTGTATAATTAAAAAGAATGTGCTTGTTCTGTATTCAAATTTTTTTTGAAAAGCATAGGAGAATTGAAAGGGACTTCAACTTTAGGCGACCCTCGATCAACTTCTTATAATGAATCCAACTGACCTAGTTACATAAACTTTTGGAGTAAGGAACCAAAATGTAGTATTCTTTGGCGAGGGAGGGGGCCCATGAATATGATAGACCTAATTGAAAGCACCGACAATGTGAACCGTAAAAGGGACTCCGGTCCGGTGCGGCGGTGCCCACATTTAATTTAGTGAGACTGAGGATGGTTGGTGGATGAGAAAATACACTTTATTGGTTATATTAGTTTTTGTGCTGATGAAGCATCTGTCGGACGGAAGCAGAGTAGGTCCGATGCCCATCGGTTCGATGGGTGTGATGACCATTCGATTTCATCAAGATTCATGTGCTCTGCATCAAAATCCGTGCAAATATGTATCAAATTTCGTGCACAAAGATCTTGATGCTAATCGTACGGTGCTAGAACTAATTGAACCTAAATGTAGGACCTACACCTATCTCCGGTCGGAGAACATCATGGGGAAATTGACAAAATTTTGGTTGGAGCTGGTGGATTTACACAATTGGGCCCGGCTTTGGCAGGTTGGGTGACTGGATAGCTGGACCCCACAAGGTCGCTATTTAGGAAAGTTTGAACAACACGTGATCAAGCATTGATGTTATATGTTATCAACTAAGATTGCGTTGACGAACAGCTAAAAATCTCGATATAGGAGTAGGTCCGATGGGCATCGGACCTACATTTAGGTTCAAGTAGCTCTAGAACCGTACGTTAGCATTAAGATCTATGCGCACAGAAATTGATACAGTCTTGCACGGATTTTGATGCGTAGCACACGAATCTTGATGCAGATCGGATGGTCATAACACCCATCAAACCAAAGTAGGTCCGATGAGCATCGGACCAAATTCAAAATTCTCGCGGTAAGATCCCGTTATTCCTGCTGAATTCTGCTTTGAAATCAATCAATCAATTAATTAAATAAGATGTTGTGTGTGTACCGAGGCATTGTATACCCGTTTTGTACGTACTTGATTTTATCAGCGTTTCTTAATTTATTTGCATCACTGCAGTCCGCAGGGGTTGTAGTTGGCATAGTATTGAAAAATTTATCATTTTTTTATTGCTAAAATTTTATCATTTTCTTGCTTGACAAAATGGAATCCGACCCTGCTAAAAAAAGCAGCATTCTATTTTTTTCATTCCAACTATTCAAATTTGTTGAAATTTGTGCATGAAAAAATTTCTTTATCGAGATACGCATATGAAAAATTTTGAATGGTTGAAATGGGAAAAGCAACAGAGTCGGACTCAACAAAATGCAGTTCTTTGTTCATCGAGGAGCGGATTCGTGGCTTTTTCTGATTCTCTGCTGCGTCTTCTTTCATATTCTTTCATGCACAACAGGGTCAAGATAAAAGAGAAGAAATAGGGGTCAATTAACTCTGTTTCTTTTAAATTTTTTAGTTTTTATATATAATTTTACATATAATTTAGAGTAAAATATTATGTTACTGTAAAATCAGTTTCCATTCTTTGCAAAAAAAAAATTATATAATTGACCCTATAGTTTGAAAGTCTAGCTCTGCTTCTAGTACACAGTACTTATAATAGAGTGTGTTTGACGAGTCATTAATAATAATATTAATCTGAGTCGAGTCTGTGATAATAGTGTGGAAAATAATTATAATTTAAGTAGTATGAAAATAGTATTAATTTTGTATCGTTCGGAATAGTACAATTATTGTTTTAATTTGTATACTTTTGAAATAATGTTAATTCAAAGAGTGTTGATTTGTTATTCTTATAAAATATTGAGTTAGTATTACAATGAAAAAACATCATCGTTATCAGAATTAGTGCTATTTTTATGTTGAAACGTTAAGTGTGTAACTAGAATAAAAGATATATTGAAAGTTAATTATATAAAAAAATCATACTAAGTGTGTAATTAATTTACAATACTTATAACATTTTACTTTTTTTATACTATGTAAACAAAATAATGTATAAATGTCGAAACAAGGGCGGATCCAAGATTTTCGTTAGGGGGGCAAAAAAATATCGAATCGGGTTTAAATCCATTAACCAATTGGGTACTTGATAAAAAACAATGTTTTAACTTATATTTTTCAATGGTTTGACTTATAATTCTAATTACCAATCAAAATTTAACAAATTTATTTCAATTTTAACCCTAAATTTAACCCGAATTACAAATCAAACGTTCAGAGGAGGGCAAACAAATTCCAGAAGAGACAAAATCGGTCGGAACCGATAAATCTCCACTAAATCAAAATCCAGAGGAGACAGCTACCCCTGAAACCACCTAGGTCCGCCCCTGCATCGAAATGTTAAAAAAAATTCTTTTTACTGGATCCGCCATTGGATGAGGTAATGCGACGTGCCTTGTGGTTACATAGGCATTTTGGATGCTAACTCTGTAAGAAATGCTATCAACTGTTTGATATTTATCGGATGCTAAAAAAATTAGCTAGAACCTTTTTATATTAAATTTATAAATTTTAGAGCTGGTCGTTTGACAAAGAATACGGTGTTTACATAATTTTGTTCTAGTTTGCAGGTTAAAAAATAAGAAAAAGAATTGCAATTATATTGAATTCGGTACAGAAAAAATGAGGTGGGTATATAATTTCCATGCCGAGCGAGGTTATGGTATGGATTGAGCCGTGCTATAGATTTATATCTTTATTTTTAAAGTTTAAACAATTAACTTGAACCGTTAAATATGGTCTTTATATTAAAATGTACATGAAGCCAAATTATACATTTTGTTAAAAAAAAAAAATTACCTATATTTTAGATAGGTAAAAAATCACTGTTCCGGATGGTTCAACATTTTTAGATCAAGTAGGTCTTAGAGCATTTTCATTCCAGCAAAAGTTTAGCAAATAATTTGAGTCACGTCACTGAATTTAGCAATTAAAGAAATTCATAATTTCTACATCACTCCATCCCAGAAATTTAGAGCATCTACAACGGTGATTTCTTTTAAATTGATAATCTGATGTGTTAATTGCTGGGATATACCACAGTTTTTAAATTATCAAATTTGATTTAAAAACAACTCTTTAGAGCATCTACAACGGTGATTTCTTTTAAATTGCTAATTTGATGTGTTAATTGCTAATATAATTGCTGGAATGAACCATAGCTTTTAAAATAGCAACTTTAATTTAAAAACAACTCTAATTAAATAAGCAATATTCTTTTCAATTTTATGCGTTCAAAGTTTGTTTATTATTTGCCCCACGCTTATGTATGAATTTTATTAATTATTGTACTGAAATATTTTAGTTAACTATAGTTTTTTTTTCATTTTGTTTGTATTATTAAATAGTTTTAATTCTGCACTTTGCCGTATTGTTTGAATTTCTTATATTATAAAATGTTTTCAAATTTGCAGCTTCTTTAAAATTCAACGTGTTACATTAATGCCAACTTGGTATTATTCTTGTTATTTGTATCTTTTACATATAAAGTAACTAAAATAACATATTTTTTCTGAATTAAAAAATAGTTCCAATTTTAATAAATTATGTTTATAGGCTTATTTATAGTTTTTACACATTTTTAATTTTTTTATGCTGCCTTTTCTTTATATTATATTTTTATTGATGATACATATTACATGTATATGTTTTTTTGTTAAAAACGTATAACTAATTTTAATGAAGTTCTTCGTTCCTATAACAAATATATATTAATAAGAAAAATTCAGCTCATACGAAGCAAGGAGTTCCCTATTGAAATTTTTTATAAAATGTCTTTTTTTTTAAACTATTAAATAAAATATTCCTCTTCTAAAATAATTAACAAAATGTATATGTGAATTCCAATTTTATCCTACTTTACCCTCCTTCCTCTCCCCTTTTAGTTACTCCTCTCATCTTTCTCCTTTCTACTTATCTGACACTTGAGTATTTATCTATGTTACATGGATACGGATATGGGTATCGTATTGGATACGATACGGATACAACGATACGGCAATTTTAAAAAATTTAGGATACGATCCGGCTATTATATATATTATTTTAATTATATTATTAATTAAAAACTTATATTATAACAAAATTACATATATTAGCAACAAAGGCTTGTGTAGTGTAGTGGTAGATACTTTGGTTCTCAACTAACAAGCCCAGGTTTAAAAATGGGAAATTTTTTGGGTTCTTGCGCGGCTCATGGTACACTTAAGGCGCGCAGCGGTGTACAGGCGCGGTCCACAGGATTTTACCTTGTACACAAGTATTTGTGGCGTATCCGGAAGTATCCGTGGCGTATCGGGAAGTATCATAGCGTATCGATGGAGTATCGGAAGTGTGTAGGATACACCACATAAGCCGATACGCCAGCTGACATATCAGACAAATTTCAGGGCCGTATCGAGTGTGTATCCGTATCCGATATGCACCCAATACGGATACAAGACTCTAGGTGGAGTATCGGATAACATAGGTATTTATGGATTAGTTTTCAGAATACCGAAAGATAAGTGATTTGAATTATTTTGTCTGATAAGAGAGGTGACAATGCTTCAAATTGACAGCATACTTGGTAGACCAAATGGTTCAAATAATTTGTGATGCTGTCGAGACCACTAAATCCTTTTAAAAATTATATGTTGTACGATGACAATACTTTTCAAAACAATTTGATAATTTTAAAGAAGGGACTTAGATACGGTGTTTGCAGGTTTCATCCTTAAAAGCATGTTTGTGATGAAAAAGATTATCAACTATGGTTCCATTATATTATCTGAACCTTCTTCAATTGTTATAATATGCCATCAAATTATTTCTTACAAAAGCTATAATTTTAAACAAGCCACTCCTCAGGCACTTTTCCAGATGGGCTTTGGGAGACGAACAAACATGCAACGCCTACGCACAGCCATGGTTTTCGAATTGGGACCTTATGCCTCCGCCCCCTCATGAATTTTGGCATGCAAAGGTGGCAAGCTTATTCAATCAACTTAGTTCACCATGGGATGGGAATCGGCTATCCCTTTTCGGAGGTAATGAGCTTGCAGTAGAGATCAGGAGTGAGCATTTAGGTGTTTTCTTGAGACCGGGTATAAAAGACAAATTGATGTTCACTTGGGCAAAGAACGGAGAATTCTCGATTAAAGCAGCATATCACTTGCTAATGAACTCGCAGCCTTTGCTCAAAAGACAGGTGCCAGAGGCGGAAAAGAAAATTTGGAAGTCAATTTGGAAGAATCCGGGTGTCCCCCCAAAGGTCCGTATGTTCTTTTGGAAAGCTTTACAGGGTGCTCTACCAACTGCTGCTGCTTTGTCAAGAAGGATTCCCGCGATTGAACCAATATGCAAACTGTGTGAAGTAGAGAGAGAGGATGCACTGCATGTAATCTTCTCATGCCAGCACGCGCGCGCCACTTGGTTCAGCTCGACTCTGAGCCTCAGAACGTCACTCAATCACAATGGCATTCTTAGGGATGTGCTAATAGAATTGTGGGATCCTCTTGATGAAGAACATATAGCTTCTTTCATGATCTTATTATGGTGTATATGGAAGGCCAGATGCAACGTGGTTTTTCAAGAAAAGGTGGGCTCTCCGCAGGATACGATTAAGGTGGCGCAGGGATACAATTACAACCAGGGCATGGGAGCCTTTCTTTTTCAAAAGAGACGCCCTCTCAACGTGCCTCTCCAACCACATCTCGGCAACCACTTGCTGGTTTTGTCGCCCATGTAGATGGATCTTTCGACACCTCAGGTAAAGGAGGGACGGGATTTATTCTATGTAAGGATGAAATTCTGACTGAATACGGGGTTAAGGGTTATGCAGAGGGTATATCCCCATTCCACATAGAGGCATGTGCTCTGCATGCCGCCATCCAGAAAGCAATTGAGCTACAAATAGAAAACTGTCTTTTTGACAGACTCTGAATTGCTGGTGACAACACTGGATAAGAGCAAGAGATTCCAGCCTCTGCTAGCGGCAGACTGGCGATCCTACAACAAATTGATGAACACGGCTTACCTCCTTGCAACTCGGACAAACTATGTTTGCGTACACGTTCCCAGAGAAGAAAATCAGATGGCCCACTTCTTGTCTAATCGAGCGCGAATTGATCAATTTGCCTTCTTTGGATTTACCTATCCAACTTTTGCAAACCTATGATGAAGGAGGTTCCGACGGATCTTTGTTATATATGCCTCTGTTAAAATGAAATCAATGTAATAGCTAGGCATGTAATGACGCTGTTCGTTTTAATGAATCTGCCTACGGGCTTTTAACAAAAAAAAAAAAAATTTATTTCTTACAAGGAAAAAAGGTGGATACATTATTCAACGAAATATTTGATTCCCAACTTTTTTTTGTCTTTTATTAAGAATTGCGTTGTATTTTGAATTTTTTTACAACACAACAAATTGACCTTAATAATAACTATTAGCCTTGGCCAGTTTCCGAGATTTTTATTTTTACCCAAAAAAAATTAATTTAATATAATTAACCAAGTTTCGGAAAAAATTCTATTTGTACCCAAACCGTAAATAATATTTACGGTTTGAAAAAAAAATTCAAACCGTAAATATTATTTACGGTTTGAATTTTTTTTTTTTTTTTAGAGAAAAATAGCTAAAATGCTGAAATGAATATAACACAAAAAAATCGAATTGTTTTTTAAAATATTTGTTAGAAAATACGCTACGAATATCGCCGATTTTGTGCTAAAATACGGTAAATTACAATAATTATGCTAAAATACGGTAAATTTACTAAAATGCTGAAATTACAATAATTATGTAGAATTATGCTAAAATACAGTAAATTACGCTAAATTACGTATGAATTGGGATGATATTTTCACTGAAAAGGCGAAAAACGACGACGAAACTTTAAACGGCCATAAAACGGCGCTCGAGTGTCCGATTTCAGCAAATGACCACTTTTCGGAAAGCTTGTGAAAATGTGCATCGTCCGTGCTTGTGATGCTAGATTGCCAAATTCAGAATCGCCAAAAAACAAAGAGAAGGGCCTCAAAACTTCAGTTGAAGTTTCCGATTAAGATTTTCATTTCTATTCTTCAATCTACGTAGCTCAGTAAATTAGTTATCTAATGAACTTGTAGAATACCAATTTTTATTATTTTTTGGAATTTTTTTACTATTTTTTATGATTTATGAAAGATGCCACAAAATCGGCCCAATTCATACGTAATTTAGCGTAATTTATCGTATTTTAGCATAATTCTACATAATTATTGTAATTTCAGCATTTTAGTAAATTTACCGTATTTTAGCATAATTATTGTAATTTACCGTATTTTAGCACAAAATTGGCGATATTCGTAGCGTATTTTCTAACAAATATTTTAAAAAACAATTTGATTTTTTTGTGTTATATTTCATTTCAGCATTTTAGCTATTTTTCTCTAAAAAAAAAAAAAAAATTCAAACCGTAAATATATTATTTACGGTTTGAGTACAAATAGAATTTTTTCCGAAACTTGGTTAATTATATTAAATTAATTTTTTTTTTGGGTAAAAATAAAAATCTCGGGGCCAGTAGTACTTTATAACTTAGTGCAAAGCATTCTCCTGTTTCTTAACTTTTCATTCACCTTCATTGACTCGAAGTACCAAACTGAGATGTGGCAACCTGATTTGTCCCTTGTCTTTTTTTGTTAATGATTTTATTATTCTAGTAATGAATTAACAATTCTGAGTTATTGTTGCATAAATAATTGATGGAGATGTTGATTACTGATACTTTGATTTAATGAAAAGTAAGTATTCTTTCTTGGTATATAGAACACTATGAATATAATTTATTGTGTACAACACTTGTCCAACAATTTGTGAGTTTGATAGGAAATATTCAACCGAAATTGTTGTCACTAGAGCTTATCCTTTGAGAACTGAATATGTACAGGGATTGCAACTCTAAGAGTACTCGATATCCACCTTTTTTTCTAGACGGGATATTTGGAGGATGACTTCTAGACCCCATAACAGACTAGGGGCCTGTTCGGCCCAAGGGAATAGACAAATTTGAACTGATTTTTTTTACTGTTCACGTGGGAAAAAAAATTCACTTTGAGTGAATTTTTTTTTCTCACGTGAACAATTAAAAAATCCGAATGAGCCCAAGATGTTATTTCACAAAATAAGTATATTTATACATTTCGTTAGAAATTTGAATGGCATCGTAATAAAAATCATCGGAATTTTTTTTTCCGTAGCCAAATCTAAGAGAAGAGAAATTAGAAAAGAAGGGGAAAGGCCGAAAGGAGTAATTGAGAGGGAGGGGTGAGAAAGGAGAAAATTGGAACCTATAAAGATGTTTTGTTAATAATTTTAAAAGAGAGATATTTTATTTGATAGTTTAAAAAAAAAAGGATATTTTATAAAATTTTCCATTCCTTACTGATTATTGTTCAAAATTGAGACTATTTTCATATAAAACTCTGAGGCCGTGTTCCACAAATTGAGAGTGAAATCTCATTAATAAAAGAGGAAAGAAAGAGACCGGAGTGAAACTTACTTACGCAGAGTGATTTTACACTCCAATTTAAAAGTAAAAATTTTACGCTCCAATTTGAAAGTAAAGATTGTTCCAAAAATCAACACATGCTGAACTTCCGACATTTTTAAAAATACCCAAAGTTAATTACGGATTAATAAAAATGCCCAACCACTTAACTTTTATTAAAAATGCTCAAACCGGCCATTTAATGGCCGATCTCTATTTAAAAGAGAAACCGGCCATTAAATGGTCGGTCCCTTTTTTTTTTTTATGTTTTACACCCCATTAATACCCAAGATCCAGTATTCTGCCAAATCTCGTGTTATTTTCATTAGTCTCGTGTTGTTTCGTTTGATAAGACAGGCGCGAGAAAGAATTCAGAGTCACAATTAAATTCGCAGACGTATCATTCAATTCAATATCATCCACGCAAAATGTGTTATTAAGAAATCCACACAAATTGGAATAAAAAAAATTCACAACATATAAATATTTGTGGATTAGTTTAAAAGTAAAAGTTTTACACTCCAATTTAAAAGTAAAAAGTTTACACTCCAATTTGAAAGTAAAGATTGTACCAAAAATCAACACATGCTGAACTTTCCTCCTCACCAAACAGTGCTCGTTTAACGGTCTGAAATAAGACTCACCCTAATTTTTCCTCCCCTACCTCCGCGTACCGCGTACCCCATCTGAAGCTGAGTAGGGGTGTTCAACCGGTCGATTCGAGTGAAACCGAACCTTTTTTTTCTGAACCACGGTTTGAACCGAACTTTTAAAACCCAACCGAACCGACCGAATTAAAATTCCAAACCGATCTAAACCGATTTAAACTTCGGTTTGTTCGGTTTAACCGAATACAGACATTTCAAGTTACAAATAAACATTTCAAAACCGGTTGGTTCGGTTCAAACCGATTTGGATAACATTTTTGATAACCACACAAGCCGGTTTTTGATAAACGGATCCATTATAAACCACACAAAATAAACCGATCAATTTTTTATTAAACCAATTGGTTCGGTTCAAACCGATTTGGAAATCCCAAAACCAAACCGAACCATTTAAACTGAACTTCTTCAAAAACTAAACCGAACCAAACTATTTAAACCGAACAACCGATCTAATTAAACTGAAATTTGCCGGTTCGATTTAAAACTGAAATTTGCCGGTTCGATTTAAAACCGAATAAACCGATACATTTGAACAGCCCTAAAGGCTAAAGCTGAGCCTGAATAACTATCCGCTCCTTTTGTTGATTACTTCTCGGGTCTCGCCGATCCCGCCCCATTATTTTCGCGCGGGAGATTGCACGACGAAACAATTCACGGTTGAGAGTGTAAGAGAAACTATAGCGCGATCCAAAAAAAAAAAACTATCATGTCGGCGCCGCCGCTACATCCGCCGCAACGAACGCCGGAGAACGCGCGTCGGAAGGCGTACAAGGGACAGGCGGACGTGAATAGCGGTCGGAGAAGGAGAGAGAACCAGCTGATCCAGCTCCGTAAGTCCCGTCGCGAGGATACCCTTACCAAGAGGCGTCGCGACGATGCTTCTACTCCCTCGACTGAGCCAGAACCCGACCTCGGATCCGCTAGGCCACTGTCCGACCCACCATCTCCTTCCGATCCTTCTCCTCCCGCAAGCACAACTGATGCGGATGTGAGCTAACTTCTTCTTATATTTTGATTTTGTAACTTTTTGTTCTTACAGTGAAGGTAAATTGCTGAATGAGTTTCATGGATATTTACCTTATCGGGGAGACAGTTTGATTGGAATAGGAAAATTCCATCTGTAAGCCTTCCTACTTCCAATCAGACATGCTATAAATTGACATCCCGAATTTCCGTGTAATCTCTATGAAGTTGCTAATTGACGTAAATTGCTTAGCAAATGACGTCGTTTGTGCGTGTCCTGTAACAACAAATTAAACATAGCCGGAAAAGAGCTTAAACTTCATTGTATTCTGAATGTGGCATCCGGTTTTAGGATCGTGACATTTTCATTAAATATGTTTTCTTGCATATTGGAATCAATCCATGAGAGATCATGCAGATCAATCCGTTTGATTCCTTTTACTATTTCAATTTTTGAGGTTTTGTTCAAGTCAAGCTGACTTCATCTTTTTTGTTTAGTTAGTCGAACAATCTCCTAGGAATTATCAATGGACTAGAGTCTGAGAATATTTCTCTGCAACTAGAAGCAACTGTCAGCATAAGGAAGATTCTATCTGCTGGTATAACAGGCTCTCATCACCTGTTCTCTTCTTGTTCCTTTTTTTTTGGGCAAATTACAGCCATGTTTACTCTCTGTACAAATACAAAAATTTGACATTTTTGAACTAACGCCCAAAATATTTTGGGTGATTTGCGAAATCCTCCCAACTGATTAAACTATGGACAGTCAAGCAACGTGACTTAGTTATCCCCTAACTTTTTTTTTTTGTCAAATAGAAATTATCCCTTATCCTGTGATCTCTGCCAAATTTATTTATTGATAATTTATCTGAAACTGGACCCCATTGCAGCTGCTGGACTTGATTTAGTTTATTTGTATACAAATAAGGAATGATGATCGTGTGTTACTTGCAAGTATATAGAACATATTACTAGTTGGAAATAAAGAAGTGCTATTGGTAGATATGGAGGTGGACGGAGACGGAAAATTGAGATTGAAGGACTGGATTAGTGTAGTGTAATTTCATTTTATAAGGGGAGCTGAAAACTATCGGTGCATGAAAAAATTACAAAGTTTAATGGACAAAATTACAAATTTTCAACAATTTGTGTGTGTGTGGCGGGGGGGGGGGGGGGGGGGGGGGGTGGGAGTTCCCTTCGCTTTCCTCCAACCCCTGCATAAAAATTATTTGGTTTAATCAAAAGTCTCTTAAATATTTTATAGACGGGAACTCTCTCGCTGAAGAAGTTATTAGAGCGGGTGTAGTGGCAAGACTTGTGGAGCTGCTTTTGAGTAACAAGAATCCCCAACTACAGGTATTGCTAGTTTCTATTTCATTTTCATTTATGTATTTCTAGAAAATTAAATTTATTTCTTTCTTTGGCAGTTAGAGGCAGCGTGGGCACTCACCAATATAACTGCTGGCACATCAGAGCATACTGAAGTTGTCACGAATGCCGGGGCTGTGCCGAAGTTGGTTAAACTTCTTGAGTCTTTACACAGCAATGTTAGAGAACAGGTTTGCTTTTGATTTGAGTTTTTTTTTGCTTTTTTATTTTGTTAAGCTATTACAATAAGTTCATTTTGTTGTCTTAGCAATTTTAATCCGAGAGCTTTTCCAATTACTACCATATGTGGCATTGTTAATCACTTGCTTAACCCGTTTTCAGTTCATGATGGTGGTTGTAGAAGAATTAATTAAATATTTGTTGGTTAGATAACCAACCAGGCGCTGCTGCTACATACAAGTCCCATCCACTTTTTTGGTGTCAGGTGGGGCATGCTGTTGACCCAATGCAAAGTGAAAACTACGAGTAAGATCACTTCTGTTACTGATCAGTACAAAGTGAGAAATATGGTAGTGGCCGATTATTATGTGCTAAATCTTGTATTTGCTTGGTTTGAAGTTGAAATACTAACCGTGCATTTTTCATCTGTGATAACGAGATTATTTTTGGTCTCCTTGTATATGCTTGCTAGGCTATGTGGGCTCTTGGAAATATAGCAGCTGATTCACAGAGGTGTAGAGAACTTGTATTTGATCATGGAGGTCTCGTTCAGCTGCTATCCCAATTCAATGAACATGCAAAAGTATCAAATATAAGAATGGCTACATGGACACTGTCTAATCTGTGCTTTGGGAAACTGCCATCTAAATCTCAGGTAATATTCTGATAAAATCTTTTGTTCAGCTCAATAATTTTATTCATTCCGTTTGTTATTTTGAATGCTTATTTCGGTACATGTTCTTTTTGCAAGCAATACTTGTCATGATAACTTGGTGCAATTGTACCATTATTTTCAGAGAATGTTCTTCTTCTTCTACAGAACTAAAATTCAAGCAAGATAAATCAAAAGATAGGGTCAAAATTCATATGAAATTGTTATGGACATATTGTATTGACTTACTTAAGAAGTTGTGGGGGGCATATCAGTCAATCCCTTGACTTATTGCTTCAAAGTTTGCTCGGAGATAAACCAAAACATAGTCTTGGCTAGATACAAATCTGAGAAATGTTGACTGGAGTTCACCAAAAAAAAGATTTTATATTTTTTTCTTTTTTTTCGTAACAGTCTTAAACCTGGATGGACTAGCTTATTGACTGTTCCCCTCTGGCCTATGTGTATTAGACAAAGGCTGTATTACAGATACTTCAGCAGCTGCTTAATTCAATTGACGAGAAGATTCTATCGGACACATGTTGGGCTGTATCTTACATCTGCAATCATGGCACCGATGAAATTCAAATGGTGATTGAGTTGCGTATTTGTCCACAATTTGTGAAGCTTCTGATGTAAGACTCAAGTGGCATTTTTTGTCTTTTTAGATTTTTTTTTTTGTGATATATAAAATCAATTTTTCCAGGCATTCATCGCCTAAGGTTGTTACTCCTGTAATGTTGGCCATTGCTAATGTCTCAAGTGCAGATGATTCTCAAGTTCAGGTCAAATTTATAGCTTTTTTTGGCTTTGACATTAGAAATACTCAGATCTCAATTTATTTTAAGGATTATCTTGCCAAGTAGTCAATGAGTTTTGGTAAATAATTCCCAAAAGTTTAATGTTTGCACCTAATCCAACTAGATCATTGCAAAAGATGCCAACCTGTCAGATTAGTAGATGGATTATGTACATTTGAAATATATATTCTGTTGACTGATTTGACGTCTACTTGTGATTTGTTCTTTTCTGGAACAGAAGTAAAGCCAATTGGTTTGATTCCCAAATCTGCAGATTAGATTACCAAGAGACTTACTGCATTAAAATGAAATAGCACGAGCTTTTGTGTCAGAATACCAAAAGTTCGGTGTTAGCAGCAATTATGAGTGGTAATTATATGTGAATTAGGTCAGTATTAGGTTCAGTATAAGGTCTTATACAAGTAAATATAACTTGTTTTAATCCTGGGTTGTTATCTCTGTGCATGCAGTGTCTTATAGATATTGGATTACTCCAATGCTTGCCTAAACTTCTTGTAAGGAATTATCAAAAAATCATAAAGAAACAAGCTTGCATGATAGTTTCCAATATCTGTGCTGGCATGACTACTCAAATTCAGGTTAATATTTACTGTTTGTGTGGTTTATAATGATTATCTTTTCTATTCTTTTACGAAGTCAAATTCAATATGTATGGCAAATTTATGTTCATTTTATATCAGGCTATAATTGATGCAAAAATGGTTCCTCTTCTTATACAACTAAGCCAGCATGGTGAGACCGATATAAAGAAAGAGTCAACATGGGCTATTGCAAATGCCACCTCTGGTGGCTCTCCCGAGCAAATTCGGTTAGTTTCTTTTTGTCTATGCTGCGCCGATACTCCAAAGTTCCTGTGTACCTGCATCGGACATATAGCCGATATGATACGCATACGCATACTATATGTATTGGCTATGACATCTCGCATATACTTTTTTAAGGTCAGTTGGCGATTACCAACTGACCACCTCAGGCATCGCATAATAATTATATAATATATTTGGCTCAACCTATTCAGTCAAGATACCAGTATGACAGTATCCAAATGCTGCATTCTTTTGTTAATTGTATTGTGGGACTGAAAAGCGGTGGTCTGGAAATTGGATCAGGGTGCTTTTTTGTTCTTTTTAATTCTCCATGAAATTTCATTGCTGCTGATGATCATATACACCTTATTTACAGATCTGCATTTATTGAAAACAAAAATCATGTACTGAAATTTTTATGAAATAATACCTGGTATTATTAATTAAAAATGTACCTTGGCTGAAAATCATATTATATCCTAAGTTTTTGAAAATTGCTGTATCATCGTATCTAATACAGTACTCATATCCAGATCATGTAGCATAGATTCTTTTTCTTTTTCTTTTTTCTTGCTATTTTCTAAACTAACAAAGAATTGGGCTAACAATTGAACTTTCTACAGCTCTTTGGTGGGTGACGGATGTATCCCAACACTATGCAATGGTCTCAAGTTTTGTGATCCTGATCTGTTATATGCATGCTTGAATGGGCTGGAGAGCATACTTAAGGTGGGAGAAATGGAGAAGACAAAGGACGGAGCTGGTATGAACACATATGCTGTATTAATTGAAGAATGTGGGGGTTTGGATAAATTGGAGAATCTGCAGGATTTCGATAATGATGCTATTTATGAAAAGACCATCAAGTTATTAGAAAGCTATTGGCTAGAAGAAGGCGGTGAAAGCGAGGCACCCAAAGAGCCTAGCCCCGATGATTCTTAGGTAGGTTAGTATGAGTTAAATATTATAAAGATAATATTGATAAAATGGAATTTGTGACTTGCTCTTAAGTGCCACTGAACATACGGGCTGATGGTAGTGGAACTTGCAGAGGTGGATCCATGTATAGTGAATGGGGGTCAATTCATTTTCTTTGTACTTGTGATTTTCTATTTAGTTCAGAGAAAAATGCTATGGTTATTGTAAAATATTACAGTTGATCTTATACGCAGCATGAAAAGTTTTATATGATTGATTCCCACTTACATTTAACTTCCCTAGCTTGAAAATCTGGTTTCACATCTGGGCATGTGTCTTCTCCTATGGAGACCCAGGTTCAAACTTCAGCAGGGGTTGAGCTGGAGATGGCGAATTGGAAGGGGTAGTGTAGTGAGAATGGATTTGTAATTAGAAATAAAGATTGCTCCAATGAATGTCACTGATATAGGAATGATAACTTTTGCTTCTTAGTTTTGATGGCAATAATTCATTAAATTAATTGATAGCGGTAATTTGTTTCTGCATTTGAGAACAAAATTAATAACATTTGAATGTTGTTGCCACATATACACTTGAAAGTTGAAACCATGTGCGGGCCCTCTTGTTTGTTTATTTAAAGTTGTTTGAACTATCTAGCCTACAATAAAATATTAATGTATCAATATGTTACTAATCTCACTTGCTCATTTTTTTTATATGATTACTGTTGCTTTTGCTCAGTGAATAAAAATAGTTATGTTGAATTGTTGGAAAAAAGAAGAAGTTATTTCTACATAAAATTTTGGACGCATTAATTATATAATTCTAGACTTTAGTTCATTAAATCTAAGTAATAAAATTTTGAACCTCGTCATAAATAAACAAGGTTTAACTGCAATAATTCATGACAAATTAACTGCCTCCAATTAATCATGCAAAATATTTTTCTAAAATATGTTTATACTTCTTGCTATAACTGTTTAGAATAAATTTCTATGAAATTGACTTTCAGAAAATATTAACATGTTCTTTTTGTTTAAAAGGAGCAAATGTTAACATGTTCAATTTCAAACAAAAATGGCTACCATCTTTATTTCTAGGCCAGGTTTAGAGGCCTAACACTTTCAATTGTAGCCCGCTTTGATAATATTGGGAGTGCTAAAACAGTTATGGGCCATATTCTACAAGCTTAACATTCCACGATTATATCCCGTTCTGATAACATCCGGCCCACTAAAACCTTACCATATCCTCCAGTTGTGCCGATTCATCGGAGCCCAACTAATTTAGCAAAGCAATGGAGTCTTCTCTCTTCACCCTCCACCGTGCACCACCTAACCTCTCCATATCATCGCCGCGTGTCCTGCACCACCTCCCCTCGCGCCTCCCCCAATCACAGTATCGCCATAAAACTTCCTCGAGAACGACACGAACCGCGCTCCGCGCTGTCGCCTCCGCCTCTCCCGACCCTGTCGCTGCTCCGGCGAGTCCGTTTGAGGGTTCGTATGCGAATGGATCCCAAACGCAAGGATTGTACTCTGCGAAGGTATACGATCTGACGGTAGAGAACGTGGATCGGGTGTTAGATGACGTTAGACCTTATCTGATTTCTGATGGCGGGAACGTGGATGTGGTGTCCGTTGAGGATGGCATCATCTCCCTCAAGCTTCAAGGTCTGTATAAAGAATTAATTAGATTGATTGTTTTTTTTTCTTGTAGGTATGCTGTGCTAAGTATGTTAATGCGGATGTGCTAATATATTTAGAGTATGGAAAATAGTTGTGTTGCTTGAAAATTGGAACAAACCAAGAGATGCTTTTTATTGCAGTAGGATATTCATTGTAGCATTTCTAGTTAACTACCAGTGTAACAGTGGTGTTGTACGGACAAGGTGATGTCAATACTTAATACCAGTATAAGTATGTATCTCAGTATCTGGCTCTAGTAGAGCATGCTGATATTGAATATTGACAATGCCCAACCAGACTCAACCTTTGATTTTACAATGTTACCTGAATATTGATCTGAATTGAATCTTTTTTTATGAAAATTTAATCTAATAATTAACACTTGTTGTAATCCATTTAGTGCTTATTATTGCAAAAGTTTTGCATGTCAAAACTAGAAATTTGCTATACTGAGCTATTTTTATTAGTATGTTTTGAAGCTCCACTTTGTTATAATTGAAAATTGCTGCTTTGAATAAGAGTTAATTTTCACTTGGAGAAGCAGAGATTTGTAGGTAAATTTACATATAATACCTCTTGCTTAATAAAGGAATTCAGTCAAAGTAATTGGTCCATATCTGCTATCATGCATTTAATTTTTAGTTAAATTTATGTATTTTTATGGGAGAAGTTGCTTATCTAAGATAATACTTCCTTTTCTGTGTTCCTTGTGTCAATATAGTCCTTTAAAACTGATCAGATAAGCAATGTAAAATTTTGGTGAATAGTTATCTTCCTCACCTCCTCATATTTAAAGGCACTCTCATTCTTATAGAAGTAACAATCACTTGTATGGTTAGTGTACTTGGCTCACCAGGGGCGGATTTTCTATCAAATTTTGGGATCAATTGACCTTCATTAATGAACTGCTTTGCAAGCTCTAAAAAATCCAAAATTGACCCAGAATATGTTTATAAAAATTGCTTTGTATGACCCCATACTTTTACAATAATACATTGGAGCTAGAAATATGCTTTACAATGTACAGAACTGTATTGCTGATCGGTGATCCTCATTAAGAGAATTTGTACCTCTGCCTCTTATGAAGCTTGTTTGTTGCATCAAATTATATTACAACAGTATCAACAAAAAAAGTGGCAAACAATTGATAACATTTATTTAATAATAAAATAGGAGCATGTGGCAGCTGCCCGAGCTCAACGACCACCATGAAGATGGGCATCGAGCGCGTGCTGAAGGAGAAATTTGGTGACACTATCAAAGATATCCGGCAAGTTGATAACGAATTACCGACAGAGACTACTGTTGAGGTTAGTTACCACTTATCCAGCACTAGTGTTATGTTTGGTTGCTACTTAAATTTATGGAGGATTAAGTTGCTTACTCCATCTTACTCCAATTTTACACCTCGTTTGGCAGCTTAAGTCATGGTTTAAATTAATCTGTATGGAGGAGTAAGAAATTGGGAAATGAATTTCTGTCAATGACAGTGGAGTAAGTTAATCCACCTAGAGGGTGGAGCAACTTAACTCTGGATTAACTCAAATTTTACTTCATCTCACTCCTATTTTACTCCTCGTTTTTGCAGTTTAAGTGTGGAGTAAGGGGTTACACCACCTCTTACTCCATTTTTGACTTACAGCATGAGCCCATTTAACCATAGAACTTTTTCTGTACTTCATATTTACTTACCAATTACTTGTTCTTGTCATAAAACTATCCCCACAATGTGTTGTTGTAGAAGTGTAGTTGCACATGTATAAGACCTTTTTTCAATGCTTTGCAACTGAGCTTTGCAGCAGGGGTTTTATTTGCAAAGCTTTACACATTCTGGGGTTTTATTTGCCAGAGACCTGAGCTTTGCAACTTGCGAATTACGATAGCGGACCGAAAAGAGGATTTTTTATCCATAGAAATTAATAAATCAACGAAAATAGAAAAAGTGGTTGGTTTGCAACATTTTTAGAAAGATTGGGATCAAGTTCTCGATCCAAAATACAACAACAACAGCGGCAGCAGCAACAACAAAGCTTTTAGTCCCAAACAAGCTTTTTTCCATAAAAAGGCTATATTTTACGGTAGCTCGCCACGCCTATCACAATCCTCCTTTTTCCTGACTTGGACAAGGAAACTACACAGGCGGAGTTAGGCGGAGTTAACAGATACAAAGTATATATTTTTTTATTCATTCGGCACAACTTAACAGAGATCATTGATAGAAAAAAATATATTAAAACTTTGGATCGGGACCAATGATCCCGATCCAAAAACTTTGGACCGGGACTTGATCCCGATATTTCTATTAATGTTGCAAATCAAACACTTTCTATTTCCGTACCTCTTATTTTATTAATTTCTACAGATTAAAAATTCTCGACTGAAAATATACATGTCACTTTTTCAAGTCATTGTTTTTCTTCATTAAGCGGATGCCATATGATGTTGGATAAATTTATAAGTGACTAAACTAGACCTAATGCCACAAATTGGTTACGGTTGAAGGATCCTGAGGAAATGCGAAACAAGAACTGAAGAGAAAATTTCAAGAGGGGTGGAATAAACTTGATCAGTTCAAATTAAAAGTTCAATAGCTCCGTTCCCTTTGTATAATGAAAGATGAGCAACCAATCAGTGGCATGAGGTATATAGTCTTATCACCTCCATATAAACTAATATAGGCAGTTAATCGAAATGGTTTCATTTGGAATTTCCACTAAAGGCCTTCATTGAAAAAATTATCATTGTTTGACTTCATTGCATTTTGTATAATTTAACATGAGGATTTATGATCTTAGGCTGTGAACAACCATCTGGAAATACTGAGGCCTGCTATAAAAAATTACGGTGGAAGTGTGGAGGTGCTTTCGGTGGATGGCGAGGATTGCTTGGTGAAATATGTTGGACCCGAATCTATTGGCAGTGGGATCAAAGCTGCCATTAAAGAAAAATTTCCTGATATTGTTAATGTTGTTTTTTACTGAGTAGATGGTTCTACTCAACCCTATATGGTAATTAGATGAAGGCATAGATGCATCTTTAGCCCGTGGGCCGACACTTGTGCATATGTTAAGGGAGAAAAAACAAAAAAAAGTTAGGTAATGATATTGTTTTACCTTTATAATATACAAAACTCAGAAAAGCCTATCACTTTTATATGATGTGGTCAGTGTGGTCTGCTAAAGTTCCCTTCTGCAATCTGCTACTAAGTGTCAAACAAATAACGCACTTTCATAAAAATTAACATTTATAATTAGTAAAATAGCGAGAGGTAAGAATAGCACCAAAATATGTGTGGATCATTTCAATATTTACATTTAGGAATTGAAATTACGATACAGTTGGGGAAAGAAGTTTACTATTGTAATGCAAAAAATGAACTAGTTCTTGGAATACTACTGTTTTCATGTAATCTCCATTGTTAAAGCATTTTATGAAGTTAATAAACAAAAAATTTAGATTGCATACTGTGACAATATATTCGCTGTAGTTGAAATAGACGTTCATATTTGGTCAAAGAAATCTTTAAGTTGGTGTATGTACCATTGTACCGTATTGGCAGGTGCAAACAAAGAGATGCAAAACAATCCAAATAATATTATTGTCATTGATATCAGTAATCTTTGCTTCTATTTCGTGGATTTTGCTGTGGAGGTATACTGCTAGAATGAAACTAAGAAGCAGAGATAAATAACAATGATAGTCCTTGTTAGATTTTACCTTATGACAAGTCTCTATCAATTTTTGTCCCTTTTATTTTCTTCATTCGGATATTGTTTTCCCGTGAAATACCTTCCAAATCTAGCAAAGATAAGTTGGTCATCAGAAATTGACAATCTCTTGAGTCTTGGCTCAGAGAAGGACAGCCGACATTTTTATTAATATCCAAAGTTAATTACAAATTAATAAATATACACGTTAGTTGGATTTTTTTTTAAAATGTCCAAATCGGCCATTAAATGGCTAGTCTTTTTTTTTTTCTCCACCGTCTATTAAATGGCCGGTTCTCAAAAAATATTTTTATTTCAGACCCTATAAATATACATTTTTTTCTCTCCTCCCTCTTATAACTCACTCAACTCACAGAAGAAAATGAGAGAAAGAGAAGGCGATTTCTGAGGTAATTTGAGGCGATTTTCCGGGGCCAAAATGATGAACAATAACAACCGAGGTAGATCGTTCTATCGTGGCCTAGCGAGAGGAGAGTCAATTAGTGATTGAGGTAAAAATGAGGAATAAAAAGAATAAATGTCAAGTATGCTGTGATAATTAGAACTGTCAAGTATGTATGATGGAGGAATTTCTTAGATGGCCTATTCGGTATGAAATTTCAGATGATGACTTTGTCGAAAACCCCTACGGCTCTTGTTTGAAAAAATAAGAAGGTTGATCTAAAGCCTCCAACATCGGACAATGAGTTTGTTCCATGTACTTATACTGGTAAGGCTAGCACTTCGTCTGTTGTGACTGATCCAGATCCGGCAATATCGGACGAGGAGTTTATTCCATGTAATTTCAAGACTCGTTCTAAGTAGTATTATTAGAGTTTAAAATTTGGATGTATTTGAGCTGAATACATTTTAGTTGGATGAATTAGGGTAGTAAAATTAGGGTTGTAAATTTTTTGAGTTTTTTTAGTGTCTATTTTGTAGACTTTATTTCATAAATTCAGAGTTTATTTAGACTTAATGTATTGACATGCATGTAGACTTGATGTTTCTCTACATTTGAATGTGGTAAAAAATAGTGAAGTTATAAAAACTTATATTCAACTAACCCATAACTTAGTTTTAATAAAATTCACGCAAATTGCAAATAAAATAGTTATGAAAGCAGCATCTAAATAAACAAGTTCACAACATGCATCAAATGAGAAAAAATTAAATCACCTATTACTACTACGCCTAAAATTAAATCTGAGAAACCGACCAGTTGCAGAAGATGGCCTACCAGATGGCTCTGTTTGGCTTTCAGATGCCCTTGTACGCCTACCAGTTGACCTCATTGGTTGGCTTCCAAATGGCTCTCTTTGCACCCCAACCGCCTCTCCTCATATGGCAACTGCCTCTCTTCTACAAACATAGCAGATGCATCTTTCTAGGTTATAAGCGGTGCATTCGTAAATCATGGTTTTCAAGTCCCAAAGTGAGATATCATCGAGAACCATGAATGAATTAATTGGTTCTTTAGAGTAATAAATCCATATGTATTAGTAAGAAACTTCACGCCACAGTGTAATGAAATCATGGCCATGACCAACAAACTATATTTTGGTAAATTGTAAATAATTGTCGGGTTACTAATTTAAATATATAGGTTATTGAAAAAAAATTAAAATAAAATAATTTTTTTATAAAAAATTAAATAAAAAAATTACCTAAAAATCGTCTCAGAAATCTCCTTCTCCTTCTCTCTTTTTCTTCATCTCTTTTTCTTATGTGAGTTGAGTGAGTTGTGAGAGAGAAGAAAGAGAAATATGACTATTTATAGGGTCTGAAATAGCAAAAAAAAAAAAAATTGAGAATCGGTCATTTAATGGCCGGTTTGAACATTTTAAAAAAAACCCAGCTAAGGTGATATATTTATTAATTTGTAATTAACTTTGGATATTAATAAAAATGTCGGAAAAGAGAGAGAGAGAGACTGCCAAAAAAAGTTGAAAAATTCAAAAAAAGAAGCAGAGAGAGACACGGAGCGAGTAAAAAGGTAACCTCTCCTTGCAGGAGAAAGCTGACTCGGATCATGCGTTGATAAAGAAAGCCACTGCACATGTTAGAGTGCGCAGTGGTAATTACTGTGGCTTTTATTGCTAGGGCTGTGATTTTGATTTTTTTACAGGCGTGCATTCAAACTTTGATTCTTTTGTCATGTGCTGTATAAAATAGAGGATGTGTACTAAATGTACTATACCTCAAAAAAAAAAAAAAAGGAAAAGATTTCACAAAAATATTGTAAAAGTTATATTAGGTCAAAACATATATTGTCACAAAATTATAAAACGCACTATCTTAAGATTTTTGTTTTTATATTAAAAACAGTTTTCTTATATCTATGAAAAAAAAAAATACACTAGCTAACATACTTGTATTTATTGAAAAAAAAAATACTAAGAAAATATCACGAGTTATCTTTGATTAGAGAGCAAGCAATTAATACCTCAGTAAATAGGTCGATTTCATTGGTGATAGGAATTTCCCATCGAACGGTGGATAGTTGATCTGATCTCTTTTTAATTTACCACTCCACCTATCACGGCTATATATCACCTATATATAGTTACTAGTATCGTGCCCGTGCGTTGCAACGGAATATATAATAAGATAACAAAAATAAATTCTCATACAAAATGACAAATTTTTATAAAAAAAATAAAATTAGAAATATATTCTAGATTTATTACAGTAATATGTATATAAATAAGATGTATATAAATAAGGAAGTAGATAAATAAGGAAGTGAACAAAAAAATGATTTGCATTGTGATCCGCCGTATAGAAAATATCAATTGGAGATGGAGAAATAAGGAAACAAATAATTATATCGCTAAATTTTAGAATCTGTTTAATTTTAATTGTAACGCATCGTGTGGCGGTAGATGTGGCGAGTATGTTTGTAACTAAATTTAAACTTCTACACATAAAACAAATGCATTTAATCAAAAGAAGATATATTATGTGATTGGAGAGCTGAGATTAAATTCAAAAATTAATCTTTCAATCGTAGCCGTTGGCGGATCGGACACCAAACGTGCTTAATAATGGAATGGAGATATACCACAGGAGAAATAATACCAATTTAATACAATGATTGTTATACTGGTTTAATTAATTCAAGTTGTATGATAACAGTAAAACCATATATTATAATATAAAACATTAGGCAATGTAAGTATAAATAACCAGCTAGAAAACTAAATATAAATAAACTACACAAAAATTATAAGGGCTTGTTCGGCAAAACACTGTGCCCGTGGAGAAAAAAAAATTCAGTTAGGGCCTGTTCGGCATTCACTGTTCACGTGGAAACAAAAATTCACTCAGAGTGAATTTTTTTTTCCTACGTGAACAGTAAAAATCAGTTCAAAAATTTTGCTTTCCTGTGCCCATTCCCCATCCCACTCCTCCGCCGAACACCCTTAGGGCATGTTCGGCTGCAGCGTGATTTTTACTGTTCACGTGGGTAGTGAATTTTTTTTTCCCACGTGAACAGTAAAAATCAATTCAAAATTTTTGCTTTCCTGTACCCATTCCTCAGCCCACACTGCAGCCGAACAGAGCCTTAGAGTGAATTTTTTTTTCTCACACGCACAGTGTTTCGGCCATTCAAAAATTTTCATTCCCGTTCCCATTTCCGTTCCCTTTAGACGGCCGAACATGTCCTAAATATTTAGCAATGTAGGTATAAATCCCAAATAATTTCACTCTAGAAAATAAGTCTAGGTCTGATGAGCGTGCCTCGTTATGAGCGCTCGTTAAATAAATTGAATTTAGAAAAACGAATGTTCATGAGCACTTAAAAAGTAATGATGCTTAAGTGTTTCCGTTATATCATATATCAACATACAAATTGCAGCTTTAAACACATTTTTTTTAGGAACTAAGTCTTATTGCAGTGGACATGTTTTTTTTTTTTGTGGCAAGCGAGCTCAGAGCTAAGTCTAGTTGAAATTCTGAATCCGTCCTGATTATGCGACAACGATCTCTTTGTATCCCAAAACAAAGTATAGTTTGGATTTATTTTATCAATTATAATTTGATGTCAGTATTGCATTAAGAAATTTGCCTTGTGTGAAATTAAAATGCAAGTAACCTTGCTTTTGTTACTTTTATTATAAATAACCAAAAAAATTAAAAAGAATAAATAAGATTGAGGATTTAGTTGGAGATAGTGGCTTGAAAAAACCCGGCTAGTTCAGGACCGGACCGGACAACCCGTGGTTCGGATCGGACTGTGCCTCAAATCCGGACGGGACCGGACCAAAGTTAGGGACGGGTCTAGCACGGGTTTTGTTCAATTTTTTTCCCTAGACCCGTGTAGGACTGGACCGTGGGAACCCGTGGACCTGTGCCGGACCGGACCGGACCAAACTTGGACCGCCCCGGGTAGAACCGAACCCAACCTGCCCCAAAGCCGCGTAACCCTAGACCAAGACCCGGACCCGCGCCAACCCCCCCTAACCCGGACCCGGACCCGCACCAAACCCGCCCCCGGACAGCACCAGACCACGCCAGACCAAACCCGAACCCGGACCGAACATTAGACCAGACCCGAATCGTGTTAATTTGGACCACGGTCCAAGCACGGATTTCGACTGACCTCCAAAAATTGAACCCACCAGACCCGGACCGTGTAACCCGCCCAACCCGTGTGAACCGTGGACCATTGGAGCCGTGGCCCGGCCGGATCTGAACCGGACCGGCCGAGACTGTTTTCAAAACCCTAGTTGGAAATGATATCAGTACACATCATACAGCAATTACATAAGAAAATAGAACTTAATTATATTGCAAATAATGCAACTACCTAGAAATAAAGAAAATTAAAGTTTTACTTTATGAATCTTTTACGTGATTTAGGCAAAAGGGAAGACACTAGCCAAGGATCGAGAGGTCAGCCATTTCGTTTTGTGACCCCTTTGGTTTTGACTAATGCGTTTATTCTAGGAGACCGTGGCACTTGTTCCCTCATTCATTCTCTCCAGTACTCTTTTCAACTGTAATTTACCAGTTCAATGCTTTGTTCCACTAACAACAACTTTCCCAGTTCTTTTGACAGAGCAAATGGAAAATTTAGTGCAAGATGGTGAACAAGGTAAAGTTGCTTGTTTTGTTCTTTTTTGTCAAGTCCTAATTAAATAACTTTCTTTTTCAGTTATATAATGCTCATTTGACAAGTCTTTAATAATTTAACTTTTTTTTTGTCATTCAGTATTTATAAACATCATTTATTCACCATCCAATTAAGTTTTAAGATCAATATTGTACTTATCTAAAAAATCAGTAAAAAAATTCTAAAAAATATAAAATTTGATTTCCAAGCACATTTTAATACAAAGATCATAGTTAACGGTTCGGACTTTGAAAATAAAAATTAAAATATGGAGCATAATCGGAGCACAAAACAAATGGTACATTTTAACCCTACTATTTTTCTTTTAAAACATTTCTTTTGAAGTTAGTAACTGCTTTCTTCCTATAAGCGGCTTCACACTTGCTTTAATACCCATGCAGAATTAATGAATGATGCATCTACTAAAGCAAGGATTTTAATACGAAATAAATGACATCAAAGTTCGTGCACGAACCATCCATTGTATTTGTATATGTTGCCACGTCAGCTCAGCTTCTATTCTATCATTGTGCACGGCAACTGAGAAACATTGTGCTTGTAACTTCGGCTCTTTTGAGATACCTAACGATTAATAATATTAAAATCCCCTTCGAACCAACTAAAAATTTGAGCAAGGCCATGCATGCAATTTTGTTGCCACTAAATTATGAGAGCCAATCTGTTATTGTTTGTTAAAAAAAGTTAAATGGAGTGAAATTGGAATGTGTACTGTTGGGTGTTATATACTGCTATTAATTATTTTGGAATCAAATTAAAGGAGCAATTGCTCTCCCTACAACTACAATACCCTTTTTCTCTGGTCCAGAAAAGCATTTTAAGGACCTGTTCAGCGGACACATGGGCAGAAAAATGAACACAGGAACAGAAAAAGTTTGAACTGATTTTTACTGTTCACGTGAGAAAAAAAAAATTCACTCTGAATGAATTTTTTTTTCCCACGCGCACAGTAAACGGCCGAACAGGTCCTACGCGCTTGATTATTGATATATTCAAGCGGAGTGGTACAAGTACCAATCATCCAACTTTCCTCTGTTTGAGAGCAGTTTGCGGGAATTCAGATCACCTCCAGTACCGGGCGTATAATTACTAAATCTATACCGTACCGTATAAATCTCAAAAACGGACTCCCTATATATATTTAAATAGATACCGAATTTTAATTTCTCGGATGGGAGTTAATTTCAACTCATTGAACCCTATGTTTCATATGAAAATATAAAACAGTTTGAATATTTAAACTTTAAAATACAGAAAGTTACTTGCTTCATGAATTATTAAATCACCTGGGACCATCTCCTATTATATATCAGTAACTCTTCAAACGCAGTTAAAGGCCACCACTACCCACCATTCATCTCAAAAGATTTCCCAGCTGTTGCCTCTGACTCCAAATCTCTTGGCTTTTACTCCCCTCACCTCTTTCTTCCTTCTCTCTCTCTCTCTCTCTCTCTACAAGGGGAGCACTGTGCCTCCTTGTTTCTCTCTCCACTCTTTCTGGCATTGACTTTTGCACTCTTGATGTGAAGTCTCTTTGTTTCTTCTCTCTCATGTAAAACCTTATATATTACCAAGGTTGCTATCTGTGTTACATCCTTGTACACCGCCATCTATATATCTTACTATCCCTTTGCTCTCTCTCTCTCTCTCTCTCTCTCTCTTGAAATCTTACTGTCCCTTAAGCACGACGGACTGGAAACATGCAAGTCTCCATGGGTTTCTTCAAATACCTAGTAAGTGCAAACAAATTACCAAAAAAAAAAAAAATGAAGGAGAAACAACGATTATCATTTCCTTGTCTACTTAATTCATCAAAATTTCTTTTGCATATCATATGTATTCAACTGAAAACGAACAAACATGCATCTTCATCTATGTGCATGCATGGAACCGTGTGAGTGGTTGTCGATGTACTGTCACACATTACATGGAATATCACATGGAATCACAAAGCATATATAAGCATTTGTTTTGTAATGTAATTTGGACTAGGCAATTTGACTATATAAAGATTCTGTTTCTTCTGATGTTAATAACCATTTTTTTTTTTTTTTGTGATGCTGTTTCTAGGAAGCTATGCACTCAAAACCGGCTGTTCTACAATATATGAATTATCCCAAAGGCACTTCCAGGATTCTCATTATTCTCCAAAAAATGTTCAGCTTAAATGTTCTTCAATACTTTTAGATTTGAAATGACGCTATCCTGATTGAGCTTTTTCTTCACCGTCATTTTTTTATTTAACTTTTTTATTATTAGTTTTATAAAAACCTGTGTTATTCTGTTCTTGACCTTGTAAGACCTTTTCTTGACCTTGTAAGACCTATCCTATCCTTCTTCTATTCTCTTTCTTTCTCAAAATTTCCCCCTCTGCTACCCTGTCTATCCCTCCTGAGCTGGTTTTCGCCATAGACTTTGAAGTATCTACACATTTTGTATAAAATGAATGCTATTTTAGGATGCTTTATATATCAAATTGCAGTCAAACTATTTATGTTGAAGTTTGATTAGCTCTTTATTTTTAATTTTTTTTTGTATTTTTGTTTCTTTTGGAAAAATGTAATTTTTGGATGTTTGAGTGCAAAAGGATGTGACAGTGAAATATTCTTCTTGGGACAATATGATGTGGTTACTGAATGGGACCATAGAGGGCGTGTTTGGATTAAATGGACCTACTCACTGCATTATGGGTCCCAAAATATTAGATGAATTAATATTATCTGCATATGTAGTATTTTAGATTGCAACTATATTTATCATGATATTATCTGACATACAATTAACTACAGATACGTAGAGCTACTAGCTAACAGTTTAACACACACATATCATTTTATTGAAGTATTAATCTCCATTGTTATACTTTTTCATAAACGTTATTTGTAAAATCCAAATTCACTTAAACCAGAATAACTGAATTAAAAATGCCAGTTTGCTTCTAAAAAATGTCTCAAAGACTCAAAGTGAATTTGAGACTAAAGATTGAGTAGAACTAGGGTGCTCCTAAGCTCACCAAGCCCTTCGTGAGCACGACTCTAAAACCTATCGAATTGACTTCAAACGACATTTTCAAACCGTTAGATGTTCAATCTATATTAAAATGTGCTTGGAGACCAAATTTTACATTTTTTGAAATTTTTTTACTATTTATTAAGATGGTTTGAAAATCGCTGTTTTTATTAAAATTTTGCACCATTGGAAAACAGCGATTTTCAAACCATTTCGTGTCTTTCGTGTCTACCGTTTCGTGACTCGCGTGTCCCGTGCCGTGCCGTTCCGTGTTCCGTGCTATGCCGTGCCGTGACCAAGGCAATTTTTGTGCCGCCCCGTGTCTTCTTTGCTAACAATTAGTTACGGCACGCGAATGGTCACGACACGGGACACGCGAGTCACGGCACGTAACCGACATGCGTGCCGTGTCATTCCGTGACGGAACCGGCTCCGCCGTGCCATTTTTCCCAATCTAGTTGTGTGTATAACACATGTACTAGAATTGGTCGTTGTAAAGCAAAAAAGCTATACTTTCTGGCACATGCTTTCTGCTTGCAAACAGTTGAAAGCTTTCATTGAGGAAGAGAATAGAGCTTGAGGTGTAGTACTACGCAATGAGTACAGGCCTCTCTTGAAAGGTTTTATTGGTTGCTGCCAAATGCCAATTGGTTCATTTTCGTACCTTCACCTGGAAAGTTGTGGTAAAGAATATGTGCAATTTGGTGGCGTTTCTTGCTTGCTTCCTGAGTCCTGAGTCCTGACTCCCAATAAAGAGTCCATATCCTCCTCTGAGGTAACATAATATTTCTGTTTAAATCCAGACCGTCTAATTAGAATCTGGACCAATCTCTGGCCCTTTAATATATATTTATGCGGATTTTGATAGAACGGTTCTGATCTAGATTTCTAAGTAGGTGACATGAATTCCCTAATAAAGGTTCAAACCAAACTCATCTCTTCTACTGTTGTGCTCCAGAACAAAGGCTCTCTCAAATAGTGCACACAGGAATATTGATTTTTTTGCTCTTAGTTTAATTGTCATGTCATTCACTGGTCTGTCATAATAAATGCACATATGTGATTCTTGTACGATGTACATGCATATGCACACGTATACGCCTAGCTAGATCCATATAATATATATATAGAGTCTATTAATAATATATATATATATATATATAGATATATACTATATACGAGGAATTCAGATCAATTGCAATATATACCTAAGTACAATGAGATCTGAGCCATCAGTTTTAACCTGGCACGAATCTTAAAGCAGACCCCTATATCTGCAATATTATATATGAGGAGGGATCCAATTACACTTTTTTTGGTGACAGATCATGACACCGTTTTTTTTATAGGTCAATTTTGCGATTTCAAAATCCAAATAGTCGATTCGAACCGTTCAACATGATCACCATATTAAAATGTGCTTGGAGATCAAATTTTACATTTTTTTGAATTTTTTTACTATTTATTAAGATGGTTACAAAATCGATGGTTTTCAATGGCTTGAAAACAACGATTTTGTAACCATCTTAATAAATAGTAAAAAAATTCAAAAAAATGTAAAATTTGATCTCCAAGCACATTTTAATATATCCATCATGTTAAACAGTTTGGATCGACTATTTGGGCTTTGAAAATGATAGGTGTCAAAGTGTGTCACCAAAAAATGGTGTAATTTGATCCCTCCTCATTATATATATAGGCACCGAATTCTTTTGGCCCCGATCGATCGAGTACGGTACTGGAGAGGATACGAACTCATATATATGACTGGGAATTGGGGATTGTAAAACAGATTAGTTTGATGACCGTTAAAATAATTTATAATTTTAAAATCTGACGAGTAAAATATTATATATGACTGGGAATTGGGGATTGTAAAACAGATTAGTTTGATGACCGTTAAAATAATTTATAATTTTAAAATCTGACGAGTAAAATATTTATCATACGTATCATATTAATAAAAGAGCAGGGTTAAAATGTCTCACTAGTTTTGTACCCATTATGCTCCAACATCATTGGATTTTTTTAAAATATTTCAAAATCACTGTTTTTTATGGTCCGAAACCATTAAAAAAGAGCAATTTTCTACCTATCTAAAAAAATACTAAATTTTTTTCAAAAAATGTAAAATTTGGTCTCCAAACACATTTTAATATAGATATCTTGTTGAGCGGTTATTGACTGTTTAGTTTTTGAAAACAAAGATATGAGCGTGAAATAAAACAAGATTTTTATTTCGCAACCCCACCATAGCCCATATGTTTGTCACCATATATATATATTTGTATATTAACATAATTATCTTATATTATCTTATATTTATTTGCTATATGTTTGTCAACTCTTTTCCATAGATGTTCGCAGGCTAAAATTTATTGGATTCCTTAATTAATTTATTAAGACGACCTTATTTTATATATTCATAACACACCCTTTGATATTATTTAACACATGTTTGTTTCAAATAATTTAGTGCCATTATATATACTAGTGATAACTAGCAACACCACTCTGGCACTCTCCCATTAATTATCAAAGAAAACTATAGCAATCAGTGCATCATAAGCCATGCAAATAGCTGGTGCAGTGTACTCAACTTGAATTGTACTATCCCTTCCCTTGGAAAAACTATCCTTGAAACACATCAATTGTAGCAACCTACTCCCTCCTTTAGCATTAACTTGGCCTACATCACAAACCTTAGTATGGAAAGACAGAAAGAAATAGAGCCTATTGCAAGGAAAACATGTTCGAAAGTTACTGTTGCATGTCAGATCTGCATGAAGAGATATTATTGCAGAGCACATGGTAAAGGTTACGGTGGTAGTTTACTTTTGATAGCGTAGAGGTGTACCATGTAGAGTAGAGCCTAAAGGCTAAGGTATGTTTGGCGTTCATGTTTTTTTTTTTTTTTTTTGAGGAAAAGACCCGTACGTATATATATACTAGCTAAAAGCCTAGATAAAAGATACAACATAAAAAATAAAAACCTGCAGCTACTTTGCTAAAACAAAAACTAAACCAGTCCCTACTTTAAATAATAGCTCATCAGCTTCAATTATATACACAGGCAAAATATTTATTGCAGATCAGTACAATTTCTAAGAAATAACAAAGGATGTAGACTCGCTGATTCTCTTCTCCTCTCTTTAGGGAGACCACTAAGGCTTGTCCTTTATCGGTTCTTCTATGACGCTGGCCTGAGTGGTATAATGTGTGGTAATGCATGCAGTTGAGAGCTTAATTGATATGGTTCTTAAGTTATCATTTAAATAGTTTTAAGGTAATTTTATTTAAAAGTTGGTGGCTTTAAATATTTACTAACAATTTTTTTAATATAAAAAAAAATTTACAACATATCAAATAATACTCGTTTCTATTTTAAATCTACTCTTTTATTCTTTTTAAAATCCTCTAAACCACCCTATTATATCTATACTCATTATTTTCTTTATTCTTACTATTCTCCTAACCGCCCTATTCTCTTATTCCCATCCTCTCCACAAACCTTGTGGGACTCTTCTGGATCTGCTCATCAACCATCGTCCGACTGCCGCACACTCTCTGACAACTGGAGCCAAGTCCGATCAAGAATAGGACTCTGACACCTCTAATACTTCGCATCGACTCCGTTCCCTTCCCTTCCTCACCCTCCTCACCGCTCGAGGTGGTAGATACGAGAGCGGGGGGAGGGGAGGTTGTTGTGTCTGGTTGAGGTTGAGAAGGGGGAGGGACTTAAGGGAGATCTAGAGTTTCGATTCGAATGATTCAAATTGCCTGGAAAAAAAAAGCCCTTCGCTCCGTAAATGTAGAAATTTTCTTTCAATGTAATTTTAAAACAATATATTTAGGAACTCTTAGCATTTGATTAGCACTACAGAATTCCAACAAAAAAAATTGATACATAAAATAGAGTTTTTCTTGGCAATTTCTCTCTATAGGATTTAAAGATCACACTAATTAAACTTCTATTCATATTAATTGCACAATATTGTGAATGTCTCCAACTACATTTATACTCCTTCCAATTAGTGTATCGAAAAGAACTGTCCGGTCTAGGATCAGACCTGACCACCCGTGGTTCGGATTCGGACCGCCCCGGACTGAACCGTACCGGGTCTAGTAAAGGTTTGGGTCAATTTTTTTCACTAGATCCGGACTAACCTGTGGAACCGTGTAGAACTAGATCGGACCAAACCCGGACTGAACCGGACCCGAATTGGACCAAACCCCCCCATACCAGGATCGGAACCGGACTACGTACTGGGCCCGGACCAAACCCCCCTACCTAGACCGGAACCGGACTAACCCCCTCTAACCCGTACTAGACCTGGACCAAACCCTTTACCCGGACCTCACCCGCCCAGACCCGTACCGGGACCCGCCCAAACCCGTTTTTGATTTGGTCCGGTCCATTTTTTTTTCCAGTGAGCAGTTCCAGTTTTTTACCATATTCAAAATTCGATTTAGAGAAAATGACTACATTGATTTTTGTGTTATTTATATCAAATTAAAGGTATGGAAGTCTAGTTTTCAAATAACATAATTTCTCTATACAAAAATATTACAGATTTGTATAGTTTTAACGATTAAGTGACAGAGGTCAGAATAGCTTGAAATTCCAGTGAGCAGTCCCATTTTTGACGAGATTCAAAATTCGATTTAGAGACTGCTCACAGGAAAAAAAAAATAGACTGGACAAACCTGTATGGACCGGACCGAACCAACCCGTGTGTCTGGACCATGGTCCATGACATGGGTTTGGGCCAACCCCTCCAAATTAGACCCGCCGGACCTGAACCGTGTCAACCCGTGGATCGGCCAGATTTGGACCGGACCGGCCCGTTTGCAAATCACTACTTCCAATGGATAGGTATATTTATTTATTTCTCTACCCGTATGACGTTACAAACAGTAGTACAATGACATAGTTTGTTTCATTTGGGGGGATATATTGCTGCATTAATGCTTCCCTGCTGCCTAAAACATTTTGGATGAAAAAACATTAATTCATACCGGATACATTTATGAAAAGCTGTCATGCTTGAAGCACTCTGAGCAACAGCTGTTTTTTTGGGTAGCTGAGTGTACACATACATCTATCCATTCAAGAGGTGAAGATTGAAAAAGATGCTATTCTATCTCTGCATTCAATGGGGACAGTCGGACAGGTACCAGGAATCAGTCCCCACACATATCACAGCAGCAATGTAAATGGCAAAATGTGGCACTCCCACGAGTGGCGACTTGGTGTGTTACTTTGTTATTACTGGTACCGGTACTGAGTACTGACAGCGCCAAATATGTTGTGAAGAGCAGTCATGCATCAAATACATACACATACTTTTCTTGCTGCCCCATTATATGGATCAGTTATATTTTGAATTCATATTTAGATGTTACTCTTTTCTACATAGAATAGCTCTATTCTTAGAATAGTAGTGCTATTCTGAATACAAATCAATCCAAACAACTTGATAGCTATTCGGAACAGTCCAGAATAGCTCTATTCTGCTAATCCAGAAAAAAGTTGAAATAGCTCGAGTTACAAAGAAAATATATATAAAATAATAACTTTATTCATTCCATTCATCACTACTCTAAATGTTCAATCCAAACAACATTTTCGCTATTCCGAATAGCACCACATCAACACTATTCTCACACTCTTCCAAAAATCACTATTCTCATCTACTAATCTCAAATAGTAGCTATTCTAGCTTCCATCCAAACATACTCTATATTCTATATATATAGAGGTTTAGTTTACATTTAATTTTGTGGAAAGAAGTATGAGTATATCGATCATCAGACAAAATTAACTACAATTAAGCCGAATTTGGGAATATTCTTATGTTGTAGAAAAATAAATCCAACTTTCTAATATTTTATCGAACAAATTTGACCCCTCACCTTATCCAATAATCGTAAAGGTTATTATAGAAATAATTAATCCACATTCTAAAACCAAAAAAGGACATTTTTAAAATGTGAAAATGATTTTTTTTCTTTCTAAATGGTTACTTTTCCACGTCATAATAATGTACTTCAATGAAGGTTCTAAATAGCGCGCTATAGCATTTTCGGACCATAAAAGCTATGACGCTATTGGCGCTATAGCGGCTCTATTTAGACATAGCGCTGTTTTTCAGCTGTTCCGCTATGACGCGATAAACGCTATTTAAAACCTTTGACTTCAATTAAAAGAAGTGTAGTTCTATGACTTCTATCTAGAATTTTTTTTGGTACATCTTAATATTGTTTAAACAAAAAATTAATCTATATGTTTTCTTGGAATTTGACTCATTTAGCTTTCATTTAGACGAGACTTAAACGTATTTTTTATGAATGTCCATTCAAATTTCAAATCAGCTCAAATTTGATACGCATTCCATATAATAAATAATAAAAAATAGATCTACAATTAAAAATCTTCAATTTTACATTGAATGAATAATATACCATAAAAAAAATGAATGTATACTTAAACGACCTTAAAGAAAAGGATGACTTAATAATTTTTATTAGTGCGTAGACTAAAAAAAATTAGGCCAGTGAATAGGGGTGTCAAAAAAGCTCGTAGCTCGTGGCTCGATCGTGACTCACACCTGACTCGCTCGCTCGTTACTAGACCGAGCTGTTAACGAGCCAGCTTGCCACTAGCTCGGTCCAGAACAAGTTAGCTCAGTTAGGCATCAATTTGTAAATTTGTATGAATTTGTGTGCATTTTATACTGTCCAGCTCGGGTTGGCTCGGTCCAGCTCGGTTAAAACACGATCCAACCAGACCAAGTTCATCAGCTCGGTCTGGCTTGTAACGAGTTCGAGCTGAGGTTTTAGCTTGGATGCCCTAGGTCCAGCTCGCTCGGTCCAGAATTAACGAGCTGAGCTAGGACCCAGCTCGTTTACAGCCCTACCAGTGAATGACTCTATACACTGTCATTAATTTCCCGCTGGGTGCAAGTTGGGGTGCTATAGCAGAACGCCAAATGCACAAAACAGAGCTTTGCACTAAAGAGGCATAAATTCAGAGGGCTTTTGCAAAGTAGACCCACCTGCAACCTTAATTGCTTTTGGATTTAGCCTGTCATTGATTGCAGAATTCAGTTCTCAAAGCTAATCATAAATGTGTTGAAAGGTAACTTGTACCACTAATCAGAATATCAGATTATATCAGAAAATCATATCATATTTTTACTGTAGGTAAACCGCATATTAACCAATTTCTGGGACTACATTTAACTTGGAGAGTTGAGAACATTTTGTACTTAACAGTTATAAATTTGATTTTATGGTTAGTGTAACAATCTATTTATAATGTACATTTGAAAAGAAAAGCTAGCATGCGAAGAACTACATAAGGAAATATCGATCGAAATTACTTATCTGAGTCATTGAACAGAATCAAATAACAGAAAGAAAAAGGAAAAAAAAACAACAACTTGAATAAGCCCAAAACACAAAAAACATTTGATTTTATTTTAGGTAGCGAACCCAGCCACAAAAGGGCATTATGGCTGACCCATCAGTATATTTGTAACTAAATTCCGTGAACAGCCACTCGATGCACTAAGGCATGAACCCCAGTAATGTATTATATATACATACTAATTAACACCCAAGTCATAAATCCTCTCAACCCTGTATATCATCGACTTGATGATAGTTCAATAAAAAATACATTCTACAGATGTTAATTAGCAACTGAAATATGCCCTAAGAACAACAGAGGAAATTTCATTCGTGTTATATACAAGTATATGCTTCTTCGTAGTTTTCCAAATCAATACACCTAAAAAATGGTGTTATCAAACAAGGACCTGAGACCGGGCTGCCTTGCGCGAACATTTGGTGCGCGCACTCTTACTGAGGCCACAAGCGCAACCTTCTAGAAGCTCAAGGTCTTCATCACATATTAAAATGGAAGCCAATTCAGGGTTTCGTAAAAGCATTTTCGACACCAAAAATCCAGCAATCGTCCATGTCTGGTACAGATGCGACTGTTTACCAATGAAACGACCGGTACGGGTGTCGTAGTACTCTGGCCATTTGTCATTTGAGAGACGCTTTTCTGCCACTTCTAGGGCCCTATGTGCCAGGTCTTGCCTCCCCATTTTGATGCATGCTAGTGTGAACTGAATTTTGGAAACATTAATTGGGTAAGTTTTTTATAAAAGGATTGATAGATTTAGTTTAAAAAAAAAAGGATATCGTGAAAATTACCTGCCATAGTAAGGTGGGCCAAGCACCGCCATTATGGTATGACCAAGGGCTGCATTAATTAACCTTAAATTAGACAAAATAAGCTAAAACAATCAAAGGTAATCATGCAAATTATTAATTCTATTTTAAATAGACAAGTATGGCGTCTTGCAGGAATTTTCAATTGCAACTTCACGACTGTTTAACCTTGACGTCAATTATTTCCAGACAAGTGAACATCACAAGAACATATAAGAACTAAACCAAACTTTGCATAATATATAATCCTAGGTTTAAACCAAACTACTTGAAGTCAGTACATCTAAATCGAACAGAAGTAAGACAAATGAATTAATTAGAATAATAAATACTCACGTATTTTTAGGGTCACTTCCAGTAATAATACGCCATTCATCATACTCCAGCGCGGGATAACAAATCTTGAGTGGCATATTTGCCACCAAGTCATCCCACTTTTCATCAATCAAATTCAATATCCCCTCAGCCTGACGGTCAGTCGCTAAAGACGACACAATAGCCCACAAGTTGCCGAGGGAAAAAAACCTAAAATCCATGTGTGCCGGCTGTAGGTTCCCAATCAAGTAGCCACCTTTCTCTGGAATCCAATCGACGAGCCAGGAAGGAATCTGGTCGGGGTAGATGTTGAACTTGTTGATGGCATCATGAGAATATTCCTCGGTTTTGTACCGATATATCTCATTGATTTTTCGCATGTCGACCCAATAGTACTGCCGTATGTGGAAGGAGAGTGCAGTCAGCCGGTTGCTTATGGCACGCACCTGGTTTTTCGAGCTGTCGTTGATTATTATCATTTCTCGGGCACAGCGCAGTGCTGAGTAGAACAGAGCCTGATGAAAGATAAATTATTTTAATTTTCTTTGATACTTGCCTCATAAATCCCATTTTTAGGGTGGTAGATGCTGGCCTGCATAATGTTAGTATGTTCGAAATGCGCTGCATGTCTGCATGTACCTGATTTACTCGACATTGCCTTTGTCTGCATGTACCTGATTTACTCGACATTGCCTTTTTCTGTACATCTTATTAATTATAACATTTACCTTAAAAGATGAAAGATCCCAGGTATTACTAACAACTTCAATGACCAATACGATAATTTTTACGTAAAATTAACATTTTCTGGTGGCTCCTTCGAGATTTTTATCTTTAAGTAGTTAATCTTTTTTATTAATTCCTAAACAATTATGATTTAATAATTGACTATTTTCACAGGAAAAGAACCATATTAATAAGCAGCATCTGAATTACTTGGATTTCGAGGGGGTGGCCATGGATGCCCATTCGACGGTCAATCATGCACGAACCGTCAGTGACTAGGAGAGTAGGAAACATGTCAAATCCATCAGACAAGCACAGGTTTAGTATCAGTCTAATGCCAGTTTGTACATCAATCCTCTCTTGTAATGCATAATCTCCTGTTATCTTCCCATAAGCTCTTAGCAGAATAATCCACCAGAGTCCTGACAAAATCACCGATAGTGTTAATGCGGCTGTTACCTCTATGTTACAAAGCAAGTAGTAATATTCCATTTGCATTTACTATTTTCTCTAATAGAGACAAATTTGATGTATATCTGGAAATGAAATCTCCTTATTTCTACATGGGAGAGAATCCTCCTAATGATCATTACTATTATGAATGTTTATATAATTGGACAGTACCAGTATTATTGTTAACCAGTGTAGTACATCCTGACAAAGGGTATCTTTACAAATGAAAAATAGTTGGACCAGCTTTTTACTCGTCCTTTCAAAATTATTATAATTGATGCCTTTGTCATCATTGCTGTTACTAGTTACTACAGCAACTTGAGCTGAACAGCGTGTGGTCCATCACTTCAAATGCCTAAACGCAAAAGTACCATTAGTATGTTACCTAAATTATCCAAATTATTGATAATAAGCACATCTCTATGACACCCTTAATTTGTGTCCTTTGCTTCGTCCTATCTGCTTCTGTAGCAAAAAATTTCGACAAAATTCTCTGTCAAGAATCTTTCCAAATTCCGTGTTGTATCCATTCCTTAAATACTTGATATCCAAATTTGATGTTTAATCTAATATATGCAAGTTTGTGCAAAGACATGCATATTTACTAATTTCAATAATCAACAAAAGATTGCAATGTCGGAAGGATCTGTTGTTAACAACTGCATAGCACGTCAACCCAGTGGGACGTAGGTATAGTAGACATGGTTTAGTTTCTTACTCTAGAAAGGATATCACTTAGAAAATGTATATAGAACAAGCTGAAAAGTGTCTTTCCAAAGATAGGATAAATGATGCGTTGTTGCCATTATGGTTATTAGCATCTAAACTAACAAAGTTAATAGTAGTATGTTACTTTAGATTTCCTCATTATAACTAATAACTGAATCTGTACACCTTCAATCGTTTCCATTATTGTTCATCCCATTTACCAGCTAACAACCATTGTCAGCAAAATCATCATTACAAAAATATCCAAAATTGATATCCAACTTTGATTTTAAATCTGGTATCGAATCATGATATTTGTAATTCTGTGCGAGTAAAAATAGTTTTTTCTACTAATTGGTTTCCTAACTTCAAGGACCAATAGACTTGACATCTGTGGATCACTGGTTGTTAATGATCATAAAGCACGAGTTCTAAACAGGATCACTGATATTAATATTGGTATTATTAATGCTAGTAAAGATATTTAGTTTGCTCACAAAGAACTATACAAAATAACTTACCAGAATCAACAGGCGCGACACGACCAATTGCAGATTCACCGAAATCGGGGTCAAGAACCTCTTCAAAGGCCTCACTGTTTCCATCCAACGGCACAGTTCTCACCTTGAAGCTGGCTGGCATCAGCCCCTGTCCCGGGCTGTAACAATCCACCGTCTTCTCCCAACTCTAGATCACCACACATTATGAAGTAACTCATTTAAGTTTTCAACAGATTATATGGTACATTTTATCAGATGGTTGATATATTTGTTCCTATGTTCTAGAAGCACAAACAGAAAGGACCATGAGTTAGCCGTTAGGTACTGGAAGGATTACAGGTACTTCATGTTATGCCAATTAGGTACAATGCCAGTATTGTATCAAGGGCATCAAACATGTGCTGGTTCAGCACTGATATGAACCTACTATTTCTAAATTACTTCAAGGTTTGGACTTATATATATATTTTTTATGACATTTAGATATCAGAAATATCATATAACGGTCAAGTTCTGTCAAATAGGTGAAATATCATATACCCTACCAGTCAGGACGTTGTCATCATATACTGGCAAAATATTAAACCTTGGATGAAATATGTACAGAAGTTTCACAGCATTATTGGTTATGACAATCATACAATCAATTTCAATTTTCATCAGGATCTTGTTGTATATACCTGTAATTGCAGGGTATGAAGGAGAAAATTACGCACTATCTCCCCTTCCCCTTTGAGAAGAAAGGCAATGGCAGACGGCACAAAATCCCTAATAAACACTTGATCATAATTTAGCATCTGATTGCATAATCCAGGATCATTAGCAGCAAGAGTACCGACTGGGCTGCCGCAGTAATTAACCACGGATTGATTAAGCAACCACCAGGCTTCCTTCTCCGGTCCAGACATCTCCATTTCGCTATCTTTCTCCTTGACCGGATTAGCCTCTGCATCCTTGCCCGAATTACTCTCCAATTTCTCGTTATGTTCATTGTTACACACAACACGGTCGATTTCCAATTCCGTCGGTTTTGTTTGAGGCTGGGTGACGCCATGAACATACAGACGCTCGAATGTGGATTTATCGGGAGTGGAGGGGACGGTGTCGGTCAAGGTGGAGAAGAGGTGCTTAGGGAAAATTACACATATACCCCTTGTCAGTTGTGATGGATATGACGGAGGGAGAAGGCGAGAAGATGGAAGGGGCGGGGCGGAGGCGAAGGAAGAGAACAGGCCGCTGTTGGGGCATTTTGGGAATAACGCGGCTAACTGTGTGCACCGGCGGAGACGTGTAGCAATCATAGCGGTATTAGAGGGAAAATGTACGGATTGGAGAAGAAGAAATAGCTTGTGAGAAAATTAAACGGAAAGAGAAAATAATAGAGAGCAGTCACACTGTATCAGTTCGTTTTGAATGGTTCATGTAACGAGTTATTTTAAAATTTTATTCCAATTAACCCGTCTGGAAAAGAATATATAGATGCTATGCAGAAGTAAAGTATCCGGTGGAGCCGTGGAGGGCATATATTGGGCTACAACCGGATCGGTAATTCCAGAAACCTCATACTAACATGAAAGATGGGACCCACACAGAGTACGGAAGAAAATGCAAGATTCTGATGTGGTACTCCAGGATTAGCGAACTTTACATAACCCGATAAGGAGAAAAGTCAAAAATTACGGTACAGTCGACAGGGGCCGTGCAAATGTCGCGAAAGAGGGGGATGGACGGCCGGAACCGGATTCGAACCCTAAATTGTGGTCTAATGGATGTCAATGGACCGGATCCTGTAAGACAACTCAAAACTTTGATATTAGATCCGGACTGTCCGATCCGAATTGGGATCAATCGTGTCCAGGTCAGTGTTGTAAATAACGGTATGCGGTCGTTGGACGGACGGAATACCGCCAAGCGATTCATCAGTATGCGGCCGATTAATCAAAATTATGCGGACAATTTAGCATTCTTATTAAATTTATGTGTGTATATATATATAAAGTAGAACTAGGGTGTGATGTGCTTACCAAACTTTTTGGTGAGCATAACTCTATAAACTATTGGATTCACTTCAAACCAGATGAATCCAAACTATTGAAACCGATGTACTTAATGAGTGATGTGCGTACATGCAAAATTTTGAATATTTCGAATTTATTTAGTACAAAGTCAAGCGGTCAAAATTGATGAAAAATGAATGCATTAAGATAACTTCTAAAACTTCATTTTGGATCATTCATTTTTCATCAATTTTGACCGCTTGACTTTAGACTAAATGAATTCAAAAAATTCAAAATTTTGCATGTACGTGCATCACTCGTGAAGTACGTCGGTTTCAACGGTTGGATTCATCTCGTTTGAAGTGAATCCGATAGTTTATGTAGAGTTGTGCTCACCAAAGAGCTTGGTGAGCACATCACACCCTAGTTCTACTCTATATATATATGAGTAGAACTAAGGTGTTCCTAAGCTCACCAAGCCTCTCGTGAACTCAACTCTAAAACCTATCGAATTGACTTCAAACGACATTTTCAAATCGTTAGATGTTCAATCTATATTAAAATATGCTTGGATAACAAATTTTACATTTTTTGGAATTTTTTTACTATTTATTAAGCCAGATTGAAAACTGATGTTTTTATTAAAATTCTGCACCATTGGAAAACAGCGGTTTTCAATCTGGCTTAATAAATAGTAAAACAATTCCAAAAAATGTAAAATTTGGTCTCCAAGCATATTTTAATATAGATTGAACATCTAACGGTTTGAAAATGTCGTTTGAAGTCAATTCGATAGGTTTTAGAGTTGAGTTCACGAGAGGCTTGGTGAGCTTAGGAACACCCTAGTTCTACTCATATATATATATATATATATATGAGTAGAACTAGGGTGTGATGTTCTCACCAAACTCTTTGGTGAGCACAACTCTACATAAACTATCGGATTCACTTCAAACGAGATGAATCCAACCGTTGAAACCGATGTACTTTACGAGTGATGCGTGTACATGCAAAATTTTGAATTTTTTGAATTCATTTAGTCTTAAGTCAAGTGGTCAAAATTGATGAAAAATGAATGATCCAAAATGAAGTTGTTTTAATGCATTCAAAAAATTCTCAATTTTGACCACTTGACTTGAGACTAAATGAATTCAAAAAATTCAAAATTTTGCATGTACGCGCATCACTCGTAAAATACATCGGTTTCAACGGTTGGATTAATCTCGTTTGAAGTGGATCCGATAGTTTATGTAGAGTTGTGCTCACCAAAGAGTTTGGTGAGCACATCACACCCTAGTTCTACTCATATATATATATCATAATTTGTTAAAAATAATTTATTTAACTCATTAAACTTATCAAATAAATTTAATTTAACTTACTTTTATTATTATAACATGATAGTGCGCTTATTTCTTCTTAACACATAAGCATTCCATGTGTAAGTAACACATTTATTTGAAATAAATGAAATATTCCAACATAAAATCACTAAATTTAGTTTATAATAACAACTTAATTTCATAAATAAACACATTGTACTAATTGAAAAAATTACATCAGTAAGTAAGAAAAATATATGGTATATAAATAATAGAAGAATTAATCAATTTCAAAGTAAGTAAGAAGAAAAAACATATATAAAAAAATATTGAATGTATATCCAAGCACAAGTAAAATTACAATATAGGATTTATAAACCTTGTTACAAACTATCACAGAAAAAAAAACAACATGAAAATAAATATTCACTGAAATAAACGAAAATAAACGGAAATAAACTGACGATTAAACGGTATAACGGCCGATTAATCGTTTTCATTCGCAAACATGCATCCGTTAAATGTATTTGTAACGGTTTGGTCGTCGTTAATGATTAAACAGCCGGCTGTTAAGACCGTTTTTTACAACACTGGTCCAGGCTATTTTCGTGCGACCCCTTCAAGATTCGTGCAGATTCTGATGGGACTTTCCGCATCCAAACTCAAAGTTTGAACTACCTTGGGGATCCGATTTTTGTCATTGGAGAAATTCTTAACGGGTCCGGGGCTTATCCCTATTTTCTGCTGCGAATTAGTGATACAACCGCCGGCCCAATTTACAATTTAAACAGCAACACAAATTATGAATTGGGCTTGAATTTTAATTTCAAGGAATAATTCTGATTGGACCAACAATTTACGAGGCCATATTTCTGGGACTTCGGACCTTGAAGAAACGATCCATATATCCAATTTAACGAATAATACAAATATTCTCTTAGCCCACTAGTAGACCGAATTATTTGCATGAGATATTTTCGTATGTGTTTTACTACCACTATGGCGAGATGGGATTAGGAAGTCTGGTTTCCAAAATGAGGGAAATGTGGTGCTCATTTTTTGATTTGTATATTTCTCAGCTAAAAATTAGGACAAATTAAGAGCATATCCATTCCAACAAACATTTAGCAATTAATTTAGGTCACGTCACTGAATTTAGCAATTAAAGGGATTCATAATTTCTAAACCACTAAATCCCAGAAATTTAATTAGAGTTGTTTTTAAAGCAAACTTGCTAATTTAAAAACTGTGGTACAATACAACAATTATATTAGCAAATTAATACATCAAATTAGCAATTTAAAAGAAATCACCATTGTAGATGCTCTAAAGAGTTGATTTTTAAACAAACTTGCTATTTTCAAAACTGTGATACATCCCAGCAATTATATTAGCAATTAACACATCAGATTAGCAATTTAAAAGAAATCACCATTGTAGATGCTCTAAGATTCTTTATTCGAACTTTCGTTCGGAAAATAAATATATATACTAAAAAAAGAATTTAATTTTTAAATTGAGAATATTATCAAATAATACAACATAAAAATAATATGAAAAATTCAACTGAAGACCACACTATAAAATGATTAATTCCTTACATTAAATTAATTATACTACCAAATTATGATCATTTATAATAAAATTAAATAATTTTTAGACGTACGATTAAATTTGATCATAAATAATAGTTGATGATTTGGCATGACTTAGACATGACCCAGTGCTTCTCTAGCGGTAATTTATTGCTAACCATATAACTATTCGTGTTGTGAAATATAAATAAACTAATTATTCGCTTCTACACGCAAGCTACATGGATAAATGCACAGAAAACGGTAAACGACAATTCCTAATCAGTGTTATAAAATGCGGTTTTCATGCGGTATGCGGAAGGCCACCGCATACCGCATATACGGTATACGGCCGCATATGCGGATTGTTATGCGGACTTATATATGCGGTTTTTTTAATTAAATATTAAATATTTTAATTATATATAGACTTATATATGCACATAAGATAATTTTATCTTATGATTATAACAGCGTGGCCCACATCCTTGGCTTGCATGAAGAAAATTAAGTCGGCTGGCCTAGATATCCTGATATATATGCAAATGTAAATCTTTGTTTTTATGGATTTTGAAACCGCAGCATGTATGGCCCAAATCGTTGGCCCAAAATATTGAAATAAATTGAAACCCCGTGAAAAGAATTAAAATATTGAACCTGGGGCGCCTCAACGCTTTTGAACCGGATATCTTTAGTCCCACATCTGTAAAATAACAATATGAGGACGCTGGAGTCTCTATAAAGAAAGCCCTCCCCATTCCTTTCAAACCAACTTGACTAGACAATTTAGTCTGGACGAGTATTAAGAATTGGGTTCGGTTTTATACCCGATATCCTTTTTGAAATTAAATTGTTTGAATCCGAATCCAAACTTTTTTTAATAAATAAAATATTTTAAGTGGGCTGTAAAATCCGCATATTAATCCGCATAGTCGGATTCTATGCGGTCGAGGACCGCAAACGCATATGCGCCGCATAGAACCGCATTTTATAACACTGTTCCTAATAGCGGATGAGGCTCGAATGCGTATCCTCTGAGATATCTCAACTATTCGGAGATAGGGCAGGGGGCAGGGGGCAGGGGCCAGTATTATTTAAGCTTCGAGATTCTCGCAGAACGTATTTGAACGGTTAAGATTTTCCATAAAACCACTCAAAATTTGAGGTATCTCAGAGGATGAAAATCATGATGAGGGTCAGTCAGGGTGCCCTGTGAAGATAACCTGGACATTTCTTGTGGGGTCCAGTCGTGTGGAGTGCGAAATGTATTGGGTTCCACCACTATCTCGTATCTCGAGAAGATTAAAGCGACGAGTTTCATGTTTCGAAGAGAAGCAAGCCTCTCTCTATAGTCTATTCATTCGCTTGTGTGCCTCTGTCTTGATCCATTCTACGCAAGTCTACCGAGTCGCCGTCGCATAAGATCTAAAGGAACTAAGCCGAATTTAAAATAGTAGTGAAAACGGAGTGAAGAGAGAAGTGCTCCTAAATTGATAAAAGAGGTTTCAAACTCCCAAGTCCTAATTATTTTGAGAACTTTCATTTAATGGTGTGGCCGTGTGGGCCTCCATATTATGCAATAGTCGTGAGAATCATAATAGTTAAGCAAATAGTACTAAACCACACAAAAATTCATTATTTTATTCAAAACAGGCATGGGATCAACAGAGAAACTTTCATATTCACTGCTCTTAAGATATTGACAAAGTTAGTTTGACTTTATGCAGCACATTAATTATACATTTTTCTTTTTGTTTCTATTGGTTTTGTATTGTATGAAGTCAAATTAGCTCTGCTGATAGAAATTCTAGTTACAAAATAAAATTTTATAAAACATGAGGTCCTACAAAATAAAGACACGTTGTTAGCAAGCATTTAGGTAACATGGTACACAGTTTGCACTGGCTTTTGTACCTCACTACCTCCACCAGAAATTAGAAGTCTATCCAAATCAAGGCCAACTGTATTCAAATTCAAGTCCCATTTCTTTCATTCCATCAAAGGAACATATTTTGCTTCTGCCTCTCAAACAGACTCCTAGTGGGAGACCACCCCTCAATTAAAGCACAACCACTTAATTAAATATTTGGCCTCAGTCCGTCGTTTACAGTAAAGCAATAATTGGTGCAATGCCCTGCCAAAGCTTCCTTTTCTAAATATAGTGCAAAATAATAAAAGAAACGCCATCAAGCTAGCTAAGTTGTTTTGTTATTTGGTAGGGAATGCAACTGTTCTCTGCCTTGTACAATCTTGTAGGCAACATATGCTTCTAGTTACATGTGCATCACTAAAACAGGAACATCCAACAAATACCTACATTTTTTTTTTATGATTTTATTAGGTATGTAGAGAGAGCCAAATGTGATTACTTGATGTATTATAATTTTACTAACATAATTATATTTACTGATCTCCATGTGAGAAGTCATGGGTTTGAAATTCAGATGGAGAAAATCCTTTGTTGTAATAATAAGGGTGTGAAATTTGAAGACTTAACCTTCATCTTTTTTTTTTTAACTAGCATATTAGATGAAGATATGAACATTAAGTTATTTTAAATTCTTGACCTTGTATGATGATTGCGGAATACAAAATGTAATATTGATAATTGAGTGAGGCTATGGTGATTCTACAAGTAATTTATTCTCACATTAAAATTATGTGTCTGTGATATGAGAACTAAGTAGCTAGAATTAAGGGTTGGTCTTTAACTAGACCACCATTGATTAGGAAATTCCTACTTATTAATGCATGGAGATAAAATAGAAATTAAACAAATTAAAAAATAATTATCAAGAAATAACATCGATGAATCTCTGTACGTTTTATTTGTTTATTAGATAGATTTTTTTAGTAAAACAAAAATAGATTTATGGCATAATAATGATATTATAAAAAAAAAAAAAGATTTTGTGAGTTAAATATCAAAAAGTTAATTATGGAACTGCTTGCAAATGACGAATTTTAATTGTTGATTTTAATCTACTTTATGAGTCAAATATTTATATTCTATATTAATAATTTTTATTGGTTTGATTGATGTAAGATTAAAAAAATAAAATAATGAATTAATTTGATTGTTTCAGTAATCTTCAATCTCTTAATCTTATAAAAAGGAAACATGTAATAACAACTCATCTTGATGAATGATGAGTGATGACATTCTAAGATAAAATTTGAAACCAAATTGATTTAATTTATGACATAATAATGATCGCCATGATACATCAACATCTCATCACCAAAACATAGGGGTGCAAACGGATCGGATACGGATCGGATAGTGGTAAAATCATATCCGTATCCGCTTTTATTTTTCGGATACGGATACGGATCGGATATCAAACGGATACGTACAGATACGGATCGGATCTCGGATATCCGTAGATATATACATAAATATTATCATAATATATATTAAAATATATGGTATATATATTATTATTCGGATACAGATAATTAAAAGTCAAAACCATATCCGTATCCGTATCCGCACGGATATACGGATATCGGATATCCGTAACTAATTTTCGGATACAGGTCCGGATATAGTCAGATATTATCCGATCCGTTTGCACCCCTAGGAAAACAATTTGGTTCTTATCTTAATATGAAAGAGATGAGTCATGTCATAAATAATCACATCATGAACTCAAATCACAGACTTCCAATAATATGTCCATCCATTTTCTAATTCAATGGTTGATATTAACTTCAAAATTGCAAGAAAGGAATATTTACTGATGGTGACCTCTACTTTTACATTTTTAGACTTATACAACGGGAAGCAATCAGAAATTCAACTCCAAGTTCACTACTTAAAAGATCATGTTTGATTGTGAAATAAAATGGAATAATAATGAGTAAGTTAAACTACCTCTTCTGACGAATTAATCTACTCTATACTTTATTTAAGTTACGACTTAAGTTGTCAAACAAAATATACTACACGAGAAATAAGATAAAGTAAGCAATTTAGTTCTCTGGCAATCAAACATAACCTAAGTGCATGTGTTATTGGAAGAGTTTGTACCAAGTAATGGAAATGAGTAGGAAAACAAAAATTAGATCCTTGGATGATGATGGATGTTGATCCAGTAGAGTATTCTACCGTGTAGAATGAGGAATCTGTATTGTCAGTTATAACCTGCACCAATCTTAAATAATCTGACACGAATTTGTGGTACTAAATCCTAAACCCTAAACCCTAAATCCAGATGATAATGGGGTGGCTGTTAAATTTGCATAGATCATTTGAGAGGGCTCACATATATTAGCACACAAAAAATTTATTTTTAATTTTTTATACATCCAAGCTTTCTTAAATTAATTTTTAGGTTTGATGAGTATGAAATTCGACAGGCATATGGAGGCGTTCTGTCTGAATTTTTGTATTTTTGTATTAATTTAATTTTTATGGGAGACAGAGTTCGGTTATTTTAAAATATTTGTATTCCGTTTGAAATATAATAGTTCAAACTTATACAAACGATCAGCTCAAACTGATATGTTATCTAAATAAATTTTTTATAAGAAACCGACTTTTATTATTTTTATAATATAACTTTAAATTCTGAGAGCATCTACGTCCCAGCAACTCAAATGAGTTTCTAAATAAACGTTAATCTTTTTTAAGAAATTAAGGTATCTAAAATTTCTAACTCTCACATTTCTAAAATTAATTTTAGAATTTCTATTAAACCATGTTAATAACAAATTAAAAAACAGAAATAATTTGAGCCAATTATTTGATTAGCATGGAGTTTATAAATAGTTTATAAATAAGAAACTCTTCCACATCTCTGAAACTGAACTAGAAACTGTCACATAATATTAGAAACTCTAATATTACCAGGGATGTAGATGCTCTCAAGTAGCTGCATTCGGTATGCAAATTATTAGATTTTTCAACAAACGGCGCCATTTTTTATGCAAAATGGGGAAATTATATTGGCAATTTAAGAAAAATCTAACTCCCCATCTTTTTGTTTTCCTTTCTTTATGATAGGTATTTATTTGACAAATGTGAGTATAATAATTTGGATTGGTTTCCACTGAAACTAACTTAACAACTTGTCAGTAATTTAAAACTACGTTATATTTTGACATCTAACGGTTGCAATATAATAAATATTTTATACATGTAATACACATAAAAAATAATTAAAGTTTATGTAACTTTTATAGGGGTGAAAACAGTATGGATAATATCCGATCCGTATTCGAAAAATTAGATGTGGATATCCGATCATCCGAATATCCGTGTGGATATGGATACTGATATGATTTTACGTTTTAATTACATGTATCCAAATAGTAGATATATATCATATATTTTAATATATATTATGAAAAAATATTGTTATTCACCAATAAAATTAGATAAATATTATGAACTTTGATATTTTTTAATATTATTTTAATACATATCCGACCCGATCCGTATCCGTATCTATATTCGGCTAATATCCAATCCATATCCGTATTCAGAAAATTAAAAAAGATATGAATATAATTTTACCATTATCCGCTCCGTATTCGCTCTGTTTTCACCCCTAACGTTTTAGCATTTATCAAATTATGAATAATTTGCAACTGTTCATATTAAACGTTTTTTTTATAAAATATACAATCAAAGAAAGAAACATAATGCATGACTATTTATAATGCTTAGTAACACGTCGATAAATTTTTTTTTTGAAGATTTTTTTGCCTTATTTATGAAACACTATCAAAATTGCAAAAGTTAAACCATTATCATGAGAATAAATTCTAAGTTTCTAACCCTTTCAATTTGTATGGCTAACCAAACTAATAATTTTTGCATATAATATACTCAAGGTGTTATTCAAGAACAGTCATAATGAAGTTTTACTAATCTACATTTATATTTTTCTACAACCTGTTAATGGAGCGTCCATTTTGTTTTGAAACGGCGTGCCGCATGTTGAAACACTTTCTATGTGCTACTATTCTCAAGTCTCTAACTTCTGAAAGCAAAAACAGTCCGGCCATTACTATTTAGGACAATTTTTTTTATTGTAGAGCACAAGTTAAAAGTAAATTTTTAAGTCTATTCTTAAGCTGTTAAATGACAAGTAAAATAGTAATAACATGAAATTTATTCCACTTGTAGAGTTTACTGTCAGATTAATATAATTCAAACTTTAGTTACAAAACTTAATTCAAATAAGCAACTTAATTCTCTTTAAATTTAAATACCGACTAAACATGATTTTAGAAATTAATTATTAAAATATGAGGTAGTTAATGAGTAATATAGAAAAAGGGTGATTCATGAAAACATGTCTATGCCTTTTATGATGATATGAATAAACATTTGGTCATCGTAATGAATAAGGGTCTGTTCTGTCTCCAATTGGGTTTGGGAATGAACTCGGGATATGGACCAATTTGAACTATCTGTTACTGTGTGCGTGGAAAAAAAAAATTCAACTAAATTTATTTTTTCCCACGCGCACAGTAACCGCGCCCTAAATATCTAAGTTGTCCAGTACACTGCAACTATCTAATGAAATCCCAACAAGTGCTGATTTTACATTGGCACAACATGTAACTACAAAAAGGTACACGTAATAACTTGATGGAATTGGCTTTGAATTGAATAGAGCCTAAAAATAAAATGCGAAATTTGCGATACTAATTGCAAACTTGATCTACAAGCCTAGATGCCCTAGCTAGACTGAGGTTGATGACTAAGCAGTTCAATTAGTCCAAGTAATTAGAATTAGAATAATTTAAGCAAGACAAAGGTGGTCAAAGGTAACAGAGGTGCGGCCAATTACTCAATTACGCTAACGTAACAAGTAATTATCTCTTAAACGAGATAGGAGTAGGTCCGATGGGCATCGGACCTACATTTAGGTTCAATTAGCTCTAGGACCGTACGATTAGCATCAAGATCTATGCGCACGGAAATTGATACAGAGTTGCACGGATTTTGATACAGAGCACTCGAATCTTGATGCAGATCGAAAGGTCATCACACCCATCAAACCAAGGTAGGTCCGATGGGCATCGGACCTACTCTGATCCCTCTTAAACGCGTTCAATCGAAGAAAAATGCCGCACGAGGGAGATAAATTAATATTAAAATATTATCTCGTCTCGTTGACCCGATTGTTTGACTCCCCGCGGCCTACGCAAAGACCGAAGACCAATGGACCGCTCCACTTCTAAAAGTGGGGTCCGTATCTTTGACTCAAAAGGCTCTTGGGCCCACATCTTTGACTGACATGTGTCAATTTTCTGACGCACTCCGCATTTTGCGCCGTTTAGTGCTCGACAGCTAATTGGACTGGTCATATCCATTTTTCAATGTAATGGAGGTATTTCCTTCAAAATAATTATGGTGAAAGACACCTGATGAACTAACTGATGAAGTGTTAACGGGTATTTATATAGTATCGGATAGACATATTTATTGAGACTTGCAAGCATAGTGACAAGATTCGTGAATTATATCCGAATTATACTTGAATAATTCGTTTTTTTTGTGATGCCGAACCGAACGCCGAATTATTCGGTTGACTGAACTTTGACCGAATTATACCCGAATAATTCGCAAATTTTACCAATTATTCGCGAATTTTTCCCGAAACTTTCACATAACATTTTTTTTTTGGTTTTTTTTTTGCTTACTTGTAGGACTGAGATCTCTGATCCGGATTATTCCGAATCATTCCTGAATTATACCCGAATTATTCCCGAATCACAAATTTTTGACCTTGCCGAACCTTTCCCGAACAATTAAGTTGTCACTATGCTTGCGAGTGCCAATATTTTATTGATCCGAGTTAATTGATTCGATCTATTCGAGACTAACCTGATTAACTACGGATCAAGAGTTGAGATCACGGCACTATATGTTAACGCAGATTGGTTTGTCCTATAGAATTATATCTCTATTGTTAAAGTTCAAATACTCAATATGAACAGTTTAGTATGAATGCTTGATCTCTAAATAAAAATATATTTGGAAACCAAAATTTATATTTATAAGATATTTTACTACTGTATAGATCACGGGCGGAGTCAGACTTTCAGACTATAGGGATCAAATAAATATGTAATCAATCATATAAAAAAATTCTATCGAAAATGAGAGTTAATTTTACAATATGATGACATTTTTATCTAAATTATGTATAAAATTATACAAAAATATAAAAAAAAAGTTAAAAAAAAATGGAGGTCAATTGACCCCTATTGGTTCAATATATATCTGCACCCTGATATAGACGAATAAAAACTCACCTGATTTTAAAATTTTAAATCATCCGAAAAAAAATCACTTTCTAAATTTTAAATTTTTTGAAACTTGATATTCAAATACATTTTTATATTTTTATGTGAAGATAATGTTTTTTTTATAGTTAGCGTCAAGATGATGCTGTTAACAAATATATATATTAAAACAAAGAATCAAAAGGTTTGGATTATTTACCAAAGGAAAAAAAAATATTGGCTTGGAATTATTTTGATGGTGTTTGAAGATCAATGCAATGTATCTAGCAAAGAATCGTCCGTTGTGAATATTAAAAGTTAAAACTATCCGCTTTTTTTATTAATCAGTTTGGTAATTTCTAATTTGACCCTAATTTTTAAAGTTATCAGATTTTAAACAAATTTAACAAATTCAAATTTCAAATTACTGCAGAGGATACACAGACTCATCCGACTTGACTTATTCATTATTGTATCTATCAAAAATTAACTTTTACTCGCATTTAATTTTATATGTTGTGTATGAATTTTATTATTTATATGTTTTTCTTGCTTATCCAGGTTAACACGTGAATAATTATAAAATGCTGACACTTAACTATATGTTGCTTATTATTTTAGAAATATCAATTATTAAATAAATAATATTTGCATAAGTATTTTCATTAATTGTTGCAGCTTTGTATGGTTAAATGAATGATTCGAATTTTCATATAATCATATGATATGTATATTATATGTATATATCAATTATTCTATGAGGTTGCATTTGGATCGTGCAAGAATAGCGCTAATCCGGGAATAGCTCCGCTATTCTTAAAAGCTGTGATTCAAACGTAAAATAGAAATTAAGAATAGTGCAGGAACAGCGCTATTCTGCTATTCCTACGAAAATGTGGATTAGTGAATTTGTCAAATTGTTAGGTTAGCGATATTAGTTCAAAATAGCACTATTCCAAACAACATTTCTACTAATCCGGAATAGTCCAAAATAGCACTATTCTCAAACCACTTGGGTTAGCACTATTCTTAACTACTAATCCAAAAATCGCTATTCTTGTACTAATCCTTACACGATCCAAATGTAACCTAAATTAATGAATATGAAATGGATCTTATTAATTTTCTTATTTTATATTCTAACAAAATATTTTCTCACATGCATTTTTCTCTGATAAGTTAATGAAATTTCCCCATACTAATATTAACATTTTTAGATATGATATGAAACAAATAATAAGAGAAACCTACTTATCAAGGCATGAATCTTAAATAAGATCGGATGGAAACGGAGCCCACCAAATTTAAATTTGAGTCTAATAAACATCAGATATAAATTTGACTCAAATTCAAATTTGAGTCCAATAAACATAAGACACATTTTTTTTCCCTTCAAGCACTGGTGCCTTGTTAATGCATGCCGAAATCAATATAGTTAATTATATTTCAATGATTTTAAAGATAGTTTTATCAATTGCTCCTTCCAATTAAAAATAGTTTTATCAATTGACTTGTTTAATTTCCTATTTAAAAATGGCACACTGGAATGGCACGGTACGTTTATCAGTTAAGTATCATGATTCGCGTGTCATGTATTGTGATCATTCGCATACCGTAATCAATTGCTTAAAGAAAAATACGGTACAATACTAAAAACAACACTTGTAATTAATCACAATACTTATTTTTTTTAACATTAATTCTTCATTTTAATATTTAAAGAATTGTTCCATATTTTTATTAACACTTAGATGAATTTGTTCAATAAACAAATTTAAATTACAAAAGATAGTCAAATGTAATCAAACGTGACCGGTTACATCACATTTAGTCATAGCACGTTTAGTCATATAATGATTTAGTCACGACATAACTCACATAGTGTGATTATTCGTGTGCTGTGAACATGATCTTCTTTGAATGTTAATTTGTTCTCGACCAACGGATCAACGGATCAAGACACTTAGCATTCGGTCCAAATACCGCTAGGGACACTTGTCACACTTCACCGCATGCCTTCGCATCAATTCCAAAATATCATATCATGTCATGTATGCCGATCACGTGATACAATTTGCATGTCGCATAACGTGTCTATTTACATAACAAGTCATAATCACATCATATCATGCAATCAGTTTTGCCAGCATTATTTTTCTTTATTTTGCAATTGTTTTTGTACTTTTCTGATTTTTTTTCTGTGAATACATTAAAATCTAATAAAAAAAGGTTAACTGTGACTAATCACTTTTAATTATATCACGCATGGTTACGTCATCACAAAAAAAAATTGATCACGAAATTAACATAACTAAGTCAAACATATTAGTTACATCACATTATATTTTTTTTCTTCACTATGATACAAATTATATAGTAACACGCATATTCCATTCCGCTTTCATATCCCAATCTTATCCAAAAGACATAAAACCAATGAAATTATCCAAATTACCTTCCCTTCACCATCATTCCACTTAGATTAGAACCAAGTGCCTTTTTAGAGATGTCTACTAGAGTAATAACATTCAAGTTGCGCAATGTGGATCTTACAAATTTAAATATAATAGAAACAGTGCAGATCAAACCTTAGCTAGAGTGGGAAAAAGGGCAACTCCGTTATGGAACCGCACGGTTACGATACAAAACGACATAGTACACGTGTCGGTTACGTGTCGTGACTCGTGTGTTCCGTGCTGTGACCATCTCTTAAAAATTTGACACTGCACGGCACGCCACACAAAAGATCAAGTCATAGCACGGCACGTGGCACGCGAGTCACGTTTAATTAGGACCGTTATATCTTAATAAAATGGTGAATTTTGAATAAACTAACCTAAATTATGAATAGTCACGCGAGTCACGTTTGGTCACGGCACGTTTAGACATGACATGACTCGCGTGGCGTGATCATTTCTTAACATTTTAGTCACATCACAACACGACACGTGAAAAATTAATTTAATCACAGTACAACACAGTACGAAATCAAAATCACAGCACAGTACGGCACGTCAAGCTTTTTCCACTTAAGTCCTCAACCCAAGCCCTTTTCATGCTTGAGATATTCTCCAATTTTAGGAGTAATGATTATATCTATCGCATTTTATAGCTCAAAAGTCAAAAACCATGGAAGGCAAAAGGACAAGGGAATGTTTTACCCACAACAAAATTATAATTTTTTTTTTTTGAGTAATACAATGTCACTGTGACAATTTGTAGTGAAATTCTTTTGTCAGTTATTATCGGTTTTGTTATGATCGATATACCAAAGATATGACATAGTACCCCGTGTTACGTGTGTTGGTTATGTGACGTGACACATGTGGTATGATGTGTCTCCATTCAACCGAAAGTGGCACGATACAACACATTACACAAACTAGCGTGGTTTCTTTATTTTAATTTTATTCTAATATTTTGTCAATAAACTAACTTAAAATTTGAAAATAATAATAAAAAACAATTAGTCAAATCATGTGATCATTCTAGTAATGTGACCCTTCTTTACTATTTTAATCATGTGATGTGATTTTTTTTATCATATAATGTGACGTGATCAAGTGACGACATGTGAATCACATTACGTCTTTTTTTTCACTACCAATTTGAAGAGAGCATCCGAGACTTCCCTTTAAAGTTTAGACAATTATAGTTATAGGTTATTTTTAATAATTTTAATGTATTAATTTAGTTTGTACATTTTATATTGAACGATTAAAATAGAGAAAATAAGATACTAAGTAGATCAATATATAAACAATTTTTTTTGGAAAGGTGGATGATTTAGCCTTTATCTATGAGATAGAGATTCGTACATAGAGATTAAAATATTTAAAAATAAAATAAAAATAAAGATAGAGAACAAGTTTCTCATCGTTAAATATTTATAAAAGACATGGTAGAAATTGATTGCCTTAAGACTAAAATCTGATTCTTATTATGTTAGAAACTAATTTATCAAATTATAAGTAATTATCTGTCCATCTAATATTAAAAATAAATGATGAGTGAGACTATATGATACTTTACAATGTGCACATAAGTTTACATTATGGATCCATATCTTTGAAAATTTGTTTTCAAAGTTCAAAATCCAAACAACTCAACATGAAATTTACTTGGGAGATCAAATTTTGTATTTTTAAGAATATTCTAACTGTTTTTTAGATAGGTAGGAAATCACTTTTGGACCATCCGAAAGTAGTAATTTTCTACCATCTAAAAAAATAGTAAAAAACAAAAATTAAAAAATGTGAAATTTGATATGTAAGTACATTTTCGTATGGAGATCATATTGAGTTGTTCAGATCGAATTATTTAGATTTTATATATAGAAATATGAATTCATAGTACGGACAGATCCGTACATTGCAAGGTATCATGATCTTACTCATAAAGAACATTTATTGTTTTTCTGATTATTTTCAAAGCTATGAAAAAATAAAGGGTTAGCTGTTAGTGTGTGCATCTAGGATTTCAAAATTTCTAATATCTATGTCAAAAAATTAAAATATTCAATTTGTATATCAAAATTAAATATTTTTTTCATCCCTTTCTTCACTTTTTCTGACATTAACCTTTTTAATAGAGAATGAAAGGACCAATATCCCTTCATTTATAAAGTCATATCTTTAGGGCTTGTTCGGCACAGTTATTGTGCACATGTAAAAAAAAAAAATTTCAGTCTGAGATTATGTTTTCTGTCTCACGCGCACTGTAATCGGCAGTTCAAAAATTTTCATTTCCCAGGCCCATTCATGTTCCCTATTGCGCGCCGAACATGCCCTTAGCATGAAAATCCCATGGTTTTGCATAGTAAAAATGGACTTCTATTTTAGAGAAATTGGAACTGATGAGTTGACACATTAGATTAATTACATTGGTATATATGAATCTTTTGAGGTAATTTTTTTTAAAGTACTGGAAGAATTAAACGCAAATAACATGTAACATTAAGAGTGTAGGTCATGTTTGGTTGTGGACTAAACAGTGGAATAACGGTTTTAGGTCTCACTTATTCCGCCAAATATGATTTAATTGAGTCGGACTAAGATGAAATAAGCCTACTTTTAGGGTGACCTAAATTGGCCTAAACTAACCCACCTCTTCAGGTGATTTAATTTTATTTGAGTACGAGGCCTAACTTTTCATTGTTTTTATTATTTTCTATCACTTTTATGGAATATAAAATAAACAATTAATTTTGTTTCCATTTAAGCATAAAGGAACTTGTAACTTTATCAATTATAGAATCAACAATTTTTTTTAAAATGACATAACTTTCTAAATTAACAAAATATGCAATCTAAATATAATTAAATAAAATATTTTTTGGAATTGTACTACAGATAAATATTTTTTTTGTTCAGCAACCCAAGATATTTTTGACAAAATAAATTGATATACATATAAGTTTAATTAAACAAGATTTACTAAATGTAATGTGCATATCTAAGATTTAGAATAAATTTGTACATAACTCATTTTCTTATAAAAATCTTTCAATCAAAATAAAAAAAAATACGAAGAATTGTTTTATGAATGATATTACAAATTTGTAACTTGTAAGACAAACAAAAGTTGTAATATCAAATTCTGACCAAATAATGAATAACTTAATTCAATGTATAACTTTAGACATAAACTAAATATGAATAATTTAAATCAGCCTAAGTTGGAATAACTAAGTTAAACCTCGTTAGTTTTAGTCCACAACCAAATACCACTGTAATTCTCAACATCAAAACAAGATTAAGACAGACATAGAGATTTATAATAGGGAAGATCTTAATTAATAAAGCAGTTAAACAATATCATTTATTGCGTTATACATGGAAGAACTTCAAGTCTTCAACTGCTCATGATAAGAGATATTGCATTAAAAAAACACACTCGTATTAATTTTCTATTTGTTGTACTGTGGATTTTTTTATTATTAATAGAGTATTATGCGTAATTTCTAAGAAACATATTGTGTTTGTTGTAGATGAGGGTGCACAAAAAAAATCATGACTCATGACTCATAACTTGTTCAAAATCAATTCTGATTCAACTCGCCAACAATTCAAGTTGAAACTGACTCGAGTGCATAGATTCGGTTGTCTCACGAGTTGAATCCAAGTTGCTCCCAACCAGGGGCGGACCCAGGATTTTCGTAGGGGAGGGGCAAAAAAATATCGAATCGGGTTTAAATCCATTAACCAATTGAATACTAGATAAAAAATAATGCTTTAACTTGTACTTTCAAATGCTTTGACTTGTAATTTCTGATACTTTGACTTATAATTATAATTACCAATCAAAATTCAACAAATTTATTTTAATTTTAACTCTAAATTTAACCCGAATTACAAATCAAACGTCCAGAGAGGAGCAAAAAAAATTTCAGAGGGGGCAAAGTCAGTCAGAACCGATAAATCTCCACTAAAACTTGAAATCCAGAGGGGCAACTGCCCCCCTGGAATACACTGGGTCCGCCCCTGCTCCCAACTTAGTTTGGAATTAACTCGGTTAACTCATTGACTTGGTAAACTATGTAATGTTTTGTTAGACTTTGTACTATTTAGTAATTTGGTAAGTTTTGTACTATTTAATTATGTAACCACCGTTTTATTATGTAAAGTTTTAAATTATGTACTATTTTGATAAACTATGTACTATTTATTTTGTTAGACTTTGTTTTGGTCATTTTAATTTGATAAACTAAGTACTATTTACGAGTCACGAGTTGACTCGAGTTGTTCGCGAGTTGAATCCAAGTTAAGATTTCTGACTCGAAACTGAATTAGCAACTCGGATTCAACTCGGCTCATGAGTTCACGAGTTGAATCAAAGTTGCTCTCAACTCGGATTCAACTTGGCTGTAAAAGTTAATATTAAAATAAATGAAAAATAAGATAAAACGATAAATGCTAAAATTGTAATAAAGAAATTGGGTATTTTGAACTTTTTAATTTGGAAATTGAAAAATTGGAGGGGAAAATTAGCAATTTATTCAGAAATAATAGAAAGTTGCATGATTCTCTGAAGAGACAAATTGCATGATTTTCTGCTGCATTGCACATACATCCATGAGTGTTGCATGTTAGAACACACTCAACGCACAAGGCAACGTAGCCTTTTGTTTTTAGACAAAAGCAACATAGCTTCTCATATCTGGAGAGATGCAACACATATTGCAAAGAGAAATTGTTCTTGCACTCTATTATATGCACCTTTTGTTTGTATCTGTAAATATTTATACATAATATATAAGTTGTTCATATATGAATTTATAAATAGAATGAGGCTATGCATATTATAAAATGCCTGTGCCATGAACTCATATTCTGTTTTTAAAATATAAACAATTAATTAAAATCGTTCAATATAATTGTCATATGAAAATATACTTGCAGATTAAATTTTACATTTGTTAAAAAAAAATTGTTATTTTTTAGATAGATAGAAAATCACTTGCTTTGAAAATTCTGAACAAAAAAATGGTTTTCAACCTATCTAAAAAAATAACAACAATAATCTAAAAAATGTAAAATTTGGTCTGCAGTACTTTTTCATATAAAAGTCGTGTTTATTGGTTCGGATTGACTATTTGAACTTTGAAATAGAGATATGGATCCATAAAACAAATCGATCAGTAATATGCATATTACCCAAAGTGTTTTTCACCTTTTTCGTAATAACTGTAAAAAATTTAAGTTAAAAATATAGTTTTTATTTGTTATGAGCGTAAGACATAAGTATATTTATTATTAAATTTAAAAAATAAATAAATATTAATACATATAAGATGTGAAGATGAAAGATATATATAGTTATCAACCTATACAAAAAAGGCATAAGAAAGGAATTTTTTTATAAATCATAATTAAAAAATATATTTTTACGAAACCAACATGATTACTTTTTTTTTTTACAAAAATCATAAGAACCGAAATGCCATTTCGGACCGAAATTTTTTATTTATTCCGGACCGAAATGCCATTTCGGTTCCGCCCCCTTTTTAAATTTTCTACGGCGGCTCATATAAAAACCTGTGAAATCAGTACCATAGAAAATCTAAAAAGCCTGCGACTTGAGGCTCCAAACGAGAAACGTGTCATACTCTTTTGAATTGGATGTGGCTCTTTTTAATCCATTAAACTACTCTTAATTAATTTCCTGATATATGAAAAGTTACGATAACCAATCTGGCAATCTTGATGTTGTTTCTTCGATTATGGAGCTAGGTAAAAAGATAAAAATAAATAAATAAATATTGTACCAATCCATTGGCACCTGAAGTCCCATGCGGTTCAGACAGAGATGATAGCAAAACTAATTAAACAGCCGCAATTACATAAAATCTTCTTTCTTTTTCTTGTTCAGACAGAGATGAGGTACACTAAAAATACCATTTTATCTTTGTTTGATATTTTGTGCCCCTTTAGAGAAATTTCATGTGCTACTTGGCCAATTCACCGACCTCAATGAAATCTAATAATGTTTCTTTAAGTAGAAATCAGAGGTAATGGTCTGAAAAAGATATTTAATTAAATCATACCTAGTATTTGACCTTAAAAGGGATAAGATTAGAAGCCTTTTGAAATAGATATGGATTTCATTTTGTATACTCCAAGGTAGGCCGCAATATATGTTTGGGAGGGAATAGGTTATAATTGTTACAAGAGGTTATAATACTTTTGAGTTACCACAAAGTTGTCTCAATTATTTTCTATATTTTTAAAGTTAAAATCGTCCATCCAAACCGTTCAACATGATTTCTACAATAAAATATGCTTGCAGATCAAATTTTATATTTTTTTTGAATTTTTTACTATTTATTAAGTATTTTACAAAAACTAGTCAAATTCAAACTATTAAATTTTGTACCCATCTTAATAAATAATAAAAAAAATTCAAAAAAAATGTAAAATGTGATCTGCAAGCACATTTTATTGTAGAGATCATGTTGAACGGTTTGGATCGACGATTTGGACTTTGAAAATGTACAAAATGATTAGAGTAACTTTGTGGTAACTCAAAAGTGTTGTAATCGGATATCTCCTCTTGTTATAAAATATATTTCGATTCCATTGCTTTGGGATACCGTCGTATCGAAATTTTGAAATTTTGAAATTTTGAAATATGTAAGGTTTTCAACAGAGATATGCTCATAAATGTTCCCATAAAATTTTTTATTGGGATCAAGTTCATACTAAACAAATTCATGGAGAGCATCATTACAACGCTTACTTGATTGTGTTGGATGCCAAATTACCAGATTTCAATCAATTGACATGTGCTTGTAAATGGAACGACTTTAACTTGACTTGGTTTCCGGCAATGCCGAAATTTTTTTAGTTACCACGTTGTAAAATCAAAATTAAATAATTACCACCTGGTTCAAGATTTTTCCAATCTTACCACCCACACAGACCCAGTTCGCGCTCCAAAAATGGATTGGTGCGCAGACTGGATTAGAGCACCAACTGTTCCGAAATTTTTACTACTCTTCAGTGCGTTTCACTCCGTTTGAGCACCAATTTTGGTGCGCCAACCCAGTCTGCGCCAACTGTTCCGAAATTTTTTACTACTCTTCAGTGCGTTTCACCCCGTTTGAGCACCAATTTTGGTGCGCCAACTCAGTCCGCGCATTACCCCAATTTAGTGTGCGAACTGGGTCCGCGTGGGTCGTGGAATTGAAAATAGCTTGGATCGGGTGGTAATCATTTAATTTCTATTTTTTACTGTGGTAACTAAAAAAATTTCGGCCGGCAATGTCTAATTGTTGTTCTTTTTTTAACATTTCTCGCAAACTTTTTAGTGTATTTATAGTAATTCTAACATGCATTGAAGTTTGTATTTATATCATTTTAGTAGATAGAAATAAATAATTTGCCGGTTTACTTTTTTAGGAGATAGAAATAGATAATTTGTATTAAATATATTAATTCAGAGATCAAAGATTGTGATACAACTCTTGTTATATAAATAACTAAATTTGATGTTATTATTATACTTATTATTGAAAATTACTTTTTTGTTCGTTACTAATTGAAAACTATATATTATTCTGATTGTAAATATCATGAATAATTGGATGCAAATAATAATTATTTTAATAATAAAAGTTAAACAGGTCTGATTTATTTTGCCACTGACTGTAAAAATATTTGATTCAAATCCACTTGTATAAATTTAAAAGCTAGTATTAATTAATAAATAAATATTTTTTTTCTTGTGATGACGTGTAGTAATCATTGTTGTATTTACAAAGTTACTATAAATAAATTCTCAATTATCTGAAGATATTTTGCTATGGCCCAAAAAAAAAAAAAAAAAAAATTTTCCATCCATATCTCATAGCAAACTGTTCTTTCGTAAACTCTAATCACATCATTTGTGAATGTACCTAATAATATTGTGACAAGAGATTAAACAGGAAACTTTTAATGTAGAAAAGGCAAAAGTTGCCATTTTCCATTACCTACAAGTAACAACTAGCCTATATTAAACAATAAAGACAACTTACATGCGCCCAATCATGATGTACACAGTAAGATTGATTGAGACCTCCACCAATTGCGCTAATAAATCACTCCAATAATTAAAACGAACTCATAATTAAATTTTTTTTTTAGAAATTATTAATTTCCACAAGTATTAAAAATGTGGAAAAAAAAAAGGTAACTCAAACTTTGAGTTTGAATTTGGACCATCCGATCAAAATTTGCTAGATCCCTTAACTATTTGTGCTGATTCTAATCGGACGATCCAGATTCAAATTCAAAGTTACCTCGGCAATATTTTTTGGGCCAAAACAATTTTAAATTATAATAAAAATACAATTCTAACTAATTATAACTTCTTGTAAATAAGAATTGAGATTTCTTTGTTAAAATATTGTTAGATGATAGACAAATACTAAAAAGAAGAAATTGTAGTCTCATATAATTGAGTAATTTTTTATCATGTACCATCAAGAATTAATAGCCGTAAACACACACAAAATTTGTTCTAACCTTTTTTTTTTTTTTTTTTTTTTGTGAAACTATCAATAGATTATCCGCATCAATCTTTTCCAGACTATTTATTACAAATTAAAAGAACACATCTAAATCAAAAGAATTTAGTAAAAGACCGTTAATGATCTCAGTATCTCACAATGTAAAGGAAACCGGTCTACCCCGTTTCCCCAACCTCCCAAAATTAAAAAGAAAAAAAACACAGAGAGAAAAAAATTTCTACAAAGTTAATATCCAATCACCCTCCCATTTCTACTATTTTGGTTTATAACTTTTTTTCTTTCCTTTTTTATGTGTTTGTATACTCTTTACAATCTCATTGATTGAATCTATTGACTTAACCAGATATCCTCCACATTCCAAAAATTGTCCCCCAAACCCCCCATCTCGAAATCAGGCAACCCGATGTCGTTGTAACCGCACATGCTGGTAAACGAATCCGACCAACTCTCGGTGAACTGTGTTTCCTGGGCCCCGTAACCGTAGTTATGTTCAATCGTCTGACCGGCACAACTGTCGGTGAAGCATGAATTTGAAACTGGGGCTGACCATAATTGAACTCCGACCGAGTCACACGATGAGCCGGTTGTGGTTGAAATCTCAGGGCTAGGGTTCAAGTTCTGATTCATTTGGTCGAACTCATGATTTGCAGAATCCATCGGCAATAAACTGGCACTTGGGTCGATTTTGGCAGAGGAAGAAGCACTGGCATCTGCCTGAATGCGCTCGACTAAGCGAGGCATCCAGAGGTACCGCATGATGTCTTTGAACTGCTGGCTGTTCACCTCACACTTGAGTTGCTTTGCGTGCTTTTGCACCCTGGTCCGCCAATAGTTCTTTATTTCGTTATCGGTCCTGCCCGGCAGGTGTTGTGCAATCTTTGACCACCTACAAAAATTGAAACATAACTTTAATTTACATGCATGCTTCTAAAACAATCATGTTCTTAATTAAGTATCTGATGATATGTAGTAACTAAATAATTATGGATTGTTAGCTTACCGGTTGCCCCAGCGTGAATGGAGTTCAAGTATGAGGAGTTGCTCTTGCGGGGTGATGTTGCCACGGCGGAGGTCGGGGCGAAGGTAGTTAAGCCACCTGAGACGACAGCTCTTACCAGTTCTTTTGAGACCTATATACATAAAACAATTTAATGAATTTAAGTGTGTATTATACATAACTACTATATATAAGTGCAGTAAGTACAATATATAATAGAAAGGAATGCCATCTAAAAGAAGAAAATAAAAAGAGAATATATTCTGATTAAACCATTTTTGTTGTATTATGGACTTTTATCTACAGCTAGTGCTTTCTCACTGTATAAGTTAAATTTTCCAACTCTCTCTCTCCTTATGTTAATATTACACGCACATGCAAAAAAGAGCAAGTCTAGTGTGTATGGGAACTGGGTTGATAAAGACTTTCAAGTGTGAATTATTTGAACTAAAATCCATGGAATAATTGCATGACTTCCGTACATTAAATTTCAATGAAATTATTAATAACAGAATGAGATAATTTCGTAACGAGATCGATGGTATATGTTCGATCGGTACCTGCACAGCGAGCGAGTGAATTCCATCGTCCCTCGCCATTAGCGGTGATATAATTCATGAGAATTAAATCCTCTTCAACTGTCCATGGCCCCCTTCGCAAATCCGAATCGTCATCGGTCGGTGGAGGCGTCGGTGACTTGAAACATGTACCGGTGCTTCCATCAACATCTAGTATTGAAGAAATAGTTTCACTTCCTAAGAACTCCTCCATTGAAGAAATAGTTTCACTTCCCATCAAGTCCATCTCTTTCTAGTGTTGACCTCTCTGGTTTCTGTTCTTGATGAGAGAAAGAGAGAGTGAGTTAAGGAGAAATTGAAGAGAGAATTTTTGTTTGATGATTGGGTTGATTGATTTTGGATTGGGAAGGAATTGGAACTATGTGATGTTGGCGGGAGAGATCTGAGGGGGCTTTTATAGAGCAGGGGATCTAAGCCGAAAAGAAATGTTCTCTTATCTTCTCAATTTTCCAACTAAAAAATGGATACTTCCAGAACTCTATTAGTAGGAATGGACATCTCCAGTTTTGAATAAAATGGAGAGGAGGAGATAGAAATGAATGAAGCATGTGAGGGAGCACGCCCGCAATGGGGAGGATTAGTTTAATGTAATCCAGTGTTATTAAAGCCAAAAGAAAAGGGAGGCATCCGCTTTGTTAACTCGGAAACAGCGTGAGACCTTTGAAGTTTGACCTCTCTAATTAGTGGGGTTTGTGTGTAATTAGACTTGTGTAACAACATCGATCATCTTTTTTAAGGAATCAAGGGGTGAGAAGGTAGACCCGATCAATTGGGTTGTTTTTGTTTTCTGATTCTTTTTCTTTTTCTTTTCTTTTTTTACTAATGAAAGATGCAAAATAAAAGGTCAAATAGCAATCTCTGCTTACTGTTAGTGAGATTTGAAAACAGAGCAGTGTTTTTAGTTATTAAAATGGACCTCTGTTTTGGGCGCATTTACCTCAATCGGAATATCAAAATTTTAATTTGATATAATAAAATGGAATAATTAAAACATAATTGAGAGAGAGGAGGGATGAAATTACACTTTTTTTGGTGACACACTTTGACACCTATCATTTTCAAAGTTCAAATAGTCGATCCAAACCGTTCAACATGATAGATATATTAAAATGTGCTTGGAGATCAAATTTTACATTTTTTTGAATTTTTTTACTATTTATTAAGATGGTTACAAAATCGCTATTTTTCAATGGTCTAAAAACAACGATTTTGTAACCATCTTAATAAATAGTAAAAAAATTCAAAAAAATGTAAAATTTGATCTCCAAACACATTTTAATATGGTGATCATGTTGAACGGTTCGGATCGACTGTTTGGATTTTGAAATCGCAAAATTAACCTATAAAAAAACGGTGTCAGGATGTGTAAAAAAAAGAGATGTAATTGGATCCCTCCTCATTAAGAGATTGTATATTCAAAATTCAATTGAATTTTTTTTTATAAGTAATTGAAGTTAAAAAAATTGATTCATATTATCTAAAAAAATATAGTACAATGACATAAAGTTGATTTATAACTAAACTTATCAAAAGAACATGAAATTGATAATGAATTTGATATCTACCGGAAAACAAAATATAAAATTCTTCAAGTTTACCATCAATTGTTACTAAATCCTAATTAGTTTGATACAACTAAAAACAGGTAAAATCATGAAAAAGGAAAAAAAAAAAAAAAATCTAATAAGGAGGAGGAGAAATAGTTAGTGCTTTAATTTGTTGGAAATAGACAGGTCATCAAAGTTTACTTGGCAAAAACGATTGAGAGAATAAACGAATCATATACCTGCGCCAAGCAAATTCATATCAAATACTCAAATACTATAAAATATTTTGGAAAACAGTTTTAGGAGGATGAGGGCTTGTTCGATAGACATCGAATCAAATTCTATCAGATGTCATGCATGTTAGTGTCATCTGATATGTATAAAGATTTGTACATATCAAATACACACAAATTGTAATATAAATCGGATGATTTAGATTGGAAATCAGACCACCTCGGTTCATCAGGTCCCCTCAGTTCTCTCTTACAGTCAATAAAAACAACAAATTTCTACTTTGATTTTTCATTTTTTTTATTAAAAGATTTCGGTACATCTCATCATATTTTAGATGCTTCTAGATACTTCTAAGTATTAACACTAAAAACATTGATTGTTTAATATTTTTAAACTATAAAAACTTACATTATTACTATCAAGAGACTTTGTTTTGTGCTCAAGCAATTGCGAAAGCGGTGGGACATAGTTTGGGCAGCTAACATATGGCTCTGTTGAAGGAGAGAAACAGGAGAGCGTTCTCGAGTGAGAGTAAGCCCGTGCACATACTAATTAATGAGACAGCTATGGATGTTCACAACCGACAAGTCTTTGCCTAGACTTGTTCGAGGGATTGGGATCTTAGATTTTGAGAAATAGTATTATTGCAAAGGGTGTTTAGGAGACTAGAATATAGGACCTTGTAAATTGTAATTAACTTTTTTATATCTATACAATTGTTGGTGACAATTGTCACTGACCTTTAAAAAAAAAACAGAGAGACTTCATTTTGTAAAAATAAATAAAAATTAATAACAAGTAGAATAAATCAAAGTCCTTAATTTTGATAATGATAATGAAAGATGTCTCATTAAGTTAGGAACGCATCAAGGTAGCATTAATACATAGATATACAAATATCTGTGTAGTATTTCAGAGTAAAGTGACTTGAAAATTAACAATTGGTAACTAACAACTAAAAAAAACTACGATCATTTTCCATGTCAATCTTTTCCATATTAGCCGTTAGCGCTTAAAAAAAACTACGATCCTTTTTTTTCTAGAAGATCACGTGCTTCCAAATAATAAATTAACTAACTAAAAATATACTTCTTGGTTTAGTCTACTAGTTAATGCTCTAATCTTGTAGTTAACGTTGACAAGTCTAGAAGCTTTTATTTTGCAATTACACCCTTGTTTCTGTTATGTTCTGTTTAGAACCCGAGCACTTTTGCAGTGTGCAAAAAAAAAAAATCTATTGTTGGAAATATGACACGCCTTCTTTATATAATGAAGAATACAGTTATAATTTTATAGTTTTCGTTTAAATAATATTTTAAATTATAAAATAAAGATGAAAGCAAACTTTCTCTACATAAAAAAAATGGACTTCTATTTGAGTTTTGTCTTTAGTTATTATATATGAAGAGAGCAGGATTCAAATCAGCTGAAATTCGAGATCTATGAACAGTAACCTGAAATTCCTGAAATTTGAGATCCAGCTGTCCAACTTTTTCTGTGCACGCATCTCGAAATAGCTGGTTTTTCTGTGTACGCATCTCGAAACAATTCAGAGTTACTGTTGATGATCTCAGATTTCAGCAGATTTGGATCCGAAGAGAGCATACCATTTTTATTTGCAGGTTGATTTAGTAAATTAGATTTGTATGTGCATTCATCTTTTATGAACATGTTTTTAAGGACTGATTTGCAAATACAAGTTAACACAGGGTGTTACATGCAAACAAGAAATGATGGATGGAAAAAAATATAAAACAATGGTGAATTGGTGGCAGCGGCCGGAGGCGGAGACTCCAGAAAACAGAGGTTATGGGTCAGTTTCCACAAGGGGAGTTGAAAATTAAGGCAGCCCTTGGTTGGATTTTGTGGCCGTTTTTCAACGGTCTTCTTCTTTTCTTTTCTATTCTCCGTCTCTCTCTCTCTCTGTCTCTCTCTCTCTCTCTAATCTTGTCTTGTTAATTTATTTACACAGCCAGGTTTTCTTGTCTTTCTTAGTGGTACTGAGTCAGATGCTACAGAACCAGTTGACCAGCTGTACCAATTTCATATCCAGATCCAGTGTAAGACCTGAATGAGATCAGAGTCGTCCATTTTTAATCTGGCACGGAAATTAAAGCGGATCCCTATTGTCATTTAGGCAGTCGGCTGTCAACAGTTAACATGAAATAGTGGATGTTAATTCCGACTTGAAGGTTGAAGGACTGTGAAACTAAATTAATTATTATTTTATATGTAATGTCAAATTCAAAATCTAAAATTTTAAAAAAAAATTAAAATCATCTCAAATTATTACTCACGCCTTAATTCGTAGTTAATTAACTAGCTATAGTTGTTGACTTGAGGAAGTTATTTATTTATTTATTTTCAAAACAAACCAATAGTGATGTGACACAATGTCAAATAAATAAATTATGTCTAAAGTTTATTGAAGTGTCAAGTGTGTGCTTCAGAAGAGGAAAGAGAGGAGGAGAGGGGAGAGAGGTAATGGAACCTGATCGAACACTGTTTACTTTAGAATATTAAATTTTTAGAGGAATAAGAGAGGAGGGGAAGGACCAGAAGGTGAACTCTATATACAAATTATTTAAATTTTGTAACTTTCAAATCAAAATGTTAAAGAAGTTAACTGTTTATTCTGCCCTCTTCTTTTTTATTTCCTTCTCATCTTCCGTTGTGGAGCACAACCTTAAGCATATTGCAAAAAAATAAGTCTTAAGATAATTTTTTTTTTAATATATTGCATAAAGGTAAGTCTTCAAAAAAAAGTAAGTCCTTTTCAATATATCACTATATATATATAATCTTAATTAATACATCTTTTGTAGCAAAATGGTATTATTGATTGGTGGAAATTAATTTTGAAATTAAAAGTTTTCGGAAATGCATTTACATGGGTATATAACTTGTCAATTGCATGGGTAGTTACATTAATTGCATAGGCTAAAAATTTTAGTCCATACAGTTTACTTTGCACTCCCATGCAAAAAATATAAATTGCATGAGGATTATTTAAAGATGCAATTGTGTTTAGTTATCCATGTTAATAATGCAAATTCTAGTAGTGTCAGTGTGCTAAACGACTTGGATTAAATCAATCTCAAGCTTTACTTTGCACTTATAGGCATTTTAGTAAAGACATTGTTATAGGAATTATATCAAAATTTTAATATAAGTGTAACAAATACACAATATATTTCATCGTTTACCCCTTGATGAGCAAGAGCAAAAATGTAGCAAATGTCATTTTTAAAACATTAAACATGTCAATCTTTAGCGACATATACATGAAATTGGTCGCCTCATAACAACCCACACATATTATTTTAGATTATTGATTGACAAAGGTCAAACGACTATAGAGGTGGATACTTGTTTGACCAAAATTGGCCTATGTATCCTATGAGCAACTTGGCACTTGGGAGCATTCTAACCTAATTCTGTGCATGTGTGATATAGCCGAAGAAGCAATCTTCTCCTACCATCAATTTTGGAATATATAATTCCAAGGGAATGAGTTTGTTTGTACATTATCATCTCCTTTATTTGTAATATTTTTTTCTCTCTTCTAAAGTTACAATCCCCGCGTTCACACCTTGAGGTGGGTTTGTCACATTATTTGGGATCCAAATATGCATAAATTTCTGAAATTCTGAATTCAGCAATTGAATTGTTTTGAAATGTAAACACAGAAAAATTAGTTATTTCGAGATGCGTGCACAGAAAAGTTGGACAGCTGAATCTTGAATTTCAAGAATTTCAGGGTTACTGTTCATGGATCTCGGATTTCAGTTGATCTGAATCCGATTATTTGATTTGAAAATTGTTAATTAATCTTCATTGGAGACTCTACTGCCGTTTTATTATAGAGGTGATTATATTAAATTAATTAAGTCAATACTACATATCAAAAAAAAAATAATTACTCAATTTATTATAGAGGTGATTATATACAATTTTCGGTTTCTGTCTCTGAGATTTACTATCTAATATTTGTAAGCAAAATAAAGGAGAAAAAATATAGAAATTAACACATTTTCCCTCAAATTAAAATTGACTTATGCAGTAGCCAATTCATTAATTTATTCAAGTTGCTTAACAATTTCGAAGAATTATTACTTAATTTCTCCATATATAGTTCAACAGTAATGGAACTGTTAATCATGATCTCTATATGAAAATGTACTTGAAAAGCAAATTTCATATTATTTTAGATTTTTTTTGGTATTTTTTAGAAAAATAGAAATTATCTGCTTTTGGATGGTTCAGTATTTTGAAATTAAATGATTTTCTAACTATCTAAAAATTAGCAAAAAAAATTCAACAAAACATAAAATTTAATATGCATGTACATTTTCATATGAAGATCACGTTGAACGGTTCAAATCAACTATTTAGACTTTAAAAATGAAAATATGAATCCATAACATTAACTAAATTTATTAGTATGGGCCAGTTGGATAAACTTTCAACTTAAAACTTAAAACTAGTGGTATAGGTTCGCAGCTAGCTGGATAAACCTTCAACTTCAAACCAATATTGTAAAAAAAAGTCTGTTTAGTCCAACTCATTGGCCGATTAATCATTGACGGTGACCAAACCGTTATGAATCGTTCGTTTCTATTTATACGTCTAATTAGTTGATCTTTTTTTTTGCAGTTATCTGTTATATGTATTATACTTTGTCTTGTATTATGCGAATTTTTCTACGTGACAATTTCAAAATGTTTTATTAATTAACAATAAAACTAAGTTAAAATAATTATTTTTAATTATTACAAGTATATATCTATATATATAGAGAGAGAGAGATATGCTATCATGTTTTGGGAAGTAAAGCGAGTGTTTTACTTCCCGCTCATATCTCTATTTTTAAAATTTAAACAGTCGATCCGAACTTCTCAACATGATTTTCATATTGATACGTGCTTGGAGACCAAATCTTACATTTCTTTAGAAAAATTTTACTATTTTTTTAGAAATTTTGAAAATTACAGTTTTTCATTAAATAAAAAACTAAAAATAAATTCATAAAAACACTGATTTTCAAAAATTCTAAAAAAATAGTAAATTTTTTTCAAAAAATGTAAAATTTGGTCTCCAAGCACATATCAATATAAAGATCATGTTGAGAAATTCAGATCAACTGTTTGAACTTTGAAAATTGAGATATGAGCGGGAAGTAAAACATCCTATTTACTTCCAAAAGCATCGTAGCATCACTATATATATATATATATATATATATATATATATATAGTGCTGGGCTTAGCTACTTCATGGAGTAAAACGACTTGGTGCTCCACGCCTCATTATTTTCATTTTGAAAATCCAAACGACCGATCCGAACCGCTCAAGTTGTTCTCCATATTGATATGTGCTTGGAGACCAAATTTTACATTTTTTGGAATTTTTTTACTATTTATTAAGCCACTTTGAAAATCACTGATCCGTCGGTCCAGAAATTTTTACTATTTTTTACTGTTCATCCGGATTTTCAGATTTTCAAAGTGGCTTAATAAATAGTAAAAAAATTCCAAAAAATGTAAAATTTGGTCTCCAAGTACATTTCAATATGAAGAACATGTTGGAAGGTTCGAATCGACTATTTGAACTTTGAAAATGAAGATATGGCGTGGAGTACAAAGTCGTTTTACTCCATGAAGTAGCTAAGTCCATCTCATATATATATATATATATAGGAGGGATCCAATTACATCCTTTTTGGTGACACATTTTGACACCTATCATTTTCAAAGTCCAAATAGTCAATTCAAGCCGTTCAACATGATGGATATATTAAAATGTGCTTGGAGATCAAATTTTACATTTTTTTGAATTTTTTTACTATTTATTAAGATGGTTACAAAAATCGTTGTTTTTAGATTATTGAAAAACAACGATTTTGTAACCATCTTAATAAATAGTAAAAAAATTCAAAAAAATGTAAAATTTGATCTCCAAGCACATTTTAATATGGTGATCATGTTGAACGGTTCGGATCGACTGTTTGGATTTTAAAATCGCAAAATTGACCTATATAAAAAACGGTGTCATGATGTGTCACCAAAAAAGATGTAATTAGATCCCTCCTCGTATATATAATACAAAATTATTCGTAAAATTTTAATTAATCAATTACATATCAAGTAATTGCTTAACAATATTCTGTCCGTCCAATCACACGTTGTTATTTACAACAGTGTTTCAAACTTCTGTTTGTGAGAATGGAAGCCCGTGACCGGTGCGCGCTATAGGTATGACTTCAAACCAAGTCAAAGAATAGAAAAGGCATTGTCCCACTTGACCCAAGGGACCTCTTGATCAGATCTACTGTGGCCTCAGCCTTTTAGTCGTGGAAATTTAATGAGTGAGGCTATGGTGCTATGCATAGCACCCATGGCTAGTGTACTACGGCTCAATATGGTACTTTTTAAAATCCTAACGGTTGATCCGACCGTTCAATGTGATATCCATATGAATATGTACTTGCAAACTAAATTTTATATTTTTTCGAATTTTTTTACTATTTTTTTAGATGGGTAGAAAAATCAGTGTTTTTTGAAAATTCTGGACCATCAAAATTCTACCTATCTGAAAAAATAGTAAAAAAATTCGAAAAAATATAAAATTTAGTTTGCAAGTACATATTCATATGGTTATCACATTGAACGGTCGGATCGATCGTTAGGATTTTAAAAAGTACCATATTGAGCCGTAGTACACTAGCCATCCGTGCTATGCATAACACCATAGCCTCACTCAAATTTAATTATATCACATTGAATTTTAAGGAATGATCAATCTAAAATAGTTAGTTCTAAACTCACCTAATAATAGATCGACATGATAAACGATAAATTTTTATAGACATTTTTGACAAGCTCATGGCTCATGATCATTAGTTTTACAATTTTCAATGACCATGATACCATAGTGACAAGATTCGCATATAATATCCGAATTATATCCGAATAATTCGTTTTTTTGGTAATGCCGAACCAAACGCCGAATTATTCGGTTGACTGAACTTTAACCGAATTATACCCGAATAATTCGTGAATTTTACGAACTTTTTCCGAATTTTCCGAATTATTCGCGAATTTTTCTCGAATTTTTCCCATAACATTTTTTTTTTGGTTTTTTTTTTTTTGCTTCCTTGTAGGACTGAGATCTCTGATCCGGATTATTTTGAATTATTTCTGAATTATATCCGAATTATTTCCGAATCACGAATTTTTGATCTCGCCGAATCTTTCCTGAACAATTAAGTTGTCACTATGTGACCATGAAACAAACGTAATAGCTACATGTATTGATACAAGGGAGGGGCCTTTGTAGTGCATGATAAGATCCTAGACAAACTCTCTAGTCTCTAGCCAATAAATGGTTTAAATGATTCGAATTTGGGGCCCACTAACATTTGACTAAGAGTAACCGTCAGCGAATCACATGCAAGTATCCATAGATCTGAGAGACTGACTCTTGATGAGTCACGATTTGCCCCCAAACGGTGTCACACCAATTATCGGGTTTGTTCGGAAATAAGAGATTAATTTTTTTTAAGACTTAATTCGTTTCTTTTAGGTTCTTTAGTCGTTTAATTTTATTGAATATCGATATTTTAGTACGGATTAAGTTTACCTTCTTTAGTTTTTTTTTGTTTGAATCTTAATTCTTTATCCGGACCTTAAGACACATCTACCCATTCCTTTAACTTACTTTTTTTGCTTTCATTTATGAATTAAGACAACCGAACATCAGTTTCTTAGCGCTCCTTAAGCTCTTAATTTCTTGTCCCTGATTATTACCCGCCTACGAGCAGTTTATTCTTTATATATATATATATATATAGGGATGGGCTATGGTGAGCTATGAAGTAAAACAAGTTTTTACTCCATGCCTCATTATTTTCATTTTGAAAATTCAAACAACCGATCCGAACCGTTCAACATGATCTCCATATTGAAATGTGCTTGGAGACCAAATTTTACATTTTTTGAAATTTTTTTACTATTTATTAAGCCCCTTTGAAAATCGTTGATCGAATGGTCCAGAAATTTTTACTGTTTTGCTACTGTTCACCCGAATCTGAAATTTTCAAAGTGGCTTAATAAATAGTAAAAAAATTCCAAAAAATATAAAATTTGGTCTCCAAGCACATTTCAATATGGAGATCATGTTGAGCGGCTCGGATCGGTTGTTTGGATTTTCAAAATAGAAATATGGCGTGAAGTACAAACTTGTTTTACTCTATAGCTCACCATAGCCCATCCCTATATATATATATATATATAGAGTATGGCTAATTTGCTTCCGGAAGCATTTCGGCCGAGGTGCTTACGGGGGCATATCTTGCAATTTGATGTTCAAACAACAAATTCAAACCGTTAGATGTTCAATCTATATTAAAATCTACTTGGAGACCAAATTTTACATTTTTTGGAATTTTTTTACTATTTTTTAAGCTGGTTTGAAAACCGCTGTTTTCAATGCTTCAGAAATTTAATAAAAACAGCGGTTTTCAAACCAGCTTAAAAAATAGTAAAAAAATTCCAAAAAATGTAAAATTTGGTCTCCAAGAAGATTTTAATATAGATTAAACATCTAATGGTTTGAATTTGTTGTTTGAACATCAAATTGCAAGATATGCCCCCGTAAGCATCTCGTCGAAATGCTGCCGGCAGCAACTTAGCCGCTCCCTATATATATATATATATATATATATATATAGGCAGTTTATTAGAAAAAAAAAACATAGAATTAGAGTAAAAAAAAGTCGAAGTTGACTCATGTATGTCACATAACAGCATGGTATCTGTGTGAAGAGAAAATTAATTGTATTTCTTTCTGTTTAGTAAAGAGAAACCTCGTTCTGTTCAACCGATATAAAACTGGATATTGCGTGGCCTGGTTAATTTGCAATTACCTCCTCCAATAATTAAGTTATTTGTACGACCGAATAAAAGATAAAAGGCCTGACCACATGTTACCAGTGGACTAATTAACACATCCACGCTTATTAAATCCATTAATTGACCTGTTAATCAAACAGATGGAATGTCCGCCTAAACATTTTTAATCCAATACATATTTAAAAGAATTGGGGCAGATCGATGGGCATTGGACCACATTTAGATCAGAGCTGTCCGACATGTATCAAGATCCGTGCAACAACTTTCAGTTCGTATGGATTACCTGTTCACGAATCTTGATGCACTAATTTTAAGTTGTCCACAAAATTTTGATACGGATCGGACAACTCCGAGTGCCCCATGAATCTGTATCCTCCCTGTACCCCCCACCGAATTACAAATAACGCGGTACGATCCCAGCCGAACGATTGGTATTCGGTGCCTAAAGTAGATATAGGGGGTCCGTTTTGAGATCGTACCAAGTTAAAGAACGGTCTGAATTTGCAAATTCTACCGTCTGGTACCGAACTGGATCTGAATTCCCTCCTCCTTCCCGAGTGCATATTCTCTGAGATATCTCATATTTTACTTGATTGACGAGTCTGGTGCCTATTTAAGGATAGAATAAAGATTTTTTTTCCTCCGGCTCCTATCTCCCATTCATCCCCCAATCATTAATTATATAAGGGACCACAACTTCAAGCACAAAAAGACAAAAGAAAACGTGTATCAATCATTAATTACGTGGAGAACCACTAATTAACTAGGGGACCGCTTATATTTGAAAAAATTTACAACTGACGCGCACAAGTATTCATATATAATACATTAAGTATTCATATATAATATATTAAGTATTCATATCTAAGATATCAAGTATTTAAAAAAAAACTGGACACATTACTTACCCATCTTTTACACGTTTTTAGAGGTGATTTTTTTTTTCTCCGTTCACTTTAACCAATATTTCTGACAATCTATGAAGAATTTTGCGAATCTAAAATCACATACGTCTTCTACGCAATTTTATTTTTCAAATGAGATCCATGATGAAATACTTTTGAGTTATCCGTCACGCAAGTATTCATACCTCGTAAAATTATTTCTATCTCGCCGTGCAAGTATTCATACCACGTCGAGCAAGTATTCATACCTCGCCGAACAAGTATTCATACCTAAGATATCAAGTAAAAAATGATTGAGTGGTAATGAATTTTCAATCGGTAAAAAATGAGTGAATGACGTGTCCAGCTTTTTATTTGTGAAATACTGATGAGGTATGAATACTTGCTTGATGAGGTATGAATACTTGAATGACAATGTATGAATACTTGTGCAACGGACAACTCGAAAGTATGTCATCATGGATCTCATTTGAAAGAGAAAATTGCGTAGAAGACGTTCGTGGTTTTAGATTTGCAAAATTCCTCACAGATTGTCAGAAATATTGGTTAGAGTGAACGGAGAAAAAAAAAACCACCTCTAAAAACGTGTAAAAGATGGATAAGTAATGTGTCCAGTTTTTTTTAAATACTTGATATCTTAGATATGAATACTTCATGTATTATATATGAATACTTGATGTATTACATATGAATACTTGCACTCGCCGCGATAATAACGCGTTTTGTTTTGTCTTTTAGCGCTGAAATTTGTGGTCCCCTCTTAATTAGCGGTCAACAAAGGCAGTTATTGACTGGGGGATGAATGGGGGATAGGAGCTGGAGGATAGTTAGTCGGTCCCTTAAGGATAACACATGGGCCAGTATTATTTGTGCTTTGAGATTCGTGCAAACATATTTGAACGGTTGAGATTTTTCAAGAAAACACGTCAAATATGAGATATCTGAGAGGATGCGAATTCCCCCTTCCCTGAGTCTGGATCCTTTGAAGTAACACAAATTTTGAATTTAGATCCGGACCATTCGATCAAAATTCGTTTAATTAGAATTCATATCAATTCAGTCTAAGATGAAATGCATGAAACATCTTTAATACTCGTGCTAAAGCAGATTGAACGGTACAGAACTAAAATCAAAATTTATGTTTTTTTTTGTGAATAAAAATTGAAAATCAAGTTACCCAACATTTAATATGGGTAAGAGATTTCCTCTGTCTAAATTTCAAACTTACGACTTAAAAGCATTAAATTCAAAATTTAAATTAACTAAATGATATGAATTTCCCCCTACCCAACGAATTCAGATCCAGTGAAGTAACTCAATTTTTGGGTTTTTGGATCAGGATCGTCCGATTCGAATCTGCGACAATCCATTCCGAAGTGGAGCGCACACATCCTAAGCGACAGATTCGAATCAGACGGTCCCGATCCAAAACCCAAAAATTGAATTCCTTTATGGGATCCGGACCCCTCCCCGACTCGATATCACGTGGACGACGACAAATTGGATTACTCTTGAATTACAATGAATGTATTGCATGAGGCCATACGTACAGTCCATTTCATTATTTGGTTGTTCATAACAAGTATGAATCCAATATTTGTCTGGTATCTATGAATTAAACCCCATGTTATAACAGGACGCACTAACAACGCTGCTCGATGGCAAATTGGCAACGGCTATACTCGGACAAAGCCACCAGAGCTGGATCTGTACTCGTCTAAATTTGCGTAGGTCCTGCATGCTTCTAAAAACGTCAACCCAAATAATTTAATAAAAGTACAGTTTTTCATTTTATGCCCCTGCAAAAGATCAAAATACTATGTTTAATGAAAAGGTGTTCAAAGTTATTCCCAATGTTTTTGTAAATTTCTATAGTAAATGGAAGAATGAATTTAGAAAAGAGAATCAATGGGTTTTCATCATCATATCTCAGGGAGCAAATTATATTTGCTGAATTTAAAGGGTATGCATGCATCATGCATGGTATTTGCATTTGAATTAATAAGCACAAATGAGAATTTTTATGCAATTGAAAACAAATTTACACATCATTATCTCATTCACGTTGACAAACATTTCATATTTCAATTGGTTTAGTACTTCACTGCACAATATCCATAATTTCTATAATCTTTTATTGAGTTTAATGTAACATCGTAAACTTTTAATAACTTTTGTAAACAAATATTTTATTTAGTTTGATGTAACATCCTACAAATTTAATTTTTATATGAAAAATATTTTTAGATTTATTTCTAATATTTATTTATGTGAAAATTAATTTGTAAAATTCAAGCTTAAAAGAAAACAGAGAGATACTAACGTGGCCTCCCCTTAACAAGCGTTTTATTCTTCCTTTAAAAAAAAACAAAAAGCTTGACAGTGGCCGCTAAGAATTGAATTAATTATAAAACAAAGTTACAACTCATTTCTTACATGCAAACACCAACACTACTCCCCTCCCTTTTTCGGATCTGACTCTGTTGCTATTCTTCTTAAAACAAAGTTACAACTCATTTCTTACATGCAAACGCCAACACTACTCCCCTCCCTTTCCCGGATCTGACTCTGCTGCTATTCTTCTTAAAACAAAGTTACAACTCATTTCTTACATGCAAACGCCAACATTACTCCCCTCCCTTTCCCGGATCTGACCCTGCTGCTATTCTTCTTAAAACAAAGTTACAACTCATTTCTTACATGCAAACGCCAACACTACTCCCCTCCTCCCTTTTCCGGATCCGACTCTCTGCTATTCTAAGAAGAATAGCATCTCGATATGCTATTCTAAGAAGAATAGCAGCGGGTACTCTCTACTTTTCTGTCTATCTCTCTTCAAAAGAGGAGGAGAGAGAAAAGAGAGAGAGAAATAGGAGAGAGATAGAAATGATAGCAGGGATAGCAGGATTTTTTGGAGAGCAGCGGATTTCATTCCCCCTTTTCTTGCTAAGAATTGAATTTTTTATTTGTTTTTTTTAATTGATAAGTATTAAATTTTAGTGGCCTATTTAACGAGATAACATGACTTCATTTTTATTTTTTTTAAAGAGAAGTAATGGAATCACCTCTTAAGGGAATTATTTTACCAAAAACGTAGACCCAATTATTATTGCCAATTTAACAGGAATAATTTGTTTGGATTTAATCTATTTGGTAATCATGATATAACTAATAAATCACTTACAAGGAATCGTTTGCTGAGCTATGTGGCTTGCTTTGTTTTTGTTTAATTTTGTTGGTGCCATAGATTACTAGGCCATCATATGGATGCGAAAGCTCAAAAGTATTGTTCTAAGCCCTGTCCCTATCGAGATGTGCAATATGACAACATGTACCAACAACGATAAAAAATAATAATAATAATTATTATTATTATAATATAACTAAAAAAATATTTATGTATATTTTATCTAAAATATAATTATAACATGATACAAACATGTAGAGTGGAAAAAACGTGCCGTGACGTGATTAACACGTCGTGACTTTGATCTCGTGCCGTATCGTGCTGTAACCAAAATATCAAGAGATGGTCACGGCACGCGAATGATCATGCCACGTGAGTTATGCCGTGCCTAAACGTGCCCTGACCATATGTGACTCGCATGATTCGCGTGACCATTTAATTATAATTTAGATTAGTTTATTCAAGATTCACCATTAAATCAATATCTAATGGTCCTAATTGCACGTGACTCGCGTGACTACGTGCCGTGCCAAAGTTTCAAAATATGAGCACGACACGCGAATAGTCACAGCACGGGATACGCGATTCACGGTACGTAACTGACACGCGTGCCATGTATGCCGTAACAGTGTTGTTCCGTGATAGAGCCGGCTCCGCTGTGCCATTTTTCCCACTCTATAAAGCATGGATCTTATTTACCTTTTCTTTTCTTTTTTACCAATGAAAATAGTAGGTCTAATTATACAAGTTACAAGATATGAAGATCAAAACTTTAGAAATAAAATAATAAAATGAGTGATATTTAAGGATCATTTGTGTAATTTACTCTTTTCACAAAATTTTCAAATCAATTTAAAAGAAATTAGACATGTTATTAGTTGATCATATAATTTCAAAACTTTTATTTAATCAATATATAATGTCCAAAATTAAACCTCTAGAAAATCTTCATATATATTTTGAGAACCAAGAAGGTCATGAGAGGGCTCGAACTCTCGACTTTTGAATTTTTAATTTTTTCAAAAAAATATACTATTAGTCTCCTCATTATATGAAATTACATAAGACTTATTTATTCAGTTTTCTATCTTAATTTTCTGATTCCGCCCCTGACGCAGCACCCGTTTCATCGCATCGATACTAAATTTGGTTCAATACTTTCTATATGAAACAAATAAAACTAGTTTAATTTAATTTACAATGGAGTTGTGACAATTAAAAGAACATCTCTCTTCAACGTGGCAAAAGTAATGTGTGTGAATGGGACCAAAAATGGCGGAAGCATTCATTAATTAATTAAACAAGTTTAATTAAGAACATTAACCCACGTTTCCAAACGCATGTACTTCCAAAAAGTAACACAGGCTGTAGAGTCGCCAGTCGGCTATGATTTTTAAGAGAACCAAAGAAATAAGATGTTTGCATTGAGTGCTTTTTGATGCCTTTGCTTGTAGTTCCATGGCATCTGTGTGTAACTTTATCTAACTAGCTTAATTAATAATTGTTCTTTCAAAGAAAATATTAATGATTGGTGTTAAGTGGGGAACACATAAGATGAGAGAGCAAAGGATAATGTGTCCATGTTGGTTCACACAAGCACCATGTAGGCCCATGGTGTATGTGCCAAAGGGTTTCAGGTGTGCAAAGCCTTTTTTGGTTGTTTATGTATGAACTATATTTTTATTGTTCATATATACATAGTCTAAAAGGTTGGAATTAATAATATACATCTCTTGGATAAAATTGTGGCATCATGCTCCATTAACTTTTTTAGAATATAATATTATGCAAAATATTAACACGAGAGATGCTTGGATGCTTATTCTATAGCTAGGTTCCGTACATTCTTTAAATTTGTTAGCGTTTCTAATTAATTTGTGATATTCTTGGAGCCATGATTATGCATTGGAGGTTATAGTTATCTAAAAGATCATTAGAATTATAGCATTAATATCATTTGCTTGGTAATATGTTGCTTATGCCTCACAAGTATTAAAGTAGACGTGTGATCATTTGACAACACTTTTTGTTTGGAAGATCGTAAGTTTGAAACCTGAATAATTTTTTTTTTTATAAACATAAAAATTAGGTGGGGGTAGAAGGATAAAAGATGGAGATTTTACGTCTGACATAATTGTTTTGACTAATATATGTGTAAGGTTTCATGTAACGGGTGATAAATAAAATAAACTACTGAATAATTAACTTTTGAACAAGTAGTTAAGATAATGCTCTCTGAATGAAATATCATATATTCGAAATTCGAATGTACATGAATCATCTTTGTAGACAACTAAAAGTGAGAATTTCTTTGCAAAGTGATATTATTCTTCCCTTTTCTTTTTTTACAAAAGAAGTGACAAATAATACAAAATAATTAAATGTACTAACTTATGTGTAACTATACATGGAATTTACTTTTAGGCATCAAACGGCACCATGTACAAACAGAAAGGAACTTAGATAAATAATGGTATTTTTAAAATATTAATTCTATCGCCCTCTCTTATATGAGATGTATTATTCCATAAAATGATGCAACTTTAGAAAGATGCTATGATCCCTCGCTTAATAAACTCTAATATGTCATCATGCACTCTACTAATTAGGTGATGTTAATCTTTTTTTTTTCCAGTTTTTTTATAACTTGTAGCTATATTATATCATGTACATTTTTTGTTCCCTTTTTTTCTTCTCATTTTGATCGAATAGCTTTAGCATTATATTTCTCTCTTCAATTAGAAGCAATGTTATTAGAATTGGACCAGACGTCAACCCGGTAAAGTTCCGAGTTAGCGATTTAACTAATCGGACCGATGAGTCAACTGGTTTGATCCCTGATAATTTTAAATACATATAAATTTATGAGATATAAGTGTTATTATAAAAATTATCATATTTTATATAGTAAAAATTCTCACACAATATTAAATAATGTACTTTTAATAGATTATAAAAATGTAAGAGTGATATAACGCAAAAATAACGTTGTGACGACTATTTGGTCATTCACAGACACATAATTATTAAAAAAAAAGTGACATAACACAAAAAAAAAACAACACACAATTGTCCACATAATAATTTCTTTCACATGTTATCTATTTTCCTCTTAGGATGCTATGGTAGCACTGCTGCCAATATTTTGTGTTGGTTCACAAATTTAAAAACCGATTCTTTTGGAGATAGGAGTAGGTCCAATGGGCATCGGACCTACATTTAGGTTCAATTAGCTCTAGGACCGTACGATTAGCATCAAGATCAATACGTACGAAAATTGGTACAGACTTGCACGGATTTTGATGCAAAGCACACGAACTTGATGCAGATCGAATGGTCATCACACCCATCGAACCAAGGTAGATCCGATGGGCATCGGACCTACTCTGATTCCATTCTTTTGAGTTGTTTCACTTGTTTTTAATTTTTTTTTTCCGTTTTACATGCTTATTTGATCTCTTCTTCGAACCGAATCGGATATAGTCCCGAGTCCGGTTTTTCTCGGTCTAACAATTAGTTTAGTACGATTTTAATAATAGTGTTGTATGTATTTTGCATGCAAGCACTTCCACCTTGAAGTTGTATTCATATAATAATTAAATATTTTATTTTGAAACTTTTATCCATGATTTGATGTTCTCTTATTTTTCTACCTATCTAGAAAAATAATAATAAGTTTCTAAAAAATATAAAAAATTGATCTACATGTACATGTTATGTATGAAGATCTTGTTTAACGATTTGAATTTTACAAATAGAGATATGGATCCGTAACCAGGGGCGGATCCACGATTTTCGTCAAGGGGGGCAAAAAAATATCGAATCAGATTTAAATTCATTAACCAATTAGATACTCGATAAAAAATAATGTTTTAATTTATACTTTTCAATGCTTTGACATGTAATTTCTGATGCTCTAACTTATAATTCTAATTACCAATCAAAATTCAACAAATTTATTTCAATTTTAACCTTAAATTTAACCCGAATTACAAATCAAACATCTAGAGAGAGGCAAAAAAATTTCAAAAGGAGGCAAAGTCGGTCGAGACCGATAAATCTCCACTAAAACTCAAAATCTAGGAAAACAGCTGCCCCCCTGAAACACTCTGGGTCCGCCCTTGTCCGTAACCTCACTCTAATCAAAATATCTAATTGACTTTACCAATATGAAATGTACAAGTAATGCGAGATTTCAATATTGTACGGTAATAAACTAAACACATTTGCAGCAATGGGTGAATAATTAAGTAGCTTGAGTGTGAAGCAAAGAACTTTACTTATTGATTGATACATAATGTAAGCGATTAGTACTTGTTAAATTTTACTTCCTATAAAAAGCAGAATAGACATATTCGAGACTTTGCATTTCATAAAAACCTACTTCAAGACAACTTTAAATTGATGATTTGGTTGGAGTATATTTTGATTGTCTGTACTGATAATCATGTAGCTATTTATGTGGCTGTCGGCCGAGTTTTATGACATTTGACTCCAATTTAGCATAATAATTGCAATTATTAATTTGCTGTATTGAATTGATAGGTTTCAATGGATATTACAAGTTTACAACTACAATTGATAAAATAACTACATAAAAAATAATTGATAAAGTACACTTTGCAGGATAAATAACGGCAACTTTTATAACTACATAGCATAGTGACAACTTAATTGTTCGGGAAAGGTTCGGCGAGGTAAAAAATTCGTGATTCGGGAATAATTCGGGTATAATTCGGGAATGATTCGGAATAATCCGGATCAGAGATCTCAGTCCTACAAAGGAAGCAAAAAAAAAAAACCAAAAAACAAAATTTCTGGGAAACATTCGGGAAAAATTCGTGAATAAATTGTAAAATTCGGGAAAAGTTCGTAAAATTCGCGAATTATTCGGATATAATTCGGTCAAAGTTCGGTCAACCAAATAATTCGGCGTTCGGTTCGGCATCACAAAAAAAACGAATTATTCAGATATAATTCGGATATTATACGCGAATCTTGTCACTATGCTACATAGCAATGGTTACAACTCACAAGATAACAAAACTCTGGGGGGTGGGGTCCTCTTCCCATTTTGGAGGGTATTGAAGTTGACAATCCCTGCAACTTGACATTAATTAATTAATTACACCAAATTTTGAGGCATGTCAGTAACCACTATTATGACTTTAATTTACAAATGGAATCTCGGAATAAAATAACGAAGATAATTTGTACGGGAATATTTTAGTAATAATGGGAATCAAGTTATTATTTGAAATATTAATAATTAAAAAAACAAAATGAAAAATGAAAAATTTAACATATTATAAAAATATCACATTTCAAAATTATGTTTAACTGTACACCACTTGAAATTTTAATGATTTAAATTAACAGTTATTGATACATTAATTATCAAACAATACTTAAATTGTATGATATTTAATTGTTAAGCTATCTATACATCCAATAACATATTTATAAATTCACTTTTAAGTTTCATGTTATTTTATTTTTAAAAAATTTATTGTCAAAGATTACCTAGACCTCTTATCTTTAGAACACAGAAATGTAATGCATTATAACACATTCAGAATTGCTGTAACAAATCCAGATCCAGCATAGTATCGATCGGTGTTGTAAATAACGGTATGCGGTCGTCAGACGATCAGGATACCGCCAAGCGATTAATCGGTATGCGGCTGATAAATCGGAATTACGCGGACAATCGAGTTTGACATGACATCAATTATCTCTCACTTTCTTATATATGTTGATAAAAAAATGATCCATTTAAGTTTTATATGATAGATAAACAATGTTAATCATGCATGTGTTCAATCATCATCATTTAGCACCCACAACATAAATGCACACAAGCTAATATATGGTTATTTATTCTTATTTAATAACAAAAAAAAAAACTACATGGAAGCCTTTGGTCATTAATTAAGCTAATAAACTAAATTTATGTATGAGTATTGATACAATATTCTTTGATTTGTCTATCTATTTTCAATTATCATCTATCATAGTTAGTAGGGAAGATGAGGGAGTAAATTAAATAACACTATATATATAATTTATTTATTATATATATTGATAGTTTGAGAGAACTTAATTAAATTATAAAGAGAGTTTATAAAACAAAACAAATATAAAAAAATATATAATATATCTAGAGGAGGGATCCGATTACAACACCTTTGAGTTACCACAAAGTTACCCCGATCATTTTCTACATTTTCAAAGTCCAAATCATCGATCAAACCGTTGAACATGATCTCCACAATAAAATGTGCTTGCAGATCAAATTTTTGAAATTAATTTTTTACTATTTATTAAGATTGGTACAAAATTCAATAGTATGAATTTGACTAATTCTTGTAAAATACTTAACAAATAGTAAAAAAATTCAAAAAAATGTAAAATTTGATCTGCAAGCACATTTTATTGTGAAGATCATGTTAAACAGGTTAAATCGACGATTTGGACTTTGAAAATGTATAAAATAGTTGGGATAACTTTATAGTAACTCAAAAGTGTTGTAATCGGATCCCTCCTCATATATCTAAACACACATAAATCACAGTAACATCATATATAATTATATCATGGCATGATTAGGATAGCAGATAGCTCAAGTAATGACTTTAGCTTTGGAATATATGAAAATACTGTTAAATAAATAAGTATATATATAGTCCAAATCACATCAATCAAATAGTTGCCTAGCTACTCAGTCCATATCAAAAACTCCCTTTCATACTTTCATAGGGGACGCCACGTACATATATATTTGATGAGCATTGTTAACCTCACTTAATTAACCATCTAATTAATCAGAATTCAACTTTTGGGACCCACTTCATAATTCTTTTCATGGAATCAAAGCTGCCACTAGTTGTATATAGTAGAAAAAAGAGGCATAAAGGTCCCTTCCAAATTAGCAATGTTTAGAAAGTTGCTTTGGTTAACAATTGGCCGGGCATAAATTAAGGACTTTCATGACAGTTAATTTTTTACTTTTATTCCCTCAATTTTTTTTTTTCATGTTGTGACTTGTGAATATGAACATCCTAAATATGTTGCAAATTAGTTGAGCTTAAGGCCCTGTTCGGCGGACACATGGGTAGGAGAATGGGTACAAGAACTGAAAAAGTTTGAATTGATTTTTACTGTTCACGTGGAAAAAAAAAATTCACTCTGAGTAATTTTTTTTTCCCACGTGAGTAGTAAAAATAAGAGTGCAACTGAACAGGCCCTAAGAGAGTTTCAATATAATTCGACTTGAATCAAATTCATGTTAAAAACTAATCTAGCTATCAAGCTTGGATTAATTCGAATTTGAATTAAACTCGAGGTCGTATTAGGCATTTTTTGTATTAATTTTTGTATTATCTTGAATAATTAAAGTACGAAATAGCTAATGTTCATTCTCTGTAGATAAATTTATTGAGTTATTAATATAATAAAGTTTGAAAAAAATACATTTATTTATATCTAAATAGTTAAGCTTCTATGTTATATTAATGACGAGCAATATTCCATTAATACATCATATTTTTTGAGAGAAAAATTGATAATTGATTTTAATCATCCTTTAAATAAAAAATATTTAGAAATATTTGATTTGCTTTTAAGACCTATTTTCAGTAAGAATTAAAATATTCACTAATAAATATGAATTATAACAAGACTTCTGTATGGTTGTTATTCGATTTAGAAAATCTCAATAAAAATTAAAAAAAAAGTATAACTATTCAATCAAAGGATGTTAATCATCCACAACAAAATTTGTTGTACTAGAACAATTTTCATTTATGTTGTCACTTTCAACATTTCTAATCAATTTATAATGAACAAATTTATACTATTCATTCTTGAATTCTTACCAACTACCAAACACTTGGGAGAGTGGCAGATTTAACATACATATATTGTAAAGTTTGAGGACTAAAGTGTGAAAATTTTCTGACAGAAAAAAAAAACTAAAAGACGAATGAAACATGCGTTTCTAGAAGGGGCATCTTGATTGTCTCTTTGTGAACTCTCGAGGGAACTGGTGGCAAAAAAGTGAAACAGAGTTTGTGCGTCAAGACTTCTCTTTACAAAGGTAGCTAGAGATTGGTTTTTTTTTTTCTTTACTTTAGAAATTTACTTTCTTTTTACACTATGAACCTATCACGAGCACACAAAAGATTTACAATACCTCGCCGTGTTAGAGACTGTATGAATGCTTAGTTACCTTTTTAATTATGTATATGTATATTTATATTTAATTGAATTTTTTTTTCTTTTAAGTGTTTATATAGTTCAGTCGTACTCATATTTTTTTTTTTGAGGATAAGATAGCAACCGGTTATTTTATGGATTTTTATTGAAAAAAAATTATTTACAGTGCTGAAGATGGTTGTAATGTGGCAACCAGTCATCTTACGGATTTTTTTTTTAGAGTAAGGTGGTTATGTTTTATATGGCAAAGATGTTGCAAACAATCTATTTAGTTCCCATCTCCACGTGGTGGAGTTTGCGTGTTGCTGGTGATTAGTGGAAACCTTGTAGAAAGGCAGGAGTTTCGCCAAATCTTTTAGGAAAAAAGAGTGTTGATCGCTAGTCCCCAACTGTTTAATGTCTGTAATGCCATCAAGTAGCCGCATAGCACCCGCTCAATTGCTTTGTTGATTGGTCTGAAGAATTGAGATCCATTTCATTAGAAGTGCGACGCTCTGTGTCTGGAGATGAATAATTCCCATACCCCATTATGCTTAAGTGTGCATGTTCTTTCCCAATTAAATTTGCTTACATCGGTACTAATGTACTGTCACACCCCGCGGCCAAGGGTCGCGACAGTCCCCCGCCGTAAACATACAACACCGTGTATGCTTACCAGGCAATTAATAATTCATTTAGAAAATACGCAACAATTGACATAAAACAAGTTTATAAACATAAATCAGAGTACACAGTCTGGTCAGAGTAATCATACAACAAAAGTATCTCATCCGGATACCAACCATCAGGCCTAACCTAGAACTATACAACAAAAATATATATATATATATATATATATATGGTGCTGGGCTTAGCTAAGCCATGGTGTAAAACGACTTGGTGCTCCACGCCTCATTATTTCCATTTTGAAAATCCAAACGACCGATCCAAACCGCTCAAGTTGTTCTCCATATTGATATGTACTTGGAGACCAAATTTTACATTTTTTGGAATTTTTTTACTATTTATTAAGCCACTTTGAAAATCACTGATCCGACGGTCCAGAAATTTTTACTGTTTTTTACTGTTCATAAGGATTTTCAGATTTTCAAAGTGGCTTAATAAATAGTAAAAAAATTCCAAAAAATGTAAAATTTGGTCTCCAAGCACATTTCAATATGGAGAACATGTTGGAAGGTTCGAATCGACTATTTGAACTTTGAAAATGAAGATATGGCGTGGAGTACCAAGTCGTTTTACTCCATGGAGTAGCCTAGTCGGACTCTATATATATGTATATATATCTATATCTAAGGTCATATGAGGGCACTCTACCAAGGGCCTACTACTCGCGTGCCTCTCCAGAACCAGTCGCACCTGAACCTGTAAAAATTACCCGAAGGGTGGGGGTGAGAATAAATTCTCAGTGCGAATTTGCCACAATCAAGTTATTGGACTTGCAATCAGAATTCATATCCACAAATGAAATTCACACAACATTACATTAACAGTTCTAACACAATATATAGATGAATGCACATGCTTGACAACAATAATCGAATAAAATACAATTTACGGAATTTCCAAGATGAAATTCAAACAAACACATATTTGGCCTAACTCCTTTTTATTATGACTGGTAGCACCAACAGATGTTCAATCGAGCTGGACCCTTTGTCAAACCCTCATCTGTAGGGTTACTGGCACCTACAGATGTTCCACCGAGCTGGACCCTTTATCTGACACCCATCTGCAGTGCATTGGCTTAACCGTTTACTAAAGTCTGGTTCCAAGTCAGCTATACAGCTCGACTTTACAAATGCATCTACACGGAATCAAAGTCAGCCATAAGGCTCAACTTTGCAATTTCATTCAAATAGGATCAAAGCCTGGCAAATTCATTTCACAGGTCAACGGATAGGTCACCGTCACCTTATCCAGCTACCTCTACAGGTCAGCCTGGCAAATTCATTTCACAGGTCAACGGATAGGTCACCGTCACCTTATCCAGCTACCTCTACAGGTCAGCCTGGCAAATTCAGAAACAGGTCAACGGATAGTCACCGTCACCTTATCCAGCTACCTCTACGGGTCAGCCTGGCAAATTCAGAAACAGGTCAACGGATAGGTCACCGTCACCTTATCCAGCTACCTCTACGGGTCAGCCTGGCAAATTCAGAAACAGGTCAACGGATAGGTCACCGTCACCTTATCCAGCTACCTCTACGGGTCAGCCTGGCAAATTCAGAAACAGGTCAACGGATAGGTCACTGTCACCTTATCCAGCTACCTCTACGGGTCAGCCTGGCAGATTCATTCACACATAGCATAATAAATAGAACACATCAATTGACAACCGTACGAATATGCAAATCAACCATTTCACAACAATTCAGTTCTGGTTTAATTGAGTTATGCACATGATCACACAATTTCAAATTATGCAGCAATCAACATACAACATGACAATCGAAAAACAATTTAATTCCTGAAAATGAAACATCAAACAAGTCCAAGAACCCCGCACCTGATTACGAAGAGCGTATTTCGCACTTATGGTTCGGACGTCTCGAAAGGTCCCGCAAACTCTTGCTCACCCGAGCCTACACCTATACCAACATACATACTTGATTTAAATCTTTGTTCAAAGCACTTGTTCTTAAATCCTAATTTGGTCGAAATTCAAATTAATCGCTACTTGTCAAGGTTGAGGGAGAGGTTTACCGATTACGAATCTATTCGGTCGGACTAGCCTAATTAATCAACGACATTTTCTCAATTTTCTGATTGGGTACCCAAAAACCCTAGAAAAATGAAATCCAAAATTGAGAGGGATTCGAGAAAAGAATCGACAAATAATCAGTAAGGAGGTCGAAGGAGATAGACTACCAGTAATTTAAGCACAAATCTCGGGTTAAAAACGAAAATCCAAACCATCGAGAAATCTGAGATTTTGGAGAGAAAAGGGAAGAGAAGGAAATACCGAATAGGAGGGTTAGAAGAGATCTACGGCCAATTTCTCGGTTCCAACTTCGATTTCTCGGACTTTTGAGCGACTTGGAGGGATTGGAGCTCCTTTTTCTCTCTTCTTTTCTTTCTTTGGGCGGACCACACAAGAACAGGGAAGGGGGCGAAATGAGAGGGTGAGAGAGAGAGAGACAGAAGTTTCATAAAATAAGCCCTCTACGCATCCAGTGTGGGTCGTTCACCCGCACTGGATCTGAGTGCGGACGCACTCAGTACTTAGTCGAATTTTCATCAATTCTCAACACATCCAGTGTGGGTCCTTCACCCGCACTGGATCTGAGTGCGGACGCACTCGGTACTTAGTAAAAAATTTCGTCAAAATCTCACTTGTCAAGAAAAGTCCGAGTCTAATGCGTCCGCATTCTCCACCAGTGCGGGTCAATCACCCGCACTCACTACTTAGACGTCATTTTGAAGAAAACTCATAGCACATGGGAGTCATGAGTGCGGACGCACTGATATCCAGTGTGGGTGGTTCACCCGCACTCACAGAAATTCAGAAAACCAGTTAAGGAACAAGGTGCCAGTGCGGATGGACCACCCGCACTCACCACCAGTGCGGACGCACTGAACCCGTAGATTGTCAGAATTTCATGTTTCCAACGCAGTTTCTATTTATTTATTTTAAACATTTTAATTATCTTATTGTTGAAACTTCTTAACGTAACATGTACAATCCGATATAAGAATATCATGATATAGTTATATCGGTTTGAACATACGTTCCACTAAGATAACTCAAAGTTATTCTATAGGTAAACGGTTACCAACCGATAATATAAATTTAAATAGATTTTTTGTCAGTAAGGGAAGTCTGTACCGATAGAAAAATATGTCAACTTATTTACGAAGTTGCCACCATAGCATTGGTCTATTAACTTGGAACCATGACCGGTTTAAACCGAAAGAAAATGTGCGTTAGGAGATTCCATTTTGAAAGTAGTGTGAAATACTACTAGAACTTTATCTTTCTATCTGAAAAAGACAAAAACAGTTTGTCAGCTAAATTAAAACACAGTAATGATCTGTAAAGCCTAAAATTAGATCATCTATTGGCTATCTGATTTTTAATTATTATGCTATTTCACAAAGAGACCGCTCTATAGAAAATTATTAAAAAAAAAAATCAAAAGGAATTAGGAAATTTCTTTGAGAAAAAAAATGGAAGTGAAGCTTCTAAATTTTATAATGGAAAATTTGAAACCTGCAGTGTGTTTGAAACAACTCAAAATGAATGTAATTGTTTTCTATTTAACAACAGAAAAAAGAAAGAATAAAAAATTACACATCAAATAGTTAATATTGTGAACATGCATAAACTTAGAAGGCGACTATAGCGCGGATTCAAATTGGGTCGAGTTGGATTTCAGAAAAAAATTTATTGGTAGAAATTAATAGAAAAGAAGAGAGAGAAATAGAAAGAGTACATCAGTTCTTATATTGGTAGAAAGATCGGTAAAATTCTTACCGTTCCAAAAACTAGTTTTTTTTTTTCTAGTCAAATATTTTTTTTTTACAAAAATGGATAGAGTATCTTAAAATTTAGATATAATAGAAAATTCTATCTATTTTCTGAAAAACTTTTCATATTTTACTAGAAATATATTGTAAGAATTCTCTCCATCTATACATCAAATTTTAAAAAAAGAAAAACTAAGTTTGGATCAGTATAATTTGTACCGATTTAAACTTTTTGATTTTTAGAATCGGTAGAAATCCTACCGATCTTTCTACTAATATAAGAACTGATATACTCTTTCTATTTCTCTCTCTTCTTTTCTATTAATTTCTACCAATAAAAAATTCCTGGATTTCGTATCATTCAATTTTAGATTATCTTTTAGTTTCAAATCATTTCAGATGTATTTCAGAGTGTCCTGAAAAAGACTTATCATTGTCCATTGACAAGTGAATAGAATGTCCAAAATATATTTTCTGAGTTCTTCGTTTTTAATTGATTGATGGGTAACGAGGAAACAGAGGATGGGTAGAAAGGAATGACTGGTTATCTTATCATGTATTTTTTTTTTTAATTAGTCTCTATTTTGACTATTAAATTTTTTTTGCTACTTTAATGAATCATACAGAATTTGTTTTTTTTTTGGTAAGTACAAGCTTTAACAAAGGGAAAATCTCATGTATACCCTAAAAAAACCTCAAAATTACGTATCCCCCCTCTAAAATTCGTAATATAATATTTACCTTTCTGAATTTCAAAAATTGATAAATTTAAAAAAATTATTAATTTTTTCTATTAAAACTCATTTTAAATTTATAAAATATATCCATTTTATCCTTTTTTTAAAAGAATAAAACATATGTAACATGTTTAAGAGAAATATGTAGTTTTCTAATTGGTCGGTTTTGAAAATAAATAGTTCAATTTCTTACTTGTAAGTTGTAACACACATAAGCAAATGCATAAATGCCACTGTGTATGCATTACAAGTAGAAAAATAAAGCATTTGTACTTGGAAATCAATTAGTTAGAAGACATAACATTTTTCTTATATAGACTATATTTTAATTTATAAAAAAGAGGCTAAACCGGGTGCTTTATAAACTTGAAATGAGTTTTAATAGAAAATTAATAAATTGCATAAATTTGTGAGTTTTTTTAAATTTAGAAAGGTAATTATGATATTATAAATTTTAGACTAGTAAATGCGTAATTTCGAAAATTTTGAGAGGGATATATGAAATTTTCCTTTTAACAAAAAAGATACACATATAGTCATTCAAGCACTACATATATTAAATGTTTCTTTTGCCTCTTATAACCAACAAATAATAGTCTTATATTTATAAATGAGAAGGATCAAATCACAATCTATTTGACGTTATGAAGAACTTTTTTTCACATCCATAATTTAAATCAGAATTTTAAGAGATAACTAAAATTGTTAATCATGTCCAATGTCACAAACAATATAAGTGCTTAAAAAATGATATTAAATCCAAGTTTGCTTGGAGATCAAAGACTAGTTTTAAAGTTAATTCTCAAGTTTATTAAGACTCTAGATATTGTAGCAAATATAATGGAAATGAAAATTACTATATATAAATTTCAATTTAATATTTTTCTATAACAGTTATAAAATTGTTAATTTAATTAATCATTGATAAATTATAATCGCATGTAATTACCTAAATCAGTTTGCTTCAAAGGCACAAATCAAATAAAATAAAGCCTCTGATAAATATATGTCAATATTGACGCATATATTCATTGAACAAAAGAAAGTGAAAAAAGAAGTTGACATAGAGAACCGATATTTTTATTAATAACCCCAGAAAAAAGAAAAATATCAAATCTAACCCCAATTCCAACTTATTTTTAAATCTTCCCACCAAACCGCCCCCCTATGGGGTGGTTAGCCTGTGTGTACTGAACCGCCTCACAGGGAGGCGGTCCAGTTTTTTTTTTTTAGATTTGAGAGACAATATGAATGAAATTTAACAATAAAAATTCGAATTTTGTTTTTAATATTTGTTAGATTAATTCTTTTGATGTATAAACCGACATTTTTAAAAAGAGGAGAGTTAAAATGCATCCTCCCCTCATATCTTCATTTTCAAAGTTCAAATAGTCGATTCAAACCTTCCAATGTGTTCTCCATATTAAAATGTGCTTGGAGACCAAATTTTACATTTTTTGAATTTTTTTTACTATTTTTTCAGAATTTTTGAAAATCATCACTTTGCTGAATTTTTTATTATTGTTTAGTTTAATAAAAAATTCTAAAAAAATAGTAAAAAATTTCAAAAAAATGTAAAATTTGGTCTCCAAGCACATTTTAATATGGAGAACACGTTGGAAGGTTCGAATCGATTATTTAAACTTTGAAAATGAAGATATGAGGGGAGGGTGCATTTTAACCCTCATCTTTTAAAAATACCCAAAGTTAATTAAAGATTAATAAAAATGCCCAGATCCATCAACTTTTATTAAAAATGTAAATGGCCGGTCCCATGATTTTTTTTATAGCATATTTATACTAAAATACGCTAAATTACTGGAAATTATGTTAATTTATGCTGATTTACACTAGAATTATGTTAAAATATGGTAAATTACTTGAAATTATGTTAATTTATGCTGAAATTACAATTATTATGTAGATTTATGCTAAAATACGGTAAATTACGCTACATTACGTAGGAATATGGCCTATTTTGTGCCATCTTTCATAAATCATAAAAAAATAGTAAAAAAATTTCAAAAATAATAAAAAAAATGGTATTCTACAAGTTCATTATATAACTAATTTACTGAGCTACGTAGATTGAACAATAGAAATGAAAATCTTAATCGGAAATTTCAACTGAAGTTTTGAGACTCTTCCCTTTGTTTTTTGGTGATTCTAAATTTGGAAATCCGGCATAGCTAGGCATAGCCGGTTCTGACGCATGCGCATTTTCACAAGCTTTTTGAAAAGTGGTCATTTGCTGAAATCGGACACTCGAGCGCCGTTTTATGGCCGTTTGAAGTTTCGTCGTCGTTTTTCGCCTTCTCAATGAAGATATCATATGTAATTTTGCGTAATTTAGTGTATTCTAGCATAATTATACATAATTATTGTAATTTAACATAATTTAGTGTAATTTTAGCATAATTTCAAGGCATTTAGCGTATTTTAGTATAAATTATATATCAAAAAAGTAATTTGACAAATATTTAAATTTTTTTTGATTTTTTAGTGTTATATTTCAGCATTTTAGTTATTTAGTCAAGGGACCAGCCGGTTTGGACATTTTTAATAAAAGTTGATGGATCTGAGCATTTTTATTAATCTTTAATTAACTTTGGGTATTTTTAAAAATGCCGGTTTATACATCAAAAGAATTAATCTAACAAATATTAAAAACAAAATTCGAATTTTTATTGTTAAATTTCATTCATATTGTCTCTCAAATCTATAAAAAAAAAAAAAAAAAAAAAAAAAACTGGACCGCCCCCTGTGGGGTGGTTCAGTACACACAGGCTTACCGCCCCACAGGGGAGCGGTTTGATGGGAAGAGTGAACCGCCTCCCCAGGAGGCGGTTAGGTTAGATTTAAAAATAAGTTGGAATCGGGGTTAGATTTGATATTTTTCTTTTTCTGGGGTTATTAATAAAATATCGGCATAGAGAACATGGAAAAATTATGAGAAATTGAAATTTTCAAATCCATCATTTCTCAATTTGAGCATACATCCACTTATTTTTGGGAATTGACCACGTTTAGAACAGAATGTTTACTTCATTTTTTCCGACAAAATTCCCCATTTAAAACCAGGTCTCAAATCCGTCAAGAATAATATATTTGCTCCGAGTTGTCCGCTTAGTGCTTAGTCGCGGGAATTTCTAAAAAAAATATGCAAAAAAAGTAGTTAAATAAAGTTAAAAATTGTGAACTTTGGTATTTAAGTACATTTTTATATGAATATTATATGAGGAGGGATCCAATTACATTTTTTTTTTGACACATCTTGACACTGTTTTTTTATAGGTCAATTTTACGATTTTCAAAATCCAAACAGTCGATCCGAACCGTTCAACATGATCACCATAATAAAATATGCTTGGAGATCAAATTTTACATTTTTTTTTTTGAATTTTTGTACTATTTATTAAGATAGTTACAAAATCGTTGTTTTTCAATGGTCTGAAAACAACAATTTTGTAACCATCTTAATAAATATTAAAAAAATAAAAAAATGTAAAATTTGATCTCCAAGCACATTTTAATATATTCATCATGTTGAACAATTTGGATCGACTATTTGGACTTTGAAAATAGTAGGTGTCAAAATGTGTCAAAAAAAACAGTGTAATCCGATCTCTCCTCATATTATATTTAATAGTTTTAAATTAACTATTTGAATTTTGAAAATAAAAATATGAATCTACAACACAAGCTGATCCATAATATACACTCTTATTAGTTATATACTTATATATAAGCTATGTTGGCGATATTCTTGATTTTAGTAATATACCACACCATCACATGTATACATATCGTTCCCAGAAAATCTATAATCAAAACTATCACAATTGTTGGTGACTTGGTGTCACTGGTTGTGTTACTCTGTTTATTGAAAATGTGTGGGGTACATTTTTGGAAGTCTTTAAGCGTCTTTGACCCGAACTTCTTTGTGGATAACTATTTTTTTATTACTACCACCTCGCCTTTTCCTTTGTTCCTTTTTTGACCATCAAATTAATCCAGTAACTTTTTTCTAATTAATTTCTCTGGTTTTCAATTTCTATTTTTTTTATTAGAGGACTTCGATACACTGCTGCATCTTTTAGATACTATTTTTCAGAATTGAACTTGTGTATTTACAAAGATAGACGATGACTCGTGCTACTACACTAAACCCGCATATATTTTTCAAGCTTTTTACTCAATTTTGGAGAATTTTATTGGGTGTTATATTATTTTTGGAGAATTCTAGACAAAAGCTATATCTGATAAAGGTACCAAATTGAGACAATGTATACTTCTCTTCTTTTTTCTTTCTAATATTTTAATTAATCTTATGCTAGCTTTGGACTAGAGCATGACTATGTGGGACAAAAGACTACACATGGACAAGTTGGATATTTTTTTCTTTTTGATATTTCTAATTCATATGTATTAAAATTATTTGATGGCATCTCTAAGTCAATAATAGCAGTTCCATTATTTAAAAAAAAATTGAAGTCAAACATAATTGATTATCCAAGATGGAATTGTTTTGTTACAATTTGCAAATAATTTATTGTTACATAGAGGTTCTTACTCTTGTTTCTACAATGTTAGGAGTTTGTGGGGGCTCAAATGCTAGCTGAGTTGAAATTCATATACATTAATATTTTATTGTAGTGGATAATTATATATTTCAACTGCATTTTAGATTTTTGTGCTTATGTTAAGTATATTGGTTGTCTTATGTGCCATTGTCAAATAATGCATGCCTATTTTGCATGGTTTGGTGTTGATTTTTATGGAAATTGAGATAATTGCGGAAAACAGTGATGAATTGTGAAAAATGATTCTTAGTCTTCTTATTGATACAGTGAAGACTTTTATAGCCAAAAATTACAACAGTACTCTATGCTATTCCAACGGTTGCCTATTTGCCTATTTACAGCTTATACTATCTATTTATGAAAAAAGATTGAGATACTTTAATTTCTATTTTAGTAACTCTCTTTTTCTAATTGTGGCCAATGATAATAAAATCCCTAAACAGATCTGAGGCTCATTTAGCCTCTAATTATTTTCTTTTCAACATTTGGCAATTGCTCTACAAAAGAATTATAAGACACTGATGTCAAATAACCCCACTTTGGTTACAAAATAAAAGTCAACTGGAACTAAAGTTTCTAGATCATAGAGCATTCATTTTCAACATTTAATTGGAAGAAACATGTACTTGTTGATTAATTTGTAAAGTTCCATTACACCAACCTTCATTTTTGTATTAGGTATATGACAATTCTACAGCTTGTGAAGCTTTAGGTAACTATCATGCATCACCTAATTAATATATTCTTGCAATTCTAGTTTAAGAGGAAGAATATGTTATAATTGACTTTGTGATGTTTGCTTGCTTCATCAAGTCAAATTATTGGTGGTTTGAAAGTATAAATGTTTACAGAGGCAAGGAATTGCACTGTATATCCTAATACATTTATAATTGTAGCCTATATTTAGCTCAAAATAAACCTAATGATTTGGGGAAAAATTATTGAGAGGTAAATATGGAAAACCAAACTACTTATAATCACTATCTAAACCAAGGATAGCATTGTCAATTATTGAGAGGTAAATATGGAAAACCAAACTACTTATAATCCTCTCTGCATTATGTACCTCACCATTTGAGTTTAAATTTGGATCGTACGATCAGAATCCAGACCTATCCAGCTCAAACTTGTAATGCACGGATTCCCTTTAAGATTTGTGTTAGATATAACGAATGGACCGGGTTCAAACTCAAACGTTGAGATACCTTAGGTGATATGAATTGAGGGGGGAGGGGGTTGTTTTGTTTTGTTCATATCAAATTTCTAACTGTAGGGATTGGGTTATCCCTCCTCTTTGAGTTACTGTTCATGGGCCTTGTATTGGGCCAGTGAAGTAATACAAGTCAATTAGTGCTTCATATAATGGGGCCGTACATCCAACTTTTTCATAAAAATATTTCGTTTATCTCTGCTCTTTGAGTTGTTGCACCACTATAACGCTTGCAAAAGCATTATTAAACACAACAATATTGTTCTTAGTGCATGCGTCTCGTTGTTGTAGTACCACACTAGGCAAATGCAATGATATGCTAGGTAAGATTTTTCTTTTCTTTTTTCTTTTTTTTTTTGGAAAGGGTAAGATATTTTTTTTAAATTTTAAATATTTCTTCTGGCCATTTTTGTAGATGAGAAAGCAAAAGATAGGAAGGTGCAAAGAATTACTATGATGGTTTCAATCACTCTCAACACCCACTTGTTTGTACCTCTCTCTTATCCAATGCAATCCATGGATCAAAAGTTCTCTTCATAATCTGTCTCAATCAAACCTCAATAGTTAAACTTATCCACCCCCGCCCCCTCCACCCCTCCCAACACGTGGCTACACCGTCATAGTAGCATATGCGGTAATAGCAGAAATGCAGTTTATTTTGGCTGCTACAAGAGCCAAGCTAGACATTCCAAGCGCTTATGTCAAAGTCCACACGAGGAGGAAGCAAAGTATACAATGGCATTCCAACATCAAGCATATTTTATTTCATTTTTAAGTGCTTTTGTTCCCTCCTTTTCATTGTTTCTGGTATTTTATTTTAGAATGATGAAGCAGTATCAAAACTTGTTGCGAATTAATCGGAAGTGGAGGCAAAAAGCGTGTTGACGCCAAAATGCTTTGAATTCAAAAGGTGCATGCATGCATACATATACATATATATAAAAATATGAGTTAGCTATGTAAAAGTTGATAAAATACTTTCGTTCATACTTTAATATTGTAGTCTTGTTGTGCCTGAATCACCAATATATGATGTACTTCTTAAAATAATGACAAATTTAGTAAGTAAAATTAATTCAAATATGTAAAATTAATTCAAATATTTAACTAATGGCAAGAACCAGATCAATCTGCAAGTCCTGAGTTCTACAGTACTGTTAAACAACATGTCCAGTGCCTAGTTACATACTTTCATATCAGATTTACAGTTCTCTAGTTAGTCACAATTAAGCAGTAGCAATGAAAAGAACCAACATTTCAAATGAAAGATAAACTTTATATGTTTATGTGATATTGTGGTGTATTATTTGTGGAGGAATAAATTTCAAAGTTTAATCAATCTTCCACTACTGTTAGAAAGCTAATTATAGTTGTTCTTCTCTTCTAGTTTGATATGACCTTTAGAAGTCATATAAGGTAAGTCAACTATGTAGAAGATTTAACCAGATCAGTTATAATTTGTGGGCTAGTATGCATGCACCAAAATGTTCTCATATACCGCACATATATAAAAAAGAATGAAACTTGGATATTTACATAAAATTATGTGTTGGAAAGGGACAGCCACCATGCTAGCTAGCTAGCTATTAGAACCTAGTTTTGTGAAATGGTGGCAAATGACTGATAGGTTTGAAAAGAATTAGCTAGACTGTGTAAGTGTATTGCACAAGGAACGGTTAACGTACCAGACATGTAAAAAGGGAAGATATTACAAATTGAGTTTGAAACATGTGGGAATTGATCATCTTTGACCGGTTTACAATGAGACTAATTGAAGGAGAAATAAAATTTTAGAAAGATAAGAAAATGCAATTAGAACAACTAAAAGGTGATCCGCATGCATGCTTGTAGTATCTAAACGTAAAACGGTCTGTCAAGCTGAAAAGAGAATAAGAGAACCATAAAATAATTAAGAGTAATTAAGAACTACAATTAACAAAATGTCCCATACGCAGCAAGCTTAATTGTGTACCTTTTTTCTAAGGCATTTATAGACAAATTTTGTTGTAATATTATTAGCACAGCTGCACAGGATTAATATCTCTTCAAGCTGAAATTTGATCGTTATATATATGTAGATATTTTTGGGCCCGGTTCAAAATATATGTCATGCATGGCAGTACTCGGCCTTTTAGGCCTTATTCATGTTGGGCTTTTTATAATTTCCTATTTTTTTATTTTTTTTAGGCAAGGTTATTCATGCTAAGCATGGCAAATTTTAGCTTCTTGATCTAATTGTAATTAAGAAACCATGTTCTCAATTCAATACATTTGCCCCAGTAAAATTTGTTCACACATGCACGATCATACTTTTGTATACACGTATAGTACGAGCCTAATATATTTCCAAAATGCAAATTAATTTCTGGTTTTCAAAAATTCTAAAAAAATAGCAAAAAATTCCAAAAAATGTAAAATTTAGTTTCCAAGCACATTTTAATATTCCAAACATATTGAGCGCTTCAGATCGACTTTTGGGACTTTGAAATCGCAAAAATGAACCGTTTAGATATAGGCCTCTATCCAAACGTTTGGACGCTAGCCGGACTCTCTCTATATATATATATATATCTTGCATTTACATATTTGTAATGAAAAAATCAAGCAGAAACTAAATCTGTACAAGCCTCTCTACATGTATACAATTAATTTGAATATATATTGTGCCTCTTTTCTGCATTTAATTTCAGTTCAGAAACTGTAGTGCAATTATTTGGATGATCAGTAGACAGTAGTGGAGGCAGAAAGGTAAGATGTTGATTTCTGATACCTTGAATTCAAGAAATCTACAGTGGTTATATAAACTGACTAGCTAAGACATACATCAGCAATGACAAAAAATTGAGATAGCTAGGTCACTTTTTTTAATTCTCTAGTGGAATGGGATATATATGGCGATATATGCCTATGCAAGTCTAAAGCTCACATATAATTATATATATATGAAAGATATTATCCTATGTACTTATGCTAAGATACCTACTTTGTTTTGTTAATTATCAGGTTAAAGAACTCAAGTTATACCTATCTGTGCATGTACTGATTAACTAATTAATTTCTATGATTTACCAGCACTTCCCATTTGTTTCTTATAAACTATTTTTTCTTTCTATCATTCAGATAATTGAACTAATCTTTAATATTTTTCGTCATTTACGTACTGACATCACTACTTGCAACTGTCAGATCATAGAAGAGCGTGCATGCATGTATGTAGAATTGTAGATATTAAATCTTGGAAATTACGAACACATGCAAATATAAAATATTGACACGTCAGAATTTAGTATTGCACCCGTGCATGTATAGTTAGGCAGTTAGGTAAGTGTAGAAGCAAATTTTGAAAGAGACAAGCATTAATGCATTATACATATACAGTCTTCATGTATGTAAAAAAGTGTTATATATGATACATCCGAAGTAGCAAAGTACTGCGCATGATGGGTATATAACAGATTTCACAGAGAATTGCGTGAGGAATCGAATCAATTGACACGTCGACGACAATAGCTACAGCCTGTTAAGTTTTCTTGGCAAAGAGGTTAGTTAGTTTGGACTTGACATGTTTGACTGAGTCACTGAGGTAGAGAATAAATCATAGAGAAGGAGAATTATGGATAAAATTATCTTAGCTTAAAAACAGGTGGAATGATTAATTTGAGTCTGTTATACAAACACCAAACATGCACTTCCAATTTAATATATTTTATTATGAGAATGTCGGACACCAAACATACACCAAACTAAATATGTTATGAAAAAATATGTTGTTAATATTAATTCATAGGCTCGGTGGCAAACTAAGTTGTATTGAAATCCAAATAAATCAGATGTTAGATGAAGAACCTATTTGCGGGTCTACGGTAAACTAGTACAGAAATATATATATATATATATATTAATTATATGTTGTAGGTATTTTAGGATAAGATAATCCATTAAAATATTGGATCTTTCTACATGTATTATACAGTCTTCTGAGCTCAACCTTCTTTTTTTAATATCGTTAATTTCCTTAACTAATGCACATCCTGATCATTTCAATCCCTTCAAAAATCTTTATACTAAACTCTGATATTTATAAACCTCAGGTTTTAAAAAAAAAAATTGTATGAAATCTCGAAAATGGTCATCCTGATCATATATTTCTAGCTGAGAGGTTCAAAATTATTGAATGATACACATGTATTCACAGAGTTTAATTAATCTCTTGATAAGTTGACAAGCCCGGATTGACGGTCAAACTTATATTAGATAGCAAATGGGCCGAATCATCTAATTAGAGCCCATAAATGCTTTTATTCGAATCTGACAGTCTTTAAGACCCAACTAGTTTTCATAAAGAACAAGGCCGGTTCGGCAACTGCCTTTACCGAGGTTTTTCATGAGAATCGACTTCCCGAACAGGCCCAACAGAGTAACTTTTTCTTTATACAGCGCATATATCATATGAAGCGCTGTTTTGGATTTATTGTTGCTGCGCTGTATGGAGTAAACACTACTTCGTCAATATCTTTACCCGGGCCTCCGGCCCAAGAGGGTTTGTTACTTGGTGACCCGCCTCAGCCCGAACTGAATCGTCTCTCTCCACAGTCGCAGCTCTTTCAACTACCTTCGAGCACTCTCAATTCAATTGTTTCTCTTCTATAATTCTCTATTCAATATACCCGTCTCCGCGGTTCCTAATCCACCTTCACAACCGCTCAAATTCGCGTGCTCAATTCGAATCTCAAATCCAGAGCTGCACCTCCCCATTCGCTTCGAGGTGCTCGTCATTCTTTATATGGTTAGGCGTACGACCGTGCCTCTGAACTGTTCGACGAAATTCCCCTGAGAGGAAGATTGTTATGTTTTTGGCCAACCCATGTAAACTCTCGCGATATACGCAGTTTTTGCTTTCGGTTCGTTATTTCTCTCCAGCTAATGACCTGTCTAGACCTTGTAAAACCCTTTCTGACATGTTTGTAAATTATACCGATTCGATTTCTAGAATCAAAGAGGTGCTCCATCCCAATGTGTGGTCTGAATCCGTCGAAAAGGAATTGGATTCACTCGATGTAGACCTTAATACATTTGTTCTGAACCGAGTGATAGAAAGCTTATCTAATTCTGATGTAGCCTACCACTTGTACTGGTGGGCCGAGTCGAAGCCGAATTTTCTCCATGACCATTTCACCACAAAATCACTAATTGCATTACTAACCAAAGACCAAAACGTTGGTCTTTTAACGGAGTTTTTAAGGAGAAGAAAAAGAGACAGAGGCTTCCAATTTCACCATTCTGTATACAGATTTTTTATTTCAGGCTATGTCAGAGCCGGTTTGGTCAGTACGGCACTAGAAGCATTTGAAGAATTAAAGGGATCAGATTGGAGTGTAATTTCTGTGGATTATAATAGATTTATGGGTGTTTTGATTAAACACTGTTGTTTTGATTTGCTTGAAACGTATTATGATACACTATCTCGATATGGGCTTTCTTTAAGCTCTTTCACCTATTCTAGATGGATTTCAGGCTTGTGTGAGGCAAAGAGGGGTGAATTAGTTGATAAATTATTACATGACATGGATCAAATTGGCTCATTCCCTGATATCTGGGCTTGTAATATTTATATGAATTATTTATGTGGATGTAAAAGCATGAATGAGGCTTTACATTTTCTACAGACCATGGTTAACAAAGGAACAAACCCTGATTTGGTCACTTACACAACAGTAATCAAGGGTTTGTGTGATATTAGGAGATGTAATGATGCCATACAGCTGTATGATGAAATGGTCCAGAGAGGGTTTATACCAGATATGGTGACTTGTGGGGCATTGGTTTTCAGTCTATGTAATGATAGGAAGGTTGAAATAGCATATGACCTCCTGATGGAGATGTTAAAATTGGGTGTAGAACCGACAGTACCCATTTACAATGCTTTAATAAGTGGGTTCTGGAAAATGGATCAGATCGACAAAGCCCAAATCATCATATCGTTCATGCAAACAAATGGGTGCAAACCGGACATAGTTACATACAATATTTTATTGAACCATTATTGTGACAAAGGAATGTTGGATAAAGCTTATGAACTGATTCATAGAATGGAAATCAGTGGCATGAACCCTGATAAATACAGTTATAACCAACTATTGAAGGGTTTATGCAAGGCTAACCAAGTTGACAAAGCATTCGCAATTTTATCCGACCATATGGAGGTAGGTGGTTTTTGTGATGTGGTTTCTTGTAATATTTTGATCGATGCATTTTGTAAATCAAGAAAGGTACAAGCAGCATATAGGCTATTTAATGAGATGAATTATAAAGGCATTAGGCCTGATTCAGTCACTTATGCTACCATGATAAAAGGGTTTTTCACAGTTGGGCATTATACCCTCGCAGAGGAGCTGTTTGATGAAATACCTAAGAGAGGCTTGATGCCAAACATTACTATGTACAATGTAATGATGCATCAACTTTGTAAACGCCGCCGGTATGATCAAGCAAAGAAGCTCTTTTCAGAGATGATAGGAAAAGGAATTTATCCCGATTTGGTTTGTTATAATACATTAATAAATGGATTCCGGTGGTGCAATAAATCAAATGAGGCATTGGCTCTTTACAAGGATATGAGGGAGAGGGGCGTGATGCCAGATGAGTTGACATTTCAATTTTTGATAGACACGCTCTTAAGAGATCGAAAGGCCAAGGTGGCGTATGAGATTTGGGAGCATATGATGGACATTGGGATTACACTCAATAAAGAAGTGTCTGAGAGGCTAGTAAGGGCTATTAATTTGGAGAATAAATAGAGAAAATGTTGTTGGAATTCTGAAAGGTTTGTCTTTGAATTTCTGCTTTAGATTATTTGTTAATGTTTTTCTTTGTTTTTGAGAAATCGTCCACTATTTTTCATCAGTAGAGTTTTGTGTGTGCCCAGTCCCCTGCATGTATATAGCTACATCTTGCTTCTTAAGTAAAAAAAAGAAACTCAAGTAACCAATGCAATTTAACAAAGAGAAAAAGAAGAAGAGGAGAAAATGAGACCTGACCGGCACTTAATCCCGACATTATAGTCAACGCTCTTGTTTGCTAAAGTAGTTTTTCATCCCGTTGTGCAGGTTCTGGATGGTGAAATGACAGTAATGCCCTTTTTGGAATGTGCTTCTTGAGAAAGGATGACTTTACTAAGCTCTGGCAACTACACCGTCGGATCTAAAAACTTGAATACTGCATTGATTTTTGTTCTTGTGAATTACTTCTGTAATTGTGATCAGAACTGATTCAAGTCAGAATTTATTGCTATTGCATTTTAGTGTAGATAGGATACAAATAGAGTAGGGTGAATTTATTTGACATTTCGCTAGAAATTTTTGCTGCTTGTTGCCTTGTACCAAGATGTAAACAAGTAGAATGGCCGAATATAATCAATCTTTCAATAATATTTTTGAATTTTTTTTTCTCAGTTTCTCATTTTCTTGTAATATATTAAACTTGAGTTATCCGGTGCCATAAGTTGCTACAAATCTTTATCTACAATAGATCATAAAGTTTGAAAATGAAATGCAGCCGAACTTTTTATTTTGTTTTATTTTCACGGCAGATGTGTGATGTGTCCTTATAAATTTTTTTTTTTTTTGCAGCTCTTTTTATATTAAATCAAAAGGCTAAAAAATGCTAATAGCGCATTTCTGTTTGACATCTAGTTAAATGTGATAAATAACTTTTAGTGCATTTTTTTTTTAAACAGTTTGACAGTGGCTGTCAAAGCATACAACAAAATCAAAACATACAACAAATTAAAACAACATCGCTCCTCTGAACAGAACTTTTGCCACAGACCAGTATCTCAGCTCCCATTGTTGCTCCTCTAAAGATCACCTGATTGTGCTGTCTCCACAACCACCAACACGCACACAACATGTATCCCATCCACACCTCCTTGCTCCATCCCCTTGACCTTGCCTCCCACCAGCTTGACATCCATATGTCCTGTACCGACTTGTGTACCAGTGTCAGTACCGGTATCGGTACCAGTACCGCTGAACATACTATTGTACTGCTGAGTAGCCCCTGTAGCTTGATCCAAACCCTTCCTTACATAGGTGCAATAGAACAGTAAATACTCAATCAATTCCTCAATATGTTGATTACATATTGGGCATTGATATTCACATTGAATGTTCCTTCTCCTCAATACTTGTCTTGTCAGTAGCTTGTTTTTTAACATTAGGTATCCAAAAATCCTAACTGTAGGTGGTACCCTTGCCCCCCAGACTTCTTTGAACATAGCATGGCTCTTGATTCTTCCTCCTTCGGATAGCACTTTGTAAGTGGATTTAGATGAATAATCACCTGAAGTGGACCACTTTCAAATTAGTTTGTCATCTTGAGTTGTCAGTTGTAGCACCATATATGGAGCCACAATTTGCAGAATTAGTGCATTTATTTTTAACATCAAGATCCAGTATAATTGAGCTTTTTAAACTATAAAATTGTACAATGAAAAGGAATTGAGATCAACATTTTGATTAGGTTTGTAATTATAACTAATATAAGTACAGTTATTAGATATTTTCACGAAAATTTGATACACGACCTATCAAAATTATAAAAAAAATACTTTTAAATTTTTTATTTTTACAGTTATGCCAATTATATTATCGTTTGTTGTAATTGTGATGTAAAACTAGTCGTCAATATATCAACTTCCCTTATCTAATTCAGTAATTTGTATAACTGCGTCCAATAAGTTTTGTAGAAGCAGAAATGTCATTTGTAGAAACTTTTTTTTAACAGAAATGTCAATATATCAACTTCCCTTATCCTTTTTTTTTTTTAAGAAAATAGGCAAGAAAAAAATGTACCAGAAGAAAATCAACTTTAATTTTTTTGTTTTCTCACTAAATTACTCAGTTCTATTGGTATACAATTCAAACGTCATATTAAACAACTAAACCAACGGTTAAATTACAAGCAGCAAACTCAAAAGTCACCAAAGGATGATGAAAATTACAAAATAACCAACTAGTTGTGCCAAAAACAAAATCCGCCTAAATTACAAGCCAGAACTTTAAATAACTAAAGCCCTACAAAACAACCATTATGAGCAGTCCCCCTTGACTGATCACTGCTTGGAAGTTGACGTGCCCCAGAATGAGGCGGGTCAGACGGGTCACCCCGACGGACAACCATGAGAAGAAGCAACAGATACCTAGTACCCATGGGCTCATGTTTTCAGGCCACAGCATGACCCGAGCAATCATCGTCTAGCCCACTGAAAGGAGCCCCGGCCAGACCAACAGGAGGTCAGTGACAGAGTGGAACTGGGAGGTCAATGAAGGTGCAGATATGAAAAGAAATCAAATAAAACAGGTTCTGAGTAATAATTAAAACAGTAAATTAAGGCTTGGCGTGTCTTTTCCTCATTACGGTCTTCATCAATTGCCACCACCAACTTCCCTTCACTTTCACCATTTGTATTTTGCCAGAATAAATTAACTCAGTTCGTCTTCACTCACAGGTGAATATGTATTCTGCTGTGAAGTAGGAAAAAAGAAACGCAACGAGACTATGAAATTAATACTTACAATTAATTAAAAGGCTCCTGTGAAACATCCCATAAGTAATTAATTGAATGGCACTTTCAGCTAAGAACTTGATTCATTGAAGATGCCCATCATTTGACATCATAAAGAATGATATAATTTATGAATTCAAATTAATGAATAAGCAACTTTGCCGTATAATCTGCCAGTATTTAAATTATTTGCCTAAATATCTGAGCCATCTCATCAGCCTTTACAAAACACTTATATATACATTCTGTAATATTTATACAGCACATAGCAATTCATCGAGAGAAATACCTATTCAAAAACGATCCTTGGTTGGGAATCATATCATCAGGAGTCGGTTCAAGCTTCTTTGTCGAGAAACTCACCCAGCCTCTTTCCCGGTCATAGCACACAAAATAAAATGAGGGATGTTTCGGTGGACATAAGGACCTATTTGTAAAATGAACATATTTTCATTTTCAAAGTTCAAACAGTCGATCCGACCGTTCAACATTATCTCCATATTAAAATGTACTTGGAGGTCAAATTTTAAAATTTTTGAATTTTTTTTACTATTTATTAAGATGGTTACAAAATCGTTGTTTTCAGACCATTGAAAAACAGCGATTTTGTAACCATCTTAATAAATAGTAAAAAAAATTCAAAAAATTTAAAATTTGACCTCCAAGTACATTTTAATATGGAGATAATGTTGAATGGTCGGATCGACTGTTTGAACTTTGAAAATAAAAATATGTTTATTTTACAAATAGGTCCTTATGTCCACCGAAACAAATGCCAAAATAAAAATGGCATTTGCTTCGGTGGACATAAGGACCTATTTGTAAAATGAGTCCTATTTTCATTTTCAAAGTTCAAACAGTCGATCCAACCGTTCAACATTATCTCCATATTAAAATGTACTTGGAGGTCAAATTTTACATTTTTTTGAATTTTTTTACTATTTATTAAGTATTTTACAAAAACTAGTCAAATTCAGACCATTGAATTTGTAAAATACTTAATAAATAGTAAAAAAATTCAAAAAAATGTAAAATTTGACCTCCAAGTACATTTTAATATGGAGATAATGTTGAACGGTCGGATCGACGGTTTGAACTTTGAAAATGAAAATAGTACTCATTTTACAAATAGGTCCTTATGTCCACTGAATCATCCCTCAATAAAAATATGGTTCTGTGAAATAAGTTTCGTAAAAATCAATTTAACCTTTTTGCAACATCACCCTTGAAATTACCACAACAAAACTACTGCAAAGAAAGTAAAATTGCAATTTGATTCTTTCTCTTTCGGGGATAGTTGTAACTTGGTTAATTGAAATTTCTGAATAGGAACTTCTTCGTACTGCCAAGCGATTAATTAGGAAAATAATCGGATATAATCAGAAATAATTGGCCGATTAGTCGGAAAAATTCGTGACGGTTTGATCACCGGCAATGACTAATTGACCGATTAATCGGCCTAAACGGCCGTTTTTTAAAACACTGGTTGTAACAACCATAAAAAAAAAATCTCCAGTAAGGTAAAGTTTACAATATAACATAGACAAATATCTGTGGAAGTATGTCAAGGTAGATCCAATCATTACAGAAAAGAAACATATGAGAGAGAGCAAAGAAATGAAAAGGAGCGAATAATTTGACAAGAGCTCGAGCGGGAACGGAGCGAGGTAGTGTGAAATAGAGGCATAATGCTGTAATAATTTGATACCAATCAATACATAAAATGGGACACAACAAATGGAGACATTGTAACGCTCCTCTTTATTACAATACTTGAACTTCAATTATTGTTAAATGTATAATGAGTAGGGTTCAAATGCCTCGTGTCTTTCATGTCTCAATCGTGTTTTACATTCTTATCTCTATTTCTAAAGTTCAAACAGTTAATCTAAACCGCTCAACATGATCTCCGTATTAAAAGTGCTTGGAGACCAAATTTTATTTTTCTGAAATTATTTTATCATCTTTGAAATGGTACCAAATCACTATTTTTGAGAAGATTTTGGATCATCCAAAAACAATGATTTTGCATCTAACTAAAAAAAATAGTAAAAATTCAAGAAATAATAAATTTGTCTCCAAGCACATTTTAATACGGATATCATGTTGAATTGATCCATTCCGACCGATTATTTGAACTTTGAAAACAGTGATAAAAACGTGAGGCATGATTGAGGCCTGAGGCATTGAATCTTGCTCTATATAATTCATACTTTTATCGTACGTATTTGTTAGTTTTATTTTGAAGTTCCTCTGTTAATAATTGTATATAATGTATATCTTTTTGAACTAATATTAAAATTAAAAGTCAAATATTTAAAATTTTCATGTTAATTGAACAAAAATTAACAAACTATATAAACAGGATGGGCCGTAAATTATATTTGCTCCGAAGTTAGGATATTGGGTTTTTCAGAGCAACCGGATCGTCTTTAATTCTATCCGGTCTTCGTCAATAGAAAATTAGAAATGGAAATGAATTTAGCGTTGAAATTTCACTTGATGCAATTTGAAGAAGGAAATATTCCACTTTATTTTTTTTTAGAAAATTGATAGTATTTGACACAAATTGTACAATTGTAAAAAAAAAAAAAAAAAAACTTGGTCCCTTGTTCTCTTTTGTGTTTGTCTTCAAATTGTTGTTCCACCTAATACAGAGTTTTTTTTTATTATTCGAAAATCATCTTACCTGCAAGAACACATTCATCACATCTTGTATGCTTTGCTGGTTCCCTCCTTTTCCTCCATCTTTTGTCATTTGATGCAAAATAAATAAGATACCAGGTTACAGTGTAAATTAAAAGGTCTGGTTCAATAGCTTCTGAAAGGAACGCACTATTTTAGCCTAACCTACTTTCAGTTAACATGAGCATTACTTAACATAAAGAGGAGGAAAAAAAAAACAGATTTCAGAACTTATGAATTTACATGATATCTTCTAACGCAAGTGTTCTAAACAGTAAAAACTCAATACAGAAAAAGAAAAGAAAAGAAAAGATGTTACAAAATGCTTCTGATAGGGTGATCAGTTTTTTATCAAAGAAAGTGTATTTCATATTTGCTGTGCCTTCAGATGACTTTTTCTGCAGGTGGGATACTGCCAAAATCAGTAATGTCTTCAGACAGTGGTCCCAAAATTCCGTCGGAACTGAGACCCAATCCACTCTGAAAATCGAATAATACAAAATATATAGATTATATTTCAGTTGATACAGAAAATGAGAGAAATGACTGAATAAAAATTTCGTCGTGATGTACTCTCAATTTAATTATTCCAAAACGAAACAGCAGGAATAAAACTACCTCCGGTTGAAATCTGAGCATGTCGGCGCGAGCCATTGCCTCAGCTTGCGCAATTCTCTGCCTGAATATCTGAGCCATCTCATCAGCCTTTATGAATCACACATAAACATTGATTAATATTTTATGCTGCAGATGGCAATTCATGTAGAGAGATTGGAAAGGACGAGAAAAAATACCTTTTCGAAGACTATATTTGGGTTGCGAATCATGTCACCTGGCGTCGGTTCAAGCTTCTTCGTTGAGAGACTCACGCGGCCTCTTTCCCGGTCATGACTCAAAACCATAACCTTATCAGATCAAAAACACACAAAATAAAATTACGGTTCAGTGCAAAAATTGAAGTTAAAAATCAATTTAACCATTTTGCAGCATCCCCCTAGAATATATCAAAATAGCACCAAAAAACAGAAAAGAGTGCTCTTTAAATGTCACTGCTTCTTTAATGATTTTCAGTAGTAGAAAGAATTACAACACAAGAAGGATTGGTTAATTAATTCCACTTTGAAGAAATTTGTGTTTTTAATAAGCTGTGCCAAGTTCATGACATTGATTTTCTTTTCAGCTCAGAAAAGTGAATTGAAGTAGTTCTTAAAAGCAAATGAAAGGATAAAAACTCTATTTCGGACAAGGGAAAGCTTTTGTCGAAACAGAAGCAGTTCGTTTAAACACAATTTGATTCTTATCTGTTTGGGACAGTTGCACCTTAATTAATTGAAAATTTCTGAAAAGGAGCTTCTTTGCAATTTGAAACAAATAAATAATGACTGTCACCAAAACAAGAAAAGGATGCACAGCAACCAGTAACCTTATTTTCATAAATGGTTTTGAGTACCTTGAGGGTGTCACCAGGTTGTAAAACAGTAGCAACATCAGTAACCCTGTCATGACTGATCTGACTGACGTGCAAGAGACCATTGATTCCACCAATGTCAATAAAAGCACCATAAGGCTTGATGCTCTCAACAGTTCCCAAAACAACCGAGCCGATGCCAAGCTGTACATGGCTGTCAGCCATGGCCTTGCGTTGGCTGAGCACAAGTCTAGTCTGCTCCTGGTCTACTTCCATTATTTTGAGCAGCAGCTCCAGATCTATTAGCTCTTCTATATCTGCCTCTTTCTGAAAAATACAGTACTCTTGCTTGAGGGATTTGTTCTTTGGGGGAATTTCATGTATACCCCTCAAAAACGAAATTTAATCGTATTCCCCCCTCTAAAATTCATAATATCATATTTACCCTTCTAAATTTTAAGAACTCGGAATTTACCCATTTATTATCTTTTCTATTAGAACTCATTTTAAATTTTATAAAGTACTCATTTTACCCTTTATTTAGAAAAATCAAAAATATGTAGCATGTTTAAGAAAAATGTCAATCTTCTAATCAGTCGGTTTCCGAGAGGAAACTGGATATTTCTCTACTTCTGACACTTACGCAAACATATACCTACTTGTCACTGTGTACAGAGGTGGGTTGACATACAACATATGGGGTAATGTAAAATTGACCCCCATTCGCAGCATAAAATTTTTATATAATTGACCCCATTTACATTTGACCCCCATGGCTTGAAAGTCTTGCTATGCGTCAGAAGTAGAGAAATGACTCATTTGCCATCGACGCTGTTGAGCTGGCCCTATCGGAATATAATTGGTAGTTTTTTACAGTCTTTTTGGGCTTTGCAAATGAATTGTGACTACTCTTAACAGCTTTAAGTTCCCATATTTTATTTGGAACCAATGTAGCCAAATCTAGGTAAAGAAGCATAAATATAAGAGCAAACTGGCAGAAATTTAATCAAAGTCAAATTTGAAGCAAGTAATAGAAGCAAACCATTGAAATCTGAGAGAAAGGAATGAAACCATTGAGGCCTTCCACAATGGCCACCACACCTCCAGTATTTCCTCCCACAACCTGCACAAATAACAAATCAAGCCAATTAACTAATGAGGCCGTAAATGTAAAATAATCAGGCCTCACTGGTACAGTACTAGTCTATCTCACCAATTAACTAAATGGTACTCACTTTACCAACGACCGATGCATCTTCGGCTTGGAGCTGCCGGCACCTTTCCCATGCGAGCTCATACTGGAGATCTTTCAGACTAATAATATAAGAACAAGTACCACGTCTATATTCACCAATGATTTTAAACTCTGCGCAAAGACCAGGGAAAATGCCGGCTTCATTCATATCCTTTGCTGGGTGAATGCATGCTTGATCTAACGGTAACTTAGCAAGTGATTTTGTCCCTATGTTGACAAACGCTGATTCCTGCCGTACCATGTACACCACACCATTGACCTGTAAAGACGCAATTAAACCCATAATGGATTTACTTAGCAGTTCTAATTCCTAGTGCCAAGTTTAGAGTTGATCAATGTGTTATGCATTGATAGAGGGATGCTGAGGGCTTAATATTTAATTGGACTGAAATTCCCAAAAGGCACTGAAGATTACCAAGTAATGGTTATATCGTATTGGTACTGTATACCAGCAAGTACTGGTGCTGGCAGGACAGTAGTACTTAATCTTAGCTAGAGATCACTATTCCTAGTCATCAATTACTCGGGCGTTTTAAACAATAAACAGTTATCTAAAAAAATTTATCCTATTACATTTAATTAAAAGTACTATCACTAAAATAAATGTAATTTTTCTTAAAAATTCTAAAGCGCGTCTGGATGAAATGTCAAGCTACCTACAATGTACTTGAGTAAATTATATGGAAAATAGAGGTAATTTTTTTTAATTAACGGACACGGGTATTTACAAATAAGAAATGATAGAGAGCTACAAACCCTGCCGCCAACTGAGAAGACCCCTCCATTGTCATACTCCTCATCCCCCTCCTCCTCTTCCTCTTCCTCATATAAATACTTCTCCTTCTTCTTGACCCTCCTCGGACGGGCGCGTGCAGCTATCTCCTGACCTGGCCGCGCCTCCTTGGGTGTCTTAAAGCGATCCAGAGACTTGGTGACCGCCGCTATCATGTCCTCCTCCGTGAAGGAGAGTCCTGCCATAGGGTCGCTGCGGCATCTGATGTAGGCGTCCTCAAACTTCTTACGCAATACCTCCCTCTGCTTTTCCGGTTCAGTCATGGGGTAGGTTCCCGCCACTAGAGCACCTACTACGACTGAGTTGCTCCGTTTCTGTAAAGTGCGCTTTGGGGAGATGGATTTGGTGGTGGTGGTGGAGGTGGAAAGTAGGGGGTGAGGGCTGAGAGGGGAGAGGTGGGGCGCCATCGACGCCATTAGAGGAGGTTCGACAGGTTTCTGGTGTAAGATGTAGTGACTGTTGGGAGAGAGATTTGTGCTGGTGTTATCTAGATTTTCTCCTATCCGATTTCTATGGTGGGGATGATATAACTGATGAACATGATGAAGTGAGCTACTGTGTTTTGCGATTTAGCCCTTAAAAACTTTATTTTTATTACCAACTGTTTAACAAGCTATAAAATGGACTTTGCTGCTTTGCAGCTCTGAGTCTCAGTCCATCAGACAAGGTCTTTTTTGGGCCTTAGTAAAACTTGATCTCAGTTGGAGGCCTGACTATGGGCCCAAAATTTAAATCTCAGTGGCCTTGATATTGATTTAAGTAAAGTTCGTATCCATTCCAACGTTCAATTTTAGGCCTATGAAAGAATAATGAATTGTTGTACCTGAAGTTTGGTCAGTATTAAAATTTAATAAGATTTATAGCAATAGATTGTTAATATATACCTGAAGTTTGAAGACACTTCTCGGGTTCTTTGTTAGCTAGAATGTACTTCTACATAGTACAAACGCACAACGCGACAAAAAAAATCCAAAATGTAAGGGAAGTTAGCAGGGCGGATAGTGGTAAAACCATATCCATATTTTTTTTCATTTTTTGGAATTTTTTGGATGAAGGTACAGATCGAATATCAGCCAGATACAGATACAGATACGAATTGGATCGGATATTTATTAAAATAATATTAAAAATATATCAAAGTTCATTATATTTATCTAATTTTAATGGTGTACGACAATATTTTTTCATAATATATATTAAAATATATGATATATATTTACTATTCGGATACAGATAATTGAAATGTAAAACCATATCAATATGACAGTATCCATATCCACACGAATATTTAAATATCAGATATCCACATCTAATTTTTCGAATATAAATTGAATATTATCCCTACTGTTTTCACCCCTAGAAGTTACACTTGAAAACCTGACTAATTAAACTACTTGAAGTTTCCTTTCCAAAACTTTGCAAACAAGAAAAAGGCAACCGTATGATACTTGGTCTTTCACATATATATGAAAAAATGATATTACCGTTCAGTTTTTTTTTCCTTTTAAACGATGGATATGTAATTCTGTTTCTGTATGTTTGTGTGGAGAGGAATCATAGGGAATGAAGAAAAACACATATTTGCACGTATTTGCACGACACTTAGCTAGGATAGCTCTTGACACGTTTCAATCGCATGTCACATGCCGTACGTGTCAAACGTGTCTAGTACAGAGCATAGTAACAAATGAATAATTCGGATTCGGTTCGGCAGGGTCAAAAATTCGTGATTTGGGTATAATTCGGGTATAATTCGGGAATGATTCGGAATTACAATACGAGACCTCAGTGCATATTTAATTCATTACTGATGATTTACTGTACAATATACTGCTTGTATTTGGCATAGAAGATCTAGTTAAAAATATAAAAATGTGATTGTGTAGTTGCCACAGAAAATCTAGGATAATATTATTATTATTTCTCTAGAGAATCACGTGGCTGTGTAGTTGCTCAAGTGGTCCCCTGCGCAATAGTACTCTGTAGGCTGTACTGATGTAGCTTGCTTTTTCGAAAAAGGAGAGGCAAAAATTCAAACTTCTAACGCGTAACTTTTTTCACGCCAGACTAACGTTTTTTTCCGTATAAAACGCGTTTAATACGTAAAATCCGTTAAATTCGCGAATAATTCGCGAACGGAGCGTTTAATTCGCGAATCACCGTATTAAACGCTGATTGATCCGCTGGAGTCTCAAATACGTTTAATTCGCGAATAATTCGCGAATTAAACCCGAATCCTGTTACTATGGTACAGAGCACCTATACCATACTTTGTGTGTCAAAACATGACAAAACATAATATTTGACGTGTCTCAATATATTTAAACACAACATTACCAATACGATAGCATTGCTGTGCATCTAGAACTGTCAGATAATTAATTCCTGATACATAAGAATTCATATCCTCTGCATTAACTCAAAAGAAAATCTTTTGAGTTAATGAATGCCGACTGTCTGATCTGTTTTAAGATTCATGCGAATTATAGACACGAGCTGAATTGACTCAGTTCAAAATCAGCTGGTTGAAATTCATTAACTCAAAAGATTCCCTTTAAGTTAACGCAGAGGATACGGATCTTCGTCTCACTATTTCAATCATAAGTATTATAAAGACAGAGAGAAAATATTATTCAATTTAGATTTAAAATGTTAATTACATAATTCACTTTGATCCCGTTTGAAACCAGATCGATCTAGACTAGTCAACTAGATCTCAATCTTTTTAATTACCGTAATCTTCTACAAGATATGTTTATATATCACCTGATACGTCCTATGTTAACCCTAATCAGGACGCGGTGGTGAATTATTATTACTTAAGCCTCAACTCTTGATTTTAGCCTATTAGTTCTCTGGATTTTCTAGATCCTCCTGTCTATTCTTTCGTATGTCTCTTCCCTTTTTTTCCGGTCCCCTTTTCCAGAGATTTCCTTCTGTATTTATAGGCTCTCCTGTCGGTCGGCCGGTTTCGGGATTTTTCTTTAGTCCCGGACAACCGACTGGGTTTTTATTGCTGGCCTTTTTGTGAATTAAGTTGGCAGGCTGAACGTATCTTTTATTGGGCTTTTTACTTAAGTGGGCTTCTGGGAAGGGCTTTTCGAGGCTTTGTTTATGGCCTTATCATTAGCCCCCGAAGCCGAAATATATCAGATTGATTTTTTCGGTTTCGATATTTGTTCATTTTCTGAAAAACTGGCAGTTTTTTGTTTTAATACTTCATTTTTAGAGTATTTTTGTCTCGCTATTGTGATTCTTTTTTCAAGACTTGCCTTTTGTTAATTTAATCCGTAGGACCTCCTCTTCGGGAGATTTTGGTTCTCGAGCTTGAGTACCCGGGTTTGGTTGTGATGGGTGAGCCCCCGAGTTTTTTACTTGTTTGCCTCGGGGCTGACTCTAATAAGTTATCCGTCGGATTCTAACTCGAAATTGTTAACAATTTAGACGGATCTGGGTGAACTTCGTTAAGTTAGCCCCCGAGTTCTATTGGCAACTCGTTGTTTATTGATTTCTCCGAATGAAAAGACCAAGGAAACGTTAATAAATATTCATTCATATATTTATATATCTTCCGTAATAATTTAAGCAACAGTTTTCATAAACAAAATTTATCAAATTAATGGTGGCTTTTGTATTTGTATTTATCCGTTGTCGTTCTTCTTCCCTTGTCATCTCCGCCTTCCTCTTTCTTCAAAATTTTTTTTTTTTTTAGGCGATGACTTCGCGATCGCTATCTTCGAAATGTGCATCTGCTATTAGTGCCGCTCTCGTTCTTCTCGGGGGGCGATATTCGCTCTGGTGGCTAAGGCATGTCCAGAAAAGGAAGTTGGGGTCATTTCTGCCTTGGCGTGGCTGTTTTCGTTGACACTGCGGGTGAAACCACTCATAGCATACCCGGCACTTGGTCATTCCTTCCTTGGGGTCTACTTCATAGCATTCGCTGCATGTGCGGTATGTGATGGTCGGGTTTGCTAAAGTTTGATCGATCATTTGCCGAATAGAGGAATTTTCGTTGGAAAGCATCCATTCTATTTTCTCGTCGGAGAAGTGTTTTTGTAATGTTAATTTCTCGGAAGGGGTTAAAATTCTACCGGGGCTATTTGCGGGTTTCGGGCGGCTGGTATGTCCTTCATGGGGGACAAGTTTTTTGTTTTTTCCAGAAATGTGTCTGGATGGCATGGTGAAATGGAGAGAATTTTTTATATATATTTTTTTTCGGAAATTCTTGGTGGGGAAGAAGGTACGATTTGACTGGTTTTCGTGGGGCTGAGCTATTTTTATAGTAGATTTCTTGGAGCGGGTTTTGAATGCTGTTAGTTTCATCGCATTTATAGCTGGCTCACGTTTTTATGCATGTTTTAATGGTTTGTGTTTTCAAAGCGTCGTTAGTAAGTTATTCTGGCGGTATTGGGAGTTGTGTTTATTACTCTTAATTTTGGACTTTTGTTTCGGATGGTGCTGTGTTGGGAGGTTTCGGCGCGCGAATGTTTCCGGCGCAGGATAGGAATTTGTTGTCCGAGGAAGGTAACAAAGAATGCATATATCCCATGGTAACGTTTATCAGACATTTTAAGTACTCATAGGAACGTACTGTTAGTTTGTAATAATCTAGAAGTCAATAATACGATAAATTTGTTATATAAAGCTTTGTTCATGAATTGAATGTTTAATCATTTTGTTACCTTGAGTATTATTGAATTTATGAATCATTTCGAGTTCATGACTGGAATTGTGAAACTTCATAATATAGATGATAATACTCTTAAAAGTCTCTAACCAAGGTAATTAGCAGGAACACTAATTACCGCGATAAGGTTAGTGTGTGGATTAAATGATGGTTAAGTTTTACAAACCATAGACAAAGAGTTGTCATTTTAATCACACAGATACATGTTAGAGAACATGATATTTGACAGACCCCAAATGAAACATTAAATGGAATTGTGTTTGTGTCATTAATGTTTTCATTTTAGTGTTAAGTTCTAAAGTATGAGATATTCATTTTTCCTACATAAGAAATGTATATGTGTGATTGCTATCTAACGCTATCCGTAAAAAGTAGCTATAAGGATAGTTTTTCGGTATACATAGCTTATGCGGAGGAAAAGATGGTTTATCAAAAGTACTATTGTCCCTCGTATCTCAATACGAGCTATAGCGTCACTGGGCCCCTTGATAGAATATGATTATCTGGATCCAGTATGATTACAAGAGTAAACATATTTGATAATCTATTCAGGATCAAGAAAAGATTAAGTTTGCAAGGATGACACACACCTACCTTGAAACTGATCTGATAGCTATGAGACAAAAGAATTAACACGAAGTAAATCGTTTACTGGATCATGATATTGTACGGTACAGCATCATCTGTGTAATTGGTGTCATAATGTACTTGCCAGGTGCCACCTATGATAAATAGAAGTTAAAATAGTTTTAATTCTATTTGCCAACATAACACAGATCCTATTGGGTCACACCATATAGGAGCTAGTCGGAGAATCTTGTTGATTAATTATAATGATTATAATTAATAATAAGATGGATAAAATTAATTATATATGATATAATTAAATTATAAATGTCATTTAAATGACAAGCAGAAACATTGGTTAATTTATGAACGTGTTTGACACGTTGCATAAAAGTTACCGAACGAACGATCGAGAAAATATGTATTTGATTTGGACTTAGAATATTTAATTATTGGATTTATATTTTGGGCTTGAAACCCATTAAGAATAAATCACTAATTAAAGATTAAAGGCCCAAATCAAAGCCCAAAATTAATTAAGTATTAATGGGCCAATGGCAAAATAGTAATAAATAATTTGCCGATTTAATTTGGCCGTTGATTTTGCCGACTTGATTTGCTGACTCAATTTTTTGATTGTATATAAATACAAACATTGATATGGCGGTTTGATAAAATGATATAAATATGTGATGAAAGTTTGAGAGATTTTCAATTCAATTGTTGAATACCGATTCGATCCGATCGAACGATAATTCTCTCTTTTCTCAGATTCGTTCTAATCAGAGTTTACGAGTTTTAGAAATAATATTTTACGAGAGTCGTAATTATTATTTGCTTTTTCTCGTGAATAGTGTTTTTGTCAGATTCTGCGGTTTACGGTATTTCTGGTAAAAGAAATAAACCGCTTTCTCGATCAGTCCTGGTGGATAACCGATAGAGGCACTATAATTTTGGTGCTTGCTTAACCGGGTCAGACTGCATTTCAATTTGAATTTGGAAGCAAGGTAAAAAAATGTTATATTAATCTATTTAATTGTTAAATAGATTTAATCTTTTAGAAATCAATCAAAGGAGTAGATCTATAAACTGATTAAAATACAAGTAAATACGGTTTTACTACTTTGGGTCTATACAGGATTAATCTGGTATGTAACTCTCGGTTATTATCCGACATACCACTTAATCTATGATCTGAATGAGTAAAGTTTTACTTACGGTTTTTAATCTAAGAAAAGGATTGAACAGGTATGTAACTCTCGGTAGATTATCCGACATACCACTATCAATCCTTTTGGCTTAAGTTAGAAGTAAAATTTTTGTTTTACAGTCTTTCCGCAGCTTGAGCCTAATGGCTTTGGGTAGCCTCAAAACCCTACACGTACAACCGAAAGGAGCTAAGGAAAACATGAAAAAAGACTTTTTAAGTAACTACCTAGGGGGAATTTTAGCCTCTAATACAAATAATTTGGAAAAAATAGTGGCCTTTATCTCGGCCGGTGGCTAAAAAGTAGTGTTCTCATATTGCGGTTCTCATGTTTAGAAAAACAACACCGGGTGTGGTGTCGTTTCTGAGTGATACTGAGGAGCCTTAGCTGAAGTGGGCGGTACGGGGGGCGTCGCCTCATCCCTCGATCCGGGGGAGTAGGGCATGGTCCGGACATTGCCAGTGGGCATGTCCTGATCCGCAAGGATCCTGTAGGGCGGTCCATGGTAAGCATGCAGTGTGTGCCTTTTTGCCACAAGTCTCGCAAATGGTTAAGCGAGTACTCGTGTCTGTTTTACGGCAGACGAAGCAGACAGCAAGTGGGACCCCATAACAGTCTGATAACCTGGGTTTCGGGATCGCCCTTGCAACTTCGGCCTCATCGGAGCTGCTATGCTCGAGCTCCTCCCAGTTGATGTCGTCGCGAATGTTTTCGTCATCCTTGCCCGCCCATCGATTAATTCGTAAGGCATTATCGATGAGCTCTCCGAGGCGGGTGTTTTCATTTTGAAGCATGAAATCTAATGAATTAGGAAAAAATTTCTCTAATGCAATCCTATCCTCCGGGGATAGGCGGCGCGGCACTCCAGGGGGGGCATATGGATGCTGGTCTTGTGGTGGTGTAGTGGAAGCCCCTGGGTTACCCGCTGGTTGTTTGCTTTTGTTAGCTAGCCGTTTGGTTTGCGGAAAAGACATGGTGTGATTTTTTTAAGGTTTTTGGTCGAAAAACGAAACGTGTGCCCTTAGAAGGGAGCCATTTCCGGGTATTTATAGAAGGTGTATTTATGGCGTTGTATTTAACTTGGTGGGCCCCTGACACATATAAAGGAAGGACGCATTAGTGCATGCTGCAGGTTTTCCAGCTTTTTTCAGTTTGACTTGACCATACTGTATATTTTTACAACGCTCCCTTTTTCATAGGTGCTGAGACAGTCCGAACGTCCGGGCTATGATGTCTCGGATTTTTCTACTGAACCATTATGGGGATATGGACGTCCGGTGAAAGTATACGGTTTGGGCAAACCATTAATTTACGGGTCTTATGATTTCTGTCCAGAATATGGGGCTATTTCAATAAGTTACATCTCTCGAACATTTGTGTTATTCTAACGAGTTGTACTTCTCGGATTTCAGTGTTGTTTTAACGAGTTGTACTTCTCGGATTTTAGTGTTGTTTTAACGAGTTGTACTTCTCGGATTTCGGTGTTGTTTTAACGAGTTGTACTTCTCGGATTTCGGTGTTGTTTTAACGAGTTGTACTTCTCGGATTTCGGTGTTGTTTTAACGAGTTGTACTTCTCGGATTTGTGCGCAGAAATAAATAGGCAAGTAGAAATAAATATATATATTTTTTTCTTTTTCATTGAACTACAAAACATAGAAATAATTAAGAAGTTCTCCTGGTACAATTTTTTGAAAACAAGCGGAGGGATTGTTGCTAGTAGGTCTTCCGGAAGCCGGATGGCGATGCTTTCTATACCCGTTATTTTGTGGTGTACCTGGCTCTGCCTCTTGCGCAAGTTGGGCATATTTCCCTGTTTCTTGTGCGATCCCTTGCGCAGGTCGAGCATGCCCTTTGGTTTCGTGCCCTGTCTTTCGCGCAGGGAGGACATATGTAACACTTGTATCGCGGGTCTTCGTGTGCTACCGGTGAACAATCGCGAATGCATATTGGATGAAACGCATCTTTGCAGTCGTTACAGAGGAACATCGCTGCTTGATTACCCGGTTGTCTACACTGGGAGCAGAACATGCGTGCCGCTTGTGACCCCTGAGGTCCCTGTGTACCTTGCTGGATCTCGTTGTCTTCTTTCTCGTATTCCTCTTTCGGGAAACCGTTTACCATATGATCGAGGAGTGTATGGAGTTCCGGGTTGCGGCCTTCCAAGAAGTCATCAACATCTTCGGGTGGATAGTATGCCAAAAGGTGCTGTGCTTGGTGTTTCAGTGTTTCTATGGAGGTCTTAGTCCGTGGTTCGGAAGCTCCAGCGCCTTGATTGTCATTAGATGAAGTCGCCATGGAGTTTATTGCTTTTTGTGTTGGAATGGGTTTCTCCTATAAGGTGCTTCACACCATGCTTTTTATAGAGATACGTTGACCGGGTTTCCTCCAAAAGCGCGGGCAGGGCGGAGCGTGTATATATACATATATTTTTTATTCTTTATGCATTGAGTCGGTGTTTTTTTTCTTATTGCATCGTTTCGAAATCCTTCGTATCTTTTGGCGACTTGGCTTTGTACTTCTTTTTACGGATTGCGGTTTTCGTTACTTCGGGTTGTGCCACGTATGCCTCGTGTATAAGTCAGTTCCTCGAGCTATGATTCTACTTCCTTTTACGGGTGCCTATATATAGTCTTTGTTTTTTCACCGCGTCCTGTAAAACCCGTCATTTTCGCGCACTGTTGTCGGTGATTTCTTGGTTCTGGTGTAGTTTGTCGTGCTGTCTTAGCGCTTTAACTTCTGTCCGGTGTCTCCACTTCCCCGGAAGGTAAGTTTTATCCCGGTCATTATATTTCCCAATCCTGTCGGGTTAGTTTAGTTTTCCAGGCCTTGATGACCTTCCGGTATGGTATCCTTGGCCATGAGTGTGTTTAATCCGTCGTTTTTACGAATTTATATTAATCATTAGGTAATCTGCCGACCGTAGTCATGGTACCGGGGACTTAGGTTCCTCGAGTAGTCACGAGGTCTTCGATGGTGAAGACCCGGCTTCTTCCAAAGGGGCTTCGAACCCCATTTCCCAGGGTCCTAAAAAGGGTAACCGGTCGAGCAAAAAGGCACAGTACCGTCCTAATGATGATTCTATTAAGGCATTTCCCAAAGTAGCCGGTATAGTCCCGAGACTAAATTTGTGTACCGACCCAGTATGGCTTACGGTAATGTTTCCGAAAGAATTTATCCGGAAGTCGTCTCTACCCTTTTATACTCCGGATGTTTTCAGTCTTGTTCCTCCGACCATTAATTGCCGGGCTCATGACTCTACGAAGGGTATGTGTATATACCACCGGATGCCTTCGTGCGGCTTCCGGCTGCCCCTTACGGATTTTCAAATAAAACTGTTTGAATATCTGAAGGCACCCCCGGCGCAGTTATCTCCTGCGTCGTGGTGTTATATTACAAGTTTCGAACGTTTATTTTCTGAGTTCGAAGATTTAAGAGGTCTCGGGCCGAGCGTACCCCTTCTGTTTCATTATTTCTCCCTTGCCGTGACGTCAGACTTCTATTCCCTTAAGAAGAGGATGGCGAAAAATTTGGAGATTTTTATTCCGGAGAGTGGGAAAAATCAACCTCTCAGCAAGGTAGAGTATTGGAATGAAGGTTGGGTATATTTGCCAAACTTTAAAGGTATTCCTTCGCTGGCCTCGATTTCTGCTACCTGGAGGTCCTTGGTAAAGGACGGGATCCCTACGTTCTCCGAGATGAAGACTGCTGTGGACGTGGACGCAATTGAAAAAATCGAGAGCCTGATCTCGCGTTAGTTTCTTTTTATCTTTATCCTACTGCATTTCTTTTCGGGTTTGGGGATTCCCAAGTTGCTAAATTTGTCTGCTTTTTTCGTTGGCAGGTGTCGGGACCATGCATCTCGCGTATAATTCCACCAAGGTCCAGGCCAGGTCGTTGAGGACGGGAGAACTTGATCCTTTGGACGATGCCGCGGCTGATTCCGCCGCTGGTCCCCCGGAGGTACTCCCCCCAGGAAAAGGCAAGTCTGTTGATGGCGGTGGCTCTGATCTGACTACAAGGGAGCGACGCGTTATCCGAAAGGTGGCTGAGACCGGGCATGCTTCTCAGCCAAAAAGAAAAGCCAGTGCTGTCGCGAGTGGTAAAGCCCCCTTGGCCGAAGGTCCAAAAAAGAAAAAGAAAGTGGGCCCTAAAACCGTTTCGGTCTCTGCTGCCAGAGATGATGGGATTATCTCGGGTTCGTATGCGGCATGTGATGATGGGGGTGTTACCGCGCTCGCCCCGACCCAAGCCGCCATGATGACGGCTTTACCAAAAGAGGTTGCCGCCCCTATTATACCGATGGAACCGTCCATGCTTCCCGCGAGTACCACTAAGCCCGAGGTTTCTTTTGAAGCTGAACTTTCGGTTGAGAATGTCCTTGTTGGGGATACTCCTCCTCCTTCTGAACCTGGCGTGCTGGGTCCGGCTCATGGCGCGGCTGTTATCGTGAGACCGCCCGGGACGAGTGAGTCAGTGGACATTTCGCCTGACCAGGTCGACCGTAAGATGAAGGGCCCGGCCCGAGAAAGAAATGAGGGCGAGAAACCATCGACATCGAAAGCTCGCGGGAGGCTTTGGAAACAGGGTTATCCCGCCGATCATCCGGACAGTTGTGTGTTGTTGCTGCCCGGAAGTTCAGAGATTTTGAGTGCTGAGGAGAAACCCCCCGGTTTCGGGCGTTTTGCTTTTGAAGCCCTGCGAGCCATAACTCCCCCTTTTTTGAAGAAGAAAGTAAGAAAACGTGCCGAGAAAGGCGGGGAGGAATTAGCGGCCTATCTCCTTCAAGCGTGCGCAACCGTTGTTCAATGCGGGGATTATATGCGGAAGCATAAAGGGAAAGAAATCCCTTCCACGGAAGATGTATCCGAATTGGCGCGCCTCGAACTAGAGAAGAGTGCTGCTGAGGAGGAAATCGAAACGCTGAAGGATCAATTGAGGGAGGTGGAGGGTCAGAAAAATAGTCTCCTGGGGAAGTTAAGAACCGTGAGGGAAGAAGCAAGGGATGAGGCGAGGCAGTTGCGGACAATATCGGGCCAGCTTTTCATCAATTACTTTTATTTCGCTATTTATCTGGCGCACAGCCAACTGAGAATCGCTATGCAAGCATATCTCCCGTGCGCCTATTTCACTGGCTATTCGCAGCCCTGCTATTATAGCTTCGTATTCCGCCACATTGTTGGTGCTTTGAAAAGCGAAATGCAATGCATAGTTCAGGATTTCCCCGTTTGGTCCGGTCAAGGATACTCCTGCCCCGGCACCGTTTCGGGAGGATGCTCCGTCAACATGCACTGTCCATCTGTGCAAAGGAGGTGCGCTGGGGGTCGTATATTCTGCAATGAAATCTGCGAAGATTTGTGATTTGAGAGCCGTGCGGGGATGATAGGTGATGTTGAATTCGGACAACTCCAACGCCCATGCCAGCAATCGTCCCGAGCAGTTGAAATTGGTCAGGGCTTTTTTAAGTGGGACCTCTGTCGTCACTTTGATAGTATGGGCTTGGAAGTAGGGTCTCAATTTGCGTGCCGCCGTGACGAGAGCAAACGCAGCTTTTTCTAAGGGAGGATATCTGGTTTCGGCATCTCTTAACACATGTGAGACAAAATAGATTGGTGATTGTTTGCCATCTCCTTCCCGAACCAAAACAGCGCTTACGGCGTGGTCCGTAGCTGCCAGGTATAGGATGAGCTCGTCCTCGGGTAATGGTCTGCTCAGGCATGGGGGCTGTAGGAAGTATGCTTTGATTCGTTCGAAAGCTTCGGTGCATTCTTCCGTCCATTCGAATCGACTGGATTTTCGCATGGCTTTAAAAAACGGGAGGCACATTTCTCCGGATTTTGCTATGAAACGATTGAGCGCCGCTAGACGCCCTGTTAATGCCTGTAACTCTTTTATATTTTTCGGGGGGGCCATATCAATTATGGCTTGTGACTTGGAAGGATGTATTTCGATCCCCCTCTTTGAGACCATAAATCCCAAAAATTTCCCTCCCGTAAGCCCAAAAAAGCTCTTTTTCGGGTTGAGCTTCATATTCGCATGGTTCAATGTCTCAAAGGTTTCCCGGAGGTCTCGGATGTGCTCTGTTTCCGACATGCTTTTGACTAGCATATCATCGACATAGACTTCCATATTCCTGCCGAGTTGGTGGCCGAACACTCGGTAGCAATATAACCCGCGGTCAGTAATAAAAGCGGTTTTGCCTTCATCCTCTGGACTCATCTTGATTTGATGGTACCCCGAAAATGCATCCATAAAACTGAGGTATGCATGTCCGGAGGTGGAATCTACTAGTTGATCGATTTTCGGCAATGGGAACGGGTCTATTGGACAGGCCTTGTTTAAGTCTGAGAAATCTATGCACATTCGCCAATCCCCGTTTGATTTTTTGACCAGCACCGTATTGGAGGTCCATTCCGGACAGGTTATCTCCCTGATGGATCCTTCCTTGAGTAATTTTTCAACCTCCGTTTGTACTGCCCTCTGTCTTTCGAGTCCAATGGCTCTTTTTCTCTGCCGTATTGGTTTGGCGCCGGGCTTTACGTGTAATTTATGTTCAGCTATGCTTCGGGGGATGCCAGTCATGTCGGCGGCCGACCAGGCAAATACGGCTTGGTTTGCTTGGAGAAAGGCGATGAGGTCGCTTCTTGGTGCCCCTTGTATTGCTCTCCCGACATTGACCAATCTTCCTCCCCCGACATCTATCTGCTCGATTTCGTCGGTTGGTTCCAATGGCGACGTTTGCTTGTCTGTGGCCGGTAATCCCCCTATCGTTTCTTCCCCGGTTATGGATCGGTTGATTCCCCTGATCCTCACGGTGTTCTGCTCCCGGGGGTGAGTTTCAACCTGATTTACCGCGCAACTTCCTTTGAGAGATAATGCGTAACATTCCCGGGCTTTTCCCTGGTATCCGCATTCCTCTCCTACTCCCTCGTTCGTGAGGAATTTTATTTTTAAGTGAACCGAGGAGATTATTGCCCCAATTTTGTTAAGCGTGGTCCTTCCCAGGATCACGTTGTACGCCGAAGGAATGTCGACGACCAGGAATTCGGTCATGACGGAGATCGTCTTGGGGTAAGTTCCAAAATTTACTCTCATTCGAATGTATCCCTCGGGTTGCAAAGTATCTCCCGTGAATCCTCTCAACGGGGTGCGAACGGGTCCTAGGTCAGACACTTCGTACCCCATTTGTCTAAAGGCGGGCAGGTATAATATGTCCGCGGAGCTCCCCGTGTCGACCAGGACGCGCTCAAGGCGATGGTTGTTGATCTTTAACCGCAACACAATGGCATCGTCATGGGGCCCTTTGACGTTGCCCATGTCGTTTTCGGAGAACGAGATGATTTCTTCCGTTCTGGGTTTCTTATTTCTCTGGGAGGATTCTACGGTCATGACTGCCTTCTCTGTGGGGCCCCTTAAATAGCTTCGCCGCTGCTTATGTGAGTCTCCTCCCGACGCTATACCCCCACTGATAACATTAATCAAGGGGGTTCTCTCCCGGTTAGGTTGTCGACCTTGTCTGTTGTAGGCTTGTTCAGGGGGTTGGCGATTTCGGTTATTAGGATATTCTCTCTTTGGGAGGGTATGATAAGTGGCATGGTGGTTAGTTCCACCATAGGTAGAAGCGTGGTCTTTGTAGAAATCCCTGCGTATGTACGGGGTTAACTTTTCCTGCCTCACGAATTTTTTTAGGATATCCTGTAGTTGGGGGCAGTCGACGGTTGGGTGGCCGTTAAATTTGTGGAAATAACAATGCTTATCTGGATCTTTTTCCTCGAATATACTCATATTCAGGGGTCTCGGAAATTTGTTCTGTTCCCGGGCAATCTCGAAAACTTCGTATAGTGACTTTGTGAATGGGGCGTAGCTGGTAAAATGTGGTTGATATCGCTCAGTTCTCCGCTCGGGCCGGCCTTTCCCCTTCCTGGGCTCATTTTGCCGGTGGTCGCTCCTTTGTGGCTGGCCGCCTGTTCGGGGGTGGTTATCGCGGGGGCGCTTGTAACCCCTTGCCTTTGGAGGAGATGGTGTTCTTGCGTGGCCAGGGCTGCCCGTGTCCTCCTCGGCTTGAATGTATCTTTCCGCAAACACCAAGAATTCCCTTAAATTCTCGAATTCTTTCTGGTGAGCGTCGAATCGTAGAGTAGCAGGGCCATCGGATCTGAGTCCTCTTCGGATGGCAGCCAGCGCTACCTCTTCGTTTAGATTTTGGACTTGTCGTGACTTCTGCACGAATCTCTCGATGAACGCGCGAGTACTTTCTCTTCGTTCCTGCCTTAGGTCAAGGAGGGTTTCACAGGTGACTTGAGGCAATTTGACCGTAGAATACCGCGCCGTGAATTTATCGGTCAATTCTTTAAACGTTCTTATTGATCCCTTCGGCAACCTCATATACCACTCCCAGGCCTCTCCTGCCAAACATGTGGTGAACACACGGCACATTACGGCATCGGTAGCGCCTTGGAGACGGAGCCGTTCATGGAACCCGAACACAAAATGTTGGGGATCCTTGTCATCCCCACTTCCTCTGAAACTGGGTAGGGGTTGAGACTTGTAGTCGGTCATCACCGCGTCGTATATTTCTGGGGCTAACGGCCCCTCATTGACATTGACCGGGCGCGTGTGGCTCCCCACCCGTTTGGCTTCGAGCTCGGCCATCTGTTGAGCGACTCCCAGCCGAATCATTTCTTGGATCGTTTCCATGCTCCAAGGGTTCGGGTTGTCTTGGAGAGGGGCCTCCCGCCTTTCCTCTCGCCTGGATGGTTCGCCCTGGCTCATTGGGCCTCGTCTTCCCGGAAGTGAAGGCTGTGGATTTTCCTGACGGGTCCTTTGGTCGGGTCTTTCGCCTGCGTTCGATCGTGGGTTTCTGTGGGTTGTTTCGAACTCGACCTCGAGGTTCCGGCGAATTTGTGGCGGATTCTGATTCACCGTTCTTGGGCATATGGGGTCGGGAATCGGCCGCTCATGGATCCGCCTTCCTTCGTTGGGTGCTGAATACACTGGCACTTGTCCTAGGTTTGTCCGGGGGTAGACATGTTGTGGGTTATAGAGGTAGGATGGCCCGGGAAGAGCTTGAGCAGGGCTCGGATGTGCGCACCTGGGGTTAGCTACTACTGGGGTTGTGGGCCCCGAATTGGCAATTTCGGTCGTGGCAAATTGGGGGGTGTACGCGTTGATCTGTTCGCAGTTCAAGTTGGTCATTAGAGCGTAGGGCATCCCCAAACTGGGGTCCGCCCTTTCATCTCGAACTATTCGGGATCTCCCATTATTCCCGTTCGGGGGGATCAATTGCCTATTGGGAGGTGGTGTGCTAGCGCTAGATTCGGTTGGTCTGGGGTGGGTTGTCATTGGGTTTGTTATTCGGCCTGGGCTGTGGGAAGGAAGTTAGCCCCACGGTGGATGATACGTCCTATGTTAACCCTAATCAGGACGCGGTGGTGAATTATTATTACTTAAGCCTCAACTCTTGATTTTAGCCTATTAGTTCTCTGGATTTTCTAGATCCTCCTGTCTATTCTTTCGTATGTCTCTTCCCTTTTTTTCCGGTCCCCTTTTCCAGAGATTTCCTTCTGTATTTATAGGCTCTCCTGTCGGTCGGCCGGTTTCGGGATTTTTCTTTAGTCCCGGACAACCGACTGGGTTTTTATTGCTGGCCTTTTTGTGAATTAAGTTGGCAGGCTGAACGTATCTTTTATTGGGCTTTTTACTTAAGTGGGCTTCTGGGAAGGGCTTTTCGAGGCTTTGTTTATGGCCTTATCATCACCAATAGTGCATGCAACTTAATTACATAAAACAAATTAAACCACGTTGATCTATTGTTAGCAATTTAGCATATATCAAGAGTGAGGCTATGATATTAAGCATATAGAGGTTGGCTAAGATATAAACGTTTGTTCCTAGGTCATGGAACAAACGGTTTGGTTCTTCGATTTTTGAAGTCCAAACAATCGATTCAAACCGTTAGATATTTAATCTATATTAAAATCAGCTTGGAGACCAAATTTTACATTTTTTTTGGAATTTTTTTACTATTTATTAATTTATTAAGATGGTTTGAAAATCGATGTTTTCTAATGGTGCATAATTTTAATAAAATTAGTGATTTTCAAACCATCTTAATAAATAGTAAAAAAATTCCAAAAAATGTAAAATTTGGTCTCCAAGCTAATTTTAATATAGATTGAATATCTAACTGTTTGGATCGACTGTTTGGACTTCAAAAATCGGAGAACCAAACCATTTGTCCTATGACCTAGGAACAAATATTTGTATCTTAGCCAACCTCTAAACATACATATAGTACATACTAATATGTTGTATGTATCAATATCTTTATTTTTAAAATTCAAATAATCAATCTAAATTGTACAACATGATCTCTATATATAAACATATACTTGTAAATCAAATTTTATATTTTCTTATAACTTTTTACTATTTTTTTATTTAAAAAATTACTTGATCTAAAAATTCTAAACCATTTAACAGTAATAATTTTAAAAATAAATATATAAATCTATAGTACGGTATACAACGGTGCACTCCCTAATTAATGTGCATCTTCCCGTATCCTCACTCAAATAGCATTCTGTTTTTACTTTTAAATAAAAAGCAACTTTATTAAGAAGAGGATAACGCATACTCCATAGTCCATACTATAGGGGTAAGAAGAGGATAACGCATACTCCATACTATAGGGGAAAAAAATAACAATTTATATCACTTTTGAGACACCTCAGAAGTTAGTTTCACTGGTCTACTTACTGCAATTCTGACTTCTGTTATCACCTTCTAGGAAGGTGGGTGGATGCTTATCCTTTTATTCAACCTATGCTGAATATTACATGGCGATATATCTCTTGCACAGACAATGGTGAGACTTGAGACTTAAGAATTCAGAGTTCGACTGGGTGAGATATTCTGTAGCAATAATTATCACCAACGCTGCGGCGATTCGCTGATCTAATTTTATTCTGGAGGAATTTGTGGGCCATTAACTCGCCACACGGTTAGAGAACTACACAAGAAAACAGAGGATATAATTTTTGAATAGACAAGAAATTTCAGGAAAAATGTTCCTGATTTGGATAGTCCGGGTGTATAATTTAAATCCCACACTTCCGGTGTCTCGCTGAAATTTCTCCCACCGACAGACTCGGTAACCCTTATCCGAAATGGACTTTGCTTAGGGGTGAAAACGGAGCCAATACGGAGCGGATAGTGGTAAAATTATATCTATATTCCTTTTTAATTTTTCGGATTTGGATACGGATCGGATATCAGCTGAATACAAATACGGATACGGATCGGATCGGATATTTATTAAAATAATATTAAAAAATACCAAAGTTCACAATATTTAACTAATTTTAATGGTGAATAACAATATTTTTTCATAATATATATTAAAATATATGATATATATCTACTATTCGGATACGGATAATTGAAACGTAAAACCATATCAATATCCATATCTACACGGATATTCGGATATCGGATATCCACATCTAATTTTTCGAATACAGATCGAATACGGATCGGATATTATCCATACCGTTTTCATCTCTAACTCTGCTGCTTTTTCAGATTCAACTATTCAAATTTTTTGATTCGCGTATTTTGATAAAAATATATTTCATACACAAATTTCGACAAATGATTGAATTCGAAAAAGCAAGTTTTTGTTTTTCTCTCGTAAAAGCAACCGAGTCGCACTCCCATTGTCCCAGGGCATTAAATGCTTCATGGCTCATTGTCTCGTAATTAGTTTATTGACAACTGAATTAGCGAAGGCGGTGACTTTATCCGAGCTCCCATAATCCAAGAGAATATTCTTCCGTGCGAATCCACATCATCTCCTGTAGTACGTCCTGGAAACTGATCTTACCGTCTAAATTACGCAAGTGACGAAGTGTCGGATTTAAATGGACTGCGACAGTTTTACTTGACTGGAGACTTCATAGGATTTTTAGATGGTGATTTGACCCCACGGAGATCGGGGCACCGCCCGGCTCTCCAAAGGGAAACAACCGTCGTTTGTTTTCAACTGTCCGATTGAATTTGGATGGTCATAAGCTCGCTGAGAGAATCCATTGGATCTTTCGTGGGCCCAGTTAAAATCTAATTTAAGGCCACAAAAGAGGAAACCAACTCAGGTGCTTTTCTCTAAGAAAAGCACCTTCCTGCTTTTCGGATCTGAGCCATTCAAATTTATTGAGATTTGTGCATAAAAAAGTTATTTTATCAAGATACGCAAATGAAAAATTTTGAATGGTTCGGATCGGAAAAGCAGGAAGCTGCTTTTCTTTTGAAAAAGCAGCAGAGTCGGATCCCACAAAAGAACAAAGGAGTCGTTAACGAGAACACGTGCCTTTAGGCCACTTTATTTCCAAAAATAAAATAAAATAAATTCGAGAAAGGTCAGGCAAAATTTCCCCGCGAGGACCAAACGGCCCGTAGACCGAAATTTAAAATTTCCCACAATTAGACTCTCTCGCGAACCTTCCTGTTACTACCATCGAGCCGTTCATCGTTCAAACCCACACGTATCACACATCGCATGACCGCCTATTTAAAGACGCTCTACCCCTCTGCTAAACCCAGCTGAAAGCAAACACACAAGTTGACAAACAACACAAACATGGCGAGCGAAATGGCAATCAAGACTGTGGCGAAATCCATGGCTCCTCCAAAGAAGGCTTACGTTACCTTCCTGGCGGGAGATGGTGATTATTGGAAAGGTGTGGTTGGACTGGCGAAGGGGCTGAGGAAGGTCGGGTCCACGTATCCTCTGGTGGTAGCAGTGTTGCCAGATGTGCCGGAGAACCACCGCCAATTGCTGATCAATCAGGGTTGTATCGTCAGAGAGATCGATCCGATCTACCCGCCTGAAAACCAGACCCAGTTTGCCATGGCGTATTATGAGATCAACTACTCCAAGCTCCGTATATGGGAGGTGTGTTTTATGTTTTTCTTTACATTTCTCTATTTTGTTTTAGAACAGTTCATGACCACAAAATCGAGAACAGAAAAATGAAAAATGCAAAGTTGACTGATTAAAAAATGATGGATCAAAAGAGGAAATATTTTAAAGATGGAATTTATAATGCATCTACAAAACCAGTAATTGTTAAATAGGACATTCTTAATCAAGCAAAGAGAAAATTCTTGCTTCAGATATATATATTAAAACACTTAAATAACTTCAACCAAAAATCAGAAGTTGGAGTTTTTTGAAAATTAAAGATGGAATTTTTTTTATCTTGTATTCCTTAATTTCAGATAAAGCAAAATTATTTCCACACAAACTAGACTTACAGTTTCATTTGTGTAATTTTTTCAACACAGTTCATCGAGTACGAGAAGATGATATACCTCGACGCAGGTATCCAGGTGTATGAGAACATAGACAACTTGTTTGATCTGTCTAATGGCGACTTGTATGCCGTTGTGGATTGTTTCTGTGAGAATACATGGAGCCACACACTGCAGTACAAGATCGGGTACTGCCAGCAGTGCCCTGACAAGGTTACATGGCCTGCTGACAAGATGGGCCCGCCTCCGTCCCTTTACTTCAATGCCGGCATGTTTGTTCATGAGCCGAGCATCGAGACTGCTAGGAAACTGCTGGAGACACTTGCAATTACTACTCCTACGCCTTTTGCTGAACAGGTAACAGAGAAGAGAATCAAACATGCTTAATAATTTACTAATTTTGATTTTGAAACAGGGTATGGATTGCAATCACGATTTTAATTTGGATTTTGTACAGGATTTCTTGAACAAGTTTTTCAGGGATATATACAGGCCGATTCCTCCACGGTTCAACTTGGTGCCGGCTATGCTCTGGCATCATCCTGAGCATGTTAAGCTGGAGAAGGTCACGGTGGTGCACTATTGTGCAGCGGTACGTCAATTTCATGAGAATTAAATGTGAATTTCCCTAATTAAGAGAAATTTATGGAGAAATAACCCTCTAATTATTATGGAAATTGTACAGGGATCAAAGCCATGGAGGTACACTGGAGAAGAAGCTAACATGGACAGGGAAGACATCAAAATGCTTGTAAAGAAATGGTGGGATATTTACAACGACACATCACTTGATTACAAGCCGAATTCACCTGCCGTGGACTTGGAGAAGACACCCTCTTTGCTCGCCACGGTGCTCCAAGAGGCCGGCGCCATCAAGTACGTCAGGGCGCCATCCGCTGCCTGAGTGCCATGTGGCAAGGAGGGGAAAAGGTTTTCTAGTGTTTGATTCTCTAGTTAAGCTTGGTGATAATTAAGTTAAAAAGAATAACAGGTGCCTTTAGAGGAACTTTTATTCGGGTTGGTGCCCACTTTGTAAGTTAAGAATTATAGATAAGGCAATAGAAATTGTGTATTATTATGAGAAATTCGTGGTTGTTCCATTTTATTCTACTACTTGCTCTATAATGATCATGATCATCTCTGCCAAATGAAATGAACTTTTTAACTGCTTGACACCTGTTTGTCTGTTGAGTGGCCAAGCGACCAATTTGGATAACATACTTACACTACACACTACGGATTTTTTTTTTTTAAAAGAGGCAACAAGGCCCATTTCATTGCTGAAATAGTTAGATAATTACATATGAGTTTGGGGATCCGAAGAACAACCTAATAAGCATATCCGCCATTAAACATAACAACCAAATTTGAGAACTATCCAACTGCCAAAAGTAAAGATACTCTAAATGTAAGCCACTGAGTAACGGGCTAGGGAATCTAATAACAAAATTGTGAGGAATGCTATTCTTCATTCATCACCATCATGGACTCCAGAGATAGGTTGGTATATCGCAAGCTCCATGTTTGGGGGAATTACTGCCAGAGGGATGGCATCTTCAACGATAGGCAGCCAGTCAGCAGCAGCTGTCTTGGCCTTTTTCTTGACATTTCCTAGCCAATAAAGTACAGTAGATTTGATTAATAAAATAAGATTTCGAGCAGTTTTGGGTTGACAATCATTAAAGCAGTTATCATTCCTATGTTTCCATATAACCCAACAAACGGCACTGAAGATTATTAGAAATCCTATTTTTTCCTGGTGGGCCATTGAGAGAGCAAATTGAAAAATATCCTCCCACTTTGTCCATGAATGCATGAATAATTGACTTTTTCCTAACCAAAACCAGATCTGTTGGGAAAGGGGACAATTGAGAAATAGATGGTCTCTGGTTTCTAATTCAGTACAAAATTGGCATGTTTGATCCCCTACCCAACCCTTGGAAGCCATAGTGTCTTTAGTGAGAATTTTCTTATGCATTGAGAGCCACATAAAGATTCTAATTTTTGGAGGTACTGGTAATGTCCACCATATCAGGGGCTGTGATGCTAGGATACCTCTATTATTAAGAAAAGTATAAACAGATTTAGTAGAAAACTTCCCTGTGTTATCCCATCTTAATGCTAAAGTATCATATGGAGAAGTAAAGGAGATAGAACTAATCAATTGTAGTAGGGCTGACCAATCTTCCTGGGTAACCCCTACCAGTACCCTTCTAAATTGAAGAATTGCTCCTTGAGAATGGATAACCTCTGGCACTAGAACATTCTTAGATAGGCAAAGCTGATATAAATGGAAGTATCTAGTGGCTAGAGAGCAGTTCTGGAACCAAATATCTTCCCAAAATCTAACTATAGAATGGTGACCTGGTGTATAACTAGTACTACTGTGTCCTAAGTTCTCTAATTTACTAATAGCTAACCAGAAAGAGGATTTATATAGTGTAGGTCCTGTATTGTATTTCATCATAATTAATGTTTTCCAAGTGCCAGAAAAAGAAGGGTTTTTCAGCTTCCACCACCATTTGAGTAACAAGGCAATATTCATATCCCTAAGATTAAGAATACCCATACCTCCAAATTGTTTTGCTAAACAAGCAATAGACCATTTCATTAAAATATATTTCTTTTTAGATCTATCACTACCCTGCCAAAGAAATTGTCTCCTAATGGTATCAATTCTATTAAGTATAGTAATAGGTATCTTAAACACCGACAGACTATATAAGGGAACAGAAGATAGAACTGAATTTATCAAAGTAAGCTTGCCCCCTAGTGATAGAAGATGTCCCTTCCAACTAGGTAATCTATGCTCTACTTTATCAACGAGGAATTGCCAGTCTAACACAGTTAGTTTTTTATTACTTAATGGTAATCCTAAGTAGGAAAAGGGGAAATTCCCCCATTGACATCGAAAGAGCTGATTCAGATTTGAATCTTTTTGAACATGGATGGGATACATGGAGGTCTTATCATAGTTCACCTTAATTCCTGAAAGGGCCTCAAAAGCCATCATAGCCCACCATGCTGATTCTACATTCTCTTCACTGGCTGCTAGGAAGAGAATAGTATCATCAGCATAGTGACAGTTGGTAACAGATCTGTTTTCAAGACAGGGAGGACCCAAACCTAAAATAGCATTGTGGTGTCTACCTTTAGCAAAGATTTTACTTAGAGTGTCAAATGCTAAAATATAAAGAAAAGGAGAAAGTGGGTCTCCCTGTCTGACCCCCCTTTTACAATAAAAATAGTCAGAAGGTTCCCCATTAATAAGAACACAGGACTGAGAACTGTATAACCACTGAGTGATCCACTGTATCCATTTAGAGCCAAAGTTTCTACTGGTTAATACCTCAAGGAGATAATCCCAATGAATTTTGTCATAAGCCTTTTCAAAATCTACTTTGATTACCACTCCCTGTTGTTTGGATGTTTGACATGAATGTAATATTTCTTGACTAAGGATAACATTATCTAAGATATATCTATTTTTAATGAAAGCAGCTTGGCTGGCATCAATTATTCTAAACATAATAGGTTCTAATCTAATTGTAAGGAGTTTGGAAAGGAACTTAAAACTACAATTAACTAGGCTAATGGGTCTAAATTTCTTAATGACTTTTGCATCTTTTTCCTTAGGAATGAGACAAATGCAAGATTTATTGATCTTATGAAGGTCAAGAGTATGATCATAGAAATAATGAGCTAGTAACATGAGATCTGCTTTGACTAAATCCCAAAAGAATTGATAAAATTTAAAAGTGAACCCATCAGGGCCTGGGGCCCCATTTGGTTCTGAGGCAAATAAGGCATTTTTTAATTCTGTTTCAGTGAAAGGTCTTTCTAAAGACCATTGCTCAAAATCTGTCAATTTATCAGGGATGTCCCAAAAGGTATGTTCTAGGTGTCCATATTTTAAACCTTGGGTACTCAACAATTCTTTGTAGAAGTCAACTATATGTGTTTTGATGCTATCTGGATTGGAAGTGATGACACCATCTATTTCTAAGGAAGTAATTCTATTTTTCTTAGCTCTATGAGAAGCAATAGTGTGAAAAAATTTAGTATTGGCATCACCAGATTCTAACCATTTTTGTTTGGATTTAATTTTCCATTGTTCCTCCTCTTGAAGGTAGATATCTGTCAATTGAGTTTGGTATGAGTGCCACTGTTCTAGCTCTAGGTGTGTCAACTGCCTATCTTCTTGAATGAGTTCCAGATCATGTAAGAGTGTTAATAGAGAAGACTTTTCTTTTTTCTTAGCACTATAGAAATTTCTAGCCCAACCTTTAATCCTATTCCTAACATGCTTTAGTTTTTTATTCCAAGATTTTGCAATATCAGGGAGTAGGAGAGGGCTCTCCTGCCACCATTTTGGTAAAAGAGCAAGAAAATCAGGTTGTTCTAACCAGATGGGATCAAATTTGAATGTAGAAGAGGTGGTTGTACCAGTATTGTGTGTGTTTAATAGTAGAGGACAGTGGTCAGAAGAATTTTTACTCAGATCTGTAAGGGTGCTATCAGGATAAGAGAGATCCCAATCTAAAGATGTAAAAATTCTATCTAGAAGTGCAAATTGCCTACCATTAGACCAAGTGAATTTTCTAGAATGTAATTTATGTTCTACTAACAGATGGGATTGAACAAAAGAGTTAAATTGTCTGCTAAGGTTAACATCGAAATTGGGACCAGATTTGTCAGATTTCTTTCTAATAGCATTAAAGTCCCCACAAAGAAGCCAATGTTTTCGAGTGGGGTCTTTAATGTTATTTAATTCATCCCAAAATGCTTGTTTATGTTGTCTTAGGACCGGACCATAAACAATGGTTAATTGCCAGCAAGTAGAGTCACTTTTAATTTCTAGTATTATATTGAGACAAAATCGATGCATAGAGTGGTGGATGATTGATATCTTATTACTATCTCCTCCAAACAGAATACCGCCAGATCTTCCTACAGACGGCACCCAATGCCATAAATCTAAACTAGAAGAGATGCTATTGAGTTGCCTACGAGTAAAATTTGTTTTTTTTGTTTCCTGAATAGCTAGGATATCTATTTTATATTCTACCAACATATCTCTAAGTCGTTGTCTTTTAGTACTAGCATTAAGTCCACGACAGTTCCAATTAAGTATATTCATGGTGAACTATTTGTGACTCAGGATTAAAACTAAGAATTTGATCTACATCTAAAGTAACTAATTGGTTCTCAGTCGGGGAAGATCTAAGTAAGTGTCTAACTAAACATTCAAATTGAGTTCTATCCATATGTTGAATATGTTCTATAATATGTCTACAATCCTCACTAGAAGAGCCTAGCCTAATTTGAAAAACTTGGAATAATGCAACTATTTGGTCTGTGGTCAGCCTAGAATATGGAAAGCTATTAATTAACGAGTTACCTGATTTGCTAGTACCAGCCTCCACCGTCTGTTTGCGTTTCTGAGCCTTACTCATAGTAGAATTAGGGTCACACCGAGCTGTGACCCGAAGGCTTCGTCTGGGTTCAGGGGGAGGAGGAGATGGATTGGCAGGAACGTCAGCAGTTTGAGGAGTAGGGATATCAGGTTCAGAATCAGATAGGGAGATGGCTTTGGCTGGTGTGGACCCAGGACCTTCCCGGTTTTTACGATTGGCACTGCGAAGTCGTGTTCTCAGGCCACCTCCAGCAGAGCTACCAGTTACTGTATGAACAGTGCATTTTTTCTTGACCGAAATCTGGTTGGGCTTAAGTTTCTTCCGACCCCAGGTATATTTCTTTTTTGGGATAGAAGGATTTTTTTTCAGTCTGTCGGCCCACATTTGTCGGATTTGCTCACGATTGGGTTTGGCAGCTGGGGCACTGTGACATTTGGGTAGGGGAGAGAGGTTTTTGACTAATGCAGATATGGGAATATCTTCATCATCACTATACGACAAGTGGGGAGTGGTAGGGGAGTGTGCCGCGTGTATAGGAAGGCCAGGTTGAGGGTGAGGCATGTCCATAATTGTGGGTACTGAGGTCTCCATAGATGTGGGAAGAGTTTGGTTTGTAGCAGAATGAATAGGAGTGTGGTTTTCCCCAGAGAGAAATGGAAGTGAAGGTTGAAATACATCAGAGGTAGGCATAACAGGGGGAGGTGGAGTGTGATTTTCCTCAGAAAGAAATGGAGGTGTAGGTTGAATTACCTCAGAGGTAGGCATACCAGGGAGAGGTGGAGGGATGGCCAGAGGTGTGGCCAGATGTGTGGAAACAGGAATCTCTATTGGTGAAGTGAGTGTTTGGAAAGGTTGAACTTCATCAGAGAGAGGTGTGACACTAGAAGATGGGGGAAAAGAATTTACCAGATGTGCAGGGGGGTGTACCAGGTCGGGAGAAAGAGCCTGATTAGGGATTACCAGAGGAGCAGGAGGTACCAGTTTGTCAGCAGGAGGATCAGACGCAGGTGGAAGCTCTGTGCTGGTTCCAGACTCAGGATGCGAATGGATAGCAGCATAGTGCTGGATCCATGCATGGAGATCAGAAGTGAGATCGGTATCCTCCTCCTCCACTGGGACAACATTCTTGCCTTTGTCAATAGGAGCAGCAGTGAATCCTCCTCTGGCGAAGCCCAATGTTGAGCCCCCAGCCAGTGGAGGACGATTAGAGCCATCAGCAGGGGGCGCAGCCATCCCAGGTATGGTAGGGCCAGGGGGTTGTAAACCAAATTCGGTGCCATTAGGATAAGGCCGACCAGCTTTGCGTCGCGCCCAAGCATTCAAGCTTTCAGTACTGTCCGTCTCAATCTCAATGTCAATATCAAACATTGAGCGTTTGCCCGAAACACTTTTGAGCGGGATCAAGTGTTGAGTCGGTAGGCGTTTGCGATCACACACTTCGAGTTTTAATCGGAGAAAACGGACATCATACCCGCTGTTAGTTTGCGGGCACACTACGGATTTTAATCGCGGATTTGAATTGAATTTATTCCCACATATATACTACGTACAAATAAGTCTTGGATTTAAAATATAAAATTAAAGCACACTCTCCATGATGTATAGCTGAATTTTATCTGATTTCAAGTCTCTGTAATTGGTCCGACATAATCTTTATTGTCGAAAAAATGCCGAGAACAACAAATAACTCATATAATTTTGGATATTGAATAAAGATATAGATTGTTTTCATTATATTCATTCAACACTTGATTTTGTGATTTTGTGTCACTTTATTTTAAATGGAGAACAATGCAACTTTTATAAATTATTTTTGTTAAGATCGAATAACACACTGAGTGCACAAGTAATTCCACATATGATCCCGGTTTTTTTTTTTTTGAAAAAAAGGCAACAAGTGCCCATTTCATATATGAAATATAAAAGGTAAATTACATAGTACTAGAAAGATAACTAGAGTTCTATCATGCAATCACAGAAGCTAATAAACCACAGAAAGTATACGCTCTATGTTTTAAAATCCACCAAAAACAGTAATGGAAAAATATACTAGTGCTAAGCCTCCATCATTGGGGCTGATGTAACTCAGTAGTAATAAAAGAAAAGATAACGAAGTGAACTGCTTAGTCATCGGACGGTTCAGCTGCTCCTACTCGGGCTGCATGTGGATCACCCTGATATGGTACCAGCTGGGTGTCAGTAGGATCCCAAACACGGAGTGGGATAGCTTGAAGATCAGTAGGCAACCAATGAGCAGTATTCTCTTTGATACGTTTAGCCATATTACCTGTCCAGTAGTTAACAAGAGAAATTATTAGTAAGATAAGGTTGCGAGGAGTGTTAATACGAGCATTTTGAAAGATTATAGCATTTCGATGTTTCCATATTGTCCAACTTAAAGCGCTAAAAACCACAAGGAAGGCAATTTGGTTATCTGCATCCAACGAACCTGCAAACTCAAATATATTAGCACAGGTTTTTCAATTAGTGAAATAATTTTGACTCCGACCCATCCAAAACCAAATTTGTTTGGCTACATTGCATTTAAGCATTAAATGTGCTATTGTTTCTTTCTTATGGCAGAATTGACACTTTAAGTCGCCTTTCCACCCTCTTTTATGCAAATTGTTTTTAGTTAAAATTCTATTATGCAAAACAAGCCACATAAAAATTCTGATTTTTGGGGGAATAGGAAGGGTCCACCAAATTGTATATTTGTTCCTATTAATCCCTCTGAAGTTTAGAACATTATACAAAGATTTAACCGTAAATTTCCCACTAGGGTCCCACCTCCATGCTATTTTATCTATGCCATGAGTAAAGCTACAAGAGCTAATAAGACCTAATTAATAATTGGTGCCATTCTACTAGTAAAATACCATGTAATTGCCTTCTAAATGAAAACATGTAGAGCTAATATGATCCCGGTTATGATCTAATTTAAGGCCATGGAAGAAGAAAGGAGTCGCTAATGAAAACATGTAGCTATCTCCTGACCTGGCCGCGCCTCCTTGGGTGTCTTGAAGCGATCCAGAGACTTGGTGACCGCCGCTATCATGTCCTCCTCCGTGAAGGAGAGTCCTGCCATAGGGTCTCTGCGGCATCTCATGTAGGCGTCCTCAAACTGCTTTCTGGTGTAAGATGTAGTGACTGTTGGGAGAGAGATTTGTGCTGGTGTTATCTATTGAATTTATTGCCAACCTCGTTGGATTTAATGCCAACATTGAGCATATATGTAACCTAATTATGGATTGTTTACTGTCATATATGATTGTCAATTAAAGTGATCAAATAAAGTAATAGACAATCAATATATATTCATTATGATATGGTTCACAAATGTGTAGAACAAATTTAGGCAAAGATCAAATCATTGATGGACTGATTCTGAAATTTGCAATTAAGGAAACCGATTCTCCAGCGGCCGCACGGATTTTGATGCAATTGCACGGTTTTTGATGCACTAGCACAAAATACCTTTTTTAAGTTGGCATATGACCAGAAAATCAGTTTTGAGTTAGGGTTTGGCAATATGCCAACTCCACATCTCTATAAATAGGATTGGTCCCCAAAGCACAAGAACATACGAAAAGTTGCAGAATTTTCTAGCCGTCAATCTAGTCAATTCTGTAGCCTTCTCTACTTCTCCCCATTAAAGAATAGAGAGGTGAGATCATTGAGGAATTGTGAACACGATCTCAAGGGCAGTCTTGTAGCTTTGGAAGGCTTCATCCTACCACTGAGGAGGCCGCCGACGCTTCAACCTCTACATCGGCACGAAGGTTTTCTTGCCGCTGTTCCATAAGTTCATCAACCGGCTTTTGAGTGAAGCCTTGCTTAAAGACGCTAATGGAATCAGGTATTGCGTCTGCTCCCTAAGAATTGATGATTTTTGCATGATGGCCATTTTGGCATAGGTAGATCAATAGTGGCATATTGAATTGAATTGAACTGTTTATGTGACCGAATTGTTTAGTGTAATAATAAGGTCCCAACATTATCTAGATTTTCTCCTATCCGATTTCTATGGTGGGGATGATATAACTGATGAACATGAATACATGATGAAGTGAGCTACTGTGTTTTGCGATTTAGCCCTTAAAACTTTATTTTATTACCAACTTTTTAACAAGCTATAAAATGGACTTTGAGTCTTTGCTGCTTTGCAGCTCTGAGTCTCAGTCCCTCAGACAAGGTCTTTTTTGGGCTTTAGTAAAACTTGATCTCAGTTGGAGGCCTGACTATGGGCCCAAAATTTAAATCTCAGTGGCCTTGATATTGATTTAAGTAAAGTTCGTATCCATTCCAACGTTCAATTTTAGGCCTATGAAAGAATAATTAATTGTTGTACCTGAAGTTTGGTCAGTATTAAAATTTAATAAGATTTATAGCAATAGATTGTTAATATATACCTGAAGTTTGAAGACACTTCTCGGGTTCTTTGTTAGCTAGAATGTACTTCTACATAGTACAAACGCACAAAGCGACAAGAAAAATCCAAAATGCAAGGGAAGTTACCAGAGGCTGATAGTGGTAAAACTATATTCATATTATTTTTTAATTTTTCGGATACAGGTACAGGTCGAATATCAGCCAGATACAGATACGGATACGGATCGGATCAGATATTTATTAAAATAATATTAAAAAATATCAAAGTTCATTATATTTATCTAATTTTAATGGTGTACGACAATATTTTTTCATAATTTATATTAAAATATATGATATATATCTACTATTCGGATACGGATAGTTAAAGTGTAAAACCATATTAGTATCCATATCCACACGAATATTCAGATATTGAATATTCACATCTAATTTTTCAAATACGAATCCAATATTATTCATAACGTTTTCACCTCTAGAAGTTACACTTGAAAACCTGACTAATTAAACTACTCGAAGTTTCCTTCCTTTCCAAAACTTTGCAAACAAGAAAAAGGCAACCGTATGATACTTGGTCTTTCACATATATATGAAAAAATGATATTACCGTTCAGTTTTTTTTTTTTTTTTGTGAAAAGATGGATATGTAATTCTGTTTCTGTATGTTTGTGTGGAGAGGAATCATAGGGAATGAAGAAAAACACGTATTTCCACGTATTTCCACGACACTTGGCTAGGATAGCTCTTGACACGTTTCAACCGCATCTCATGTCACATGCCGTACATGTCAGACGTGTCTAGTACAGAGCACCTATACTATATTTTGTGTCAAAACATGATAAAACAGAATATTTGACGTGTCTCAATATATTTAAACACAACAGAACCAATACGATAGCATTGCTGTGCATGTAGAACTGTCAGATAATTAATTCCTGATACATAACGTCTCACTATTTCAATCATAAACATTATAAAGACAATTAAAAAGAAAATATTATTCAATTTAGATTTAAAATTAATGTTAATTACATAATTCACTTTGATCCCGTTGAAACCAGATCGATCTTTTTAATTACCGTAATCTTCAACAAGATTTGTTTATATATCACCAATAGTGCATGCAACTTAATTACAGAAAACAAATTAAACCACGTTGATCTATTGTTAGCAATTTAGCATATATCAAGAGTGAGGCTATGATATTATACATATTGATACGTCTTATCTCGAAGAGAGTAGGCCGTATGTGGTGAAGCTTCTGGGTCGGGCTCGTCCTGCCGCGGGATGGCAGGTCGAGATGTGAATGAGTTTAGAACTCGGGTAGTGTTAGAGAGATTCTGACTCTGACTTATGCAATATCTCTCTTAGTAAAATTGCGACCCCTGTTTAATGAGCTTTTTTGTCTTATATAGGTTATCTCATAACCGCTATCTCGGCGATTATGAGAGATTGAACGGTTATACCAGCCACGTCGGTGGTTACTCCGCGTTAAAGGTGGTGAAAACCGATTTCGGGCCAAGCCTGTTTTTGTGAGGTTTGAGGCCTTTTGTTGGGCCTCTTTTTGACCCCGGATCCTTATTCATGGATCTCGGGCCTTGGGTCTTTTCATCTTAACTTCGGACTGGCCCCTAGAAGGAGATCCGAATCCCGGTTATTCATTGCCCAATGATATATTTTAAGGGCCTTAGAAACATGACCCTATCACACACACACACATATATATATATAGTGCATACTGATATGTTGTATAGATCAACATCTTTACTTTTAAAATTCAAACGATCAATCTAAATTGTACGTACAACATGATCTCTATATATATTAACATATACTTGTAAATCAAATTTTATATATTTCTTATAACTTTTTACAATTTTTTTTATTTAAAAAATTACTTGATCTAGAAATTCTAAATCATTTAACAGTAATAATTTCAAAAATAAATATTTAAGTCTATAGTACGGTACTATGGTGCACTCTCTAATTAGAGCCTGTTCGGCTCTGTTACTGTGCACGTGGGAAAAAAAATTCAGTTCAACTTCGTGTTTTCTGTCCGACGCGCACAGTAAACGTCAGTTCAAATTGAAGTCCAACGAAATGTTCCTGTTCCCACCAGTAGGCCGAACAAGCCCTTTTGTTCATCTTCCCGTATCCTCGCTCAAATAGCATTCTGTTTTTATTTTTAAATAAAAAGCAACTTTATTAAGAAGAGGATAAGTGGATAACGCATACTATAGAGGGAAAAAAATAACAATTTATATCACTTTTGAGACACCTCAGAATTTAGTTTCACTGGTCTACTTACTGCACTTCTGACTTCTGTTATCAACTCCTAGGACGGTGATGCCTTATCCTTTATTCAACCTATGCCGAATATTACATGGCGATCTATCTCTTGCACAGACAACGGTGAGACTTGAGACTTAAGAATTCAGAGTTCGACTGGGTGAGATATTCTGTAGCAATACTATTATCACTAACACTGCGGCGATTCGCTGATCTAATTTTATTCTGGTGGAATTTGTGAGCCATTGACTCGCCACACGGTTAGAGAACTACACAAGAAAACAGAGGATATAATTTTGAATAGACAAGAAACTTCCGGGAAAATGTTCCCGATTTGGATAGTCCAGGTGTCTAATTTAAATCCTACACTTCCGGTGTCTCGCGGTAATTTCTCCCACCGACAGACTCGGTAACCCTTATCCCCCGGGCATTAAATGCTTCATGGTTCATTGTCTCGTAATTAGTTTATTGACAACTGAATTGAATTTAAAGTAGGTCCGATGCCCATCGGACCTACTTTGGTTCGATGGGTGTGATGACCATCCGACCAGAATCAAGATTCGTGCACTCTGTATCAAAATCCGTGCAAGTCTGTATCAATTTCCGTGTGCACAGATTTAATGCTAATCGTACGGTGCTAAAGTTAATTGAACCTAAAAGTACTATCTCAACTGAATTAGCGAAGGCGGTGACTTTATCCGAGTTTCCATAGTCCAAGAGAATATTCTTCCATGGAAATCCACATCATCTCCTGTAGTACGTCCTGGAAACTGCTCTTACCGTCTAAATTACGCAAGTGACGAGGTGTCGAATTTAAATGGACTGCGACAGTTTTACCTGACTGGAGACTTCATAGGATTTTAGATGGTGATTTGACCCCACGGAGATCGGGGCACCGCCCGGCTGTCCAAAGGGAAACACCCGTCCTTTATTTTCAACTGTCCGATTGAATTTGGATGGTCATAAGCTCGCTGAGAGAATTCATTGGATCTTTCGTGGGCCCAGTTAAAATATAATTTAAGAAAGGACTCGTTAACGAGAACACGTGCCTTTAGGCCACTTTATTTTCAAAAATAAAATAAAATAAATTCGAGAAAGGTCAGTAGGGCTGTAAACGGATATGGATATCCGTTCGGATATCCGCTCTGAATCCGCTTATTATCTGAATCCGGATTTAAACGGATACGGATACGGATACGGATAATTTTTTGAAAGTAACGGAGCGGATATTCGCACTATCCGGATCCAAAATTTTAACTTCTCCGCTTCGCTGTAACTTGACTTTCAACGGTTAATATTCCCTAATTTCTCTCCATTCCTATATCTTCTCCATTCTTTACCTTTTTTTAATTTACTTTTGTTTTTCTTAATTGTTTTTAATTATTTTTAATTTAGTATTTGTACTTAAAGTTCATATGACTCAATTATCCGACAATTATTCGTTTCGCAACCGTATTCGAATCTGTATCCGTGGATTATCCGCTCCGTATTAGTATCCGTTTAAGATGGATTTGGTTTTGAATTTTGATATCCGTTTACTATCCGTATCCGTATCCACTCGTTGAAAAACAGATACGGATTTGGTATGAGCATTATCCGCTCCGAATCCGCTCCGTTTACACCGCTAAAGGTCAGGCAAAAACTACAAGCTTAATTTTATTTGCTTCAAAAATAATCATAATTTAAGATATCTCTTAAGAGCATCTACAATGGTGATTTCTTTTAAATTGCTAATTTGATGTGTTAATTGCTAATATAATTGCTGGGTTGTAGGCCGATTTCTAAAAAAACAAATTTGCTTATAAAGCAAACGATTTCTTTTGGACATGCTGATACTCTCTCTCTTTTTTATTGGCTCTGACCCCTTCGTTTTCTTTTCTATTGGCTCTGACCCAATTTCTGAGATAGAGGGGTTAAGAAATTAAAAAGGAACTTAATTTTTAAACAGTGCTTTACAGCTGTTTTTTATTTTTTACGAATTGTTGGGTTGGAGATGCTCTAAGACCAGGGTTACGTCGGACCAATTAGAGGGAGATGATATTAGTACTAATCCTGCTTTTTATACTAGTATGATATCTCTAAATATTTTATTGTGTGGACAGTTGTACCTTTTAATAATTTTTTTCTATATAAAACTAATTTCTCTTTCTTTATTAGTATCGACCATTGTTTCTTTATATGTTATTTTTCTTTTAGAAAATCAAAGGTTGGTAATTAGTGATCTAGTCAGGATAGGCTACGGTGCTTTGGGAAGTAAAGAGGGTGTTTTACTTCTCGCTCATATCTCCATTTTCAAAGTTCAAATCGTCGATCCGAACATCTCAACATGATCTTCATATTGATATATGCTTGGAGACCAAATTTTATATTTTTTGGAAAAATTTTACTATTTTTTTAGAATTTTTGAAAATCACAGCTTTTCATTAAATAAAAAAATAATAAAAAATTCAGAAAATCACTGATTTTCAAAAATAAAAAAAATAGTAGAAAATTTCCAAAAAATGTAAAATTTGGTCTCCAAGCACATTTCAATATGAAGATTGTGTTGAGAAGTTTGGATCGACTATTTGAACTTTGAAAATAGAGATATGAGCGGGAAGTAAAACACCCTCTTTACTTCCCAAAGCACCATAGCATTACTCGATCTAGTCATAGGTACAATGTTCCATCATATAATTGGTGTAATGGACATGAATCTTATTTATAACTTTTTAGGACCAATAAAATACAACATTCCATCATATAATTGGTAATCTATCAAAATTGCAGTTGAAATAATTTTTTTACTGACTCCCACTAAAGATTATGAATTCTATTTATTTTCTAAAGAATCTTAAAAGTTGATTACGATAATAAGAAAAAAAAAACAACTCAAATTATAATGTAAAATCACAAAATGACTTGATTAAGAGTTACGATTAGTCAGTACACATAATCTTTATTGTCGAAAAAATGCTAACGACAACAAATAACTCATATAATTTTTGGATATTGAATAAAGATATAGATTGTTTTCATTATATTCATTCAACACTTGATTTTGTGATTTGTGACACTTTATTTTAAACCGAGAACAGTGCAACTTTTATAAATTATTTTTGTTAATTTTTAGTAAAAATGTTTTCATTATAAGTATAATTTATTTTATCTATACATGAAATTTGATGTATGTTTTACCGTAAATTAAGTGACTTACAAAATTAAATACATATATTGTTTATAAATAATATAATTGAAAGAAAAAAAAAATTTGATTAAAATGTAGGAGTCTAGCTCCTATATTTCAATTGAAAGAAAAATTAACAAAAATAATTTATAAAAGTTGCATTGTTCTCCATTTAAAATACAAAGAAATGTATCTTGTTGTTCAAATTGTTCTAGATACTACTTGTTAAATTTATTCAAAAAAATTCCATAGTAGAAATCTTGTATTTTTAGAAAAATAAAGATTTAAAGAATATAAGATCTAACGATTATGGAAATGAAGTAAAAGATAGTCATTCCAAGAGAGAAATTTAAGGAGGGCAAATTTGTCTACACAATTAAAATATCTAGAGATGTTATGTTAATAAAAAAAAAATATTAATGTAAATATCAGTCTCCATTACAGAGAAAACTCTTTTGACAGAGGGCCCTCCAAACTTACAATAATTTATGGTATTTGAAAAAAGTAGTTGCTTTATATGTTAAATATGACCTCCACCGGCTTCATTCTTGAGAAACAGGAATACTTCCACTATTAAAATGATTACAAAATTACTAACTGATAGACGTGCTTTCATTATGAATGCTCTAATCGACTGCTTTCAAATCTATTATATATATATATAATCCTCGTAGGATCTGCTACAGTATATTCTACAGTAAATGCTACAGTAAAAACAGCAAATTGTTACAGTAAATTCTACGGTAAAAACTTTAATATGGTATAACCGGTATAACTTTATATATAGTTAGAAAATCACAAATGAATGAATATAGTATACCGGTATAACTTTATACAGTAACAAGTTGATTTTGTGATTTTGAATTCATTAATATGGTATTTTGTTTATAACCGGTATAACTTTATATATAGATAGATGTCTATCTTAATAGTTAATTATTATTTTTTTCGGTAATATTCTAATACAATCTTTTTACACTCCTCTCGATAATAGCCGCCGAAGCAAAGCGAGACTCACTTCTAGTAGTATACATTAAGGACAACAAATAATGTATAATATCCTCGGTGCTCATGAGGTATTGTATAAACTTAAAATTAATGAAACAAAAAAGTGCCTTGTTCAAACTTAGATTTTGAAAAATCATTTTATTTTACAAGATAGGAGGTTTGGATCTAGGTTTATGTTACATTCTGCAGTTGTAAAAAAAAAAATCCTTAACCGAATACATTTTAAATTTAAATTTGACACTCTAAAAAAATTGTCTGACCGACTTATCAGAGCATCAGAAAATTACGTCCATTCATAATAAAAATACATTCAACATCAATTGATTAACAAATTAAGAATATAAACTACAAAAAAAAAAATCAACCCCTACAAGTTGAACTCACATATGACTTGTCCCGAAGTTCAAAATCCGTTTTTCTTAGTTCTTTTCTCTATTATCTTTCATCCCACTCTTATTGTTTCTTTTTTTTAAAGCTTCGCAGAAGCTGCGAAGTCGTGAGAGGGGCTCCAACTCTCGACCTTTGAGTAACCACAGTCCTAGAACTTATTCTCCAAGCCAACTGTGCTACCGCCCCATCTACACCCTTATTGTTTCTCTTCTTTTATTAATATCTTTTTTTTTTTTTGAAAAAAATTGACAGTGGTTGTCAATTTGTCTTATTGTTTCTCTCTTTACACATTTTATTTAATTTTCACCTCTCATTTTTGCCTCTGACTTCCTCTCTTTTTCTGCTTCTAACTTTTCTTTTTTCCTTCGATGATTTAAGTCCCTCCTCTTCCCCGAAATCGTCGTGATGGAACTCATGATCATCCCAAGGCTCACCTACTCTCCACTCCTCACGATAAAAATCTTTGGCCTTCTCTCTCCTTCTCAACAATCGCACTCTTTCTCTCTCCCAAAAAAAGAGTACAAACTTGAAGAAAAAAAACCAAGATAAAAGAAAATATTAGTAACGACAAAATAAAAAATATTTAGCATAGGACCTGGAGTCCAACGAGACGGGCATTTTAAGAGCAGTGTATTACGGTGACATCACTTCTCTTCCTACACTATCAGATGCGGGTTTTGTATTCTTGAAATTTCTTCTCCTAGTATAATTTTCGGGAGTGCTATATGGAGGGCATGAATTGTAATTTTGAGAGCTGAGAGATTTTTTCTCTCAATATCTATTTTACTCTTCTACTCACTCTTCATTATATGTAATAATTAATTCTGCCGTAATTAATACAAAAAGTTAATAAAGAAAATAAATATACACCTTCCCAATTTTTCTTATAAAATCCTTATTTGTTTTATTGATGCTTAAAAGTTGCAGTTCAAGGTTTCAAAATGAAACCTATCACAAATATAAATGAAATAGATTCAATCTGATTGAATTAGAAAAAAAATAACGGAAAAATCCAAAACAAAAACAAAAAAATTGCTTAAATTAGTAGTTAAAACTGACCAAGAAAAAAATTAAATTAAAGCTCCTCAGTTTTGATATAATTATCAGTGCAGGAAATTTCTGTGTATCTGCATTTCAATTTGCGACCTATCCCTTCATTCTCTGATCAGCTCGTTAAGATTCATTTGTCAACAAAATACAAATGCTTTAGAATTATATATAAATTGTGGTTCTTAAGTACTAATGAAGGAAAATAAAATGTAAGGTGTCATAGAAATCTTGTACATGAAAATGAGCAACTATAGTATATTTCAATAGACTTTTGTTTATTTCGGTGCTCATGTATAATTTCCTTCTCATTTATTACAAATGGAAATATATAAACACAATTGTTCTCATTGTATCCTTAATTATCTTCACATTTGATTACAACTTGAAAAAAAAAAAGTATAACATCAATCAAATTTTGCCTCACTAGGTATTTACAAACTTATTTAGCTTTTATACAGTAGGTTAGAACTATGCCTATTTCAGGTGGGTCCGACTCTGCTGCTTTTCTTTATAGAAAAGCAGCCCTGCTATTCTTTTACTCTCTATATCTCTCTTCAAAAAGGAGAGAGAGCAAGAGAATCACGTGAGAGAGAGAAAAGAGGAGAGAGATAGAGAGAATAACAGAAGAAGAGTAGGGATTTGAAGAGCACCGGATCTCAATCCATTTCATGTCAGAAGTCAGAACAAAAGCAGCATATGAAGGTAGTTCTTTTATAATAGGAGATATAATATTACATTGAATTTCAAAGTTTAAATCAGTATATCCATTCTTATCTCAAATATTCAGCCTACCCAAATTTGCCAGTAATGAATGGCATTCATGATAAAATAAAAATATGAACTACTTAACTAATAAAAAAAATTAAAAGATCTCAAGAATCTCATGGGTGAAAAAGTAGATCATAGTTACAAAAAAGCTCATGCGGATAGACAAAGAGACAGAAATTAATTCAAATTTTAGAAATTAGAAATAAAAAATCACTTTAGAGACAAAAATATGAAAAATGACATGGGATTTCTTCCGAGAGAATAAAGAGATTTTTCTCTATGAGATAGACATGATTCCTTTCCTTTATTAGCTTTGTTATTAATTAGATAGAAGGGTATTATGCAACCCGATTGGTATTAATGTTATACTTGCGTAGCTATTATGCAACCCGATTGGTATTTGTTGTTAGTGAATTTTTCAGAACCACATACTGAAATCGAATAACACACTGAGTGCACAAGTGATTCCACGTATGATCCCGGTTAAGATCTAATTTAAGGCCATGGAAGAAGAAAGGAGTCGCTAATGAAAACATGCATGTGGCTGTCGACAGTGGCGGAACCAGAAATGATCGGTAGGGGGGGGTCAGGAATCAGGAATTAATCGTAATTTTCAGCCAATTTTTTTTTTTTTTATTAAAGGGGCTTTGTATGTTTTCTGGGGCCAAGGGGGGGCCAGGGCCCAGGCCTTGGTTTCGCCCCTGGCTGTCAACGGTCGACCACCTTTTTTTTCAAAATATAAAAATATAAAAATATTAGAAACGAGAAAGGTCAGGCAAAAAGAGAATCTTTTGAGTTAATCCATCTTCGATCACCGATCTGTTTTAAAATTCGTGCAAACAAGATCTGCACTAATATTAAAGGGTCCCCTATGTTATAGGCACGAGCTGAATTGGCTCCGTTTAAAATCAGATGGTTGAAATTCATTAACTCAAAAGATTTCCTTTTGAGTTAATGCAGAGGATACGGATCTGGCAAAAACTACAAGCCCATGTTTGCTCGAGTGTGTATCCTCTGAGATATCTCAACTTTTGCGTGACCGACGTGTCCGGTGCCTATTTGGGAATTGCGCAGGAGCCAGTATTATTTGTGCTTGGAGATTCGTGTAGAACTTATTTGAATGGTTGAGATTTTCCATAAAGTCGCGCAAAGTTTGAGATATCTGAGGATGCGAATTTTGTTTGCTCCCTGTAATCATATTTAAAGATATCTCTTTAGCATGAAGATTATGTCGGACCAATTACAGAGAAGAAACTTGATTGATGGAGAAGGAGGACCCTCCATTTAATCATATTTGGAAAAAGTAAATTTTATGACATTATTTAAATATGAAAACATAAAATCATCAGGATATTTGAAAAATTCAATGGCACACAAATTTTTGAAAACAAAAATATTGAAATTAAAAGCTATACTATTATTTATTATTTAAACTATTTAGGTAAGTGTGTATCAATTTTAGGTCTGTTTGACGTCTTGGGCGTTGTATCAATTATTTCAAAATTTCCAGAGGTTGGTTTAAGCAGTTTGACGGTTAGAAACTTTTAAAATTGACAAAATTGATACGTCATATATAAATGATAAACAGTCATTATCTATATTTTTAAAATTTAGTTGATCCGAACCGCTCAATATGATCTTCATATTAAAATGTACTTGGATACAAAATTTTATATTTTTTGCTATTTTAAAGATAGGTACAAAATTATTGTTTTGAGAAGATTATGGACCATTCAAAAATAATGATTTTGTACCTCTCTAAACAATTAGTAAAAAAATACTAAAAATTGATATCCAAGATCAACTTGAACAGTTCGGATCGATTATTTAGAGTTTGAAAATAGAGATAATGATGTTGGGGTATGATGGAGCACAAAATTAATGGGACATTTTAACCCTAACATCGATATCTCTATTTTCAAAGTTTAAGCAGTTGATCCGAACCACTCAATATTATCTTCATATTAAAATGTGCTTGGATACAAAATTGTAGATTTTTTTTAAAAAATTTTTGCTATTTTTTAAGATAGGTACAAAATCACTGTTTTTAGAAAATTCTAGACCATTCAAAAATAGTGATTTTGTACCTCTAAACAATTAGTAAAACAAATCTAAAAATTCTAAAATTTGTTATCCAATCACATTTTAGTATGAAGATCATGTTGAACGGTTCGGATCGATTATTTAGACTTTGAAAATATAGATAATAATATTGGAGCACAATGGGGCAAAAAACTAATGAGGCATTTTAACCCTACTCTTATCTTTTATTGTAGATAATTCTGATGGTAGTAGAAAGAAATTTAAGGTGCAATATTTAATTTATTATCACAGCAGCCAGGTCGCTGGAACTAGTTTTTTTTTTTATATATATATTGAAACATTACATTGTTTTTATAAAATATAAAATTAACCTTTTTGTGGAATCAATTCTGTCAAATCATGTACTATGGTTCAGTTATAAATACTGTACTAAGAGTATCTACATTCCAGCAACTCAAATGAGTTTCTAAAAAAACTGTTAATCACTTTTTAAAAATTAAGGTTTATAAAGTTTCTAACTCTTACATCTCTAAAATTAATTTTAGAGTTTATATTAAGCCACGTTAGCAATAATTAAAAAGGATAAATAATTTGAGCCAATCATTTAGTCAGCATAGAGTTTATAAACAGTTTCTTAATAAAAAAAATTACTGCATAGTTTCTAAATAAAAAATTCTCCTACATCTCTAAAACTAAATTAGAAATTGACACATTAAATTAGAAACTCTAAGGCTGTGCTCCAGTAATTGTATTAGAGAGGGAGGGGAAGGGAGGGGAGGGGAGGGGAGGGGAGGGGAGGGAAGGGGAGGGAAAAGGCCTACACCCCAAATCGGGGGTGACAGTTTTGGCTTCCGCAGGGTTAAAAATTCACCTCCTCTGTCTTTCCTTCCTTCCAAAATTGAATTGTGGAGCAGGTGAAAGTTAAAAATTTCCTCACCCTCCCCTCCTCTAACCCTAATTGGAGCACAGCCTAATAGTACCAGGGATGTAGATGCTCTAATAACTGATATCTGTAATTCTGTATCTTCATTTTAATTTTTCTTTTGTCAAAATCATGATTTTAGACTTTTAGTATACAACGCTCCCCTCCTAAGCATTAAGTTAAGTTGAGCTTCCACAATCCATGAAAGAGAGAGAATGGCTAAGTTCAAAATGTTTTTTCCATGGCCATGGAAACGATTCGGTTCTCCAATTTTCAAAGTTCAAACAACAAATCCAAAACGTTAGATGTTCAATCTATATTAAAATGTGCTTGGAGACCAAATTTTACTTAATTAATGCAATGTCTTGTACTTAATTAATGCAATGTCACAATGTTCAATGAAAATTGACAGACAATAAAATTGACAGACAATGTCACAATGTTCAATGACTAGACAATGAAATGACTTTTACCATGACCTTTTACCAAATTTTACCAGACAATGTTCAATGACTTTTACCAAATTTTACCATATCGTATTGTACTCTCGCGAATCCTGATATCAGAGATATCAGCACCGCCACTACCCTCTAGGCTGTCTTTTGCTTTGGGCAAACCACTACCCTCTAGGCTGTCGTATTGTCAAAATCATGATTTTAGACTTTTAGTATACAACGCTCCCCTCCTAAGCATTAAGTTAAGTTGAGCTTCCACAATCCATGCAAGAAAAAAAAAAGGTCCCCTCTTTCAAGATAATAAATTTATTAAAATCAAAGTAACACAACAAGGATAAAAATATTAATGGTGTTATTTTGGCTCCATGCAGCGTATAAACAGTAAAATTAAATTAAATGACAAAAAAAATATGACTCAAACAACGTTATCTATATTTTCACCAACAAACAAATAATGGACATCTTCTTTCTGTAAACGTAATATTTTGTAAACGTAGTACTATTATGCATATATTTTATGATTTTCTAAAAAATATTATATTTGTTTTATTTTGAGAGTGAGATTCTTTCATAATGAAATATTTGACATACTTAACAATGTATATTCGGAAATAATTCCTTATATTATAATATGCATAAACATAATAGATTTCTAAATCATTAGAAAGAAAACAAAATTTCATCAATAATTTACAAATAATTCATATAATTCGCACATTCCATATTTTTTTTAAATAATATATAAATAATTAGTAATTTGTTTGAATTATTTATTTAATAAAAAAAATATTGAAAACGACAAATTCACCAATAGTGTGGGGTCTTAAGTCTTAACGCAGTTCCATATATCGCTGGAGAGTTCAGTGCTTTTTGGTGGTCTATGGCTCCTACTTTGTATTTGTCACAATTTGTTCCTTTTCTTTCTATACCATTCATGTCACCTTTCTTCGGTCCGGATCCTCTCCAATTGGTTGTCAAGACTGACAAGTTTGGAACTTCGGATTTCTAAATCATTTGAAAGAAAACAAAATTTCATCAATAATTTACAAATAATATATAATTCGTACATTCCATATTTTTTTAAAATAATATATGAATAATTAGTAATTTGTTTGAATTATTTATTTAATAAAAAAATATTGAAAACGAAAAATTCGCCAATAGTGTGGGGTCTTAACGCAGTTCCATATATCGCTGGAGAGTTCAGTGCTTTTTGGTGGTCCATTTACTCCATTCATGTCACCTTTCTTGGGTCCGGATCCTCTCCAATTGGAGGATCCATGCATGTTTTCGATTCTGGCACTTTGAAAAATTCTAATAAAATGGTGCTTTAAAAAAAAGAGAACTTTGTCGTGTCTCATTTGTTATGTCTCATGCGACTTCTTTCTTTTTCATCTGACTAATTTTTTTTTTTGCTTCTTTTCTCCAATAATTTGGCCAAAAAGATTAATAATTATTTTAAGTATGTAATTGTTCTTCTGTTAATTTGACAGTAGTTACATTAAAATTCTTATCTTATGAAGAACATAAAACTCATTTTCAAGTATTAAGATGTACATAACTCTATATGCATCTTTCATCTTTCATGTTTCAAACTTTCAATTCTTCATATTATAATAAAACAAAAATATCTCCAATTGGAGGATCCATGCATAATAAATTAATAACTAAAACCAAACTAATTATCTGACCCAAATTTAAATTTTAAAAGAATATTTCCTTTTAAAAGATAACCAACTCAGTTATTTTCAGGAGAATATTGTGAAAAAAAAACATTATCAAGAGGTTCAAAGCAAATTAAAATTTTATTTTTACACATTCCCCCCCCCCCCCCCCCCCCCCCCCCCCCACACACACACACACACACTTTTTTATATGGTCCCTGGCTCCCCACTTAAATATGCAAGACATTTTTTTTAATGTTCTAGATTTAATTGTTCAAGTGCTAAATCGTGCTTATTGCTAATTAAATATTGTCAGTATATTCAGTGGCGTAGCTAGGTTTTAATATCAGAGTTGAACAAAAATATTAACAATTTAAATTTTATCAAAATGTTAATGTATAAATTTAAAAACTACAAATTACATCATGTGTTGAAAAATTTAAACTTCACATGAGTAGAGCAAAATAATTTCCAAAGTAGAGCATGCAACAACTCAATACAATATGAGATTTTAAAAAGTTTCAAAATTTATAGTAGGACAGATATCCAATCTTAAACAATAGTGGATCCGCCATTCAATATAGGGAAAATTGGTTATTTGTCACTCCAAAATTTTCAAATTGTAAAAATGTCATCCCGAAATTTGAATTGTAAAAATGCCACTCTAAACTTCATTAATTTCTAATTTTGCCATTTATACTGTATTCTTATACTATTTTTATTAAAAATTAACTGAAAAATACTGTTTTGGTCTACGTCCATGGTTCATATGTTTGTCCACTTCATTAATGCATAGAAATACGTACACCAAAACAGTATTTTTCAGTTAATTTTTAATAAAAATAGTATAAGAATACAGTATAAATGGCAAAATTAGGAATTAATGAAGTTTAGAGTGGCATTTTTACAATTTTAAATTTCGGAATGACATTTTTACAATTTGAAGGTTTTGGAGTGACAAATAACTAATTTTCCCTTGAATATATTCAAGGCATGTTAGAATTTTCATTATAGATAGACAAAATTCAGATTGAAACCAACAAGATAAGTTTTCTGGTAACGTTTTTCATATTAAGTTTTCTGGCAAATATGGAAAGAATTCATATTGATTAAAAAATTATGGCTAAATTATCGGTATTTAAAACGTGTTGAATTTGTAATTGAGGAAAATATTAATGAGATCTAAATTTTTATCCACAAATGCAAATACTAAATCCATACAATCAATTCACAGGATCTTATCCACTAAAATTTGCAATCTACCGGAGATTAATCTTAATCATGCAAACATTAACTAGATTTGAATTTTTAACCACAAATGCAAATATTAAATCCACACAATCAATCCGCAGAATCATATTCCAAAAAATTGCAAATTATACATATTAAATATAGCAAATGATCCTAAGATTTTTCATATATTTATTATGCATTCACTATAATACGTCAAAAATTAATATTCAATAAAAAAAAAATGTGAAATAGCACTTTCTTTTCACATGCATATAATAATTTTTGGCTTTTCGTGTCAGTATTAATAGACTTAAAATTTTGAAAAATCAATATATTTTTTTTCCATATATTTATTGTATGAGTTTTTTTTTGTCACAGCCCGTAGGCAATGAATTTTTTTTATAAACCATAATTAAAAAATTGATTTTTAGGAAACCAACATTATTACTTTTTTTTTTTTACAAAAACCATCAAAACCGAAATGCCATTTCAGTCCCGAATTTTTTTTTTTTGGGACCGAAATGGCATTTCAGTTCTTATGATTTTTGTAAAAAAAAAGAAATAATTATGTTGGTTTTCTAAAAATCAATTTTTTAATTATGGTTTCTAAAAAAAATCCGTAGGCAACTCTACTGCACAACACACCCACACTATTCTTGCTTCTAGCAAGATTCGAATTTTGGTTCAGCTGGAGAGAACTTTATGTCAATTCCACTGCACCAGCAAATGGATGACTATTGTATGAGTTCTTGATGTCAGTTGAATAGAGTCGAAATATCGTATATTATTATATGAGAGTAAAAATATGACATATTACATCTATTATGCGTTTAAAATCTTTAGTATCACAGATAGTTTAAAATCTTTTACTTTTAAAAAACATTTATTGGCGGTTCAAGTTTTCTTATTTTTTTAATCTCCATTATTTTTCGTTTTCATCAGATCTTTCATAGTTTAAATTTTAAATATACAAAAATCATTAGATGTAATATATGTCATCGTTTTACGCTCTTGTAAAAATTACGATACTTCGACTTCACTTGATTGACATTTAGAACTCGTAAAAAAATATCGACTTGAATTTTTTTTCAATATTGATTTTTGTATTGATATCAAGTTGGTTGTTATTATAATTTAAAATGCGCATGTATATAAAGACATGAAAATCCCAGGATCATCAGCTATAATTAATATATACATGTTTAAAATATTGTGTATAAGATTATGTGGGATTGATTGTACGGATTTAATTTTGCATTTGTGAATAAAAATTTAAATCTAATAATTAATATATACATGATACGATTAATCTCCAATCTCCAATAGATTGCAAATTATTTGATATGGCGGGATTTTAAATTTTGTATGACCAGCAATTTGTATCTAAACCGGGTTCATAATAAATTGGCCGTTAACCCGAGATATCAAAAGAAGTTGCGCGAAGGTACCGGAGGACTAGATAACACGTGGTACATCAAGAGCCAGCTAAGCTCACGGCCAATTTCATTTAGGGGGAATTTCACATATACCCCTCAAAAACTTCAAAATTACATATTTCCTCCTCTAAATTTTAAAATTACGTATTTCCCCCTCTAAACATAAAAAAATCACATATTTACCCATTTTATTGTTTTTTTATATTAAAACACATTCTAAATTCATAAAATACCCATTTTACCCTTTTTATTAAAAAGCATAAAACGCCCATCTGACTCCAATTTGAATCTGAAAAGTTCCTCTATCGTCCGAATTGCTTTACGATCTGTGCGTGCTAGGTCAGCACAAATCTTGAAGTGAATATGCATGGATATTGAAGCAACGTGCATAGATCTTAATGCAATGCACACTGATCAAAATTGCTTTAAGATTCGTGCGCACTATATTAGCACGAATCTTGAAGCGAATACGCACAAATCTTATTGCGATGCGCGCGGATCAGACGGTAGAGGAGCCCTGTAGATTCAAATTTGAGTTCGATGGGGGTTTTATACTTTTAATAAAGGGTAAAATGGGTATTTTATAAATTTAGAATATGTTTTAATATAAAAAACAATAAAATGGGTAAATATGTGAGTTTTTGAAGTTTAGATGGGGAAATTTGTAATTTTAAAATTTAGAGGGGGAAATACGTAATATTGAAGCTTTTGAGGGGTATACATGAAATTCCCCCTTTCATTTATTCTTTAATGAAACTCTGCCTGCGGGAGCTCACGGTCAATATGCACCGCGTGTAGCTGGATTTGTCTCTTTTCAAAGGTATCTTCAATTGTTTCTCGCCACGTGTGATTCCTTCATGCTGTTATCCAATCAAACGGCTATAATTCGCAGATCGGTTGGATCCCCTCGGAATCTCCCCGCGAGGTCCAAACTGCCCGTAGACCGAAATTTAAAATTTCCCACAATTAGACTCTCTCGCGAACCTTCCCGTTACTACCATCGAGCCGTCCATCGTTCAAACCCACACGTGTCACACATCGCATCACCCTCCGACGTCAGGCCTAAACCACTCCCCCGCCTATTTAAAGACGCTCAACCCCTCTGCTAAATTCAGCTGAAAGCAAAACACACTCACAAGTTAACAAACAACACAAACAGAGATATTCACAAAACGAAAACACTTTCAATTCCAATTTCTCCTCATCACCTCTCAAAAATGGCGAGCGAAATGGCAATCAAGACTGTGGCGAAATCCATGGCTCCTCCAAAGAAGGCTTACGTTACCTTCCTGGCGGGAGATGGTGATTATTGGAAAGGTGTGGTTGGACTGGCGAAGGGGCTGAGGAAGGTGGGGTCCAAGTATCCTCTGGTGGTAGCCATGTTGCCAGATGTGCCGGAGAACCACCGCCGATTGCTGATCGATCAGGGTTGTATCGTCAGAGAGATCGAGCCGATCTACCCTCCTGAAAACCAGACCCAGTTTGCCATGGCGTATTATGTGATCAACTACTCCAAGCTCCGTATATGGGAGGTGTGTTTTATGTTTTTCCTTGCCTTTCTCTTTTTTTATTTAGAACAGTCCATGACCACAAAATCGAGAACAGAAAAATGAAAACTGTAGAGTTGACTGATTAAAAAATGATTGATCAAAAGAGGAAATATTTTAAAGATGGAATTTATAACGCATCAACAAAACCAGTAATTCTTAAGAAGGACATTCTAAATCAAGCAGAGAGAAACATCTTGCTCAACTATATATTAAAACACTTAAATAACTTCAACCAAAAATCAAAAGTTGGGAGTTTTTTAAAAAATTATAGATGGAATTTTTTTTTATCTTGTATTCCTTAATTTCAGATAAAGCAAGAATATTTCCAAAGAAACTAGACTTACAGTTTCATTTGTGTAATTTTTTCAACACAGTTCATCGAGTACGAGAAGATGATGTACCTCGACGCAGATATCCAGGTGTATGAGAACATAGACCACTTGTTGGATCTGCCTAATGGCTACTTCTATGCCGTTATGGATTGCTTCTGTGAGAAGACATGGAGCCACACACCGCAGTACAAGATCGGGTACTGCCAGCAGTGCCCTGACAAGGTTACATGGCCTGCTGACAAGATGGGCCCGCCTCCGTCTCTTTACTTCAATGCTGGCATGTTTGTTCATGAGCCGAGCATCGAGACTGCTAGGAAACTGCTGGAGACACTTGCAATTACTACTACTACGCCTTTTGCTGAACAGGTAACAGAGAAAAGAATCAAACATGCTTAATAATTTACTAATTTTGATTTTGAAACAGGGTATGGATTGTAATCACGATTTTAATTTGGATTTTGTACAGGATTTCTTGAACATGTTTTTCAGGGATATATACAAGCCGATTCCTCTACTGTACAACTTGGTGCTGGCTATGCTCTGGCGTCATCCTGAGAATGTTGAGCTGGAGAAGGTCAAGGTGGTGCACTATTGTGCAGCGGTACGTCAATTTCAAATCTTTCCTATTGGAAATTCATGACCCTAATTAAGAGAAATTTATGGAGAAATAACCCTCTAATAATGGAAATTGTACAGGGATCAAAGCCATGGAGGTACACCGGAAAAGAAGCTAACATGGACAGGGAAGACATCAAAATGCTTGTAAAGAAATGGTGGGATATTTACAACGACACATCACTTGATTACAAGCCGAATTCACCTGCCGTGGGCTTGGAGAAGACACCCTCTTTGCTCGCCGCGGCGCTCCAAGAGGCCGGCGCCATCAAGTACGTCAGGGCGCCATCCGCTGCCTGAGTGCCATGTGGCAAGGAGGGACACGTGTGTATATCTGTTAGAGCATTTGTGGATCTGCGAAATTTCGCTTCTTTGCCTGAGTGCCATGTGGCAAGGAGGGAAAGGTTTTTTAGTGTTTGATTCTCTAGTTAAGCTTGGTGATAATTAAGTTAAAAAGAATAACAGGTGCCTTTAGAGGAACTTTTATTCGGGTTAGTGCCCACTTTGTAAGTTAAGAATTATAGATAAGGCAATAGAAATTGTGTATTATTATGAGAAATTCGTGGTTGTTCCATTTTATTCTACTACTTGCTCTATAATGATCATGATCATCTCTGCCAAATGAAATGAACTTTTTAACTGCTTGACACCTGTTTGTCTGTTGAGTGGCCCAAGCGACCAATTCGGATAACATTACTTACACTACACACTACGGATTTTAATCGCGGATTTGAATTGAATTAATTCCCACATATATACTGAATTTTATCTGATTTTTTCAAGTCTCCGTTCCAATGCAAACTACTTGTAATCTAAGACTTGGTAGTCTGATAGCAACTCTGAGGGGCAACGGTTAAGGCCTGGTGTTGGGTACGCTCTCTGAGCCGTTGGTAATTAGGATCTGATTTGGATAGAATTAATTAGGATTTGATTTGTTTTCAAAAGTCTTCCTATTATAAAAAGATAATTAATAATAGTTTCTTCTTTCTTTCTAATCTTTCATCATAAGGATATATTATTATCAATTTCGACTAAACGTGTGTTCACAGACTCTCCGGCCAATTCTATCCTAATTCTAAAATAATAGACTTAGAAAATAAAAAATATTAGTCCGTTTCCCACACTTTCGGATGATAGAAAAGGGCACCAGGAATTAATTGTGTAATTCAAAATGAAAGTTAAAATTGAAGGTGTTTTGAAGGCTCCATTGTAGAGTCGGAGAAGTCAATTCCAACAAAAAGCGAGGCTAGCGGATAGCCTGAGCTTTCAAGTTTTAACTACTGGAATGACTCCGCATCTTTTTGAAGCCGACTTCAAAACCTTATATGTTAGAGAGTTCGTGTCATTAAATTTCTTATTTTACATCGTGTGGCTGAATCTAAATATAACAATTATGTTTTATGCTTCTGGCGCTGTGTCTAGAGAGCAAAATATTTCGTTTCCATCTCGCTGATCAGCATCCACGTGGCAATTTCGACAATCGATCGAAAGGCACATATCTTTACTACATATGTCAGCATGTGACTCGCCTACACAGTTTCAACTCATCTAGCAGAAAAAGTAAAGATTGCCGCATTGTCGCTCTCTCATTAGTTGGCACGTGCGGGCACACACTTTCTCGAGCATAACTAGGACAGAATTAGGGGTGGAAACGGATCGGATACGGATTGGACAGTGGTAAAATCAATGTTTTAAAATGCGGTTTTCATGCGGTATGCGTCTGCATATGCGGATTTTAATGCGGATTTATATATGCGGAGTAAAAAAATTAATCAAATAAAATAGTGTTATATATTAATAATATTATGTATTTTAGGCCCAAAAAATTTGGATAATAATATATTTATTATGAGTTACAAGGATCTTCAAAGTTTTTAGCCCAAAATCACTTGGCCCAAATCCATCTTCAATGAGACCCGTGAAGGATGCTGCAATCATTACTTATTTAGTTGTTATTTAAAGGATGTTGCATAGTTCAAAGTTTGAAACCGCGTGAAAGAAATCGAACCACGTGGCGCTCAGCATTGAAACCGCGTGATGACTCCGGTACAATCAATCCTTTTTAGTCCCACACCTCCAAACCAAAAAAAATGCATCCCTTGAGAGTCTATAAAACAAGCTGGGAACATCAGTACAAACCACTTGACTGGACTTAGGTCTGGATGAGAAATAAGAATCGGGTTTCGGTTTTATACCGGATATCCTTCTCTTATTAAAATTGATAGGATCCGAATCCGTATTTTTATTTGTTAATAAATAAAATATTTTGAGTGGGTGTAAAATCCGCATATTAATCCGCATAGCTGGATTTCATGCGGTGCACAACCGCAAACGCATATGCGGCCGCATATGCGCCGCATAGAACCGCATTTTATAACACTGGGTAAAACCATAAATATATCCGTTTTTATTTTTTTAGATACGGATACAGATCGGATATTAGACGGATATGTACAGATACGGATCGGATATTAGATATCCGTAGATATAAACACAAATATTTTCATAATATATATTAAACTATATGGTATATATCTACTATTTGGATACAAATAATTAAAATTAAAACCATATCTGTATCCGTATCCGTATCCTCTGGACAGATTGCTCTTAAGCTTGTTAATTTTTTTATGAGTTTAACTCTATAATTTATTGAAATATTTCTTGAGCATAACTAGAATGCTCTTAAGTTTGTCAAGTTTTTTTGTGAGCATGACTCCAACACCTATCGAAATGACTTCAAACAACAAAAACCTAAACTTTCGAAACAGAAATACTTCACGAGTGATGTGTTTACATATCAAATTTATAAATTTTCGACTTAATTTAGTATAAGTCAAGCGGTTCAAAATTGGTGAAAAATCAATGCATTAAAATTAATTTATAAACCTTCTTCTTTGACCAATTGACTTTATACTAAATTAAATCGAAAAATTATAAATTTGATGTATAAATACATCACTCGTGAAGTAGATCGACTTAAACCATTTGAATTTGTTATTTGAAGTCATTTCGATAGATTTTAGAGTTAAGCTCACAAAAAACTTGATAAGCTTAAAAGCACTCTAGTTTTACTCCACTTTCTCAACAAATTATGTTAGTATCCATAAGTACCTACCCTTGTTCAATTTTTTTATTTAAATATACATTTTTTATGATTTTTTTTCCAAAAAAAAATATATAAAATTGTGCTTCTGATTTTTTTTAAAATATACTTATATTTCTATGTTTTTCACAGAAAAATTATAAAAATATACCTAATATTCAAGTAATTATAAAATTATGCCTCATCCAAAGGCAAGGAAGAAATAAAGAGGAAATTGTCAACTATGCGATCGAAGGTGTTGGATGAAATGCAAATGTCGGCCCAGATGTAGGGACAGTGTCTTGTCGGGCCGGAATTGGGTCGTAAGTGAGCCCATTTAGAGATTGAACCTCCTTTTGAAGAAAATGGAGTTTCCAATATGAGCCGTTATAATTTCGATTCATTTCATCTTTTGCCTCAATCTGGTAGGGTCCGGATCCCCTAAAGTAACCCAATTTTTGGGTTTTGGATCGAGACCGTCCAAATCGAACCCGTCGTTCGAGATCATTTCGGAGATTCGAACCTACTCTCGGAATACGTGCGCTCCACTTTAGTTGGATGGTCACAGATTCGAATCGGACGATTCCGATCCAAAACCCAATTTTTGAGTTACTTCACTAGATCTGAATTCAATCTCGTAGGGGTGCAGACGGATTGGATTGCAGTAAAATTAGAGTCCGCATCTTCTGCATTAACTCAAAAGAGCATCTTTTGAGTTTAAAGCATCTCGGTTGTCTGATCAGGATCAGAGCTAATCCAGCCCACGCCTATAACATACAGTCCCTTTAATATTAGTGCGGATTTCAATCGGACGGTCCAGATCTATTAACTCATGTTCCGTTAATGCAGAAGATACGAATTCGTAAAATTATATTCATATTATTATTTTTTCGGATACGGATGCGAATCAAATATTAAACAAATATAGATGCAAATTAAATATTAAACATATCTCATACAAATACATATAAGAAATTAAACAAATATGGATATAATTTAAGTATCTAATTTAAATATTGTAATAAAATCAACGTACTGTTCAATAAATTATTCTTTTCATTATAAAACAAAAATAACATAAAGTATGGATGCAATTTGCATATTCGATCATTATGCTATACACAAAAAAAATCACATGATAAACTTATAGTGTCATTACAAAATATATATCCCGTTTATAAAAAAATAATCACTAATTAATCACTAACATAACCATATTATTAATCAAAAGATATAACAAAAAATATTCATCTCTAAACATATATGATTCTAAAACAAACGGATAAAAAATAATATAGAAAATCATCTCATCTAAATATTCTTGACCATCCAATAATAGTGATTTTCTGCTGATCTACACAAATATAAAAAGAATCTAAAAGTAAATTTGATCTTTAAATACATTTTCATACAAAAGATTATATTGAACGGTTCAGATCGACTATTTGAACTTTAAAATAAAAATATAGATTCATAATACAGACTTATGTGAGCATTACAAAGTACCATGGCCTTCTGTTTTATTTCTATCAAGAATTAATACTTTCTTCAACAAAAAATAATACCAAATAACATTACAACAAATTGAAATAGAATGGAAGAAGAATATTTTTATAAATGCATTAAAATTAACTTATAAATACTTTTTTTCTTTTACCATTTGACTTTATATTAAATTAATTCGTAAATTTAAAATCTTTGTGTGGAAACACATCACTCTTAAAGTAAATCAGTTTTAACATTTTGAATTCGTCACATTTGAAGTCAATCCCATAAATATTAAAATTAAGCTTACAAAAAAAATTAGTGCACTTAAAAACAATCGGTAGATATTGAAGTTAAAATTCATAAAAAAAGTTTGGTGCAACTTAAAGACACCCCAGTTTCAGGGGCGGACCCAGGTGTATCCAGGGGGGCAGTTGCCCCCAACTGAAATTTATTTTGCTCTTTTCTGGACGTTTGATTTGTAATTTGAGTTAAATTTAGAGTTAAAATTAAAATAAATTTGTTAAATTTTGATTAGTAATTAGAATTATAAGCTAAAGCATCGGAAATTACAAGTTAAAACATTGGAAAGTATAAATTTTTTATCGAGTACCCAATTGATTAATGAATTTAAATCTAATTAGATATTTAAACCCGATTTAATATTACTAACGTACTATTCAAATTTCGAAATCCAGCTGATATTTTTTTCTATTATTAATTTGCTTATTTTGTCACGGGATCACTAATGCTGCAGCGCTGCTTGGGGATGTCTGTATTAATTTGGGCCGTATAGCCTAAATTCATATCACCTACAGTAACTCAAATTTTGAGTTTAGATCTGAACCATCCGATCTGCTTCGGCACGAATATTAAAGTACCCGTGCATTTCACATCAGGCCGGATTGGCCCGGATTCTGATCGGACTGTCTGATCTAAACTTAAAATTTGAGTTACTTCAGAGGATCCGGGCTGCTGGAATGGACCTCGACTTGGTACCAAAACAGGGTTGGTGTGGAAAAACTAAACTAAATACTACTTCGTGTCGCTTTATGGACCGTGTTTTATTTATTCTTATACTTACCCGCAGCACAAAATATGGCATGTATAAATATCAGAAAGCTCTTTTCCTATAATCAAATTTACATAACTCATCTTTCCTCTCCTGCACCGACGAATCCTCATAAAACAACTGTAATTTTGCTTCAAATACACAGCCAGATTTAATTGATACATAAAATTAGATTATAGAGAAGTAGAAAGCGCGCGAAAATGGCGAAGGATGGATTCCCCAAACAGTTGGTGGAGGTAAGAGATCTGTGTTTCACCTACCCTGGAATCGACGGCCAGCCTCCGCCTGGGTCGAAGCCGCTTATAGAAGGCTTCTCGATCACTCTCAACCCCGGTGATCGCTGCCTCCTTGTAGGCTCAAATGGCGCTGGTTTGTTTCTCACTCTTTTCGTCTTTTGCTTGATCCCCATGCTTCAATTATTTTCTATATATATATATATATATATATATATATCTATAGGAATATACATAAACTAGAAAGAGTAGTCAATTGGGGCCAGATTGGAGAGAATCCCTGACATTTATTTGGTATTGTAAAAATAGCAGATTTTGCAACAAAGAAGGGATAGAGAGAAAAGGATGGAGCGAGAACAGTATCCTATTGTGATTTATCTGTTTGTTTGTTGGAGGTGCTCTTGGTTTTCCTTACTCCTTAGTGTTGTATCTATAGGGAAATAGATAAGCGGAGCCAGACTTTCAAATTATGGGTCAAATGTAAATGGGGGTCAATCATATAAAATTTTCTTACTACGAATGGGGGTTAATTTTGCACTATCCGTAACATTTTACTATAAATTATATAGAAAATAAGGCTCAAGTACAAAAAAATTGAAAAAAATGCGGGTCAATTGACCCCCATTCATCTAAGGTGGCTCCGCCACTATCAGGTAAGATAAAAACTATGTGGATACTGATATTTATACATAGTTTGTTTGATTCAGTTATCTTTCAGGGAAAACAACTGTATTGAAGATACTGGGGGGAAAGCACATGGTAGATCAAAGCATGGTGCGGATCATGGGTCGCTCAGCTTTTCATGACACAACTCTCACCTCCTCTGGTGAACTTTCCTACCTTGGTGGAGAGGTCTGTATATCCTTTTTATGTCTCTGTTACTACTATTATTACTATCAATACTACTCGTGCAATCTACATCTATTGGCATTGCATGAACCTTTGAATTGAAAGTGTACCAAAGAAAATTTCTATGTGATTGTCATTCTTTTATAGGAAGTCATGTAAAGTTCTTGAAACATGTCTCTAATACTGTAAAAATTCTTATTATATTTATGAATATCCATGCAAGACAAGAAATTGCTGATTTGTTGCTCCGATAAATGGTAAATATCACCTAGACCATCTCCGATTCTCTATAAAACCATCAAAACTCTCTTTTTTCAGCTTAAGTGTCAAGAGATAAACAATGAGGCAGGAGGGGCAGTTTGGGTATATTTTTGAAATAGATAGGGATGGAAGGGTGTCTCCAATATATTCTTTTCTTACGGCATACGTGGTTCTTCTCAAATTTCAGGATTGCTGTGCATGATAGGTTGACATTTGCACGGGTATTCATCAAATTAGGCTATACAAAATTCACAAATTGGTTATTGATTTTTTTTTTTTCTAAACTGTGTAATACAGTGGAGAAGGGATGTTGCATTTGCCGGTTTTGAGGTTTCTATTCAAATGGATATATCGGCTGAGAAGATGATATTCGGAGTTGCTGGTATTGATCCCAAAAGGAGAGACGAACTGATCAAGGCAAGCTCCTTTTTAAATTATTTTTTATCATTTGCAATTAAAGATTGGCTACAATACCTGTCTATCTGCTACAAATAGGATGTATCTGCTCGGATACTACGGTATGTTGCGAGGTCCCAAATGTGTCTAAAAGGTTACCTGTCATAGCATGCCTATGGTATTACTTTTCTGTAATTTCATATTATTTTTCATTTCACTATATTTTGTTTCAGTTTTGGTTGCACACTTACATGCATAAACATGTATAAACCTCGAATTAGACCACATTGGAATCAATGCTTCAGGAATTAAATTAAAAACAAGCCAAACAGTTTTTCTTTCACGTGATTGCTAATTAAGGTTTTAGAATTGAAAGTACTTGATTTTTCCAAATTCAAGTACTGATTAATTATTTGAAATGTTAATTGAACAACTAGCAAAATTCATCTAGCTTTATACAAACAGCAAATGAACAACCTGACAATATAGGAAAATAACAATTATCAAATCAATGCAAGCAAATAATAAACTCTTGTTTTGGCACCGCCATGAACCTTACTATTATTAATGGGCATTCCATGGCTTTATTATTGTTTAATTAAGCCTGAACCTTTTACTTCTATTTTTTTGTATTATTTTTCTGTTTTTGGTTGCAAAGAGGTTTCGTACGGAAAATTGGAATAAATGCTCACTGTAGAGTTATTATTGATGCTTTGTGCAGATTTTAGATATTGATCTGTCATGGAGAATGCACAAATCGTCTGATGGTCAGAGAAGACGGGTTCAAATCTGTATGGGCCTTCTCAAGCCATTTAAGGTTATAATATTCTCTCCTATTTCTTTTTCAGGGAATCCATATGTTGTGCTCTTCAATTAGATCAAGTTTATTTCTTGCTATTTCCAAGATACTCACATTTAGAACTATCGAATTAAAACATCTTTTCTTTTTGTGCAGGTTCTTCTGCTAGATGAGATAACAGTTGACCTAGATGTCTTAGCAAGGGCAAATCTATTGGGTTATCTAAAAAAAGAATGTGATGAAAGAGGTGCAGCTATTATCTATGCCACACACATTTTTGACGGTCTTGATGACTGGCCATCACATATGGTAAGTTTTTTTCTCTTACTTATTATTCGAAGTACACTCAGCTGGATTCGGTTTTTTTCTTCTGAATTTAATTTTTGCATTGAATGTCAGGTGTATATTGCCCATGGGAAGTTGCAGCTAGCATTGCCTTTAGAGAAAGTGAAAGAAACAAGCCAACTATCTCTTATGGTACATTTTTCATTGTTCTCAAGTACTTGCTAGTGATATTCATTCTACAATTGATAATTGCATTGGTTTGTTATTTGTCTGTTTAGGTTGTTTGAAATTGTAGCATAATTTACTATAAACCATATTAACTGGCTAGGTTTGGGCCGAAGATTTCTATCGGCCATTGCATTTCGGGTATCAATTCTCACTGGTATTGTATAATTACATGTGTGAGCAGTCAGTAATAATTCCAAAGCATGCCTAAGTAAATAAGCCTTTTTTAACCCAAGTTTGAACTGTACCCAATAAAGCACCAATAAGTGAAAATGAAAAGATGATCTGAAAATGAATTTCAGCCTGCTATTACCTTCGATTTATTATTATTTTCCTTCCATTCCACATTATTACTAGAGAACAGTGGAGAGCTGGCTAAGAAAAGAAAGAGACGAAGATAGGAAGAGAAAGAAGGAGAGGAAAGCACAGAGCCTTCAGAAAAATGACAAGCGGGTTGATGGGTCCAGGGTTACTGGCGACCCGGCATCTAGTGCAGTTCGGATTTTGAACAATGGCTGGGCCGGTGGGAGGTTGAATTCCACAATTGCTGGAGCAGAGAATTTCGTCTTCAGCTCTAACAGCGTTCTTAGACAGTGATATTAATCAGTCCTATTAGTTTACATTGGGAAACCCATTACTGTATTGGTTCAGCAATTAGGGTTTCAACTATCTACCCTGTTATGACTGTATGATTATAGCCTGCATAGGATATTATGAGAAGGATAACATCTTTTGATCATAGAATTACTGTGTGGTAAATTAAAATTATTGCAATGAAAAACAATGATAATACTGTATGACTATTAAATGAAGCCTCTGTATATTTTATTTTGTATCCATACTTCAGTTGTACGCTTAATAATTCATGTGTCATTCTGCTGCTCAAATTGAAATGTGTTAGATGAATTTGTCCATTCCAGAAGGGCTCGTATGCTCTTTATTTGGTGCTTTTGATTACTAGTGTGTTTGATTCTAAGTGAAAGGGCTTGAAATGGTTATTGTTAATTTTTGTACAGCTACTTCAATTGAGTCTACTATTATTATTCAAGGCAAGAGATAAAATCCATATCTCTTTATTAAAGAGGATTTTATGGGATAATAGATCGCTTTTATAACTCTTTAGGCAATTAGGCAATATCATTTGTAAACGAGATAAAAGTGCAAAGTTTAAATTTCACTGAAAATTCTAAAAATAAAGGACTTGGGAGAATATTTCCTTGACACAGTGCTGATGCTGGTTCAATTGACGACTATAACTAAAATTGGGTCATATTTGGACTCGGTCACTATAACTAAAATTCGAATGGTAAATTTTATATTTTATATTTGATGAATCTGAGAAGAGTAAGAATAATCTTTATATTTTATTGCCAATTCCCTTCTGTATTACCTTGTGGAACTACCTTGGCAACTGCTCTTAACTTTCACTTATCATAAGACACTTGCCATTCTCATGTTATCTAAATTGACTTGCTTAATCAGTTTAGAAAAACCAAGAATCCACAAATAAATCCTCTTTGTGTGGGTCTAGCTCAGTTTGCTATTTAGAAGTAGCACGGAATTGACAACATTTGCCAGGATATACCTACATACTGATGTACTGATGAAATGTATTGCAACAAACAATGAAATCGAGAACGTTTTGTATGAAACACATGACTATCAGAAATTAAATTATTAATGAAGTTTTTTATCATTTGATGTTTCCTGATGAATTAAGATATTTTGAAAATTTATTATGTTATATGTTAATTTGTGTTAATCATCATTTAAAACAAAACTACACACTAGTGGTGTCAAGGGGGAAAAAAATACATAGCAAGAGAGGTGGTAACATTCCAAAAAAGCTCTCCTTCAATTTCATAACGGATCTCGAGTTGGGACCAACCTTTACGGGCCGTTAAAAAAGGCCCATTTAACAAAAGGAAGACATGAGAAACATTTTCTCTTTGGACAAGATAGGGCCGATCAGAGATATGGAATTATGGATTGCTCATTGGGTTGCGATTGAACGGTCGAGATTTTCCAAACAGGTATATCATATACGCCTCCAATTTTCCATTTCTTCCTAGGGTTTTTCTCTAAACAGGATCCTTAGCCGCAGCACGAAGGTAAGGTGTTCTTCCCCTCTTCCCTCTCCTTGCTTCCCTCTCTCCTCTCCTCTCCTCTCCTCTCCTCTCTCCTTTTCAGTTTAGATTGGTCGAGTATAGTGTAGATTGTAAGTTTAACCTTTTCACCATTGAATCTGAATTACTTTGTTTGTTTTACTTCTAGTTGCCTGATCGAGTTTTAATTGCATTTTTTCAGTTTGTTTCAACGTAATCAGAGATGGCCCCTCCCGCAAAAGGTATCAAAAGCGCTTCAGTTGTTTCCATTATATTAAGTATTTTCTTTATTGGTTAGAATTGTTTATACAATCATAGGCACAGAGCTGTTATGTTTGTTGGATTAGGTCTGATCTGCAGAGAGTGCAGATTTACTGATCCATACTCTTCTCTGCATAGTTTTTAGATATAATACTGGCTATTATTTTTTATACATTTTGTTCTATGCTCTTACAAGTAAAAAGCCTTGTATGTTATTTAGTTTGTACAGTGAATACATGGTTTCCATGTAATTTTGTTAGCAACTCCATTTTTATTGAGATAATGGTCATCCAAAAAATAGTGTAAAATAGTTGTTATTTTTGTCACATGTTTTAATCAGTTAATCTGGTCTATACATTCACTCGTTAGAAAATAATTGTTCATGCTGTAGTTTGTTTTTTCTTTTCCGTGTACATCTTTCCTTCAACAATGGTGTCATGCGACATACAAAGCATCATTGAATCTATCAGAATTTCTAACAATCTCCCAAAAAAATTGCTACAGGTAAGAAGCCTGATGCAAAGGCTCAGGCCGAGAAAACTGCAAAGGCAGTCAAGTCAGGCCCCACCACCGGCATAAAGAAGAAAAAAATACGCACCTCAGTTACTTTTCACCGGCCCCGCACCCTGAAGCAGCGTAGAGCTCCCAAGTATCCCCGACAGAGTGCACCTGGGAGAAATAAACTTGATCAGTATCAGATCCTCAAATATCCTCTCACTACAGAGTCGGCTATGAAGAAAATTGAGGACAACAATACCCTTGTGTTTATTGTCGACATCCGTGCTGACAAGAAAAAAATTAAGGATGCTGTCAAAAAAATGTATGACATTCAGGCCAAGAAGGTCAACACCCTCATCAGGTACATTTGTTGTTTGCCTTACGTTTTATTAATATAATGTGATTGCTATGTATTTCTCAGTGGTTTATTAACTGTGGGTCATTTGATATGTTGGTTTATAAATTGAAATGTTTCGAGTATATTACAAGTGCTATTAAACAGAATTGTCTTTTGTAGTTTGTCTTGCCCAGTGTTGTTTTATTGGATCCTCAAAAGGGTTTTGTAGTTACTTAGTTCAATTTCTGGGCTGTAAAAGTTTCATTGCAACCACTTGAAATCCGTTTCTCTTCTTACTGCATTCGTGTAGTTGTGTAGTATGCAGTTTTAAATCTATCTGATACTTTTTTGACATTGTTTCAGTTTAAATTGTGGCAGTGTTCTATTTTAATCTATGCTAATTATTTACTTTTTGATGCAGGCCTGATGGTACCAAGAAGGCCTATGTTAGGTTAACACCAGACTTCGATGCCCTTGATGTCGCAAACAAAATCGGCATCATCTAAATTTTAGGCATTTGTAGTTTTCTAAATTTTTCTCGAGTAGAGTATGTTGAACCCTCAGATCATATTCTGTTTCCGATCCCTGTTTTGTTCTTATGAACTTTGGTTTGTTGAATTTTAAGAAGTGTTTCGAGGAATTTTAGCTTGTTTGGCTTTCTTATAGTTTCATGTGGTATGGAAGGTTAAGAAATTTTGTTGGCGTTTGTTATTTCATTGCTGAAAATTCTCAAATCTAATCACGGTGGTTATTTTTTATTTTTTTGCTGCTGGTAATTTCCACTATTTGATACAGCAATGCTTTTTAATCTGATCTTTTCTGAGAAAAACGAGACCTTTCATTTGATGCACTTTTGATGAAAAAGTTGTGCAGTATTTCCGGGTTTCAGTATAGAAATCTTTTAAAAATGAATGGATTGTTTGATTTGGTTACTTTGGGCATTTCTATGGCATCCAAATATCTATTCATTTTTCTATATTATTTTTAATTAATTTCTATAAATAAAATATCTAGGTGTTAGGTACCCTGTGATATCTCATTTGGATTACATTATTAATAATCCCGAGCTTAACGAGACTGTTTCAAAGTTCCTTTGATGGTTGCATTTAATATAATATAATCACGTTGAAATTGAAATAAGGGTATTTTTATTTTGACATAGAAAACAAATCGAGGATAAACGATAATATTTCCAAGTTCCTTATTGGTTGCATTTAATATTACATAATCACGTTGATATTCAAATCAATGATAGTGCTCATTTTTTTTAGAAATTAAATAATCGATTTATCAGAAAAATAGAAAATTGATGTTTGTGTTTTCTCGAAATAGTAAGGATTGAACTATTAATATGTTCACACAATCTTTGATTTTTTATTTTTTTGAAATAGCAACCTGGGAGGGTACTGAAATCATGGATTCAATTCAGGGTGGGAAGCAGAATTGTATGACCGAATCAATGATTCGGTCCTTGTTGTTTTTAGAGAAAAATAAAATATCAATCTGTAAACCGATATTTTTATTAATAACTCCAAACAAAAGAAAAATATCAAATATAATTCCAATCCCAAAAAATTTTCAAATCTAACCCAACCGCCCAGAAATGGGGCGGTCAGCTTTTTTTTTTTTTTTTTTTTTTTTTTTAAGATTTGAGAGACAATATGAATGAAATTTAATAATAAAAATTCGAATTTTGTTTTTAATATTTGTTAGATTAATTCTTTTGATGTATAAACCGACATTTTTAAAAATACCCAAAGTTAATTAAAGATTAATAAAAATGCCCAAACCGGCCGGTCCCTTGACTAAATAACTAAAATGCTGAGATATAACACTAAAAAATTGATTTTTTTTTAAATATTTGTCAAATTACTTTTTTGATAGCATATTTATACTAAAATACACTAAATTACTTGAGAATTACTTGAAATTATGTTTATTTTTGTAATTTTTGTTAAGAGACAAATAGCTAAAATACTAAAATATAACACTAAAAAATCGAATTGTTTTTTTAAATATTTGCTAGATTACATTTTTGATATATAATTAGCATATTTATACTAAAACACGCTAAATTACTTGAAATTATGTTAATTATGTTAATTTATGCTGAATTACAGTAAATTACAATAATTATGTAGAATTATGCTAAAATACGGTAAACTACGTTAAATTACATACGAATAGGGATGATATCTTCACTGAGAAGGCGAAAAACGACGACGAAACTTCAAACAGCCATAAAACAGCGCTCGAGTGTCCGATTTCAGCAAATGACCACTTTTCGGAAAGGAAAGAGCCTCAAAACTTCAGTTGAAATTTCCGATTGAGATTTTCACTTTTATTATTTAATCTACGTAGCTCAGTAAATTAGTTATATAATGAACTTGTAGAATACCAATTTTTATTATTTTTGAAATTTTTTTACTATTTTTTATGATTTATGAAGGATGGCACAAAATAGGCCATATTCATATGTAATTTAGCGTAGTTTACCGTATTTTAGCATAATTCTACATAATTATTGTAATTTCAGCATAAATTAACATAATTTCAAGTAATTTACTGTATTTTAGCATAAGTCTAGTGTAAATTAACATAATTTCCAGTAATTAGCGTATTTTAGTATAAATATGCTATCAAAAAAAAAAAATCACGGGACCGGCCATTAAATGGCCGGTTTGGGCATTTTTATTAATCTTTAATTAACTTTGGGTATTTTTAAAAATGTCGGTTTATACATCAAAAGAATTAATCTAACAAATATTAAAAACAAAATTTGAATTTTTATTATTAAATTTCATTCATATTGTCTCTCAAATCTAAAAAAAAAAAAGCTGACCGCCCCATTTCTGGGTGGTTCAGTGTCCAAAGCTGACCGCCCCATTTCTGGGCGGTTTGGTAGGTAACCTGGACCGCCTCATTTCTGGGCGGTTAGGTTAGATTTGAAAATTTTTTGGAGTTGGAATTATATTTGATATTTTTCTTTTGTTTGGAGTTATTAATAAAAATATCGGTGTTTCTGACAAATCACCTTTTCAATTTCTGAAAATAAAAGAATTGGATAGTGCTCGTACCTTTACATAGAAAACAAAGGATCCTCTGCATTAACTCAAAAGATTCCCTTTTGAGTTAATGAACTTCAACCGTTTGATTTTAAACGGAGCCAATTCGATTCGTGTCTATAACATAAGAGTCCTTTAATATTAGTGCAGATCTAGTTTGCACGAATTTTAAAACAGATCGGATGGTCAAGATGCATTAACTCAAAGATTCTCTTTTGAGTTAATGCAGAGGATACGAATTCTGGAGGTTGTCGGTAGAGACGTAGAGTACAACCATTTGAATTGGTTGCATGTGGCTACAATTGTGTTTCAGTGCGTGTGGTCTTTATGTGGGGTCACATCGCATAAACGTGGTCCCAACTCACAACCACCAAATAGTTCCCGCGTATTATAGCTGCGTGATCTGATAATTTATTTAAATTTTTTGGACCAGAAATTATTTGAGGGAATCAGAGTAGGTCCGATACCCATCGGACCTACCTTGGTTCGATGGGTGTGATGACCATTCGATCTGCATCAAGATTCGTATGCTCTGTATCAAAATCCGTGAAGTCTGTATCAATTACCGTGCGTGTAGATCTTGATGCTAATTGTACGGTTTTAGAGCTAATTGAACCTAAATGTAGGTCCGATGCCAATCCATCGGACCTACTCCTACCTCTTATTTGAGAAGTTATTGTAAGAGGAGGTAGTGTAGTGTGTAGAGTCTATAGAGGCTAAAAGTCCCGTGTGGCGGTTGTCATAATGGCGACATTTGTGGGTCTAAAGATGCCACAAAAAAATTTCTGATGATGCCCCTTTCGAAAGGTGGGCCCATTCTCACAAAAAATATGACATGACACGTTTCATTTAATTAGTTATTAAATTAGTACATTGTCGTAGTCTTAGGAGATACGTCCGTGATTAACTAAAACTAATAAACATAAATTATATAGAAAATTATACTTGTATTAATCTCTGATAATAATATATTATAGAGAAGAGTTCAAATATCTCTATTATAATTTCAAATTTAGAATTAAAATAACTTAAAATTTAAAATTTAAATTGTCAAAGTAAAACCGTTAGATATGATTAATATTATTTTCTCTACGTACACATATAGGGCTGCACAAAAAATTCGTAGTTCGTAATTCGATTCGAGTTTGATTCGAAAAGTTCGTAAAAAGTTCGATTCGAAATTGAGTTCGTTCGAAATTAATTCAAACCAAACTTAGTTCGAAATTAATTCAAACCAAACTCAAACTGGACCTAGTTCGTTCGAAATAGGTTCGCAAACCAAATTTAGTTCGAAATTAACTCCAACGTGAACCGTTAATTTATGCTGATAACTTATGTTCACTGATGAAAATATAGGCCGTCCAGTCCATAATTGCTTTCAATTCTGACTTATGAAAAATGTTTTTTGAAACAGAAAGCTCAGTTCAATTACAAGCTCAAATAAAAAAATTCAACAACAAAACCCAAAATAGAAAAATTAAACAAAACCAGCCATAACCCATAATCGTTCTACCCTAGTCCCTAGCCGACCTTCCCTCTCTGTTGGTTGCGAACTTGCGATACCAAAGTCCAAACCCTAGAGTTTCCCCTCTGTTGGCTACTTGACAGCGATACCAAACCCTAGACTCCTAGAAGTTGCGATACCTTAGAAATAAGATCGGACCAAGTGAAAGACCACCCTCGTAGAGGAAGACTCGAATGTCTAGTTGTAATGAACTTCAATATTTTATTTAGGATAATATTTGGGTTTGTAATAATTCTAAGACTTTGGACTTCTATTTAGAGTAGAACTAAGGTGCTCCTAAGCTCACCAAGCTCTTCCGTGAGCACGACTCTAAAACCTATCGAATTGACTTCAAATGACACTTCTAAACCGTTAGATGTTCAATCTATATTAAAATATGCTTGGAGACCAAATTTTACATTTTTTGGAATTTTTTTACTATTTATTAAGATGGTTTGAAAATCGTTATTTTCCAATGGTGCAAAATTTTAATAAAAACAGCGATTTTCAAACTATCTTAATAAATAGTAAAAAAATTTCAAAAAATGTAAAATTTGGTCTCCAAGCACATTTTAATATAGATTGAACATCTAACGGTTTGAAAATGTCATTTGAAGTCAATTTGATAGGTTTTAGAGTCGCGCTCACGAAGGGCTTGGTGAGCTTAGGAGCACCCTAGTTCTACTCCTATTTATATTTAAATTGTACTTTGAATACTTTTGATATTTGAAATAAATTTTGATATAAACTTTGGTGTACTGTGTAATTAGAATTCAGAATGCTTGAGTTTTTATTGAAGTGCTGTAATTTCGCACTATGGTCCAGTCATAAGTCGTAACTCGTAAGTTGTAACAAAGTTCGTAAAGGTTCGAAATTGAGTTCGTAAAAAATTCGGTTCGAAATTGGGTTCGTTTGAAATTAATTCAAACCAAACTTAGTTCGAAATTAATTCAAACCAAACTCAAACTGGGGATAAGTTCGATTCGGTTCGGTTCGTTTGCAGCCCTACACACATACAAGATCACCACATTTTCATTTTGTTTTAATTAGTAATATACTGATTTGGATAAATTATGAAAATTTAAAATTAAAATAACTTAAAATTTAAAACTTAAATTGTCAAAATAAAACCGTTAGATATGATTTATATTATTTTCTCTATGCACACATACAAGATCACCACATTTTCATTTTATTTTAATTAGTAATATACCTATGTGGATAAATTATGAAAATTTAAAATTAAAATAACTTAAAATATAAAACTTAAATTGTCAGATTAAAACCGTTAGATATGATTAATATTATTTTCTCTATGCACACATACAAAATCACCACATTTTTATTTTGTTTTAATAAGTAATATACCGATGTGGATAAATTATGAAAATTTAAAATTAAAATAACTTAAAATTTAAAACTTAAATTGTCAAAATAAAACCGTTAGATATGATTTATATTATTTTCTCTACGCACACATACAAGATCACCACATTTTCATTTTGTTTTAATTAGTAATACACCGATGTGGATAAATTATAGACGTTGATTTTTCAACTTATTAATTCAAACAAAACTAAAATTGAAAAGTGATAATTTATTTATATGCATATAGAGAAAATAGTATAAATCTCATCTAACGGTTTTATTTTTACATATAAATTTTAAATTTTTTGTTATTAGATAATTAAAAATAAAGATACAATGGAGATACAAAAAGTGAAAGTATTTGTGTATTATAAAGCTTCAATTTATCAGTTCACTCAAGTTAGAGCATCTGCATCCGTGGTATTATTAGAGTTTCTAATCTGATGTGATAGTTTCTAATTCAGTTTCAGGGATGTGGGAGAGTTTATTATTTAGAAACTATGCAGTAAAGTTTCTTATTAAGAAACTGTTTATAAACTTCATGTTGACCAAATGATTGGCTTAAATTATTTCTCCTTTTTAATTTGTTGTTGACGTGGCTTAATAGAAACTCTAAAATTAATTTAAAAAATGTGAGAATTAGAAACTTTAAAGACCTTAATTTCTAAAAAGTAGTTAACAGTTATTTAAAAACTTATTTAAGTTGCTAGGATGTAGATGCTCTTAGAACTTTGCGCTTCACATAAAATTTCCTATGCACCTTTTGTTGTTTCCGCATCACAATAAAGTTTGTTTTACAATTGACTGCTACTTTGGAGAAACGCGGTGACACAAGTATCGTCTCTCTGACACATATTCAATTCTCATAAAAATAAAATAATTACAACTAAGAGAATTATTTTTGCAAGAATTAACTATTTTTAAATTTTTTTTTAAATCTGTTAAAAGTTAAAACTAAGAGAATTATTTTTGCATCATGTGTTCCGCATCAGACTGCATCCCAAAAATATTTATACGTAAAATATAAGCTGTTCGTATTTTAAAACAAAGCGAAGACAATGAAAACAAAACAAAATTAAAAATTATAGATAATTCAAATGTTTGATAATGAATATCATAATGATTCGTATCTGAAAATTAAATATGGATATCCAATATTTGAATATTCGTGCGTATACAGATACGGATATGATTTTAAATTTTAATTATCAGTATCCGAATAGTAGATATATACTATATAGTTTAATATATATTATTAAAATATTTATGTAATTCACTATTATAAAAGGCGGATATATGTATCTTTTTAATATCCAATCTGTATCCTTATTTGAAAAATAAAAGTGAATACATATATAACTTTACCACTATCCAATCCGTATCTGATCCATTTACACCCCTAAACGAAGGACCTATGGTTATAATCACGACGTCAAATCTACAAGCCTATAGGCCATGTTTGGTTGTGGAGTAATGTTGGATTTACTTAATGGTACGCCCGTTATGGGAAACCCAAATCAAATATCCGACCCGTTATGAATAGATGCCAACCCTTTATGAATAGGTGCATTGGTTTTATATAAACCATTCATATCTCTCTCTCAGAAAATAATCAGAAAACGTGTGAATAGTAACAGCCAAAATTTAGAGAGAAAAGAAAGAGAGCACCAAGAAGAACTCTGTTAAGGATTGAAGGTTTTAGGCCGTGGAAAACGCAAGGCTTCCGGCTTCGGCTTGTGATTCCTTGCAGAACCAGTGATACTGCTACGCTCGCAAGATCCGCTTCCGCACGAAGATTAACGGAGTATTATGTAAGTTTTATCCGTTAATTAACATTGGTATCAGAGCTTTTATAGCATGTATTCTGGTTTTAATATATAACACGGATTGTTCTGAAAATTCGCATAACATAAAATTATAAAATTATATTTTTCGAAATTATTTTTTTCTGAAAATTTTGTATAGCAATTTTCAGATTTTTTTTTCTGAGAATTTCTGAAAATTAATTTCATATTTCATGAAAAACGAAATAATTTGAAATTATAAAATTATTTTTTGTTAAATTATAACAGTGGTAAATTTTCAGATTTAATTTACAATTATTTTTTGTAAATTTGATCAATTTAAATACGAATTGTATTTTAAAAACGTATTTAATTGTATTCACTGTTTTTTTTTGGAGATTTTTTAAGTGTATCTTTTGGAGATGCATTGCAAAACAGTGATGTTGTATAGTGAAAATGGGAGATGCAAAGCAAAACCATGCATTTTTTGTTGTTTATGGATCTAATACAACTGGTTGGATACTTTTTTGGTCCAAATGAATCACAACCGTCCAAAGAACCATTTTTTCTCAAGAATTTTAAATGGACTTGGTCCATAAATTTCTCATGAACCCCGAAAAAATTAGAATTTGTGGCTTCCGGGGCTAGAACCCGCGCCCTCTTGAGTCACACCCGACTATACTTACCACTACACCAAATCAATTTCATGTTCTTCTCTTGTTTTTCTTTATATATAACTTGTACTTGACTGTTTTTTTTTCTGAAAAGTATTATATTTGTTCTATATACTTTGTACAATTAGTTCTATATATTTTCTGGAAATTATATTACTTTGCTGTTATTCTGGAAATTCAGTTCTTATATATATATTTAAAAAAAAAATGATATAATTTTTTTTAAATTATGAATTTTAAGTGGGAGTTTTTTTTGCACAGTGAAATAATTAATAATAATAAGAGTTATAGAATTAAATGATGATTGTGAAACTTAGTGATCTTTCTATTTTAATCTATAAGTATTATTATTATTAAATTATTTCATAGTTGTTGTAAAACTAGAAGTGTTATGCTAGGTATTAAATAATTTATATTAAGCCATCAGAATTGTGATATGTCCTAACTTAGTTTAATTGTAAATTCTTAGTGAAATGGCATCTGCATCTAGGAATATTGTGGCAGAACTCAATAAGGGTGAAAAACTGAATGGCGATAATTATGAAATTTGGGCCATGAAAATTCAGTATGTCCTGGAAGAACAAGAGGTTCTTTCGGTCCTGGATCATATTCTAACCGAACCAGAAAAAGGTACAACTGAAAAGCACATTGCTGATAATGCTGCATATGAGTCCTGGAAAAAGAAGAACTCCATTGCTCGTATTACATTGCTGAGCAGTATGGAAAATGATCTGATGCGTGAGTTTAGGCAATATGAGATTGCAAAAGAGATGTGGCTTGCTTTGAAGCAGAAGTTTGGTGGAACTTCTGTTACAAAACTGAGACAACTCACCATCAAATTTGACACTTACAAGAAGCGTCCTAATCATAGCATGCGGCAACATCTCAGGGAGATGTCAAATATGATTAGTGAGTTGAAGGACGCTGGCCATGTTTTGACTGATGAGCAGCAACTTCAAGCAGTGATTCGTTCACTTCCTCATACTTGGGAACACATGAAGGTGAATCTGACCCACAATGAGAGTATTAAAACTCTCAACGATGCAGCAAGGCATCTGGAACTTGAGGAAGATCGTATTGAGGCATCCAAGCCTCAAGAAACTGAATCTGCTGTGCATTTGGCTGGTTCAAGCTCTCATGGAGGGCAAGGCCAGAAGCGTAAGTCAAATTATGGTCAGAAGGGCAAACAAGAGAAAAAGCATAAGGGGCAAGATCGTGGCAAAGGAAAGGCTTCTCAGAATTTTAAGAAGCATAATAAGGCCAAGATCAAGTGTTTCAATTGTGGCAAGAAGGGTCACTATGCTCGTGAATGCAAAGAGCCCCGCAAGGTACAAATTATTGAAAAACTTTCATATTTTTCATATGTTTCCAGTTCTGTTTTTATTGCTGATTCTCATCCTTTGTGGACTGTGGACTCAGGGGCAACAGACCATGTAGCCAAAGACCGTGACTTGTTTGTGGATTTTCGTCGAATTCCGCAAGGTTCAAAATGGCTTTATGTAGGAAACAACTCTCGTGTACCAGTCAAGGGTATAGGCACATGCAAGTTGGATATGCGTGATGGTCGAACCCTTCTCTTACATGATGTTCTCTTTGCACCTGACATTCGACGAAATCTTGTATCTGTAGTAGTTCTTCTTAGATTTGGATTTACTTTGAACATGTGTGGTACTAATATTAAGTTGTATCTGGATGATGTGTGTTATGGTTATGGATATGTATCGAATGGTTTTATTATTCTGGATGTTATTAATATGATGACTTCTAATACCCATTTTTCTTTAATTACATCATATGCTGATGAAAATGTTGATGTGAATGTATGGCATATGAGATTAGGCCATATTGGACAGCAACGAATGGATAGATTAGCCAAGAAAGGCATGTTAGGCCAAATTGAAAGGGTTAGTCTACCAACATGTGAAAATTGTTTAAAAGGAAAAATGACAAGAAAACCATTTGGAACAGGAACTAGATCTGAATTTCCATTGCAATTAATTCATTCTGACATTTGTGGACCAATGAATGTGAGGGCACGACATGGAGGTAGATACTTTATCACCTTCATTGACGATTATACGCGATATGGTCACGTTTATTTGATATCTCATAAATTTGAAGCTCTTGCTTGTTTCACGAAATTTATAACTTCATGTGAAAATCAATTAGACAGAAAGGTTAAGGCCTTAAGAACGGATCGCGGTCGCGAATATTTGTCTGATGAGTTCAAACAAATGTGCGAAGAAAAAGGAATACTAAGGCAACTAACCATGCCATATACTCCACAGCAAAACGGAGTGGCTGAAAGGAGAAATCGGACTCTTTTGGAAATGGTTAGGTCAATGATGGCTCAGGCAAATCTGCCAATTAATTTTTGGGGTGATGCATTATTGACTGCTGCCTATATTCTAAATCGTGTACCTTCTAAATCTGTTTCTTCAACTCCTTACGAACTTTGGACTAATAGAAAACCAGATCTTAGTAATCTGAGACCTTGGGGATGCGCTGCCTTTGTTCATGATTCGTCTCATCAACATGGTAAATTGGGTCCACGAGGTAAAAAGAGTATATTTATACGATACTCCGAACATTTCAAAGGTTATGTGTTCATTGGTGAACAATCGAGTGGGAGTGTAACAGAATTTGAGTCCCGAGATGTCATTTTCTTGGAAAATGAATTTCCAAGAAAGGGTGAGATAGGTCAGGAATTTTCTCTATATGAAGTAGAGGAGGAGCAAGATGATTTGATTGTTGCAAATCGTTTGGTGCATATTCCTGAACCTCCAACAGTATCTCATCCAAGTGGGAGCAAGTCAGTAGATGATGCTGAGCCAAGTTCAGCACAATCACAAATTAGGCATAGCAATCGTGCTAGAGTTCCTAAACGTCATTTTCCAATCGAAAATGAATCTTACATGATTGTCATGCAAGATGAAGAAGAGCCAAGAAATATTCGAGAGGCTCTCACTTGTCCTGCTAAAGAGAAATGGATGAAAGCAATGGAAGAAGAATTGAAGTCAATGAGATCAAATTGTGTTTGGGAATTAGTTGATCTCCCTGAAGGACGCAAGACAATTGGGAACAAATGGGTTCTCAAGATTAAACGTCTAGCTGACGGCTCAATTGAGAGGTATAAGGCACGTCTTGTTGCTAAGGGGTATACACAACAAGAAGGGATAGATTACGTAGAGACTTTCTCTCCTGTTGTAAGATTTACTTCCATACGGTTGATACTAGCTATCGTTGCCAGTTTAGATTTGGAATTGCATCAGATGGATGTTAAAACTGCATTTCTAAATGGCAATCTGGAAGAAGAGATATATATGGAACAACCTGTCGGTTTTGTTGCCGAAGGACAAGAGCACAAAGTGTGCAAATTGTTGAGATCCATTTATGGTCTCAAGCAATCTTCCAGACAATGGTACATTCGGTTTCATCAAGCAATCATATCATTTGATTTCGAAATGATTGATGAAGACCATTGTGTGTATGTCAAAAGATCCAAAGACAAATTTGTGATTCTATCACTTTATGTGGATGACATACTGTTGGCTAGTAACAATAAAGAGTATGTACAAATCATTAAGGAATGGTTATCCTCCAATTTTGATATGAAGGATATGGGTGAAGCAGCATACATTCTTGGAGTGAAGATTGAAAGAAATCGTTCCAAGAAGATGTTAGCTCTATCACAAGAGCATTACATCAAGAAAGTACTTGAAAAGTTTCATATGCAAGACTGTAAACCCATTGATACTCCTATAGCAAAAGGCGAAGGTCTTAGTTTAAGAATGTGTCCAAAGACTCCAGATGAAAAAGCACAAATGGAAAAAGTTCCTTACTTAAGTGCTGTTGGCAGCCTCATGTATGCTATGATGTGTACTAGGCCGGATATCAGTTTCGCCGTTGGGATGGTGAGTAGATATCAAGCCAATCCAGGACAGTCCCATTGGAAAGCAGTAAAAATAATACTTAGATATCTGAAAGGTACTGCAGATTATTCATTGTGTTTTCAAGGAGAAAATCTGCAACTCATGGGTTACGCAGATGCTGATTGGGGAGGAGATTTAGATGAAAGAAAATCTACCTCAGGCTATGTTTTCTTACTTAGTAATGGAGCTATCTCTTGGAGTAGTAAGAAACAGAGTTGCATATCCTTATCCACAATGGAAGCTGAATTTGTAGCATTTTCAGCAGCAGTACAAGAAGCAGTTTGGCTTAAAAGATTTTTGAATCACTTGGGTTTCGGTGAGAATGAAACTAACTCAGTGTTGGTATATAGCGATAGCCAAGCAGCAATCGCTTATACAAAAGATCCCAAGTATCACTCAAAGACCAAACACATTGATACTAAGTATAACTTCGTTAGAGACATGGTGGCGAGAAAACAAGTTTGCATGCAGTACATATCTACACACAAAATGGTGGCAGATCCTTTTACAAAGGCAATACCTAGAGATGTGTTTATTGGCCATGTGAAATCTCTAGGGTTACGTAGATTGTAGTTATATATATATATTTTGATTGAACAGTATATATTATGTATATTTGTATTTGTGGGATAAATGCAATGAATGCTATTTTCTTATTCATTTATGTTATAATTGTTATAAATTATTTAATACCAATATATTTAGCATAACACATGAGATATAAAATGAAAGGTATGTCAGACAGTTGATTGGCCTTCTTACACAGGCAATCACTTCTATGTCTTGGTAGGACATAGAAATAAGATTGATTTTAAGCTAGACATGATACAAAATGTGAGAGCAAGTGCTTAAAATATACATCGCCTTGATAGAGAATCAAGATGAGGTCATATGAATATATTATTATGACCGAAGGTGAAATACCCACTATTCACCTTAACTGTCTTATGCCAAGTGGGAGTCCTGTTAGTGAATTTATATGATAAGTAGAGTTGTGGACTCAAGTTAGATATTATGTATATCTGAACTATCACTTGTACGGTATTGGATTTTAAATTAGACATACGCTCCATAAGAAATGGAGAATAATACCGTAACATATGTTTCATACCATATGTGCAATTGACCAACAGGGTAACAGAAGATATGATCTCTTCTTCTTTGTTGTGTGAGACCCGCGAGATCAAAAGGATCTCATAGTACTCTTCGATTTTTTACTAAATACTTGAAGTTTCTTTTCAATTAGTTATTTTGGAATGTTACCAATGATCATGTATGATGCGATCTAATGGAACATATCTGAATAGCAAATTGATTTGGAATTAAGAGATTCTAGATAAAAGAAAAAGATCATTTGAGTGTTACATTAGGTTATATTCACTGGTGCACCAATTATGTTTATGTAACATAATTGTGAATATATAAGTATGGTTGTATCAATAAATAAAATACTTAAAAATGTAACTTAATGATCTGGGGTACTGCATATTTACTCTACTTAGATGTTGTTATACATACCTAACAGTTGGATAACAACATAGACTCTCAAATTAAGATATGCTGGTCACGGCCTATTTCCTTGTATGAATTTTAACAGAGATTAGAGATTACGTTCTCTTAGTTTATAGCGGGTATCCCATTTTGTGCGAGTGGGAGATGTTGGATTTATTTAATGGTACGCCCGTTATGGGAAACCCAAATCAAATATCCGACCCGTTATGAATAGATGCCAACCCTTTATGAATAGGTGCATTGGTTTTATATAAACCATTCATATCTCTCTCTCAGAAAATAATCAGAAAACGTGTGAATAGTAACAGCCAAAATTTAGAGAGAAAAGAAAGAGAGCACCAAGAAGAACTCTGTTAAGGATTGAAGGTTTTAGGCCGTGGAAAACGCAAGGCTTCCGGCTTCGGCTTGTGATTCCTTGCAGAACCAGTGATACTGCTACACTCGCAAGATCCGCTTCCGCACGAAGATTAACGGAGTATTATGTAAGTTTTATCCGTTAATTAACAAGTAAGAGGTGGAGTAAACCCCTTACTCCACACTTAGGTAGCCAAACGAGAAGTAAAAGAAGAGGAGTAAGGTGGAGTAAGCGGTGACTTAATCCGGAGTAAGTTACTCCACCACTTCAGGTGGATTAACTTACTCCACACTTACTCCACCTGTAGGGCCCACTATCATAGGAAGAGGCTCAGTTTCCAACACTTTACTCCTCTAGGCGGATTAATTTAAGCTATGAGTTATACTACCAAACAAGGTGTAAAATATGTGGAGTAAGATGGAGTAAGTCATTTAATCCTCATTAACTTTACTCCACAACCAAACATGACCATAGACAATAAATCAAGTGTCTGAAAGATCTGACACGACTGCATATTAAGTAAAAGATGCACAACAGGTACCTACAATCCATCGTCGTAGAGTTATAACAATGGAAATGAAATCGGATGCTTTTCTTTTTTTGGAAGAAGAAGAACTTGCTTTTCATTATCCAATTGTTGTTTTTCGTCGAAATTTATGTGTGAAAAAATTTGAACTATTGGATGAGAAAAAATGAGAACCTGCTTTTCCAAAAGAAAAAAAAAATTGAGACTCATAATAGTAAGCCCAATGTAGTGTAAAAATGTCATGCCACTGTGTTGACGGCTTTATGCTCATTCATATCGTGCTGTGTCGTACAGTTGAAATTGAGTACCACATAGATACTGACACGACACGGAATGGCATACAATATTTAGACATGCCTAAAGGTGTATTTTCATGAAAAGCTATTTGTATAATTTGACTCCTTATTAATTTAAATATGTATTATTTTTGCTATTTGAAAAATATTATTGTTACATAAACAAATCTATTCGTCACTTTCTATTACAAAAAAATACTGATTAAAATTATATTTTATAACTTCGACCCAAAAGAAATATAATAAAATCGATTAATAGAAAAAATTAGGACAGCACGCGGCTTCCAGTAACATATAATTTTAGAGTTTCTATTAAGCCACGTCAGCAACAAATTAAAAAAGAGAAATAATTTGAGCCAATCATTTAGCCAACATGGAGTTTATAAACAGTTTTTTAATAAGAAACTTTACTGCATAGTTTCTAAATAAGAAACTCTCCATATCCCTAAAACTGAATTAGAAACTGTCACATCAGATTAGAAACTCTAATAATACCAGAGATGTAGATGCTTTTAGTGGATTTCAACTGTTCTTTTAATCTAATACGAATTTTAAAGGAGATTCCTACATCTTTAATAGATACCGAATTGGTGACTGAGAGTAAATCTGAACTGTAAAATTATAACCCCACTTTACAAATACTTAGCAGGATACTTATTCCAAATTGTTTTGGCCCGGTGATATTTGAATCAACTTTTTTAGTTGGAAACTGTGAATGGAGGGAAGGGCCGAATTCATATCATCTTAGATGTAACAGAATATTTTTATTTAGATTTCAACCGTCCGATCAGAATCCGGATTCTAATCGGACGGTCCCGATCTGAACAGAAATATTACGTTATGGATTGGGGAAGGGGGCAGCAACAAATTGCCACGTTTCGTTATCCCATTGGACAACAAAAGTTTATTTAGAGCTGTTACGAGTCACCGTTTTATCTCCCAGAAAATGCTTGATGAATGTTGATTCCCTGTTCTAGATTACCTACGAAATAAAACACGCTGTTAAATTTATTACACTACATGATTCTTTTTAGTCCAAATGTAGCATCCCGTTTATATAAATAATCAAATTAGATGTAGCTACTACATGTTTTTGCACAAAAAAATTGCATAATTATTTTGAATATTTGTTCCTTTATTTTCATTTTGATAATTAGTAACGAAGAAATACTTTATTCACTTAGCAAATCAAAATGATTATAATAATATATAATTGATATTAATTATAACAATATTACATCAGCACAAAACATAGTTGCATAAAATACAATATCACTTGAGATAGGCTATCATACTTTGGGAAGTAAAGAGAGTGTTTTACTTCCCGCTCATATCTCTATTTTAAATTTCAAACAGTCGATCTGAACTTCTCAACATGATATTCATATTGATATGTGCTTGGAGACCAAATTTTACATTTTTTGGAAATTTTTTACTATTTTTTTAGAATTTTTGAAAATCACATATTTTCATTAAATAAAAAAATAATAAATGTCCATTAAATGGCCGGTTTGGACATTTTAAAAAAAACCCAGTTAACGTGGGTATATTTATTAATTGTAATTAACTTTGGATATTAATAAAAATATAGGCGAAACATAATTGCATACAATACAATATCACTTTTACAAGAATATAATTATATAAATATTTTAAATGAGGCATCACAACATGTTGTTAAGTCTGGGTGCACGCTGGAGACTATAATAATTAATAAATGAGTTGCTTCTTAATAATACAGACATTTTCAGGTCCTCTTTTGTTTTCTTAAAATAAAAAATTCAGATACTTTTTATATCAAAATTTTGAAAAGCCCACATTGAAGCCGCTTTGAGCATTTCACAAAAAAAGTCTCCTTAGCAAGCCTCTCTAGAATTCTTTCCATTTTTTGATTCTCTCATGGTCTCATTATCAACACCTTGTCTTTAATATCAACGCAACCTTTCCTTAAGAGACCTTTTCTCCTCTCTCTTTCTCTCTCCCTCTCTCTCCTATCCACCTAAAGATGACCAGATTCTTCCACTTCCGCTAGGGTTTCACTCTTTCCTCATCTTTTACCTGTTGTATTGTAATTATGCTGTGCAAAAGCTGTTGCTCAGCTAGCCAATTCTCTTCTTGTGAGTCGCAAGGGGTCGTTATGGATTGATTAGCTCTAATTATTGTTTCAATTTGTTGTCAGGTACGTCCTGTTTTGCACTTTTTTGTTTTCTTTTTGTGAATTCTTGTCTGACTTCTTTTTTTTTCAGAAAAGTATCAGTTTTTTTGGGTGTTTTTTCTTTCTCCTTTTGTCTTTTAAAACCCAAATGAAATAATTCACTATATTAATAGATGTGTTGAATTAGCTCCGACTTGCACTACAAGTCTAAAAGGAATTAAATTTGTTGTCTTGTATAGGACCTCTTGTTAGTACCTATTATAAGTTCAAGTTACACCTTAAATTGGACCTCTTTAATTTGCTTTTTACATTATTAATTTTGAAGTTCAAATATTTTTTTTATAATTTCTATTATTTATTTATATATTTTTTTTCCTAAAAAGCAGGTGTTTGACCTAACTCTACAGAAATATACATGGTACACTCCTTTCCCTGTCTCTTTCTATCTCATTAGAAACTTTATAAAAAAATTATTTTATTTTTTTGAATTTTTGTCTAATTTCAGATGCCTGATCCAAATGGTTACTATGTTGGTAACGAATTATCAGCAGATTACAGTACTGATCAGCCTGTGTATTATTCTCTTACCCCAAGCTATAGCTATTATAGTCCAGGTTTTTTTTTTTTTCCCCTTCTGTTCTACTTCTTAATGAAAGAACATAGAATTGTGTGATTTCTATGGTGTTCATATCATTTGACAAAATTTTCAGGATACGAGTCACATGGCGAATGGAGTGACCAGTCTACACTTTTTGCAATAGATGGTCAAAATCTTCCATACTCAGTAAGCTCCATTTTGTTATCTAGTTCATATTTATTCTAATTCTTGTATTATTATTCTGGAAATTTTTGTTAATTTAATTTAATTTCTAATGGTGGCACTGCAGGGTTTACAAACTGAGGATTTGCCTTATATGTACTACACACCTGGTTACGGTTACACCTATCCTTCCCCTGACCAATATGCGGTATACCAGCAGTACATGGCGGGGCCCGCTTACCAGGCTCAAACTCCACTCTCTCCTTCAGGTTATGTACCGGTTCTAATCCAACCTGGCAGTGACTTCAGCTCTTACCCTTCTCTGGTTTCTTTCGACCCTTCTGCCGTTTCTTCTAGTGTAAATGGTACCAGTACTGGCCTGACCAGGTCTAGACTGGTTGGCAACACCAGTGCGAAAGGTAGGCCCCACACTTCAACAAGTGGGACCATTTCTCCAGTGAGTCTAGTAACAGGAGCTTCTAGATCATCTCATCATAGCCAAATTACAAACAAGCCCTCTGTTAATGGAAGCAATCTTGTACTGTTCTATTTCTCTCTTTACTTTTTTTTTCTTTTGATATTTAGTCAAGCAATAGAAGTCCTTATGCAAGTATGAAATTTTGCAGGGCGGAAATGCAAAATCCACCGACCAGCTGTCGCAAGCATTCAAAAACAATCTCAAGATTTCTCTGCAATCTACGAATAACAAAGCCGGTCAAAGTCAAACTGAACAAAACAGGGGGTCCACCAGGAGTGCCCAATCAAACACCGCTGCTGAGAAATCATACCCATCCCCGAGCGATGAACACAGGAATGCCATCTACATCGATACTAGCAAGTTCAACACGGATGAATTTCCTGTTGACTATCCAAATGCAAAGTTTTATGTTATTAAGTCGTATAGTGAAGATGACGTGCACAAGAGTATTAAGTATGGTGTTTGGTCAAGCACGCCTAATGGCAATAGGAGGTTAGATGCTGCATACATGGATGCACAAAAGAAATCCACAGGGAACTCAAAAGGGTGTCCTGTCTTTCTCTTCTTTTCGGTATTTCTCTTTTTCCATAGCTTGCTTTATTATATTTTAGTTTTTACTCTGTATATTATCTTTCTCAATCAACAATTATAAAAGAATGAAAAATATAGAAATATGACAACCTGAACCAGTCTGTCGTGATATTTAAAATTTAATTTTTGACTCAATAACAATATCAGAGAACAAAAGTCTTAAGTTTGGTACTTTGAGAATGCTAATTCTTCATGAAAAAGAAGAGCAAAAGAAACATGCAACATATATCTTAAATTAATGCTGATTCCAGCTTTTCATTATTCCTCTTCCTTTGTTTACCAAGGTTAATGCCAGTGGGCAATTCTGCGGGGTTGCCGAGATGGTGGGGAACGTGGATTTTAACAAGGACATGGAATTCTGGCAGCAGGACAAGTGGTCCGGGAGCTTCCCTGTAAAATGGCGCATAATAAAAGATGTACTGAATGCCACTTTCAGGCACATAACATTAGAAAATAATGAGAATAAACCCGTTACCAATAGCCGCGACACTCAAGAGGTACGGAAGAAATGCGCACTGTTTGCATGAAAAATTATATTATAAATGTACTTTTATTATTGAAACCACGGAATTGTGAAAGATCCTTGGTTAAAATTTACACTTGATTATAATTCTTAGTAGATAGCTTTCTTGTTTTCATGTAGACTTTTTAAGGGCTTTTCCATATTTTGAGAAAAAAAAAATGTCACTTTTTTGCATTTTCTTTTTACTATTACTGTTTTTTTTTCATTTTTTTCATTACTGTATTTTTCCATTTCAACAATATTAATTGATCTTTATACAGGTGCCATATGATGTTGGAATAACCATGCTGAAAATATTTAAGAACACCCCTCTGACATCGTCAGTACTGGAGGATTTTCCATTTTATGAGTCACGTCAGCAGGCAATGCTTCAAGAGAAGTGTCGCCGACTCGGCAGGGCCTATGACTCTTCTTTCTATGTCCCTGCTGTGGTCGTGAACACCAGGTCCACCACGGGCCGACCTGTAGAAACTGAATCAGCAAGTAAGGATGTGCCATCAGATGCAAAGGATGGAAAGCAGTGCGAGAATTTAACCGAATCAGAAGTGCAGCTAAATTTGGAAGAGAAATCGGATGCAAAATTGGAAGTGGATGATGTGGTGAAAGTGGGCTCAGTTCGTATTAAGGTCAACGAGTCGGCTTCTGAGGTCATTGATATGGGAACCATGGATCAGAAGTGATTTAATTTTAGGTTTTTTTTTCCTTGATCTTTTTCTGGGGCCAAGGCTAATTGTTTTTTTTTTCTTTAATATTTTTCATTTTGTGGGGAACGCTCAGTTCCATTTTGTGTTTTCAGTTTTAGCTGTGCATTTTGTTGACTGGGTAGGTCTGCTTATAGGAATTGTCTTTTTTTTTTTTTTGTGATTTTTGTCGCATTTGATTTGATTTGAGTTTTATAGGTTATAAAGCCCTTTTCGCAGAGATGGGTTAGTGGAGGGGAATTGGGATTTTTAAACTATTTTTGGAAATGTAATGTTTCCTTTTTCTTTGTTTGTACCAGTATAGATTAAAAAAAATGCAAAATATTTAGTTCTGTTAGAGATATTTTCTGGTCCTTTTTTTATACAAAATGGAATCAGGTGTACTGGTGTAGACAAAATGGTCCTATTTTGGGTGACGCGAAACAATATCATACAATTTGGTTGGTTGATGTTTTAGATATTTGTTGGTGGATGACATGCTTTCATGTTCTCATTTTTTTTTTTTTTTTTTATGTGATTGGTTGTGTGTTACATTCAATCATCAATGTCGGATGAAGTGTGGCCTTCCTCTCTTTCAGTTGTTGTCTTGTGATTTTGCTATTAGAAAATTGGATGCGATGGAAATGGTCCTGCAAATGACTAACTAAAACTTCAAATTAATGGTTTTAAATTCCTTTTTTGGTGACACCGCTTTGTTTCGACTAATTTGACTTTTGGTTCAAAATTTTCGTGGCAGATATTTTAAAAATTGGGTACATGATTTGTTATAGAAATTGGAATATTTGTCAGTGACGTATTATATTAATTATGTAGATATTCACTACAAAGCAAATCATGCAACCACCAAACTACTCTTCCAAAAAAAATATAGCACAGATGAAGGAAAAAAAATTCAAGCATGATTTCAGAAGTGGCAAAAACATGTCAAGTTTTATAACCAAACAATTTAAAATGTGAGAATTCTTGCCATGGATATGTACTCTCCTGGCCTCAAGTAGGCATGGTTTTCTTGCTAAATAAAAAGAGAGCATAATCGTTTTCCTTTTTTTTTTTTCTCTTTTCCTTTGAGGTGGAACACTGTTTTTTTTTTTTTTTTATAATTTTGAATGCTGTTGTGGTTCAGCTTGATTTTTTTATTCACAGTTGTGTCATTTTACAAGTGTTAGGGTAAAAAAAAACCAGAAATATGAATAGTTAAAGAACTTAATAAAAAAAAGTCAAGTTGAAATATTTTATTATCCGGAACTTGTTAAATACAGTCTTTAATCCGGAGTTGTCACTTCTTAGGACACGACTATAAAAACGAACGATAACTCCACAATATTAAGTGATTTATTAAATAAGAATAAATTGTAATATGATTTAGATAAATGAAAATAGGTTATGTGGGAGTGAATTAAGTAAAAAAAAAATCTCGGATACAAAAAGATGTCTATATATGTCTATGTTGGAAATTACAGAAGATATAGATATAAGAGTAGAACTAGGGTGTTCCTAAGCTCACCAAGCCTCTCGTGAACTCAACTCTAAAACCTATCGAATTGACTTCAAACGACATTTCCAAACCGTTAGATGTTCAATCTATATTAAAATGTGCTTGGAGACCAAATTTTACATTTTTTGGAATTTTTTACTATTTATTAAGCCGGTTTGAAAACCGCTGTTTTCCAATAGTGCAGAATTTTAATAAAAACAACAGTTTTCAAACCGGCTTAATAAATAGTAAAAAAATTTAAAAAAAATGTAAAATTTGGTCTCCAAGCACATTTTAATATAGATTGAACATCCAACAGTTTGGAAATGTCGTTTGAAGTCAATTCGATAGGCTTTAGAGTTGAGTTCACGAGAGACTTGATGAGCTTAGGATAGGGGTGCAAACGGGTCGGATATTATCCGTCCGAATCCGGATCCGTATCCAAATTTTTGCGGATTCGGATATCCGGATACGGATAGTTGCGGATTCGGATGCGGATACGGATATTTTTATGCGGATTCGGATACGGATACGGTTTGAGTTTCGGAATCGGATACGGATACGGATACGGATAATTATCCGTATCCGTATAATTTAGTATTTCGGATATCCGTATAATTTAGTATGGCTGGGTACTATTTTACATATTTCTGCCAAATCCTTCTATTATTAAAAAAGTACGGCTTGTACTATTTCGATGTGTTTCGATTTCTTCGAAAAAGAGAGGTTTGATGCTTTTGAATTCATTGTATTAATTCTACTTTCTACTTGCAGTATGCTCTTAATGATCTCGGTTTATGATTTAATTGCCATGTATTTAGCTATTGAGCTTCAAAGTTTATATTTTTATGTGATCGCAGCATCAAAAAGAAAGTCTGAATTTTCCATTCCACTGACTACAAATCTTATGTTGAGGCTTTATTATTTTTCTAATTTCTAACTTAGTCTACTGTTATTTTGTTGAGGCTCTAGTAACTAGGTGCAACAATTTTACAGGCTTAGGTTCCAGTTAATTAGATATATATTTTGATTTAGAAATCCGAATTATATCCATATCCGTATTCGTATCCGAAAATATCCGATCCGTATCTGTATCTGTTTAATATCCGATCTGTATCCGATCCGTATCCGTATCCGAAAAAAAAATACGGATACGGATATGGGTTGAGCACTATCCGATCCGTATCCGATCCGTTTGCACCCCTAGCTTAGGAACACCCTAGTTTTACTCTAGATATAATTATGATAAATGGTTTCCATCATCATCTTTGTTGTGGCAGATACTGAATTCCAATAATGTAACATGTTTGAAAAACAAAAGGCGCATCAATTTTTTTTGGGGCCGACTAACTATCCCCCATTCATCCCCCAGTCAATAACTGCCTTTGTTGACCGCTAATTAAGAGGGGATCACAAATTTCAGCGCTAAAAGACAAAACAAAACGCGTTATTATCGCGGCGAGTGCAAGTATTCCTATGTAATACATCAAGTATTCATATATAATACATGAAGTATTCATATCTAAGATATCAAGTGTTTAAAAAAAACTGGACACATTATTTATCCATCTTTTACACGTTTTTAGAGGTGGTTTTTTTTTTCTCCGTTCACTCTAACCAATATTTCTGACAATCTGTAAGGAATTTTGCAAATCTAAAACCACGAACGTCTTCTATGCAATTTTCTCTTTCAAATGAGATCCATGATGACATACTTTCGAGTTATCCGTTGCACAAGTATTCATACATTGTCATTCAAGTATTCATACCTCATCAAGCAAGTATTCATACCTCATCAGTATTTCACAAATAAAAAACTGGACACATCATTCACTCATTTTTTACCGATTGAAATTTCATTACCACTCAATCATTTTTTACTTGATATCTTAGGTATGAATACTTGTTCGACGAGGTATGAATACTTGCTCGACGTGATATGAATACTTGCATGACGAGATATAAATAATTTTACGAGTTATGAATACTTGCACGATGGATAACTCAAAAGTACTTCATCATGGATCTCATTTGAAAGATAAAATTGCGTAGAAAACGTATGTTATTTTAGATTCGCAAAATTCTTCATAGATTGTCAGAAATATTGATTAGAGTGAACGGAGAAAAAAAAACCACCTCTAAAAACGTGTAAAATATGGGTAAGTAATGTGTCCAATTTTTTTTAAATACTTGATACCTTAGATATGAATACTTAATATATTATATATGAATACTTTATGTATTAGATATGAATACTTGTGCGCGTCAGTTGTAAATTTTTTTAAATATAAGCGGTCCCCACGTAATTAATGATTGATACACGTTTTCTTTTGTCTTTTTGTGCTTGAAGTTGTGGTCCCCTAGATAATTAATGATTGGAGGATGAATGGGGGATAGGAGCCGGGGGAAAAAAATCTTTATCCATTTTTTTTACTAGAAAAAAGGTTCTTAGCAAGAATATCCATAATCATGTTATTGATTTCCAAAAGTTTCAGTTAAATACTTTCGCGTTTTGCGCACCATTTTAAGGTGCAATGATTGTTGCTCGCATATGTTTTTTTTTTAATATATCATTGTCACATAAAGCAATTAATAAAAAAAATGCATATTGGGAAGAACTGCCAATCAGTTCAATACACAAATTCATCTGGGCCCAGCCCGTTTAGGCCCGTAAAGCAACCAATATCAGCATCACAACTGAAAGTAAGAAAGAGGCAATGATATTGTTGTATGATGCACGGCTATAAAACTACAAGATATAAAATTTTTATACAACCACCTAATCTTTGGGATATTTGCATGAGATGGTAACTAATAGCTCCCATTCCGTATATTTTGTTGAGAGAATGAGAATCATTTGTCCAAAAGGTTGTTCGGCACTTTTTTCCCTAGCATCGAATCCTACTAATTAATTAGTAAAACAAACCTAATGTAGGATTCATGTTGTCATGAATTTGTTATAAACAGATTCAGTGGAGTTATGATGAACTGTGAGATTTGTTTTGCTTAAAGTTCCTAAAATCCTAATATGGTAAAGCTAGGACACCAACAAACGAAAAAAAGTTAATGAGTTTGTTTGAAATGCTAATTATGTAGATATAAATAAATAACCAAATAATGTAAAAAGACAATATATATATATATATATATATAGAGAGAGAGAGAGATATATATATAACATTGTACTTGGTGTCGCTATCCAGAAGACCAAGATAAAAAAGGAAAACAAGAAAGCCAAACTATTTGTTATTGAACCTCTAATTCTTGGTCAAACATTTAAGCATCTCAATATCATTTAAAAACAATCAAGATCTTGTGCAAAAGACTGCTTCAGTAAATGTTTATGACTACACCTAAAATCAAACCCAAAATTGCCAAATTCTCGATTTTGGCGAAACCTCCTTAATCATCAGCCCATCGAACACCATGTTTCGCACCTAGATAATACGCTCCGACAGGCCCTCTGCCCCCAGCCTCATATAGCTCCGGTGTGACCTTATGCCGGTCGATCTCATGAATTATAGGAGATAATATTTCCCATGCAGCCGCCACCTCATCACTCCGCATAAATAAATGGCTGTCACCATCTATCACATCTAATAGAAGGTGCTCGTAAGAATCAGGTACTTCTACATTGTACCTGTACATAGTATCCACAAAATCAGAAAGATTTCCCAAACTTGAGATGTGAATAATGGGAATTAAAGTTTGCTTTGAGATAAAAGGATAAACATGGTCATTAAGGTCTTAAGGATATATTTTGTAGTGAGTAGGATTGTTCATTAACTGTCTAATTGACAAATTTGATGTTTATATTTGTCCTGTTTATAAATGGAAGTACCATCCAAAATGTGATAATAAAGCAATAAAAATTATGAGAAAGAAATTGAAGGTGGGTGAGAAAGTAATTTAAGGATACCTATCACGATATAGAAGATTAAGTTCAGAAGCATCCAGCATTAGACCAAGGCCGGGGACCTTATTATTGACTTTTAGCAAAATAGCCTCCTCAGGCTGGTCCCGCAGTATCAACTCGTTCGTGTCAAGGTCAATATTTTGGCCGAATCTCTCACGGTAGATGTTACCAGGTACATGACGAAATTGAATACGTATCTCAACCCTAAAATTTATCACAATAAGTAACGAAAAAAAACAATGAAATATTATAACTTGAAAGATAGATAGATTATATTTTCCCAAGAACTAATATTTGCCATAGTGCAACTAACGCCCAAAATCTTTTGAGACATTCCAATAACTCTTCTTTTCTGTAAACCCAACTATGTCACAAATTTCTGTTAATTACTTAAGAGTGAGGCTATGATAATATGCAAATTATGGATCAGCCCGTGCTATGGATCCATATCTCTATTTTCCAAGTTTAAACAGTAGATCCGAACCGTTAAACATGATCTCCGTATGAAAATGCATTTGGAGACCAATTTATAATTTTTTTAGAATGTTTGTACTATTTTTTAGATAGGTAGAAAATCACTACTTTTGGATGGTCCAGAATTTTTAGATCAAGTGATTTTCTACCTATCTAAACAAATAGTAAAAAAATTATAAAAAATGTAAAATTTGGTCTCAAGTACATTTTCATACGGAGATCATGTTTAACGGTTCAATCAACTGTTTGAACTTTGAAAATAGAGATATGGACCTATAGCACGGGTCAATCCGTAATATGCATATTACCATAGCCTCATTCATTACTTAAATGTAACACGTTTAGCCAGTCCCTTATTTGACCATGGTTCTAACAGCTCGAGAAAAAATATGTCATTTAAAAACAATAAAAAAAAATATTAGGTGCCAATTGCAAAAAACAACATATATCGGAGGCATTTGCAAACTAAAGAAATACGGAGAGCATTACAATAATATTTAAGCCCGAATAAACACCAGTAAACTAAAAAATTGCCAAGGCCTAGTAAGAAATGCAACTCTTACGCATCCATAATATCAGATATCATACCTGTTTTTCATAAGCCCCATTCCTGTTTTGATTAAAAATGGCACGCCATCCCACCGTGCATTTTCTATGTATAATGCAGCAGCAAAAAATGTAGGAGTTAACGATTTCATGTAGTTTTCGGCCTTGTTTGATTCGTCCTTTAGCTGACCCAAAACAACATCTCCAAGATCCAATTTTCGAATTGATCTAAGCACCTTCACCTAAAATATTTATGAAGAAATCTTCTTTCATGTTATATCTTTCTTTTTTAAATACCCCAAGTTGATTTCTTTCGGCCAAAACTTTAAACACTAAATAAAACAAAAAAAAATTCAATCTGGAAATAAATAAAATAAAAGAAAAGGATTTAGTACAATGCCTCATAAGTGAGGTTGGTTTCATACTTTAAATGGTTCTTCAACCTATATTTGTAAAATGACCACTGGTGTGATTAATATATTGTTTTTATTGAAATAACTTCACCAGGTTGAGTTCGAAAAAAGGATATACCTTTTCATTTCGAATATCTTCTCCATCAAGGCTTACCGGCTGTTCCATGGCAAATAAAGCAATTGTTTGGAGAATATGGCTGTGCACTATGTCACGAATTGTTCCATAGCCATCGAAATATCTGCTTTAATCAGAAGAATTACATGGTGGATGGCTAATATCTAGACTCCAAGTCCAGAATTTAGATATTGCTTTTAATTTTATGTATTTCATGTGAGCTTTGAAGAATTAATTTGGGGAACTAGAGATATTTACTTCTAAAGTATATCAAAATTTACCCTAAAAAATGCAGAACTTGTTTTTTTTTTCTCGTTTTTTTTAAAACCAAAACATGTCAAATTCATAGAGACAAGTACCTTCCTCTTGCTTCTATACCACATTCTTGGGAGAAGACGACCTGAATTATAACACAAATGAATGAATGAATTATATTTACTCAGCAAAGGGATGATAATAGAAGAACTGATACTTGAAAGATTCATAAACATTACTTGAACATTTCGAATGTATGTTCGGCTCCAAAGCGGCTCGAAAACCAAGTTTGAGAATCTCATAACAGTGAGGTTTTCAATCAAATCTTTCCCCAAAAGGTGGTCAATTCTGAATTGAAAGTAATAACGTCATAAATGAATATGAAGCAAATTGAAAAGGTAAATATGAAAGAAGAAATGCACCTGTAAATTTGGCTTTCTTCAAACTTCGATTGGAGAGAATGTGTAATTCTTTGGGAGGAGATTGCATCAAAACCAAATGGTTTCTCAATAATTACCCTATTCCAGCCATGTTTCGTTTGGGCCCCTTCTGCCAGAGAGAGTGCCACGTCAAGAAGCACTTCTTGAGGTACTGAAAGGTAAAATATTCGGTTTGCCTCACCTTCACCCTGTTTAACATGTTTTTATCCTAATGATGTCAAATATAGCACTCTTGATTGGAGAGAGGTACAAATTTAACTAAATTACCTCTAACTGCTCCATTCTTGCACTAAGTTTACTCATGCCTTCTTTGTTACAATATCCTCCATCAATATGGTAAGTTTGTGCAAGAAACTTCTCCAATTTATCCTCACAATTTTCACTGCATAAGGTTATGAGTTAGTAAATCAGATCAATTATTAGCGCCAGAAAGTAAATTATAGAAGCAATGGCTTGCTGTAAAAATGAAATAAGGTGTCGATATCATACTGGTGATCAACTCGACACGTCAAGGAACCCGCAATCATATCTCTTAAATCCGTATCTGACAGTTTTTTCCTAGAATATCCAAATATGCCCACATTCTGACAAATGAATCAAATTACATTAACTGTTCCAAATTATTTTACACATTATAAAATCCACTTCATGAGTGGTCAATTCAAATGTTGAAGAAAACTTATTATTCACCCTAAAGAAGCAATTCAGTCAGTGCATACTGGTAGCACCCCTGACTAGTAAACTGTACAAGTGTGACATGCTACTGATTTAGAAAGTCAACTGTAGGTGCAGTTTAAGGCTGATTTAACCCCAATTAAAGGCAACTTTGCCTATAAGAACACTCAACTCAATGATTGTGCTTCAGTAATTTCAATTGTAACTCAATTGACCCTGAATTCCCAGTCATGCAATTAAACGCCAAAAAATAAAGGTAAAACCAGCACAATAGGTAACCGCATCAGCTGGAAGATAGCATTTCCGGTACTAAAAATCTGAGGCTAGTATAAATTGCATGGAAGCATAATACCTACTAATAAATTTATATGTGTGAACTTTTTTACAAAAAGAGAGAAAAAAAACTTATTGATATACAAAATAATTGAGGTGAGATGTTTATCTTAAAGAGGTACCTGAGGGAGGTGCCCGCTGTAATAAAGAGCAAATAATGCAGGAAAAACTTTGTTTCTGGCAAGTTCACCAGTCGCTCCTATAACTGCTATGCATAGAGATGGGACACCGCTGTCTCGCTTTTGGGGCAAATTCTCTTTCGATGATTTTGTATCACTGATTGTAGCTGTCTTATCATTCAAACTTTTAACAATCTGGGGGCCTTGAAATGTGGACCCACTTTCTACAATGATATGAGCGGATGCATGAAAGATTTTTTTGGGGTTTTATGTATATGCCATAGAAATTCTAGAATTTGCATATTTGCTATAGAAGACTTCAGTTTGAACACAATTAAAAGACGTAGTTGTATCTGTAATCATAGATGAGACTACTAAGGCCTTCATATTAGGGTTGTACTAAATTCTATTATACCTTTCCCCCCTAATGTAAGAGGATCATTTGAAATTTGCTTGGGGGCAATTTGGGTATTATCAGGTCTAAATCATAATAGGCATTTGAAACTCCTATTTACCATGCCTTCATCCAACACCCAAAAAAAATGAACACCTAAAGAAAAGGAATTACTGGCAAAAAGTTTTTTTTGAAGGAAAAAGAGAGAGAGTTATTATCAACCATTAGGCAAGTGAACATCAAACTTGGCTTCGTAGCTTTTTTCTGCAGCTTTCTCTACTTTCCTTGGCACATGCAACCCACACTGTCTCAACACCTTTCGAATTCTAATTTTTGCAACTGTGCAAATTTTCAAGCCACAGATGCTAGGCATAATACTAGAACCATAGCCATTATAAATGCTCCCTGATGTAACCTGTGGGTATATGATACTTTAATTGGTAGTCATATATATTCAAAGTGAAGTTGTTTGATTATGAGCTATAGAGATAAGATTAGTCGGTACAAGGTGTTTTACATAATTTTGAGAGAAAAGATTAAACCCTTCAGCAGTTCAGCTTGGCACTTTTTTCATACAGTTATCCAACTACTTATAAAAGGTTTACAATCTAAGCCCTTTTCGTGCCATCTAACTACATGAAGAATAAAAAGGATAGTAAAGGATAGTTAACATCTCTTACCGGGTGGTAGACTGAGGAGAATTTCAATTCAGGCGATGGAAAAGAGAAGTGGTGAAGTGTGGCCATGGCGATCGGTAAAGGTGCCATTCAAATTTCCAGAAACGCAGTTGCGAGACTTGGATCTGTACAATTTTATGTTTTTCTTTTTTCTTTTGCTATTGTCATTCGGCAGAGAAGGTAAGAAATTATTCAGTCTTACTGACGAGTAATGACTCATAATGTGTTTGTTGCTTCCCAGAATCTGACGGTCAATATTATAGACATAGTGAATCAACGGCTGAGATCGGACAGCCTTAGTGAGTGAGTGATAAAAAGGGAGAGAAAGAAATTTACAGAGCATATTTTGCTTCATGCAACGCAGTAGTCATATACAGTGCCATTTTAGTTCTATTGTCCGTGCGCTGCTTAAAGCAAAACATGATCTATCAATATCTTTATCCAGAAGGGGGTTTTCCCAATGATGTCTCTTCGTGTAGTTACGATATGTTTGCGGCAGATCTAGAAGTGGCAATCATATAGTTATTAGTTTCACGGGTCACTTGTCAAACATGATATATTTAAATGATGAGTAAAGCTTGGGTGCTATCGATAGCACAACGCCATCTGTTGATTTTTTTATTAATACCCTCAGAAAAAAAAACAAATATTAAATATGTCCTCAGTTTTTTTAATTTTTAAATATGCTCTAACCGCCTAGGGGTGGGGCGGTTCACTTTCCCACCAAACCGCCCCCCTGTGGGGCAGTCAGCCAGTGCATACTGAACCGCCCCACAACGGGGCGGTCCAGTTTTTTTTTTTTTTTTTTTAGATTTGAGAGACAATATGAATGAAATTGAGCAATAAAAATTCGAATTTTGTTTTTAATATTTGTTAGATTACTTCTTTTAATGTATCCGAAATTTAATAAATTTATACAAAAATACGCTAAATAACTTGAAATTATGTTAATTCATGCTAAATTACACTAAATTACTTGAAATTACAATAATTATGTAGAATTATGCTAAAATACGGTAAATTATGCTAAATTATGTATGAATAGGGCCTATTTTGGACCATCTTTCATAAATCATAAAAAAAAAATAGTAAAAAAATTTCAAAAATTTCAAAAATTGATATTCTACAAGTTCATTACATAACTAATTTACTGAGCTACGTAGATTGAACAATAGAAATGAAAATCTTAATCGGAAACTTCAACTGAAGTTTTGAGACTCTTCCATTTGTTTTTTGGCGATTCTGAATTTGAAAATTTGGCATTGTTGCTTTTAATGCATACGTATTTTCACAAGCTTTCCGAAAAGTGGTCATTTGCTAAAATCGAATACTCGAGCGCCGTTTTATGACCGTTTGAAGTTTCGTCGTCATTTTTCGCCTTCTCAGTGAAGATATCATCCCTATTCATACGTAATTTAGCGTAATTTACCGTATTTTAGCATAATTCTACATAATTATTGTAATTTCAAGTAATTTAGTGTAATTCAGCATAAATTAACATAATTTCAAGTTATTTAGCATATTTTAGTATAACTATGCTAATTATTTGTCAAAAAAATAATCTAACAAATATTTTAAAAAAAATTCGATTTTTTAGTGTTATATTTCAGCATATTACCTATTTGTCTCGTAAAAAAAATTAACATAATTTCAAGTGATTTAGTGTAAATCAGCATAAATTAACATAATTTCAAGTAATTTAGCGTATTTTAGTATAAATATGCTATCAACAAATAATTTGACAAAGGGAAAAAAATTCGATTTTTTAGTGTTATATTTCATCATTTTAGCTATTTGTCTCTAAAAAAAAATATTAAAAACAAATTTTGAATTAAAAAAAAAATAATCTAACAAATGTTAAAAATAAGTAATTGACAAAAGAAGTAAACATTTTAGTTATTTGACAAAAGAAGTAATCTAACAAATATTAAAAACAAAATTTGAATTTTTATTGTTAAATTTTATTCATATTGTCTCTCAAATCTTAAAAAAAAAAAAAAAATTAGACCGCCCCCCTGTGAGGCGGTTCAATATACACAGGCTGACCGCCCCATAGGGGGGCGGTTTGGTGGGACGAGTAAACCCCCCCCCCCCCCCCCCCCAGGGGCTGTAAGGGCATTTAAAAAAAAAACAGAGGACATATTTTATATTTTTTTTTTTCCGAGGATATTAATAAAAAAATTGGGGCCATCTGTATGGTTTTAAAAATTTATTGTATAAATTTCAAACTTTGATCTAAGTAACTCAGTAAATTGGTTAATGAACTTGTAGAATATCAATTTTTAATATTTTTTGAATTTTTTTTACTATTTTTTATGATTTATGAAAAATAACAAAAAATGACCTAAAATAATCATTAAGTTAAACTTAAAAATAATCAGATTTTTTTTAAAATTGATATTTAAAAAATGATATATTAAATGCAATATATCATATACGTGAAACAAAGATGAAACTTAAAATTGAATTTTAACATTCATCAAACTATTTTAAATATGTAACAGTTTGTATTTAACATTAATTAATGGATATAAAAAACGCCCAAATTAAAGAAATTAGACACACGGCTAATATTTAAGATGGACAATGTGTCAATGTCTATATATTATTAATTGTTAATTTATTTTGTCAAAAAAATTATTAAATTAGTTTATTGTTAATAAATTCTAATATATAAGGAGCCTCCCATTTCTGTCTTTTGTTAATAAAAAAATTATTAAATTAGTTTATTATTAAACATCCATCAAATACAAGCACAACATTACAATAACAGTCAAATATTAGTTGCTTAAAAATATATATCTGCCTTTTGTCATCACCATCTTCTTCAACAATTTAACTCATCATTTCGATACAAATATTCCAATTCAATTGAGACCAAAGATTTAAATAACGTTTATCGCGTCATAGCAGAACGGTTAAAAAAACAGTGCTATAGCACCGATATCGTCATAGCTTTTATGGTCCGAAAACGCTATAGCGCATTATTTAAAATCTTGATTGAGACATATATCCACAATACAATTTAAACATGTTGAGCACTAAATAATATATAGTATTTGCTCGTCCACATCCATCCAACGTCTGGAACTCTCTTCTATTTTGTTCTCCCCAAATAACTCACATAAAAATAACTAATCTTTTCAAATAATGTTGCCTATAGCTAAACAACAATCTCAACACTACTCCCAAGTTTTTTTTTTGACTAAAGGTGGGAGGTGTTGGGAATTATAAAGGTAAAACAATTACGCTTTAATTAGAGATCAAACAATTATATCTTATTTAGGGATCAAATACTTACATCTGGAGAAGGAGAAATAGTTTTCCTCCTTAACCTAAGGACCGTCTATGTCAAATAGACCCAAAACATAAATCATAAGTGCCGAATACAATACCTGATTTCATAACATTGGTTATGGAATCCTCAAGTCTGAAGAGTCGTCTCCGTGAGCACGAGACAAGTCTTCAATGGCAAGAAGCCATTCTCGCCTTTACGTCGTATGGTCGTGAATTAAGTCTTCCAAGACAACAAGACACGCCTTTGAGAAATCCCTTTCAAGTTTTCTAATGAATTTCTCCTCTCTAGATCTTTGATGGTGGAAGAAGAAGAGAAGACACTCAGATTCTGTCTAAAATAATTGTTGTTCAGAAAACTAAGTTGTGTGTTGTCTCTTGTGCCTTAGGGACCCATCCTTATATAGGGTAACACATCTGGCACTACGCGTGCAGCCCGCACAAACTTATGGCTGTATGCCAACTCTAAAAATGTACTTTGTGTGGCCGCATAAAAAATCATGCGGTCACATCAAAATCCGTGCAGCCGCAAAACTCTCTGGTTATCAGCCAACTTAATCGAGATATTTTGTGCAGCCCGCACAACTCTCTAGACAGCAGTTCTTCTTACTTGCAAATCTCAGAATCAGTCCATCAATGATTTGATTTTTGCCCAAATTGTTCTACACATTTATGGATCACACCCTATTAAATACATAGATTGTCAAATACCTTAATTTCATATTATATCACTTAATTAGGACAATCATACATGACAATATACAATTCATAATTATATTACATATATGCTCAACTGTTTGATTATAATCCAACAGGAGGTCAAGCCAAAAGTCACTCAACTATTTAATATTCACAAAGAATTGTCTTTTTCGGATTTCGAACTTGTGCCATACGGAGAGCATTGCCTTTGCAAGTTAGATATTGCAACTTTTAAACCAAAATGATAAAATAAAAGGACTATGTAAAAAAATAAAATGGCTTACAGATTCATCATTCCCCCTCAAAGATACATTCTAGTATTCTATTCTAGTATTCTATTGGTCCCGGCAACTATCCCCTTTTAATTAAATTGTAAGTAATTAAGATTTTATTATTTAGTGCTAGCAATAAAATAGTTTGATTTTTAAAATAAGTTTGAGAGTTCATACAGTGTCTTTTAACTTATATTTATCCCTCGATAATTGATGAAATCATATAAAGATTCAGTTGTAAAAACCCCAGATGATTCTCATTGCCAAACAACCTCATCTTCATCATCAGAGAAGTATATACATTAATTGTGTCTTTTCAACCCTCAAAGAACTACCAGCCCCCTCCTTAAAAATAATTTTACTTTTTTTTAATACAGATTGAAAGTCAAGCTACCTAACTATTTAATATTCACATGCAATCTTCTTAAAAATAGTTTTATATTTTCATACATAAGAGACTTTATAAATCCTACGCACACAAATTTAACTTAAAAATGCTTGGGTGGTAGTGTAACACATACAAATACAAAAGATGAATGGAGGAAAGTTAGTACAAGTAAATACATTGTATTTTTATTTGCAGTGTAATTAATTTGTTGGGTTTATTTACTTAGTACAAGTTTACAACTTCGTGTGAAAAAATATAATGCATTTTTTAGTGTTGCGAGCATTTTCATAATCTCTTTCGAATAAAAAAGAACACTTTAAGGTGGATTAGCTTTTGCCAAACCTAATTTGTTTGCTGTAAAATATTTATTTCAGAAAAAAAAATTCAAATTACCAACCAATTGTATGAAGTTAATTTACGATTAAATAGTCATGAATTTACATGTTATGATGGATACATTAAAAATAAAGCTAATATAAATTGCCTGCCTCAATTTCAAATTCAAAATTCCTCCTAACACAAATTTCTGATCCGAGATGAAATCCAAAAAATAACTCTAGTACCATTTAATTTGCACGCAAAATTCACCAGTCAAATAACAAATACAAACCAATTTACTAATTTAGTGAATAGTTATGTCACATTTTTATAGTTTCACATAAAAGAATAGAAGCACTCTCTCAACAACCTACCTGACAAAAACCCTTGAAATGCTAATTTTTCCAAAAGCAAAATTGTTGATTGAATTTATCTAACTAAAAATAGTCATTTGGAAGCTGCAACTTTAATTTGAAATTTTTTTTGCTTAGAATTGGCGACACAATTATTTTTGAAGATGTTATCGTAACTTAAATCAATTAATTTAATTGTTTAGTTTCTCTGGATTCCCAAAATTGATGTTGAGGCAATGGCGACATGGAATATTCTTTGCATGATCCACTGAACACTCCCTGCGTAGATAAGTGCAAAGTTATTACCTTTTCCATTAGTTCTAAAACGAAGCAAGTATGAAATACTTCTATTACCAGTTCATAAGACATCATAAACGCACCCAAATCGTGATTGATATATGTTGAGACAAAGTTTCCGACAGTGCACAGACATAATTGAGCGCATCTATTATTAATTTAATCATGAATTTTATTACATAAAACATCATAATCCTAAATATTGTACAACAATGTCTTATTAGTACAGCAGCATTATACACGAAGAACTACAACTGTTTGATGTCTAACAAGAAATTTACAAGTGATCTGAACCATAACATTAACAACCCGTTAGAGAATAAATTGCAAATTCAACAAGCTAACCAAAGTAAGGCTACAAGATAATCTTCTAGAAGATTCCCACAAAGCATATCAGGAAAGAATATTAAACAACTGCTCTAATCACGTGGCCGAGCTAGCCATAGCGAGCTAAGAGCACGCAGCCGCGAGAAGTAATCATGTATTGAAAGAAGCGCACGTGCAGACTGACGGGTTGTCAGTCTCCGTATCATCTGTTGCAGCGTCTGTTGCCTCAAGTTGTCAGCCTAAAATACAGAAATACAGACTTTAAACATAAAAATAACCATCATATACAGAAATATAATCCGTCTGGATAAAATTTTCTGGAAAAGGGATTTGACGATCATCCGTTACTGTTAACTTTACAAGGCCACAGACACATTACTGCAGACTAAATTTTACATTTTCATATGGAGATCATGTTCAACGATTCAGATTCAGATCGACCAATATGCACTATGCTACTGTAGCCTCCTTTAAAAATTTGATTATAATATACTAAACCAAAATCCAGCATTAAAAGGTCCAAAAACCATTCATGGAAAGGGACGATGACGATTCTTATGTGATCGTGCTTGTGTACCTCGCGAAGGAAGCTTTCGAGGGTGCCGAGTTTTCCCATGGCCATGGCCATCTGTCCCATATAGTTGGCCACAATGCCCGAAGATCCAGAGGGGCCGAGTGATGCTGCCAGGGTCTCCGCTAGTGATTGTTGCAATGCCTCCATGCCTTGCGAGAGAGCATCTTCAGCTTGCTGAGAGGATTGCTGCAGGTTGCTAAGATTCAGCAGTTGCTGCTCCGTCAGCGGCTCCAGTTGGGTTGTCAGCAGCTGCATTTTTTTTTATTCAAGCAGTATTGGTAAAAATAATAGTCAGGTACATATATCCAATAAACTAGGGCACAATGAGATTTTCTTTCTTTAAATTTCAATTTGCGTTTGTTTGGATTTTGGCTGAATACTGAGTCACAACTTAGGCATACAAGAATTCCTTTATTCTAACTTCCGTAATAAAAAATTAAATTGAATTTTCAAGCTGTCAGCCACTGTCCAACACAACTGAAAATTCAATCACTTCAAATCTCACGTAAAATCTTAATCTTGTAATACTCATGTTGGTCCTAAATGGACTAGGTAAATACAGATCAAAATACTCAAGATTTTATTTATTTATTTACCTTTAGGAGCTCAGATGAACGGAATCCGCCGAGCCAGAGGAAGCAGCGCTCAGCTGGAGTCTTCCACATACCAGAAAGAATGTGAAACACATCCGCTTTTGCAGCTATGCTCTTCAGTCTAAAAATCTCGTCATAATGTGCCATTATGCCGTCAACAATGCTGCGCAGATCGGTGTCACCCGCATGTGCATTTACAGCAGCTCTCAACTCGTTTATTTGCTTGTTGTGCTCCTCTAGCCAGCGTGCATATTCAATGTCGAAAGTCATCGCCCCTACAGAAATATTTATGTTTTGCTTGTGAGTGTTGTTCGAACATCTCTAAACTGCCCAATGATACAAAGAGTTGCAATTTTAGCTTGTGTTACTGATATCTGTTCCCACCAGTACAAATTATCAAGTATGCAGTGTGAAAAAAAAATTCCCCTTTTTCCATATATTTCTGTTCAATTAAGCACATTTAAATAAAAAAAGTTTAACCTTTCAGTATTCAACATTTGGTGAAAAATGGACCAAATGCCAAACAAAACAAGGAGAGAAATTGTACTCACCATTACCACCCATGGAATGGGACTGATCAGAGGAACCTGAAATAAAAATACCCTGCAAAAAAGAAGCTCCTTGTTGATCAACAAATTTAAATCAAGACTGCAAAGGGAGATAATGAGGCCACACGATCATACCTGTTGGCGGGCCCGTTGAAGCTCCTGCTCTAGCTGAGCCAATTTAAGCTTACTACTCTCTAATTGTTGCACATATGCCTTTGAAAAAGAATAATTCATTGTTATATTAGAAATATATATTTACCCCTGGTTGCCTCATGCAATATTACTTGGTGAGCAAAAAACACTATATAAAGAATATAACTGGAAGTTTGTTAGTACCTTTTTTCTCAAGCGACTCTTTCTTGCAGCCTCACGATTTTGAGCGAGCCGCCGAAGTGTCTGCTACAGAACACATTTACAACACAAAATCCATGATTTACAAATATACAAAAAAATATATATATATATCGCAGGTAATAGTAGCACACTGTACCTTCTGGTCTAGATTTCTTTCTTTCGATCCACTTGAATTTGACAGCGTCATACCCTCCAACTGCATATTTATTTATAATAGTATTCAACTTGTGTGTTAGAACTACTAACAAAAGAATAACTGTGGAGGGAGAGGGAAAGGGGGCTAACCCGCTTGTCGTCTGTATCAACCGTTGAGGTGTCAGTTCTAGGGCTAGTATCTGCCATTGGAGACTTCTCTTGGATCAATATTTCAGAGTTAGTTAAATCAGTTGTTGTCAGAACCTGTCAAGTGGCACAAAAAAATTCAACTATATAGAGAATTTAGATTTGCTCCCAAAAGATAAAGTCAATCATTTAACAAACAAATGATACCTTGCGAAGAGATTCAAACTTGGACAGAAGAGAGAGATTGGCAGTACTAGCCTGACCACTTAAATTTGTGTTGAATTCGTTACCTAAAGATGAAACAGTTTGAATTTTAGATAACCAAATTATTGTATAACTAATTGAAATTTGGTTTTCCCAAGTAAAAAGAAAATGACCCAAGTACCTGTGCTTGGACTGATGTCAGCAGAACTATCGATTTGAAAACCAATAGATTGACCAAATGCTTGAAGTTCAGCTATTCTAGGGTTTTGCATGCTAGTACCATCTGTGCCCCTAGAGACAGAGAACAACCAGCATGAATCAAAACTAAGATAAATACAAATTAATATATTTATAGATAGTTTGCCACCTCGTTCGAATGAACAAAAAGGAAAAACTTACTATATAGAGAGATGATGTAAATGTATGTTCTCAAATCTCAAATCAACAAATAGACATAAACCGAGACACTAATTAACCAATGAAGATCATACTTCATGATCCTTGAAGTTCGGTCATATAGTTTCACTCTTTTGATGAAAATAATGGTTTAACATGGAGAACTATCAATTTTAAAAATATATGCGTTATGTTACCATCTAACTATTCAAGCAAAATCTCTTTTATAAGATGGTACAAGAGGCTTGTCCCTCCCAAATGATCAACCTTTTTTTTTTTTATAACATATTACAGCAGATTTGTTCGTTCCAAAAGATCATAATATTTTCTTTTTACCAGCAAGTAGTGTATTATGCAAGCTAAAAGAGACGTACTACAATATCTAACATTTTTTTTTGACTCGCTAAACCTCGAGATTCACGACCTTTAAACTAAACCTCTAAAAAATAACAATCAATCAAAAACAACGGATGAAAAAAAAGGAAAATTTCGAGACTTACTGAGTTCGATCCAGCGAAGAAGGAAAGCTCGGCATCCCGCCCCATACACCAACCACGGGAAATATTTCACCTCCAATTTCAGATTATTCTCAAAGTTTCTACAAAACCAAATAAAACGCTCTCTTGTTGGCCCTCCAATACGAGTTCCTAACCTTTGCTTTTTTCCCACAAAAAAAAACAGAGCTGAGAAAGAAGTCAAACAAGACACTACTCTCTCTCACACTTGCGCCGTACGCTAGCTACTTGATCCTATAGCAAAAATCAAACCCTAGAATTTTTGGGCGGGTTGGGAGAGCGGAGGTGACGAAATTTCTAGGAGGTTTGGTACGATTGGAAGAAAGGAGAGAAGTGAGGGAGAAGAAATGGAGGCGGCCTCAACTCTGGTCAGTGGTCAGCACCGAGAATCTAGTTGAGTTCATCTGTAACGACATCTCTGTAGTCATATTTGTAGAAGGTCACTGTTATGAGAATAGTTTGGGTGAACTTGTACTAGTTATCCGTCGCTATATTGTTGATAGATGATGCGTTACAGACGTACAAGACTTGCTCTAGTCTCCTACTCTCCTGCCACGACTTTGCGTCCTTTCTGAACTTCTATTTGGATACACCGGGAGTATCTTCGTACAAAGTTGACTTTTTTTTTTTCTAGAAAGTTCATGGATTAATAAACAGCAGTATTTTAGCATTTTAGGCAGGAACCATTTCAAACTGTTTCAAGCACTTCTTCTGTAATAATGCAAAGTGTAGAGTAGAATCAGGGTGTTCTTAAGTTCATCAAAAGATCACAACAAAAATGCTGTTAAAGTTGATACATATATTAAAAAAAGTCAACAAAAGACCATCTCGGATTTTAATTAATGTTTTAAGTTGAAAATAGTAGAAAGATGACATCCCGACCATGAAAAAGATCAGAGTCCGAATCTGCTGCGATCCTGGATGGGATCGCAGGATCCTAAAATTCCGAATCAACGGTTCAAATTTTTCTGTGCGCGGATCTCGAAAACACTTTGAAAAAGTAAATTTTCATGCACGCATCACGAAAAAAACCAACAGCTGAGATTCGGGATCGCAGGGTCCTGCGATTCCCGAGAATCACAGCAGATTTATTTTCAAAAGATCAACCTGCTAGAATTAATTATTAATTAATTATTAGGGTTAGGGAGACGAGTCCGGATCCCCTAAAGTAACTCAATCTTTGGGTTTTGGATCGAAACTGTCCGATTCGAATTCGTCGTCGGAATGTGTGCATTCACTTTGTGAATGGATTTTCACGGATTCAAATCGAACGGTCCCGATCTAAAATCCAAAAGTTGAAGTTGGGTTACTTCACTGGATCCGAATTCTAGGGAGACTGGCCTTTTCAGTGGTACTTGAGATTTTGTTGTACTTTAGCCGACTCGGCATCGATATCACAAAATTACATGTATTTATTTTGTGTTTTCGACAGGTTATCGGCATTTTCCTCCATAACTAATTTGATATGAATTAAAACTTTGACACCGTAAAGATTAAAACGGTAAATTACTTATAAAGATTATTCATGCAATTTACTCTAATACAAAATAAGGTGCCAATTTTCTTTCTCGCGATATAAAACAATTTTTTTAGGAAGAAAGTTATAAAATTGTTGGTTACTCAAAAATCGAGAGTTCGATTCCCTCTCACACTTCACACTTCTGTGAAGATTTCCAAAAAAAAAAAGGGATAAAAAACGATTGTTGTATTGTGTAGGATCTATTTTTGTTTGATCCGAGAGCAACGATTGGGAAATTAACAGTTAACTGTTCAGAATGGCAGCCGACATTTTTAATAATACCCCAAGTTAATTAAAGATTAATAAAAATACCCACGGTTCCCGAAAATTTTTAAAAATACCCAAACCGGCCATTTAATGGCCGGTACCGAATTAATTGCCCAACCGGCCATTTAATGGCCGGTACTGAATTTTTTTTTTTTTTTTTTTTTTTTTTTAGAGAAAAATAGCTAAAATACTGAAATCTAACACTAAAAAATCGAATTGTTTTGTTAAATATTTGTTAGATTACTTTTTTCATAGCATATTTATACTAAAATACACTATGAATAGGGCCGATTTTGTGCTAAAATATGCAAAATCTGAGATTTTTATTTTTACCCAAAACAGAAAATATATATAAAATAGAAAACATATATAAAAGATACAGAAAATATATATAAAAGATACATCAAAGACCTTAAAAACTTTAAAATTATAAAAAAAGGTCCAAAAGTCCATGAAGGAAGACTCGGATCGTGAATCTGAGCCCGCAAAATGGGTGAAACGGATCATAGATCCGTTTCAGAACCATTTTTGGGCTGTGGAGTTCCTGTCAAAATTTCAGCCCGATCCGACGGACGGATCAAAAGTTACGCTCCTTTTCATGAAGCATGCACAGGCCCATATTGCATCATTTCCGATTAAGATTTTCATTTCTATTCTTCAATCTACGTAGCTCAGTAAATTACCGTATTTTAGCATAATTCTACATAATTATTGTAATTTTAGCATTTTAGTAAATTTACTGTATTTTAGCATAATTATTGTAATTTACCGTATTTTAGCACAAAATCGGCTCTATTCGTAACGTATTTTCTAACAAATATTTAACAAAACAATTCGATTTTTTAGATTTCAGTATTTTAGCTATTTGTCTCTTAAAAAAATTTAACATAATTTAAAGTAATTTAGTGTCAATCAGCATAAATTAACATAATTTCAAGTAATTTAGCGTATTTTAGTATAAATATGTTATCAAAAAAGTAATCTAACAAATATTTAAAAAAATAATTCGATTTTTTAGTCTTAGATTTCAGCATTTTATCTATTTATCTAAAAAAAAAAAAAAATTAAATGGGGGACCGGCCATTAAATGGCCGGTTCCCCTCTTTAATTAAAAAATAAATAAAAATTGCGGGACCGGCCATTAAATGGCCGGTTTGGGTATTTTTAAAATTTTTCGGAAACCGTGGGCATTTTTATTAATCTGTAATTAATTTGGGGTATTTTTAAAAATGTCGGGAATGGCAGCTAATTCAAATTTTAATTAAAATAACTGAACATATAGGAGTTAGCAGCTATTTAAAGTTTTAAACAACCAATCATCCATTTAAATACGGAATATGGTTCGAAATAACTCACTAACATGAATTAGTGTCATTCCTCAATGACTCAAATTAACATATCCAAAGTTTATCTCTGTATGAAAAAAAAATATATAGTATGCAAAATTTATGTAAAATATTCAGATAAATATGAAGCATGTTTAATTTTGTAAACATAGTTTATAGATCAATAATAATTTTTTATAGAAAGTCTGTGTAGGCAATAACAATTATTCCTATTAATGACCGGTTCATAGATCCCTTGCCGACATTTTTATTAATACCCTAAAAATATATATATATATCAAATCTGCCCTCATTTGAAATTTTTTTCTAAAAATGCCCTAACCGCCCAAATAACGGGCGGTTCACTCTACCCACCAAACCGCCCAGTGAAGGGGCGGTTAGCTTGCTCCACCCAACCGCCTAGCCACTGGGCGGTTCACACGAATTTTTTTTTTTTTTTAAAGCTGCTGGTTCCCTCCCCCCCCTCTAACCCTACCCGCCCCCCCACCATTTCTCCTACCCGACCCGACAGCCACCCCAGCGCCCCCCCCGCCCAGCCCCGCCCAGCCCCGGCCTCCCCTCTACCCGGCCACCCTACCCCCGGCCTCCCCTCCCCCGCCCCCTACCCGGTCTCTCCTCCTCTCTACCCGGCCGCCCCTCCCCTCCCCCACCCCCGCCACCACCACCCCCCACCCGAACCAGCCCCCCCACCTCAGCCCCTCTCTCCCTCTCTCGGCCAACTTTCTCTCGATCGAATTTTTTCAGGTACGTTTACGTAAATTATTAATTTATTTTTTGTTGAATTAAGAGGGTTTAGTTTAGACATTGAACTGCCGTGTGCGGGTTGTTGATTTTCCCCGACGCGAGTAAGTTGATAAAATTAGGGTTTTAGGTTTCTGTTTAGAAATTGAATTGTCGTGTACGGGTTGTTGATTTTCCCGACGCGAGTAAGTTGATAAAATTAGGGTTTTAGGTTTCTGTTTAGAAATTGAATTGCCGTGTACGGGTTGTTGATTTTCCCGACGCGAGTAAGTTGATAAAATTAGGGTTTTAGGTTTCTGTTTAGAAATTGAATTGCCGTGTACGGGTTGTTGATTTTCCCGACGCGAGTAAGTTGATAAAAACTAGGGTTTAGGGTTTAGTTTATAAATTAAATTACGGTTTATTTAGGGTTTAGGGTTTAATTTGTGAAATTTAAGTTACTTGAAAATTGTGCACTTCAGATACTATGGAGAGGGGCGGTAGTTCGTCCAGCATCGAGGCTCCCAGTGCATCCGGTGCAGAGGCTCTCGGTGTAGACCACGCTACACATGCAGCTGATACATTCAGCCCTCTTCTGTGGATTCCACACGTTCAGCACAGGGTCGCGCTCGCATCTATTGAGGTACGTTGGTTTTTAAGCAATTTAATTCAAATTACAGATTTTTAATATGGCATATAGTAAGTCACTTAGACTGAAATCATTGTTAAATACAGGACGAGACGATGTTGACCGTGAGACATCGCACCTCCGAGATACCGTATGTTGGCCATCCTCTGATGGAGCAGTGCATTATGCATCTCGGATTGTATCAGCTCGCTACCATGCCTCAGGGTCAGATCAACCAGGCTCTGATGAGCGGGCTCGCGGAGAGATGGCGACCGGAGACTCATTCGTTCCACCTACCCTTTGGGGAGATGACCGTGACCCTAGCAGATGTGAGCACTCTATGGGGTCTGCTGATCGACGGGGAGCCTATTAGCGGTGTCTCCGACAGTCCACTTCACGTGGGGATGATACGGCAGCTTCTGGGGGTAGAGGATCCAAAGACGCTGCAGAAGAAGAAGAAGAGGAAGGATGATGAGGAGTTCCGGTATTCGGGGTACTGCATTAGCCTAGCGTCACTCCGTGATCACTTTTTCCTGCATCAGATCACAGCCGAGACCACTGATCTGGAGGCCGTCAGGAGGTAATAATTGAGAATCTTGAAATTAAAATATGTTACGAACTCAACAGTGAAAATCATTAAATTTATCTTTACTATTTTATATTTTTAGGTATGTGAGGGCCTTTGTGCTGGATCTCTGTGGCAGCGTCATGTTCGTGAACTCCAGCGGTGACGCGGTTCCGATTATGTTCCTCTCTCTACTGACAGAAATTGAGAAGCCATCGAACTGGAACTTGGGCGGAGCTGTGATCGCCCACTTATACCGGAGCCTGTGCCATGCTTGCTTGGTAAGTTTTCACAAATATTTCGGAATTTAAATTACAATAATCACCAACATATTCACCTCATTGGCATGTTGCATGACAGTGGGGAGAACATAAACTGGCGCGAGATAGCGCCCACACCATTAGATCCGGATCAGCCCAGAGTCGCTATCTACGCTGATGAGATGCCGCCACCTCCTCCAGGTAATTTGATTTTGTTGTACACAGTCATTTCTCGTTAAAAAAAACTATTCTCATTAATTTGTCTTCAATTATGCAGTGGATGAATCAGGTTGGGGCTTCCACGAATGGGTGTTGAATAATAATGCGTGGAGCGCTTACTACAATGAATATGGAGTTCCGGTGCAGGTTGGGCAGGTAGTAAAAATTTATTATTTATTCAACTTACTACTTATTTGTATGTAGCAAAACTAACATTGTTTTCATTAAGGGTGGAGCTCCCCCACGACATTCCACTCCGGAGTTCACTATGGCTGACCTTACCGGAGATTATGCCGGGGATGAGAGACTGAGCCTCCACATACCACGATATCCGGAGGCCAGTGGGAGTGGAGCACAGCATGCAGATGCCTATGCATCTGCTATATTTGGCACACCGCCTCCTCCGCCTACGTATCCATCAACCTGGGAGCCATGGGAGGTGCCTACTATGCCGCCCATCTCCCCATTGGTGGAGGATCCATGGGCCGAGGCGGATACAGCCGCACAGGAGGAGGAGGTTCACGTCAGGCGTGTACAGCCCCCCAGGGACCGTCATCCACCTCGTAGGTTGGATCTCTCTGGTCGTCGCCCTCGCCCTCGCCGTTAGGTTTTTTTTATATTTTGTAGTTTGATAGGTTTCTACTATTGTGTATTCGATCTGGACTGTTTTGCATGAGTTGTGGACATTTATTTTACGTAGTTTGGATTTTTTTTATGTGGACTTACGATTTAGATTACATATTTTTCACTGTTTACCACGTTAGCCAAATCGACAATCAGTACAACAGCCGTATAACCGCATCAAAACTCAACTCACTTTTATTGAAAATTACAATAAAAAAAATTAAGCACTTTCCTTCATTTTTATATAAAATCTACAATAAAAAAATATATATCAATATATATTTCCTTACAATAATATATATCTTAGTAAACCAAAATATATCTTAAACAATATATACATCTTAAAAAAATATATACCAATATATATTTCCTTATAAATATATATATCTTAACAATATATACATTTACTTATAAATATATATATATCTTAAAAAAGAAAAATATATCTTAACAATATATACATCAAAAAATATATATACATCAATATACATTTCCTTATAAAAATATATACCTTAACAAACAACAATAAATCTTAAAAATATATAAAATCTGAAAAAAAAAACAAAATACTGAACCGCCCCACCTCTGGGCGGTTGTCTGGAGGAAGTGGACCGCCCAGAAAGAGGGTGGTTTTCTAGCACCAGTGGACCGCCCCGTTATGGGGCGGTTAGGACATTTTTTAATTTTTTTTCAAACTGAGGACATTTTTAATATTTTTTTTTAGGGTATTAATAAAAATCTCGGGATCCCTTGTTAGCCGGGTTTTTTTTTTTCCGAGGAGTAAGTAGCTTCGTAGACAATTTTTTTTTTTTTTTGACATCCTCACTTTTCAAAGATCTCATGCAGACATTGAAAAAACCGAAAACTCAACACCAGACGGATCCGTATCCTCTGCATTAACTCGAGAGGGAATCTTTTCAGTTAATAAATTTCAACTTTGTGATTTTAAATTGAGTTAATTCAGCTTGTGTCTATAACATAGGAAGCTTTTTAATATTAGCGTAGACAGGGGCGGATGTAGGATTTTGATAAGGATGGGGCAAAAAATTATTGAATCGGATTTAAATAAATAATCGGGTCCAAACCCATTAGATAATCGGATATTAGATAAAACATGATAACAAAAACAACAAAAATAGTATTATAACACAATCTACTCCATAAAATTTAGATAATCAACTACAGGGTAGGGCAATATTAATTTCTAGGGTACGGCAAAGATCCAAAACCCAGTATTTGTAAATTAGTTTTGAATTTTCAGGATAGAATAGGTGCTCTACCCTGCGCTACAGTAAATCCGCCCCTGAGCGTAGATTTAGTTTGCATGAATCTTGAAACAAATTGAGCTGAGATTCATTCACTCAAAAGAGAATCTCTTGAGTTAATGCAGAGGATATGAATTCACACCAGACGCCAGTTATGCCATAAAATATTAATAAAATATTTTCATTTGCGTACTGAGAAGATCAGTCGGTTCAAAAGGCTGGTTCTCATCTAGTAAAAGTCGCCTAAATATTGTATTGGCAGGGATAAGTGTTTTATATAGATTGATGAAGTAATGATGACTAGGATCAGAGTTTCCTATGGCGCTTCTTGAGTAACGGTTCTTCTAATTATTAGATCTGTCATGCACTCACTCATGCTGTGAGACTATACTACACCGTTAGCAACACAAAGAGGCGGTACAAAGAATCTTGGATATATGAGGTGCGTGTTTATCCGTCCGTCTTTTTTGTTTAAAAAAAAGAAGGCAGCAGTGGCAAGATCTTACCAATTTTCATTGACACTACAGGCAGCAGTGGCAAGATCACACTCCTCAAAAAAAGAAAAAAATTTCATTGACAGAAAGTTTCAGTAACGACACTACAGGCAGTACGTCACCCAACGACTAGAGTATTTGGTTGGGTTAGAAGAATTTTTTTTATAAATCATAATTAAAATTTTGTTTTTTATGAAATCAATATGATTATTTTTTTTTTTACAAAAATCATAAGAACCGAATTTTTTTTTATTATTCCGGACCGAAATAGCATTTTGGTCCGGTTCTCTTTTTAAATTTTCTGTGGTACTGATTTTACAAGTTTTCATATGAGCCCCGCAGAAATGACATTTCGGTTCTTATGATTTTTGTAAAAAAAATAAAATAATCATGTTGGTTTCGTAAAAAAAATTAATTAATTATGGTATATAAAAAAAATTCTGGGTTGAAAATAGACTATTTTTAAAATTAAACTATTCAGAACAGGCTATTCGATCTTTGGTTGTGTTAAAATAGCTATAATAGGTAATTCAAACTTTTTATCTTACTATAATAGGTTATTCTTAAGAATTTTGAAATTTAGCTATTCTAATAAGACAAATAGCAACTATTATTGATTTGACTATTCTAGCTATTATTGTTTTACAATCAAACATACCCTGACAGTACAGACAGGGCTTGAAAACCTGGAATGAGAATTTGAAGGTCTCAGCAAGACAGCAAACGAGCATAAAAAAAGAAGAAGAAGAAGAAAAGATAAACAAAAGTACCTTACCCGGCTGGCCAGCCTCATCAAGCATAACCGGATTGCATATTTTATTCCTTTTAATTTATATTCAGTATACACATATAATTTATCCGATATGTATCGTAATTGTTGTATTGATACCCGTATCGTATCACCCGATATCCGTATCATGTTGAAAATTTCAGTATTGCCGTATTTCGTATTGTATCGTATCCGATACGACACCCATACCCATATCCATGCAACATAAATTGAAGATCAAGCCACTCAATTATTTAATATTCACAAAAAAAATTCCGTTCAAATTTCGAACCTGAAATCTTTTTGTAAAAGATCGTTATGTTTGCCACTAGAACTTAGTTCTCAGTATACGCATATATAATTATATTTTATTTTCTTAAAGAAAGCAAATTCTGATTCACAGGTTTTCATTTCTATATTTTTTTTATTGTACCTAATTTAAAAATTAATAATATCTAAGCTAAATGTTAAAAACATGTCGTTAATTAGTAACTGGACGAATATATTTATCGATAATATAGTGTTCTAATTAAGGAGAGCTAGCGGCCAAATTTGTCAGAATAATTTTTTTTTAGTATTAACAGATATGGCGTTTTAACTAAAGTACATTTGTTCAATAAATATATAAATCATCTATAAACATATAATTATTTGTTACTAAGAACTTTTTATAAATTTGAAGTTGCTATAGTATGGCAACTTAATTAGTCCATTTAAAAATTAAGTAATCTTGTTTAATATTTGAATAATCATAAGTTCATAACTAATATTCAGTGAGTTATCATAGTAACTGAATATGTCTATAGATAAACAGTGTATGTACTACTTGTTCCGGTGCTTCAGTTGGGTACACTCCAACAATAAAATCAAGATGATTTTTAATCTTTATAATAAAATCACATTTACTATGGTCTTCTGTCTATTAATTTGCCCTTTTTTTTCGGGTTGTATTGAGGTCAAGCCACCCAAGACACTTTATTTCAACTTTTGCAACAAATGATTTCTCCCATCTGGTTTCAAACTCATGACATTTCACATAAGAGACATGTGCCTTTGCTACTAGAATAAAAGCTGGTTCTTCTGTGCTATGTTGTTTTGTTTTCAATTGTAATTAACCAAGTGTTCATTTTAGTAGTGGATTCCTTTTGTTATTTTGTTCATAAAAGGAGATAGTCTTTTTTAATGTATTCGAGTCATCTAAATTAAAATACGTTTGATCATATTTTCAAATCAGAAAATTTAGAGAGGAAAAATAAAATTATTTTCCCTGCCCAGAAATAATAGCAGACTAGAACATATAGTACGTAATTACGTATATATTGTTCTTCTGTCATTTGGTTGTTGTCTATTGTGGTTCATTCGTTGGTGATGCCCAAGATCGAATCTCGACAGTTCCGGTGTGACAGGTTGATGTTGAATGGAAAGTTACCGATCCAATTTTTTGGTCTTATTTGTATATCTAATTTGATAATAACAACGGGGGTGTAGCTCATATGGTAGAGCGCTCGCTTCGCATGCGAGAGGCACGGGGTTCGATTCCCCGCACCTCCATTTACAAAAAATATTTTAATTACTAACTTCTCCTTATTCCTTTTATTTCGTTTTAAACACCGAGGACGCAACAACAGCAGTGGAAATTTAAGCGTGCTTATAGTTTGCTTTTTAAGACAAAGTTGTCATGTCATTCAAATTTAAATATCTATGTAACTTTTTAAGCGAAATTTAACCACAAAACCTCATGAAGAGCTAGCTACCTTTGTTATTATGCCAAATTATGCTTTCAGTTTATATCTAGCACAATCCAATAAATTTACCAACAATAATTTTCCTGAAGATTGTATTGCTCATCCTTCTCTGCCACTCCATGTTTATATAATTTATATACTTTCAAAATCAAATTACTGTTAAAAAAGAGCAATAACTACATAACACAGAAATCTCGACACAGCAATGGATAGAACAGAAACAAAAATTACATTCATCTACTACAAAATTCTCCAAGTGCATGAACCGTCTACGGGTAAAAAAAAAAACACCTCTCCCTTTTTCTGTCAACCTAATGTATAGATCTTTCAGTAAGTTGGTACAGAAGAGTCAGCCTTGAGAGAGTATGCATGAATCCCTCCTGTTAGATTGAAAACTCTCTTGAATCCCTAAAACAAACAAACAAAACAAAATTACCTCATCAGACCAATCTTCTAAGAAGAACTTATTTGAATGTTAAACGGCACTTGATTTAGGCATAGTGCCAACCTAAATAGTAAATATCATAATGTTGGAAAAAAATTCTACCTGTGACTGCAACCAATTGGCCACTTGCATTGACCTCACGCCATGGTGGCACTACAAAAATACAAAATTAGTGACACTTTCATCAAAATTGAGCACTAAAGGAAAACTTGCTTGTTTAATTTTGTAATAAGTACTAACCAGAACATATGTATCCTTCTCAGGGTCAAACTCATCAGTTATAACAGGCCCCCATGTACCGAACTGTCTGAGAGGTAAGATCTTAAAACCAGGCAGAGAGGCTTGATCTCTTTAAAACAAATCATAAAATGTTAATAAAATAGTTCCCAAAGAAGAAATAAATAAAGAACAAATATCATTATTTAACAGGATATCTAAAAGTACAATAGAATTAATCTAGATCTAAAAGTAGTCTGCATGTCATTTGCAAATCTGAGAAATACTAGGTTTAAGCAAATATCAGAAAATTTAGGTTGGGAAATATGAATCAATTCAGACTATTAATAGAGCTTACACTTCCTGAGGTTCTCTCACATCAATCAATTGAGCCTCTTCCAGAAATCCAGGGTCTTGCAATTTAGCATGAAGCTTCTCCGGTGCAATTTCTTCAAGCACACACTCATCCCTACAATAAAATAAAAATGTATTTAAAATGAGTATAGAAAGGTAATTAATTAATTAATCTGTAAAAGTACCTTTCAGAAAGCACTTGCAAAAGATGCCATCCAAATTTCGTCTTGCACCGCACCACCTTCTCTAGAGGAGCTGTAAATGCTGCTTCCTCAAATTCTGCTACCTGAACAAATTTCAGAAATATAAAATGTATCTAAAACAAGAAAAAAAAAAACAAATCAGTAGAGAAACCCACAGTTTGGCCTCTTCGGATCCAGCCTAGCATCCCGCCATTTTCTTTTGATGGACAGATTGAATGCTCTAGAGCCAAGTCGCTCAAATCAACTCCTGAGAAAGTATAGAAACAGAATGATATTTGTGTCAACTATATAAAGAAGAACTGATAAAATCTTTCAATAAAAAAGAAGGCTCTGCAGCTAGCAGTTTCAGATTAACTTAACCAATGATACTGATAACAAGTGTGTGTGTGTGTGGAAGCGGTGGGGGTTGTATGGTAGTAAAGCTAAGGTCATGTTGTCAACATTTTATATCATTTACAATTACAGTACTCCAAAAAAGTGAATTTGTATCACCTAAGGTAACAGAATATTTCTGTTTGGATCTGGACCGTCCAATCAGAATACGCATGACTATTAAAGTGGCTCCGTGCATTCCACCTCGGGCCGGATTTGGCCGGATTCCGATCGGACGGCCGTGACCCAAACAAAAATATTCTGTTACCTCAGAGGATATGGATTCCAAAAAAGTTGGGTGCTTGTTCTGCGTATCACACATGCAGGTTTCATAAAAGCACACAATACTGCATTTATTTTCAAAGAAAAATCCAATAAATATTAAAAGAAGTTAAGAGCAAAAAAAAACCTCTTGCAATTTTCTCTTGCAATTCAATTAAAAGCTTGAGATCACTTTCATTGACTAATAGATGCTGAACTAATACCTCCTTGTTCTCTCTCACACTTCTTTCAGAACTGAAGGATACTATTCGAAAGAAAAGTTGAAAAAATTAAAAAAAAATGTCAGTACACATGACAGTATGATGCTAGTGTAAATAATTTTGGATTTAATTATTTTCTTCTCAATCTAACCATTAATCTTCTCTATTATTGACCCTCGAAAAACACTCTTCACTCTTATTTTTTTTTCCTCAAAACAAATGATAGAAGATGAGTTTTTTTTTCGTCAACATATAAGTTATATAACCCAATTGAAGGATGAAATGATTGGATGGGGTAAACATTTGGCCCATAAAGTCTAACAATTAGGTCAGTACCAGTTAATCCTATTTAAGTTGATTTCATTGCCCTTTTCTCACTTCATTTAGATAATATAACTGAACAAGGCATACATGCATAAGTTTACTCTACATGACAAAGTTAAAATAGAATAGAGAAACTCTACCTCTACCAAGGGGCCTTCTGTGGTTATCCACAGATTGGCCCCACATAAGAGCAGGAGAAGAAGGCAGCAATGAATTGAGTCGATTTGAAACCATGGGTGTGAAAGCTGGAGGCTTTGAGAGAGATGAAACAAAACGAGAGCGAGACAAGGGGGGAAATTGTGCTCTCAGATTGGATAGTAAAATTGAAGGAGAAGAGAGAGATTTGGGGCTTAATCGTGTCATAATCAGGGGAAAATGTAGTGTGCTGTGAAGCAACTAGAAGAAGAACGAACCTTGTTCTCTTTGAAGAGCAAGCAAGAAAAAATAACAAGAAAAAAAAATGGAAGGATTGAGGGATAGACTCGATGGGTGATCGGTGAAATAGGTGAAATCCGAAGCCCATTAAAATTGGTGAATCGAAAGCCCATTTAAAATAGGTGAAATACGAAGCCCATTAAAATAGGTGAATCGAAAGCCCATTTAAATATGAGGTTTAGACTATCACTTCTGGGCCTCCTGTATCTTAATTATAAAGATCGACAAGTAAAAAATAATCATATCTTGTTATTGTTTTCTATACGCTTCTGTACTTGTTCAGCCGGAGAGAAATCTAAGTTTTCTTAACGCTAGTTGACCTCTTAATTTATGTTCATCTTTAGATTGTTCCTTAAGACTTTAAGGGCCCCTTAAAAAAGATGATTCATCAATCATATAATATTTCACTTTTCATATATTTTTTATTTAAATACATACTACAATCTTAATAATTTTTATTTGCAGAAGACGAACTCCTTGGCGGAATTAAATTTTAAGTGGGGTTAAGGAGCACTTATTCGGTACGTTGGATTAAGAAAATGTGCCAAGGAGACGAGAAAAAGTAATAAAGAGGCTTAATCTAATACAATTGATGTCTTAAGAATTCATTAAAAAAAAACACTAAGAAATCTAAAAGACCCTTCATTCCTTTTTATAGGTGTTTCTCTTGAACATCTCAATAAGAAGTAATAGATGGCGACAAACATGAAAACATTAAAACTTACATACATTTTTCAATTATTAATTCATCAGAGGTACTCATTAATTGAGTTTAAACATTAAATTTACCTACAATATTTCCGCATGACTAAAAGTAAATTAGAGGGAACTTGTTCTGTTTTCTTTTTCTTTTATTCGATGTTGGGAATTAAATCCGTGTCTAATATTTATAAGAAACTTTTCATTTGAATTTTGAATCTGCAATCTCTTAAATGAAAAATATTGTCTTTTACCACTAAATCAAGACTAGTTTTTAAATTTTTTTAATGTTGCCTATATACTCAGGCACTGTGGTGGACCCTATTCCACTTGACCAAGGCAGGTTCCATTCCGGTCAATACAAAGGACCATGTTCACCTATGGACTTCAAAATCGCTGCCAACTACTCTCTGGGAAATTGCCTGGGCAGCGTGCCTTTGGGCCTTGTGGCGTGAGAGAAATAGAAGGATCTTCTCCCAAAAAACAAAAACGGTTCTCACCTTAGCAAGAGAAACAGCCTTTGAGGTGCTACAATGGCAACAGTACTGCTGAGTCATATATAGCACGGGTGAAATGTATAGCGAGTGTCGGGAATAAATTGTCATGTACTTAATTTCCTTTCAGTATTGAGAACGGGTACATTTCTGGCCCTGTAAATATTTTTTTATCAATGAAAATTGTAAGATGGCTACCCTAAAAAAAAAATCTTTCAATGTTATATTAATTCTATCATTGTAAATTCAATTTTTCAAATGTAATTAGCATTTTCGTTATAAGTAGAGAAATTCATTTTTTTGTTTTCAAGCATAAAATTAGAATAAAAGTACTTAAACTACTTTCAGCACGGTCACTAGATTTTGAAACAATTTCTTATTTGTTGTTTCTCATTTGTTTTCTATTTATTTTTAACTGAAGTGTTATCATAAAATCATTATTCACCTCCAAACGGTCATTAAATTTCAAAACCATTTCTTATTTGTTGTTTCTCGTAATTATTATTATTTTTTTGAAAACTTGGTAGAGACTACTAAGATTGAATTAATAAGAGTGTTTACAACTACAATTCCTACATTATTAGCATCAATGCCCCTGTTTACATCTTCTCTCTGCCTTCCACAATAGCGCAATCACAATCGTGCATCTTCTCTTGTTCTGTTCGCCACAAGCTAAGCCGATAGTTTTGAGTTCCTGAACTAAAATGTTACTGCTAAATCATCCACCGTCAGTACGGTCAAAGAGGCTGTTAAACATCCTTTTGCCATGTCTATAGATTGATTCTTGACCATCTCTTTCACACATAATAAATCTCATAATTTAGGATTTGCATGATGATTTTAAGTTGCTCGGAGATTTTGGGGAATTTTCACACCATGTCGGAGAAATTTAATCAAGACAAACAATTTGATAACAAGCCAACAAGGTGATAATAACGACCTGAAAAGAACATTCTTAGATCAAATGAAGAAGGGTTCTAAATTTCTCTAAAACAACTATTCCAACTTGCTGGTTCTTTAGTCTACACTGTAGACTATTAATTGATTCCAATTTTTCAATTTTTTGTCGCATTTAAGCTGCTAATGTACAGAATAGGATTCTACCGTAAGAGGTCTGATTTTCTTTGATTATGCAAACTGAGCTTAAAAAGGGAGTCCGGATCCCCTAAAATAACCCAATCTTTGAGTTTTAGATTGAGACCGTCTGATTCGAATTCGTCATCGAGATGTGTGCGCTCACTTCGGACATAGCTTTTCGCGGATTCGAATCGGACGGTCCCGATCTAAAACCCAAAAGTTGGGTTACTTCACTAGATCCGAATTCTTAAAAAGGCGGGTATGTATATCATCATAGACTGTCTAATTCAGAATTTCAAATTCTTGAGGTCAAACCCGAAACGTGATAAATTATATGATATGTTCACACTGTGAATGGAGGTCAAATTTACTGTATCCATAACATTTTATTTTAAACTATATAAAAAATGTATATCACAGAAATTTATAAAGCGGAATTTTTTAATATTCTCTTTTTTTCTGGTTGGAATTTTTTAATATTTCAATGTATCTATTATCATAAATTTTGAAGTACCATATTGCTTTTATTAAACTTCCGTATTACAACTTAGATTTTAACCGTAATATATCTCTGACAATTTAGCTCTGTAATTTAGCTTTTCAAATTACCCCACTTTAAATATTCACAAATAATCGTTCATTCGAATTTAGCTTTGTATTATGTAAAATTACCGCTAAAAGCTTTAAATTATTCTTATGATGGTAATGGCCCTCACAAAAATTTAGAGTGCAACATTGGTATAATGGTATGATGATTAGTTATTTTTGGTGTTCATTCAGTTATAAATAATAAAAATATTAACATAAAATCGGTCATGTCATTTATGTTAACTAGCTCCGATAACGTCATGTTATCTGACATTTGCAAGGGCGGATCTAGGATTTTCGTTGGAGGGACAAAAAAATATCAAATTGGGTTTAAAAACCTAATCGGATTTAAATCCATTAACTAATTGGGTATTCGATAAAAAATAATGTTTTAACTTATACTTTCCAATGCTTTGACTTGTAATTTCTGATGCTCTAACTTATAATTCTAATTACCAATCAAAATTCAACAAATTTATTTCAATTTTAACCTTAAATTTAACCCGAATTACAAATTAAACGTCCAGCGGGGACAAAAAAAATTCCAGGAGGGGGCAAAATATGTCGAGACCGATAAATCTTCACTAAAACTCAAAATCAAAGGCGGGACAGTTGTCCCCGGAACACTCTGGGTCCACTCTTGAACACTCAAAATTAAACTAGATACCATCAATTCATCAAATATTAAAGACACTGCTCATGAACCTTCTTTTGTTTTTGTTTTTGTTTTTGAGAAAGCCTCATGAACCTTCTTTTGTCATCATGTATGTCTCATGCATTCTCTTAATTGGAACATATATATGTCCCTTTTATCTCGGTATCAATTTAGGATTTTTTCCGGGGACTATATACATCACCATTGACACTGCTCCCTCAACTAGCACCAAAAGGTCCCCTTTCATAATTCCATTTCATTTTCATATTTTTTTTCCTCAAGTTTTTCTTTGCTATTTATTTCTAAGTTTTCAGAGTCTTTAAGATTAGTCTTCAATTAATCCTGGCCCACGGGCTTGGCTTTGACCCTCAGAAAAGTTAATCCACAAGGTTTTGAATTTTGAAAATTTTAAAAAAATATATATTGTCTAAGAGTTGAAAGTTTTTCTCTCTGCGTTCAGAGACGAAACTAGAAAATTTAGATTGCAGCATTGGCACGTAAAATATCTTCTCTTTGAAAGTTTCGCAAAAGCTGCGAAGACACGTAAAATATTAATGTGAGAATTTGAACTCAAGTCTCTGTAATTTAACATTTAACATTTTATGATGAGATTGAACTATATAAATACTTAATAAAATCAATTAAATTATCAATATGCATAATTAAAAAAATTTAAATCATAAAGGTAGCTAAGCACCCTCTGAATTGGCGGTATATCTGTACCTATCTAGCTTTCTAAATGCAAATTTCGAGAACAGAGGACTAAAATTAAAATACACTGATAATCAGTCTTTGATCTAGTGGCAAATACAATGCCCTCCTTGTGGGAGATCGTAAGTTCGAAATCCGAATGAAAAAAATTGTTGTGAATATTAATTAGTTAGGTGGCTTGAGTTCCAACGAAAAATAAAATAAATTCAAAAACACTATGACAGATATTGTGTTATGTATTTCTGCTCGTGCGCGCACACATTGTTAATGTCATAATTCACATTATCAATATCTTTGGATATTAGTAGAAAAAGAAGGTCATATATGCGTAAAAGCTTTGATTTATGGAAAGAAGGCAATTAATAATTGCGTGTGAAACATTTCATATGTCAAAACTATCATAATTGAACGACTCATTATACCTCCATGGAAAAAAGGTGTAATTAGTAATTACCCAATTTGGCCAATAAAATTATTTATGAAGTAGATAATACCATATAGTCCTTAGATGTCATTCATACGGTTTTTTGTGGATCGTAAAATCTCTGGATGGTCTAACATCTTTATTATGAGATAAGAGTAGGTCCGATGGGCATCGGATCTACATTTAGGTTCAATTAGCTCTATCACCGTACGATTAGCATCAGGATCTATGCGCACAGAAATTGATACAACAAACACGGATTTTGATGCGAAGCACACGAATCGTGATGCAGATCGGATGGTCATCACATTCATGGAACCAAAGTAGGTCCGATGGGCATCCGACCTGCTCTGAATTCCTTTATTACATTCAAGTATTCAACACACTTAGATTTTTGTGCAACCACGTGCGCTTAAAAATCGTCCTTGCCGTGCATTTTTGTGTTCACTAAAATTTGAAAAAAATATAGATAAAAACAGAGACCGCAAGTTTAAAACACAGTTGAGAATTTTTTTATAAAAATTTTCAAGTTGGACGGCTTACTTTATCTTTATTTAAATAAAAAAATCTTCTTAAAAAAATCATTTTGAAATTTTTGAAAGAAATCACAAGTGTAAATTTAATAAAGTTTTTTTTTATATCCATCTCTTATAGTACATTGATTTGAAAATATTTTTCAAACTAAAAAATTAAAATTCTAGATGTACTTTTCATTAGGGTATATATCACTTTGGTAAGTTTTGAAAATCCTTTTGCTTAGGGGCAAATCAGACTTTCAAATTATGACGGTTAAACGTGAACAATGGTCAATCATATAAATTTTTATGGTGAAAATAAAAATCATAAACTATATAGAAAATCATGTATAAATACAAACATTTAATTAAAAAAATGTCAATTAGATTCCTTTTCTAATGACAACTCTTAAATGTTCTAACTTCTAATTAACTTCTAACCAGTTTTGTCAAAATCTATATAGTAGCTAGAAAGGTTGTTTAAGTCTTTAAGCTTCTTCATGCTACGTCATTTGAATTATTGTCCGTTTGATCACTTCCTTTTTAGTGATTTAAGCTTATTGGACGGATGCCATAATCTGACTTTTCATTTTCGGTTTGCACATTATAGAGAAAAACTTTTAGAAAATGCAGTACATTTTTTTTGTGAAGACAAAATAGTCACATCTGTAGTTAGAATTTTTATCAGAGGTAGGTAATCAATTTTACTGGTGCAACTAGTAAGTTGCGGATTGCCATTAATTGATCAATTTAAATTATGTGTTGTTCAAGAATAAACAAAATTTTCTTTAAGAGTAGGCAAAATTTCGATTATACATAGACCTATACTCTAGTTCAATATGGCTTCGCCACTAGTCACGGATGCATGGAATATACTAAGGGTGTGCTTGCTTCAATAGCTCATTAAAGGAAAGAAAAGAAACGAAAGGGGGGAGAAAAGCAGATAATTAGACATCCGGTTCATCTTCTCTACATTTCAAATCAGAGGTTACAAAGTCGTACTTAATTTCCACACATAACTATAGGAGAAAAGCATGATCTTCTGCACATATGAACAAAGATTTTTGTGAAGACAAAATAGACTATGAACATATGAACAGATTTTTGTGAAGACAAAATAGACCATGAACATATCAACAGATTTTTGTGAAGACAAAATGGTCACATGTGTGAGCCTAGTTAGAATTTTTATCAGAGGTAAGTAACCAATTTCACTGGTGCAACTAGTAAGTTGCGGATTGCCGTTAATTAACCAATTTAAATTATGTGTTGTTCAGGAATAAACAAAATTTTCTTTAAGAGTAGGCAACAATTCGATTATACATAGACCTATAACCTAGTTCAATATGGCTTCGCCACTAGTCACAGATGCATGGAATATACTAAGGGCATGTTCGGTGCAGTTACTGTGTGCGTGGGAAAAAAAAATTAAGTTCAACTTCGTGTTTTCTGTCCCACGCGCACAGTAATCGGCAGTTTACAAATTCTCGTTTCCCAAACCCATTCTCGTTCCCATTGGTGTGCCGATCAGGCCCTAAGGGTGTGCTTGCAATTGCTTCGATAGCTCATTAAAGGAAAGAAAAGAAACGAAAGGGGAGAAAGCATATAATTATACATCCGGTTCATCTCCTCTACATTTTAAATCAGAGGTGACAAAGTCGCTAAATTTTTACTTAATTTCCACACATAACTCACCTCCTCTCTCCATATCTCCCTTCTGCTCACCTTGGAAATTCACCATTCTGAAGCAAATAAACAATCCTGATCAGATCTGTTCAGAACGTAGTTTCTCTCGGCTCCGCTCTATTTTCCTCGTGTACCTTCTTTCCTGAGCACACCCTAAGAGATGCACGCAAAAAAGTCAGGGATGATCAAGGTATTTTTATTTGCTTATCATTGCTGCGATTTTTTTAAAGAAATTGTCAAGCATGCAATTTTTGGTCTCTTCTATATTGTAAGCATGCAAAGGATATAAACTAAATTCATTTGGTTTGTATCTATGATCCGGTCTCTGCAGGAATTAAACCAAATGAGTCAATTTTGTGATCAATAGAAAGAGCTGGTAGTAGGGCTGCAACCGGATCAGATAATATCTAATCGTATCTGGATCCGTATTCGAAAATTAAATACGGATATTCAGATATCCAATTTCCGATATTCAAATATCTGAATATCCATGCGGATACGGATACGAATATGGTTTTGAATTTTAATTATATGTATCCGAATAAGTAGATATATACTATATAATTTAATATATTATGAAAATATTTATGTATATATCTACGGATATCCGATATCCGATCCATATCCGAAAAATAATAGCGGATACGAATATGATTTTGCCACTATCGATCCGATCCGTTTGCACCCTAGAAAAGGGAATCAGAGTAGGTCCGATGCCCATGGGACCTACCTTGGTTCGATGGGTGTGATGATCATTCAATCTGCATCAAGATTCGTGTGCTCTGTATCAAAATCCGTGCAAATCTGTATCAATTTCCGTGCGCATAGACTTGATGCTAATCGTACGGTCCTAGAACTAATTGAACCTAAATGTAGGTCCGATGGGCATCGGACCTACTCCTATCTCCTAGAAAAGAACATAGCACCTCTGTATTCTGAAAAGACGTGTACTTGCATAAATTGATAGTATCAAATGATTGATGAATAGTTAATTAGGTTATATTGACCAAAGAAATTGGAATGATAATAGTTTTTGTATTGTCAACAGTCAACACCGACCAATGGAGCAACTATGTCAATTGTCATGATGCTGTACAGTTGCACAATTTATCTACTGTACAACAGTACAAACAGTTTCTCCAATCAACATATATATATTTATATTATTCTATATGGTGCATTCATACAATTACACCGACATAGACGACAAAAAATAATACTAAGAAATTTATTAAAAAAATTGGCATCTTCCTTGACGATTTCATATTGAACAACTTCATAATTAATATTTGAATTGTTAGGTCAGGTAAGAAAAATAAATAAAGGGGCCTTTTTGGTTTGTGTTGTGTGTAATTCTTAGAAATAATTAAAATTTTCTTGTGGTAATAAAATTTGTGGTCTGTCATGTCCGTCTGGCTTGACGTTGAGTCCGTTCGGTTTAAGGTGGTCGATGAGCCCCTTCGTATCGGACACGAACATATGATAAGAAATTGTCCGTCCGGATTGAATTTGATATATGTATATTTATTTTCATGAGTGAGGTTATGGTTGTTTGATGCAGATTTGTCTGTCCTATGAATTCATGTCTATGTTCTAAAAGTTCAAATAATCGATCTGAACCACTCAATATGATTTCTATATGATAATATAGTGGGTGATTGGATTTTATTTTTTAAAAAAATATTATTTTTTTAGATAGGTTGAATATCACTACTTTTGGATGGTTCAGAATATTTAATTTAAGTGATTTTTTTTACTTATTTTAAGAAAAAGTAATTTTTTCTAAAATACGTAAAATTTAATTTCTAAGTACATTTTCATATAAAAATCATGTTAAACAGTTCGGATTGACAGTTTAGAATTTAAAATAAAATATATGAATTTGGATGATGTGCACTATGCAAAGTACCATAGCCTCATTCATATTTTCATACATAATATGTTGTATATTCTTACGTAGTTATTGTGCGTCTTTTTAATATAATTTTAGATAATAATTAAATATTTAGATTATGTGAATAAGACTGAATCAGATCATATCAAGAATTCAATAACCAGATAATACTTCAATTTTGACGACATCCTTGCATTGTTTTTGATTGGTTCGCAAGCTTAAATTAAATGTTAGTAAGATAGTCTTAGATGATCAGATGAGGTAGTCCTTTGAAAGATATGAACAGATTTTTGTCAAGACAAAATAGACCATGAACATATGAATAGATTTTTGTGAAGACAAAATAAACCATGAACATATCAACAGATTTTTGTGAAGACAAAATGGTCACATGTGTGAGCGTAGTTAGAATTTTTATCAGAGGTAGGTAACCAATTTAACTGGTGCAACTTGTAAGTTGCGGATTGCCGTTAATTGACCAATTTAAATTATGTGTTGTTCAGGAATAAACAAAATTTTCTTTAAGAGTAGGCAATAATTCGATTATACATAGACCTATACCCTAGTTCAATATGGCTTCGCCACTAGTGACAGATGCATGAAATATACTAAGAGTGTGCTTGCTTCAATAGCTCATTAAAGGAAAGAAAAAAACAAAAGGGGAGAAAAACAGATAATTAGACATCCAGTTCATCTCCTCTACATTTCAAATCGGAGATGATAAAGTCGCTAAAATTTTACTTAATTTCTACACATAACTCACCTCCTCTCTCCATATCTCTCTTCTGATCACCTTGAAAATTCACCATTCTAAATCAAATAAACAATCCTAATCAGATCTGTTTAGAACGTAGTTTCTCTCTGCTCCGCTCTATTTTCCTCGTGTACCTACTTCTTGAGCACACCCTAAGAGATGCACGCAAAAAAGTCAGGGATGATCAAGGTAGTTTTATTTGCTTATCCTTATTGCTGCGATTTTTTTAAAGAAATTGTCAAGCATGCAATTTTGGTCTCTTCTATATTGTAAGCATGCAAATGACAGGATCATATATATAAACTAAATTCATTTGATTTGTATCTATGATTCGGTCTCCGCAAGAATTAAACCAAATGAGTCAATTTTGTGATTAATAGAAAGAGCGGGTAGTAGGGGTGCAAACGGATCGGATAATATCTGATTGTATCTGAATCCGTATTCAAAAATTAAATACAGATATCCAGATATTCAATATCCAATATCTGTACAGATACATATACAAATATGATTTTGAGTTTTAATTATCTACATCCAAATAAGTATATATATATACCATATAATTTAATATATATTATGAAAATATTTATATATATATCTACGGATATCTGATATCCGATCCGTTTCCACCCCTACTTTAGCACGTGTGTATTCTGAAAAGACGTGTACTTGCATAAATTGATAGTATCAATTGATTGATGATTAGTTAATTAGGTTATTTTGACCAAAGAAATTGGAATGATAATAATTTGTGTATTGTCAACACCGACCAATGGAGCAACTGTGTCAATTGTCATGATGCTGTACAGTTGCACAATTTATCTACTGTACAACAGTACAAAGTACAAACAGTTTCTCCAATCAGCATATATTATTTTATATGGTGCATTCATACAATTACACCCGACATTTTTAATAATACCCCAAGTTAATTAAAGATTAATAAAAATACTCACGTTTCCCGAAATTTTTTAAAAATACCCAAACCGGCCATTAAATGGCCGGTACCGAATTAATTGCCCAACCGGCCATTTAATGGCCGGTTCTGAATTTTTTTTTTTTTAAGAGAAAAATAGCTAAAATACTGAAATCTAACATTAAAAAATCGAATTGTTTTGTTAAATATTTGTTAGATTACTTTTTTCATAGCATATTTATACTAAAATACACTATGAATAGGGCCGATTTTGTGCTAAAATATGCAAAATTACTTCAAATTATATTAATTTACGGTGATTTACACAAAATTACTTGAAATGACAATAATTATGTAGAGTTATGCTAAAACGGTAAATTACGTATGAATAAGACCTATTTTGTACCATCTTTCATAAATCACAAAAAATAGTAAAAAAATTTCAAAAATAATAAAAATTGGTATTCTACAGGTTCATTATATAACTAATTTACTGAGCTACGTAGATTGGAGAATAGAAATGAAAATCTTAATCGGAAACTTCAACTGAAGTTTTGAGGTCCTTCTCTTTGTTTTTTGGCGATTCTGAATTTAGAAAACTGGCAAAGCCAGTACGGACGCATGCGCATTTTCACAAGCTTTCCGAAAAGTGGTCATTTGCTGAAATCGGACACTCGAGCGTCGTTTTATGGCCGTTTGAAGTTTCGTCGTCGTTTTTCGCCTTCTCAGTGAAGATATCATCCCTATTTATACGTAATTTAGCGTAGTTTAGCATAATTTTACATAATTATTGTAATTTCAAGTAATTAAGTGTAATTCAACATAAATTAATATAATTCAAGTAATTTAGCGTGTTTTAGTATAAATATGCTAATTATATATATAATCTAGCAAATATTTAAAAATAAATTCGATTTTTTAGTGTTATATTTCAACATTTTAGCTATTTGTCTCTTAAAAAATAGTTAACATTATTTAAAGTACTATAGTATCAATAAGCATAAATTAACATAATTTCAAGTAATTTAGCGTATTTTAGTATAAATATGCTATGAAAAAAGTAATCTAACAAATATTTAACAAAACAATTCGATTTTTTAGTGTTAAATTTCAGTATTTTAGCTATTTTTCTCTAAAAAGAAAAAAAAAATTCAGAACCGGCCATTAAATGGCCGGTTTGGGTATTTTTAAAATTTTTCGGGAACCGTGGGTATTTTTATTAATCTTTAATTAACTTGGGGTATTATTAAAAATGTCGGCAATTACACAGACATAGACAAGAAAAAATAATACTAAGAAATTTATTATAAAAATTGGCATTTTCCTTGATGATTTTATATTGAACAACTTCACACTTAATATTTGAATTGTTAGGTCAGGTAAGAAAAATAAATAAATGGGCCTTTTTGGTTTGTGTTGTGTGTAATTCTTAGAAATAATTAAAATTTTCTTGTGGTAATAAAATTTCCGGTCTGTCCTGTCCGTCTGGCTCGATGTTGAGTCCGTTCGATTTAAGGTGGTCGATGAGTCCCTTCGTATCAGACACAGACATATGATAATAAATTGTCCGTCCGGATTGAATTTGATGTATGTATATTTATTTTTCATGAGTGTGGTTATGGTAGTTTGATGCAGATCGGCCTATCCTATGAATTCATATCTATGTTCTAAAAGTTCAAATAATCAATCTGAATCACTCAATATGAATTCTATATGATAATATAGTTGGTGATTGGATTTTATTTTTTAAAAAAATATTATTTTTTTAGATAGGTTGAATATCACTACTTTTGGATGGTCCAGAATATTTAATTTAAGTGATTTTTTTTACTTATTTTAAGAAATAGTAATTTTTTCTAAAATACGTAAAATTTGATTTCTAAATATCTTTTCATATAAAAATCATGTTAAACAGTTCAGATTGACTATTTAGAATTTTTAATGAAATATATGGATTCATAGTATGGATGATGTGATTGTGCACTATGCAAAGTACCATAGCCTCATTCGTATTTTCATACATAATATTTTGTATATTCTTACGTAGTGATTGTGGATCTTTTTAATATAATTTTAGATAATAATTAAATATTTAGATTATGTGAACAAGACTGAATCGGATCATATCTAGAATTCAATAACCAGATAATACTTCAATTTTGACGACTTCCTTGTATTGTTTTTGACTCGTTCGCAAGCTTAAATTAAATGTAAGTAAGATAGTCTCAGATGAGGTAAGAGTTTTTTCAAAGGTGATAGGATAAGATAGAGTTTTTTCAAAGGGCGCATTTGGAATTTTTGTCGGAGTCAAAAAAAATAACAAATTGGATTTAAATAAATAGCTAATCAATACTAGATAAAATACAATTAACAATTTAACATGTGCAATTTGAAATTTAGACTTTTCAGAGGGGTCAAAATTATTTTCAGTAGTGTGTAAAATTTTATGTGCATGTGTGTGTATATATATACCCTCATATAGGGTCCAGCTAATTTGCTTCCGGAAGCACTTTGGCGAGGTGCTTCTGGAGACATATCTTAGTATTTGATGTTCAAACAACAAATTTAAACCGTTAGATGTTCAATCTATAATTCTATATTAAAATCTACTTGGAGACCAAATTTTACATTTTTTGAAATTTTTTACTATTTATTAAGCTGGTTTGAAAACCGCTGTTTTTATTAAATTTCTGAAGCATTGAAAACAGCGGTTTTCAAATCATCTTAAGAAATAGTAAAAAAATTCCAAAAAATGTAAAATTTGGTCTCCAAATAGATTTTAATATAGATTGAACATCTAACGGTTTGGATTTGTTGTTTGAACATCAAATACTAAGATATGCCCCCGTAAGCACCTCGGCCGAAGTGCTTCCGGAAGCAAATTAGTCAGACTCTCTCTCTCTCTCTCTCTCTCTCTCTCTCTCTCTCTCTCTATATATATATATATATACATATAGAGTCCGACTAGGCTACTCCATGGAGTAAAACGACTTGGTACTCCACGCCATATCTTCATTTTCAAAGTTCAAATAGTCGATTCGAACCTTCCAACATGTTCTCCATATTGAAATGTGCTTGGAGACCAAATTTTACATTTTTTGGAATTTTTTTACTATTTATTAAGCCACTTTGAAAATCTGAAAATCCTTATGAACAGTAAAAAACAGTAAAAATTTCTGAACCGCCGGATCAGTGATTTTCAAAGTGGCTTAATAAATAGTAAAAAAATTCCAAAAAATGTAAAATTTGGTCTCCAAGCACATATCAATATGGAGAACAACTTGAGCGGTTCGGATCGGTCATTTGGATTTTCAAAATGGAAATAATGAGGCGTGGAGCACCAAGTCGTTTTACACCATGGCTTAGCTAAGCCCAGCACTATATATATATATATATATATTCTTTTACAAAATTTAAAATTTCGAGAGTTTATTTTTTTTGTGGGGGGAGTCAACTGCCCCATCCTGAGCTCACTTGGATCTCTGCCCCCTGTGTTTAATAAAAACACACTTACAAAATATGAAGAAAATTGTGGGAAATATTTAACAAATTTTAACTTTTGAAAATAGCTAGGTATTTATAAAATAATATATTTGATAATATAACGCTGAGAGAAGTCCATCTCAATTAATGCGGTAGGCATCAATTTGCAACTAAATAGCTTTTTGTTAAATGGACCAGCTAGCTAAGTATATTCACAAAATATTAAATATTGCGACATATTTATATGAACACAATATTCATCAATGACATAATAATTCACAAAGATAAAGACTATTGATGTGACAACTATCAATGCTTTGATTGTTATTCATGTCAATTCCTTACAAAACTCAAACTCACCTTACTAATTACAATTTTATAAGTGACTATATCTCATATGTTATTGTCATAATTTTTTATTAGATATTTTCTTTTAACCAAATATACAATTAAGATTCTCATCTTTACACAAGAGATTTTTAATTGAATTTTGAACTTGTGGTCTTTCAACACAGAGTTCTTCTTATTAAATATTTGTATACATATTGACCGTCACTACAAGAATGGAACAGTATCCGTGAGAGTATACCGACAGTATCCCTTGCAGATCGATACTATTTCATTATTATAGTGCGTATTTAGACAGGTTGAAAAATCTTTATAACTTAGAGTAACATATTTTTCTTTCAGACATTAAATAACATGCACACATAGACACTAAAATATCACAAAATATAATATAATGGATCGTTGATTCATGAATATATAATTAAGTTTTGAACTTTTACACATTTTTGCTTGAATAAAGATATTGTTCTTAAGAGAAGCTAATTCACATAATCTAAATAAATTAGAAAAAAAAAAAAGAGAGAGAGAGAAAGATACTACGAGGAAAGAGAGGTGGAGACAAAAGAAACAGGTTGCAAATTACTTAAATATTTATCAATAATTTAAAAGAGCTATCTCTTTGACTAAGAGTGGAAACTTGAATAAAGAACGAAAATGACCTCTCTTCCTTTATTCGTGGTGCAGCTATTTCTATAATAAATCCTAAATCTGATATATATTGTCCGTCCAGTTGGGATTAAAAAATCAGCATTACTAGAAGCTACAAATTGATCCGTTGAATGGAAACATTTGAACAGTTGAACTTGAACGGTCAATGAGACTGAAGACTGCACAGAGCGAAATGCATAGCTGGCGTCATGCTGACGTACTTAATTACGACATAAAGGAGACTGTCTTTACTCCTCTCCAGTACTTAAAAACTGCAGTCTATCTTTCTCTTTTGCAGGACAACTAGCTCAGTCTTTGTTCATTTTCCAATACATTTTTTTTTTCTCTTTAAAGTCTATGTCTTGAAATTTAAATTAGATACAGTATGACATAGAGAGCTTTCTAATTCTCAAAAAGTCATATGTACATCAGAAAACAACTCAGCATATCTCATGCAATCTAAGAGCCTGTTCGGCCGTCGATGGGAACGGAAATTGAACTGACAAAATATTATGCGCGTGAGATTTTTTCCACAAAGTCTCAGTGAATTTTTTTTTTCTCCACCACACAGTATTTGGCCAAACAGGTGGCTTCCTGCATAGACCTAGTCTACATATATGTCAGTTTTCGAGATTTGAAAAACTACATGCCACCTTTGAATTTTTTTTTTCAAAACGTTGCAAATAAAAAATATCTGGTATCTTTTTGAAACGGAGAGGTTTAATAGGTGACGTATACATGTATGTCAGGCTATCCATTCCTTCACAACTAATGGCAATTAAATTTGATTGGTTAATAAAATGACTTTTTAGAAAGTGACGTTACCATCAATTTATAAAGAGAAATTGAAACTTGTACTCTTTGCTCAAATCAATTAAGGTTTCGTATTTTACTTGTAACAATGTATATTTTAAAAGATAAAAAATGAATATTTTATTTTAATAAAATTTTAATAATTTTTAAAAGTAAACTTAAATTTTAAATTCAATTTTATACCTATGAGCTATCTTACTGCTCATATTATTCATATATCATGTATATACAAAATTAATAAAATTTAATGCATGTTTCATCTACATAATTTTTTTTGAAATTTCAACCCATGTTGCATCATTAAATAATATTTAAATATTCATTCTGATTGATAGGATATCGTACCTATAAATTTATTTTTCAATTTTAAACTTTATTAATATTTTCTTGAAAAATTTGATGTCAAAATAACTATTATGATCCCTTCTCTTCTATTAACCAATTTTTTTTTTTTTTAAGAGTAGAACTAAGGTGCTCTTAAGCTCACCAAGCCCTTTGTGAGCTTAACTCAAAAACCTATCGGATTGATTTCAAACGACATTTCCAAACCGTTAGATATTCAATCTATATTAAAATGTGCTTGGAGACAAAAAAATTCATTTTTTTTGAATTTTTTTACTATTTATTAAGCTGGTTTGAAAACGCTGTTTTTCAATGGTCCAGAAATTTAATAAAAACAACAGTTTTCAAACTAGCTTAATAAATAGTAAAAAAAATTCCAAAAAATGAAATTTTTTGTCTCCAAGCACATTTTAATATAGATTGAACATCTAACGGTTTGGAAATATCGTTTGAAGTCAATCCAATAGGTTTTTGAGTTAAGCTCACAAAGGGCTTGGTGAGCTTAAGAGCACCTTAGTTCTACTCTATTTTTAATTGGGAAGTGAAGACCAAAACTGTTAATTTTTTTACTTTTGAGTTTCAACCAAACTTTATTATAAAAGTGCTTATTTTGTGAAAAAAATATAATATATGAAATAATAAAGTTTAATCTATATAATAACTTTAAGGCAAACAAATTACTTGAAAAAAAATACGTGTCGCCTCCTTTTTAATAAGCATCAAATGATAAGAAAATGTTTGAATCGTTGATCTGAGAATTTTAGAATCCTACGATCCTATCATGTAGGCCCTGGAATAATTAATGCAAAAGAAATAAAACTAAAATATGGTCACCACAATCTCTTTCGCTGTCTCCAAAATCTTGAAAAAAATTTCCACAACACATCCTTTTCACTGTCTCCAATATCACATAAAATTTTCCAATCTCCTTTCACCTTCCAAGAAACGACTTTCAAACCAGCACAAGGGAACACATGTTTGGAAAAAAAAAAAAAAGAATCTCCCCTCTCTATATATATATAACCTATTCTCCAAACTCCTAAGGCAGCTCACATTTCCAAATTAGGAGCAACTAAGGCACCACTTCCTTGACTAAATCTAGCATACAACTGACAAATTCATGGAGTTTTTAAATGTGAAGCAGAAAAGCCCAAAATGCTCAAAAACCAACAAGAAGAAGCCATTCAAGATAGTATACATCTCCAACCCGGTAAAATTCACCGCTAGCCCCGACCAATTCCGTGCCGTGGTGCAACAACTCACTGGAAGGCACTCTACTGTTGTTGATGAGTCAGGTGCATATGACGATGTTACCGACTTTTCAACTGTGAAAAAAACTGGGGATGGATCGATGATAACTGCAAAATCTGAGATTGAACATCCGATGAGTATGCTTGATCGTTGCCACGACCGTGCAAGTGCCTCTTCATACGGTGATTTTGAGACAGTTTTGGAGATGTTTGGAGAGAAAACAGCACCCGAGTTGTTCGTCGGTTACGATTCTATGCTGTTCGACACCTATGCTGAGTCTGGTCTTGGTCTAAGCAAGGTATGAGTTACAGGACAGGTTTACCAGTATGAATTTTAGTTCAGATTTTGTCTTAGGTTGAAATTATATCTGCTGTGCGCATACTGTAAATAATTTTGTGATATGAGCTCTCCTTTTTTGTGAATTCTGATATTTTTGACATTATTGACTGAGATATTTGCACATTTTGTACACACACATGCAGATCGACAAATTGGTAACTGATAGAAAACTAAGAAGAAAGCTAACTGGCTAACCAATAATTATTATTCTCTGGTGATATTTTCTTTTATGCATGTATATATATTAATTCCCAACTAGTTAGTTATACAGTTTTCTAGTTAGGAGAAAATTAATTGCTCTCATACATGGTATCGGAGCTAGAAATTTTTTTAGCAATGAACTTGTACAATGACAAATGACAAAGGAATAGGCGGCAGTCCGATGGGCATCGGATCAAATTATGTCTGATTCACATTAAGATTCATGTGACAATTTTAAAATTTTTGTATGAATCAAGTGCACACAAATCTTGATACGGATCGGACGGTTTCAATCAGACATCAAATCAAATTTATTAATTAACTAGCCTCCTACACGCCGGCTTAGCGCAAGCAAGAATGACAATTTTATTAATTATGTGGATGCATGATGTGTAGATTATAAATTTCTTGAGCAATTATTGACATGAATGTGTTCAGCTTTAAATAAGCATAGAGGAAAGAAAGCCACAGTTCACCTTCTTCTGAAATTATCTTCAAAATTTATGACAGAATAAATGTGCTGTTCAAGTATTTTTGTTTCTGTTTTTTTTTTATACTGTCATAGGGGTGAAAATGGAGCGAATACGGAGTGGACAGTGTTAAAATCATACCCATATCTTTTTTAATTTTTCAGATACGGATATGGATTGGATATCAGCTGGATACAGATACGGATATGGATATTTATTAAAATAATATTAAAAAATACCAAAGTTCATAATATTTAACTAATTTTAATGGTGAATAACAACATTTTTTCATAATATATATTAAAATATATGATATATATCTATTATTCGGATACGGATAATTGAAACGTAAAACCATATCAGTATCCATATCTACACAGATATTCGGATATCGGATATCCACATCTAATTTTTCGAATACGGATCGAATACAGATCGGATATTATCCATACCGTTTTCACGTCTAACTGTCATTGAAAAATAATAATGAAGGTAAATAAAAACAATACCAAAAGTGATGATTTTTATTAAAAAGACCAATTTAATTTTCATTTGATGGATTGATGTAGACGGCATGACCTACCATCTACCAATGTAACCAATGATTATTAGTACAACCTTAATTAATTAGTCTATTCAACTCTCTCTCCGGTCGAAAAACAATTTTTTTTTTAATTTGAAAAGTTCAATTCTTTTGAATCATGAAAATGAAATATATATCTACTATTCGAATATTATATATACTACAAAAATGTGTCACTATCTGCGAGGGTAAAAATATTTTTTGCCGACGATATCTTCACGGTGACTCTTGCCAATAATGCTGATACACTCACAAATAACATTTTTCTATTGGTGTACCCTCGCGAATAGTGACTTTTTGCCCTCGCAGATAGTAATATATTTTAATTTATAGTATATTATAGTTAGATGTATGCTAAAATTACTCGTAAACAATATGTGGAAATTCTTACTTGACTAAGTATGAGAAATTCTTATTTGACCAAGTATGAACTATGAGTATGTTTGGATGAGAGCTAGAATAGTGAAATTTGAGATTAGTAAATGAGAATAGAGAAAAAAATAGTGATTTTCATATTAGTGTGAAAATGATGCTATTCGGATTAGTAAAAATATTGTTTGGATTGTACATTTGGAATAGTGAATAGCTGTAACCGAAAAAGAATAGTGTTAACAAGGTGCTATTTAAGAGAAAAAATAGGCAAATGGGTACGTTAATTTTCAAATATTGATCTAATCTATGTTATAACAACATTGTGTGTTCTATCTCAGAGTGAAAAGAATTATAGCGAACATGGATATTTCATATACGAATAAAAATATATAATAGGTATACTTTAAGAAGAAAAAAATATGCATACACTTTCTATATGGATATAAATTTAGGGCATTGAATTTTGAAAAAAAAAAAACTAAAATTTAGACTTCTCATTTACTTTATATTTTTAATCTTATTAAATTGCAAACTAAAATTTTAAATTTTAAATCCAACCTTGAATGAATTTGAACTCAATTAACTATTTAAATCTGAATTGATAATTTCTTACCATATCATAGTAAAATTACTATGTATGAGGGAATGCTCTTCATGCGAAGTATGATTCATAGAAAATTAATCAACGTCATTAGTGATGTAATCAATTTAAAAATAGTTACCATCAACTCCCATGTACAAATAGGTTACTATTTTTTTTATACCGCATTTAATAAATGCATAGAAATCACAATTCATAAATTCAAACTTGTTGAAATTGATAAACCTGATATTGACAATAGACGGCCTATCATGCATTGAAGGGGTGAAAACGGAGCGAATACGGAGCGGATTGTGGTAAAATCATATTCATATCCCTTTTAATTTTTTAGATACAGATCGGATATTTATTAAAATAATATTAAAAAATACCAAAGTTGATAATATTTATCTAATTTTAATAGTGAATAACAATATTTTTTCATAATATATGATATATATCTACTATTTGGATACGGATAATTGAAACATAAAATCAGATCAGTATCCATGTCCACACGAATATTCAGATATTAGATATCCACACCCCTACCTATCATACCTACGTCTACTTATACGAGACAAAGTCCCATTTTTGGGTTCATTTACGGTACAAAAAGTCCTGTAGACTGTAGAGACTTGCACACAAAGATTGGGGTAAAGATAATGACAGAGCAGTTATTAATTTAATCCGTGCATTGCAAGAACACCAGAATCTAAACAGCACTGCATGTGATTCGTGTGTTGCGTGAAAAGTAAAACTTTCTCTGTCAATATCTTTACCAAGAATTGATAGATACATTTTTCTCTGTGAGCTGGTGACAGCCTGGACAAAAATAACTTAAATGAGGGAAGGCAAGTGCATGTACTTGAAAACATAGTGATAAGATTCGCGAATTATATTCGAATTATACTCGAATAATTCATTTTTTTGGTAATGCCGAACCGAACGCCGAATTATTCGATTGACCGAACTTTGACCGAATTATACCCGAATAATTCGCGAATTTTACGAACTTTTCCCGAATTTTACGAATTATTCGCGAATTTTTTCCGAATTTTTTCCAGAATATTTTTCTTTTTCTTTTTCTTTTCTTTTTTGCTTCCTTGTAAGACTGAGATCTCTGATCCGGATTATTCCGAATCATTCCCGAATTATACCCGAATTATTCCCGAATCACGAACTTTTGACCTCGCCGAACCTTTCCCGAACAATTAAGTTGTCACTATGCTTGAAAATATAAATACCAGTACATACACTTTAAAAAAAAAAAAAAAATTGGATCAAGGAAAGCAAGTGTTTCACTTTCTCTCACCTAACTTTTTAAGAAAATCGAATGTATCATTTAGTACAATTGATAACATTTAAATAGGTTATATTATTTTGACTTGAGTATTTTTTAAAAGCATTTTTTTCAGTCTATTATTGAACTTCTTTTTTTACCTATTATTTTGACTCTAGTGTCCCCTCTTATTTTTAAGACAACATTGAATGAATAATAATTTATTAAAATAACATTTTATATTAAAATACAAGAATTAAAATAAAATAATATTCCGTAACACTAACTTTTTTTTCACCATAAGTAGTCACGTTATCTATTTTATATTAATATTAAAATTTAAAAGTGTGAGATTCAATAATAAATGGGGAAAATCTATCTTAACTAATTATTACTAAGCTAACTATTGTTAATATTATGAAAATAAATAATTCTCAAGTGATTGCTCTCCTTACAATAGATGGACTTTAGTATAATTTCTTTCTTTCTTTTGTTTTGGACCAAGCGAATTAATAATCTAAATTTTTATTTATATATATTATTTGTAAAGAAGAACAAATAAATAGTTTAAATTCGTGGCAATGTTATTTGTCATAATATATAACATAGAATGATAGGACTATGTTCCCAAGGCCTTTAAAATGGAAATAAATCTGCTGCGATTCTTTGAAATCGCAGGGACTCTGCTTTTCCAAATCCAACTATTAATTTTTTGAAATGCATGAATCTCAAAAGGAAGTTGGTTGCTATGCACGAATCTCAAAATATATAAACAGTTGGATTTGGAAAAGCAGGGTCCCTGCGATTCCAAAGAATCGCAGCAGATTTATTTCCCTTTAAAATACCTTTTTGAGCCAGAAAAACGAGATTCGGACCTCCTTCTAGGGTCCAGCCCGGGGGTCCATATGAAAAGGTCCAAGATTCGAGATCCGTACGAAAGGGTCTGGAATAAAAAAGAGGTCCAATGAACAGCCTCAAAGCCTCACGAATATAGGCCTGGCCCACAATCGGTGTGCACCGCCTCCGTGCGGGGTAACTACCGACGCGGCTAGAGTAACCGCTCCATCTCTCATCACCGCACGAGATAGCGGTTATGAGATAGCCTATATAAGACAATAGGACTCATTGAACAAGGGTCGCAATTTTCACTAAGAGAGATATCGCATAGGTCAGAGTCCGAATCTCTCCAAAAACACTTTGAGTTCCAAACTCATTCACACCTTGACCTACCATACAAGACAGGATGAGCCTAATCCAGTATTTTCACCGCATACGGCCTACTCTCTTCGAGATAGGACGTATGATATGTAAAAAATCAGAATGTCTGACTTAGTCTACGGTTGAATCTGGATTTAAATGCAGAAAATCTACAGCCTTTGAACTATTCTTAAAATATAATAATAATTAAAGCCTTGGACGTCTGTTTCAGGCCTCAGGATCAACCGTTGGATTACGAATCCAACGATCTAGCTGCTCTACGGCTTAGCGGCTAATTAAGCCGAGCCGAGGCATAAAGTGAGCCAACGACTTGTGATTTTTACGTCATCGTGCCTGAGATATGGGGCCACGTGGCAGATTTTCCCCTACTTCTTTTCCAAGCAAAATTTGATCTACTGTGGCATTATGAACTAAGGATTATATGTGGTTTATTTTCCATTTCAATATTTACAAATCCACATTTATTTTTATTTTTTTAATTTGGGTTTGATACTTCTTTCGCATGAGAAATTTGTAGTAATTATTTTTTAACCAAATTACTAAACAATATGCAACTTAATTAGACGCTTCATGATTTTTTTCTTAGTACAATAATCAGTAAAATTCAATTGTTCAAAAATCTTAATTCTTAAATATATACACACAAATAGAATAATGTTATAACTTATTGTGAATACATGAATTTATGTATTTTAATTATCATTGGTTGTAGATGGTAATACAATGTAAGTAAATAATTTTCTTCTTTTTATTGTAATTTAATAGCCCGGTGGTATGTTTGGTTGGAACGAGAATAGGCTATTCGGAATAGCCTATTCGGTGTTTGGTTGGGTTAGAATAGTGTTTTGCAAACGGGCACGGGCGGGCGGGCACGGGCAAAACTCGGGGCGGGCAACGGGCAACACAGGTCACGGGCAACGCGGGTCACGAGCGACACGGGACGGGTTAGCACGGATTTTTTTTTTCAAAAACCGTACTTGGCTCCTCTCAAACCCCCGGGCAACACGGGTCCGGACCGGATTTTTTTTTTCTGTTTTTTTTTTTGCTGTTTTTGGGGGGAAATTTGAATTTTTACGGATACGGGCATCACAGGACGAGTACGGGCACGGGCAACCCGGGTTCACGGGACGGTACGAGCGGGTACGGGTTTGAAACGGGCGGGTACGGGTTTGAAACCTGCGGCTACATAATTTTATATTACAATTGCATTTAATGATACAGGACCTATTTTTCCATTGAGAGAGATGGACTAAATCACGTGGGTTGACTCTGACTGCCTTCATTGCCAAGCTTTATTAGGCCTTATCTTTCTCTGGGGCTTATGTGGTTTAATGCATAAGATAATTATCTTATGTGGTTGACACTCTAGAATTTTTATTAGTAAAATCTAATACAATTTTTATTATTCCTTAACGCAAGGCTAGCTAGCTTCACGGATGAGTTAATTATTAATTAACACCAAAAATCTAATTTTGTGTATTCCATGAACAAATTAAGGTAAACCCATTAAATATCTCACTGTTAAAATATATTTTTATAGTGATTTTTGGTACATGATATAATATGATTTAACGTTCTAAAATATAAATTGTTATATTTTTCATACCTAAATAGAAAAAATGTTACCACATAATTCCTTTCATGACACTGAATGTGAGTTCATAAAAAAAAATATCCCCAATTCCCTTCTCAGAGTCAGAGACTCAGACTAAGAGTAGGATTGTAGAATATCTTTTAGTTTAAAGGATTGTAGAGGAATAACTTGTACTTCCAGTAAAAAATCCTGCTTCCAGTTCCGGGAACCTAGCTAGCTAGCTAGATCTTTGAATTAATTTCCATAGAAGAAACCAAACTCTATTATAAAAGGAGCAAAGGCCCCCACAAATCCAACAGTACAGTACCAACACCTCCATTTCCAAACAAAGTGATCAAAATATATCTACCTCGTACACTATTCGCAGTACTGAACAAGTCGATCGTATATATATATATAGTATCTATCTTATCCATGGAGAGACCAATTATGCAGCAAAAACACACAAAACGCTCTACACACACCAAGAGAAAGCCTCTAAAAGTAGTATACATCTCAAACCCAATGAAGTTTGTAGCCACCCCTGATGAATTTCGAGCGGTCGTACAACAACTCACCGGTTGGCAATCAAACATAGTCGATGTGGCAGAGGCGACGGGGTTTCTGACAGCAGGAATTGCGGATGGATCGACCAACATGGAGACTTCTATTGATCAAACTTGTCGACTGGCATGTGGGCCTGATTTTAGTGCATCTTTGGAAGGTCATCTCTACGAAGGTTTTGCGAATGATATGTTTGGCGATTTATCATCGATATGCCGTGAATCTCTTATTAGGTTATAGACCCATGTCTGTATAATTATATGATTTAGTCTTGATTACTATGAGGGTCTAGAAGAACAGAAGCAATTGCATCTGTATTTGTACATATTGTGTATTTGACATGTATTATATTAATCTAGGATCAAATTAGGCATGTGTAATAATTATGCGGGGATAGAAACACACGTTTGTCATGTTATATAAATTTTCCTGTAATTACCTTTAGAATATATATGTATTCTTTAGCAAGTTCACAGAGAAAAGAAACATATATGATCGCTTATTTACAATATTCATGCTTCTAGAGTGGAAAAACGTGTTGTGCCGTGCCGTGACGTGACTAACATGCTGTGACTTTGATCTCGTACCGTGCCGTGCCGTGACCAAGTTAATTTTTCATGTGTTGTGCCGTGACTAAATTGTTAAGGGGTGGTCACGACACGCGAATGATCACGCCACGTGAGTCATGCCGTGCCTAAACGTGCCGTGGCCATATGTGACTCGTGTGACCATTTAATCATAATTAATTAGGTTAGTTTATTCAAGATTCACCATTAAATCAATATCTAATGGTCCTAATTACACGTGACTCGCATGACTATGTGCCGTGCCGTGACAAAGTTTTAAAAGATAAACATGGCACGCCAATAGTCATGACACGGGACACACGAGTCACGACACGTAACTGACACGCGTGCTGTACCGTTTCGTGCCGTTCTGTAACGGAGCCAGTTTCACCATGCCATTTTTCCCACTCTACATGCTTCCATTCATAACAACAACTTTTATTTGTTGCATGTTTAAAGGCGCTTTTGTGAGAGCGCAAGCTCCACGTGAGGGAGGCGATGATATAATAAGTTAAAAATATAGTTTGATTGCATGTTACCAAAAGCTGGAATAGCTCAGTTGGTTAGAGCGTGTGGCTGTTAACCACAAGGTCGGAGGTTCAAGCCCTCCTTCTAGCGTTTCTTTTTTTTTTATTATTATTATTTTTCTCTTCTTTCCAATTAAAATGCGGAAACAGCCCATGAGCCGAATTAACTAACACGACCTTAAATCATAGACCAGACCCGGCCCGTCTTAATTAGGTATCACACCAACAATACAAAACGCATCTCCACCCCGTCTTAGAATTCTTTATTTGGCAAAACAGTTTGAACTTTTCATGCAAAAATTTAATTAATTATAGGACTTGTGGATTTTCGGTGTTAAATTTAACAACCAAGCAAACTGATTTGCAAGAGTTATGCTTTGGACTAAAATTCACATGGTTTAATTTGCATGCCCGGAAGCAGGGGCGGATCTACATTCACCCGTACGGGTGCTAAGCCACTCTATGATTTTAAAATTTTAATTACATATATTGAAATGTAATTGAATTTTATTATTTTAAAATTTGTTATATAGTCTAGCCCCCCTTATAAAATATCACATATCTACTTGTAATCTAGTGGTTAGAGCTTATTTTGTAACTGTGGAGAGCTTGAGTTCAATTCCCACTAACAACATATTGTGCATTTTAAATTTTAGCACCCTCTATCATGATTTTCTAGTTCCGCCACTGCCCGGAAGTATGGTCTTTCGGTGTTAAATTTGGCAGCCTAACAGCAAATTATTTTGCATAACCGTACTTGGAATTAACTTCATATACATACATTATTTTGCACGCCCGGAAGTATGGTTGTCTCTTGCTTTTCTGTAAATCTTTTTACCTGATTTCATGTCCCGGAAGAAGAAAAAGTAATGAAAGAAAAGATAATTTTTTTTTTTTTGAGTAAAGGTTGGAAAAGAGAAAATTTTATCACTTTAATTTTTTTTTTTTTTTTTTACAATTAAGTTTGATGCCACTATTAAAAGTGTTGAAGGTGGGTTTGGATTTGGAATTTTTCTGCAAAATCTTTTGACCTAATTTCATGTCCCGGAGGAAGGGAAAAAAAAATTTGAAAGAAAAGAGAGAACTTTATTACTTGATAAGTAAAACCGGAGGTGAACTGGTGGAGTAATATTTTGTTTGTTGTAAGACGATTGAAATCCATATCCTCTGAGGTAACATAATATTTTTGTTTTGAGTCACGTACGTCCTATAAGAATTCAGACAAATTTGGTCCGAGATGGAACACACGGGGCTACTTTAATAGTCATGCAGATTTTAATTGGACAGTTCAGTCTCAAATAGAAATATTTTGTTACCTTGGATGCCGAAGTTTTTAAAAATACCTCTGTTAAAAAAAAAAAAAAAAACCAAACGACCACTAAATTCTCAGAATTTCAGATTTAGCACGTCTGCTATTTTACGTTATGGACTCATTCTTGGAGTCCACAATGTGAAGGTCATTATTGGTGTTCGTTAAACTCATTATGGGGTCCGCAACGACAAATGACGGACCCATTCTTGATGTCCGCAACGTGAAATGGCGGACGTGCTAAATCTAGAATTCTGAGAATTTAGTGGTCTTTTGTTTTGTTTTTGATAGGGACATTTTAAAAAAAATTGGTCTTAGATGATATGAATTCACTATTGATGTTAGATGATATGAATTCACTATTGATGAAGGATAAAAACAGAGATGGACTCAGACTTTCTGACTATGAAGGTCAAATGTGAATGTTGTCAATCATATAAAATTTTTATACTTGTGAATGGAGTCTATTTTATAATTGTAGCATTTTACTTTAAAATATATAGAAAATTATGTATAAGAATAACAAAATATTATTATATTAATTTTCATATATATTTTATAATTTTATGATATTGTATGTCGCATTTAAATAGCTGAGATATGTTCACATAAATTTATAATTTGTAGTGTTTATTATACAACATCAAGATATTAAAAAGACACATGTTGATGTTAATCTATCATAATTAAATACAGGTAAAATAAACTCTAAATGATAATTTTTTTTTGTGAATACGTCTTTTAGAAAAATATACAAGATCAACTTTGAAGTTTGAATTTTAAAATATAAATAAAGAAATAAAATTGTAACACAACTTTTTACAAAAAAAAAACTCTTATTTATACTTGACAGCCAAGGATTTAAAAAAAGACAGAGAAATCGGATCTGAATCGTAGAAAGAATATCGCCCGATCCAATTATAATTCCCTCATCATGATTCCATCTCTCATTTTTAACGTGCGAGCTACGACCCGGTCCCGGTCCCAAGATCTTCAGTTCTATTTTCACATAGACCAAGCTTTCCACTAACCTCTTACACGAAAAATCAAATATTAACACTGAATTATGGGGTCCATAGGGTTAAGAGATCAGCCGAGACACAAAATTCCTAGACTAGGCAGTAAATCACGGATATCCTCTACTGAACCATCTCATAAGTTATGACTGTTCGCCACGTCAACATGTCTATCCCCTGCTTTTCCTTGCGCTCGGCGCAGATTATCTTCTCCGTGTTTCAGCAACCAATTCAAGTATTCAACAAATTGTGGGTCCCACGTACCGTAATAAATTAATAATTATTGCCTAGATGGGTCCCGTTGTTCATAGAAGCATTCACACGAGCATTATTTTATTTGGTCCAAGTGCAAGCGAAATTTTCACCTCTGCCCTCTCTCTCTCTCTCTCTCTCTCTCTCTGGAGACAAATCTCTCCGCTCCCCTCGCCAACAAATTCGCCCTCCGGCGATACACCAGTGGCACTGTTCGTAAATAACTTAAGAACCGAGCTTGATTCACTCCCAGAACTCTGCCAAACTCCTCTGAGTCTTCCCTTTCTTCTCTCCGAGTGTCAGTTTTGTGTAAATAATCCTCGATCAAAGGGCATTTGGGTAAAGGTCATAATGGGGAACGTGAGCGGCAAGGATGAGCCTGACGAGAATGGAGAACTGGACGAGAGCGAACTGGACGAGGATGAGGTGTCAGTGCCATCCCAGCATAGGTTTGCGCCGCCTCTGCCAGGTCACGTGAGCCGAACGCGCTCAGGTGGCTCGCCACCGGCCAGCCCTGGTCAATCCCGATCTCCTCGCATGTTTGTGCCACAGGTATATTTTTGTTGATTTAGTTACTCTCTGTATTGCATTGGTTTTGATCTTTTGGGTTTTGATGGAAAATTGAGGTGTTATTGAGGTTTTGACCTTGATTGATTGATCCAGTGGAATGCAATTTATTTGTTTTTGGTCCCGAACTTTTTATTCATTTGACTTGATCCTATTTCTTTTTAATTTGAAAGGAGATCATACAAGGAAATCTGCACTCCTTGTACAAGAACATTGGAGAGATTAAATTTGTGGATCCATATGTGTCAATTGCTAGCTAACACTTTGTTATCGTTTTTCAGACTTACTGTTTAGAAAAAGATAATTAATTTGACCTGAATTATATATTAAAGGTTTTGAAATGCTGTTCTGAAACTATCCAATGGTCCGACTTTGATGTAGTTAGAAAGTAATTAGATTTCAATCAACGTCTCATGAGGAAATTATGTTTGGAGAAATGTGCATCCTTGACCTAGTTGATCTGAATTAAGGTGCAGTTTAGTTAGAGTGAACTGTTTCAGAATTTTGTTGAAGGAAAGCAACTGGAAAAATTGCTTCATGTCCACTTTAGATACAAAAGAAATGAATTTTAAATCATTTTTGTTTCTATCAAAGAAGTCAAAACTTGAATTAAACTTGTAAATTATGTAGGTCAGGATGTCCATCTTTGATAAGAACAGCAAGTATTTCTATTGTCCCTTTTAAAGTTTCAAAGCTTATTTGTTTTGAATAGCTGGAGTTGGTAAATTAATTTAAGTTATCCTAACTTTGCTTCTTTTAAATTATATGTTACAAATAAAAGTTAAAAGTTCCCCACAGAAAGGAAATTGGATATTGGGTTTGAGGTAAAGTACTAAAGAATCAAGTTAGCCAGAGATGCATGTTTTCCTGGAAACTCATCAGCTTTTTCTTCTGACAATCATATAGGTGCAGTATAAATTAATTCATCTCTTATAATTAAAAGCAGTATTTGTTGCATAACCTAATGTAAGTATCATCTGTTTACATATCTTGGTGATGAATTTTAATGATTTAATTTAGAATGCTTTTTTTTTTTTTTTTCATTCAAAAAACTGTTCCAAGAAGGGTTGCTTGCCACTTTATGTTGGTTGTCTGTTGCTTTTATAAGGTGAGAGAATGATAGATTACCAATAACCAGAACCAAATTTGCATGATCTGTGATTGAAATATGCTACTGTTGGGTATTTTATTTTTATCATATTGATTTACTTGCATCTTTAATACCAAATTGCATCATTTGTAATAAAATCAGTTAAATGTCACAGTCAGAGAGGCACTTGCTTGTATTCTCCAGAAGTTCTTTATATAAGTTGTCTATAAAGGTCTCTATACATGGTACATGTACCAACAGCTAACTGTTACTGGTTGTTAGCTTAGTATAGCTATCAATGACGTATTATACTTTGGTACCTAATTTTTTGTTAGTACTTTATTACTGCACTAGTGGGTTGGTTCAAATGTTTTTGACTTTTATTTCTTCATTCTTTTTGGTTAAAGTAATATTCATATTAAGCATAATTTTCTTTGTTTTCCCGTTGGTCTTGCCTTTATTTGCAAATAAAACTAATAGTTTTTAGAACATTATACTGAACATTCAAATTTATATGTGACAACCAAACTGTTTGGTATATTTTCCTATCTGTACCCAACAGGAGTGAGGCTATGGTACTATGCATAGCGCATATTGGCCGTACTATGGATTAATATCTTCATTTTTAAAGTCTAAACCGTCGATCTGAAACGTTAAACATGATCTCCATATGAAAATGTACTTGCTGATTTTACTTTTTTTGTACTATCTTTTTAGATAGGTAGAAAATCTTTATTTTTGAATGGTGTAGAATCTATAGATCAAGTGATTTTCTACAACAACAACCAAGCCTTTAGTCCCAAACAAGTTGGGGTAGGCTAGAAATGAAACCTAACCGGAGTCACAAAACCAAGTAGACAGTAGTAATAATAACAACAACAACAACAACAACAATACTAATAGAAATAGTAGTAATACTAATAGTAATAATGGTACCAATAATAATAGTAATAATACTAAAAAAATAGTAAAAAAATTCTAATAAATGTAAAATTTAGTCCGCAAGTATATTTTAGATCATGTTGAATGTTGTCTAGATCGACTGTGTGAACTTTGAAAATGGAGATAATGATCAATAGTACAGGCCAATGCGCTATGCATAGTAGCATAGCCTCACTTAACCAAAAGTTAGATTCATGCGGTAACAAGGGAATATTCTGTTACATGGGGACAAGTTTGGCCCTTTTGTTAAGTTTCGTATGTTTATAATTCATATTTAGCTGAAGTCAATTAAGTAGATTTATACTGAATTCATACTTGAAAAGTATACAACTAGCAATGGAGACATTTTTTTTAGCTAATGCTGGATTTTAATTGGAAATGAAGACAATTTACCATTGTTCTGAAGGAAAATCACATTGACTGAAAAAAAAAATTTCAGACACCTGTATCGCCTTTGCTGAAGCCGGCGGACCCCATTTTCAACCAAGTACTGATGAAAGAGGATCAAGATGAAATTTTTGACTATCCACATGAAAAAGAAATACCGGTTTTATTGGTATGGACCTTTGGAGGAAAGAATGTCTCTGTTGAAGGCTCATGGGACCATTGGAAAACTAGGTACTTCATTTCTTCTTCCTTTTATTTGAGGATATTGTGCTTTAATTGGTGTTAGCTGGATTTGTGAATTATTTAGTTGTGGAGTTAGTCAATTTGGTTACTTACTTTGTTTTAGGATTTTTCCATTGTTGAATGCTGCTCTCTATTTTTTTATTTAATAGCAAGACTGAGCCGTAAATCATAGTGAAGTCATACAAAGAAGGACTTAATTATTACAAGGGGTGTTCATTGGATCCGGTTTGTTTGGTTTTCAGCCAAACTGACAAATGTTGGATTAATGATTCGGAATTTCGTTTAAATGGTTCAGTTCAGTTGAATTTTTTAATTACTTTGGTTTTTCATATTTAGTTCGGTTTAATCTCTCTTATTTCGGTTCAACCAAACAAACAAAAATTTACTTGATATTTATTTCTATGATTATTAAATGTATCTGTGTATGTATTGAGTTTTGACCTTTTGAAAATTAATCTCCCTTATTTCGGTTCAACCAAACAAACCGAAATTTACTTCGGTTTTTTTGGTTTGGTTGTTATTCGGTTGACAAGTTTTAACTCAGTTGGATCGGTTAGATTTTTTAGAAACCGAATAAAATTTTGGTTTGACTATTTGATTCGGTTTTAACTGAACCGACCATTTGAACATCCCTAAGCTCATTTGACCATTTGAACATCCCGAATAAAACAAACAGACCATTAAAAAATTATTGAATTTATGCAAGCTTGACAGCCCACACCCAGGTAGCTTCCAACTGATTTTTGTTCAATGATGGGAGTAAATTTATCAACATTTTACAGAAGGTTACTTTTGATGTCAAAAGGAGAAAGAAAGCTGGATAAATATCATTTAAATCATCTTTCCCTGGCATTTTATTTAATTTCAAAAAAACCCAAAAAATTGTCAGGTATTCTATCAAAGACCAGAAATGTACTGCAAAAGACCCTTCTGTTAAAATTATCTTACAGGATAAACATTCATGCAACAGGAAATCATTGCAGAAGTCTGGTAAGGACTTTTCAATACTGTTGGCCCTCCCATCAGGCGTGTACCGGTACAGGTACGTTGTTGACGGAGAGAGGAGGTGTATAACTGACCTACCTAACATTACTGACGAATCGGGCCATGTTGTCAATCTTCTTGATGTCCATGTAAGCATTTTTTGTTTCTCTTTATGTTCCTTGTTAGGTGTGGGTGTATTTGTACTACTCAGGCATGATCAAATTGCAGAATCATCCTAGGTGCATTGGGAATATGGATTCTTTCTTGGATATAGTTTAATTGATTTCTGTTGGTGTTGTGTGGCTGAATCAGGGTTTTCTTAATATATTAATAGAATTCGTTATACATTAATTTGAAACTTCTTTGAAATTTCATATCTCAAACCGATACTGTGCTGTCAAATAGGGCCACGCTACAGGGAATAGATATGCAAGCCTAATTTTCTTAATGCAACTGCCACATACTGCTAACTTAATTAGACAGAGAAAATGATCATTATGCCATTGTTTATAAGTTACCAAAAAATAGCCCCAATACATCTCTAAAGGTTATCCAAATGGTATCACAAGGTTATAAACAGTCCTAAGACCTAGCTGCAGGACATTTGAGAAAACAAATAAAAGCGCAAGCACTCACACACAAATACATGTAAATACATGTGCACATACAATGACTAAAACAATTAGGAGCTGAAGTAGAATTTTCAGGTTATTTTGTGTAAATTTACCAAACACTTCTCTATTATGCAGGATTATGTGCCTGAAAACACAGAACGTGTCTCAGAATTTGATCCGCCCTCGTCACCACCTGCCAGCTATGGGTGGGTCATGCCTGACGACAAAGAGATGTCAAAAGACCCTCCAATAGTGCCACCTCAGCTTCCTAACGGCTTCTTGGGGTCCCACAACTCGGATGAAGAAGACTTCCCCAGGCCTCAGCACATAGTACTCAACCACCTCTTCATTGAGAGAGGCTTAGTTGCACAGCCGATTGTTGCCCTTGGTCTAACTCACAGGTTCCAGTCCAAATATGTTACCGTGGTTTTATACAAGCCTGTAGAGAGATGAGCAATATCAAATTTTGCTCCTAATTTTATTTTTAAAAGTAGAGGGGAAATGGGGGAATTGAGCTGGGATTATGCGTTGTATATGCTGCTTGTTGGGTGAATGGGTGCTTATACTGTCTTTTCTGTCATTTCTTTTTAGTTTTTTTTTTCTTTTTTACTGGGCTAAAAAGATCTGAAACATCAAAGAACGTAAGAACGCAGTTTTGCTTGATGGATTATGGAAATCTTTTAGTATGGAGCGCATGGGAAATTAGAGGTGGTGTAATTTAGGTTCGCTGTTCCTTTCTGATAAATGCTGTTTATGATGCGGTAAATAGAACAGGTACATTTATTGGATTCTTTGTATTTTCTTCAACAATAATATTACTACAACTCGATTTATTTTCCGCGGTAAAAATTATAAACAATCATTCATCAATGGAAAATGCCGTAATTTTAGCAATCATTACACTGGGCACGATTGCAATGCGTTTTTTTTTTTTTTTTTTTTTTTGTACTTCCCCCCCTGAAACAGAGGAATCCAGACATTAAATGGCCATTATTTCTTCCGGTTGAACTGGTATACACTGGATGCCAAACACTTAAATGCAGGGCTCTGCTCTTTAAGTTACTGTGACTATGATCACTGACTGCCGATTCTCTTCCAGAGCCTTCAATTTCTGGTTCAGTGTGCCGATTCGTAATGTATCCACTGGTGTTGCAATGTGGCTTAATATATTAAGTTATTAACTAAAGTTGCTAATTTCAGTGCCTTCCAATAAAAAGCCCATAAATAATAATAGCAATATTCAAAGATCTAATAAATTCTTAATGTGACGACTCAGATCTTACGAAGGCTCAGTTAATGACTTAATGTTTGTCAATTTGCTGAAAGCCCTAGGCATGTCAGCATGTGTGGAATGCACATTTCCCTTTAATATTCGTGCTGATTTTAATTGAACGGTCCAAATCTAAACATAAATATTATGTTACCTCAGAGGATATATGGATTCTTGAAAAGCCCTAGGGATGTGTGTGTGTTTTTTTTTTCTTTGAAGGAAAGCCCTTTGGCACTAGGCATTTGTTTTACTGTGCTGAATGGTAGTCATGACAAGTAATGTACTGCATTTACATTGATATGATTGATTGTACAAAACATACGACAAGTGTTTTAATCGAAGCGTTTGATTAATGGTTCAAGGTAGTTAGACCCATATTCCAGCCATAAATAGTGTTTTAAGACGATCATACATTCATCCTTCCTCATAAATAGAAGGGTAGAGAAGTAATTTCTAATGAAACATATCATCCCAACGAGAAACATTTCCCAAACGGGAATACATATCACTAGATAGGAAATTAGTCACATCACCCAACGTCATGTCACGTGAGTCGATTATGTAACGTGACTTGTGTGTCGCGTGACGTAACCGCATTCGAGCGAAAATTACACTTCACGTCACGCGTACTAATCACGTCACGGTATGAAACATAGAGTATCCAGTTTTTTCTATTTAATTTTTAGTTTTTTTTTTTTTTGTACGCATAGAGTATCCATGTTTCTCTTATGGTATAGGTTCAGTGATACCGGTACTCATGTAGTATTGGTTTTTATTTTCTCTAGTTTAGACCAATGAATATTGTAATTTGAATTTTTAAAGTAATGTCAGATACCTAACATCCTTTTCTCAAAAAAAAAAAATTGCAACATTATTTACTTATTTTACAATTTTTATAATTTTCATATTTTTTTGATATTTTTTTTTTCTGAATTTCAACAATTTAAATTAAAATATAAAAAAAGATTCACGTGATTAATTTACGTCACGTCATATCACACGTTACATGTGGTTACATCATGTGTAGTCACGGTATGACTACACGTGACGTGACCATCAGTCACTATTTTGATTACGTCACGTCACGTTACGTGAAAAAAAAATTAATCACATCACGTGACCAAATGACGACGTGTTTGTCACGTGCATGACGTTGTCACGTATTTCCTTATCTACATATCACCTAAGTTAATCCAAAATTTGAGTTTGATCTGGACAGTTCGATATGCTTTAACATGAATATAAAAAATAAAGGAACCGTACATTTCACCTCGCGCCGGATTGGCCCGGACTCCCCAGACAACACCATCTAAATCCTTGAGAATAAAAATTTTCGATTACGGAATTCTATATTTTGATTTGTGGAATCTTAGGAGTAAAATAATGTGGAAAAACTTGAAAAATAATTGTTTGGATGTAATGTGTGAATTATGATGGGAAATTACCAGTGTTCTAAATAGCGGCGCTATAGCGCCGCTATAGCGTTTTTTGACCCCAAACGTTACGCTACGACATCAAAATGCGCTATTTGCGCTACGGCCGCTATAGCGGCCGCTACAGCGCTATAGCGGTCCGCTACGGCGCTATTTGCGCTATACAATATGGGTTTTTTTTAATTTTTAATTTTTAAGCAATTTATATGGGTTTTAAATAAAGATAAAAAAAATCTCAAACCGAAATTGAATTTGTTGCTACTTGCTACAAATAAATCAATTTGAAATTGGGAATAGAAATTGAAATTTGAATAGAAAAAAAGTCCAAACCGGAATTAAAATTTGAATAGAAAAAAAAAATAGATTATGTCATGAATCATGATACTTAAGATATTTTTAATAGGAAAAATCGATAGTTTATGATATTACTATGGATATTTTGAACCGCAATTTGGACTTTGTACGGGTTCAATATGCATATTATAATTTCTTAATTACTTTGGTGTTATTTATTGTTCTATGAGACCTTAGATAATGTTGATATTTAGTACAAATATTGAATATACGAAATGTAAAAAAAAAAACGCTATTTGGAATAGCTTCCGCTATAGCGACGCTATTCGCTATAGCTTTTTTTTTAGCCTTCCCGCTACGACGCTATAAACGCTATTTAGAACCTTGGAAATTACTTAAAATTTGAAGTTGTCCTTTTTGTTTTAATAAACTAATAGTATTTATAAAAACTAAAAATAATTAATCTAAAGATATTATAATTAAGAAAATTAGAATTGACACTGAATTTATTAGAATCAAAATTCAATATATTAAAAGGTTCATTAAAGTGTATAACTATTAATTTTCAATTACATAAAAAATGAAATTCTGAAAAAAAAAATCAAATTGTCAAAATGATGAAATTTATGAAGGTAAAACATTATTTTAAGTATATAGTGTTTAATTTTTATCTTCTTATATTTATTATTGGTCTCGTCACATAATTAAGAGTATATTTATACTGTTTAAGTATGAAATATATGTTTGAATATTCCTTTATCTATTTAATTAATGACATTTTATGAAAGAAAGAGATGGAGTTCAATACTGAAAAAAGATTTCTTTTGTTCCGCTTAATATTTTTCCCACCTTTTAACTTGCAATTAATTTTTTCATGATAAATAAATTATAAAAAACATAGAAGAAAAATATTATAAGTTGTGAAGCCCACAAAATTACAAGAATTTATAAACGGCTGAACAAATCCTAAGTAATACACTTATTATCTTTTTTTTATGATATTAAAATAAATAAATAAATACATGATACAAACACGGATAGACAACTTGACACTGGTAGTTTAAACATTAGACACAAACATTAACGTTCTTATTTCAGCCTGCAACATCATCATTTGTACTAATTTAAAAATCAAACATGTACATGTTATACTTATAATCAATTAATTTATTATTTTAATGTCATAATAAATGGGTACATGTTCCTCCTAGCTTTTACCCATGATTTTTATTAATATCCAAAGTTAATTACAAATTAATAAATATACCCAACAACCATTGGAATTTATAAAACTACCCACACCAGTCATTTTTTGGCCGGTTTTAATTTTTTTTTGGTACCGGTCAGAAAACATGTACATTTTTTGGCCGGTTTGAAAATCGCTGATCCGTATGAACAGTAGAAAAACAGTAAAAAATTATGGACCAATGGATCAGCGATTTTCAAAGTGGCTTAATAAATAGTAAAAAAATTCCAAAAAATGTAAAATTTGGTCTCCATGCACATTTCAATATGGAGAACAACTTGAGCGGTTCGGATCGGTAGTTTGGATTTTCAAAATGGAAATAATGAGGCGTGGAGCACCAAGTCGTTTTACACCATGGCTTAGCTAAGCCCAGCACTATATATATATAGTACCGGTTATTTTTGACCGGTATTAAAAACAATTAAAATCGGCTAAAAATTGGCCAGTATGGATAGTTTTATAAATTTCAATGGTTGTTGGATATATTTATTAATTTGTAATTAACTTTGGATATTAATAGAAATGTCGGAGCTTTTACTGAGGTAAAACATGTGGATGGTGATGTTTTTTAAACCGTATAAAAGTCAATGGCCCCCACGATTTACCAACTCAGCCCAGGTCCCTGCCATTAACACTTTGAGTTTGACACCTCTCTTCCTGTTCCTGGTGCTATACTGTAACTGCCATGTCCATGCACTAATTATGCCCCCTTCACGCCTTCAACACCTCCTTCAAGTTCTTGTGTCCATATCAGGTGTTGCCTAGTATGTGTTCATTGTTTGCAACATTATCAAATGTTGACAAACTTATCTAGACAGTAAAGTGCAAACATTATTTTAACCGCTTGATTTTATATTAAATTAAGTCAAAAGTTTATAAACTTGATATGTACTAAACGTATCGCTCTTGAAGTAGGTTGAGTACAATAATTTGAATTTGTTTTTTCAAATCATATTATGATAGATTTCGAGTTAACCTCACCTAAGACTTAGTGTAACGGTACCTTAATTCTACTCATAACAGTAGGTTACTAGTTTTCATAATATTATAAATAATAACAGTGCTATTTCCAGACAGCAGCATAACAACAACAACAACCTAAAATGGGATAAAATATTAATTTTGTCAAATTTAGAAACAAATTTTGCCCTTTTTTTAGTTATTGTAAGGAAAAAAAATGCCACATATATTTGATTTGCATTTTTTATGAGTTCTTGTGATAATATATTTAGATGCATCTCCAAAATATTCATAAGACTTAGATTAATTGATAAGATTAGCATTCTTCTTAAAAAAACCTTCACATAATATTTGTGTGAATCATGTATATCCCCTCAAAATTATGTCTTTAAAAACTAATCAATTAGAAGACTGAACATATTTTCTTATACTGGCTACACGTATTTATTTTTTTAATAAAATAAATAAATAAGAACTTTATAAATTTAAAATAAGTTTTATAGAAAAGACAATATCTATGGGTTTCATTTCATGAGAGAATGGCTGTTTTTCAACCATTGGTCTATTGCTAGTTTGCCAGGTCTATCACGACCCTCCTTCTTTATTCTGACTTTGGACAATCTGTGCAGAAATTACATAGGCATTTCAATTTTATAGAAAAGACAATAAGTTTAATAAATTGCAGAGTTTTTTAAACTTAAACAATATATATTATTATAAATTTTAGATGAAAAATTACTTAATTTCAATTTTTTTAATATACATAAAATTCTCCCATCGTATACATAATTTAAAAAATATATATATACATAAAATTCTCCCATTGTATTCCGGGAGAAGCAATAATTTCACATTCCCTTGTATGGCTCTGATGACACAGAACCCTAGAAAAGCAAAAGCGCAAGTGTTCTTGCTTTAGACTTACACTATGACTATGCTACTACTCATCACTTCCCTTGATCTGTTTCAGTTTTCTTTTGCCTCGCATGATATCATTCATCCCCATTCCTACCTTCATAAAAAGTGAAACTAACGGCGTGATGTGAAACTGTGAATCTGCTTTTTCACCTCACTTCTCCCCTTCTCCGTCTATCTTCTCATCTTTTTTTATCTTTATTTTATACCAACTTTTAATGCTTCCCTCTCAAGTGCTTCTACTCTGTAAAAAGTGTTGCATCTCTGGGTTTGCTTCAGATCTGATATTTTTTGGGTCAATAATTATTGATCTGTCTAAAACCCAAGTAGAGGAAGGTGAAAATACACCGTTAGTTTTGTGCTCCAATTATGAACTTTACGGAGATCAAATTTTATATTTTTTGAATTTTCTTTACTTTTTTCTAGATAGAAACAAAATAATTGTTTTTTTTTGTTCAGAATGGTATGAAAATAGTGATTTTGTACATATTTAAAAAAATAGTAAAAAAAATATAAAAAATTTGGTCTCTAAGTATATTTTAATATGAATATCATGTTGAGCGATTTGAATCGACTGTTTGGACTTTGAAAACAGAGATAAGAATGTAGAGTATGATTGGAGCACAAAACTAATAATACATTCTAACCCAATTCAACCTAATATTAAATATTAGATCTTTCCTATAAAAACACTTATTTGGTGACATAATGCTCTATTTTTGCTCATGATTTTATTAATATTAATTCTGAGAAATTTTCTTTTCTTGGATAGGGAATTGCACGAAAATCCTTTCATATATTTTTGGAGGGAAGTGCAAAGTAAGTTTCGCATGTGAATTAATGTGACCGTTAATTAATAGAATTAAGAACTATAAAAAAAGATAAAACGCATACGCATTTCAAAGCAGTTTCAGAGAAGATAAAGTTAACAAATAGTCACTTCTTACCTCCTATGAAAATCTCTGTTTTATCCTTTGGACCCTATTAGAAAACTTACAAGTTGTAATCTCCAAAAGCAAAACCATCATTTTATTAAGGAATTAATTGTTAGGGGCTGCAAAATAGCATTGCTGAATTGTTCAGTGACAAAGGCATATGATCTCTATGTGAGTCCGAATCTGCTGTAATTCCGAGAGGGATCGCAGGGTTCTGAAATTCCGAGATCAACGGTTCAAACTTTTCCGTACGCGGATCTCAAAAATCTTCTCGGAAAAGTAAATTTTCATGCACACATCTTGAGAAAGACCAACAGTTGAGATTGGGATCGTAGGGTCCTGTGATTCTCGAGAATCACAGCAGATTTATTTTCTCTTTATGTAGGAGGTCATGAGTTCGAAATCTGAACAGAAAATCTTTTGTTGTAATAACAAAGATATTATATAATTGGGTGGCTTGACCTCTAACCTTTATTCAAAAAAAAAAAAAAAAAAAAATTGCTCTAAATTTGATTGGGAGATTGAGAGAGTGGTGCACATGGGCGAGGAATCATATCTTAATCCTAGACAAAGGGGCAGATTAAACCTTACTACATAGTACATTTTAATGATCTAATCAGCTTAAACGCCAGATCACTAGCTGTAGCTGACACAAAGTAAAATATACAGGATACTGCCACGTGGAGTGTTTGCTTTTGAGCTTAGGATGCTAGTTTACACTTCTTTCCTTTCCTTTCCTGTCTGCACACTTTTTCAACCTTTCTTTCCTTTTTTTTTTCTCTTCAATAGGATCTAATCAGAAGCGACAAACTATACAAATCCGACCCGTTAACTAGATTTAGTGCTATGTTTCTGAAATTGTCCCTCTCACTGCCGTAATTAGTTTACACCAGTGTCGGTCATATCAGTTTTCTACTGGTCTGGCGAACATAATTTAATGCGTAGACCAGGTCTATTCTGTGGGACCATTGTGGAGGATATATATTTCTCCAAGAATTGAATTGGGTTTTGTTTAAAATAATTTAGGACAAATTTTACCTAAAGTCAAGTCCAAATTATCTGATTTTTGTTGTTATGTGAATGATTTAAATTTAATAAATTAAACGTATCCGTGAATTTTTTTGAGATAGAAAGATAAAAGTCTAGTCTACCAACTTTCATTTAAACTGTTCATGCAAATTTTAACACCGATCAGACAATTCAAGTTTGATTTTAAAAAAAAAAACTATGTCCAAAGCTCCTTCCATATATTCCTAATATTCACTAAATCAGATACGCAGTATATCAAAATTGTAGAAATATGTCTATATTTTATCTCTTGGTTTCGATAATTTTTTTATCATTCATCACAATTATCAAATAAATAAATGTGTTGTCAATATATTCTTTCTAATATAAAGTAAACGTAGCACATGATTTATATAATATGTTATTTTTTTATAGTTACAAACAGGGGCAGAACAGTGGTGGAGAAAGAGTGCTAAGCACCCCCTATAGTTGGAAAATTTGTAGTATGGTCTATTAAATTTTATAATTTTTATATGCATTAATATTTTTTAGTCCATTCTATAAAATAAAATTACACTATATTTAATTCTTCAGTCCCCTATCTCTATTTTTTAGTTTCGCCCCTGGTTACATACGTCTCCAACAACTTTTAATACATTATTATACGATATATACACAATATAATAAGTAACATTCTCCATGAGTCCATAAGCAGCATCTCATGTGGTCCAATTCTACAGAGGAACTTGGACCGGAATATGTCCCCGCTCCCTTCAATAAGGAGGGCATTTTAGTAATTATACACTTGTACGTGCTTTTAATCAGTCCATCTGACTCCAGGCTCCTCTCCTCTCCTCCTCTTGTATCTCTTCTTTCTCTCCAAAGGAAGGAGGGAGCAATTATTTGCACGAATTGAGGAGGAATATACATATATATATATATATAGAATACAGTAGCACTGAATTGAAGTAACACAAATGGGAAGTGCAGAGATGATCCAGGGATGCTCGTCTTGCCGAGGCAGCAGCCGGCATTCGTCCCAGAAGCGTAGCATTGGTTGCATGTCTGGCATTCTTCACCTTCTCACCCATCACAACCGCCGCTCTCGCAAGCGCCTCTCTCCTGGTACTCCATATAACATACATTACATTTTAATTAATTGGCACTTCATCTGTTTCCACATATATATGTTAGTTACTTAATTACATGATTTTTTTGTTCACAACATCCAGCTCCAAAGAAAGACATCCCTCTTAACACTACATCAAAAGCACCAATCTTACAAGCAACTGAACCGACAAAAATTGTCGATCCATTTCCGAGACGGAGCTCTTGTGAGGTTCCAAGAAGCCCCACAATCCCACTAGAGCTGCGCCGGTTCTCGGCAGGATCGCCAGAGAGCCCACGTCGGCCATCAGTAGCTGTAGCACGTCTCATGGGTCTAGACATGGATGCGCCACAAATGCCACTGCCAGAGTCGGCCACGGAAAAGCGAAGAAGGCTACTTGGCGCGTTGGAGAAATGCGATGAGGATTTAAAGGCTTTGAGGAGGATAATTGAGGCAGTAAGATTGGCTGAGGTGAGAATAAAGGCATCGGAGACCGTTGGATCGATTGGTTCGAAAGGGATGGAAGGTGCAGAGTTGAGGAAGGAGGTGGAGGTGGAGCACCAGAGCCCGAATTCAGTGCTTGACGCAATATACTCGCCTCGGTTTCGATCCAAAAGATCTGAGATAAATGGTGAGCAAAGAATTTGCTTAATAATGTAAAATTAATTTTCTACATAGATTTTTCATTTTTTCATTTTACTTTTTTAAAGAAGTTAAATTAAGGCTGCTTATTCAGACCTTTATCTTTTTTTCTGCAAAGATTATTTCTTTACAAATATTTGCCAAAACTTATCTTAATTCTTAATCTTCTAACAAATTGATGTTATAAATTATAATGTTAATTTTCATGCAGAAAACCAAAGTTGTAATGTTGCAGCTGGATTAAAGATAGTGAAGCCTTCTAGAATGGGTGTGATCTTTGGTTAGTGTATATTTATGTTCTTCTTCTTCTTCTTTTTAAATGGAAATCATGTATCAAATTTGGGCGCTCTTTAAAAAGGTTTGATTTGAACTTATTAAACGGAAATCTAGGTGCCTGTGAGTACTATGGAGAGACTAATTAATTATCAAATTTTCCAAAGCTCTGAGTTTTTCTTGATCCAGTGGCCAGCATTTAATAATGAATTCTCAGTACCACACCACCAACCGAGGTTCCCTTTTTCCTATGTGCACCTCTGTTTAATCCTGTGCTTAATTACATGGATCGTTGCACGGTAATCAATCAATTCATGCCTTCATGACTTATGTCTAACATATATATATAGTAGTTGAGACGACAATATATATATATATATAGTCATATCTACTGTTACATAGTCTCTCTTGGAACTGTCACTACTGGCAATGTCTAAAGTTTGTCTGAAATTTGTCAAACACAATTAGATCGAGACTACTGTTACTGCTGTTACTATACTGTTAGTTTGATTCCAGTTCCTTCAAATTAAGTCTAGTTTGAGAAAAGAAGAACAAATATATATTCCAGTTCCAGGTAAGTAACATAATAAATAGATATTTTTGAGTTTTAATCGTTTTGATCTGGTAATATATATCTTAGGGGAGCATCCAAAGAAGGCAAAGGATAACACATTAGCGAATGAAGGGATACCAAGAACCTTCACATGGAAAGAAATCACAAACTCTACTACAATGCGAGATTGGCGTGTCAGGGACATTAAAAGCCACACAACAGCATTCAGCATCGAGGAGATATGGGAGGCGGCAGCGTTGGAAGAGAAGCGCGAGTTGGAGCGGATCGAGGTCATGGTAGAATGGGGTATATTTGGAGATTTGGTAGAGGAAGTCATCATGGAACTCTATTTTTGTTTCAATAAGCTCTCTGTTTCGCTCAGAAGGACATGCAGGAAACGATTGTACTTCTAAAATTTTATAACTCACATTATTAATTCTAGCCTGCTCTTTAATTTAGTCTCATAACTTTTACCTGTTAACTATAAGAGCCCATAATTTAAACAAGGCCCAAAATAAAAGAAGAGAGAAGTGTTCCTATTTGGGCCAAGATATTTCAGTCCAAACCGTAACTTGACTAACGGCAACGATCCGAAGAAAAACGGCGTTAGCTGTATTTATTTTTCTCTCCGCTAAGATATTTAATATTCCTCTCTCCGCGTTCGGACCGCGTCGAGGGTATATTCGTCAATATGGCATTTGTGGGCGCTAAAGGAAATTCTGGGTCCCCAATTTTATTCTATTTTACTTTTTACCTTCACTGTCTTTGGGTCTTTTGTTTTGTTGGAAATTACCGGTAATGCCCTCTCATGGGGACGCTACTGATGCGCTGGTCGGACCCAAGTTGCATCCGCACGTTGGCACATGGCGTTTTGATTTGCAAGGATAAGAATTGATACAAGACCCCAGAAAATTAACTTAAATGAAATATCATTTTCCAAAACTATATTTTTCTATTTTTATCAAAATTATGGCACGTAAGGATAAATTAAGCGGCTCTCACTGATAATTTTCGTATAAATAATTTATATCATTTGAAGCTCTCTCTTGATTGTATAAATAATCTTCGTACAAGGATAATTTGGCTAGGTGCATGTTTAGTGATGATTTATGAGTTAATTTTAAAATATTTATTTTTCATTATTTTTTTACTTCTTAATTTATACTAAATGAATTAAAAAATGTATAAATTTTGCAAGTATATACAATACTTGTGAAATAGATCGTTTCAACTTTCAACGGTTTGGATTTATCGTTTATAGTCTATTTGATCGGTTTTTGAAGGGTGTAGCACCTGCATGTCGTTAAAAATGCACAACATCCTAATCAAATTCTAGACAATTTACATCATTTAAAGTTCTCTCTTGACATATATCAATAGAGATTAAATATATATAGTGTTGTCTGAAATTTGGATCTTATTTTCATATAATATTTATGGAGGTTGGCTAATATCAAAACGTTTGTTCATAGGCGGTGAAACAAATGCTTCAGTTTTTACATTTTTGAAGTCCAAACAGTCGATCCAAACTGTTCAACATTCAATCTATATTAAAATGTGCTTGAAGACCAAATTTTACATTTTTTAGATTTTTTTATTATTTATTAAGTCAGTTTTAAAATCGATGTTTTCAATGATCCATAAAATTTTCACTTTTTTATTAAAATCAACGATTTTAAAACTAGCTTAATAAATAGTAAAAAAAAATTCAAAAAAATATAAAATTTAGTCTCGAAGCACATTTTAATATAGAGATCACATCTAACGGTTTGGATCGACCGTTCGGACTTTAAAAATAAAAAAAACAATTGGTTGCACCACGGCTCCGGAACAAACATTTTGATATTAGCCAACCTCATATTTATGTATATGTTTAATATGTACTTGTTAATGATATGAAATGTGTATACAGTAAGAGCGCACCTAAATAAAAAATAATTAATTAATAATATTGATACACTAGTAATGATAAAAAAGATATTTTGATCGAAGTTTTCTAGTTTAGAGTTGTTTTTCAAATTTTGTCTCCTAAAAAGTATCTATTAAAAAGCTAACATTTTAAACTGAGATATACTATAGAATAAATTTTATATTTAATAAATTTGAACTTAAATAAGTTTTTTCAAACTATCAAATGTATAATAACAATACAATTAATTGTACGGCATTTCATACAGAAAAATATAAAAGAGGTGAATTCATTCAGAATCTGATCTAGAAAGTGATAGAAAATGAGAGAAAAAGCAAAAGATTATTGGTTTGTGTAATTTTAATTCACTTGCTCGGTTGCTTCTTGAATCTAATTTAGAAAAAAAAAAAAAGGAAAACAAAGAGAGAAATTCAAACTCTTCCTATCTAATTGTTTCCTCTCAATTTGGAGGATAGCTCACCTCTTCACTTCCTCCTCTTTTTTTCTCCATCAAATATAATATGTATATCATTTTTTTAAATCAATGATATTATAGATATATACATATATTTTTAATAAAAAAAATACGCAATACATAACAGAAATCATCCAATCAATAAGTTATGATGGCATAAGTTATTTATTTCAAGTTATAACGGTATAAGATGTTCTTGTTTGATTGTGGGTTAAAGTTAAGTCATGAATTAAATCTAAATAGATAAGTTAATTTAAGAGAAGAGACGTGATATTAAGTCATGCAACTGAATATGTGAATTAGTTTATGATGACATAAGTGATTTTTTATGCTATACTATTTTATTCACTTTAGTCATATTTAGTAAAGAATAAAATACTTATTCCGTGACTCATGTCACAACGAAAACGTTTGGAACGGTGGAAGGATAACTTCCAATTCAAGCGGGACCACCAGTCAGAGATCCAACGGAACGATAACCTCCGATTGGGGTAAATATTTTAACAGAGCAATTTTCTCTTCATGCAGCGGACAAACTATATGAGACTCTGTCCTGATTTTATAGTCCTTGCGCTGCATGAAGAATAATCTACTCTGTTAAAATCTTTACCCGGAATAAAATGTAAGGATGTTTTCGGAATTATAAATTTAAAACGGAAACGGCCGGAAAAAAGAAGAAAGAATATCGAGCGATTCACCGTATAAAGCGGTAATGAGTTTTTTTATTACTAAATAAAATCGTGCCTCCTTGTCTCTGCTCTGCCCTCCAACCCAATCAGATCTTTATTAATCTTTCTCGCTCTCTTCCTCCCTTGTTTTTTCTCGAGGTGTTTGATTGGATTTTGAGGCTGAGAAATGGCGGATCAGCTCACAGACGACCAGATCGCCGAGTTCAAGGAGGCGTTTAGCTTATTCGACAAGGATGGAGATGGTATGATACCTTTTGTTTCCCGTTTTCTCCTTTTGAAATATTTTTTGTTCTCGGTATAGGTGTTTACTCTTGGTTTAGAGGATTCCTTATTAGATCTGGCTCGATCTGTACAAAAGTTGTCATAAAATTTAGGGTAACCGAGAGATTCGTTGCATAGTTGATAAACACGAAATATCCCCTTTTTTTCTTTTCTTTTCGTGTAATATTCTTTCCTTGTTTGGATGTAGCAATAGATGCGCGTATTCTACTCATGCCCGTGTTCCTAATTTTGGTTAAAAATATACAGATACGGATAATTTTGCTCCATCGATTCAAACATGTTGGTTTTTTATTTTACACGGATGATTTATGCATTTTCTCACTCTAGTTTACTTGTGGATTTAGATCCGGTGGTTTGAGTTTAGAATTATAAATTGTGAAAGGGATATTAACAATATAGACAAACGAGATAAGAACAATCTTGATAAGAATTACTTGTCAAACTCTGGAAAGTGGTTTCTGGTCTAAATACATACATGGATCTGGCCTAAGAGTAGTTGTAAATGTTTGACTTGTCTAGCAAATCACAGATTGGCCATCTGATCTTATCTCACCCACACTTATCTAATTGGATGTGCAAAAACCCTGATCGCCTTTCTCTATCTCTTATTGCTACCACAAAGTTATCTTACTTCATCCACACTTGAACAGTACATAACATTTGATTTTGTCATAAAGCTAGACATATATGGTGTTTTGACTATTTAATGATATTATGCATGTGTTAATTAAGAAACCTTAAAAGGAAAAGGAGAACGCACTTGCATTATACTTCTGTTCATACGTGCATTATTAGTTTATTACCACTTTTCTATCTAATTTAATTTTTTTATTTGATTTAGAAACTTGGATAGTTGTTACTCGGACAGACAAATCATTTGGTTCTCGCAATCAGATTCTGCGAATTGATGTTCAAGTTGGAGAAATATTTACATTCTACACCTTTAAAATATGAATATTACACACATATTAACCACAGAAAAATGTGATAATAGATCTCGTTTTAATGCTAGCCTGGTTATTGTTAACAGATTATTCCTCTACTTTCTCAGAGTTGATTATAACCTGAAATTTCAGAATCCTAAGCTGTAGTGATCATATGCAGGTTGCATCACAACCAAGGAGCTTGGGACAGTGATGAGGTCGTTGGGCCAGAACCCAACCGAGGCTGAGCTCCAGGACATGATCAACGAGGTCGATGCCGATGGCAACGGTACCATCGACTTCCCCGAGTTCCTGAATCTGATGGCACGCAAAATGAAGGACACTGACTCCGAGGAGGAGCTGAAGGAGGCCTTCCGTGTCTTCGACAAGGACCAAAACGGTTTTATCTCTGCTGCTGAGCTGCGCCATGTCATGACCAACCTTGGTGAGAAGCTCACTGACGAGGAGGTCGATGAGATGATCCGTGAGGCTGATGTTGACGGTGATGGGCAGATCAACTATGAGGAGTTCGTCAAGGTCATGATGGCCAAGTAATAAACCCCTCTCGGGTTTGTCTATTACAATAATATACATATTATTGTCTGTTGGTACCCAGTAGTAGTTGTTTTGAATTTTAGGGGTGGGTGAGAGAGCGAAGGGGAAAGAGGCGAATTTGAAGTGAAGAAACTGATTGTGTTTGTTTGGTCTGAATTTGTATGTGCGTGGATCTTGATCTGCTGTTTTTGCCTGGGTCGCTGTTTTAGACTTTTATGGAGCTTGTTTTGATCTTATAATGTAGTCTGTCTTAATCTGGGACTTGATGTAGCTTTTAGCTGTCTCTCTTTTGCTTGAAATGCCCTTGATTGACAAGCTTTGTACCTCTTATATAAATTTTTGTGTCTACGTTTACTACTTGTCGCTTAAGATTCGTGGTTCAGTATTTTTTTTGTGTGTGGGTTCTTTTCTTCCGACACCACCTGGATTTAGACTTGAAGTGTTGTGTCACTGACCACTATTATGCTACCTTTCACTACTCTTTGAAGCACCGAGCTTCTTTTCTGGAATCAAAGTGAGGCAAAAGCCTCATCTTATTGAACTATAGTAAAAAACGGTGTGACAAAAAGGTTATAACCACAATGTGTCAAATTATTTGTCAACATTTTTGTGGTTGGTTGAATATAATACTCCGGTTCAGCTTCTTCAGTGGTAGGTGGCAACTACCCAAGTTGAATTGCCAAATTTGAAAGAAGCACGCAGCAGAACTATGCACCTACCTCCTTTTAATATCATTTTCTCCCTGCTCTTCTTAATCCAACACAGCTGTGCAACAAAAAAAACTTGGGAGTCTTACCACTTAGACTAGAGAAGAAAAAAAGAGATGGAAGGACCGAAGGAGAAGAAGATGAAGATACTCTGCCTCCATGGATTTCGTACAAGTGGGGCGTTTTTGAAGAAACAGATCAGCAAGTGGGACCCATCTATCTTTGAAGAGTTTGATATGGTTCTCTTTTTACTCTTGCATGCTTAGTTTTTCTCTTGTATGTTTTAATTCAAATTAGCCAGTGTTAATCTTGGCTTCTTCTTTTCTTCTCTGTTTAGGTGTTTCCGGATGGTATATTTCCGGCCGGGGGAAAGTCAGATATCGAGGGCGTATTCCCTGCTCCATACTTCGAGTGGTTTCAATTTGACAAGGTTTTTTTTTTTGTAACAATACTAAATTAGTTGGTGCTGATTTAAACATCTAAATTTGAAGCATTTTTTAAAGAAACAATTAGACAAAGCATTACTCTCTCATTATTCCTAGCCACATAAGTATTATGATGAATGAGAAATATCATTGAGGGCAAAAGAAAAGGGGGAAATAAAAGAGGGGTTGAGAAAAATTGCCGGGGTCTCGCTTGGTTCAAAACCAGACCTGACTTAACAATATCTCTGCTTCTGGTACAGGCGTACAGCAAACTTAAAAGTTCATTAACTCTCAAACTCATTGATGGGTCAACTAGAATACTATGCATTTGTTGATTTGTAAGTTCTGAAAAATTCACTTTCTATAACAGGACTTCACTGAATACACAAATTTGGAAGAATGTATTTCTTACCTGTGCGATTACATGATTACTAATGGTCCCTTTGATGGGTTTCTAGGTTTCTCCCAGGTATTTTCTTTCTCTTCTCAGTAACTCTAGCTTCAGGCAATTTCTACTTCAGTAAATATTTATTTATTCATACATTTTTTTTTTCAGGGTGCTACATTGTCTGCATTGCTAATCGGCTACCAAGCTCAGGTTAATGTCATTAGAAAATTAGCATCAAGTTAGTTGCAATCATTGAAAGGCGATATTTATAAATCTTTGAACTTAACTTTTGTTTCTTAATCAATTCATCAGGGAAAGGTACTGAAAGAACATCCACCAATCAAGTTCTTGATTTCTATCTCGGGATGCACATTCAGGGACCCAAAAATCTGTGACGTGGCATACAAAGATCCGATCAAGGCTAAATCTGTACATTTCATTGGAGAAAAGGACTGGTTGAAAATTCCCTCAGAGGAATTAGTAGCTGCCTTTGATTCACCCCTCATACTAAGGCACCCACAAGGCCACACCATCCCCAGACTCGGTAAAATATCTTGTAAACTTTACGTTTCAATTCTTCAATCTACATTAAGGTAAAAAATCCCGTAACTTTACTTGAGCGATGTCACATATGTTGCTCATACGACCTTCAAGTTTGGCTAATTTATTGTATTGGTAGAAACCAAGAATTTAAAAACCTGGCAAATTACCATGTGATACTGATGCTATGGTTCTCTCTTACACAGTTATACTTTTGTTATTTAACCTGAATTATGAGGTATCAGCATGTCTCAGTAATATGAATATGTAATCAAACCCCAAAGCGGCTGGTGAGAAGTGAAAAAGATAACAAAATGTTGTTCTTTATTGAATTTTTCCAATATATATTACAGATGAAAATGCAGTGAAGCTACTCGCCGAATGGACTAAAAGCATAGTGCAAGATAAAATTACCAATCCAACTTGTGTTGCAGAGAATCAGAAACCGAATAAACCTCTACTGGTAAACATAGCCTAAAGAACAAAGTTTTCTCTGCAGCTAAATGCTCAAAATTAATATATTTATTGTTCCTGCAAAGATGGTGTATTTGAGATCATCCTTGGTATCTTATTAGAAAATAAAAAAAAGTCTGTTTTTGTTCTCTGAATTATCCAATTTGGTTCAATTGGACTCCTGAAAACCCCTTTTTTTTTTTTTTTTTTTTTCAATCAGCCCCTTCCGTCACTGAGACGTTAATTTTTCCTATATCTGCTGACATGTCATCTAACAGTGATTTAATTGTATGAGGAGTCACTAAAACAAGCTTATTCGTTGATTGATTGATTTATTAGTTTTGTTGCTTTATTGAGTGTACCTACATTTCTATCGCAAATTATCCATACACAACATGAGAATACTTAAGACTAAGCTGAGAGCATTTCAATTAATCACTTCTCCATCTAACCTACTCAAATACCCATATATGAGCTTTCAAGTGCGAACTTAGAGCATCTCCAACCCAGTAATCCGTAAAAAATAAAAAACAGCTGTAAAACACTGTTTAAAAATTAAATTCTTTTTAATTTCTTAACCCCTCCATCCTAGAAATTGGGTCAGAGCCAATAAGAAAGAAAACGAAAGGATCAGAGCCAATAGGAAAGAGAGAGAGAGAGAGTATTAGCATGTTCAAAAGAAATCGTTTTCTTTATAAGCAAATTTATTTTTTTAAAAATCGGTCTACAACTTAGCAATTATAATAGCAATTAACACATCAGATTAGCAATTTAAAAGAAATTGCCATTGTAAATGCTCTTATTCAATTTGTATACTCATTTGAGCTTTCCTAAAATTTTTAAGTCTAGAATGAATGACTCCGATTTTTTAGTCTAAAATTGTATTAAAAGGAAAGCATGTGCATATAGCTCTGCTACCGGCTTCTTTCACGCTTAGCAATTGACCTGGGTAGTTGCCACCGATTTTCACGCTTAGCAATTAATCACCATATATTTAACTCATATTATGTTTTTCATTGGATCTCATTTCATAGCATGAATTTTCTTTGATTAGTTGGGCTCAAATCATGGCCCAATTGTACCCATGTCACATTCAAAATCAAATGTTTCAATCTGGATATCAGACAAAAGAACAAAAAAATTTGAACTACACAAAATTCATATACTATTAACCCCCTACTAAACACAGATCCACAAAGTAAACAAAATCTACAGGGTACTGTGTTTGCCTCCCAATAATGCAACTACAGATTTAAAGCAATGATTTCTCCACTGAAACTGAACTTAAAAAGGCATGGAACTCAACATTGACACAGACTCGATCTTCTATGCAAATGATCTCCAAAATAGGAGAGATTTAGTCTTAGTTAAACAACCAATAAACCAACGAACCAACTTTTCTTTTAGCAACACATATGTACATGATCTGCACAGTTCTAGCAAAATCCTAAATGAAGGCATTTGGCTTTAGGTGAAGCAGCAGCTCTTGACTCCCTAAAAAAGAAGAGAGATTTTGGCTCTTGTTTCTTTAATTAGCCTGAAGTCTCGTCAGACGGCACCTGTTGCATGTCTTCTTCAGTCTTCCACACTACATCCTTCAGTGAAAGAGAGAGATTCTTGTAGAACTGTATACAAAGAAAAAACACAAATAATGTAATTTACAAAAAAAAATATATATATATATCTTCTCCATACTAAAAGCTATACGCTTTTAATGTTTCGAGTGACTATGGCAGGACTGCATTTATTTTGCCAGATTAGAAAAATGTACGAGATACTGTAAATTTTTGTAGCCAAACAAATACATACCTTTTGAAACTCGAGAGTATCTCCTGTAGCTTTTTTCAATTCCACCATATGCAGAGTTGGAGCCACTTGAAATATCTAAATAAATATGTATAATTTAGTGAAACTACATATAGGAACTTTTTGTCGCACGATTAATTGGGGTGTTAAAGAAATGCTTTAACTAACCTCAGTGGCAACATTGAGATTTCCTTTTCTTCCTGCTTTCAAGTTCTCCAGCATCATCTGTAGAATGAAAGGACAAATTTGTTCGTTATATATTATAAAGAAGGTAGTTTAGAAAAAAGTTTGAAATTTTAAAAGGGCAAATGTATGACCTTGTAGTTTTTCTTTTGAATATCAAAACCAAGAGGCTTTGCAGCTTCTTCAATTTTTTTCACTATTTCCTTCGCAGGACACTTTGAAGTAAACCTCGTCTCTTTCTTGTATTTCTGTAGAAATAACAAAAAAAAATTGTAATGAGCCCTTTTTAAGTACAAATTACATATTCATAATTAGAAAAAGGAAACGAGTTTAAAATTGTATAATAATAATAATAATAGAAATAAATCATAGTTCATGTCTTGGACACATATTTGTTACCTTCTCTATGTCGAACAGATTTTCAAGATTGAGTCCTTTTGAAAGAGCAATCAATTCAAAAGCATTCAAGGCTGCAGGTTGCTCGTCTTTTTTCTCTTTCACATAACAATCCTGACAATCATATGGAGCACATTTGAGTTCATTGTGTCTAAGAGGTTGCATTAGAGTATCATTAGTACCACTTTGGATTTAGGATATAATTTTTGTTTCCCAACTTACATCAGATTCAGCAAATGCAGCATTAATGTCATCCAAGCTTCCTTCAAACTTCTCGAAAGCCGGTGGTTTATATCCCTTTTTAAACCATTTATCCTCCAGAATTTCAGAAATGCTGATACGCTGCGAAAATTAATTTATACCGAATTAGCTAAAAATGTAGAAGCAAATAATTAATTAATTATTCAACGAATGGAGGGGTTCAATGCACAATTACTTACCTTTTCAGGGTCTGGGTTTAGAATTCTCGTTATCAGGCTCATGGCACCAATGGAAAACCACGAAGGACAAGTAAATTCAGCTGCTGAGATCTGCATAGGAGAATATATAATTTTTCATTAACAAGAAAAGAAAGGACAAATAAATTAGAAGAAATACTCAAAAATAAAAATTGATCATTACCTTCTTATACAAGCTCATTATATTATCATCTTCAAATGGTAAATATCCTGCTAGTAACACAAAAAGGATAACACCACATGACCACACATCAGCCTTTGCACCGTCATAGCCTCTATCCTCTAGAACCTGCAATAATAACAAAAAAACAATTATATATTTTTACCGATGAAAAGTTTACACGAACCCACAAAACCTCAAAAGGTCATGTGGAATATTCCCTGTAAAATATCTATATGAGAAATATTCCCATGTCATTTTGGTCCTTATCTCAATATTCCCAAACTTTCCAAGTTTGGTTATTTTTTGTTTGCACAATATAACTAAGAACCAGAATGATCTGAGAAAGGAGTTCAGTACCTCAGGAGCAACATAATTAGGAGTCCCGCAACTGGTATGTAGCAACCCATCACCCTGCCAAGAAAATAAAAATTAAGTTTACTTTTCATATTTTAGATTAAGATATTCAAGTTGAGATGTATATGTAAACGAACTAGAAGTAGTTTTTATTGGGAGCTGGCATCATATCGAGTCATGTATGGCCAAAGCAATCTAGTAATTGCAATTGTGCACTTTTACCCAGGTTTACTCCTTGATACAATTAATTGTGACATGGAAAAATGTTTTATCATGTTGTGTTGTGGTTCATTTTAGGTACTTTTAACAGTTTTGAGCTTGAAAATTCAGTAGCAGTTTAGAAATATAATTAAAGTAAATACCTTCATTTGTTGTGATAAAGCACTTAAACCAAAATCAGACACTTTTAGGGTTCCATGAGCATCTAGCAATAGGTTCTCCAACTGGACAAAAAAGAAATTAAAGTTATATACACAGTTTGAAAAATGTACCACTAAAAGAAGCTGAAAAAGATACGATTTAGAAGTCATGTCATACCTTTAAATCTCTATGATAGACCCCTCTACTATGACAATAATCAACAGCATTGATTAATTGCTGGAAGTATCTGCGTGCCTCATCTTCCCTCATCCTTCCATGATTAGCCTTAATCCAGATTAAATGATATATGATTAGTCCATTATCTTTTACCTTATTACAAAATTTATAGGGGGGTGGGGAGGGAGGGGGGGAGGGGGGGGTGGGGCATTTTAAAAAGGAAAAGATATAGGTTTTGGATAACTTACAACAATGTCAAAGAGCTCTCCTCCTGTGACATACTCTAAAACAATGTAGATCTTTGATTTGCTACCCATAACCTAAGTAGGAAAAAAAAAAGTTGCTTTTTTGAGTAACTTCTCTACAAAGTTCAAACTATAATATGATTCCGATTTCATATATACTTGTTAGAGAACGAGAAAAACTACCTCTAGTAAACAAACAACATTAGGATGCTTCACTAACTTCATAATAGATATTTCCCGCTTGATCTGCATTACATGTATACAAGAAATTAGTAAGACCTATGTATATTAACACGTACCAGTCGGTACTACACCCATACCAGTATTGAACTGATAGCAATCAAAGTTCACTAAAACATCAGCACATACCTGTTCGACCATCTTGTGCTTCATGATTTTCTCTTTTTCCAATATTTTGATTGCCACATGCTCACCGGTTTCGACATTTCTTGCAAAACGTACCTTAGCGAATGTACCTTCGCCAAGTGTACGGCCGAGCTCATACTTGCCAACTTGGCGTTTCACCTTCTTAGGCGATGCCACTAGTTTTGCACGGTACATCTCTGTTATTACCTGATAATTTATTCATTAACAGTCAAAATTATATACATTTGTGTTCCCTAAAATAATATGGGGTAATGATTGAATTTGTTTTATGCAGAAGATTTGGTATGGTTTGGATCTAAACTCACCAAAAAATCTAAAGAGTGAGGCTATGGTACTATGCATAGCAAGGTTGGGTCCGTGCTACGGCTCAAAATTTGAGTTTTCAAAATCCTAACGGTCTATCCAAACAGTTCAACATGATTATAAAATGAATATGTACTTGCAAATCAAATTTTACATTTTTTCGAATTTTTTTACTATTTTTTTAGATAGGTAGAAAATCACTTGATCTGAAAATTCTGGACCATTCAAAAACAGTGATTTTCTACCTATCTAAAAAAATAGTAAAAAAATTCGAAAAAATGTAAAATTTGGTTTGCAAGTGCATATTCATTTTATAATCATGTTGAACGGTTTGGATGGACTGTTAGGATTTTAAAAACTCAAATTTTGAGCCGTAGCACGGACCCATCCGTGCTATGCATAATACCATAGCCTCACTCAAATCTAAATTGTACAGAGAAATAATTTATAGTGAGGACTGAGGACTCACCTACTCTTATTTTTTTACTTCCCACTTCTTTTATCAATATGTTTATTTATTTGTGCAATTGTTCATTTTATTTTGGAAAGAGAAGAGAAGTACATTAATTTTTATATCTTTGATGCGGGATATAATTTAATAATGTTGTCAAGCCTTGAATTCTTCCAAACACCTATTACGGTAACAATGATTGGACCAAAATTCAACTATTAAAATATAATAATTGAGTAATACACACGAGGAGAAAAATCTAGAAAGCCTTCTCTTTTTCCCTTTGTGCAATTGTGCTACAATTAAATCCACATGATGCATGTAAATTATTTTTTAACATACATGGAATTTAAGACCCAATTATGCAAATATAGAGGAAAAAGACATCTCTCAGAAAAACAAATTTAGAGTCAAAATCTATGGAGTCAGATCTACAAGTAGACCAAGTGTTATTAAAAAAAGAAGGCGCGTGCGGCATCTAGAATATTCCATTTGATAACAAACTTTGCTAAGCTTTCTAATACAAATTCGATTTACAAACTCGTGTGCTCCGTATAATTATAACAACGCACTGGATTTTGCAACTTAAACAAGCAATTATGTATAAAATACAGAATTAAACCTCATCAGAGCATTAGTTTTCGAAAGAAAAAAAGTTTGAAAATGCATAGAAACAAGCAAATACATAGAAAATTAGCAATTAGACATCCACCAAAGCATTCATTTTGGACCAGAATTAAGAAATAATTTTCAAAATTCTGTTAGATGTACATGCATTTAGACTGTTATAACCGCTTTAAACAGGAAAAGAAGAAAAAAAACCTCTGAAAAAATTGATTCAATCCTTCTTGTTCTTTTATTCTGTCGTGTTTTTGGCTTTAAAACCAGTGGAGTAAATTAAAACCCAATCAAAAAAATTCTGTTCTTGAGAAAAAAACGACTGCTAGAACTAGAACAATACATGATCCTAGTACTACTTATCAGGAATCAATGCTTGTTACAAACGAAGCAAGCGAAAATCCAGCTAAATATAAGCAATAAATTCAAAAGATAGAAATCTCTGACAGCTATGAGAATCAAACAGTACAATCGTCAGCTACTAAACCAGAAAAGCACTCGCAAAAGAGAAAAAAAGGGGCGAAAATTGTAACTTTTTCTCACCTCAGATGATCTTGAGCTGTGCCTTTTGGAAACCTCAAAGACCAGTAGAGAAACAGAGAAAGCCCTGAGTGGGATCAGAAAAGCACGTTGGTACAGTGAAAGAGGAATAGAGAGAGAGAGAGAGAGATGGTGGTAAATATAAAGAGCAAGGAGGCATAGAGATTATCACGACCCCACATAGACAGAGACAAAAGGGAATTCATATCCTCTGCATTAACTCAAAAGAGAATCTTTTGAGTTAATGAATCTTGACTGTTCGATCTGTTTCAAGATTCGTGCGAACTAGATCTGCACTAATATTAAAGGACCCCCTATGTTATAGACACGAGCCGGATTGGCTCCGTTTAAAATCAGACGGTTGAAATTCATTAACTCAAAAGATTATTTTTTGTGTTAATGCAGAGGATACGGATCCGACAAAAGGTCCCAACTGTATGGCACTTAAAATTTATTTTCTCTTTCCTCTGGTTTCTGTTCGTTTCTCGTCTCCGTTTGCCCGTTAGTTTACAATCTTCTCCAGTTTTCTAACTGGCGGCATCCATTTTATCCTTTGTAATACTAATTACTGTTTATAAATTTTAATTGGTTGTAATTCACTGGAGTAGATTGAACTGTAGAATTTTAAAAGTGATTTATATTACAACCTGGTTGCTGTCATGAAAAATGTGGGAGGTTTCGTGTTTTGTTATGTTTCATATCTTATATTTGTTTTTAAAATTTAAAGAGCCGATTTAAAACGCAACTTGATCTTATATTAAAATATATTTAGAGATTAAATTTTATATTTTTTGAAATTTTTACTATTTTTTTAGACAAATACAAAATTATTGTTTCTGAACTATTTAAAACAATAATTTTGTAGATATTTAAAAAATAAATATTTTTTTAAAAATATAAAATTTGATTTCTATGTATATTTTAATATATATATATATATATCATGTTGAGCGGTTCGGATCAATAATATGAACATCGAAATCAAAGATATAAGATCTAAGATATGATAAGGTATTTGAGGTTTTTACATAAGAAAATAACCTTTCATGTATTGATGTAATTATCTAATTGTAGAACAAATAAAAAATTGGTTTGGCATTTCTTAAAGAGAAAATGTAACGGTTGTCATGACTTAATCACCCATGCACTTTAGTCAGAATAATGAATGATTGTGCCTTACAAATTTGACAAGGAAAAAGATGTGCTGCAATGAAAGAGAAAAAAAAAAATATGATTTATGATGAATTTATATGTGTTATGCTATTACATTATTGACATGGGTATGATACAATAAATTATTATACTATCTGGTAACTTGGAAAATTTCATTTTTTTTTTCTTCTGTAGTAGATATATATAAATTTAGTTTGAGTGGTCCCCTACATGTATTTATGATGCGGGAACAGTTTGGGAGATTTGGTTGGAGAGACAATTATTTACATTAAAATACTTTCGTGCATAGGTATATATATTTTTGTTCATAGGTATTAATACTTTATAAATTGTGCGGGGACAATACGGATTATATAAGGAAATTGTGCTGGAATGGTCCCCCATGATAGTTATGAAAGTTAAGTGCGGGAATAATGCGGCAATAGAAGTGCATGAACAATTATCAGGATCCTTAAACATTTGACATTGATTTTGTGTTTAGTAGAATTATGACTTCTTCAAGTAACACAAGACAAGACATGATCCAATTCTTGGCAACTAACATGTATATATAAGAGATTTTCATAATATTGTTATGGTGTGAAAAACATAGGATAGGAAATGAGTATATGTTATGTAGCACATGATTTCTTAGGTTGCCATCTAAATATGTGAAGAATTAAAAATGAGAAGAGCTCAAAACAAGTGTGCTGTGCTCTCAAGCTCTCTATTCTCTTAACAAAACTGCATCACTGTGCATTCAATCACGGCACACTTGTTTTTCTATTTGTTATTTAATTTCCCAGTTATATATAGCTGAGAAAATTTGGGTAAATACATTGAGAGCATTGTTTTGAGCTCATGTTGCGTATAAAAAATGGAATCAAAATGAGAAAAAATATATAACTTGTGCGTTGTATGAATATGATCAAAACAACGATGTTGATATCTTTGTCTGAAAACAGTTGGCTTTACTCAGATATCAGAAGGTGCAATTCCAACTGGTAATAACATCAAACAGCTGGCTTTACTCACAGTGAGTGAGAAGATGATTCTCTAGCTCCTGAAGATTTCTGCATCTAAGAAATTCAAATATTCTTCAATCAAGCTAACTAGCTAGTTAATGAGGTACTAGTATCGTGCCCGTGCGTTGCAACGGAATACATGATAAGATAACAAAAATAAATTCTCATCCAAAATGACAAATTTTCATAAAAAAACAAAATTAGAAATATATTCTAGATTTATGACAGTAATATGCATAGAAATAAGGAAGTAGATAAATAAGGAAGTGAACAAAAAATTAATTTGTATTGTGATCTGCCGTATAGAAAATTTCAATTGGAGAGGGAGAAATAAGGAAACAAATAAATAAGGAAACGGATAATTATATCGCTAAATTTAGAGTCTGTTTAATTTTAATTGTAACGCTTCGTGTGGCGGTATGTGTGACGAGTATGTTTGTAACTAAATTTAAACTTCTACACATAAAGCAAATGCATTTAATCAAAAGAAGATAGATTATGTGATTGGAGAGCTGAGATTAAATACAAAAATTAATCTTTCAATCGTAGTCGTTGGTGGATCGGACACCCAACGTGCTTAATAATGGAATGGAGATAGGGAGCAAATGAAGATGCAAGAAATTTGGCTAATTTGATCTGAGATGGCAATGCTAGCTGGACATATTATACCATGAGTAGTTAAAATAAAAAATTATGTATATGACTCATGCGTTGCATGAAGTCAAAATAGTGTTGTCAATATATTTACCATTTTAAATATTATAGAATGCACATTCAGCTATTACAATATATATATAATTATTTATTTCAATTTTTTTTATAGTTGTCAGCAGATGTCTTGAACTTTCATAATTATTTTTTGAAGTCAGCAGATAGTATATATAATTAATATTATCTCAGAAATTTCTGAATTAATGTTTATAAAATATTTAATAGTGAACTGAAATATTATTAAATAAAAAATTCAGCAAAAGCTCGCTGTTATGCTTGCTTATATATATTTATAATGCAGACTTGACATGCTTGCTTATATTTTATAAGTATATATTACATGAGGAGGGATCCAATTACACTTTTTTTTTGACACATGTTGACACTGTTTTTTTATAGGTCAATTTTGCGATTTCAAAATCTAAATAGTCGATCTGAACCGTTCAACATGATCACCATATTAAAATGTGCTTGGAGATCAAATTTTACATTTTTTTTGAATTTTTTTTTACTATTTATTATGGTTAAAAAATCGTTGTTTTTCAATGATTTGAAAACAACAATTTTGTAACCATCTTAATAAATAGTAAAAAAATTCAAAAAAATTTAAAATTTGATCTCTAAGCACATTTTAATATATCCATTATGTTGAACGGTTTGGATCGACTATTTGGACTTTGAAAATGATAGGTGTCAAAATGTGTCAAAAAAAAGTGTAATCTGATTCCTCCTCATATTACATAATACATACTAATACTTGACTATTTATTTTGAAACTTGACCGAAATGATTTATGTGATCGGTAGCTAGTTAGTATGGACTTTGAGATAAGTATAATATTATCTTAGAAATTTCTGAAATGTTTCTAAAAAAATCAATAGTGAACTAAAATATTATTAAATAAAATATTCAGTAAAAACTTACTGTTGTTTTTTATCTGAAATATTGCTCTGAAACAAAACAAAACAAAAGAGGAGCCGAGCGTTACTTGGTCCAAAAAGGGTAGCAGGATAGCATATAAATTTGGAAGAGCATATCACATGTCTGTGGGCTCCCCTTGTTTTTTTTATATCAATCCAAACAAACTCATATCCGCTCCGGTCACAACAAAAAACAGGAGACTCCATTTTTACACTGAATAACGTTAATGTATTTTTCTTATTTTAATAAAAATATTATTATTATTATTTTAATTAGTTCTAAGGGTTACGAAATAAAATATCACCGCTATATATAGCCTGTCCCCGTGGTTTTTAGGATGAAAATCGAAAGTCTACTCATTCGATCTTTTTCATTTTAGTGTCTTAATTATAATATTTATTAAAATGGGAGGTAGCACAGTTGATCAGGAAAAAATTTCTAAGACTGTTAGTTATTCAAAAGTCGAGAGTTCGATTTTCCCTCATGATTTCGCAGCTTCTGTGAAGATTTTCAAAAAAAAAATATAATATTTATCGGAGAGAAATTTGAGAGATGTTGAGAGAAAACAATAGTGTTGTAAATAGAGGAGCCAGTGAAACATTTTCGCTCGAAGGTGATTCTCCAAGAGACATACCCTAGAGCGGATTCTCCGATTGTTGGAGCGCGACGACGATCGGAAGAGCAGATCCGGTCGTGGAACGAGATGAGATTAAAGTATTAGAGTGATTATTTTTTTGATAATAGTGGACTACTCCACTGATTTCATACAACGAAACCTTACATTGTTTGACAAATACTGGTACCAGTGGTACCAGTCCTGCTTAGAACAAGCAGCTACATATTACAAAGTACAATATTACTTATTAAACCAGCACCTACAGCATAACAGAGCATATAACCAAAGCAGAAAAACAAAATCAGCATACATCAACTAAAAGAAACTACCCCCTAAACTATTATAAAATTGTTGCGCCCAAGTATCATATTTCACAGTCCTCCCTTAGGTCGGACCCATCTGTAAGCAAAGGGATGTGCTCCTCCATTGACCCATCCATTGCCTCCTCTTGTTCAATTAAATCATCACAAAAAACAAAGATATGTAACACATCAGTAGGAAGTACTATCGATAATTTAAGAACATATCCATTATCTTTTGAATTCACCCAAAATTGTGCAAGAGAAATAATTTGAGCTCCTACTGCTCTAGGTTTAGCTCTAACCCCCTGAAAACACAATCTATTTCTTGTCAACCATAAAGTCCACAAAACTGCTCCTCATACTAATTCTAGCCTATCTTTTAATAGTATTAAGGTATCAATAAATCAAAGCTCCTCCATAGTGCTGATATCAAAAACAAAGTTGTTGTACTCAACAATCCAGGTCCAAATGATTCTAGCAAAAGAACACTGTAAAAATAAATGATTGATAGTTTCCGGTTCACCACAAAAAGAACAAACCTAAATCTCGTTGCCAACCCCTTCTACTCAAGTTAACCCTTGTTAATACCCTCTTTTGTTTTACTAACCATAAAAAGATTTTAATTTTAAAAGGAATTTTTGTTTTCCAAATAGTATCAAAATTTTCATTTTTCATCTGATCAAACTCAAGCCAAGTGTAAAAAGAAGGTATTGTAAATCTACCATTAGTGTTCCACATCCAATGTAAAATATCCAATTTATCCCTAAACAGATGTATTAGACTCAATTCATTTATCAAAGTGACCCATTCCTCTCTATACAGCCCTGTCAACTGTCGTCTAAATGTTAAATTAATTTGTCCATTGTCTCAAACTGAAGCTACTGTCAAACCAATATCATATGCAATTGAAAATAAAACACTTATAGAACACTCACCCAACCATCTATCAATCCAAAACAACACCTCAGTTCCTTTACCAATAGTCTTTCTAAAACCTAACTCAACTATATGTTTCATTTTAATAACATTCCTCCAAAAAACTGATAATTGATAATGAACCCCTTGTGGCCCATATTTGGCTTTTAGAATCTCTTTCCACTTAATTACCTATAACTGTAGGGTCAATAAATTGATACCACCGTTTGGCTAATAAAGTAGAATTAATTGTTTTAAGATTAAGAATCCCTAATCCCTCTTGAGACTTATCCGCACAAACTTCGTCCCATGAAACTAAGAAAATATTTTTCCTGACTGAACTACCTCCATACTACAAGAATCTACGTCGAAGTTTATCTATCCTATGTCTGATCTGAACTGGCATTCTGTAAAGGGCTAACCAATATAAAGGAATTGCTGAAATAACAAAGTTCAGAAATGTAACCCTTCACAACAATTTACTTTTCCATCCTTGCAACTTTTTTTTCGATTTTCTCAATTGAAACATTCCAACAATCAATAGGTATAGTTTTCCAATGAATGAGTACTAAATAAGTAATGGTAAGTTGGCTCACAGTACAGTGATGTAGCCAAAACATATAGCGAAAATCACTATCTTTTATTTTAGAAAATGACCAAAAGCTAATGCAAAGTAGCTATTTTTTCAATTTATTTACCGCAAACGTGTTTTTAGGTTTTTTTGATAGGTTTTTGAGAAAGTTGCGTATTTAGAAAAAAAACAGAGCAAAAGTGTCATATTTAAGCGATTTCTGAATAAGACGTCGAAATGAGACACTACATAGAACATGCAACACCTCACATGAAGTGCACAACATGCGAAATGATGAAAATATAAGAAAATCCACTAAGTCAGGAAGCCGTGCAGCCTCCTCTATGTCGCATGCGGCATACCCTGATGTCGCACGATCCATGGACTGTCCTAAAAATAGGCGATTTCTCTAATGGGCCTTCCAGAAGGACGAATCCTGATGGGCCTTTTAGAAGGGCGCGTTTGCTTCAGAGCCAAGCTATCATAGCTATTTTTGGCTTCATCTATCCAATCATGGGTGGACCCACGTCCCCCACTACTTCCACTACTTTACCTCTCATTTAGGAAAGCTATAAATACCCCTTTTGTAATAAGATTTAGTGTGCGTGTTTAATTGTGTCAAGTCCATAGTAGTATTCAAGGTTTAGGACAACCTTTGAATTCTCACTGTACTCATGATAACATTTTTTTTTAGCAGCCACACAATAAAATATAGAAAAAAAAAGTTGATGTACGGTGATACTATTTGAAGCTTTATCAGGATATAAAAATCAACTTAGCAAAACTGAATTAATTCCTATAAACATTAGTGATATATTTGAGTGTAAATTGTCTAATTTTCCTATTAAATACTTGGACCTACCTTTACATAACAAAAAATTAAGCAGAGCTGAATGGGGCTTTCAGCTGATTGATAAGATCAATAGCAAATTACAAAATTGGAAGGATCATATCATCACTATCATCACTCTTAAAATATTCATAATTAAATACAACACCATTATATATGTTTTTAAGCATTGAATCACAGAGAGAAATAGACAACTATCAAAATGGTGGTGAGATATCTAATATCGGGCTGCTCCTGTTTAAAAAAATTTACTTGGAGATCAAATTTTATAGTTTTTAGAATTTTTTACTATAATTTAGATATGCAAAAAATAATTAGTTTCCGACTGCTTAGAATTTTAAATCAAGTAATTTTCTACCTATTTAAAAAAAAAAAAAATTTAGATATATATCCATCATAACTTTTTTAATTAGATATTTCCCCATCAAAACTTCTAATTAAATTAGCTATTTCCCATCTAAATATAATTATATTATAAATATACCCATTTTATAATTAAATAAACTAAAAACACTTATTAGTAGTAATAAAAAATTAAAAGGGCAATTATGCCCTTATTCACTTCTTCTCTTCCCACTCTTCAATCTTCAAAGGTAATTGAAGTGGAGAGAGAGAGAGATCAATCGTTGTTGTTTGCTTCCTTGTGTCTCCTGTTTGAAATTGAAATAACGGGGATAACTTAGAACCATATATTTAGTTGCACAGCAATAGAACAACTGTGCAAGGATATGCTTGTTTGATCACTTTTTGAGCTTGGGATCCTTTCCCCACGGAAGAACAAAAATAAACCAAGCGGAGATTGTGGTCTGGCTGCTAGTGCTTGAGGACTTGTGAAGTTTTCAACACCTTTCTAAGTAGTCAACTCCACGAGCTGATGTAGAAATTGGAGAAGAGGGGAAGAGAGGTAATGAATCAGAATAGTATAGTTTGTGGGTCCAGATACCCTCAAATAACTCAAATTGTGAGTCTTAGACACTGCCAGCTCGTTGGAAGATTGAAGAGTGGAAAAGGAGAACAAGTGAATAAGGGCATAAGTGTCCTTTTAATGTCATATTTATATTAATTAATTATTATAATTGATTTAATTAAAAAATGGGTATATTTATAATATAGTTATATTTAGATGGGAAAATAACTAATTTTGAAGTTTTGATTGATAAATATCTAATTAAAGAAGTTATGATGGGTATATATGTAAATTTCTCTTAAAAAAAATTAAAAAAATTAATTAAAAAAAATGAGTTCATAGTACAAACTGAAACCGCTATGTAATATTAATTTACCATAGCCTCTTCATGTTCTAACACTTATCCTCTATGTAATATTAATTTAACATTATTTCTTTATTTTCATTTATTTTCTAATATCTTCTTTATTTTTAATATATTTTATTATTAGAATAATAATTAAACGTCACTTTAATTGATGTTATATATATTCTTTTACTAATCTGAGCCACAAATCGAGAGGCGGGATATTTATTGGATCAGAACTCAAAAGTCACAACTTAGAGAGAGAGAGAGAGAGAGAGAGAACGATGAGTGATCGACATGGTTTGATTTTTTTTCCTGTGGAAAATAATTTCAACCGTTCAATCCAATTACTATTATCACCGTGTCATTATTCGTTTCTTTCCTTATTTGTGACTGTGATTTAAACTGGGAGAATTGATATGGAATGAAATAATTACATCTCTATTATAAAATTAATTGGGTGGGTTAGATCGAATGGACAAGTTCTGATCAAATAATAATGATAACAACATGTACAGATCATTATCTTGAACCGATTACAATAAATTAAACCATGGGTGCAAAAAACGAAAAGGATTGAACAGAGCAGTTTTAGCTTAATGCAGCACACGAATCAATAAAACGTTGTTTATTTTATTTTTATTTTATAGTCAGTGCATTGCATGAAGTCAAAACTCCTCTGTTGAAATCTTTAGTGCATTTACATCTTTCTGTCGTTTCATAAAAAAATAATTCACATTATATATTAATTTTTTGAATCAATTTTAAAACAAAGGTACTCAAACTCAAAGCTTACAGATTTGGGATCCAAATCTACAGAAATCCGAAATCATCAACAGTGACTCTGAAATTTCTGAAATTCCGAATTCAGTTATTGAATTGTTTTGAAATGCGTATACAGAAAAACTAACTGTTTCGAAATACGTGCACAGAAAAAGTTAAACAGTTGAATCTCCAATTTTAAAAGTTTCATAATTACTTTTCATAAATATCAGATTTCAGCTGATCTGAATCTACAGATTTGACATCTCTAGCCTCTAGGGCTCCAGTAATGTTACATTTATTACCCACGATAGATAATAAGCACGTGGGACCCGACCCAAAGCAAAAGTTCTGTTCAGGCACGTTATGTTTAATTACAATATGTGTGATCCGGAGCATAGCCAATTTTTTTATTAAGAATAGACCAAAAAAAATATTATTGATGCCATAAATTAAATAATTTAGTCGGTAAACTGTCTAAGAATAGATAAAATTTTATTTAGAAATAAATAACAATTCAATTATACATAAATCTATACTCAATTTTCAAAATTCAAGAGGAGACAGTTGCCTATTTGTCTCCTCTTGATTCAATTTGACTACACCACTATGCATGATCAAATATCACATGAAGGTCACGTTTAACGGGATGTGTAGTCACACGGTCACCGCGTGGCTATACATGGCAGGGCATGTTGTGGTTGATTCGCATGATATGATGTGCCCTATCATTTTTTTTACCGAGGAAAGTCTCATTATGAGAATAAACTCGTCATGTGACACGTGAGCTACATCACACGACAATCAAGCATTGCATGACGTACTGTGTCATGACGGATTTTATTCTTTCTCTAATTTGATGCAAGTTTTTTTTTTTTTAAAAACATACTAAAACTCATCATTAAATTTTCTAAAAACATATTTGTTAAATGACTTTTAAAAATATTTAAATCGATTAAATGTAAATGTTACTCGAAATTAAATACCTTAAACATATTTAAGAAAAATGGTTGTATGTTCTTAAAAAAATGGTTGCATGTCTTACATTTTGATGAAATTGCTCTAAAACTTACAATAATGATAGTTGTAATGGCCACAATTTGTTGTATAGTTACGATAATTAATATCTTTTCATGCCAAGCAACATTATTTTTTTGTAGTAAAAATCTAGAGATAGAAAATGAAAGCATTTTGGTTAAAATATGTGTGATAATGGAAACATTATTTTTAATGCAAACATTTAGATAGAAAATCTAGAGATAGTAAATGAAAACATTATTTTTAATGCAAACATTTAGATAGAAAATCTAGAGATAGTAAATGAAACATTATTATTAATGCCCAATCTAGAGATAGTAAAAATCTAGAGATAGAAAAATTTAGATCGGAAGAATTGAAACGTAAAATGCATAATGTGCGATAGTTGTAATTTGAATTTAAATTTCCACAATCACAGAGTAAAATTCTAACCACTAACGGACTAACCTATAAGCACAAAGTAGAACTAGGGTGTTCCTAAGCTCACCAAGCTCTTCGTGAGCTCGACTCTAAAACCTATCGAATTGACTTCAAACGACATTTTCAAACCGTTAGATGTTCAATCTATATTAAAATGTGATTGGAGACCAAATTTTATATTTTTTAAATTTTTTTTACTATTTATTAAGATGGTTTGAAAATCGCTGTTTTCCAATGATGCAGAATTTTAATAAAAACAGTGATTTTCAAATCATCTTAATAATATAATCTGTAATTATCATAGCTTGTCAGCTTGATCGCAGAGTAGAAGCAATTAAAGCAAACACACGACAAAAAAAAAAAAAAAAATACAATGTCACGGTCGAAAATTTGGATTTTGTTTGATAATTTGACTCTAAATGTCACCTTCAATCACTTTATTGGCAATACCGTACTTATCATGTTATCAGAGTGAGTAAGCATTAAGCAAGAAGGTAAACCACGTGTTAATTCTCTACAGCCTACATACAGGTACAGGTAGGTATCCATTGTTAATTAAAAAGAAAAAAATATCAACATACGCAGATACGCGGCATCGACGCGGTGCTTCCAATAAATGTAAAATATTAAAGGTTGTCCTCATATCCATTTATTTTATTTTATTGGACATCTTTCCTATCTAGATCTGCATTTAACCGCCTCCATGATTTCTTTTTAAAATTATATATTGAAATTAATTAAATTTCAATTTAAAAAAAATATTTATTAGGGGTGTCAACGGGTACGGTAAGGATCGGGTAGAAGCATTTTCATACCCATACCCGTACCCTTACAAATTATGTTTACTCGTACCTTATACTTACCCGCTACAAATTATCTTACCCGTACCCTACCCTTACCCGTTATGGTTGTCAGATAACAAAACGGTAGCAGGTAAATAACGGGTAATATTAATATAATTATTTTTATTATTTATTAAATAAAATATTAAAACATATACATTCATTTCACATATGTATAGTACTTTATTGAGAAAAATATTCTGATCATGCTAAACGCAAGTAAACCAATTAAAGTACTATTTTCAATGCTTATTAATATATATAATATGAGTCCGGCTAATTTGCTTCCGGAAGCACTTCGGCCGAGGTGCTTACGGGGGCATATCTTAGTATTTGATTTTCAAACAATAAATCCAAACCGTTAGATGTTCAATCTATATTAAAATGTACTTGGAGACCAAATTTTACATTTTTTTGAATTTTTTTACTATTTTTAAGCTGGTTTGAAAACTGCTGTTTTCAATGCTTCAGAAATTTAATAAAAACAGCAGTTTTCAAACCAGATTAATAAATAGTAAAAAAATTCCAAAAAATGTAAAATTTGGTCTCCAAGTACATTTTAATATAGATTGAACAAGGGATCGATTGATAGCAAATTTCAACACCACACTTTATTTATTTTATATTTCAACCTCCAATTTTTTATTTTTTATTTTGTCATTGTCTAAATACTATCATTTGAAACGTATATAACTATATATGCTCGGTTGATTGTTTCTAATTATTTAAGCATCGATAAGACACTTTGGTTACTGTACTACTGCCTAATTAATATGAATTTTTAAGTTTGACAAAATCGTCCTCGGAAAAACTCATAATTACCACAAACAACTTTTCGAATGTTTGGTTTCATAACAATCAACTCATCGTACGAGTTTTCCATTAGTATCAATCAATATAAAATGACTAAACTGTCCTTATATATCTTTACAATTTTTCCTCTTAGTCGAGTTTTATGAAAATTGGGCTGAAATTTATTAATAATGAATTAGCTTAATAATTTTGATGAGTGTAATATAATTTAATTTTAGAATCAGATAATTGAAATGTAATTTATACTCACACATCATATATATAAAAATAATAAAATTGATGTTAGTTCCATTGATCTTAATTAGCAAATTGCAACAGTTCATAATTAAATGAAATATCAAATTATATTTAAGTAACATAAAATTATGTTTGGATTGAGAAGAATAGTAGCTAATATGAGAATAGCTACTAGCTCCACTATTCCTTATGAATGTTGGAATTGTTGCTATTTCTGTGTGAAGAGAGAGAAAAGTGTTTCTTTCTTGAATTTCCATCAACCCAATCTCGATCTGACAAATTTGATGTTGTTTCTGCTATTTTCACGTCGTGGTAATTCGTTTGAGACCCCACTTGTCTATATTTCATCTTGATTAGCTCTCTGCTATCTCTTTCGCAAGTTAGTTACAGCTATTCATTATTCCATAATATACAATCCAAACAATATTTCTACTAATATAAATAGCACCACATTACATACTATTTTCATACTAATTTAAAAGTCACTATTTTTAATCAATTTTCCACAAGAAAATAATGAATATAGCGTGTATTTCGCGAATGAAGTATTATGCAATAATTAAGTGTGTATTTTAAATTTCTTCGGATAATAAAATACTAATATCTAATTAACATTTTCTATTTCAAAATTATATATTATAGGAAACATCGGTGCATTTTAATCAACTACGAAAAATTAAAATAGTTTACTAGAGTAGAACTAGCGTGTCTCTAAAATCTATCAGATTGGCTTCAAACTGCATATCCGAACCGTTGAAACCCATCTACTTATAAGTAATACGTTTACATACGAAAAATTTAAATTTTCTAATTAATTTTGTATAGAGTCAAATGGTAAAAAAAATATTCAAAAATGAATGCATTAAAATTAATTTAGAAACCTTATAATTTTAACTTTTAGACTCTATACAAAATTAATTCGATAATTTAAAATTTTCACATGTAGACACATCACTCGTAAGGTAGATGAGTTTCAATAGTTCAGATTCGTCGTTTGAAGTGAATCCGATAGAATTTAAAATTGAATTCACAAAGAAACTTAATGAAATTAAGAACACCCTAATTCTACTCTAGTTTACTAAGCAAACATCGGTGCAGTGCATTTTTACTTCTTGAATTAAATACGTACATTTAAAAGAGGTGTTTTGATCATTTTATATCAAATAACTAAGGTGCTAAGAGTATCTACGTCTCAACAACTCAAATGAGTTTCTAAATAACTAAAAAATACTTTTTAGAAATTAAGGTCTCTAAAGTTTCTAACTCTCACATTCCTAAAATTAATTTTAGAATTTCTATTAAGCCACGGCAACAGGAAATTTTAAAAAAGAAATAATTTGAGTCAATAATTTGGTCAGCATGGAGTTTATAAACAGTTTCTTAATAATAAACTTTACTGCATAGTTTCTAAATAAGAAACTCTCTCACATTCCTGAAACTGAATTAGAAACTGTCACATCAGATTAGAAACTCTAATAGTACCAAGAATGTAGATGCTTTAAGGTGACAATGGGAACTATATAAAAAACAAATTGTGTGGAGTTTGATGTCACAAAAATCACTAGTTTAAGAGACTATTTCTTCCAATTAAAAGTTTGATAGCTGTGTTTTTAATTGTGAAAATTAAGTTTAGCTAGGTATGAAAGCATGGTCTCGTTCCGTCATATTAGTTTAGGAGATTATTTTATGCAGCACATTTGTTATATATATATTTTTTTATTTTGTCACTATTAATTGTGTATTACATGAAATTAAATAACTTTATCAATATCTTTACTCACAAAAAACACTAGTTTAGAAAACTATTCTTACAATTAAAAGTTCGATAGGTGTGTTTTTATTGGCAAAAATTAAGTATAGCGAGGTTATGGAAACACGGTCCCTCTATAAGTTTAGGATACTATTTCAGGCAGCGTATAAGTCATATATTTTTTTTATTTTATTTTGTCACTGTTAATTGTGCGGCTGTGTGATATCAAAATAGTCCGGTCAATATCTTTACCCACAGAAATCACTTAGTTCATGAGACAATTTATTACAATTAAAAGTTTGATAGGTGTGTTTTTATTGGCAAAAATTAAGTATAGCGAGGTTATGGAAACACGGTCCCTCTATAAGTTTAGGATACTATTTCAGGCAGCGTATAAGTCATATATTTTTTTATTTTATTTTATCACTATTAATTGTGCGGCTGCGTGATATTAAAATAGTTCGGTCAATATCTTTCTCCACAGAAATCACTTAGTTCATGAGACTATTTATTACAATTAAAAGTTGGATAGGTGTGTTTTTATTGGCAAAAATTAAGTATAGCGAGGTTATGGAAACACGGTCCCTCTATAAGTTTAGGATACTATTTCAAGCAGCGTATAAGTCATATATTTTTTTATTTTATTTTATCACTATTAATTGTGCGGCTGCGTGATATTAAAATAGTTCGGTCAATATCTTTCTCCACAGAAATCACTTAGTTCATGAGACTATTTATTACAATTAAAAGTTCGATAGGTGTGTTTTTATTGGCAAAAATTAAGTATAGCGAAGTTATGGAAACACGGTCCCTCTATAAGTTTAGGATACTATTTCAGACAGCGTGTAAGTCATATATATTTTTATTTTATTTTGTCACTGTTAATTGTGCGGCTGTGTGGTATCAAAATAGTTCGGTCAATATCTTTCTCCACAGAAATTACTTAGTTCATGAGACTATTTATTACAATTAATAGTTCGATGGGTGTGTTTTTATAAATTAAGTTTTTTATGAAAACATGGTCCCTTGATATTTCAGTTGATGTATGATGAACACATGTATTAGTTCATGCAATGGTAGCATTGTTGGTACATTACAGGTACAAGTTGATACATGCCATTATCTATTACCTAACTTGACAATAATAGACATGTCTTGCATTAAATTTGCGGCCGCTCTCAACCGATCAGAGAATTCAGATCTAAACAAGCTAAAGGAACTTGAAAGGAAGCTTCCTAGTTGTTACAAGTTTTTGTCTACCTTCACATAACAACAAAAGAAAGACAGGTGCATTTGTTTGGGATACGACTCTGCTGTTATTCTAATGGAAAAATAGAATTCTGTTTTTTCAATTTCAATTATCAAATTTATTGAGATTTGTGCATGAAAAATGTTTCTTTAACGAGATATGCGAATGAAAATTTTTGAATGGTTGGAATCGGAAAAGCAAGACTCTGCTTTTCTATTGAAATAACATGAGAGTTCATTCCATTTGTTTGAGGTTGATGCTTCAAATTTATGGCGCCAAATATCAAATATCAGCCTCACGTTTATGGCTGGTAAATTAGCCTCTCTGGACAGATTTACACAGATACCAGTACCACTGTTTATGGCTGGTAAATTAAGTGGCACTTTAATTTTAATTTTACTAAAGATTATTATGTGGTTAAGCAATCTTATAACATGTTTGTACGTAGAGGTGCTACTTTTATCCGATTACCCGAATCCGATCCGGAACCGAACCGGAACTGACCCGGAACCGAACCGGAACTGACCCGGATCTGATTAATTTGAATAAGATAAGGTTTAGAAAATATAACCGGTTAAATTATGGATACGGTTACAAAATTAATAATTTAATATCCGACCTAGATCCGAACTGTAACCGATATTGTAATCGATAGGATATGGATTTGATTTAGTTATCCGACCCATAACCGAACCCGACCTGATATCCGTATAAATACCCGATAAATGATAATACCATTTCTTTATAATTATTTAATATAAACACATATATTAAGAACTATGAAAAGACAATCATTTGTAGTATTTTTTAATTTCTTGAATGAAATTTATTGCTCTTTTCGCACAGATTATTGAAATCAAATGTCATGTTCACCTTTTACCTATAAATTTTCGAAGCTACTTAATACCTTTCTTGATATCTTTATCTACCATGTATCTACCTTTCTGCATGAATTATTGAAATTTATTGCTCTCTTTGCTGATTGAAACCAAACGATATTAATATTCTATTCCTGGATTTTGAAAACCATATAATGAAATCACAATCTCCAATATTTTATTTTCTAAAATTATCCCACCTTCAATATTTTGGAGCAAAATTTAATTTATATTATAATGATCTATTATGTGAGATGTTTAAGAAATTATAATTATATTTAAACGTAAAGTGTTTCTCAAATGCTTGTGAGTTGCGACATGTACCAGCTCCAGATCCGGACCCGCTCCGGATCCAAACCTGACCCAATAATCCATAAACAAGTTATGGGTATATATCTACCCGGAACCGATAGACTAGATCCGAAATATCTACGAGTAGATAGGTATCCGGACCCGACCCGATTTGAAACAAATAAATATATGGATTGAAATTCAGATCCAAACACTTTTAGAATACGGGTCAAAATATAATAATATCCAGACCCTACCCAAGCCGATAACACCTCTATTTGTACGGTTATTTTAGGCTTATGTAAGTTTTGTGGTTTTCAATAATGTCATCTTATAACGAAAATAGTAATGATTTGATTTGATGTCATCTTACAACAAAAAAAGTAGTGATTTGAGTTGATTTGATGAGCAAATTATGTTATGACCCGTAATAAAATGAGGATTATATTTTACGAGAAGTCGCTGTAGGAGGACTTTTTTTAATTTTTAGAACATAATAAATATTTTGTCTACTTAAAGCAGTGGAGGAGCATATCTTGCAAGAAGCGAAGTTGTGATTGAGATTGTGCTAGAGATTACCATCACTGTTGTGTATTTTTATTGTTGTTTGTTATATATCTTTTTATTTAGTTTCGGACAATTATACACTAACAGTCGTTGTTAGTATTTAAAAATATATATATATATATATATATATATATATATATATATATATATGTATATATAGAATTTTGCTATTGTGCTTCATGAAGTAAAACCAATATTTTACTTCACGCTCATACACCCATTTCCAAAATTCAAATCGTCGATCTGACCGTTCAAGTTGTTCTCCATATTGAAATGTGCTTGGAGACCAAATTTTACATTTTTTGGAATTTTTTTACTATTTATTAAGCCACTTTGAAAGTCGCTGATCCATTGGTCCAGAATTTTTTACTGTTTTTTACTATTCACAATGGATCAGCGATTTTCAAAGTGGCTTAATAAATAGTAAAAAAATTCCAAAAAATGTAAAATTTGGTCTCCAAGCACATTTCAATATGGAGAACAACTTGAACGGTCGGATCGACGATTTGGATTTTGGAAATAGGAGTATGAGCGTGAAGTAAAACGAAGTTTTACTTCGCGAAGTACAATAGCCCTACTCTATATATATATATATATATATATATATATTTATTTATATTGTTAGGATGGAAAAAAAAATCGATTTCATGGAAGAGAGACGGAATCATAAGTTTGATCCTTTTGGAAATATTATAAAGGACCAAAGAAATAGTTCGGTCCCTTAGTCTGCTACACCGATCCGTTATAACCTTGTATGTTTATATTTATTATTCAAAATATTAAAAACTCTGTATACATTGAGTTGGGTTAAAATTCTCCATTGTTTTCATACCGCAATGCATATTCTTATTTTTGTTTTCAAAATTCAAATAGTCAATCCAAACTGCAACATGATCCCCATACTAAAATAAACTTGGAAACCATATATAGAGAGAGAGGTTGGCTAAGATCAAAGTAGTATGACCAAGGTCTTGGTGCTACCAATTAGTTTTTGTAATTTTAAAGTTCAAATAGTTGATCTGAAGTGCTCAACGTGTTCTCTATATTAAAATGTGCTTGGAGACCAAATTTTATATACTTTTTTAATTTTTTTTTTACTATTTTCTATGGATTTTTGAAAATCACTGTTTTTCATAATAAAAAATAAATAAATAAAATCTGAAAAACAGTGATTTTCAAAAATCCATAAAAAATAGTAAAAAAATTCCTTAAAATGTAAAATTTGGTCTCTAAGTACATTTTAATATAAAAACATGTTTAGCACTTCAGATCAACTATTTGAACTTTAAAAATTGCAAAAACGAATTGGTAGTACCAAGGCCTTGGTCATACCACTTTGGGCTATGGTGCATTGCAATATATAAGCCCTCTTGTACATTGGACTGTAAATCATTGGATTCGAAGTTCAAATAGTCGATCTAAAGGGCTCAACATATTCTCCATATTAAAATGTGCTTGGGACCAAATTTTATATTTTTTGGAAAAAATTTACTATTTGTTTAGAATTTTTGAAAATTGCTACTTTTCATAAATTTATGGACCATAGAAAAACAGCAATTTTAAAAAATTCTAAAAAATAGCAAATAATTTCCAAAAAATATAAAATTTGGTCTCCAAGCACATTTTAATATGGATATCAAATTGAACAGTTTGAATCGGTTGTTTGGAAATCAAAACCAACAATTCATACTTCTATGTACAAGATGGCCTATACATTGCAATGCACTATAGTCTTTGGTAAATAGTTTAGAGACATTGCAGGAAAACTTAAACTGGTAATACATACATACATACATAAAGTAAAATTAAAAAATCATAAAAAGTAAAAAGTAAAAAATGGGGGTTCCATGTAAATAAAGGCGGTACATGTGTGTGGTTTGAGAAATCTGAACTTATGTGGGATCTTTTCTAAGTTTAGTCCTTATCTTGGATTCAACTTCTATTGTCTGATTCCAACTGAATTTTCATTTACTTACTCCCAAAAATGGTTGGATCCATTTTCGAATTTTTTAATAAATGTTTCTAAATGTTTAATTTTACGGGTTGCAATAACCAATTTTTTTTATTTTTACGAAATAAAAATAGATTCGTCGGAAACAAATCGATTATTTTTTTTACTCCAATAATAGTAAGGATCAAATAGAGAACTAACATTTGATTTAGTGCTAAAGGTTTGAAATCCGAATGGAGAAATCCCTTATAAATATTAAAATTGTTGGGTGATTTTTGACCTTCAAACTTTACACAAAAAAATAGTAAGAATCAAACAAAATTTAAGAAAAAACAAATTAATCTTAATCTTAATCTTAGTCCCTTATAGATGTAAAATTGGTGATTGGTTTTTTCTATTTTAAATGATATAGTTTAATTTAAAATATTATTGAAATTGTGAAATTAATATTTTGTAAATAAATTCAGCTCCGACAAAGTAAACTGGAAATCAACTCTGCTGCTTTTCCAAAAGAAAAGCAGGAACCTGCTCTTCAGGATCTAACTATTCAAATTTTTTCATTTGCATATCTCGATAAATAAACTTTTCCATACACAAATTTCAACGAATTTGAATGGTTAGATCCGGAAAAACAGATTCTTGCGAACTTACTTTTCTTTCGGAAAAGCAGCAGAGTCGGACTCATTAAACTGAAGCCTCAGTAGCTGGATCCTGAGGTTATCCGTATTCCGTACTACATGTGCTCACTGTTTACTGTTTAGTCGTCATAATTTTGTGGTCCAATCATTATAATTTACAAGATATGATATGTGCATCAAAATATAAGGGAAATTAGAAATTATTAAATACAGATGTACGGAAACAGAAAGAGTGTCTTGTTTTCAACAAATATAGAAAGATCTGACTCAATGAGTCAGATCCAAATTTATGGATCTATCAATGGTCCAGATCCATCAATAACCTGATTTTATGTGGCATCTATATTTTAAAATAAATTATCAGGATTATCAAATAAATTATTGTTAACATAATATTATATTTATTTAAAAGAGGAAGCAATCGACTAATAGGCACTAGGTCGTCAATTTAATTATGCGAATTGAAATTATATCCATCTCATTTAATTATAATAATATTTTTCTATAAAAAAACACTTCTGTAAAAGGGACAATAAGATTTCTACATTTCAGCAAATTAAAAATAATTCACAATTTGAAATTTCGAATTGAGGTTAAAAGATCATATTGGTTTTTGGTATTTCAACGCACCGTCTAACACTCTAACCGCGTTTTCGACTGGAGCACAACAATTAATAATCCATACCAATTAATATCCGATCAACGTCTATACATGCCACAGAAAATCAGGTTATTGATGGATCTGGACCATTGAGACCAATCCATAAATTTGGATCTGACTCATTGAGTCAGATCTTTCTATATTTGTTGAAAACGAAACACTCTTTCTATTTCTGTACATCTGTATTTAATAATTTCTATAGATAAAAAATTTCCAAATATAAGCCGCCATCCGACTCCATTGCTACCGAAAAGTCGCTAAAACACACAATTAAAATCTTAAAATCTGTGCCACGCAAGCAACACCTTGGGATTTTCTTCATGAATGAAATTATTAATAGTGTTTTCAGAAACTGTGGCAATTTGACAACGATTTCTTCGTGTAATTGTTTGTATTTGGTAGGTCCCAAGTTGGGCAAAAGACCAAGTTAAGATCTGACTTGAGCGTCATTTTGGGACCAGTTTTAGACGGGCGGATCCATAAAGATTTACTAGGTATCATTTTGATTTTGTGATCAATTCTTATCTCATGAGAAAGTTATTAGGCATCACCAATGATTTATTGTAAGTTTTGTATTTGGTGAGTGTCACTAAATCTCGGTTGTAAAATATGAGGGATAATAAATGAGAATTGTTATTCCAAAAAGTGTGTGCCTTTTGTGAGAAACACAATATTGAAATTACGGACATTGAGAGTATCCGTCTTGGTATATCACGGTGTCGACCAATGGGATTTAATAATTTGTATTATTATCGTGTTGAAATGTTTAACATGGTTATAAATATGCAATTACAAGAGCTATATGATAAATTTACGGAAACAACTACCGAACTTCTTATATGTATGTCATGTTTAGACCCAAATGATTCTTTTTCTTCATTTAACAAAGACAAGTTGTTTAAACTTGCTCAATTTTATCCTTCAAATTTCAACCAATGGGAACTTGATACTCTAAAAAATCAATTAGAGAATTACCATTTGGATTTGCAAAATAATATTGATTTTTTTGGATTCAAGGGGATTAGTTAAACTTTCTCAAAAATTTGTGGAAAAGAAAAAACACATTGTTTGTCCCTTGGTTTACAAATTAGTGAAATTGACATTGATATTGTCGGTAGCTACCGCTAGTGTTGAAAGGGTATTTTCAGCAATGAATTTGGTGAAAAATGACTCTAGAAATAACATGAGAGATAACTGGTTGAATGATTGTTTAGTTACTTATATTGAGAGGGATTTGTTCAAAAGTGTTAAGTATGAAAGAATTATGCAAAGATTTCAACATATGAAGAATCGTAAAGGCAACCTTTGTTCACCGTCATCAACTTGATTTGACTAGTTAGATATTACTATATTTGTTGTTTTTTATATGTAAAAACAATACTAATTTTTTATTTTATAGTCTTGTTAGCATTTTGTACAATAGCTTATGAGATTATATAGTAAAAAAATATTTTACACTTTTATTAGTATTTGTGTCCACCCCTGATCAAATTTCTAGGTCCGCCCCTGCCTAGAGAGTTGGGTATGTTATCCAATTTTGTACCGTTCGAATTATAATTACCTGATGAGATCAGAGACAGTTAGGGCTCTCAAGGGGTAGAAATTTTTTATAATTACCTGATGAGATCAGAGACACTTTTATAATATGGTTGGGGATGAAATTTTATAATTTTTGAAATTTTTTTACTATTTTTTAAGATGGGTAGAAAATCATTGTTTTTTACAAGCTCTTGATGACAACCAAAATAAAATTAAAATGTCATAATTTTTTACACATGCATAGATAAAATGATGTAGATCATATCCAACAGTTTTATTTTGACTATTAAGTTTTAAATTTTGAGTTATTAAAGTTTTTAAAAATGAAAACACGATGGAGGTATGAACTGTAGTATTGGAAATTTGTTGGACTAAATATATTTTTAGGATAGACATTTAATATTATATAAGATCGATCTTGTGATAATGATATGTAATGGATTAAGATACGGATAAAGTTGATTTGATTTCATACAACCTACAAATAACATAGTCAAACAATTACGCATGTAGCGAAGGACATAACATATGCGAAGTATCTTAGATATATTTATTTATGTGTTAGAATTAGAAAACAGTAACAATGGAATGATAAAAATGACAATAAAGCAGTGACTGGTGGTCTCCAGTGAAACAGAGAGAGACCATCAAGTTAAAATCTTAATCTTAGAAAGAGGAGAAAGAATGTTTAATCACGGAGGTGTTACATCAAACTCAAAGGAGAAAGGAACATGAAGGAAGGAACATGTAATACACAATGATTTTCCACTTTTGTACCTTTTGAAATTCCTTTTTAGTTTTTAGTCTCTAGTGCTTTAGTCAAAGATCCACAGAGCCAGGTGTCATTTGGGTTGGGTTTTTGTAATCAATATATAGAGATATTGACATTTTAATGCATATCTACATTGTGCATCTTCACTTTGTTATATTTAAATCTCAAGTTTTTATAAAATTTTAAGAGCGAGGCTATGGTGCTATGCATAGCACGGATGGCTAGTGTACTACGGCTCAATATGGTACTTTTTAAAATCCTAACGGTCGATCCGACCGTTCAATGTGATAACCATATGAATATGTACTTGCAAACTAAATTTTATATTTTTTCGAATTTTTTTACTATTTTTTCGGATAGGTAGAATTTTGATGGTCCAGAATTTTCAAAAAACACTGATTTTTCTACCTATCTGAAAAAATAGTAAAAAAATTCGAAAAAATATAAAATTTAGTTTGCAAGTACATATTCATATGGATATCACATTGAACGGTCGGATCGACCGTTAGGATTTTAAAAAGTACCATATTGAGCCATAGTACACTAGCCATTGGTACTATGCATAGCACCATAGCCTCACTCAAATTTTAATAGTTTTTTAAGTAAAAGTTAGAGATCAAGCTATCTAACTATTTAATATCCACAAGAAATTAATTCTTCCATTCAGGTTTTGAATGTGTGATCTCTTATACAGAGAACATTGTCTTTGTTACTAGATCAAAAACTGATTCTAAAAAAAAAAAATTTGAGATCTATGTAATATCGGTAAGTAAATAATAGTCACCTAAAAAGAATACCGTTAATAACTTTTTAATATTGTACGTTTTATTTAAATTAATTTAAACTCGACAATTAAATCTTTAGATCAAAGTTGATTCATTCGACTTGTTTGTATGCTGATGAAATCAAGACATATAGCAAAAATCACTATTTTTTTTTTCGAAAAATGGCGAAAAGTGAATGTAAAATAACTATTTTTCTAATTTATTTATCGCAAACGTGTTTTTGAAATTTGTGTGCCATCCAAGATTGTTCAAATCAATGAATAGTGCTAGATTAGACATATTTATCGCATTTGGATGTTTTAAAATAGCTTTATTTATGAGTTGGTGCTACTTTTTGTTGAGAAAAGAGTTGGTGCTACTTTGAATTCTCTATTTCGTGTCTGGACAAGAGTTAAATTGAAACAGTCGATTTAAAGTAATGAACTATTTAACATGATCTTCGTATTAAAATGTGGTTGGAGACTAAATTTTTTATTTTTTGAAACTTTTTAGTATTTTTTAAGAAATTTCAAAAATCTATGTTTTTTTTTTAATCTATTATGGACCATAAAAAACAATGATTCTAAAAAATTCAAAAAAATATAAAATTTGGTCACCAAGCGCAATTTAATATGGAGATCATGTTGAATGGACCGAATTAATTATTTGGACTTTGAAATTACAAAATATAGACAAAGTAAATCGCTAGCTTTACTTTCCAAAGCATGATAGATTAGTAGCCCATCTCCAATAATAATAATAATAATAATAATAATAATAATGATGATATTATTATTATTATTATTATTATTATTATTATTATTATTATTATTATTATTATTATTATTATTATAAGAATGATGACAACTGAATGACTTAAATTAATAATAATACTTCTTATTCCATGACCATACATCATCAATCTATTATTGTACCAATTTACTAAAATAACAGATTATGTAATTAAAAATTGACAAGTATTTTTCTGTTATGACAACTGACAGCTGATCAGAGTTGCCAAATAGGAATGTTGGTCATTTTCCAATTTGACTTGCTACCGTTTATCCAAAGGCGGCACCCTATGCAGTATACACCTACAAGCAGCCATTAGCTCTTAAACGTTGCAAATATCTTACTATTTTTTATTTTTCATTTAAGCAAAATTTACTTAATTCGTCAAATAAGAAGCACAAAAAACAAAAGTAGTTACTTTCATCAGAAAATAAAACATCAATGATTCACTATTCATTGTATTGGTCTTAGTATTCACTTTGTTAAATCGATGTTTTATTTCTTTTATCTAACCTTAGTATACATGTTGTTTACTTAGTCTTTTGCATTTACAATCCTTATTAACTTGTAAATGGCAACTGTGATTATGATTGGAATGACATAAGTTTCAATTTTGCATTTTCATTATGCATACATTTTTTAGAAAATAATTATATATATTTTTCAAGTATGAGAGAGTCAAATTAAGGCTCTTAAATCACTCTCAATGTAATAAGAGGATTCTTAAACTTAAAAAAAAAAAAATTAAAATTCAGAACTCAAATAATAAATATAGCTGTCAAATTTGATCGAAATAAGTTTTGTTACATGCATCTAGATATTGTGACATTTAATTTTGTTTGGTTCATTGTAGGCATAAATATTTGTCAAAATTTACTAACATTTGCAATTATATAAAGTGTTTTTTCTTAATTAATTGTTCTTGATGTCCATTAAAAAGTGAGGTAACTTGATAATGTTGTTTTGTAAATTGAGTTTTACTGTTTTACAGTTTTAATTAATTATTAAATCTCAAAAAGTATAACGACGACAGTTTTGAAAAATTTCCCTGTACCAATGTATGGGCTGGTCTGCTAAGACTTCTTGCATAATATGAATATTGCAAGGACCTTTTAGCAAACTTTAATATGAATATTGTAGGGACCTTTAAGCAAACTTGCTCGCAGGGTAATCAATTTAGATTTTTTTTTTTATTTGCTTTTAATATTTATCAATTTTTACTTTCATATGGCCCAAACCAGTAGATCCATATATGTAATTAACTCCTGTTGTGGTACACCGTACACACTACTAAATTCTGGTACTTGAAATTTTATTGAATGTGGTCCCACCCATATTAGTACATATTATGAGGACCCCCACCACTGTTATATTTATTTAGAATATATCTAAAAAATTCTGATAGACGTTCCAAGGAATTTTTTTTATAAACCATAATTAATTTTTTTTTTTTTACGAAACCAACATGATTACTCTTTTTTTTTTACAAAAATCATAAGAACCGAAATGTCATTTCGGTCCGTTATTTTTTTTTTATTTTAGACCGAAATGGCATTTCGGTCCGGTCTCTTTTTGGATTTTCTATGGTACTGATTTCACAAGTTTTCATATGAGCCGCCACAGAAAATCCAAAAAGAGAACCAGACCGAAATGCCATTTCGATTCTTATGGTTTTTGTAAAAAAAAAAATAATCACGTTGGTTTCATAAAAATATTATTTTAGTTATGGTTTATAAAAAAATTCCGTTCCAAACGCATTGATCATAAGAAGACGAATAGACGATACAATACAGACATTGATTGATATAAAGAGAAAAATCAGGTCTAATCGCATCCAAATCAGACATACAAAGAAAACAAGATTGAATCGAAAAGACTTGAATGTAGCAACATGGTGCAATGGCAACCCCAGGCGAGTGATATATAATTGCATCTGAAAGGAACTGACAACAGAACAAACACCATTCATTAAAAGAAATTATAAACCATTAATTTTTTGTGTTTCCAAGATGGAGATGCCTATTGAAATGAACATTCTGGACTCGTTATGCCTGCTCTTATTAGGAAATTTAAGTTGGTTGTGTGACTTGTGTCAGTGCATATCAATGTTTTTATCACAAGGGGGTCCATGTAATTTTAAATTTATTAAATAGTTGCTGACCTTGCATTTCCTGGTACAATTATTCAAGTATTAACAGTTTCTCCTTACCTAACACTACTGCAAAATTTTGATACGTCTTCAAACTGGTACTGACCTATCCGGTACAATATTTAAACCGTTTGGTGTTCTCATCCGAGACTTCACGGTTGCTTCACCTAATAATTTGATACATACAACCCATAAATCAAACATAAAGTCCCCAACCTCAAGCTAAACTAGCAAGAGATAAAATAATAGACTAATTTATGTACAAGTTGTCAACCAAAATAATTTAAATAAGTGGATGTCCTTGAAATGTTAAATCATCACAAGAACATCATTCCTAAACTTTTTTTTTCCTTGAAAAATATGGTACAAAGTACCACATCTTTCCCAAATTTACACAAGTATAAAAAATTATGCTGTAAAATTTACCACAAGGTTGAACGTGGATCCTACTTGAAACACATCCCCAATGAATCTTCTCAGTCCGACTTGGACTTGGTTTCGTCAGAGTTTTGGGCCTCGGTGGATTTGGTTTCTTCGGATTTTTGGGCCCCAGTAGATTTGGGCTTGGTAAATTGTTTCACACCCCAAACTCCAAACAGAGCGGCTTGGATTGGGGCCACCCAATAAACAAGCACATGCTCTAGACTTATGTGGTCCCCTCTTGCAAAGGCCCAACCAAATGCCTACATAGAAAAATAATAACCAAATTTCAGAAAAAAAAAAAAAAAAAAAATTCAAAAGACAAGGGACCAAGCTAATATTTTGTACATGATTAAGAAACAGCATTTTCCCACACTAAAGAATCTTGTTTTTACTTTTTACTGAAAAATATTGAGTATCAAGGACTACTGTAACAAAAGAAAGAGCATTTTCTACTGTAATGGTACAAAGCTGGTACAATAAAGTTGATTAATTACCACTGGTATTAAGCGTGTATTTACTAGTGTTAATCCCATGTGAAGTTATTTACAAGCCCTGAATTCATTAAACCATACACCAGTATCACAAAGGGTTGTAAATAAAGGCAAATTTTCATGCACACCTGTATAACCTTAAAACCTAACCCCTGGAAAATTTAAGTCACCATGTTTACCCTGACAAACATAAATATTCCTCTACATTTATTGGCTAGCTGGCAACTTCCAGTAACTAATTGAATATATCTTTTGCGAACATTGTTGTACATTTATTTGTTTCTACTTTCCAAAATTAATCATTCTCAAGACTCCAAACCTTACTTTAGAGGAAGAGGAAGAGAATGAAAATATAAATGTACTATGAATCAAATAGTTAGAGGGGGGATACTATAGTTTCTGTTTGCAGGAATTCTATGTCTGGAGTTGTTTCAGGGGCACTCACTAAAATTCTTCCCAGAAAAATATTTAAAAAGAAGTCCTTACAGAAGCAGGATTCATGATGCCTCCAGTCAGGTCAGAGCTAAGGATGTGAAGTGTCATTTTGGAAATACTTGAAATCCAAGTTTTCATGAAGAAGCTGTTCACTTCATTGTGCTTTAGTATCAGAGAAACCATCACAACTGCAAATGTGGCAAGGCCTTCAACCAATGCACCATGGTGAATGTCACCATTGACGCGGGGCCCATGACCCACTTGCGGGAATGCTTCTTTGAGAAGCCAGACACCAGCAACAGAACCGAGCATCTGTTAACAACGTTTAATAATTAGATACCAGGTAAAATTGGAAAACTTGACAGTCATTTACTAGATCATTTTTGTTCCTAATTTTATTAAAGCAAGATAAATTTGATAGTGTATGAGAAAAAAACCTTCTTAATGACAGCTTATACTTGTTATATATATATCAGTGTTGTAAATAACGGTATTCAAGCGATTAATTGGAAATAATCGGCCATAATTGGAAAAAATCAGCCTATTAATCGGGAAAATCCGTAAGGGTTTGGTCACCGCCAACAACTAATCGGCCGATTCGATCTAAATGGACATTTTTTACAACACTGATATATATATATAACTTTCCCATCATTTACAATGTGCACCCTAAGAAAAGCCGACAAATTTATGTAAAGAGTTGGTTTTGCAGAAGCATTGACATTTGCAATGCAGTAATAAGAAATATACAATTAACATAAAAAAATCAGGGATGAAATCAGAACAAAATTTAGCCAACAAGTAGTAATTGCTTCTAATTGGTTTGGCATACATTGTTCCTGGGAATTAAGCAATATTTCAAATCATTCATTGTGAACAAAAAGGAATTACAGGTACATGCATAGCACTAATCATTTCTATTATTCTTTCAACAAGCAAATAATTATGTAATTTAGGGATTACATGAATCACAACTGAATAGTATCAGACAAGACAAAAGCAGCCTGTTGAATTCCAGCTAACACAAGCACACCTCGGGTTCCACAACAGCTGTGATAGCAAGCAATGGATTAATTTAGCACCAAGAACAGATTCAGACTCATGACCTCTTGATTGACATAGCAGTAGGTGCAAATAAATCAGATATTATCCGTCCATATTTGGATCCGTATTTGAATTTTTGCGGATTCGGATATTCGGATACGGATACACATAAATTTTTTGAGGACACAGATACAGTTTTAGTTTCGGAAGTGGTTACGGATACCGTAGTTTTAATTTTTCGGATATTTGTTTGTGCGGATACGGATATGAATACTGATACATATCATTATCCGTTTGTTTTAGAATCATATATGTTTAGAGAGAAGAATATATTTTTGTTGGAATCTTTTGATTAAAAATATGGTTATGTTGGTGATTAATTTTTGTTAACGAGATACATATTTTGTAACGGCACAACAAGTTTAACATGAGAAAAATTATTTTGTTGACCATAATGATTGAATATTTGAATTATCTCCGTATTTTATGTTATTTTTATTTTTAAATCTGTTTAATATCCGATCCGTATCCGAAAAATAAAAACGGATACGGATATGGTTTTACCACAATCTGATCCGTATTTGATCTGTTTGCATTAGCAGTACCTTACCATTAAGGAATGTATGCAAAATTATGAATTATCAACACAGATTGTGATCTGATCAAAGGGCCATAGGCAGATCATAGATAAAACCAGTGCAGTGGGGAAACAAGCTCAGCAATTGCAATAAAGAAAGGGCTTTTATGAGCCAGTAGCATCAGTCTAGAAAGGAAGTTATCCTAACTTGGGGGAAAAGAAAGCAATTTCTATTTAACACCATATTATCCCCCACAGCAGTTTTCAATCCTTTAAGGACATGTAATTGTACAAAGAGACCAATTCTAAATGTTAGGTTGCCCGCACAAAATAATAAATTGTATTTTACTTCTGTTATAAAAAAACATTGCCAAATATTAAAAATAAACAGTAAAGAGATGTTTGTTTTCAAATTGTTAATGAAATTAAAGCTGGTCATAAAGCAAGTCATGATCAGGACTCAGAGTCAGAGGCATATTGTGACTAATAACAAGCACTTATTTCTCAGCGGACTACACTAAATGATCAAAATCAAAATTATGAAGAGACAAACTACTTGATGATGATTCAGGAAGTAAAGCAGATAAAGAGGAAATCAACTTTATGAGCAAAAGACTGTTTCAACCAATCTAACTACTCATCTGACAAACTTTCAGTCCCCTCTACTGATATTATTATTTTGAATGAGTTAGTGAAAAGATTACTTATAAGTCTCTTTAAATTAAAAACAAAAGGTATTACAATAATTACAAATTCTCAGCTCAAAAGGGACAAAGAGAAAAGTGAGTCTCAGCCATAAGTTGCAAGAAACGAAAACTGAGCTATACAGTGCGGAAATTATTTCCCTCAAATTTCCTAATTAGAAACAAGACCTGGGCCACAAAGTTCATCTAAGCATAATGTGAATCACAAATCATGTACCGAATGGTCCCGGTTTCACTACAGTTAATTACCATAACAAGCACGTGCAAAAAATTACCTTAAGCTCAACAGTTGATTTTTCTCAAACATCAAGTACATATATTTACTTCTTTGTATTTGCATCTATAGCAAATGAATTCTGTATTTCTGGATCACACTTTAGTAAAATAGTTATCTTTTTGCTATATATCTCAACCTACAAATAACTGCCAGAAAGTAACTCTCCAGAATTATCCAGAAACTCTCCAGAATAAGGGGCGGATCCAGAATTTTCATCAGGAGGGGCATAAAAATATCGAATCGGATTTAAATCCATTAACCAATTGGGTACTCGATAAAAAACAATATTTAACTTATATTTTTCAATGCTTTGACTTGCAATTTCTGATGCTCTAACTTATAATTCTAATTACCAATCAAAATTCAACAAATTTATTTCAATTTTAACCTTAAATTTAACCTGAATTACAAATCAAACGTCCAGAGAGGGGCAAAAAAAATTCAGGGGGGCAAAGTCAGTCGAGACCGATAAATCTCCACTAAAACTCAAAATCGAGGGGGGGGGGGGGGGGGGGGGGCAGCTCCAGAATCATGAGAGCAGTAATATATTAATTTTTAATAATCAAACTAATAGTCTAGAAGTAATAAACTGTAACCCCTGCAAGCTGGAAGTAATCTTTTGACAAGGTATCCTTTAAAGTCCTAACCTACAAATATAATACAGAACTTGACTCTTAATTCCCCAATTTTAACATATGATATCTATCCCAAATCCCATCTCAAATCATGCAAATAGCAAATAATTAAATTAAAAGGGTGATAAAAAATAAAATATAAATAAACCTGAGCAGGAATTCGACAGAATGCGGCGAACAGGTATCCTCCATTTCCTGCCACGGTGTAAATCAGAACGGTGAGCGGGTTGTAGGACCCACCACCAGTGAGCTTATCGAGCCAGGCGAAGAAGAACATGTAGCCGATGGAGAGAGCGACTTTAAGGAGCTCGGTCTCGTGTCCCGGGGCCACCGTACGGTAGACGAAGAGCCTGACCAGCGCCCCGGTCCACACCCAGAGAAAGGACAGCACCAAGTCTGCCACCACTAGCCTCGCTCCACCCATCGATTCACGCAAATAGTTTTTTTTTTTTGGAGACGAGAGGTGGTTTTCGATGGGGGAAGACTGGAAGAGAACAAATTCAGACGGGTCCTTGTTATTTTTAGGGGGGAATTTCACGTATACCCCTCAAAATCTTCAGAATTACGTACTTTCCTCTAAACTTTGAAATTACATATTTCTCTCAACTTCAAAAACACACAAAGTTATCCATTTTATTATCTTTTATATTAAAACTCATTTTATCCTTTATTGAAAGCATAAAAATTTTGTAGCATGTTTAAGAAAAATGCCAGTCTTTTATTTGATTGGTTTTCGAAGACAAATAATTCATTTTTTACTTCTAACGTATACATGGTGACATTTAGGTATGGCAACAGATTGCGTTCGATGGGTTCCTCTACCGTCCGATTTGTTTTAAGATCGTGCACGTTGCTTTAAGATCTGTGCGCACCCCTTCAATATTTGTGTACATTCACTTCAAGATTCGTGTCGATCTAGACGCATAGATCTTAAAGCGAATCAGATGGTAGAGGAACCCATCAGATTTAAATTTGAGTCCGATAAACGTTTCATCTTTTGATAAAGGGCAAAATGGGCATTTTATAAATTTAAAATGATTTTTGATATAAAAGTTAATAAAATGGATAAATTTGTGAGTTTTTGAAATTTAGAGGAGAAATACGTAAGTTTAAAGTTTAGAGGAGAGAATACATAATTTTGAAGTTTTTGAGGGGTATACGTGAAATTCCCCCTTATTATTTTTATGTGAAAGAACGAGGGAGGAAATTTGGCGCCTGGTGGATGCCAAATTGCCAAGTAGTGGGAGAGTGGAGAGAAAAGTAATCACAGATACTGACACCATGTAACGGATTATCTAAACAGAAAATTGTAACGGGTTACTGACAAGGACTCGGAGTTAATGTTTTATAAGAACCATAATCCCTTTTGTTTATTTCCTGATAGAAAGTTCAGATATAAAGTAACACAGAAGATCGAGATGGGTGTGGGGTTAACTGGTTTGGTGCACCGGAAAAAATAATATAATTTTCTCCGGTTGTCCGGAAATAAAATCAACAAGTTTTAAAGTTCCTGCTCGTCTGTTAACTCTATAAAAAACAAAGTTTTTTACTTCCTTTTAAGCAAAAAAAAAAAAACAAGGTTCCTGCTCATCTGTTGAAAACGACAACTGAACAAATAATAATCACACTAAATTAAAGGGAGCGCCTAGCTATGTAACAATTTCTTATTCTGTCCGTCAGACATTAACTACATGAGAAATTACTAATTACACGAGGGACGTCTAATATTTAAAAGATTTTATAACTGGTGTGTGCAAATATGAATACTTATGCGTGTAAGTATTAATGTATAATATATCAAGTATTCATACTTAAGATATTAAGTATTGAAAAAAACTGGACATATCACTCACCTATCTTTTACACGTTTTTAGAGGTGGATTTTTTTCTCTGTTCAATCTAGCCAATATTTCTAACGATTTGTGAGGAATTTTGCGAATCTAAAAGCACAAACATCTTCTACGCAATTTTCTCTTTCAAATGAGATCCATGATGACATACTTTCGGATTTCCGTCGCGCAAGGATTCATATCTCGTCATGCAAGTATTCATATCTCGTTGTGTAAGTATGAATAATTCATGTATCAAGTGTTTTGTATCTAACAAATTCTATCATTTTTTTTTTCCATATGATACTGGATAATGTCTGAAAGTATTAATATAAAATATTGCAAGTATTCATACCTCGTCATACAAGTGTGAATAGTTTATGTATCAAGTGTTTGTATCTAACAAATTCTATCAATTTATTTTTCCATAAGGCACTGAATGATTGTCTGAAAGTATTAATATAAAGTATTGCAAGTATTCATATCTCGTCATGCAAGTGTAAATAGTTCATGTATCAAATGTTTGTATCTAACAGATTTTATCATTTTTTTCCTTGTGGCATTGGATGACGTTTGAAAGTATTAATATCAAGTATTTTAAGTAGAGGAGGGATCCAATTACACCTTTTTTGGTGACACATCATGACACCGTTTTTTATATGGGTCAATTTTGCAATTTCAAAATCCAAACAGCCGATCCGAACCGTTCAACATGATCACCATATTAAAATGTGCTTGGAGATCAAATTTTACATTTTTTTGAATTTTTTTACTATTTATTAAGATGGTTACAAAATCGCTGTTTTTCAATGGTCTAAAAACAACGATTTTTGTAACCATCTTAATAAATAGCAAAAAAATTCAAAAAAATGTAAAATTTGATCTCCAAGCATATTTTAATATATCCATTATGTTGAACAGTTTAAATCGACTATTTGGACTTTAAAAATGGTAGGTGTCAAAGTGTGTCACCAAAAAAGGTGTAATTGGATCCCTCCTCTTTTAAGTATTCATACCTCGTAATGCAAGTGTGAATAGTTCATGTATCAAGTGTTTATATCTAACAAATTCTATTAATTTTTTTTCCATATGGTACTGGATGATGTCTGAAAGTATTAACATCAAGTATTATAAGTATTCATACCTCATCATGCAAGTGTGAATAATTCATATATCAAGTGTTTGTATGTAACAAATTCAATCAATTTTTTTTCCCATATAGCACTGGATGATGTCTGAAATTATTAATATCAAGTATTGCAAATATTTATACCTTGTCATGCAAGTGTGAATAATTCATGTATCAAGTGTTATGTAACAGATTATTCTATCAAAAAAATTCCTTACGATATTGGATGACATTTGAAAGTATTAATATAAACTATTGTAGGTATTTATATCTTGTCTTACAAGTATTTATACTTTAATAGACAACACTAAATAGTATTTGTTTTAAGTTTAATTGCAATAGATTTAAAAGTTTCTTTTCATTTAATAGAATCAAAATTTTGAATTACAGAAACACATAGACACTTAAAAATATTTCATGTGTCAAATACCCTCTGACATAGAACAAGCTCCAATCTTACATGTGGCAATCCTAAAACTAAAAACCTCATAAAAGTATCGTAACTAAATAACCAAAAAACTTATCACATTAGCACAAGATCCCTATATACACATTTGCATATATAACCCTACACAAGAGATATATAGTAAAAAAAATCCCCACAAGAAACACCAAAATTAACAACCCCAAATAACCTAGAATCAAACATAAAAAAACTAACCATAATAATAGACCCTATACTGCTGACATAACCAAAATCCCCTTAAATAACCATACTGACTCGATGAAAATAGATACCAGTAAACCTTCCCAGTGATTATGAATTATATCAAAGTGAGAGCTTGTCATCAGAAAATCAAGCTAAATTACTTATGATATGTATCCGATGCAAAATCAAGCTTATAATCTAAAGATTTGTTGTCATTCAATTTTCTTTTGCATTATTTTGATATGTATCCTACACCTAAATGACTACTTAGGTTAACTTAACAGTGTTTACTTATGCATTATTTTGGCTCAGTCTCACTCACTCTCTTACATGATGCTTTAATTCTCTTTAATTTTCCCTCTTGACTCTTTTCATTAGCTTAGCAGTTCGTACCAGTTTGTTGTATTCGTACCAGTAGTGTACCGGTTAGTAATGCATCAACAAAGAATAGGCTTCCAGTTCCTACAAAAGAAAAGGTGTCACAAGCTGTCAAGTAAAGAAAAGGTGTCACAGGCCGTGATATTTCATAACGTCCAGAACCATCGCATAATTAGTTGTCGATATTTATTTATTTATTTTCCTATTAATAAAAATTTCGGGTATATTCTGGCTTAGTTTCACTTAGTTTTCACAGTTTGTTCCAATTTTAAATTTGAATTTGTATAAATTTCTTGAATGTTTTGTAAATAAAGTTTTTTTTTTTCCTGAAAAGTGAGATTACAATTTTTTTGACGAAAGGATTACCGAAGAATGAAGAAGGGAAAAAAAATGCGAAGTTATAACTAAAAAGTTAATTTTTAGAATACAAAGACAAAATTTTCATAACTTGTATTTAAGATAAATAAGAAGGCACAAAAAAAAAATACAAATAAAGTGCGCTAATTCCAATTTACTTTACAAAACAGTTGAGAACGATCCCAAGAAATATCTCTCAACTCTGATCTCAGATTATTAATTTGAGACAATGCCTCATTAAATTCAAACCCAATTTAGTAAACAAGCTGTGGCTCAAATTCAGCAAGATCAACTGATCCCGACTCAATCGGAGGCATGAGATAGGCAGCTATCAGCTCTGACACCAAAGCCGAAATAAGAGGAATTTTCTTAAGGTTCTTCACAAGAGGCATGTCGTTAGATTGGCTGACGGCAAGTAATTGCTCATTTATTTCCACCATTCTGTCGAGTTTTCTCTTAAACTCTGGGTTCTCTACATCCAAAACTGCCGGGAAAATTCTTGCAGTTGTGCGGTTGGTCTGAAAATATGTTCATTACAGTCAAGAATTAGAGTACTGCATTGCTATTTTTTTCTGGAGGGTTTTACTTTTATCGGTAATGTTTCTATTTGAAGCATAAAGAATATTAGGATCAAGCATTGTCATTTTGGATCTCTATACCATACTGGCAGAACAATAACAGATGGTACCACTAGGTAAGGAACCAGCCTTCAATTATATTTTGACTTCTCTTATTTCCTTATTTTTATTTATTCATTGATTAATTAATTTATTTTTGTTCTCTATAAGTAGTTAAGTACTAACATATAACATTATCATTGAAACCACCAATACCAGCTGTATCAGCTGGATTAAATACCAGTAATTGGCATGCAGCAGGATAATCCTTGATTAGGTAATCATAAATCAAATATATTAACATACCTCAATAATAACATGCATGTCAAACTCCTTGGTGTTCAACCCAATGCCTTCGTAGAAGTCGGTTCTCTGACAATCGTTTAAGTACATTGTCACGTACACCTGTCATATAATAAAATCACATCAATGCATCTTAATACAACCATATACCAGAATGGTGGAGCCAAATTCAGTGGTGTCAACCAAGAGAAACTTCTCAAGAATTTTTTGTGGGAAGTTAAAAAGTTCGTATAATTCAAAAGTATCTTTTAAAATTTAGTGGGGTCAATCAATCTTACTGAAAGGCAGAAGAAGCGGGACCACAGCTTAGCCTTCCAGTCATTCAAAAATTGTGGCTGAGCTTTCATCAGAGCAGAGAAGAAGTCACCATGCCGGTTCTCGTCCTGGCACCAGTTCTCGAAGTACTTAAAAATGGGGTAGACCTGGTATTCAGGGTTTGCCTTCAGATGCCGAAAAATGGTGATGTACCGCCAGTACCCGATCTTCTCTGACAGGTAGGTGGCGTAGAATATGAATTTCGGCTTGAAGAAGGTGTACTTTCGGGCTTTGGTCAGGAAACCCAAGTCTAATGCCAAGTTAAAGTCAGAGAGCCCCTTGTTCAGAAACCTGAAAATGTTTTTTAATTATAAAAAATGGATGTTGAAAGAAAGAAAATATATTAAAAATGTGTTGATATTTTGTTTGCATACCCAGCATGTCTGGCTTCGTCCCGGGACATGAGAGAAAAAATCTCTGCTACCACTGGATTTGTTTTCTGTCATGAAAAATTCAAAAATGATAATTAGTAATTTGGTCAGTGAATATGGCCACACACTATAATTCATAAATCCATGCACATTTTTCAGTAGAGATTTTGTCACGATGAGGCAATTCATCAAACAGTTGAGCAACATAGCATTGGTTCTTAAGACTTAGCTTTAAATGATCAATTCAAGACATTTAACAATAGCACGCTATAATAACAATAAAATTAACCTTGAGTCTCCTTCCAAGCTCCTTGTAAAGCAAAAACCCTGAAAACTCAGCAGTGCAAGACCTCTCCAGAAATTCCACAAAAATCTGACGAAGTGGGCCCTGCATCTTGTCAGCCGCTTCTTTGAACTCCTTGTTGCGCACAAAATGGGTCTGGTTATAATCCGTCTTGAATTCATTTAGCAATGCCTCGAACTCTGCTTGGTTCAAGTTTTTGTTTATCTCTGTGTTGAAAAGCTGCTCCATTTCATCGAAATCAGTTGTGTAAAACCGCGGGGTTAGCAGGGATTCCTTTATCTCGGTTTTACTAAATTTCTTCTTCGGGGTGGTGCTGGTAGTGGTAGTGGCAGTGGCCATGACTCTGAATTGAGACGGGTTGAGGAGTCGGACAGTAGAGAATTTCAACACTGGTCGGTTGAGCTTTTGCATGGGAGAGATGGGTTTTACAAGAGACAGCTCAGTGGCCGCCATTTTTAATTTGCTTGTTTCTCGGCCGAGAAAGAGCAGAGAGAGAGAGAGAGAGAGAGAGAGAGTGTTACGAGATAAAGAAGCAGAGAGGTATATCCATATTAAGGAGCTTATTTGTATCTCGTCTTGGCGATTGGGAGTGTCATCCGGTGGAAATCCAAGGGTTCAAATCAGGTGGTGACAAGTGGAAGAGAATCTCGTAAAAAGCAGTGAATTATTATGGTGTGCTGTGGCCTTGTGGGAGAGGACTAGTGGCTGTCGAGACGACACGTGGAGAGCTCTAAGTAGCTCTATGGATTACATACACATCGGCTGTCACAGTGGCACGGAGCAGATCAGAGCAGAGTGGTTTGGAAACCGGAAGTGAACTGCTTTTTATTTTATTATAAAAGGGGTCATATGTCATGGGCCGGACCTTATCGGCGTATGTTAGGCCCAAAAAATAGTCCCTTTGAATCGGCCTTTTAATGGTAGTTAGATGTCGGTTCACAATTTGACAAGGCTCAGGCCTTACCGAGCTTGGCATGCACAAGTAATAAGTTTAGCACACATTCCAAACTAAGCTCAAGACTATATGTATAATAGCAGCATTCTTAATTTCAATCTACAACTAAAAATGGTTAGCAGAATCCTTTGCTGTCAAACAATTGCACTCAGATCTAGATTAATTACATGACTATGGCATTTGTCAGGTCAGTTCTCTGATTAAATTGAATAATGCAATTGCAAGGGACCATTGGTTTGCATTGCATTAAGCACCATCCTGTTAGATTTCCTGTGTATATAAAAAAAATGCAAGGGGTGCAATATTCTCACATCAAAACATCAAATGCAAACATGGATAAATTGAGGTTCCTGTACTTATTTCTCAATTTTTGTTTGTTTGATAAAAGGTTGGTATACTTTGAAACTGTTACAAGCTACAACCATCACATTTGGTTAGCATATTATTATTGTTTTTCCTACCAAACCAGGGGGCTGTCAAATCCTCTACATAATTTGATGAACTTCTCAAAAAAAACACGCATTGGACAACTCAGTACAAGGCTACAGGCATAACAAAAAACAACAGAAGAATCACAAAAAAATTAAACAATTATTTACTTAAAATCCAACTAATTCAAATTGGAGGACAGCTTCAGGCACTCGCTCTGGCAACGTTTGAGACATATATCGTTCCAGTTCGGCACCTGGTGCTGATTCACACATACTGTTCGTGCGCATGCATCGGCACATGCATCCAGTTCAGACACCCCGCAGACTGTTACACAGGTATCGGGTATCGGGTCCTTAGAGAATGCCCCGACTTTTTTCAACATCCGCTTAGATGTGCAGACCCGCTCACACACAAAGACTTCGTCTGAGTTCTTTTCACGGCCCCTTGCAGCTTTCAGGCGATTTTCTTCATCTCTCCTTCTCTTTACCCGAATTGCTTGTCCAGCAAGCAAGGCCGGTACAGTAGCTCCGAGTAATGACCACCAGATGCCATCCATCATGCAAGTTGGGGATTTATCAGGGTTATCTTCGTGAAATTTTCTTACCTGGATAGGAGATGTGGTCTTAAATAGAATATCGAAGTTTAATTAGAGTAAGGAAATGAAATTCAATTAATGCAAATTGGGATTGCAATGTTTATGCTCTGTGCTTTTTGCATCTGTACTGCTAAAAAACATGATATATGTTAGTTATGTACTTAAGTTTCATAAATTACATTGTACCAAAATTTCCCAACTGAACACAAAAGAAAATTAGATTAGAGAGCTTGGATGGGACAGTATTGAAAACTAAAATTTCATACTTGTAACCAAAAATAGGATAGTGGACGAGTAAGTACAATACATACACATAAGAGATCGAAAATTCAGGCAGTAACTAAAGAACAAATTTACAGAAACAAATTAGCATCTTTCAGTAGAGCATGGAATTGGTGTTCTAGCAAAATTAATTTTGGAACAGTGAAGTAAAATAGCAGCATAATGCTGAATGAGCAAACTATAGTTCCACAAGAGGAGAAATGCTAAACTTCCCCCAAAAGAAACCAAGAATGAATTCATATATGTCCCCTATTTAAACACATCTGCCCTTTTGGGACAAACATTAGTACATATACAACCCTAATAGACAAGAAGTTTCACTTGCTAATGGGAAATTGTGCGGGAGAGATAAGGTTAGAGGGGGCTACCCAATTTTTTTTTTTTTTTTTTGCAAAATAGTCCTCTTACACTAATTGTAAACCAAAATAGCTAGATGAAATCTTGTCCAAAATAGCCTCCAGGAACCGATCATAGGATTTCAATCCAAGAATAAAGGGGTTTCATTTAAAGTGTTTACCAGATGACAGTGCCATCTGTACCCCTAATATATGAAATTGAAACTCCGTGCAACACTGAATCTGATTTCCAGTATTAATCAGGTAACCATTCCCAGATATTTTTCGGATCAAGGGAACATAGAGGCGATTTTACCGCAAAAATTTCAAGGGATGACTATTACAGCTCCAAATTGGGCTAGCCAGAATTTTCTTTATTTTACTAAACATTCGAAAGAATTGTTGGAAAATGAAACTAGAAATGCAATTATTAATGAAAGAGAGTTGCAAGAATTCTCACTCAAACCCAGGTGCCCTTTCTTACCCTGCCAAAATTTGGAAAAAAAAAAATTTAAAAAGAAAGAAAGAAAAGAAAGTTACTCCAAAATATGTGTGTACTTCTGTTGTGAGATCAATCAAGCAACAGTTGAATTAAACAGATAAACCCTAGGGAGAAAATAACGAAAGCTTAGAAAATTTAATAGTATTCAAAATTCACCTTCTATTTCAACGAGTAGATTAGGGTTTATGGAGCTCGTTCGCCCTTCTGGCGTTCTAGTTCTACTCGGAGATGAAATCGTAGTATCGTACCTATACTAATGATTCATACTTCGACTAGAGGAAAAGAAATAAGACTGAGCCCAATGGGCCGAAGTTCTTATCTAAAAGAGCATTTTTTTTTATAAAATTGGAGGCCCGGGTATTAATTACTGCCGAAACTATATATAGCATGAGGAGGGATTGATTACACTACTTTTGAGTTACTACAAAGTTGTTCTTCTTATTTTCTATATTTTAAAATTTAAATCATCGATTCAAACCGTTCAACATGATTATCTAAATAAAATGTGCTTGCAGATCAAATTTTACATTTTTTTGAATTTTTTTACTATTTATTAAGATGGGTACAAAATTCAATGGTCTGAATTTAACTAGTTTTTGTAAAATACTTAATAAATAGTAAAAAAATTCAAAAAAAATGTAAAATTTGATCTGCAAGCACATTTTATTTAGATAATCATGTTGAACAGTTTGGATCGACGATTTGAACTTTGAAAATGTAGAAAATGAGAAGGATAACTTTGTGGTAACTCAAAAGTGGTGTAATCGGATTCCTCCATATAGTATTCACTCTTGTTATTTTGGGTTGGCCGTTGGTAATTTCTGCATGTTCTCTGTGGTAAAAATTTATTAATTTTTTTTTTATGATCCCCCAAAGTTTTTCTTGAAGTGTAATTGTTTATGGTTATACAAGAGATGCGCCTTCAAATAAAAGTTCAAAACAGGCATCAAAGTGCAGTAAGAAAAAAACTATATATATATTTCAAAATGTATATTAAGAAGAGCAATGCTACAATAAACTATATTTATGAGAGAAATTTTGAATAGTAAATTTTAATAATCCCATCAAACAAGAGAAAGTAGAGAATTTTTTAATTTTTTTTATAACTAGTTTTAAAATTTAGTAAAAAAAATATCCACTAAAAATGATTAATTACAACAAAATTAATTTTTTATCTTTGTTATATGATTTCACAAATCTCAATAACATAATATAACACAATCATTCAATTAAATGAATATGAATAATCTAATAAGAATTTAGTGTGCTTGAGTAATAAAAATATACTATGGTGAAATCACTTTTTCTTAACTTCTAAACTTATATTTAGGGGTGTTCAAATGGTTTGGTTTGTTCAGTTTTTAACTGAACTGAAAAATTTCGGTTTAAATGAATTGGTTCAGTTGAAATTTTGAATTATTTTGGTTTAAATGGATCGATTTGGTTTAGACTTTTCAAAACCGACTAAACCGAACTAACCGAATTATATTGGTTCAAATATGATTTATTTTTGTTTGGTTCAATCATTGCTTCCTTTCTTTCATTTAAGTTTAAATATTTTAGAACATTTACATATTTTGTATGAAATTGAACAACTTGTGTATGAACATGTGTAATTTTCATTAATAATGGCATCAATAGGTTTACTTCGGTTTGAACCGAACAAACCGAAATTTACTTCGGTTTGTTCAGTTCGGTTCTTAATTGGTTTATAAATTTAATCGGTTCGGTTCGGTTCGGTTCTATTTTTGAAAACCGAAGAAAAGTTTGATTTGGTTATTTTAGTTCGGTTTCAACTGTTTGAATACCCCTACTTATATTCATGCAAAAATATTCATGTTGGTTGGATTGGCTGGACTGATCACAAGACAATAGAAAAACATTGAAACCAGTTAAATAGTTGTGATCCAAATATGATTTTACAGTTTAATTTGTAACTTTTGTTATCTTATCAAATTACATTTTTTACTCAAATATACCGACCTGAATCATATTAATTATATAGAGAGTGGCTAATATCAAAACGTTTGCATCAAGCCCCTCGTGCAACTAAGTTGTTTTCGGATTTTCAAAGTCCAAACGGTTGATCCAAACCATTAGATGTTCAATCTATATTAAAATATGCTTGGAGACCAAATTTTACATTTTTTGGAATTTTTTTACTATTTATTAAGCCACTTTGAAAATTTCTGATCCGGGTGAACAGTAAAAACAGTGCAACCAAATTCTGGACCATGTGATCAGCAATTTTCAAAGTAGCTTAATAAATAGTAAAAAAATTCCAAAAAATGTAAAATTTGGTCTCCAAGTAGATTTTAATATAGAGATCACATCTAACGGTTTGGATCGACCGTTTGGACTTTGAAAATCCGAAAACGACTTGGTTGCACGAGGGGCTTGGTGCAAACGTTTTGATATTAGCCACTCTCTAATTAGTAGCCATGCAAGTATGCAACCTAATGACCTATTACTTGATACAACTTCTATTAAATAATTACCAAAAAAAAGAGAGGAAAACATTCTTACTATATTTTGAATCTGTAACAAGTACATTATATATTGTAAAAAGCTTGGAGTGTTAACATACATATATGGTTCAATGAGAAAAAAAAAACTATTGAGCAACTCATTTCTCTAATAGAGATTTTTAGCTTCTTAAATAAATCTCATTGGCTGCAACAATCACACAATTTATATTAGCTCACTTGTTAATTGGCATATTAGAAAAGAATAGACAGGTAATGATTTTCATGAATTAAGTTGAGCACATATATATATTATTTCAAGATTTTCCATTTTTAGAATATTATGTATAGGTTATTATTTTTTAATAACTAAGCTTCATTTAAAAGAATATCCTCTGAATATTTATTCAAGATGACTGATATCAATGCATGCAAATGATTATTAATACAAAGAGGTGAATGCATGGTAACAATTACAAGTGCTCTTTTTAAACAGTAATAACTTTCAGTTGTTTGCTTATTAATATTGTATCTCTTTAATTAGGAGGGGGCAGGGCACAATTAGATGACTTAATGTTATTTTTCAAGTATTCTGTGGACTATATATATATATGTTGGTATCTGAATTGTGGGGATGGGGTATTATTTATGGGTTATTTTATGTGGTTTTAAAATAGATATATATTGCACGCAGTTAGATGAATTGTATATTTAAAAATAGAGCTAATTGCTTACATAGTATACATACCCACCATAATCTTAGAAATTTATAATTTCCCAATCAAAATATGGAAATATATTATTTTTCTATTTAATTTACATTCTTTCTTTTTATCCACTTCCCTTCATATAACCTAATATAAGTTTGTAAATTGACTAATTTATCATTTCTCTCTAAATTAGCAATAAGAAAATAGAAGTGATATATACAAAATTAATATTGCCTACTCTATATATAAAAATAGATCTTGCATACTAGCTTGTGCATACAAATTAAATTAGTCATCCACTTCTTAGAGTAATTGTTACCCTATAGAATACAAAATTGCATACTAGCTTGTGCATACAAGAACTATTTCGTACTTGTTACCCTATAGAGTAATTGATAAATATAAAATTATATATGATAATTATTTTTATTTATACATATAACTATATAATTTTATTATTAAAATTAGATTGATTTATATTAATAATTTTTATTTTTAAAATAATGGAATAAAAAATTACAAATGAAATAAAAAAATATATTTTATTCTATTTTATGATATTAGATACTGTATTTAATATATATATATTTATTATATTCTTAAATTAAAAGATATATGCTATATATTAATTTGTTAGCTAATTACTGTTGTTTGTTTTATTATTCATTATCTTCATGAATAAAAATAAAATACAAGTATAATAATAACTCTGCCCGACTGGTACACCCCTAAATAAACAGAACAACCTATATATATATATATCTGACTTCTCTTCCTCTTCGGCTCAAACAACCATACAATTAATTAAGACGAAGAAAGAAGAGAAGCAAAGGATTGATCAATGGCACGTTTAAGTTTTGGTGACCTCACGCGGATATACGGCTCCGACTTGGAGTTGAACAATATTGCTATGGCCAGACCAGCTGCCATTAGAGCATCAATTCAGTCGCTAAAAATTGTTAAAAGCGGAGAAGAAGAGAAGCCGGAAGAAGAGTGCGCCATTTGTATGGAAAAGCTATTTATTATTGGTAAGGAAAACAAAGAGGCGGTGGTGAAGGAGACGCCATGCGGGCACAGATACCATGGCGAGTGCATAGAGAAATGGTTAGAGAAACACCGATCATGCCCATTGTGTAGGTACCAGATGCCACAGGAGGATAGAGATCCATGAGAAAGTTAGAATTAGTTCAGGATGGATGGAGAATTGGAGATGCTTAGCTTAGCAGCTAATTAGGGTTTTAGTTTTAATTTTGCATTTTTGTTTGGACTAAGCATGATTGGATATTGTTCTCAAATGCTTAGTTTTAATTCAGGGAGGGAGTGTTCTCAAATTTGAAGCTGAATATTGAAAGCTTGGTGATTGTTAGAATATATCGTCAGGCCCCAGAGGCCCAGACTTAGAAATTTCCAATTTGAATTGTTTGTAATTCGTTTGAAATTGATTCGAAAAAGATCGTAATTAATTAATTAGTACTTGGTTTAATTCAAGTCTTTCCGACTTGAGCTAAGAATTCGATTTGTGTTGGTTATTTTCCGAATCCTTTACTGAGTCTGAAAGATGACATACATAATCACAGAAGCAGCAAAGCGAGAAGCCACAGAGAAGAACAGTGATCTATCGTTTCATTAGAGGTGGGCCCACGAATGATCAGATTGGGTTGCAAGTGCCCAACTGTTTTTGTATCAGCTTCAAATATTTAATAACTTTTAATTTACAATATAAAAAAGAGAGAAAGACATATATGGAGTTCTTTGAGTGAGGCTATGGTGCTATGCATAGCACGAATGGCTAGTGTACTACGGCTCAATATGGTACTTTTTAAAATTCTAACGGTCGATCCGACCGTTCAATGTGATATCCATATGAATATGTACTTGCAAACTAAATTTTATATTTTTTCGAATTTTTTTACTATTTTTTCAGATAGGTAGAAAAATCAGTGTTTTTTGACAATTCTGGACCATCAAAATTCTACCTATCTGAAAAAATAGTAAAAAAATTCGAAAAAATATAAAATTTAGTTTGCAAGTACATATTCATATGGTTATCACATTGAACGGTCGGATCGACCGTTAGGATTTTAAAAAGTACCATATTGAGCCGTAGTACACTAGCCATCCGTGCTATGCATAGCACCATAGCCTCACTCGAGTTCTTTTATTGACAAAAGTCGGTTCGCGTTATTTTTTTTTATTTTTTTTCTAACAAGTACAGGCAGAGGCAGTACACTCGCAGCAGCCAGCCCAAAGGTGAAGAATTGAGAATTTTGTGTCCCACAGGCCTTCTGAATTAAATATATATATATATATATATATATATATATAGAATTATGCTATTGTGCTTTGCAAAGTAAAGCCATCGTTTTACTTCGGCTTACTTTTTGGATTTTCAAAGTCCAAAACTTCGATCCGACCGTTCAAGTTGATCTACATATTGAAATGTGCTTGCAGACCAAATTTTACATTTTTTGGAATTTTTTTACTATTTATTAAGCCACTTTGAAAATTGCTGATCACATGGTCCAGAATTTTGTTGCACTGTTTTTTCTGGACCATGTGATCAGTAATTTTCAAAGTGGCTTAATAAATAGTAAAAAAATTCCAAAAAATGTAAAATTTGGTGTGCAAGCACATTTCAATATGTAGATCAACTTGAACGGTCGGATCGACGTTTTGGACTTTGAAAATCCAAAAAGTAAGCCGAAGTAAAACGATAGCTTTACTTTGCAAAGCACAATAGCCCTACTCTATATATATATATATATATATATATATATATATTAATTATCTTATTTTTACAAGCATCAATCTAGATTTTTTTTCTTTTTTCTTTCCTCAATATTTATGAGTTGATTGATATTCAAAGAAAAAATAATTAATTAATGTGCCTCTTTTGTACTATTAGACAACCGATAACAAAAGATAAGGCCACAATATATAACTCATGATAAGCAATGTGGTTGCATTAATTGTATTTACAAGCAGGGGCGGATCTACTGTAGCGCATGGTAGTTGATTATATAAATTAGTTTTGCCCTACTCTGTAGTTGATTATCTAAATATTATGGAGTAGATTGTGTTATAATACTATTTTTGTTGTTTTTGTTATCATGCTTTATCTAGTATCCGATTATCTAATGAGTTTGGACCCGATTATCTATTTAAATCCGATTTAATAATTTTTTATCCTACCCTGATTAAAATCCTGCATCCGCCCCTGTTTACAAGTAATGGATATATATAATGAGGTAAGAAAATTTAAGCCAGAATTTTTGTTGGTAGCCAAAATTAAGATATGGTCAAGAGAAGTTTCAATTAAGATTATAGCAGTGGCGTATTTACGTACTGATGTTTATCATGATAACCATTATTTTGTTGTCATTAATTAGTTTCTCCTCCTTTTTTACTTAGTTAATACTATATATGATTGTCAAAAAATCAATTAATTCTAGAGAGTTCCACTCTGGCTATATATATAAGTTGCTTGAAAGAACAGCCATGCCATTAGCATATATATATATATATACCCATGACTCGAATTGAAAAGGCAAGGACGGCAGGGTTTCTTTTTATCACCCTCTATACAATCTACAAATCAATTTATGAAGACGACGTGAGGGAGTCGGGAGAATGGGACGATCTCGGGAAACAAGAAATGGCAGTATTTATGGCGTTAAGATGGATGCATGGCAAATAATGTAAGCTGCTGGATCATGGGCGTGGAGATAGCTAGGAGTGCTAGTAAGATGGATTTAAATAGATAATCGGGTCCAAACTCATTAGATAATCGGATACTAGATAAAACATGATAACAAAAACAACAAAAATAGTATTATAACACAATCTACTCCGTAATATTTAGATAATCAACTACAGAGTAGGGCAATATCAATTTTCAGAGTAGGGCAAAACTAATTTATATAATCAACTACCATGCGCTACAGTAGATCCGCCCTTGCTTGTAAATACAATTAATGCAACCACATTGCTTATCATGAGTTATATATTGTGGCCTTATCTTTTGTTATCGGTTGTCTAATAGTACAAAAGAGGCACATTAATTAATTATTTTTTCTTTGAATATCATCAACTCATAAATATTGAGGAAAGAAAAAAGAAAACGTGTATCAATCATTAATTACGTGGGGGACCACTAATTAACTAGGGGGACCGCTTATATTTGAAAAAATTTGCAACTGACGCGCACAAGTATTCATATATAATACATCAAGTATTCATATATAATATATTAAGTATTCATATCTAAGATATCAAGTATTTTAAAAAAAAACTAGACACATTACTTATCCACTTTTATACATTTTAAGAGGTGGTTTTTTTTTTCTCCGTTCACTCTAACCAATATTTCTAACAATATATGAAGAATTTTGCGAATCTAAAATCACATACGTCTTCTACGTAATTTTCTCTTTCAAATGAGATCCATGATGAAGTACTTTTGAGTTATCCATTGCGCAAGTATTCATACCTCGTAAAATTATTTATATCTTGTCGTGCAAGTATTCATACCATATCGAGCAAGTATTCATACCTCGTCGAACAAGTATTCATACCTAAGATATCAAGTAAAAAATGATTGAGTGGTAATGAAATTTCAATCGGTAAAAATGAGTGAATGATGTGTCCAGTTTTTTATTTGTGAAATACTGATGAGGTATGAATACTTGCTTGATGAGGTATGAATACTTGAATGACAAGGTATGAATACTTGTGCAACGGACAACTTGAAAGTATGTCATCATGGATCTCATTTGAAAGAGAAAATTGCGTAGAAGACGTTCGTGGTTTTAGATTTGCAAAATTCCTCACAGATTGTCAAAAATATTAGTTAGAGTGAACGGAGAAAAAAAAACCACCTCTAAAAACGTGTAAAAGATTGATAAGTAATGTGTCCAGTTTTTTTTAAAATACTTGATATCTTAGATATGAATACTTCATGCATTATATATGAATACTCTAGAATGCAACTATGAATACTTCTTTTAATAGTAATGAATATGAAAAAGTAATATGTTTTTCTTTTCTTTTTCTGTTGCCGAACATTCCAAGTTGGTTATCGGTCCCCACCGGCAGTTAAATGCTAAATAACAGATAATTAGCGGTCCCCCCCCAGTTGAAAATGCATTTTTTTGGGGGAAAACGCGTTTTTAATTAGTGGTCCCCGTTAATCACGCGTTTTTGGATGTCTTTTAGTGCGGAAATCGTGGTCCCCTCTTAATTATCGGTAAACAATAATTAACAACCTTATCCGGGGGATGAATGGGAGATAGCAACCCGGATATTGTTAGTCGGTCCCATTCTTTTATCAATCTATCTAATAAATTTATTTAAGTTGATCAGTAATTGCTGGTGTGAGAAATCTTAAATTTTCTTCTTTGGTGCAATCTTATTTTCTGATGAGATGTTATATTTGAGAACCCCGCAAATTAAATATGCGACTAGAGTTAGTGCAAATGCCGATTGCGAAGCACGTCGACGCACCTTAATTAATAGCGGCACACATTTACTTATTACCTGTCCTTTTACATGGCATTTTTTTTACCTTTCTTGTACTGATTGCACACATATATATGAGATGTCCAAAAGATACTACTTCTCATATTATTGTTATGAGAACTGCACCCCTACAGCAGCAATAGCAACACTACGGTAGAAATATCAGCCTATCAGCACGTACTAAGTGCAGTGATGATTAATATCCGCACGTATTAAGGATTAATATCAGCCTATCAGCACGTACTATCAGCCTATCAGCCTAACAAAAGATATAACGCCCCAGTGAACCTTTTCTTTTAAAGCCAATTACTTAAATTGAGCCAAGTAGATTCATATGTAGGTATTTACAACTGTATAGAACGGCTCATATGTTAATAAAAAATATATAGATTGAACATTTGGTCTCCAAGCACAAAATAAAAAATATTAATAAATAGTAGAAAATTACAAAAAATGTAAAATTTGGTCTCCAAGCACATTTTAATATAGATTGAACATCTAACGGTTTGAAAATGTCGTTTCAAGTCAATTCGATAGGTTTTAGAGTCAAGCTCACGAAGGGCTTGGTGAGCTTAGGAACACCCTAGTTCTACTCTCTCTCTCTCTCTCTCTCTCTATATATATATATATATATATAGAGAGAGAGAGAGAGAGAGAGAGAGAATGGCTAAGTTCAAAATGTTTTTTCCATGAAATGACATGACCTACCAATGAAATGACAATGAATGATCAGACAAGAATTGTACCATTTTCAATGAAAATTGTACTCTCGAATATATCCTGAGCAAAGAAATGTTCAAGAATTGTACCTACCAATGAAATGTTCAAGAATGACTAGACATGTCAAAGTCAAAAAATGACAATGGCTGTCAAAAAATGACAATGACTGTCAAAAAATGACAATGACTGTTTAGGGTGTTGGTTTTAAGAAATTTTACTCTGTCCTTGCTTTGACCAGAAAACACTCTCATAGATAGCGGACTGACCGGCTGACCGACAGAACAACTCCTACGCCTGTTGCCCTCTCTCTCCCCTGTTGCCCTCCTTTCCCACAATAGAAAAAGATAAAACGTACCAACACTCACTCTCCCCTACCTAGCAGCCGCTGCTAGGCCTTCAAAAAAAACACTGCTCTCCCCTGTTGCCCTCCTTTCTTCTCTCCTTTAGGCAGAGCAAAACCTTTGCCCTCCTTTCTTCTCTCCTCAAACAATGGAAGAGATCTCAGCCACCAACAGTACAACTCCTACGCCTTTGAGGCTGAAACCAAATGCACTAGTTGCATCTCCTACGCCTTTGAGCGTTGCAATACCACTTGCATACAGTACAACTCCTGTAGCTGCATCTGCCAGCTGTAAAGAGGCCTCTTCTTCTTTCTTCCCTTTCCAGCTCGTCCCTAGTGAGGTCGAAGCCATCAAGGCTAAGATCATATCTCATCCGCACTATCCTTCTCTAGTTGCTGCGTACATAGATTGCCAAAAGGCATATACCTTCTTTCTTTTATACATAAGTTGCCAACTTTGATCACAGCAGTACAATACGATAATTCGTTCTATTTCTAAAAACTTGGAAATACGGTTTTTGATTGATGCTAAAATGTCTAGCATCAGTGCTATTTTTATATTTTGTAACTTATTTCTACAAAACCAGAGAAGTAGGCGTTTTCTTTTTATATTTTGTAACTTATTTCTACAATTTAGTGCACTTGATCTTCATATCATATTCTAGACTTTTTTACCGTTTGCCTTCAACATTATTCATTCCCCAAAACTATTTCGGTGCCTTTTTTATTTTTTATTTTGTCGACATTCTTTCAGCGTTAAAGACTTACCTATATATTTGTCAATATGATTTGTACTTATTTTTTGGCTTTGATATATGTACTCGTTACAATTATATCATATAGTGACAGGTGATATTATCTGTATATATTCTTCCAATATTTTTTGTACACCCTAAAAGAGAACTATTATTCTCCTTCATATGACATAATAAGGTGGAGGAAAAGGCTCAAAAGATAAGAAGAAGAAATCCTGAATAACCACAATGCATAAATCACGCTTCCAGTACTACTTCTCATATTATTGTATCTACTAAAATCACAATAAAATGGTGAAACGGGATCCTTTGTAGCAACTCCGGATAAAGCAATCTATGTGTATGTTGAGAATCGGTTATTGAATATTTCCCGGTTCATGTTTCTTTGCAGTGCACAGGTGATTCATTTTGTTTACACCGGTGGAGTGGAGAAATTCCCCATTGTTGTCCTGGTCCTTGCTTTCCCATTAATATTTTCTGATTCACCACGTAATCTATCGGGCTACAATAATCATAAATGCAAACAAAAGGATGATCGATCTACCATGCACAGCTTATGTAAAGATCTAGGTAAGATGATTGTAGTAGTTGGATGCAGTGTAGCCCTATCTACAAAAGGATTTCAGGATGACTGCTATTTATTTCTTAAGATAAAAATGGAGGTTAAATCTCCCAATTTCGGTTATCTACAAAGATTGATTTTGTGAAAAAAAAAAAATACTATCTTTTAAAACTTAAATTAAGGTATTGACGATATTAAACAGCTCTGTAGGGGTATCTGTGATATTCTGAGGTCCCATAGGGAACACAAGAAACTTGACCAGATATAAACATGGCAGGAATGAATATTCATTCGGCTTTTTACTTTCTCGAAAAATATCCAGTTAATCTATTTGTTCATACCCTGCTTTGCAGTTTTGATCATAATAATAAGACCCAAGTCGCATCGTCAAATAAATGAGCTATATTTGTATTCTGTTATACTATTTACATCACCTCTTCCCAACCATTCACCTGTATAATGAAGCTTCATATAGTTTTTTCATGTTACTTCTATTTCATAGAAGTTTACTAGAATCATCATATCTGGCTCCCTATATAATTAAAGTCTGTGACATACAGATATATGAGTAGAACTAGGGTGTTCTTAAGCTCACCAAGTCTCTTTGTGAGCTTTAACTCAAAAACCCATCGAATTGGTTTCAAGCGACGCATCCAAAATGTTGAAACCAATCTACTTCACGAGTGATGAGTTTACATGTCAAGTTTTTAAATTTTCGAACTAATTTAATATAATGTCAAGCGGTCAAAAAATGATGAAAAATGAACACATTAAAATTAACTTATAAACCATCTATTTTTGACTGCTTGACTTTATACTAAATTAGTTCGAAAATTTATAAATTTGACATATAAATGCATTACTCGTGAAGTAGATCGGTTTCAATGGTTTGAATGCATCGTTTGAAGCCAATTCAATAGGTTTTTGAATTAAGCTCACAAAGGGACTTGGTGAACTTAAGAACACCCTAGTTCTACTCCAGATATATTATTTACATGTAAAGAGAATTTAATGATACATTCTGCTACGCTATGTACATATTTCGGCAGACTTCAAATGAGTTTTTGATCTTCTGTTATTCAAATAAAAGACATAAATCTTGGCTGTCGAGCAGGAGGTCAAATGAGGTGAGGGAATATGGTGAGATCACAACTGACATCTTTGCCCCTGTGTTGGAGATGTCGGTCGCCACTGGTACTACCTAGACCATTCAGCAACCAAATTTTTATATTAACAATTATATCCAATAATCAGTGTCTCAAATTTAAGTTCCAGCATATAACAACTTCCAGCGAAAAAAAAGGAAGAAAGAAAGAAAATGGTGACAGTATATACAGGTCCCTGCAGTCCACTTTTAGGAATTAGTCCTGACAGGTTTACTTAATTTCTTTTGCTTGTACTTTCGTAGGGTAAAGTCTGTGCTTGGGTCTTGCATGAAAGTAATGTAGGGTATAAGTGCAAGCATGAAAAAAATAATTTTAAACAAAACCTTGTTTGGTTCTTGAAAGGAATTCTCATCTGATAATTTGCTTGATGTAAGAACAGTCTTTATTCCACCAGAAGAAGAAATCTCCATTTCTAATCCAGATATAGACATCTTCAAACTCACAACTTTACTCCCATAATTTAATACCTGAACAAATCTTGTCTGGTTAGAGTCCTTGAATTGGAAATTCTGGATAGTGATACAAAAAGTTTCCTGCAAAATACCTTTAGTTTAAGGTACTTCCTATTGCTCTCTGCATTTTCCCATGTAAGTGCAGATGAAAGCAAAAAAGAGTAGTTGCTTGCTTGGATGGTGGAAGGATGGTATGTTGCACTACTGGAATACTTAAAGAAATGCTGCATCCAGTAGCTAGGTGTCCCGAATTGCATGTTTGAGTTGAAAACTATAGCATCTGGGTTAAATCTTCATCACATAACAGGAAAAAGAGTCCTAGTATTAGAATACCAAGGCTTAAAAAACTACAATCAACTTTTTAACAAATAAAATGACTAAATTGCAGAATTAGGCCTAGGACAGTTGGTATAAGGCATCACTCTCCCTGTAGGAGACACAGGTAAAAACCCAATGCAAGCCATCAGGGCATGATTTGATTTTTTACCTTTCAATTCATGCTAAAAGAATAACAAACTTGTACCTGCGATCGTTGTCGTTTACAAAAAGTGGGGCACAGCTTGCCATCTCTACAATATCACTGTACAGAAATTTAAAGTTAGAAACCATGAGTTTATTTTTCTTTTTGTTATTTCACTGATGTTGAATAATAAATGGCAAAAGCACCCAGAATGAACGAACTGCTTTTTGTAAGGGGTTCCAGTTCATTTCTTTTCCTACCCCCCCTCATAGTACTAAAAATTATCTTCAGTTAAGGGGTTCCTTTGCAAACAGAACAAAAATATGTAGTCTTAATCTTTATTTGCAAAGAAAACACGATTTATGGTTATTATGGTATTCATACCCCCCCCCCCCCCCACACACACACACACACACACACAAATTGAGAATCTTGACAGTAATCAAGCATTGAAGATTTAGACAAGTCATAAATGTCAAACGCGATAGGACTGCAATTCATCAATAAAAGATGCAGCTAAACTCTCTTTTTCTTATTACTTTCTGTCTACTCCTTGTGTTGCAACAAATGAGCAGAAATTAATATAGGACTTCTATACAGAATTTTTTGAAAGAGGCAAATTTGCCCGAGATAGACCCGGCAATTAAGTAGAATATTAAAAAAAAGCTCCTTTTACTATAAAATAGGCCGCTTCATAACTAAAACTCTAAAAGTTTTATGCCAACACAGAAAATCTGGGTGTCTTTTGCCAAAATGAAACCTTCACTAATAAGTAATAACAAAGATAACCACTTAAATCAACTAAAAAAAAGATAGAGAAAAGTCAAATACATTCGATTAGAAAAGATGTACCTGTTTTTTTCTAGTCCCATAAGGAAGCCAGCTTCTGCTAATGCGGCAACTAATGTCCCTTTTCCCGCATCATTTCCAGTTACCGCATATTCACTAACAAAGGCCTGGTATCATTTGCAGAAAGCACCCAATAGTTATAATATTTGACTAAAATGACAATTTTTATATATATGCAAACAACGCACATGATTTCTAGGATGTTAATTGCATCCATAGAAGTAGTTCTCAATATATCCTTGCATATTGTAATAATGAGTTCTTTTAATTGTGTTTCTTTAGGTTCACCAAAACATGGCACCCTAGAAAGGTCTGTCATTTTGTGCAGTTGAAAGCCTAAATTCTTTGATGCAAGGAAAAACAAACTACACTCGATCTGTATTTTACCAAAAGAAAAAAAAATATTGCCTTAAGAGTATTGTTGAAAAACCCTAGAAAATTTCTAGCTCTGCATCTACTAAGTATAGCTAACCAGATTCATGAGATGGTAGAATTATATCACTCAAGCTGTTGATGTTTTAACCCCCCCACATTTTTCATTCAATCAAAATTAACATAAAATGATAGGAAATATGATAGTTTTCAAGTTTGCATGAAGTGATTAAGAGTAAACTATTATTCACAAACAACCGATATCATGTGAGAGGTGCTAATACGAGTAATGTTAGGTGTCTTTCTGCAAAGATGTACAATGTTGGGGTGTGAAAAGATAAAATAATAAATAGACAACGATTCAGTAGGCTTGAAGAAAAATGACCTTCTGTCCATTTCGTGATGTTTTGTCAAATAAGTGTGCTTTGGAGAACATATCAGATACAGAAGTATAAACCTACACAAGAAAAAAAAAATTAAAATTTTGATAAACAAAAATGGGAAGCATGAAGTTATCACACAGTTCAGATTCTCACATGAATATCGTAAAAATCAGCAGGATGATCTAACTGCCCATTTGATCCGTCACAATTTGTAATCACTTTAATATCAGGATATGCTGCTTTTATAGCAGTGTAGAACTTTAGGTAATTGGCTGTTAATAAATAAAGTATCCAGTTAGCCTTTGGACTCTTACATGCAACGCTAAAAAAATATTGACAAGTCTTATGGACATATACACCTTTGTAGTTGCTGTTCCCGCATGCTTGATTTCCTATGGAAATGAACGTTAGCTCAAACTGATCGGGATGACCCATCTCAGCCCGGACTGAACCCCAGGTGGAGTCAGAATCTCCCCTTGCAAACTCAATACCATCAAGAATATCCTGTTATTTTATAACAGTGTTATTAAAAAAATAAAATGCACAAAATAAGGGTAAGAACATTAGTAAACAAGGGTGCAATGGCATGCCTCAACAAAAGACGGTAGACTAGAAGGATTAATTTGATCATTCAGGCTAATTCCTGCCAGAAAGAATACAATTATTGCAATTAACAACAGTGATTTGAGTAATCCCAAATACCTATTATTTTATTGAGATAAAAATATATCTACCATTATGGATTACCCACACAGGTAAAGCACCAAGATCCTCTGCCAGCTGCAGGAAAGAAAGTAAAAAAAAAAACATCTACTTTAGCATTTATAAGTAATTAATAATGGATACCACTTTAAATGAAATAACTGAGGATATTTTTAAATAAACAAATCAAGTTAGAGAAACTGGGAAATACAGACTTGAAGGAATTCAAAAAATCCAAGGCCATCGTCAGTCCAATAGTTCCATACATCGTTGAAATGACCAGGTCGCTGTTCCCACGGGGCCACAGTACTTTTCCACCTAAATGCATTCATTAGCCTTCCCCCTTGTGAATATGATCCACCTAGAACAAAATGTAAGCACAATTATTATTTTTCTCATTTCTTTTTTTAATCAGAGTATAAGATATAAGAAAAATGAAATCAAATTTTACCTGGAAATCTAAGAAATCGAGGTTTTAGATCAGCGAGCATGGAAGCCAGATCTTTCCTAAAACCATGTCCCTAAAATATGACAACCAAATAGTTTAGGTAAAATAAAGTGTCCCTTACAGAACATCAAATAATGCACACCATTGTGAAACAAGGAATTTCTTATAGACCCTATAAGAATGAAAATTTTACATATATCCCTCCCATTCATTGTTTTTCTGTTTTGACAGCACTGAGGAAAAAAAAAGTATTTTGGCACTCTTTATAACATTTCTAGAGTATAATGTATAATAATAAGGGCATGCAAGGTAAATTCTTGCTTTAAAGAGTGCATTATATTGGCAATTGATAGGATGCACATAAAATTGCTCCATAACATTACTGGAGTTCTTTTACGTGTTTTCATAACAGCTTACCATAAAGGTATCTGATGGCATGACTGATACTTGATCGAGCCAGATAGTTCCACCCTTACTGGTCGTGATCTGAAGTCGGGAGTTGGAATTTGTACCTGTGGCTTTTAACTCAAATTCCACCTTGGTCCAGGTTGAGAATTCCTGCTCATCAGCTCTACATAAAACAATAATGAAATTAAACAATCGAAAGGTTATATAATTTCTGTTATTTTTCCCTTTCATATTACAGTAATAAGCAATGCTTACTCTATGGTATGCTGAGCTAGATTTTGTGAACCATCAGAACTTGTCAGAGAAACTGATAAATCTACTGAGTCTACTGACATTATATACAATGCAACGTTGTACACCTGTCCATCCTCAATATTCTGAAACATCAAGATAGTAAAACAAACAACAGCCAGTTATCAAAAATTAATGGAAAGGAAAATTTTCATGTCTAACCCTAATAATTTAGAGAAATATCTCATATGCCCCTTTAAAACACGCAAATATTACACATGTATCCCCACTCTACAAGTTCTTAGGACATATGCTCAAATTACCCTTTTTTTTTCTTCCTCATCTGCAATACAGATAAAGAGTGAAGAAATGGTACATCAGGGCATCTTTGAAAAACATGGGAGACAGATCGGTTCATTGGATACTTTTCATCTACTGATTTTTGAAAGGTAGCATTATATCCCTCCTTTTGCATGATATACTTGACATTTTGATGTTTTGCAAGGATACTGATAAAATAACATACCATGCCCCAGAAGCCAGGATTATAAACACCGACACCTTGAGATGGACATGGATTTGAATTGTCATTATTATCGCAAAGCACTTCCATTTTCAGTGCAACCTCGTTCATTTCAAAAGGTGAAGTTCGGTCGGTCGACAGAATTATGTTCGAGTCATTCCCAATTTGAACCCATGGATCAAAAATTGATGGAGTATTTTTACCACCTGCTTCAAAACCTGAAAAAAAAAAAAGATTGAATTTCCTTGTAGTTTTCTATAAGTGTTTTGTTATTGATTGACCCTAGACATAGAAAAGAATTACTGAAAGAAAAGAAATCGAATCCATTAGTTATTAGTTATTTGCAAAAATGGTTCTTGTTTTTATTTTAAAACTAAAAAAACTTAAAAAAATAAATTTAAAAAGTACAATACCTCTATTTCTGACGAGCTCGGCCCACAAGCCACCAGCTCCCGCATGATTAATCTCCTACAATTTCATTAGAATATATAAAACAGAATTTTATTTTGTTTCCAGTAAAGGAATACTTATATGAGGACCCTACGCGTGACTCATTCTGTAAGTGATTAATTTGCATAACTCTTCGGACAATAGTAAAACAACCACATTATCCCTCCTTACCTAATTTTGTAAAGTACCTGAATTGCCCCTCTTTTCTTTGTCACTATGCAGGACTATTAGTGGAGTGAATCATTATCCCCCGCAGCACAGTACCTTATATTCCGCAGCCGTCACCTATCCGATCTCCTTGTGACCAGATCGAATCACAATGAGATCAGACAGATGAGAGCTGTGCAGCACGTGTGCTAAATTGTAGAGAATATACTCATGTGACGTGTATGGGTACTTTGAAACCTATTTTCTTTGTTTCTAATTTTTCAGGGTTGAACATGATAAATAAACCAATTTTAGTAATAATTGCGAAACTGGACACACCTTAGAGCATCATCAGCACAGCCTTATTATGGTACTATGGTATAATACTAAAAATGTAATCTCTATTCATAACTATAAGAGCACATGGAGATGAAAATCTAGAAGGATCCAACTTCATTTCAAATTTTTACCTCAAAAAAGATGCCAAATAAATTATCAGGCATGACCCGAGCCGATTGAGATGACACATCTACATTCAAAGTGGCTGATTGTGCTTTTGTTAATCCAAAAGCAAAAGCTCCATAATTTAAGAGTACAATCAAGGTATAAAACAAAGAACCGAACAATACCCATTTGAGTTCCATCTCTCTCCACTAACACAATGCAGGCCCGAAAAACTGTAAGTCGCAATGCAACACTATATAAACCCTCAAATAAAAAAAACACCCAATTGGTTGCACAAGCGTGCTAATAAGTAGTATTTACAGTAAAGAAAAAGCGAGAAGAGAATATTGATTCTGACATTTGTGTGATACTTGAAGCAACCAAGGTTATGTCATCTAAATCTGGCTATCGCTGCGTAAATAGCGGCCAAACGAAATCGTATTATCGGTTTGATCTCCATCCAACGAATCTAATCCAAATGGAGTTGCTTCTTTAAATAATTTTCTCAACTTCCATTGACAACTTGTGCATTTGAGCTTATCGCCTCTCACTCTCAGGATAGTGAAAGCGAAGTGAGGGTCCCATTGGTCTGCTGACGCTGTTCATGGAGGGAAAATGGATTGGAAGGTTGAGATCTGGTGGAAAACAAAGAGGTGGTTGGATTGGATGATTGGATTTGGATCGTCCTTTTGTTTTTTTTTTTTTTGTATTTTCATTTTATCTTCTCATTCTTTAATATTTGAAGTCAGATAGTAATAATAAATTAGCGCGTAGACCGCGGGATGGATTAGAGTTAGACCCACTATTCAGTGACAGACAGGGACTTGAAGCAGAATTGTCCAGTTAGTATGTCTGTGTTAGTAGTTCAGAGTAGGTCCGATGCCCATCGGACCTACTTTGGTTCGATGGGTGTAATGACCATCCGATCAGCATCAAGATTCGTGTACTCGCATCAAAAGACGTGTGAGTCTGTATCAATTTCCGTGTACACAGATTCAATGCTAATCGTACGGTGCTAGGGTTAATTAAACCTAAAAGTAGGTCCGATGTCCATCGGACCTACTCCTATCACCTGTGTTAGGGACCTTTTATTGGCTGAGGGGCTGTAACAGGCTCCGCTTAGCAATACATATGTAACCTCCACGATCGCCTACAAGTTGCTAGTTAATTGGCTTGGTTTACAGTAAATCGAATCATCTACTGCCACGTCATGTGTCAATCTCACTCCGTAGGAATTCATCGTGTAATTGTCACTAATAAATTCTGCTTTACCTCAAAGGCTCTTTAGTTATGTATGTTATATATTAATTGTAAGATATACATTGAGTTTATAAGAAAATAATCAATAAACCAAGCCAATCAATCCTACATTTTACTATTTGTCTGTGTAATTACGAAATTAATTTACTGAAACAAAATATCAACATTTATATATTATAAGAAGGAGTGCATTTAAATTTTGATTCCATAGAAGAAATTGAAAAGAAACAATTCCATAAAAGGAATACAAAAAAATTCAATTCCATAGAAGAAAAGATGGTCCACAATTCTTACTCTAGATCGACAAAAATCGTCCCCTCCAAATTGGAGTGTAACCGAAGGAAAAGATGGTCCACAACAGTATTTTCCAAATTTATCCTGCGTTTTAGTTCTCTTTCGTTGTTCTCTATCGTTTTCCGTCTGAGAAAATACTCGTACTCTTTTCAGAAGCAAATGAGTAAGTCTTCTTTGGTGATCTCCAATAGTGATGGTGCTTTCTCTCTTAACAGCTGTGCTCTATCTCCAACTAGGTCAAACTTTCTCTGTTGGTAATGCTTTTACTTTTGGCCGAGTAAGTCCCGAAATTTTTATTAACAGAAATTAAAAAAATTAAATATCGAGATTGAAGAACACTTTAGACATTTTTCCAAATATAGGTATTCCGTTGTTAACCGTAACGTCCAGAGGCCGTTATTAACCATAACGGCCCGATTTACAATCTGATTAGCAGTGTGATTTAGGAAATGCAAATCTCGGGCCGTTACGGACAATAACGGCCAGCCTTTCTCCGAAAAAAAAAATTAAAATGCGGCCCGTTACCGACGATAACGGCCCGGAAAACTACGGAAAAAAAAATTAAAAGGGCGGGCCGTTATAGACGATAACGGCCAGGGAAAAACCGGAAAAATTCAAAATCGCGGGCTGTTATGGACAACAACGGGCTGTCGGCAGCACAGTAACATCTCGGGACGTTATTCTCCATAACGGCCAGGGTCCAGCCGGAAGAAAAGTTCAAATCTGAACGTTATGCTCCATAACGGCCAGGGTCCAGCCGGAAGAAAAGTTTAAGTCTGGACGTTATTCTCCATAACGTCTAGACAACTATAAATAACTCCAGAGGCCTGTTAAAAAATCGCAAGTCTCTTAAATATTTTCCAAAAATAGTATCCTCTCATATATTTCTGTCTCTGCTGAAAAAAAAAAATTTGGCCCATTGCTTCCCTTAAAAAGAAGAAATCATCTATATAGAAGGTAAAATTTTAAATTATATGTCATGTATTTAGATTTGTAATTTATATTGAATGAATTTAATTATGCATGGTATTAATTGATTAAAAAAAAATAGTAATGTTAATATCAAATAAATTGCAATATAAATAAATAAATAAGTTATTGTATGCTTAATTAATTTACTGATTGAAAAAAATATTATACAAATTTGCTAGTTTTAATTCTTAGTAACTATTGAGTAGGATAATTAATTAATATTTATTGTTCATTCGTGTAATAATAAATTATATGTAATTTATTCGTTATTGTACAGACTAATTCATCAAAACAGTTAATCATGCTCATGTTGAGGGTTCATTTCGGTGGTGAAATACGGCAAGGTCGTAAAGGAGCGGAGTATAGCATTCGTCCGAGATTCTCATTGATGGCAACTAGTGAACAAGGTTGGATCCATGTGAAAAACCGATCTCTTCTTCTTTTTGAGTACCCAGATGTCACATGCACTCCCGATCTCTTCTTCTTTTTGAGCACAGCCTCTGCACTCCCAGCTCCAAGAAGACGATCCACTAAGTGGTACGCATTAAAGTCTGCAAAACCGGTCACCGGTGCACCCTTTATTGGCAACCCCCATAGACATGAAATGTCTTGCAGTGTCACCGTCATCTCTCCCACGGGAAGGTGGAAAGTATGCGTCTCCGGTCTCCACCGCTCAACGAGACCAGCGAGAAGCCATTTGTCAATATTTATAGATTCCATCCGAGAAATCTGAAACAAACCGAGCCTACACAAGTATGGTGCGCACTACGCGTGGTATGGAATCACACACCGATGCCCTCGAACATCCAACCCGTTATAAGCCTGTCATTGTTATACAATTTGGTTAAAATAACATATCGTAATTCAAATATTTATATCTCTTTATAAAAAAATTTGTGAATTTTGGATATAATATGACTCATTGATTAACTTACGGTATCAGAGAACAGCGAGACTTTATGTTGTGCATGCGGCATCCATAACAATTCGCTAAATTTTTCTGCTTGCAAGTTCGGATTTGGCGGTGCCTCATATGCATCTTGAATGTCAGGGTCATTCGGATCGCGGCTGCTTGACATCCTACCATGCATAATATTTCAAATAATTTATCTTTAACATAAAAAATAAAAGAAGTTGAACACACATTATACTAATTTAATTCATATGCAATTTAAAAATATTACAAGGAGTTGAACACACATGAATGTACACAAGTATTTTGATCAAATCCAACTCAAGTATACAACAAACATGTAAAAATAAAATACACTCAATTTGGTACAAAATTTCGATATTAAAACTAAACTAAGGCAATTGCACAAAATTATACCGAACTCATAAAATTAAACCCTAATTAAACCTAGCAATTTCACATCAAATTAAAACTAATTTGATACAATTTCACACAATTTGATGCGATTTCACACAAATCAAATCTAATTTGATGAAATTTCACACTAATTAAATCTAATTATACTCAATTTGATACAATTTCACATACACAAATTAAACCTAATTTGATGTAATTTATCATAAAATTCAAACTATTTTGATGTAATTTCTCATAAAATTCAAACTATTTTGATACAATTTCACATAATTAAACCTAGCAATAACCCTCACAACAAATTAAACCAATTTATCAATTTACAAAGTTAAAAAAAAAAGGAAAAAAAAAACTGCGCTGTCTCTGTCGCTGTCGGCTGTGCAGCGGGGGCTTGCTGGACGTTATGGAGGGTAACGGCCAGGCAGTTGTGGTCGCTGGGAGCAGAGGCGGAGCGGATCGGATTTTTTTTTTCTTCTTGAGTTCGGCGGAGACAGCGAGCGGACAGAGAGGCGAGAGCGAGATTCGCGTTTAATTTCCCCCTGGCCGTTATTATCTATAACGGCCTGAATTTTTTTTTTCCTGGCCGTTATAGACAATAACGGCCTTTTTTTTTCCGATCAAATTTGTTTGGTTTTGGATTTTGCGTTGTTAATTAAGTCGCTAATCGGGCCGTTATGGACGATAACGGCCTCTGGACGTTATAATCAACAACGGAATTGTTAGATTTCGAAAACTGATGAAAGTGTTCTTCATTATCGATATTTAAATTATTTAATTTCTATTAATAAAAATTTCGGGAGTAAGTCCTAAAAAATTTCTATTATTTTTGTCACTGGTGAGATTGGTGGCTTTTTAATATTATATCTTGTAGCATTTGATCCACATCAAGAATTTATGTACCAAATCATAGCGACGGATTCTATTGGTGGCATAAATTGTTTATAATATTATATCCGGTACTCTGGTACACAAATATTGAATCTGTACCATCACGTACTGGTACGCAAATATTAATTAAAGGCAATGAAAATTCAGCGACTAGTACCACATAATTATGAAAATACATCAAATTCAATTGAACCAAGAGTAAAAATGAATACTGGTACAAGTCGCACATAGTTTTAATTTTTTTTAATTGCTTTGGTGGGCTATTTTGTTAATTTGCTTTATAATTTGTTGTTCTATGTTTCATAAGTTTGCTTTGTTTCACACTAGAGTGCTGGTTGCCTCAAGATCTAATGACCATATCTTAAATTAATCTAATAATTGTTTTTGTATTGTCTAGCTTTTGGTCTATGTTCTTAGCTTGTACTGAAACACATATATGTATTTTTTTAATGTTGTTGCCCATTGTGGTTTTACTATTCTCATTGGTGGTGTTTGGTTGTGGACCAAAGTTAAGGTGGCCTAAGTTGTTATTCCAACTTAGGCCGGCCTAAATTATTCGTGTTTGGTTGAAGTCTAAAGTTAAATCATAGCTTAAGGTATTTCTTGTTTGGTTAAAGTTGGTGGAGGACTAGAGTTTTGGAAGCCTAAGTTAGTTAATTATTAATAATGTGATACTAATTATATAATATTAATATAATAATAATAACTATAATGTATTATAATATTATTATAATAATTATTTAATATATTAACAATATAAGATATTAATTATATAATTATATATTAATAATAATTATTTACTATAATAACAATATAAGATATTAATTATATAATTATATATTAATAATAATTATTTACTATAATAACAATATAAGATATTAATTATATAATTATATATTAATAATAAGATATTAATTATATAATATTAATATACTAATAATAACTATAATATTATAATATTATTATAATAATTATATCTTATATTAACAATATAAGATATTAATTATATAATTATAGTTAGTAATAATTATTAATAATAAGATACTAACTATATAAAAGTAATATATTAATTATAACTACAATATATTATTATAATAATTATTTAATATATTAACAATATAAGAAATTAATTATATAATTATATATTAATAATAAGATACTAATTATATAATATTAATATATTAATAATAACTATAATATATTATAATATTATTATTATTATTTAATATAATAAAAATATAAGATATTAATTATATAATTATATATTAATAATTATTATTAGTAATAAGATACTAATTATATAATATTAATATATTAATAGTAACTATTATATATATATAATATTATTATAATAATTATTTAATATATTAACAATATAACATATTAAGTATATAATTATATATTAATAATAATTATTGATAAAAAGATACTAATTATATAATATTATTATAATAATTATTTAATATATTAACAATATAAGATATTAATTAAATAATTATATACTAATAATAACTATTAATAATAATATACTAATTATAAACTAATAAGATATTATTATAATCATTCGAGTTAGGTCATGACGTGGAATAAAATTAAACCACCATATGAGGTGGTTTAATTTAGACCGGTTTAAAGATCAGTTTATGTTATGTTAGTCCAGCTTAATTAAGGCACATTTGGTGGAATAAAGAGGCATAAGCCCCTTATTACACCCTTTAGGCCACAACCAAACATGGTGATTACTTGTTGCTATTCCCATTACTCAAGATCAGGGGCGAAGCTGGTGTACGAATTTTTTTTGGACCAGGCCTTTGGACCAATTTGCCTACCCCAGATTGTTGGGCTTGCCTACCCCTGAGCCCAGAACCTAAAGCCCATAACAGAGCCCAGATCAAGAGAAAAGAAAAAAAAAAAAAGAGAAGCGCAAGAACCTAAAGCCCATAGCAGCGCAAGAGAAAGGAAAAAAGACCGTCCGCTAGCAGCGCAAGAGAAAAGAAAAGTAAAAAAAAAGACCGTCGCCTCCACCTGCCGCCTGCGCCTGCGCGAAGAAGAAGGATCGCCGCGCCGTCTGTGCGCCGCCTGTGCCCGCTAGGTCGCTACGCTAGCCCTAGCCGCCTCTACTGTTGTTCGGTAAATCCCCTTCTACTATTGTCTTTGTGTGGTAAATTAGTAAATTACAAGTACTAGATTGAATAGGTTTGAACTTTGAACTGTAATTTAAGACTAGCGAAAAAAGGGATGTGCTCTCTGATCTGGTGAAACAGGGATGTATTAATTGAAGTTAATGTAATGGTTTGCTTTGCACATGAATTAGTAAATCAGCTTTTCTGTTCTCAAAAAGTTACAGACAATTAGTTATGGCTTTTCTGTTCTCTACGTGAAAATCACAAGTCCATACTTGGCAGCTTGAATTTATAAACTCAATTAATTATGATGTAAGAGAATTTTGATAGGTTCTGAATTGTTTGAATTGTTTAAATTGCTTGAATAGCTTGAATTGTTTAAATTTTTAAACTCTAATTTTTCCTTTAAACCTTAGATGTTCATTTGTATTATTTTGACTTCTTGTTTATTTTAATTGATGATGTAATTTTATATTATGTTAAATTTTTTTTTTTGCAACTATATATGTTTGCCTACCCCTAACGAAATTCCTAGCTTCACCACTGCTCAAGATCTAATGACCATATCTTAAATTAATCTAATAATTGTTTTTGTATAGTCTAGCTTTTGGTCTCAGTTCTCAGCTTGCACTGAAACATGGATATGTATTTTTTTTTTTAATGTTGTTGCCCATTGTGGTTTTGCTATTCCCATTACTTATTGGTTGGTAAGACCAAACCTACTGTACCATAGCTAGTTTTTTTTTATGTATCTACTTCAAAGGCTCTTTAGCTATGTATGTTATATATTAATTGTAAGATATACATTGAGTTTATAAGAAAATAATCAATAAAGCATAAATCCTACATTTTACTATTTGTCCCTGTAATTACGAAATTAATTTACTGAAACAAAATATCAGTATTTATAATCATCAAAGCATAAATCTGATTTTAGACAGATGAGGGCTGAAAATATAAGAGCAAAATAGTCATATTGCTGAAAATATATAAATTAAATGTCAAGTTACTCCACAATCTTCCCTTCCTTCTTGTAGAATTGTGGAGCAAGAAACTCCATTTAAATTCTTCTCTTCCTCTCCTCCCTCTTCCCTTCCTCCCCTCCCCCTCCCCTCCCCTCCCCTCCCCTTCCCCTCTTCATAAATTTGTGGAGAAGTTTCCCTTACAGTAAAAAAAAAAAAAAGAGGTAAGAGGAGGGAAAATAAAATAAAAGAGAAGCATCAAAGCACGCTGCTCCACAGGCAAGAAATAGCACTCGGGTTCGCTCAAAACCCTAGCTTTGATATTCCAAAAACCTCAAAACCCAATTGCCCAAGGAAGATGAAGGTGGTGGCGCTGGTTAGCGGTGGCAAAGATAGCTGCTTTGCCATGATGCGTTGCATCGATTATGGCCACGAGGTATCTTTTAATCCATCCCTCTCTTCAATTTCCTGCTCTTTTAGTACAATTTATGCTTATTTTGATCGATTTTTGTGCGGATCCTTCAACAGATCGTTGCCCTTGCTAATTTGATACCACTTGATGATTCAGTGGATGAATTGGATAGCTACATGTATCAGACTGTGAGTTAATTTCTTTTATTTCCCTTAGGTAAATCTAGGTTGTGACCCCTTATTCTTTTCCAGTTCCTATGTGGGAGTGAACGAATTGATAAACCACCATAAATCTAGACCTTAGAGAGGTTGATATATTAGTTTAGGTTCATTTTCTTCCCTGAAATGTGATATATCTGCACATTGGCTATTGGCTAAGAGGAGCTTTTACTTCGAGGAAAAAAATGTTCCAGCATTTATTTTAAGGAAAAGCTCGCATTTGTAAAAAGTGACATCCAAACAGTACACATGTATATAAAGATGAACGAATAGCAAAAAAAGGGTCATGTATTATAGGACAGCCATTGCCTTTTTTATTATATATAGTTTTGTAAATTCCAATCATCTATATCATTGAGTGTTGGTTGACTAAAACTGAGGCTAATTTTTTGGTACCTTTTTAATAAACCAGGCAGGACACCAGATAATAGTAAGCTATGCAGAGTGCATGGGTTTACCTCTCTTTCGTAGAAGGATTCATGGCTCCACAAGGTCTCTGCTCTCTAATTTCTCAGTTAGAAAAATTCAAAATTGAGAAACATTTTTGTCCGCACCTGCTTTGAAATACTTTTGGTTACTTTTGTGTTACAGGTTGTTTGTATAGGCAACGGTATCTGTTTTGTGTCTTTTTTTTGCCTTTGACCCTCTTCCGGATGAAAATTAATGTGTAGTTCTCCAATTAAGTATAAGGAAGAATGAAATAGTATTGATATGATGATGATATAGTACCGAGAATTGAAATTGCACTCCTTTCTTATGGTGATATGAGTAGGTAGGCCAGAGAAGTCAAGACAAGCCCTAAATTGGAGTTTTGCTCTGTACTCTTAGGCTGAAAAAGCTTGCGTCAATCGTCCCCACAAACAAGGAGGTCGTATCTGTCACGTATAAGTACATCTATAGAAAGTGGAAAATATATAATATGCACCCTTACAATTTATAATATTAAAATAGCAGACAATAGCATCAGAAATCCTGTAAGCACTCTTTTGAAAATTAGGAGAGCAAGGGTATAGGTGACATATGTTAAGTTTTACATGCATATAGGAGGTGTTTCTTATTTTGCATGGGTATAAAAAAAATGTTAATTATATAAAAATGATATATTGTTCCTGCTATTTTTGTACAGAGAGCATTGTGTGAATTATAGAATGACTCCAGGAGATGAAGTAGAAGACATGTATGCTCTCTTGCATGAAGTCAAGAGGCAAATACCTTCTATTAATGCGGTTTCGTCAGGTGCGATTGCTTCTGATTACCAGAGGATGAGAGTAGAGAGTGTTTGCTCCAGGTTAGGCCTTGTTTCTCTCGCTTTTCTCTGGAAACAAGACCAAATCACTCTCTTTGAAGAAATGGTATCTCTTTTACTTTCTTTATTTTTCCTTTTTTTCCCCTTTTACTGAGCACATTTCCTGTGTACCACCATAAGCATTAGAATATTACATGTTCTACTGCAAATCATATGAGATGTACTCGGACACCTGCAAAAAGCAGGCATAAACCTAGATGCTCTGCTGTATGTTTTTTCATTTATGGAGATAATTTCACATGTAACCCTGAAAAATGTCAACACATCACATATGGCTGCCTCTAAAGAGGGAAATTGTGCATATCCACAAAGAACATTGCAGACATACTGCAAAATTTAGACTACCCTTCTTACTTTCTTTATAGATTAATTGGGACAAACACGGGGTACTTTGAAGATATTTTTGGAGATTGGAAAGGGGGTATATTTGTTTAAACATTTTATAGCAATAAATGAAATATTCTTATTTTGCACAGGTATTCCTGAGCATTTGAGGTAATGTATGGTTACCCATGAAAATCCATCTTTATTCCTGGATGTTTTTATGTTTTGATTTAAAGAACTGCAATATAATTACTCCATTGTTGATAAATTTCAGATAAGAAGGGGTATAGTTGCTGTAACTGTGAAGGTATAGAAACTATCTTTATATTTATTCTTAATTATCTTGGATGTTAGTCTGTGCAGTTCCATAGATCAAATGTATGTGATCTCTATTTTTGGAATTTCAAAACTATTTTTTTTGTTATTGTTAGGCCTGCCAGTGTTATAAGTTGGTTGGGACCAATCAGTACTTATTCGGTATTATGGGTTTAGCCCGGGGTCATCTTGGTTTTAGAAGTATCTAGGCGTGTTTCATGTGTAATTTAATTTGTAATGATGGGGATGAAATTGAAGAATGATTTTTTTTATAAATCCACCTAAAATCGATGAACTGAGATCTTTGAAGGGGAAAAATAAAATTTTAACTACAGTTTTATTTGGGTTGAATAGGTTGCAGCTATTGGATTGAGCCCTTCTGAGCATTTGGGAAGGGAACTAAAAGATCTCAAATCACATCTCCTAAAATTGAATGAGTAAGTTTGTTGATTCACCCTTCCCTCTCTCTCGTCCAACTAATTCGTGCAATCAACTGTAAGAAAGGTCAGTTTAACATGAAAATAATGTGTTTAAAGTACACCAGCAACATAATATGGGGGACTATGATGTTCCTTTTTTTTATATTTTGAATGAAGGTTTCTTTTCTACATACAAGAACAGCTTGTGATGATTTCATAAGTAATACTTATCCTGGGAATTGTTGAACTTGCCGATCTCTGACTTTATCCTGGCTAATTAGTGTTTTCTGACAACCTTTTTTGTTTAGAAAATATGGAATACATGTGTGCGGTGAAGGAGGAGAATATGAAACATTAACTCTTGATTGTCCTTTGTTTCATGTAAGTTCTCTGGCACTTCGTCATGTTATTGTTGCATCAGGATCATTTCAATGTGTTCATATTTTTGTTTTTCTCTCTTTTTTTTCTACAGAATGCAAGAATTGTTATAGATAAGTATAAAGGGATACTCGACAACCCTAATTCTACTATTGCATCAGTTGGTGTTCTCCACCCCTTGGCTTTCCATCTCGAACAAAAGAATGCTTCATCGGGTCACACCCCTGCTGTTTATGAAGTGGAGGGAAACCCTACTTCTACCCAGGTGGCAGGTTTACATATTTTGGATTCAGAATTTGATTCTGATGAAACTAATAGAGTAGATTTCCGCATCTCTTCTACTGGCAGGAACTTATTCTCTATTGGGTGTTGGATTCGGAATTCTTCCAAAACATCAAATGGTACACAAATAAAATTTTCTATTTTCTTCTCCCTCTCGTGTCAGTACCTGAACGAGTGTTGTGTTATGAGTGTTGTATAGTAACTTGTTTAATCTATGTTTAACCTCTATTAGGTATTAATTAAGCAAAAAGAAACAAAATTATCATCCATCGGTATTCAATCCGGTATAAAACTGGTACATCTTTAAGTCATACCTGCTCTTTCTGTCACACTCTTAGGTCTAGAGAAAGATCTAGCTGCAGTCCTTAGAGAAATTGAGTTGCGACTTGGTGCTGAAGGCTTTGGCTGGGTCAATGTACTCTACATTCACCTATACATCTCAGACATGAAAAAATTTGCACATGCGAATGAGGTGTACGTTAAGTACATTACTGGCACAAAATGCCATTTTGGGGTTCCTTCAAGAAGCACAATAGAGCTGCCCCTGGTAGAGTGTGGGTCAGGTGGGGCATATGTGGAGGTCTTGGTGGCCAGAGAACCCGAAAGGAAGAAGGTGCTTCATGTGCAGAGTATTTCCTGCTGGGCTCCTAGTTGTATCGGGCCTTACAGTCAAGTGAGTGACATTATTTTTTCTTTTAAATTAACTTTTGTGAGTAGCCTCAGCTTTGGTGGCTAATTAATTGTCTTATTTTGTATTAACTTCCTTAATTGAGGCATATTAGCACAACTTAAGCTTTGATAAGGAGATTAGTTAAGGCAAAATAGGTTGATTTGGTATAATAGCATGTTATTCGCTTCAATTCAATTCATTGCGAATTACCAATTTACGCAGATCTGCTATTCTATACTAAAACTTACATAAGTATAGGCATATTTCTTTTATTTAACTGGGTCTTAGTGATTCAGTTTAGCTGGTAAACTCTCCAATATCCCTCCACCTAAAAATAATGATCAAGAAAAATTCTGATATAGCCAAGTCATGCTAAATAGTGTTGCACGTCTTATTTTGACTTGCACTTGTGTCTTGATAGCACTTTTTGATGTCATTACTAAAACTGGAGGTGTTTCCTTCCTTTTCAGGCTACACAGTATAATGGGGTCCTTTATATGGCGGGTCAACTCGGTCTTGACCCAGCAACTATGGACCTCTGTGCGGGAGGTCCCATGGCTGAACTTGAACAGGCCTTACAAAACAGCAATGCCGTAGCTGCCTCTTTTAATGCCTCCGTTTTGACCTCCACTTTCCTTTTTGTCATTTACTGCTCTGCCCGTTTGACATCTAGTGAAAAAACCCAAGTTCAGGAGCAACTCAGGAGCTCTTTCGACTCCTCTGATGGGCCCAATTTTCTTTATGTCATTGCTTCTGATCTCCCCAAAGGGTAATAATGCTTCTAATATCTTAAATCATTCTTAATTCTTTGTTTCGGAGTTTCTATAGCTCTCTCTCTCTCTCTTTTTAAAGAACCTAATGCAACTTCTTGAATTTTATTTTTTGAAAGTGGTCGAAACCACCAGTTTCAGCGAAACTAAAAGTCCAAAAAGGTACCACACCCTGGTACCTGTGGAAAAACACTAAGAAGTTCTCTACATTATCCTACTTGATAATTGGTACCACATCCCGGTACCTAGGTCAAAAGAGCTTCAAATGCCACAACTACAGTTCAATCCTGAATTCATTTCAATTAATTTTCCAAGCATTGCCAGAAATATCATCAAAAGAAATATAACATTACCACTTATGCTCAAAATATAATTAATCAATAACATTGTTTCCTTTAAGCTCCTCCTGAACTTCTTGAAATTATGAAAGCAACATAGTTTTATGATTTGTTGTACATCAAGGTATGCCAAAAGAAAAGAGAAGTACGTACCACATGTTTGGTTGCACCTCGGTTTTATTGGAAGTTGTAATTTGAAATTAAATGGGTTTGCTTTTGTTGCAGGGCAAGTGTAGAAGTAAAGCCTGTTGTTTACACACCAGAAATAGAAGAAGAAGATGAGGAACTCAAGATGGGCAAGTTGAGAACACAATTAGAGAAAATATCTGGTAAATTACAATTGGATGAGACATGTTATCAATTTCGCAACATCAATGGAAAGCTTCTTTCGGCTATTGTTTCTATCACCAATACAGAGGCATCAAAGATATGCTCACAACAAGATGGCGGTGTGATTCAATTTCAATGCGGATCTAAGAAGCATATGAAGACAATTGCAACATTCTGTGCCTCCTTTGTTGCTAAGATCTTATGCGAGAATGGTTTCTCGTGGGATGATTTGGTGGTGAGTCTCAGTTGCTTTAATTTTTTTTTTTAAATCACATTTGACCCTTCTTTATGAAACTTAAAGTTCAATTTATTTGATTACTGACTTTTTTTTTTCTACCATGCAGATTTTGAGGTTCTATTATCCGACAAGGTTTTTGTTAAGTGAAGATGTCATGGATTGTGTGTTCTCAGAAGCCTTTTTAGATTTAGCACAAGTCGATAAAAGCATCAAACTAGGGAAGGAGCCTTTATTTAACCTGGTACCAGTCATAGGGTCAGGTCAATCGTCATCCGCTGATGACTTGATCACATGTGAATTATTGGCATCTAAATTGTGACACCAATGTACTCGTCAATTCATGTGAAAAATTGTAACTTTTTATTTATTTATCAAACATGTACATTTTCATGTGAATTGAGGGGTCATCAAACTTTTTTTTTATTTACCCAAATAGATAAAATCATTTTTACGGAGGATGATGACCCCTCAAAGCCTTAATCAATATTTTGAGTTATTTTGTGAAATGCCCTTTAGATCTGGATAAGCAAAACATCTGAATAGTCTACGAAAAAATAGCTACTAGAAATGGGTTGATCGACCTGACCCATTTTGAAATTGCTTATCCATCCTGAGTTATAGAAGAAGAGTACTTACAGTACGTACTATGGATTAGTTTCTCCATTTGCAAATTCCAAACAATCGAATTGAACTGTCAACATGATCTTCATATTAAAATTCATATTAAAATGTAGTGTGGAGATCAAATTTCACATTTTTTAGGTTAGTTTTTAATATTAAAACATCAAATTGATCTAAAATTTTTGAATCATTGGAAAGCAGTGATTTTCTATCTAAAAAGATAGTAAAAGAATTATAAAAAATGTAAAATTTAATTTTCAAGTACATTTTAATATAGAGATAATGTTGTGTAGTCCAGATTTTTTGTCCGAATTATAGAACTCATTTGCGATTTCCGATCAATGTTTCACAACCAAGAGACCTAAGGTACCTAGTTTATATTATAATGATCCAAAGAGACCTAAAACTCTTTTGTTAAAGTTGAACATTAACAAGACTTAAATTAGAGTTCATTAGATGCATCAAGGAGATCCCAGCTCCATTCAGTTTTGCGAATTCAACAACTATGATTATTTGACCATTGATTTTTCTATGTTAATGTTTGCTTATATTTGTTTGGCTTGCAACATTTATTATTTAATTAATAACAAGAGGAGGGTTCAAATACATCTAATTTTCATGTTTCTATCATGCCTCCAAATCTGAGCCGCTCATCAGAAACTCAGATCAACGGACAATCCAGCTTCTCCAATTTTACTTCCCTCTATTTTCCTCTCGTTTCCCATCCTGCTTTTCATCCCCTTCTCGTTCTCTCGATCAATTTTGAATAATAATGTTTTGAGAGTTCATGTTGAATTCCATTAAAGAGAATAGGCAATTTTGTGTTAATGATGGAGTTCACTAAAAAATGGTGGTCAATAAGAAAATTTGTCCTTCGAAGTGAAGTTCTAATGAAGCGTCACTGACAACTCCAGAGTTTGTTAGAAGTTTGTTATTCCACATCAGCTCTTCTTGCTGACATGTCAACAGGTGAATAAATCTTAGTATTCCTGTAACCATTTCGTTTACTTTCTTTTACAAATTTGAAGCGTTATATGATATTTTACAAAAAAATATGCTCAATTATCATTCAATGAGTCTTGTTAAGCATATCTTTTGAAAATAATCTATCTTTATAATGATATAAATGCCATTAAAATTCTTATTCATTGTCATCCTAATAAATTTTACAACAATTGCAAATTATTTCATTGGCCTCTCACATTCAGTAACCATAGTATGTATATTTGTTCTTGCACTAACCATTAACGGACATGTCGGACCATATATAATAAACATGAAAAAAAAATTAGCATCAACAAAATATAGCCAAAGAAACACAATTTTTTGAATAAGTACTCAAATAATACTATTGCAGCACATATCAATATAAGTTAAGTTTAAACATTACATAACATGAAATGATAAGCAAAATAAAGATTTAAAAAAATAAAAAACAAAGATTTGTTTCTCAAAGATATGCCATTGACATCTCTAGAATAATTTATGGAGATTCATCTTTCTTGATTCTCCTGATAAGCTTTGAACTTATCCATTACTTTGTGGAATTGATTTTCCACCATCTCTTGGGCTTTCTTGAGCACATGTTGCTCGGCTTGCTCAGTGTCTCTTGTTTAATGGTCTCTTGCACGTTTTTTAATCTTCTCAAGTTTGGCCTCGAGCTTTGAAATTTTGTGCTCTAATTCTTCCCGGCTCATCTTCTTGTGCTCGGAAGATGAGGGAGATGACAAGTTGCTGATACTGGACATTTTTTTTCACACCTACAATGTTAAATTATAAATTAAAATTGTGTAAAAGTTTGACATATATAAAGCGAAAATTCTAATACATGTCAAGAAATTTCAAAGATGAACCAAATTGTGCAGAAACTTGATACGTATTGACCAATGCTAGAAAAACAATTATAGTTAACTAATAACTAATAAATTTTCAAATAGCATATCCCCCATTTGAAGAATGAGATTGGCTGCATCAAAGAAAGAAAAATGCAAAAAAAATTGTTCTACCATGTTTAGAAAAATAAGCCTTTTTCTCAATGAAAATCATATCCCAATATACTAATGGTGAGATAAACTAAACAATATTGGATGCTTATTTTATGGTCTATTTGGTTGGACATGAATATGATTGAATTTAGGGATGGTAGAATCTTGGATATACAAGCTTTAGGTTCAAGAATTATCTCTCTTGCTTATTTTTAGGCATCACAACAAAAGATAAGATCTTACTTATAAACTTAAATTAAATTTGCTTTGTGATGTGAAGGATCTGACAGGTTCCACTGCAGTAATTTTCATGGAGGATACACGAGATACAATCCGTATGAATGGAGGAGGGAGCCATATGGTTGGTGAAGATGACCTCCAGCTGATGCATTTGGAGAATTTGGATTTTACAGGGGCTTAATTGATTTTTTTAACTGTTTTAGTGTTTTAGTATACATCTAGGGTTGTAATTGCACTTTGTTTCTATTTGGTTTATTCTAAATGTTTGTCATGCAGGTTAGTCCTTAATGTTGATCTTTACTTTGTTTTGGAGGTATTCTCTGATTACCCAAGTAGTTATGATTCTAGATATGCTGCTGGTATCAGATTGGTGGTACCTGCTAAACAATGTATGAACTTTTGGTTTTCATTTTAATGAAAATCGGTGGCCAGGCCACTTCTTTCAAAAAAAAAAAATAACGTAAGTGATAAAAAAAAACCATTTTTTATAAGAGGAGGGTTCAAATGCCTCTATTTTTTGTGTCTCTACCATGCCTTCATTTTTAAAAACGTTAATAAATCAAATTTAAATCATAAACATCAATATAATGCCGTTAGATGTGATCTATGTTATTTTCTTTATGTACTCATAAAAAAATATCATATTTCGATTTTGTTTTTATGTGAATCAATCATTTGAAAAATCAACATCTAGAAATTATCCACATTAGTACGGTTTTACAAGCTCTTGATGACAACCAAAACAAAGTTGAAATGTCACAATTTTTTACACGTGCTAGATAAAATAATGTAGATCATATCCAACCCTTTTATTTTGACTTTTAAGTTTTAATTTTTGAGTTATTAAAGTTCTTAAAAATGGAGGCATGATGTAGGCACAAAAAATAAAGACATTTGAACCCTCCTTTTATAATTGCATGTATATCCTTATTTTTATTTCCTTCATTAGTTCTTTTCCGTAAAAACAACTATTTCTTTCCAAATGGTTTTGTAATTTCAACAATAGATCTAAATGGTTCCATTATTAATGAAATCAGTAGCCCATGGAGACTACTACTTTCAAAAAATAATGTTTCTTTAATGAAATGGATCCATGAAGAACAATCGGGATGCCTCATTTTGAATATCACACTATTTTTACTTCTTATCCTTAAAGTTAGATATTTTAATTTAAAACTAAAAATATTAAAATAAAACTATATCATTTTTCTCTCTGACGTCTGACCGCATGACAAAAAAAAAAAAAAAAAAACTGATCTCTGATTGTGATAGACACAAAAATTTTGTAGACACTAATATGAATAATTGAAGGCTTTAATATTCCAAACTCTTCATCTCCATTCGAGATGCCATAATTTTCTATGCATATAAAGGGAAAAACACATATATCACATCTGCCAATCTTATTTTGCAAGTTCTAAATTTATTTTGTTATTAAAAAATCTACAAGACATGATAAAAGCATAAAAAAATTGAGGGATTTGGACATCAATTACATAGTTATACCAATCTACAAAGACCATGCAATTGGGAACATGAAAGGTTTAAATAGGACAAACCAAGATCAAAGATTAAAATCGTAAGAAGTTTTACAAACCAGAACTAATAGAAGTAAATAACAAAGATTAGGCATACTACAAATTGCATCACTTCCATTATTTTTTTTCCTTGAAATTACTCAGCCACCCACAACTCCATAGCTTACTTAAGGCGAACGAGGAGAAATCTAGCAACACCAAACAGAGAATCTGTCAGTGTGAAAAAAACACAAAAAAACTTTTGCATGTCAAAAGAAAAAAATTGGGTCATTTGACGCTCTTCTCACAACAAAATGGTATCATTTGCCCTCTTCTCACAACAAAATCTGTGGGCCCATTTGACGCTCTTTTTCCAACTCCTTCAACCTATTCACAATCTTTTCAGCTATGTCGACATAAGCTTTTGCTGATGTGGACTGAGGAGATGATAGTACAATAGGTTTGCCTTCGTCAGAGCTACTTCTTACATCTAGCTCCAATGGTATCTGCCGATATGAAGAAATATAATTTATTTTTATGCCAAAATAAAAAAAAATGCTTTCAGCCCGGTAGATTTACACAATATTTGAATTCCGTATATTTTCCTTCTTTTGGATCAGTTCTTGATGCAAATTGAGGTACTATAGAGCTTTGCTTGCTTAGCTAAATAATATGATTTGGCCTCATAAGAAAAAATTTAAATTATATAATTTGTTGTCAAAGTTTAACGATCATGATTTGGCCTCATAATCATTTGGTCCATCAGATTATAACTTCCCATAGTCACTGTATCAGATTCTATAGCTCTATCCCAGTCAATATTTTTCTTTAAAGAAAGACACAAATCTTAGTCGATATTCAGTAAAATGAAAACTCATTCCATGTCATTGCCGGCTAGGATTTGTTTCCATTCTCTTTACAAAAGAAGAACCCCAGGGACCCTAATTTTAAATATTAGCAAGCTCAAGTCCACAGAATGCAAACTTCGGAACAACACTAGGGGCCAAAAAAATGTGCCTGGATTTTTACTGTGGACCACTTGCATTTACACACAGCTGTTATTCTTGTGTGGCATGGAACTGGTGTGTTCAAGTTTCAGAAAGAATAATGTAAAGTTAGGGACCCCACAGAACAATTATTTACAAAGAAAAACTATGGAGAGAATTAGCATCAACCTAAGAATGGAGCAATTGGAAAAGAGGTCTAACCTCACCAAGGAACTTCAAGTCCATGTCGTTTGCAGTACGGCGGGCTCCACCTTCTCCAAATATGTATGATTTCTCGCCGCAATTTGGGCATTTATAGCAACTCATATTCTCAACAAGCCCCAAAATCTACCATGATATAACATATAAAAGCAGAAAATACCATAATTAAATCCTCTCTGACTATAAAATCAGTCAGCATGATGGTAAAGGTGAATTTTGTTAAACATTAACAAATTTACTGCAAAGTCTGCCATGTTTTTTATTTTCCCATAAGGCAGCTTGAAGGTGAATCAGTAACATTGCTATTGTTTTTTTTTTGTGGGTACGCTAGAAATTTTCCCTTAAAAACGGAGTTTGAACATAAAATATGCCAAGAGAGATTTGCAAACATAATCAAGTCCATGGAATAATTGCAAAAACAAGCCCAAAATGGTACAAAATTATAAGAGTGATAACAGCGCATACTGGAACTTCAACTTTACGAAACATGTTCGCACCTCTTCTGGCATCAATCAATGCAATATCTTGTGGAGTTGATACAATCACAGCACCTGTTCGCAAGAACCAGAAACAACATTTCAGTATGGTACCAGTCATATCAGGGGCGGATCGACACAAGTCCAGGGGGTGCTAAGCCACCCCATGATTTTGAAATTTTTAATCACATATGTTGAAATTTAATTGATTTTTTTATTTCTTTGAAGTTTTTATATAGTTCAGCCCCCTCATAAAATGTTAAATGTATGCTAGTAGTCTAGTGGTTAAGACTATTTTGTGCTTGAGAGGTCTTGAGTTCAAATCCCACTAACCACAAATTAATAATTATGCATTTTAAGTTTGAGCACCCCTAACTAAATTTTCTAGTTCCGCCCGAGTCATATTCAACAGCAGCAAATTAAATTTATCAGTTGGCACTGTAATTAATGGCCAGTACCTGACAATTTAAGTCTCTGAGAAACAGAAAGTTGAGTATCACCGGTGCCAGGTGGCATATCTACTACAAGGACATCGAGATTTCCCCATGAAACTCCTCTTGTCAATTTCTCGAGTGCGCTCATTACCTAAATAAAATCATTTTTTTTCAGTAAATGCTATATTTAAAAAAAAATTCAAAAAATACTTAATTCAAACCAGATAAAAAAGCAATGCTAGTTCCGTTTGGTATCTTACAAGTACAGATTATAACAAGGCCGATATATATACAGAGTTATAACATAACAAGCATGAAAAATTCAAATAAACAAAAACAAACCATAGGACCTCTCCATACGATGGGCGCGTCCTTTTCAACTAGAAATCCGATAGACATGCACTTCAATCCATAATTCTCGATTGGAATCATCTTCATGTCTGCTTATAAAAAAAATTCAAAGATTGCCATGGAAGTGAATTAAAATGATGGTGATGGTGATGATTTCTATTATCTTTTTGAGTTGTAATACAGTAAAAATTGTACCTAACACACTAAAATATATTAGGAAATGGTGTGATACCTTCGCTTACATCAGGTTTTTGATGTAGGTTCATCATTGTTGGAATAGAAGGCCCGTAGATGTCGGCGTCCAGTAAACCCACATTCAATTTCCATACATTACCTAGAGCAACTGCTATGTTAACTGCAATCAAATACTAAATTAGACTTTTCCAATATATATTAAAAACTTGTCAATTACAGACAGATTCTCAGGTTTGCAACAAACACGCAGCTTTATAAAATATTTGTGCACCTACTTCCAGTAAGTTATTTGTCCCCCAACCTAAAACCCAATTATAGTCAATAAAGAGAAAAGGTCTGAATGCTGGATCTAAAATTATATTTACTGGTTGAAAATCTATTCCATTGGGTCAAGATGAAAAAAAAATCTGATTTAAATTTTTTTAGTAAATTTTATCAACATGAATTTTCAATTTGAAGGTTTGTGATCTAATTGTTTCAGACTAACCCAAAAAAATAAGCCAGGCACAGTGCTATTGCATATTATGAGAAATGCAAATTATATAAAGCGTTTAGTATCAGTAACCACAGGCTAATACTCATAAACAATCATCCCAATAAAAAATAAATTTCATTTTCCAATTACTTTTTCCGATGTTCAAATCAGGGGAAGTACAACAAATAAATATTACTAATTCCCAGAAAGAAAGGAAATTGAACCTGCAGTAGTTGACTTCCCTACGCCGCCTTTACCAGAAGCAACAGCTATAATGTCTCTAACACCAGGAATGGACGGATTCTTCACATTACCGGAAGTTGCGCTGTAGGATCTTGCAACGGTTGAAATCTGAAAAAGGGGGAAAAAGATGGAAAAGGAGCATTAAAAGAGGAGGTTCATCGCATCAGTAGAGTTAGATCAATTTACAAATTATTAAGGGGCCTTTTGAGAAAGTACCAAGCAGTTCGACGATTGAGAGAATGAAAAGAATCTACCGAGGCCCATGGCTGCTACTATGCAGTAATGCACAGTGGTGTGATTTGGGCTTTGGATTTCGGAGTAAAGCAGCTGAAGAAAGAATTCAATCACCTAAAGTAACTCAAATTTTGAGTTTATATTCTGACCGTTAGATCTGTTTTGTCACGAATATTAAAGAGCCGTGCATTCCAACCCGGATTCTGATGGACTGTCCAAATCAAAAATCAAAATTTGGGTTACTTCAGAGGATACAGACTCCTGAAGAAATGGGGTTTTAAGGAATCAAATCCCCCGCTCAACGATGAGTTGGATTTTTCAGCTATCCATGAAAACTAATCAATCTGCATGTGCTATGATTTTTGAACTTTCAACGAAATAAATTTAAAATACCACAAGATATTCTTTTTTATGAAAAAGTAAATTTATCAATATCACACATTTTGAAGGTACAATTTGAGTTGTACATTTTCAAATACAAATAAAAAAAGTAAAGTTCTGAGATATAGTAGTACAAAAATTTCGTAGTAGAACCTTTCTCAAAAATACTATCTATTTCGTTTTCAAACTTGAATTAAAGGAAATTAGAATAATGTGTCAAACTCAAGCGCCATCCTCATGAGTCATGACATAGCATCTTCATGTTATTTTTTCAGAATTTTCATACAGCTCGTTATAATTTTTTCAGATACTATGTAGTTGAAATTAGGTTGATAAATGATAAAAACACAACTATGACTGCTGTAACAGATCACAAATATATATATATATATATATATATAGAGGTTGGCTAATATCAAAACGTTTGTTCCTAGGCCGTGGAACAAACGCTTCGGTTTTTACATTTTCAAAGTTCAAAGAGTCGATCCAAACCGTTCAATATTCAATCTATATTAAAATGTGCTTGGAGACCAAATTTTATATTTTTTTGAATTTTTTTACTATTTATTAAGTCAATTTTAAAATCGAAACTATATCATTTATTTATTTGCACAAGATACTTTGTCATTTTTTAATTTCTAAACTACGCTCGCTATTAAGCTTGTAAAAAGCATTTAATGACATTTGACAAACAATGGGACATCGAAATTTTTATTAAGACCTATTTTTTAGTTCTACAAAGTTCAAATAACGCATCCCTAAACTCGATTTTAGTTTACTAATAATACAAGATCAATACTCCATTTTAATAATTGATTAATATTACTAGATGCCACTAGATTGTGTAATACTACATAAAAAACATGTCTAAGAAACATAATAAAATTAAGCATAAGCTTTTTATAGAGTCATAATAATAATAGACCATCAATTTTGTTGATTTGGTGTATGAGTTGCGTATAGACCACAAGTTGGAAAATATTTATTATCTTTTTCGTGTAACGAGTTTCATTCTTTCGTAATGAACACAAAAAATGCAATAAAATAGTCATTCTTTTTTCTTACAACGAGTTTAAGAACGAGTTTGAGTCAGTATGAACCGACTTTAGTAAAAAAAATGCTGAATTATGACAAAAAGGTAAAATAACTAACCTTTGTTTTCGGGCTTAGTCACCTTTGTGCCTTTTTTTGGCATTAGTCAAACAACTTTTCTCTCCGCTTGGGGAACGACGCATTAGAGATTTTTCGTGCATAATAACACCACAAAACCGTCATTTTTTTTCTTTTTTGATATTAGTCAAACAAATTATCGGCTGGGTGAAATTCTCATTTATTTTAATTGGCTTAAACCGGCCATTTAATGGCATTACCTTGCGATCAGGAAAATCATATAAAGAGCATTACCTTGCGATCAGGAATCAAGCATCTCGCGAGGAACCAACGAAGTAGAAAAGCAAATCCTGAGTAAGCAAGAACAAACAGACATTAAAATCAACGATCGACCTAAAATCCAAAAGAAATCATAATAGAACGGAGAATCCCTACCCAGAAGTAAAAATGGCGCGAAGAGGAGTCGGGGTTTTAAACGAGGGGTAGAGAGAGAAAAATTGAGGGGCAAAGAAGGAGACGAGAGGAGAGAAATGGGGGCGAGAATTTTGCGAGGGGCAACGGGGGGTAAAGGAGGGATGGATAGAGGAGGCTACGGCGGTGACCAAACAAAGAGGGCATTTAGGTCAGAACCTTACCTCTTGGTGCGAGATTACTATTTTACCCCTGAGAAATTTCGATGCCCTCGTCTCAATTTTCCATACTACCCTCGGGAGCAATTCAAAGTGTTAGCATCTACGCAAGCACCTCAAAAAGAGATTTTTTTTAAATTGCTAATTTGACGTGTTAATTGCTAATATAATTGTTGGGTTATAGGTTGATTTTTAAAAAAAAAAATTTACTTGTAAAGCAAACGATTTCTTTTAAATATGCTGGTACTCTCTCTTTTCTATTGGCTTTGACCTAATTCTAGAATGGAGGGGTTCAAAAGTTAAAAAAAACTTAATTTTTAAACAGTGCTTTACAGCTGTTTTTTATTTTTTACGGATTGTTAGGTTGAAGATGCTCTTATTAGAGTTTCTAATATGATGCGGCAGTTTCTAATTCAGTTTCAGGGATGTGGAAGAATTTCTTATTTATAAACTATGCAGTAAAGTTTCTTATTAGGAAACTGTTTATAAACTCCATGCTGACAAAATAATTAGCTCAAATTATTTCTCCTTTTTAATTTGTTGTTGACGTGACTTAATAGAAACTCTAAAATTAATTTTAGAAATGTGAGAGTTAGAAACTTTAGATATCATAATTTCTAAAGAGTAGTTAACAGTTATTTAAAAATTTATTTGAGTTGCTGGGACGTAGATGCTCTAAATAAATAACAATAGATATATAGTAAATTAACTTTGATATTCGGTTCTTTGATCTATAAATATGAACTAAAATTTGAAACACAAGTATTTTCCTATGAATCGGGTCCTCTAAAGAATCTTACATAAGTAATTAAGTATAGTTTAATTTGGTGAAAACAATAGCTCCACAGAAATCATGCACTGGAATTCATTAAATTAATACAAAAAAGAGAGGATGAAGCGCATAAAGGCCCATATGTCAAAATGTTTCCCGTACATACTACAATATCTATTGTTCGTCTAGGGCTGTCAACGAGCTGGCTCGGGTCAAGCTGAGCTTTAGCTCAGCTTGTTAATTCTGAACCGAGCTCTTACCGAGCGAGCTGGATCTAGGGTATCTGAGCTAAAATCTCAGCTTGAAATCGTGACGAGCTGGCTCGTTGGGTCTGGCTGGATCTTATTTTAACCAAGCTGGACCAATCTAGACAGTATAAATGCACACAAATTCATACAAATTCACAAATTGATGCCTGACGAGCAAGCTAGGCCCCAGCTTGAACTCGTTAATTCTGGACCGAGCTAGTGGCGAGCTGGCTCGTTAACAGCTCGGTCCAGTAACGAGCGAGCGAGTCAGGTGCAAATCACAATTGAGCTAGAAGCTTTTTTGCCACCCCTGATTATCCCAAACTAGCCCAAACCGCTTTTTCCTCGTCTCAATGCGCACTTATTGACAAAAATAACCCTAGTTCCTACCCTAATTAATAAAACCGTGTGTAAATCTCATTTGCCTCGCGGCATAGTATATTTGGTGGCAGTCATATTTTGTCATTTATTTATTAGATTTTTGTTTTTTATATAATAGCGAAAACTTTGGACAGATATAAAGCCGACATTTTTAAAAATACCCTAAGTTAATTAAAGATTAATAAAAATACCCACGGGTCGCAACTTTTATTAAAAATGCTCAAACCGGCCATTAAATGGCCAGTCCCGCAACTTTTTTTTATTTTGTATTAAAGAGGGGAACCGGCCATTTAATGGCCAGTCCCGTGATTTTTTTTTTTTTTTTAGAGACAAATAACTAAAATGCTGAAATATAACACTAAAAAATCGAATTATTATTTTTAAATATTTGTTAGATTACTTTTTTGATAATATATTTATACTAAAATACACTATGAATAGAGTAGAACTATGGTGCTCCTAAGCTCACCAAGTCCTTCGTGAGCGCGACTCTAAAACCTATCGAATTGACTTCAAACGACATTTTCAAACCGTTAGATGTTCAATCTATATTAAAATGTGCTTGGAGACCAAATTTTACATTTTTTGGAATTTTTTTACTATTTATTAAGATGGTTTGAAAATCGCTGTTTTTATTAAAATTCTGCACCATTGGAAAACAGCGATTTTCAAACCATCTTAATAAATAGTAAAAAAATTCCAAAAAATGTAAAATTTGGTCTCCAAGCACATTTTAATATAGATTGAACATCTAACGGTTTGGAAATGTCGTTTGAAGTCAATTCGATAGGTTTTAGAGTCGCGCTCACGAAAGGGCTTGGTGAGCTTAGGAGCACCCTAGTTCTACTCCTATGAATAAGACCGATTTTGTGCTAAAATACGGTAAATTACAATAATTATGCTAAAATACGGTAAATTTACTAAAATGCTGAAATTACAATCATTATGTAGAATTATGCTAAAATACGCTAAATTACATATGAATAGAACCGATTTTGTGCCATCTTTCATAAATCATAAAAAATAGTAAAAAAATTCCAAAAATAATAAAAATTGGTATTCTACAAGTTCATTATATAACTAATTTACTGAGCTATGTAGATTGGAGAATAGAAATGAAAATCTTAATCGGAAACTTCAACTGAAGTTTTGAGGTCATTCTCTTTGTTTTTTGGCGATTCTGAATTTGGAAATCTGGCATCACAAGTTCGACCGCATGCGTATTTTCACAAGCTTTTCGAAAAGTGGCCATCTGCTGAAATCGGAGACTCGAGCTCCGTTTTATGACCGTTTGAAATTCCGTTCTCGTTTTTCGCTTTCTCAGTGAAGATATCATCCCTATTCATACGTAATTTTGCATAATTTAGTATATTCTAGCATAATTCTACATAATTATTGTAATTTAGCATAATTTAGTTTAATTCAGCATAATTTCAAGTAATTTAGCGTGCTTTAGTATAAATATGCTAATTATATATAAAAAATGTAATCTAGCAAATATTTAAAAAAACAATTCGATTTTTTAGTGTTAGATTTCAGCATTTTAGCTATTTGTCTCTTAAAAAAAAAAAATTCACAGGACCGGCCATTAAATGGCCGGTTCCCCTCTTTAATAAAAAATAAAAAAAAAAGTTGTGGGACCGACCATTTAATGACCGGTTTGGACATTTTTAATAAAAATTGCGACCCGTGGGCATTTTTATTAATCTTTAATTAACTTAGGGTATTTTTAAAAATGTCGGATATAAAGGCGTGAACCTTTCTTTTTAGTTAAATAAATAACAAGACTTAGAATATGATAGACTTTCATACAGAAAAAGAAGGGCGATTAAAAAAAAGTAGAATCAAATTCTACGATATCTTTTGCTTAATATAATAACACTGGATATAGTAAAGATATCATATTTAATAATAGTACCCTTTGATGAATTGCCGCAGATATGAGTTGTATGAGTAGAACTAGGGTGTGATGTGCTCACCAAATTCTTTGGTGAGCATAACTCTATAATCTATCGGATTCACTTTAAACGAGATGAATCCAAACCGTTGAAATTGATATACTTCACGAGTGATGTGTGTACATGCAAAATTTTGAATTTTTTAAATTCATTTAGTCTAAAGTCAAGTGGTCAAAATTGATGAAAAATGAATGATCCAAAATGAAATTTTAGAAGTTATTTTAATGCATTCATTTTTCATCAATTTTGACCGCTTGACTTTGTACTAAATAAATCCGAAACATTCAAAATTTTGCATGTACGCACATCACTCGTGAAGTACATCGGTTTCAACGGTTTGGATTCATCTCGTTTGAAGTGAATATGATAGATTATGGAGTTATGCTCACCAAAGAGTTTAGTGAGCACATCACACCCTAGTTCTACTCTGAGTTGTATTCCTATCGTGGGAGGAGTACATGGAACTAATTAAATAATAACTGCAATATATTTTATACTTTATTCCAATTTCCAACAGAAGAATTTAAACATCTGATGTGTTTAAAAAAAATTATAAGGAATCCAGCATTTCTCTGAAGTTTTCCCCATGGAATCTATAGGTTGTAATTGTTCTCCAATGGAGAAGCTATATTTTCAGTTTTGACTAATTTTATAATGAGAGAGGTTCAAATGCCTTCATTTTTTGTACCTCCACCATGCCTCCATTTTTAAAACGCTAATAGCTCAAAAATTTAAAATATAAATGTCAAAATAAAACAGTTAGATGTAATCTATATGATTTTCACTACGTGCTCATAAAAAATTATCACGTTTCGGTTTTTTTTTACGTGAATCAATAAGTTGAAAAATAAACGTCTAGAAATTATCCACATCAGTACATTTTTACAAGCTCTTGATGACAAACACAACAAAGTTGAAATATCGTAATTTTTTACACATGCATAGATAAAATGATGTAGATCATATATCACAGTTTTATTTTGACTTTTAAGTTTTAAATTTTGAGTTATTAAAATTTTAAAAAATGGAGACATGTGAACCCTCCTCTTTTAGAAGTTACTTAATTATTATAAAATTGCAGTGATGACTGACTTAGTATATTTTGTTGTGACTAATTAAATATGTTTATGTTTTTATTTTATTTTATGCTGATGTTCCTAGTGGCATTGTCAAGCCTACCGATTGGTACAAGAAAGCATGTAAATAAGCTCAGCTTTACCATTTTTAACACAAGCAGAGAGGACTTAATAAATAGTTAAAAATTATACCTTGTCACCATGGTTTGGAATTCCATTTAAACCTTGAATTTAGTGCTCCTTTTACGCGATAAAGAGATAGTTATAATGTATAGTGGAGCCAACCTACGATTGCCAAAGGCACTTTAAAAGTTCAAAACAGTGCGTCCCCCAGGGAACGGGTAAATTCAACAGAAATATTCACGTTTCGTTCCCAAATTTCGTGTTTTGTTTTTTAATATATGTGAATTACCTCCATTAGTTCATTTCATGCCCCCTTAGTCTAAGCGTCCAATTCCAAATCAGACCCAAATTGTGCGCAAGGGAGCAGAGAAAATGCTCCAATCCAGTATCATTGCGAAACCTTAGTTAAAACTAGGATAATAATGCTTCATAAACACTGAACATGCACATATCTCAAAAATGCCAAAAGAATAACCAACAAACACAAGAAGAGAACAACAATATCCTACAAAAAATTGCTCGGCCTCAAAATTTCATCAAAACTGATAAAAATCACCTTCGTCCCTTACCCTTACCCTTACCCTTATCCATACCCTTACCCTTACCCTTACCCTTTCCCATGCCCATACCCTTTCCTTTTCCTTTCCCCTCATGAAATTTATTGCCTTTGGTATGCTTTTGATTAAACCGATCAATCCTGCTAGCCTTTTGCTGTCGCATCTTACGCACCTGTTCTGGGTGTTTAATTTCAGATGGTACGTTGGCATTTGGTACTGACCAGCGGGTCCTCCCTGATTTCACAAACCTATTGTTCCCTCTTTGATTCCCGCCTACAAAATATAAAATTGCTTATCAATAACACAAAAGTTATGGACTATATCCACACCAGATACAGATAACAAAAATTCCAGATTGCTATTGTATAAATAGTATATCAAAAGAAAAACTGGATTTTCTGATGCAGTACTGGTGATCTCCTCTTTTATATATTAACTTGATTTTTTGCTAGAATAATTATTATGTCATTATGCTGAAAGCTCAATTAAGCATTACACTAGGCCTCAAAAGCAAAATTACAACCACAAGAAACCCCTTCACAAACAGCAAGATTATGCAAGTGCAAAACATTAACAGATAAACCATAGTTTATGAATTCTGAAACAACAATCACCTTGTGTGCTGAAACCGCTACGAGGAATTGTGTCAGTATCATCTGCATCTTTTCCAGAAAGGGAGACCTTCCTGTGAGTGTTTTTCTTCCATTTTTCATAAATTCCTGTTTTCGTAGCCTTCACGTTTGCACCACCCTCTGTCTTGACCTAACCAAAGCAACAACAACAAAATAATATTTCCTCTTTACTTAGCACAGCATGCCCTATGCTATCTATGATAAAGAAAGGTCTTTCCATAAAACAAAAAAGGGTATTTGTATTGCAGATCAATCTACACCAGGAATAGTGCTAATATTAACCAGACTGGCACTAATTCACCAATTTAACACTAAAAGCCACTAATTCACCAATTTAACACATTAACCCAGTAAAAAAGTAGCAAAACCTTGAATATTGGTGTCTAGCATACTTGGCTTGGCATTAAAGATTTTATTAAATTCAAGCTAAATCGATCAAATCACAATGTCCCAACTAACTAAATGCACAAAGGATAAGGTTTTAAGCGAGCATATACACCTTGCCAGAAGCTGTCACACGTTCACCATTATTCAACTTGACATACTTCTTACTTTTCTGTAGTAAATAAAAAAAAAAAGGAAGAAAGAAAAGCATATTAATGATATATACAATAAAAATATGGTGATAACCCCACTAATACAGATAGATGGGCACCTTATCCCAGTGATATTGTGCTCTTTGCTTTTGAATACCAGAACTGTCATCAGCAACCAAATCAAGAACAGCTGCATCGAATCTGTGTTCAAAATATGCCCAATACAATTAGTTAACCAAAGAAATAAAACAAATAACACCAGTGAGAAAGATAATTTACCTGTTGGACATGAAACCGTCATTGCCCTTCATAGAGAGTCCTGCTTCACGAAGCTACAGGATGAACATATTTTTATGAAAATAATGAACACAAGAAAATGCTTGTCTTCAAAAGGAAATAAAATTTAGAAGGACACAGATGAAAAGTATACTTGATTTGGCGGCACGGAAGTGATATAGTATTCATCGTCCTTGAAGCTCTTTGCCTTTCTTTTTGTACCACAAACCTCTGTAATTTAATAAAAAGAACATTAAATGCAAATAAAATATGTTATGAGAAGCAAGGGAGGTAGTAAAAAAATGAAAAAACAAAAACAAAAGACTCACCCTTTTTCTCTGAAGTAACTGCTCCCTTGACCGGTTCTTCTTCCTACAATAGGTAATGACAGCCATTGGATACATTCTAATTTTAGAAGCAATTATTTCAGTTTGTGGAATAAGATGGCTGAACCATATATAAGATTACCTTTGTTACAACAAGTTCAGCAGATTTTTTTTCTTGCGCCAATTTGATTACCCCTTCGTGAATTGCTCTTTTCTTTTTCATCACCTCAAGCCATTTAGAACCCTAACAGTACAAAAAAATATGATGAGAACCAAAAAAAAAAGAAAAATAAATAAAGTAGACTCAACTTAGAAACTCATTACATGTGAATTTTTCACTTTAGCAGATACTCCTTCAGACTCCAAAATGGTTTGCTTCGGCCTGGGAAATGTTCAAAAACCCAATTGATGAGTTAAAATAATAAACCTAAATATTTTTGCAAAAATAGCATAAAAATATGAATAATCAAGAGTTCAAGACGAACACAGACTGATACCACGTAGGACACAGTAAAGCATTACAATAAAAAAGAGAACCGTATTACTTTATGTACCCAAACAGATTCTACAATTACAATTGACAGTATGTGCCTGTCAAATTATGGTACTAGCTCATATCATTGGTCTCAATTTTTGCAAAAATTTTCTCAAACCAGGGTCAAACCTAACAGGACTCAGTATAAATGAGAACAACAAAATTTCCTTGTACTAAGCCAAATTAACTGTACATACTTAAAGGACTTCAAACGCTCAGAAAAGGCAAGAGCAGACAGCTCGTCAGACCCAATCAAATCCCTGAAAATAGGGTGCAGGCCCTCGCGCGGCAGACCCTTCGATCGTCGGATTGACTCACTCGACGGCATTGGTTTTGTTTTCATATACATTTTAAAAGCATTTGAGCAAGTCTTGCGCAAAGCTTCAAGCTCAGCTGATCCACTTATTATCTCCTTAACTCGGTCCATAACCAAATCCAGCATTTTCTGGGGAATCCTTCCGTACATTGTTTCTCCATTTGAAACTGCTGCATCAATTTTTGAATTGGCCTTGTTGACATCTTTTAAGACCTCTTCTTCGGTCGGTGCAGGCTTGAGAGGCTTTGACAAGAATAGATGCAGGTCCAGGAGGTAGGGCAGGTCATCTGGCGTGACAAAAGAATAGGCTGTACCAGTGCGACCTGCACGAGCGACCCGTCCCACCCGGTGAATAAATATTTTAGGTCTCGGTGGGAAGTCCCAGTTTACCACATTGTCCAACAAAGGGATATCCAAGCCCCTTGCTGCAACATCTGTTACTATTAGAAGCATTGTTTTTCGTGCACGGAATCTCGAGATATGCATCTTTCTCGCATCTTGATCCATATCTCCATAACAAACCGAGGGCTCAATCCCCTCTTCCCTAAAAAGAATGTTTAAAAACTCGACATGATGCTTGGTTGAAACGAAAATTAGAGTTTGTTCACTTGATCCAATCCTCTCTCTAACGAGATACAACAAGGCCGCATGCTTCTCTTCCTGCCTTAATGTAAAGAACACTACTTTGAGGTCTGGGCTGATCTTGCTATCCACATCAAGCCTGATGAGTTGTGGGTCCCGCAACCCTGCCTTGGCAAACTCAGCTAAGGCACTAGGTAAGGTCGCACTGAAAAGAAGAGTCTGACGATTTTCGCCTAGTTGGGTTAAGATCTTGTGTAGCTGCTCAGCAAACCCCATGCTAAAGAGATAATCAGCCTCATCAAATACAACATATTCCACAGTTCGTAGAGACATGTCATCTACTTCTGACAGGTGGTGCATCAGACGGCCAGGAGTTGCTATTATAATATCAGGGCTTTGTGTTAGTTCTTCAAATTGATTCTCCATGCTGTCTCCACCAACCAGTAAGCTTGTTCTCAGATCTACCAAAGGAAATGAGGTCATTACTCATGTGTAACTGATAGTTTGGTACAGAAAGTTTATAACATAATTTCAATTTTGGTTTTTGCTTCTTGCAACTATTCAGTTTGGTAATTACCTGTTTGTACATACTAAAAGTTCGGCAAAGACTACAAGTCAATCCAAATCGACCAATTTTGTCACAAACCTCATTTGATGCTCCAACACTAAATGAACATAATACCATAGCAAACATAACTGGTTTAGTATCAAAAAGAGGGAGATCTTGTTATCACTAGCTAAAATTTGTGGGGATAATTGCAAGGTGAGAACTTCTATTTACACACTACAGAGCATAACTCTAATGCTAGTTGTTGCCTATTTATGACACAAGGCATGCCAGATCATTTTTTTTTTTTGAACAAAAGTGACACTTGTGTTACCACCTGTTGTTGTTACCAGATGAACACCAATATACTAGATCTACACACATTAGCAACTATACATTTAGTTAATCGAGTAGAACTAGGGTGTTCTTAAGCTCAGGCCCTTTGTGAGCTTAACTCCAAAACACATCGGATTGACTTCAAATGACGAATCCAAAAAGTTGAAACTGATGTACTTCACGAGTGATGCGTTTACATGTCCAATTTATAAATTTTCGAACTAATTTAGTATAAAGTCAAGCGGTAAAAAAATGATGAAAAATGTATGCATTAAAATTAACTTATAAACCTTATTTTTTTACTGCTTCACTTTATACTAGATTAAGTCGAAAATTTATAAATTTGACATGTAAATGCATCACTCGTGAAGTAGATCGGTTTCAATGGTTTGGATTCGTTGTTTGAAGTCATTCCAATAGATTTTGGAGCTAAGCCCGCCAAAGGGGTTGGTGAGCTTAAGAGCATCCTAGTTCTACTCAAATTAATCAGTAATATTGTGCAAAAAGTTCTAGATGAAATCAGTGCAAATTTCCATAATAAATCAACAGGTCAATGAGTAGACTTACATATAACAACTCTAATGTGCTAACTTGAGCCGAACTCAATAAACATTACTCCGACCAAAATCCCACTAATCAAAAGAAACAAAACATTGTTAAAACTAACCAGTGAATCTCCCGAGCTCCTTGGTAAATTTCAAAGTCTGAATCGCAAGGTCTCTAGTAGGTGAAAGAATCAGAGCGCGGACACCAGCTTGAGGCACATGCTTTCTCAGCTTCTGAAGCATTGGTATGAGAAAAGCCGCAGTCTTTCCAGACCCAGTTCGTGCCATGGCCACCACATCAGCACCAGAGAGTATCATTGGCATGGTCTTTCTCTGAATTGGAGTAGGAACGCGGTAACCCTTTCGCTTCACCCCACCGTAAACCTCCGAACAGAGCCCTAGAGACTCGAAACCACCTGATTTGGCCTTTTTCTTCTCCTTTTTGATGCGCATGAGATCGGCGGCAGAGCTGACCCCCATAGCCAATTGCTTTTGCAACTCTTTTTCATCTTCTTCGACCTCCTTAGCATCGCTGGGTTTCGTCTTTGAAGCAGGGACACGAGATCTTTTAGGGTTTTCGGAGAGTTTTGCCATTGGAGAGAACTGATGAAGCAAGAAAAAAAATTTAGAGATGGCAAGCTGTTACTGGCGTACCAGTGGTGCCAGAAAATCCAACGGCGCAGCAAGCAAGCAAAAGGGCACAGCCACACAACAAAACAACCCAAAGCACCAGACCAAAAAGGAAAGATAGAAACGGTGCCACTAGTACCGTAAAAATCGGACACAACCCCGCAAGTCTCAAAATTCACCCCTTAATCGAGTCGGGAAAATCAACAACCCGCACTCGACACTTATCAATTCGCAATAATATACGACGAGGCATCATCAAGCACTGCTAACACTCAATAAAAAGAGAGGGCTTAAGAATTACCCGAGAAAAGACCAAATCGCAAAGAAGAGCAATGATCGGCCGGTACCAAGCACACACTCGCCTCAGGCCGTCTCAATCTCGCCAACCGACAGAAATAGCACCAGCCAACACTAGCCAGCACCAAGAAAAGCAACAGAGACACCGAGATCACAAACACAAGCACACAAAACCCTAGCCCCTAGGGTTTTGGTCTCAGTGAGCAACAGAGGGAAAAAGGGCCGCTTTGAGATTCGTGCGGATTTTAAGTGAACGGTTGGAAAAATTCTGGGATTCAAATAGGATTAAACATTTAACAAGGGAGGTTTTAAACCGAATTAATTACACGAGGCTTGCAATTACAAATTTATACGAATTTCTTGAACGTCCTTAATTTATTTTTACAAATTTTATTTGTCACATCATTAATTATAAATATACATTGGTTATTAATATTTGCATTTCTTACTTGAAATTTCATTCGTAAAATTTAATTCGATTTAATAATAAATTTATTACTTTAATTCATCCCTATTAATCAACTAAAATTTTAATTAGTTGTTAGCCTAATTAATCAATTAAAATTTCAGATAATAACAATATCGTTGCCGGAAAAAAAGAAATGAGAGAATAAAACGAAAGAGAGATTGGGAAAGAGGAGATGATCAAATATAAGATTTATTATCAAGAAAGTTTGTATTACCGTTAGAAATAATTTGAAAACACGTTAGAATTGGACCCGTGACGTTTGGGGGAAAAATATTATCTCGAAATAATATAGATTATTACCCAAATCGGAGTTCGTATGACCAAGATATGGCCAAAATACGAAAGTGTGTCGAAGTGAGTTTTCTGCTAGTGCACAAAGCAGGCTTGGGCCGCACGGAGCCTCTGGAAATTCTGGAGCAATTTTCTGTATTTCCGAATTTCTGGGTTTTTGAGGTTCCCAGATGTGCGGCCGCACAGATTGAGCTGTGGCTGCACATATTGAGATCAGATTTCGGCGATAACTTGAAACTTGATAAATTCAACATAAAAATAGATAATAAAAGGATGAATTTGGCCTAAATTTTTGGGGTAAAACATATTCAAAAGTGTATATAATTTAGTGCTATCAGATAGTAATAAGATCTACTTTGTTATTTAATATAAGATCATGCAAGATGTGTCTCTTCCTAGTTGAATTTAAACCTCTACAATTCCAATTCAGGATATTCATATAGAAACTAATTCTCACTAGAGTTATTAACTAATTGTGTACTATATTAAGCTATAAACTCATCTAGAGGTTGAGTTCTATCCCTAGCTAGGAAAGCTTTGATAGTTGTCTCAAATTGTGCTCTATCCATATGTTTAATCATAGCAATCATTGTTTTCCTTTCTTCTAAAGAATTACCTAGATTAATCTGATACACTTGAAATAAGGATTCTACTTGTTCTAAAGGAAGTCTGTTCAAGTGCGGATCTACATTCATCCATACGGGTGTTAAGTTACTCTATAATTTTAATATTTTAGTTATGTATATTGAAATTTAATTAAATTTTACTTTTTTAGAATTTTTTATATAGCCCAACCTCCCTCATGAAATATCACATGTTTACTTGTAGCCTAGTGGTTAGAGCTTACTTTGTGATCCTAGAGAGCTAGAGTTCAATTTCCACCAACAACATATATTGTTCATTTTAAATTTTAGCACCCCTTATCATGAATTTCTAGTTCCGCCCCTGAGTCTGTTGTAAGGAAAATTATTGGTAAGAGATATATCTGCTGGAGTGGTAGTCTCTACCTCCTTCCTTTTGACAGCTTTGGTCATTGTAGAGGCTGGTTCCCCTTATGTAATCACCCTAAGGCTTCTTCTAGGAACAGTTTGTTTCCTTTCCATTGTTGGAGCATTCAGAGTCTCAGTTGGGGAGGGGTCTGTGATGAGAATGGCTTTCTCAGGGGTGGACCCTAGTCCCAACCTCTGCTGAGTTGTTCTGAGTCTCAGACCAACTCCAGAAGCTCTTGGTCTAATAGCAGTAGTCTGAGGCACAGTAACAAGGTATGCGAATAAAATGTTTTAGAGTATTTCCGAACCGAATGGCGTATTATTCGTTGACCGAATAAAACGCGAATTTTACGAATTATTCGTGTTTTTTTCACGTTTTTCTCAAGTTTTTCTCGCGCATAAGCTGCTGGGAGATTTTTTTCTTTTGGCACCCACGTGAACTATATTGATTAGCTACTGTACACTCATGTGGCCTCTACTTTTTCACTGTGTTGATTTTCTGTGGCAAATAAAATCAGTATTTTGTATAGTAAATCATCGGTGATGAATTAAATATGCACTGAGGTCTCGTATTGTAATTCCGAATCATTCCCGAATTATACCCGAATTATTCCCGAATCACGAATTTTTGACCCTGTCGAACCGAACCCGAATTATTCATTTGTTACTATGGTCTGAGGTGTGACTTGGCTCCAAGTTACCCTTTTCTTCACCATGTGGGTCTCAGCTTTTTTGCTACCCCAAGTGTACTTCTTCTTTGGTGGGGCTGGTACAGAGTTTGGGTGTGAAGGAGGTGCTACTAATGCCTTCTTCTTAGGAGTAGAGGCACTGCTTTGCCTTTGTACCCTAGTAAGGATTTTGGCTATCTTTTTTGCTTTCTCCAAAATTGACACCTCATCTTCTGTATCACTTTCTGTTACCCTTGTCAACTGAGTAAATCTCTGTTAATGGGCTTCCTGCAACAAAGAAATTGTTATTATTATTTTTAGAATTGGAGAAGAAATTGCTTGTTATCTGACCTTCTGCCTGCTGGGTATGTGTGTTGCATATATATGACAATGCTTGTTATGAGAAATTTTATAACTTATAATAGTTACTGTTGTTATATGTTACTTAAACATCAACCAACCCCACCCATAGCAATATAGCATAACAAAATAATTTCAAAAGGCTTTGGGTTTTGGCTTTTTATGCCGTAGGTTTGAGAAATATCACTTAATTTTCTAGTTGGGATAATAAAAAATAGCACTCTTTCTCCTTAATTCCGTTGAAATGGCAATTTAAAGTTCCTAATTTTTTTATGAGTCAAGTAGTTAAATAGATTATATGTTGTTAGTCAACCGTCGTTTATTTATATTTTTGTCTATGTATATTGTATAATGCCAGATGACACCTCCATTCATCCGAGTCTGTATCCTCTGCATTATCTTAAATCTTGGGTTTGGAATCTCGACTGCCCAATTACAACTCGGACCAATCCAGCCCAATTAGGGGTGGTAAAAAAGCTCGTAGCTCGTGGCTTGATCGTGACTCGCACCTGACTCGCTCGCTAACAGCCCGCTCGTTACTGGACCGAGCTGTTAACGAGCCAGCTCGCCACTAGCTCGGTTCAAAAATGGCTAGCTCGGCTAGGCATCAATTTGTAAATTTGTATGAATTTGTATGCATTTTATAATGTCCAGCTCGGTCTGGCTTGGTTCAGCTCAGTTCAGTTCGGTCCGGCTCGGTTAAAACAAGATCCAGCCAAACCCAGCGAGCCAGCTCGGTCTGACTCGTCACGAGTTCGAGCTGAGGTTTTAGCTCAGATACCCTAGGTCCAGCTCACTCGGTTAGAATTCGGTCCAGAATTAACGAGCTGAGCTAGGTCCTAGCTCGTTTACAACCCTAAGCCCAATCATGTATTTCATAGGGTCTCTTTAATATTCATACGAATACATATCAGACGATTCAGATTCGTTTTGCAGACAATATGAATCCCTATTTATCCTCATAATGTATTTACTTTTAGTGAAATTTGTGAATGCATGTACTTTAAGATTTCTAAATATGTACAATTTTTCTCAGTGCAGATCAAATTAATATCAAATATAATCGGATGAACAAGTTTAGCAACATTTGGTTGCTCTTAAACAGCTAAGTTCATGCACAACAGGTTTTCCAAGGTAAAAACTCTTCGTAGCCTGATACTTCGATTTCTTATAAATTTGATTACAATCATCATATATCATCGAATTATAACAAGTCCATGACATAAACAAATATTATTTGCATGTAAAAGATTCTGAAATTAAATGATACATTTTGTAGTTGTTTGTAATATTGTCTTATCTGTAACAAATAATCTTTTGTTATTCAAATGGTAGATCTTAAATTTTGTCCGTCAATCAAGAGATCAAATGAGGTGAGGGAATACGGTGCAATCATATCTGACATCTTTGCCCCTGCTTTGGAGAGCTTAGTCGCCACTGGTATTACCTACACCATTCATCAACCAAATCAACCAAAAGTTCAGATAAAAATTATGTCCAAAAATCACTGTATTAGATCTTAGATATGTTGCAGTATATAAAGGTCTCTACAGCCGTTTTAGGTGTTGGACATGACAGTTTCACTTGTATTTTTGTTGTATTTTCCAAGGATTAAGTCTCTGATCTGATTTTGAATAACAGTAATAAGGGAATAAGTACTGGCATTAGAAGAATAATGATTAACAAACCTTTTTTGGTTCTTGGAAGGAATTCTCATCTGACAATTTGCTTGATGTAAGAACAGTCTTTATTCCACCATTAGAAGAAATCTTTGTTTCTAATCCAGAAATGGACATGTTCAAAGGCACAACTTGACTCCCGTAATTCAAAATCTGAACAAATCAATGTATTATTAGAGCTATAGAATAGGAACCTTGGAAGTTTTGGATATGATACAATACATGTCATGCAAAATACCTTCAGCTGGAGGTATTTCTTTTTGCTGTCTGTATTTTCCCATGTAAGTGCAGATGCAAGTAAAGATGGGTAATTACTGGCTTGAATGGCAGAAGGATGATATATTGCGCTGCTGGAATACTTAAAGAAGTGCTGTATCCAGTAGCTAGGTGTCCCGAATTGCATGTTTGAATTGAAAACTATTGCATCTGGATCGAATCTTCATCACATAATAGAAACAAGAAACCCAGAATGATATGAAGACTTAATAATTTCTACAATTAACGTCTTAAAAAACAAATTGACAAAACTGTACCCGTGATTGTTGTCATTTACAAAAAGTGGGGCGCAGCTTGCCATCTCTACAATATCACTGGAGAGAAATTTTAATGTTAAACACAATAAATTTATTTTTGTATTTGTTATTTTATAGATGGACATGACTACACAGAATGAATAAACTGCTGCTTCTGTTAAAATCAGACTCTTTATCTTTCGGGGTGGGTAGAATCCAGCTGATTCTCCCCGCCCTAAAATCCCTAATTTTAGAAAAATCATGATTTAAGGAATTCTGGATGTATTCAGAACCCACCACTGAAGATTATTTAAGAGTAACCAAACAATGAACAATCAGACAAGCAAAGCATGGCCACTGTACCCTTCCTTCTATAATACACGCTAGGAACAATAGGTATTTCACGAATTGATTTCAAGTTTTACTTAGAACGGAACTATTTACAGGCTTTATACAAAACCAAACTAGAGCAGTTAATAATTTTAATCTTGTGAAAACTTCTTTTTGTAATTCATTATCTGTCTTATTCTTTGTTTTGTACCAAATGAGGCAACATGAAAGGTAGGCAATACACTTTTTGTACATAATTATTTGAAAGGGGCAAATATTTCTAAGAAAAATGACCCAACAATCATACAGAATATTCAGAAAGACTCTTTCACTAGAAAATTGGTTGCTTTCAAATACATTTATGGGTGTTATGCAAATACTGAAAAAATCTGGGTGACTTTTTGCTAATACCAAACTTTTAATAACAACAAAAAGAAAAATAAAAAATAAGTGAAAAAAGAAAGAGAAAAAGCAACTACACTGAATTAGAAAAGGTGTACCTGTTTCTTTCTAATCCCATAAGGAAACCAGCTTCTGCTAATGCGGCAACTAATGTCCCTTTTCCAGCATCCTTTCCAGTTACAGCATATTCACTAACAAATGCCTGATATCATGTCCATCATAAATGAGATTCTACCATAGCTTTCCATCTTTTGGACAATTTAATGAGAATCTTTGAAGGAATTTATTTGTGATATTTGCAGAAAGCACCCAATCAGTGTAATATTTAACCTTGGACTATTTTATTTTAATATTTATGCAAGCAGTGCATGTGGTTGCTAGTGTGTCAATTGTGACCACATAATTAATTTTTCAAAATGTCCTTGCAGATTCTAATAATGAGCTTTAAATAGTTTTCTCAAGGTTCACGCCCTAGAAAGGTATCACCTGATGCACTTAACAGCCTAATTACTTGAGCTAATGCAAAAATAGCAAAACCTCATCTATAATTTACCCAAAAAGTTGTTAAATTATAGTCTTGTTAAAACCCCTAGTACATATTTCTAGCTCATCGGCAGTTGCAAACGATAGCTACCTAGATAGGCTAGATACATGAGATGGTAAAGGTATATGGCTCGAGCAATTGAAAAAAATAAAATAAAATAATTGGGTGTGCAAAGCAAAAAAAAAATATATTCAGTAGGTTTGAAGAAAAATGACCTTAGGTCCATTTCGTGATGTCTTGTCGAATAACTGTGCTTTGGAGAACATATCAGATGCAGAAGTATAAACCTACACAAGAAAAAAAAAAAAAAACAGAAATAATTAGAGAGTTCATAAATAAATATGAGAAGCATGATTTTATAAAGATACAATACAGTTCAGATTCTCACATGGATATCATACAAATCAGCAGGGTGATCTAAACGCCCAATTGACCCATCACAATTTGTAACCACCTTTATGTCAGGATATGCCGATTTAATTGCAGTGTAGAACTTTAGGTAATTGGCTGTTAACAGATAAAAGATTTAGTTTAGCCATTGGACTCTTATATGCTATGCTAAAAAAATGTTTACTAGTTTGTGAGCAAAAATATATACCTTTGTAGTTGCCGTTCCAGCATTCTTGATTTCCAATGGAAATGAACCTTAGCTTAAACGGTTTGGGATGACCCATCTGAGCCCGAACTGAACCCCAGGTGGAGTGAGCATCTCCCCTTGCAAACTCAATACCATCAAGAATATCCTACAATGTTATGGTCATATGAAAAAATAAAGTACATCCTCTACAAAAAAAAATCATCTAAAGTAGAATAAAATCAGGGTAGAGAATTAGTAAACATGGCTGTGATGACATGCCTCAACAAAAGAAGGAAGACTGGAGGGGTTAATTTGATCATTAAGGCTGATTCCTGCCAGGAAACAAATCTTGCAATTAATAATGGCAGCATTAGTATATTCACCCAGTTACCTATATGTAGTTGAGATTAAAATATAATTACCATTATGGATTACCCATACAGGTAAAGCACCAAGATCCTCTGCCAACTGCGAGAAAAAAAGTTAAAAAATAAAAATAAAAACTATGCTAGCATTTGTTACTTGATTAAGGAAAGCCACTTTATCAAAGTAAATTAACATAAAAATTAAGTCAGAGAAACTGGGAAAATTCAGACTTGAAGGAATTCGAAAAAACCAAGGCCGTCATCTGTCCAATAGTTCCATACGTCATTGAAATGGCCGGGCCGCTGTTCCCAGGGGCCCACTGTACTTTTCCACCTAAACGCATTCATTAGTCTTCCCCCTTGCGAATATGATCCACCTAGAACAAATTTTAAACCACAAATATTACTGTCCTATTCCCCTTTGGGATCAGAATACAAGATATAAGAAAATAAAAAATAAAAAAAGTTGACCTGGAAATCTAAGAAATCGAGGTTTTATATCAGCCAGCATGGCAGCCAGATCTTTCCTAAAACCATGTCCCTGAAATATGGTAATCAGGTAGGATCGGAATATTAATGCGCACCTTACACAAGACCCTATATAATGTATGCCCTTGTGAAATGAGGAATTTCTTGTAGACCCTCGAAAACATGGAATTCATCACTTGTATTCTTCCTATTCCAGTTCATTTAAAAGAATGCTAAACTAACTTTTCTTCCTTGTTTATGTAAAAAATTAAGCAGAATTTGCAAAGAAGAGCACATGCAGGGAGCAGAGGTTCTTTTCATGACTGTTAGGGTATAAACATGACAATAAGTTTTTTGTAGGGTATGCAAGGTAAATTCTTGCTTTGCAGAGTCTACATGATATTGAAATTTGGCAGGATGCACATGAAATTGCTCTAAAAGTTTACTACAATACGTATATGATAAATCTTACCTTAAAGGTGTCTGATGGCATGACTGATACTTGATCAAGCCAGATAGTTCCCCTTTTACTGGTTGTGATTTGAAGTCTCGAGTTGGAATTTGTAACCTTGGCTTTTAACTTAAATTCAACCTTGGTCCAGCTCGAGAATTGGTGAGCATGAGCTCTACAGGAAAAAAAAAAAATTTATTAAACAATAGAAGGACTACTCTCTCTATCTCTCGCTCTCTTTCTCTCTGTATTTCCCTATTTATTCCAATCCAAAAAATGCTTACTTTATGGTATGCTGAGCCAGATTCAGTGAACCGTTGGAACTTGTCAGAGAAACTGATAAATCTACAGAGTCTACTGACATTATATACAACACAACATTGTACACCTTTCCAAGCTCAATATTCTGAAACATCAAAATAGTAAGACAAATTGTTACAACAGTCAGATGTCAAAAAAAAATTCTTTAATGGAAATTTTCCATGTCTAACCCTAATTTTTGAGAAATAATTTATATGCCCCTTTAAAACATCAAATATCACATATGGACTCCCAACTCCACAAGTTCTTTGAAAATGCCCAATTACCTTGTTCCTCTTTGTCTGAATACAGTTTAAGAATAAAGAAATGGTACTTTCGGGCTAATATACTTTCTATCTGTATTCTTTTTAGAGGGATCCAACGTCCATTGGTTTTGATGTCAAATGGTGCCAAATTCTGATTTATACTTGATATATCAAAGTTAAACCGTTTGATTTGTTTTATATCATCTCTGTTACATGCACATAAAATATTATAGGAATTTGAGTTTATTTTAATAGTATAAAATATGTAATTCCTTTTTGTTTGAGCACTGTAATTTGTTTTGTTTTGTTATTTGAATAGTTTAAAAAGTAATAATTTGAGACCAACTTTATTGGCAACCATTTGATACCAAAACCTTCAGCATTGGACCCCTCCTTTTTTAAAGATGACATGATATGTTTCATTTTGCATGAACATACTTAATATGTTTTGCATAAATACAGGTGAGTAACATACCATGCCCCAAAAGCCAGGATTATACACACCGACACCTTGAGATGGGCATGAATTCGATTTGTCATTTTTATCACAAAGAACTTCCATTTTTAGCGCGACCTCATTCCTTTCGAATGTTGAAGTTCGACAAGTCGACATAATTATTTTTGAGCTGTCCCCAATTTGAACCCAAGGGTCAATGATTGATGGAGTATTTTTACCTCCAGCTTCAAAACCTAAGAAAAAAACATAATAATATTCCCTTGAGTTTTATTTGCTTATAATTATTTAACTCTGAAAAACTTTTAAACAAATAAATCAAAAGTACAATACCTCTATTATTGACGAGCTCAGCCCACAGACCGCCAGCTCCGGCATGGTTAATCTCCTACAATTTTATAAGAATACATAAAGAGAACTCTAATTTAAGTTGCATTTAGTAAAGGAATAATTATATGGGGGCCCTACAAGTCATATTTCCAGCACTATTAATAATATCTTGCATAACTCCTAAGTCCCAAGTCCTAACTGATTTTCTTTGTCACTGAGCCATAGAACTATTAGTGGAGTGGATCATTTAACCTCTGCAGCACAGCACCTTGTACCGCACAGCCCTCACCTATCTGATCTCCTCATGATTTGTGCCAGATTGAATCACAGTGAGATCAGACGAAAGAGAGCATGTAATAATTTGAAGGTACTCCTTCCTAATTAACTTCATCAGCATGTTATAATTTATAAAGAGATATTAGATATAGATAGCATAAATATGGTAAAACATTAAAATTGGTGAGCTGTATCCAACAAGTATGGACCAAATTTGCAGACGAAAATCTAAAAGGATAACAACTCTAATTTTAATTTTACCTCAAAAAAGATGCCGAACAAAGTATCAGGCATGACCCGGGCCGATTTCGATGAAGCATCTACATTCAGCGTCGCTGATTGTGCTTGCGTTACTCCAAAAGAGAAAGCTCCGCAATTTAAGAGTACAATCAAAGTATAGAACAAAGAACCTAACAATGCGCATTTGAGTTTCATTTCTCTCCGATAACCCATTGCATGCCAGAAAGACTGAAAAGTCACTATATATAGTTAGAAACCTCCAATCAAGAAGAAAGAGCGTGCTAACAAGTAGAATTTAAGCTAAAGAAAAGGCTAACCTAGGATTTGGGTATTACTTGAAGCAAGGTGACATACTAGTATCGAATATCAAAATGAGGCTAACCTAGGATCTCGATTCGACGGGTTTAATCCAAATGGAGTTGCTTCTTGAAATAATTCCCTCCATTTCCATTGATGACCTGTGCGCTTGAGCTTATCGTCTATCAGTTTCTCACGACATTGAAAGTGAAGTGACGGTCCCAACAGTCTGCTGACGTGTGACATTTTGAGCAGAACCGTTGAATTTATGGAGGGAAAATGGATCGGAAGGTTGAAATTCGGTGAAAAAACGAAGACGAGGCTCGAACTTCTTCTTTTTTCTTTTCTTTTTTGCTTCTTCGTTCTTTTCTATTCGAAATCGGACATAAAAGTTAGGGCATTGCTCACTGACAAGTAGGGACATGATGCAGAGTTGCCCAGTTGGGATATCGGTATTGCCTGAACCAAGTGTACGAGAATAACCAGTTGTAATGACGGGGACTGATAGGACAAGGAACTTGGAGTCTTGACGTGTACTACATAAACAACGAGGATTACAAGTCAGACTGTTGTGACTTGTGAAGTGGGGACCACCGAGTGGAGGTATAAAGGTTGACGGGTCCGAGGCGAAATCACCCAACCTTGAGAATTTTTTTTTAAAACCATAATTAAAAAAAAAAATTAGCAAACCAACATGATTACTTTGATTTTTACAAAAATTATAAGAACCGAGATGTCAATTTGGTCCACATCTTTTTTTTTTCCGGGACCTAATTGGCATTTCGGTCCCCCCCCGTTTTCACACTTTTCAGAACAAAACCTGTGATCTTTGGTGTAACACCTTGGGACCGAGATCCCAATTCGGTCCAGGGTATTTTCTGTGGGGACCGAATTGGCATTTCGGTCCCAAGGTTTCTTTTTTTCTTCAAAGTTTTCAATGTCGCTGTTTCCAATGTTTAAATTAATGTTTGAATACTAGAGGTCAGTTGAGATCATGTACCAAGGTAGCAGTAGTGCACCAAGACATAAATTAAATCAAGTACTTTTCAATGTCGAGCTCGGTCCCCAATATATTAAATCAAGTAACTCAAGTAGTGCACCAAGGCATTCAGCTCGGTCCCCAATATATTAAATCAGATGCATAAATTAATGTTTGAATAGTGCACCAAAAAAAAAAAGCTATGGACCGAAATGCCAATTTGGTCCCCTGTCCATTTCAATTTTCTGTGGCGGCTCTGTAGAAAAAGTGTGAAAACGGGGGGGGGGGGGCGAAATGCCAATTCGGTCCAGGGAGAAAAAAAATGGAGACCAAATTGGCATCTCGGTTCTTATGGTTTTTATAAAAACCAAAGTAATCATGTTGGTTTGCTAAATTTTTTTTTTAATTATGGTTTTTAAAAAAAATTCAACCTTGAATCCATATCCTCTGAGGTAACATAATATTTCTGTTTATATTTGGTCTGTCCGACCAGAATTCGGATCAATCCGCCGGAGGTGAAATGCACAAGCTCCTTTAATATTCGTGCAGATTCTGATTGGATGATTTGGATCTAAACAAAAATATTATGTTATCTTAGGTGATACGAATTAACCCTCAATTTACCGGATCCGACTCTGTTGCTTTTCCGATACCAACTATTCAAAATTTTATATCGGCGTATCTCAATAAAGAAACTTTTTTATGCACAAATTTCAACGAATTTGAATGATTGAGAAGGAAAAACAAGACCTTACTTTTCTTAGAGAAAAGAAGCAGAGTCCATTCCCAATTTACCCTGTAAAGATCTGTATCATCTAAAGTAACAGAATTTTTTAGTTTCAATTCGTATCGTCCGGATCAAAATCCAGATCAAATCCAAATATATAATGCATAGGGTTTTTCTAAAATTCTTGCTACTATATAACCAACGAACCGGATTCAAACTCAAAATTTTGTTACCTCTTGTGATATAAGTTCACCCTATGATCCATCTACTCATTCCCGACCCAATTGAAATTTTATGAAAATTGGATTTCTTTTTTTAATATAATTCTTTTAACTTTAACTAGTATTGTACACAACAGGGAGAGAGAACTGAAATATATTTTGATTAAAATGAATACATTTTGCATGACATTTTCTACAAGAGAAGTCGCACCAATTACAAGAGATATTTACGGCAATAAGGATTTTGGTTGGTTTTAGTAATAGAGATATAATGGAGATCTCCAATACAACAACAAACATAGAAGATGCAGGCAACAGCTTAGACAAAATAGAAGCTGTTAGAATTAGTAATTAGCGAATATTGTTAGGAGTGTTAATTACTGTAACAAACTTAGAGGATGTAAAGGATGACAATTAGAGCTCTGGTTAGAAGAGTCTAACCATAGTTAACTAGGAATAATTATGGCCTATAAATAAGGCATGATCTGTGCTTGTAAATATTAATCAAGAAATCAATGAAATTCTTGTATTCATAAAATTCTCTTTCTCCTTCTATTACATTTCTAAATTTTAGATTTTCATTTTTTTTTTCATTGTAAAAAAAAAAAGAGATTTTCATTTTCTTTTATTATGAATGTGGTTTAGGAAAGTTATTGAAAATACGAAAATCAAGACATCTGTATGTGGCAAGTACGTGTCTAAATAAATTTAAACTTCTACACGTAAAACAACATAAAAAATATGCATAGAATAAAAAAAACATATTATTTGATTGGAGGGCTAATATTCAATCCAATATTTCATCTTTTAATCACAATCGTTGGCAGATCAGGATATCTATGTGATTACATAAGAGTGGAGATTTGTCAATTTCAAAAGGAAAGAAACAAAAAAAAAATATAGAACTTGAATGTTTGTGAGTACATAAGAAGAAGTTGGGTTTTTTTTTGTACTGTTGAATTGTGTTTTGTTTATTTATCTTTTAGTTGTCAATTGATACATGTATTAGTTTGCAATCTAAATTTTAAAGTATGAGTTTAAGCAAGATAAATTTATTCTGTTCTTTCCCTATTTGCTGACTGAATGGCTACAATTTTACTAGCAATCACTGAGCTGAATTGATATATGTACCAGCTTGCAACCTAAATTATATGTTATAGTTTAACCAAGTTGCAACCTAAATTCTGTACTAGTGGAAAGGCAAATTAGAAAAATAAAAGAACCAATGCTTGAGAAAGCAAAGAATAGAAGAAAGGTCTCACATCCATCAATGAAAAGACAAATTAATTAGAAAACACAACAAATAACAGAGATAAATTAATAGTATAAATCTTAACTATTACTCTTTAATTAACACATGTATATGTCCAGCAACTAGAACCTCATTTTCAGCATCACAAAAGAATCATAATAATATCACAAAATTAATATATTTTCTATCTATCTATATATCTTTCTGTCATGTCTAGCAACATCCCTGTTCATCCTATTAGGCCTTGGTGTAATAATCTCTTTGGCATTCTTGAGCAACTCCAGTTCCGGCAAAACATCAGACATGTTGGGTCGATTTCTCGGGTCGGAATGCAAGCATTTTATTGCCCAAGAAGCGATACTTTGCGCTTGTTTCTTCGAGTACTGACCACCTAATCGGGTATCCATAATCCGAAATATTTTTCTCTTTTCATTTAAGTAGGGCTTTGCCCAATCCACTAGGGACTCATCAGCTGCACCTCTCTCTTCGTCCAGGGCCCGCTTTCCAGTCAGAAGCTCCAGGAGGACTACTCCGAAGCTGTATATGTCGCTCTTCGATGATAAATGACCTGGCAGTAAAAAAATTGTAAGATTGTGTAACGAATAAAAACGGTAAATTCGTTTAGAAGGCGTCTCTTGCATGCATTTAGAGTAATTATGACTTAAATTTCAATTCGCGCTTGATGCTATCAGGAATTTTTTTTAACCTGTGGCTATATATTCAGGAGCAGCATATCCGCGGGTCCCGACAACCTTAGTAGAAACGTGACTTTTATCTCCGGTCGGGCCGTTCCTTGCCAAGCCAAAATCTGACAATTTTGCTTTGAAATCCTGATTAATCAAATTATGGTTCAGTATACAGTATACACTAAAAGTTAGGTTTGTTCTTGTTTTATTAAAATAAATTAAGATATTGAAAAAATGTTACCGAGTCAAGCAGGACATTTGATGATTTCAGATCACGAAAAATAACTTGATTTTCCAAGTTGTGTAAGAAAGAAAGCCCTCTTGCTACATCAATTGCTATGTTAATTCTCATGTTCCAAGAAATGGGCTGCATGCCCCCTAAATAATAAAAGAAGTATAATCAGATTCAGTTAAGGTGATAAATATTAAATATTGCTGTTTCTACTTAACCAGGTCAGAAATGGTGATCTGACTCAATTTCATCTTTTCTTTTGTCTGATTCATGAATAGCAAGCCAATGACCTTACCCAGAGAAGTGTACTAAATATTTAATTGGGATATGAATGAATTCTGTTGGAGCCTACCTTAAATTTTTGTTAGCATTCAACAAAAACGTGCAAAATATAAAATAAATTAAAAGATAAGAGATTAACATACTTCTAAATAAATGATTTTCCAAGCTGCCTTTTGGCATGTATTCATATACCAGCAACTTGTTGTCAGACTCAGAGCAGTATCCTACCAGCTTTACTAAATTTACATGGCGAAGTTCCCCCAAATACCTCACTTCAGTCTAAATATACAATGAAAAAAAAAATTATTGGAAACTAACAAAAAAGATAGTGTAATTCTTCTGTGGATTTGTTCAAAAATATCAACATGACTAAAACAACAACCTACCATCCATTCCTTTTCACCTTGATAGCTCTCCCTTTTTAGTTTCTTAATGGCAACGACAATTCCGGTGCCAGGTTTCGTTGGCAAGAGAGTGTTGTCATCTATCCAGCCTTTGTACACACACCCGAATCCGCCTTCACCAAGATATGCGCTCGACCCAAAATTTTTAGTGGCTGATTTGAGATCACTCAAGCTGAATGATTTCAGGCTGGCAGCTGGAGGCAACACCTCGCTCTGGTACGATGGCGCTGAGCTGGCTATGCTGTGTTGTGTGGCCTTGCTTGTGTCAGTTGAATTGGAGGTTGTGTTACTGTGTAGTGGATATTCTGGTATTGAAGTGTAATTAAATTTGAGATTAATCTTGGTAATTTGCAAGAATAACCATCAATTTTTTTTGTTTTTTAAAGGACCAACATGAATCTGGTGCCATAAATTGACAAGAATTGGCTAAAACTATACCAATTTTGGGTTTCAGAGTACTGAAATTAATCTGATATTGAAAGTTTGGTAACTAGAGCATCATGGCAGTCGTCATCTTTGAATTGGCAGAATGGAGACCTATCTAATCTAACTGTCAAGTGAAAAAGAAGGTGGTTGATAATACTATGTGATATTTAATGAATATGTGATGTTACTTGGGAATAAAATAAGTGCTGGTGACAAATGCTGTACAAGTTTGAATACTCAGTTAGTCTAGTCAACAACCTACATTTCGGTCAATACTGGAGAAGCCATTATCTAACATATAATAGAGCCTAAACTTTTTCTTTTTTTGCAACTCTTGAAAGTTTCATGGCATTGAAATAAATAATTTAACATATAATAGAGCCTAAAAGGATAGCTTTTATTAGTACAAAATCCTACCAATGAAATGAATAATTTAACATTTCTCTGAAATTCTCAAATTAAGCATTGCACCTAACTTTTCAAAATGAAAAGACATGAAATCATCAAATAATTTATTCACAAAATATGATATAAAGGGGAAACAGAGTATACTCCATTGGAAAGGAAATAAACTTAAAAGTTACAGACAGTTAAAAATATAAATTTGAGAGAGCGAAAACCAGAGAAATTCATGGAAAGGAAAAAAGATAACTTCCATGGTTATCTTTAACTAACACATACCAGTAACCAAACAGTACCGACTTGCATAAATTCAAGGACATCCTCATACAAGAAAAACATTTTGTGAACTTCAATTTAAAAAAATAAAAATAAAAACAGAGAGAGAGAGAGAGAGAGATAGGAAAGCAATTTAAAGAAGAGGGATCTTACTTGAAGGAGAAGAAGCACCGTTAGCAGAGGCTCCGCACAAGTTCCCCATTTGAGTCTCTTTCTCCTAAAAATTTGCAAGAAAGAAACATGAAAAGTAAAGTATATATAACTGTGAGCGCGTGCTGAAAAGGAAGATAATAAAATAGAGAGAATGTATGAATGGGAAATTGTTGACTATGTGAGGGAAGTCAAGGATCATTATTTCGTGCATCTTTCACGAAAAAGCTATCTATTACTATTGGAGTCAAGATATTCTGCTGACATGGATATGTGGCCAACCATGTGGTATTTTACTGCGCATAATTGTTGACTAACATTGAAGGATCTCAATGCGTCTTACCCATGATGTCAGAGATCAGTCATAGAAGTGTGCGAATGACAAATCCGGAGTTGGTATTGGACAAATGACATCGTTGTTACGGAACCCCAACTTTGTACCCTCCAAAGTCCAAACCTTATTATATATTATTATATGAGAAAAGGTTTTGGTACCCAACCTTTTTTACCCAGTTTTTTAGATAGGTAGAAAATCACTGTTTTTGGATGGTCCAGAATTTTCAGATCAAGTGATTTTCTACCTATCTAAAAAATAGTAAAAATATTTTAAAAATGTAAAATTTGGTTTGCAAGTACATATTCATTTTATAATCATGCTGAACGGTTCGGATCGACCGTTAGGATTTTGAAAACTCAAATATTGAGCCGTAGCACGGACCAATCCGTGCTATGCATAGTACCGTAGCCTCACTCATATATCTCCATTCCATTATTAAGCACATTGGGTGTCCGATCCGCCAACGACTACGATTGAAAGATTAATTTTTGGATTTAATCTCAGCTCTCCAATCACATAATCTATCTTTTTTTGATTAAATGCATATGTTTTATGTGTAGAAGTTTAAATTTAGCTACAAACATACTCGCCACACATACTGCCACACGATGCATTACAATTAAAATTAAACATACTCTAAAATTTAGCGATATAATTCTCCGTTTTCTTATTTATTTGTTTCCTTATTTCTCCCTCTCCAATTGAAATTTTCTATACGGTGGATCACAATGCAAATCAATTTTTTGTTCACTTCCTTATTTCTATACATATTACTGTGATAAATCTATAAATATTTCTAATTTTGTTTTTTTATGAAAATTTGTCATTTTGTATGAGAATTTATTTTTGTTATCTTATCATATATTCCGTTGCAACGCACGGGCACGATACTAGTATATATATATATAGAGAGAGAGAGAGAGAGAGAGAGATGGGCTATTGTGCTTTGCAAAGTAAAGCGAACGTTTTACTTCGGGCTCATTTTCGAATTTTCAAAGTCCAAACAGTCGATCCAAACCTTTAGATGTTCAATCTATATTAAAATATGCTTGCAGACCAAATTTTACATTTTTTGGAATTTTTTTACTATTTATTAAGCCACTTTGAAAATTGCTGATCACATGGTCCAGAATTTTGTTGCACTGTTTTTACTGTTCACCCGGATCAACAATTTTCAAAGTGGCTTAATAAATAGTAAAAAAATTCCAAAAAATGTAAAATTGGTCTGCAAGCAGATTTTAATATAGATTGAACATCTAACGGTTTGGATCGACTGTTTGCACTTTGAAAATCCAAAAACGAGCCCGAAGTAAAACGTTCGCTTTACTTTGCAAAGCACAATAGCCCATCTATATATATAGAGAGGAGGGATCGGATTACACCCTTTTTTTGACACACTTTGACACCTACCATTTTCAAAGTCCAAATAGTCGATCCAAACCATTCAACATGATGGATATATTAAAATGTGCTTGGAGATCAAATTTTACATTTTTTTGAATTTTTTTACTATTTATTAAGATGGTTACAAAATCGTTGTTTTCAGACCATTGAAAAATAGAGATTTTGTAACCATCTTAATAAATAGTAAAAATTCAAAAAAAATGTAAAATTTGATCTCCAAGCACATTTTAATATGGTGGTCATGTTGAACGGTTCGGATTGACTATTTAGATTTTGAAATCGCAAAATTGGCCTATAAAAAAAATAATGTCAAGATGTGTTAAAAAAAGGGTGTAGTCCGATCCCTCCTTATATATATATATATATTGTTGAAGTCAGCACCAAATTAAGGCCCAAGCCCATAATCCATTCTAGAATATTCAAGAGATATCCAACGTGAGAATGTACTAGAGTTCACTATTATATTGTTGTATTTTATGGAGTTTGCATTATGTAGTCTAGAAAGCCAAGGTCGGTAGAAAAAGAATATGCTATAAACTATTGAACCGACTTTAGATACCTATAAATAAGTGAATGCTCATGTGTGACTGTGTGTCCATGATTGAGTGTAAGGAACTAGATAGAGAAGTGCGAGTAAGAAATATATATATCACTCTTGTACTTTCTCCATCAAATATAAGTTAAATTATAGTATACTCCTCTCTTCTACTATCCAAGTTAATACTCTACAAGTGGTATCAGAGCCAGGTTAGGTTCTGTTGGCTAGAAGGTTCGTATAATCCGTGAGTCTGTTGTTGTGTCGAATGTCCTGTTGGCTAGGAGGTTTGTGTAACCCGAGTCCGTCGTGGTGTCGAAATGTCAGACTTGAGTGGCATGAGTGGTCTGATTGAGAAATTGAATAATTATAATTATAGAGACTGGCGTACTTGCATTAAGTCATATTTGTAGGGTCAGGATTTGTGCGAGATCGTGGGTGGTGATGAGATCGAGCCGCCACCGAATTCGATCCGAGCATATAAGAAGTGGAAGGTGAAGACGGGCCGAGCGTTATTTGTGCTGAAGGCTACGGTGGACAAAAGCCTACTATCTCACATTGAAGATGTGGAGACACCAAAAGAGGCATGGGATGTCTTTACCGCATTGTTTTCAAGGAAGAATACAAGCCGGCTGCAATTGCTCGAGAGGGAGCTGATGAATATCTCTCAAGGTGACATGGCTGTAAATGAGTACTTTCTTAAAGTAAAGAATTTGTGTAGGGAGATTGAGCAGCTAGACGCAAATGCAAAAATTGGTGAGGATAGAATGTGGCGGATAATCCTGAATGGCATAAGACCGGAGTACAGCGCTTTCATTACAGCAATTCAAGGATGGGCAACACAACCAACCCTGTTGGAACTGGAGAATTTGTTGGCCAGTCAAGAAGCTGGCAGGTTTGACGGTGAAGCACGAAGAGGAGAAGGCCCTGTATAATGATCGACGTGGAGAGTCGAGTAGGAACCGGTATCGACGACAACCTGAGACGGAGAAGGTATGCCATGAACAATGCAAGAGGTGCTCATGTTCAGGGGGAGCTCCTAGAGACCAAGAGGGCAAAGGAGTCGAAAGAGGTGAATACGTAGTAGAAGAGTGGAATGCTACAATTGCGGATAACAAGGGCACTATGCAAGAGAGTGCCAGTTCAGGAAGAATGAAAGAAGCTTTGTAGTTACCACGAAGGAGAAGGCACCGAAGGAGGTCCCAAGTGAAGAAGAGTGGGACGCAGTGGCGGCTGTTGCGATGCAGTCAGCAGCCGACGTATAGGATGTCGAAGAGGCTGATGAGCTTGAGGATGAGGAGATCGACTTCGAGTCATGGTTCTTTGAAGAACCAGTTGATGAACCGGTCAAGAAGGAGACCGGAGTTGTGAGGTGCGCGGTAGCTGATGAGGAGAAGCCACAAGAGAGCACTGAGCTGGAGGCCATCACCAAGGAGGGTGATGATGACGCGAGGACACAGAGGAGTGTCGATCTTATGGAGAAGACTGTAGGACGCGAGTACGCGCAAGGACATTCAGCTTGTCAGGTAAACCGTCGAGAGAAGAGAATTCGACAACAACCTGTGCCAAGGCAGCATGAGAAGAAGATTCCAGAATCTTCACTTCCGAAGAAGACTATTCTGGAAGATCGACCGCAGATGCCTGAGCAATTTCAAGCTCAGAAAATTGAAAGAAAGAGCAAGAAGCATGACGACCCAGATAAACGCAAAGTACCGAAGATCAAGACAACACCGAATTGGTGCTGAGGGGGAGTGTTGAAGTCAGCACCAAATTAAGGCCCAAGCCCATAATCCATTCTAGATATTCAAGAGATATCCAACGTGAGAATGTACTAGAGTTCACTATTATATTGTTGTATTTTATGGAGTTTGCATTATGTAGTCTAGAAAACCAAGGTCAGTAGAAAAATAATATGCTAGAAACTATTGAACCGACTTTAGATACCTATAAATAGGTGAATGCTCATGTGTGATTGTGTGTCCGTGATTGAGTGTAAGGAACTAGATAGAGAAGTGTGAGTAAGAAATATATATATATCACTCTTGTACTTTCTCCATCAAATATAAGTTAAATTATAGTATACTCCTCTCTTCTACTATCCAAGTTAATATTCTATATATATATATATAGAGTAGAACTAGGGTGCTCCTAAGCTCACCAAGCCCTTCGTGAGCGCGACTCTAAAACCTATCGAATTGACTTCAAACGACATTTTCAAACCGTTTAAAATGTTCAATCTATATCTAACGGTTTGGAAATGTCGTTTGAAGTCAATTCGATAGGTTTTCGAGTCGCGCTCACGGAAGGGCTTGGTGAGCTTAGGAGCACCCTAGTTCTACTCATATATATATAATTGCAATAGGTATAATTTGTGTAAGGAGTTCGATGTTTGATTGGAGCCGTCTGATTAGTATCAAGATTCATGTGAATTTGATCAACATGGATTTTAAAAGTATTTGTGCGAATCTTAATGTGAATTGAACGGTACTTCTAACTGGACATCGGATCGAATATAATCTGATAGCCATTAGACCGCTCCCGATTCCTTTGTGTATATAATTGATGCATGCATCCTTGGAGCCATAAAGAAGAACAGAAGAAAAGAAAAATTCCCGCCTCTTGTGCAGCAGTGCAGGTACATATTTTCCTTGTAATTAAGAAATGGATGCACATAACTAACTTCCGTGCTTTAGTCATTGTTTTTATTTAATTGCAAATGGGCTATATATGTATATTTTTTTCAAGTGAAATCTACTCGAGATTCAAGAGAATGGAGATATATTGAATTGAATTAAGTTTGGTCAGAGTACCTATCTAGTACCTTTTGACGTGTAATACTAAAAATACGAGGTGATTTGAGATTTGCAAAATCTACTCGATCCTGATGTGGTTTCTTGTTTATAAATTATTAATATGCTAGCTACATCGATACTTTGACTGATTACCACCCAAATAAAAAAAAAATACTTCTTGACTGGTACTGTTTCCAGCTGCGCCCATTTCTCTTATAGCAGTTTATGTAATCAAATTTTGGCTCCACAAGGTATTTTACAGAGTACTCATTTAAGCATCTACAGTATATATGTAACAATTGATTGTATCTTCCAAGTAACTTTTTTTTTTATTTCTAAGGCTATCAAGAGTACTTGTAATTATACAAAGTTTAAACAATAATATTAAGAACTCGTAACTATATATTTGACCCATATATATATATATATATATATAGGGCCCGGCTAATTTGCTGCCGGCAGCATTTTAGCCGGAGGTGCTGCCGGCAGTTTTACTGTTTTGTGATGTCCAAACAACAAATTCAAACCGTTAGATGTTTAATCTATATTATAATCTACTTAGAGACCAAATTTTACATTTTTTGGAATTTTTTTACTATTTTTAAAGCTGGGTTGAAAACCGCTGTTTTCAGTAAATTTCTGCAGCGTTAAAAACAGCGGTTTTCAACCCAGCTTTAAAAATAGTAAAAAAATTCCAAAAAATGTAAAATTTGGTCTCCAAGTATATTATAATATAGATTAAACATCTAACGGTTTGAATTTGTTGTTTGGACATCACAAAACAGTAAAACTGCCGGCAGCACCTCCGGCTAAAATGCTGCCGGCAGCAAATTAGCCGGACCCTATATATATATATATATATATATATATATGAACAGTTAATAAATAAATAAATAAAATCTTTAGTCTCTGACTGTAGGAGCTTTGGTATATTTGAGAAATGTTCATTTTGGAGAAATATACTTTTGTGAAATGTGATGAATCCACACCTTAAATGTCATTTTGGAGAAATTATATATTCCTGAATGCATCTGGAACCTACATTATTCTTTTAACAAATATGTTGTATATGAAAATATTTAACTAGCTTGTGTCTTTTATAGTAAATTAGTTATTTTTAACATAACAACAACAACCAAGCTGTTAGTCTCAAACAAGTTGAGTTAGGTTAGAAATGAAACTCAATCACAATCATAAAGTCAAGATAAGTAGTAAAAAAATTAAAAAATAATATAGTAATAGTAATAGTAATACTTATGCACAAAATTATTTACTTTATGTCTCACTCTGTTCTCTCATTAAGTAGTTATTTATCTTTATATCAATTCAAATTCTTTGACGAATAATATTATTCAATTGTTTAAATAACGTTTATCGTGTCAAGCAAAACGGCTAAAAAAGTAGCGTTATGTCCATATTACACCGCAATATTACGCTATAGCGCGTTATAGCACTGATAACAACATAGTTTTCGCTATAGCATCCTATTTAGAACCCTAATATTATTTGATGTCATAAAGTGCTTACCATTTTGAAAATATGGATATGGTCATCCTTTGATATGAGAATTCACCTTGCTAATGAATAATGATCCTTCGATTAAAAAACCCTAAATTATATAACACATGCAGTTTAATCGATTGTATCGTGGACCAAATAATTGGAATTCGTATTCTCTGCGGAGTTATTTCCTGCGGAGTCGTGCGGAGCTTTTAATCTGGTCCGTTCATTTTGATCGGACGGACCAGATTAGATCTTGTCCGAATTGAAAAAATAAAATAAAATTCTCTAGCCCCGATAAGATCTGATCTGGTCCGTCCGATCAAAACGAACGGACCAGATTAAGCTCCGCACGACTCCGCAGGAGATAACTCCGCAGAGGATACTGGTTCAAATAATTGAGCATCCATGTGGGATTACATAACAAATATGGATAAGAATATCTAACTCAATCTCAATGGGAAGTTGGGAACCATCCGGGACCACAGATGAAGACTTTTGACCGGGTCAATAAAAGACATCGCAGTCCGATTATTTTATTCGCAACAATAACAAAATTAACAAATTAAAAATCTATAACATCATTTTGTTTTTTTTGTAAAATAATCAAATATCGCAATCATTCGTTGCGTGCTGTCCAAAGGTTTGAAGTACAGTTACTACTTTCTAGCTAATTGCGCTCTTTAGTTGTGAACCATTAGAATTCATGGCGATCCGAATTATTGAGATCTATAAGTCGCAACGAATTATCGTGATTTTATTAGTTTTTATTTTTTTTTGTAAAAAAATATGCTAAGAAAAGATATATAAATATTCGACTTTCAAAATAAATTGCGAAAAATTCGGATTGGACCAATAATCTCAAATAGCAGCGCTGGGCAGTACATCTTATGTGCCGAAATTTTTAAATATAGCACAGGTCAAAAAAAAATATACCAAAACGGCACCGATTCCTAGAAATTTCAGATTTAGCACGGCCGCAGATCGGCTGAGCGGCCCCATTTCCTGGGGACCGCAGATTGGCTGAGCGGCCCCATTTTTTTTTTTTTTTTTAGAGACAATATGAATGAAATTGAACCATAAAAATTCGAATTTTTTTTTTAATAATTTTTAGATTACTTCTTTTGATGTATCTGAAATTTTTTTTAATCTATATTAAAATACGCTAAATTACTTCAAAATTATGTTAATTTATGCTGAATTACACTAAATTACTTGAAATTACAATAATTATGTAGAATTATGCTAAAATACGGTAAATTACGCTAAATTACGTACGAATAGGGCCTATTTTGTGCCATCTTTCATAAATCATAAAAAATAGTAAAAAAATTTGCAAAAATAATAAAAATTGGTATTCTACAAGTTCATTATATAACTAATTTACTGAGCTACGTAGATTGAACAATAGAAATGAAAATCTTAATCGGAAACTTCAACTGAAGTTTTGAGGCCCTTCTCTTTGTTTTTTGGCGATTTGAATTTGGAAATCTAGCATCACAAGTTTGGACGCATGCGTATTTTCGCAAGCTTTCCGAAAAGTGGTCATTTGCTGAAATCGGACACTCAAGCGCCGTTTTATGACCGTTTGAAGTTTTGTCGTCGTTTTTCGCCTTCTAAGTGAAGATATCATCCCTATTCATACGTAATTTAGCGTAATTTACCGTATTTTAGCATAATTCTACATAATTATTGTAATTTCAAGTAATTTAGTGTAATTCAGCATAAATTAACATAATTTCAAGTAATTTAGCGTATTTTAATATAAATTAAAAAAATATCAGATACATCAAAAGAAGTAATCTAAAAATTATTAAAAACAAAATTCAAATTTTTATGGTTTAATTTCATTCATATTGTCTCTAAAAAAAAATGGGGCCGCTCAGCCGATCTACGGCCGTACTAAATCTGGAATTTCTAGGAATCGGTGCCGTTTTGGTATATTTTTTTTTCTGTGCTACATTTAAAAATTTCGGTCTTATGTGGGAAGGCAAAATGTAAATTGACCGTCAATTAATATAATTAAAATACAACCACAAAAGCCAACTTAAGTGACAACTTCTAACAAAACTAATTAGGGAGCTTATAACAGTACATGCACTACAGTACTCGCACTGTATTCGCACTATAACTACTATAATTATTTGGGAACTGTAAAGCTCTAACACCAATTTTTTTTCTAAAATATTAATACTTATGCAAAAAAAATATTTATTATATCTATGCACAGAATTATTTATACCTATAAGGTGAATAATTTTAACGTAAATTATTGTCTCCTCAACCAAACTACATAAGGGACCATACACGTTTTTAGAGATGATTTTTTTCTCTGTTCAATCTCGTTCATATTTCTGACGATTTGTGAGGATTTTTGCGAATTAAAAATCACGAACGTCTTCTATGCAATTTTCTCTTTCAAATGTGATCCATGATGACGTACTTTTGGGCTCGTTGTCACAGAAATATTTATATCTCATCATGTAAATATTTATACCTACACTTGCAAGTATTTTTTACATATGACACTGGATAACGTCTGATAGTATTAATATCAAGTACTGCAAGTATTTATACCTATGTGGTCAACTATTTTGTTAGAGAAAAATTGACGCGGAGACGATTGGGAAAGGTTGGTGTGGTGATACGGGGTCCCCACTACTTCATTAGAGAAAGGTTGATGCAGGGACGATTGAGGGACTGAAAAAGGGATGATTATAACAAGTTATGCATCAAAGTATTAATATCTTATTTTTCAAGTGTTAATATCTTATCTTTCAAGTATTTATATCTATGAAGGTTAGCGCGGGGATGAGTGCCGAGACTGGAAAATGGGAAATTATATAATTAGTAGGGACCATAGAGAAAGAGTAATGCAGTGATTTTTGAATAATTAGTGGGACTATATAATTAGTGGAGACTATATAATATCTTTTTAGAATAATAATCAGTGGGGACCATATAATTAGTGAGGACCATAGCATATAATTTCTCTAAATCGGATGCGGAGATTTTGAGAGTGTGGGATTGAGAATACTCAAATAATTATTCAACTAATTAATATAATTTCGTATAGTTTTTGGAAAACCAATCAAACTGTTATTAAAATAAAGAACTAAAATTACAGACATGTTAAAATAACTTAAACAAATTGTGTATCAAATTTTGGGTAATTTGAAATCTATAACCATCCATCGAAATATTTGAAAATATTATGTTGTTATTATACTTGAATAGTGATCATTTAATTCTCAAATTATATAAAATTTGATATACTTCATATCTAAAGTATTAAAAATATTTCTACAAATTTTCCGATTTTTATAACTATATTGTCGATTGATGATTTTTTTTTAAACCATAATTAAAAATATAAATTTTATCGAACCAACGTGATTGGTTGGTTTTTTATACAAATTATAAGTACCGAGTAGCTTATTCGGTACATGGAAGGAATATTCATTAACTTATCTGATACGTTCCAATTTCACACTTTTATGCCACAAAATAATGTGAAAAAAATGTGGCATGAGGAATGTACCGAATAGGCTATTGAGTCCCTCTTTCTATGTTCCGATTGACTTTATAATGTTTTGTAAAAGAAACTAAGCAATTATGTTGATTCAGTAAATATTATTTTTCTAATTATGGTTATTAAAAAAAATTCCGATTGATCGTCGTAGTTTTCAATTTTCCAATATAAACATTGTGAACAATTAATCGAGTAGAACTAGGGTGTTCCTAAGTTCACCAAGCTCCTTCGTGAACTTAACTCTAAAACCTATCGGATTGGTTTCAAACGACGAATCCAAACCGTTAAAATCTTTTTACCTTACGAGTGATGCATCTACATGTGAAAATTTTCAAATTTTAAATTAGTTTTGTATAGAGTCAAGTGGTCAAAAGGCGTCCAAAAAATTAATGCATTAAAATTAATTTATAAACCTTCTAATTTTGACCACTTGACCTTATACTAAATTAATTTGAAAGTTTAAAATTTTCACATATAGACGTATCACCCGTAAAGTAAAATGATTTCAACGTTTGAATTCGTCGTTTGAAGCCAATCCGATATGTTTTAGTGTTGAATTCACAAAAGATCCTGATGAACTTAGGAACACCCTGCTTCTACTCCAATTAATCAACATCTTCTCATAAAAAATTTAAAAAAAAAAATACTATGATTGGAGAGCTAGAGCCTAGAGGTCAGTGCCTCTGTGTTACGGTCACCTCACTTGATTGCTAGCTGCTACGAAATTACGGTCATACCACTTGATCATACCTGAGATTTTATAGTCAAAACTATGCCTGTTAGCCTGTATAAAAAAATTGGAGATGGGACCAATTTCCTAACTTAGATCTCTGAAAAAACATTTTAATAATTCCTTTTATGTGAAAAATGCAATTGAAAAATTGCTTCAATCTCTCCGGCTATGAGGTTAAAAATATTAAAATTTCAAGGAGAAAGAAGAGAGAAGGGAAGAATAGAAAACTTTTGTATACAAAGTTGTTTGTCCATTTTTTGTTACGTAGGAAGATATATTTAATATTATTAATGCATAACATTAAAGTATCACCTAGGGTTGCAAGATGGTTACGTAGTTCCAACAGTAGAGTAGAACTAAGGTGCTCTTAAGCTCACCAAGTCCTTTGTGAGCTTAACTCAAAAACTTATCGGATTGATTTCAAACGACATATCCAAACCATTAGATGTTCAATCTATATTAAAATGTGCTTGGAGACCCAAAAAAAAAAACTTTTTATTTTTTGGAATTTTTTACTATTTATTAAGATGGTTTGAAAATCGCTGTTTTCCAATGGTGTAGAATTTTAATAAAAACAGCGGTTTTCAAATCATCTTAATAAATAGTAAAAAAATTTCAAAAAATGAAAAATTTGGTCTCCAAGCACATTTTAATATAGATTGAACATCTAACGGTTTGAAAATGTCATTTGAAGTCAATCCGATAGGTTTTTGAGTTAAGCTCACAAAAGTCTTGGTGAGCTTAAGAGCACCTTAGTTCTACTCCCAACAGTAATTATAGAATGGGCCATATGAAAAATCTTTTATGGGCCTCCGGAGAGCGTGGCCATTATCTATCTACAGGGCTGCCAACTGAAGACTATCATTATTCATTTCACTAGTGCCTGTCTCCTGTCTGGATCCACTGTAACTGTCGTAAGAAGAGTAAGACAGCTGCTTTTCTATGCTATTTGAATCAAAACAGAAACAAGTACCAAAACTTCGGGTCCGGATCCCCAAAAGTAACTCAATTTTTGGGTTTTGAATCGGGACCGTCCAATTCGAATCCGTCACTCAGGATCATCTCGGAATTCAAATCCATCGTTCGGAATGTGTGCGCTCCACTTTGGGATGAATTATCGCTGATTCGAATCAGACGGTCCCGATCTAAAACCCAAAAATTGATTCTTGGGTAGGGGTGTAAACGGATCGAATATTATCCGATTTCGTCCGGATCCGAATCCGGAAAATTACTTAAATTATCCGATCCGTATCCGTATCCGTATCCAAAAAATTATAACGGATAAGGATACAATAAGATTTTTAACTATCCGTATCCGACCGTTTACACCCCTAAACTATAATAAATGTACTCTATGTTCTTAAATTGATTTATTAAATTGCATATACATACCAATGATTTATTAAACTGCATATACATATATATTATGATTAACAATATAACACTATGACATAATTAGTAACTAATGTTTTGATAATATGATATATGTTTTGTATCCAACAAATTTATTATAAAAAATATTATATCTAATTTATGAATGAAAAAATTATATTTAAATGTTATTTTTTACTAGAATGTACATTAGTAATTTATTTTTAATTATCCGAATTATATTCATATCCGTATTCGTATCTGCCCAATATCGGATCCGTGTCTGTATCCGTTTAATATCCGATCCGTATCCGTATCCGAGACTATCTGTATTCGTATTCGTATCCGTATCCAAAAAATTATAACAGATAAGGATATGGTCAATGCGATCCGTATCCGACTGTTTACACCCCTATTCTTGGGGCACAGTTTTATGGAACCGTGATAAATTGTAACAAAAAAATATAGAAGCGACAAAAGGCGGCCGTCATGCGCAAAGCGTAACATTGCAAAATTTGGTGTTGCTGTAGTCGGCGTCCCAGGCCTCTATCTTAGGGTGTTCAAATGGATCGGTTTATTTGGTTTTAAACCGAACCGGTAAATTTCGGTTTAATTGGATCGGTTGTTCGGTTTAAATGGTTCGGTTCGGTTTAGTTTTTGAAGAAGTTCGGTTTAAATGGTTCGGTTCGGTTTAGTTTTTGAAAAAGTTCGGTTTAAATGGTTTGGTTCGGTTTTGGAATCTCCAAATCGGTTTGAACCGAACCAACCGGTTTAATACAAAATGGATTGGTTTATTTTATGTGGTTTATAATGGATCGGTTTATCAAAAACTGGCTTGTGTGGTTATAAAAAATGTTATCCAAATCGGTTTGAACCGAACCAACCGGTTTTGAAACTTGAAATGTTTGTATTCGGTTCAACTGAACAAACCGAAGTTTAAATCGGTTTAATCGGTTCGGTTTTAGATCGGTTTGGAATTTTAATTCGGTCGGTTCGGTTGGGTTTTCAAAATTCGGTTCAAACCACGGTTCAGCAAAAAAAGTTCAGTTTGACCTGAACTGACCGGTTGAACACCCCTACCTCTATCAAAACAAAAACCAACTCTCAAGTATAGACGCAGGTGAAATAGATTCTTATAAGATTAAATGTTATCACTTTTAAAATTTGTATTTATGTTTTTAGTTTCAAATTTTAAAATTTAAAATTTTAATATCAAAATAAAATTGTTAGATGGTGACATTATTTTCTCTATATATCTAAAAGATTATAGCATTCTAATTTTGTTTTAAATGTCACCAAGAATTTGTAAAAATATAATGATGTGAATAATTTTTTTAGTTATTGATTCGTATAAAACAAATTAAAAAGTGATAGTATTTTATGTAAATGTTCAGAAAATAATATATATATCACATTTAATAATTTTAATTTGGCATACAAATTTTATAACTTTTGTTATTAAAATTGAGAATTACACACATAATAGAGAAAAAAAAAATGAAGACATTAAAACCTTCTCTCGTAATAAGAAAGTAAATACAAATCGGATGCAAAAGGATGTTAAATACAAATCGAAGAGTGAGTCTATGGTACTATGCATAATACGATTTGGTCCGTAATACGGATCAATATTTTCGTTTTCAAAATTCTAACCGTCAATCTTGTTAAAAACAACATCAAGTATTGCATCCACAACAATATTGTTACCATCACAACCCCTTTTACTGTAGGATCTATACCATAGAAATGTTGAATCCTCTTCTGCTACCAGGGGTATAATTGGAAATTCTCTCCAATTCTATGAAATGCAAAATGAGAAAGTTATCTGCATATATAATAAGGTCAAACTAAACTATAATGCAAACCAATTCGCCTCTCTATATTTTGATTCCTAAAATATCTGTTATGTGCAATGGAGTAGCATGGCTATGTGGTATGCATTGTTAACCTTATGATGGTAATTTTTTTTCAAGATATATTGAGTCTTATCTTATTTTAACAGAACAAAAGAACTTCAGTTAACCATCCAAAAAACAGTGATTTTGTACCTACCTAAAAAAATAATATAAAATATCCAAAAAATATAAAATTTGGTCTCCAAGCACATTTTAATATTGGAGATCATGTTGAGAAACAAAAATTAACTTCAAGCGAAAATTCACAATCCAGAATCCATATAAAAAAATTAATTTACTATGTTGCTTGAAAATGGCAACTGTAAGATTAAGTAAATGAAACAGATTACAAAAAAAACAAAATGAATACATCGAATCAAAGTTTTTCTTGGTGACGTCTGGTATCGACACCAACTGGGTAGTAGCTTATTATTGGTGCTTAATTACCTTGGAAACAGTCGGCAAGCAGCGCCGTCCAATCGCAACGGAGGTTTCTGCCCACACAAACAAATGAACTACTCTCCAAAATTCCTATCTACTAATATCATCTTGGCTTGACTAGAATTTACATGATGCAAACCCTTCTGGCACAGCCACTCTTTCAATCTACTTTCATTCATCCTCAATTCCTTTAAAAACCATTCAACATCCTCTTTGTTCATGCTCAAAAGTTTCAAACAATCGCTCACAAAAGGAAAGAACGCCTCTGGCCTTGCACAAAGCGGCTTAAATAAAAGGAAAACTGCCCTCATATCAATCCTAAATTGGTACACTCCTGAATTGGAAAACCTAACATCTATCCATGGAATGCTAGAGAAAATATAGTAGTCTAGTCCCTCAGCCACACTTCTCCAAAGATCAAAGAAGTCCTTGGAATTTAGGAAATCCTTCAATTTCAAAATGCGGTCTCTCAAGATTTCCAATGCTTCGACAAAACCCAGAGAAACAGTTCCATTTTCAAATTCATCCTCTGACATATCACATTTTTGCTCTCCTTCATCTTCCCATTGATCAATATTTTGAATGTAATCGTATGAGAGAGCCTCAAATTCAAGTAGAATTGCTGACATTATTTCTTCTAGAAAATCAGTCTCTAACTTGACCAAAAACAGTAGCTCATCAGCAAAAAAGGATCTCGCTTTGTTCTTATCAGCAGAATCCAAATCCAAGAAGCTTATATCTTCATCCCACTCGGAAATAACTGATTCAAAATATCGAGCTGCATTTATTGAACCAGCAATTGTCACCATTGCATCTTCATCTATGGCTGAGGTGATTAGTTCTAAGTCGTGGCACCTTTCAAGCAATAATACAAAGAAATGGTTAAGAAACAGAACTCCTGATTTTCTGATAAATTCAACTTTTGTATTTTTAGTAGGTAAAGCTCGGCCTCTCTCAATCATCAGTGATGCGTTTTTCAGAATAGCGTCTACAATTGGTGGTGCCCTATACTCCTCTCTAGTAGATAGAAGGAATTTATAGTTATGCTCCAGTTCAACTTTAGCATGATCTTTAATTTCATAAGACCAACATTTCTCATTTTCTATTTCGGGCATCAGTTTTTCTTGGGCAGCACTAACCTCTATCTCTGCCCAGATTTGAAGGCAATCTAAGTGTTCATCAAAGATCGACAAAATAGATACCGATTTAGAGAATGTTTCATTTAAATCTATAAGAGGCTCGATCTTTTGAATACCCGAAGAGGAGACAACTCGCATTCTCTTGTCAAAACTAACCATCAAGTCAATCAAATTTAACCATGAAGAAGAAACCTCTATGATCTCATCTTTATTTTCACGAAATTTGATTACAAGAGGAGGTAATATTTCTTTCTCTAAGTACAGCGAAAGCACCTTGACCATTGAACTAACCCAAGCTTCTTTTGCACTCAGACCCAATAACCTAGCCTTATCGATCAAAGGTTGCAAGACATCATCCACCCCATCCATAAAATCTTTGGTTATTTTAAAAACCAGCGCGAAAATAAACTCTGGCTGATGGGACCATTTTGCAAAATGGTGCTCCATCCTGGATGCAACAGGTTGGACCAGCTCATCTATAGACCAAAGTCCACTTTCAAAAGAAGGGCCTTTTTGTAATTTCTCATTTTTCATGGACTGCCTTGCATCGCGTTGAGACTGTACATGTTGCAATGCACACACGGCTAAAAAGCTTTGAGAAAAAATCATCCTTTTAGTAGAATCCATTAAAAGAAGGGGATTTGGGACTAGTTGTGACTGGTTATTAGTCTCAGTTTGACTTGTCACAAGGGGTGGGGGCCACCCGAGAGATGCAAGGAGGGCCCGATAGTTCGTCAGAGCTTGGGGCCTTAAAATTGAAAGTGCCTTTTCTACTCTTGAGTCGACAGCCTTTACTAGATTAGACCACTTTGGTCTAGTTGTGCATATTTCAATCAATTCTTGCTCGATTTCTTTCATGACATTGATGGCATCTAAAAGCTTCTCTTGTTTCTGTTGACTGTCCTGAGATAGGTGCAATTCAAAGATCAATAAATTGAAGAGATTGCCATGTAAATGGAGAATTATTGATTTCTGGTACTTTGTAAACAGCGCCAACAAGAAAATAAATTCCGAGTTGCATACCAGTAAAATCCTGTGCCAATTGGTTTTCAGTGTTCTGTGTATTCACTGGCACATTGGTAGATTTTTATGCACATTTGTTTCGGAAGTTCGAACCCACATTAATGATAAAAAACAACCACAAGGGTACTGCATCTGTCTGGTACATTATCAGATTATCATCCTGTATTGTAATTTAAGGTCGTAATTTTGATAAAAGTAAAGTAAAATATTGAGACTAACATTAAAATTTGGCATATGTGGAAGACTTAAAATGGACTTGTTTGTAGAGGTTTGCCTAACAATGGTAAAGGCTGAATCTTCAAAGTTGCCGACCATTGCCTCAAGCTTCAGTGCTTTCTCTGAAAGAGGTATTGAAGAAGCAGAAAACAACAAAGATCATCAACAGCAACAACATGAATAACAAAAATCATATCATATCAAAGATAACTGTGATTAAAAGACAATTGTTACCAGCATACAATTGTATCGTCTGAATCTTACAAACTTCCTTTGCAAGATTTGGCAGATCAATTCGCACCATCCTCTCCGCATCCCCACCTTCAAATAAAAACCCAAATTAAATTTAAGATCACATCATGAACTCCAACTATGTCAATCATTAAAGGGTATTCATTCTAGCACCTGTCTATTTTATGATACATCCATTTAGACATTTACCATGATGGAAATTCTCGAAACGTAATAACTGAAGTTGTAGATGTATCATTGATCATTAATATATGGTTATTGCTATTTTTGAGTAAATTTGGAGTTTGTTTGATTATTCATCAAAAGGTCATTAGAAGTCAACCATTGAAAATTTCTAATAATTTGATGGATAGCTAAACAAGTGCCAATTTTGCTCAAATTTGATACACGGCCAATTAATGATGGCACAAGTTTACAATTTTAGTTCGTCCAGTTCGAACAATATTACCAAACATATGAAATGATGTACCACGAAATTAAACCTTGAGAGAAAAAGACCTTGAGATTCAGGAAGCATTGAAGCAAAACCATCAACAATTAGACCAAACTCCTCTGATCGGGAGATCCATTCCGAGCAAGCCAGATAAACCTTTTCGTTGAGCTCACCCGTGCTTTTCTCAAGAGCATTGCATTCTCCATTGATTTGTGACTGGAGAGACGGCGCTTTGGACAAGTCATCGCGAGTCTTGAAATGATCGTTTAGCAATACTACTAACCGGTGTGGCAAGGCGGAGGAAGTCGACTTGTTCGGCTGAGTTTGCTGAGGTGGCGGATTGCGACGGCAGCGCGGGGTTTGCGGGAAGTCAACTTCTCCCGCTGCGCCTCTCCTTCGTGGTGTACGTGGAGTTGGGGGAAAATCGAATTGTCGAGAGGAAGTGCGACGCAATGGGGTTCTGGGAAAGTCTGATGCTACAGTGGAGGTACGACGGAGTGGAGTTCGGGGGAAATCGGATTCCGAGGATGTGTTCACGCGGCGTGGGGTTTGTGCGTAGTTGGTTTCCGTGGAGGTGGCAATACGGCGCGGAGTTCTGGGAAAATCCATGGTGGGAGGAGGTCGCTTGGCTCCGGATCAAGGGTCAAGCAGCTAGCTGGAGACAACATAAATGGAATGTGGGAGAACACTTTGTCATGTCTAGTTGGGTGTTTGAATTAATTTAATGTAAAATATCAAATATGTTTAGGCACGTTGGGTGTCATGTCTAGTGGGCCGAATATTTTTTTTGAATTTGAGATGCCATACTTCACCAAGTGCTGGTAATTTTGGTAAAAAGTGTTACTGAATCTGGAAAATTTGGTACAAGTGGTATGGGTGATATTTCTTGCAAACCGACGAGTTTGTGTATTTTCAAGGAACTTGGGGGCCTCCTGCAGTCCTGAATTGTCAGGAAAATCTAGCGGTTACCGAAATGCAACGCACCTTCAAAGTAAGCCTCAAAATATGGCCCAATGAAGGCCCATAAACACTCATTTTAAATCTCTTGAATTTAGGTGAAAGGCCCATAAACACTCCGATGGAATGAGAATAAAAAAAAGAGCTTCACAATAAAGAACAAACGATGTACTTTCTAGTAGAGCAGAGTTAAGTCCGTCCGATATTTAAGTAAAAATAATATTTCCAGTCTCAAAAACTTTCATTGGTGGCCCACTAAATTTCTCTAGTCTCTACTGCGTAATTGATGACATACCGTCTTTGAGTGAGTCAAAAAATATCACTTACAAGATGAATTTATGATTAGAAAAAAATGTGAAATTTAAGGCTTGTGTTAGTGATGATTGGAATTTACGGCTTGTGTTAGTGGGTCAAAATAGCACTTATAGTTTTTTTTGAAATATAAATTCTAAATTTGTTTAAAGCCATCACTTAATTAATTATTAGAGAGTATTTCAATAATATATAGTTTCACCTAGAACTGATAGTGATATCCATTTTTACTTATCATATCCTTTTTAAAGAAAAGCTTAATTTTCATAAAGTTTTTTATTCATCATATCCTTTGCAACCTTCACCAATAATACGTAGTGAGTGTGGGGATGACGTAGGTGGAACGAAATGTTTTGTACATTTTAACAAGATATTATTACCCAACAATCACATATACCAAAAGAAGAATAATTAAACGGGGAAAAATAAAGGGCAGAACAATCTTTTTTCTAACAGAGGACAGAATAACTATTCGAAATTCCAAAAGTTAGATCTGAACAGAGTAAAAACTATGAAGTGTAAAAAGGGTTAAAGATGCCCATAATTTTTGTACTACAAAAGTAAGTAATATGCTAGTGAGAGGTAAGATAGGAAATTAAATTAAACAACAATTAAGCTAATTAATCAAACCTCCGTGGGAGTTGAAAAAAAAAAGTTCCTAAGAATTACATTTTATATTTTTATCCTCATGCCTCAACAGATGTACACCACATGCATTCCCCAAATGGCCACACCATGTGCTGTACATTTGACATAACTCCCTCGTGGAGTTTCTAAAACAAAAAGGAGGATACTATCATACTACAATATAAAAAGGGAGGGAAAAAAAAGAAGATTTCTTTTGAACCTCCTCTCAGACAACGCTCCACGACTCCAGCGTAGGGAAGCAATTAAGCGGATCCATTTGAAAAACCGGGTCTCTACCTGGACCCGCGACCAGCCCAACCGACTCTCTTCCATCCAGTGCTCCGATCAGCCCCTCCTGGTTAAGTAAGAATGCTGACGTGTCAAGCGTAGGCAATACACAGCTAGATTGTATAGTAGCACTCCCTGCACGCTTCCGTTCAGCTCTAACCAGACCAGATTCAGCCCCCAAACCCGATTCGCTGAACTCAAACCCGACACCAGTGACATGCTGCACCATCTGCCTGAAATTCGCTGCATCAGTGCTGATGTAAGTCGTCAGATTCCTCTTCAAAGCACGTGATTTTCTCTTTCTTTTCGCAACCCGGCCCATCATGCCGGGCTTTGCTTGCTCGTTTGCAAGATCGGAACCGATCTGGCAGTTCAGATCCGACCCGATCCAATCAGCTGGCAACCCGAACTGGTCGATGGAGGCAGTGGATGAAGAGGAGGTCTCGGAGAGGGAGAACTGGAGAGCTCTGGTAAAGGCGTCGTTCTGTAACGGCAACGGCTCAGAGATCCATGAGACCATGCTGGCCATGGATTAAGGAGTAACAAACAGTTAAAAGAGTGGACAGTAGAGTTTGAATTTGAGGGAGAAAAGGAGAGGTGTGACCGTGTGAGGTATGAAAGGAGAAGGGGGGAGAGGAGCAGTTTAAATAGAAATCGAGAAAGCGCGTGAGAGTAAATAAGGTGTGGTTACTCCAGAGAGAGAGAGTGTGATGAAACAATAAAGAGAGAGCAGTGCACGAGGGATGCCGCGGTTTGTGTGACTGTGGCAGTGAGGCAGTCCACTGGTCAGCTTTTGTGGTCGTAATGGAGATTGTACGGTACTGATTTAGATCAGTTTGGATCATTCGATTTAGAACGAACACAGTTCATCCGATGATATCATCAAAATTTACTCTTATGGGCTGGTTAAGCTGGTGTGCTTGTATTAATGATCTACAATACATTGTCAAACAATTCTTAAACTACTTAAAACTACATTGGTAGACTATAAATAACATACTTTTTTATTTATTTAATTTGGTTAAAATTATTATTAAAATTGTCAAAATAATCATTTCGAGTGATCCTCCTATTTTAAATTTGATAATTTAGATTAAAAAATACAAAGTCCTAAAATATGAGTTTAAAACAGTAACAAATACAAAACCCAACCAGAGACGTTGTGAAGAAAATTTACTGGTAGGATTATCAAGTTGCAATTCAGAGGACAGGGGCGGAGGTAGTTTCTTTTCTAAAAAAAATGTGTAAAATTGACTATCGTTCACATCATAAAAAAAAAGTTTATATGATTATCATATTTGACCTCCATAGTTTAAAGGTCTAGCTTCGCCCCTGTGTTCAGGGATAGGTAAAATTTTCTCCATCAGTAAACAATAGTCCAATTATACATACTTATACCTGGTTTTCAAAATACAGTAGGCAGTTGCCAACACCTAGTTCAATGTGGCTCTTCCACTTAACCCAACTAATCCTCGTGGCGTGGCTCTTCTTAATAAAAATTAATCGTAAGAAGTTTTGGTGAGCATAACACTAAAATCTACTTGATTGGATTCAGATAATGAATTAAAATCTACTTCACGAGTGAACCGTTTACATGCAAAAATTTGAATTTATCTAGTATAAAGTCAAGCGGTAAAAAAAATGAAGTTCTATAAGTTATTTTAATGCATTCGCTTTGTAAGTGTCATAATCTAGAAGCCAATCATAGGATGATTGTATTATAAGTTTTGTTCATGTAATTAGATGATTTGTTTATCATTTTGTTCCTTGATTATATTATTACTTGTAAATCATTCCGGTTGAGAACTTGAAATTGTGAAACTCTATAAAGGAGTTAATAAATACTCTAAAGTGTCTCTAGTTTTGGTAATTAACAAAAACATTAATTACCAGTATAAGATTAACATTTGGATTAGATGATTATCATGTTTTGCAGATCATATGACAATGGATTGTCGATTTAATCAAATGGATATCTTATGGAGATTAGGGGATTGGACGTGATCAAAATAAAACATTTAATATGGATTGTGTTTGTGTCATTAATATTTTAATTGTGTCTGGATTTCTATAAAGTATGAGATGATTGTTTCTCTCACATGGAAATATGTATTTGTGAGTATTATCCAACGTTGTCCGTAACTGACAATCATACAGATTCTACCTCAGTATGTATCTCTAATGTGGAGAGATAGTAATTATTAAGAATATCAATGTCCCTTATAAGATGAGTGATGATATCACTAGGCTCCTTGATGAAGTAATACAAGTACGTGCACATATGATTAAGGAGTTAATCATAATTACTGAATTATTTCGAAATCAATAAATGAGTAGATTTGCAAGAATGACCCGTTCCTACCTTGGATCTATGCATGATATCATGAGACATGAAATTGACACGAGGCAATTATTGCGTAGGGATCGTGATATAGTATGATACTTATCATCTGTGTCATTGGATAACTACAGTGCATATTGCTAGGTGTCGCTTGTAGTTTATGGAATCGAATGGTGTTTCATATTCCATTGTCATGAGACATAGATCTCACAGGGTCACACCAATAAGAAATTAGTTAGAAATGCTCTTTAATTTATTTGACATGTATGACATGACAAATAAATTGGTTTCTCCACCAAAACATGAGAAATATAATTATTTGGGATAATTACAAATGATACTACAATTAGGGGTGTCAACGGGTACGATACGGGCCGGGTGACGGCATTTTCATACTCGTACCCGTTATGAAAATGAAAAAAATATTTACCCTTATCTGTTTTTTCGAATACGGTACGGGTCGGGTAAACGGATAAAAAAGTGCCATTGACATCTTAATTTATGTTTTCTATAAAAAAAAATTCAAAACAAGAAAAAAAAGAAAATAATAATGATGAATACAACTAATTTGTCTTATGAAAATTTAGTAAAATACAAAACTTTATTGTATCATGTATTATCTTCATACAAATATATATATATATATATATATAATTTTATTTTTAAAAATTATCTTGTTAGATAACGGGTAAGATAACGAAAAAAATCACTACCCTTACCCGTACTCGATAAGCTAACGAAAAAAATTCTAACCCTTATCCATCTTTTCGGATACGATACGGGTCGGGTAAACTGGTAAAAGGGTGTCATTGACACTCCTAACTATAATTAATTAGATTAATTGTATTTGATTAATTTAATAAGAAAAAAATAGAACTTGGCACAATAACAAAGCCCAATGGCCACTGTTAATTATGATTCATTATATTTTATGAATTGTTTTCATAATTAAAGTTTGTTCAAAATAGTTTACCATGTTTTCTGAAACTGATTCGCAACATTTCTTATTTTGACCATATCTCCCTCAATAGACATCCGTTTTTAGCGTTCTATATGTTTCTAAAAAGGTAAAAGAAAAATCTAGAACCTTTTCTCTGTGGAGAAAAAAACCTAATTCGAAACATATCATGGTAAAAAACGTGGTAGAACGTGGTGCTTAATTTAGACTACCATGTGTTTGGAAACTGCTGTGCACATTTTGTATTTTGATCATAACGCCCTCATACTATGTCCGTTTTGGGCGTATTATATATGAATGGAAAGTTAAAAGAAAATTTTATAACTTTGCCTTTTGGAGCAGAACCTAATTCCAATTAGATCGTGGTAAAAAATGTGGTAGAACATAAGATTAATTTTGAAAACAAAATTCACTTTCCTTGTTTGTTTTATACAGTCTCTCTCAATCCTTTAGAGTTGAAGTTCTGCCCAAAACCCCCCTCCTCTCTCTTTGTCTCTCTTATTTAAAATCTCATGTGTCGAGAACTCACAAACTCTAAAACTCAAATTGTGATATATTGAGATTTCTCTGTTATTAACCGATTTTACAGAGATCAGTATGTAAAATTGATGAATAAATAATACATGTCAACTTATCCTATCTAATTTGTATAATTCTGTGATATGTAACGGTTCGATTAATATATAATAATTTTATTTGCTAAATATAGAATTAAAGAAGAAAAGGATGGACCATGCTACCATGGCTAACCTTGCTACAGTAGTTTTAACGATTTTTTAAGTGAGGTTAGAGTATATATTAATTAAGTAGTGCATAGAGCATTAATCAGTTTATTAATGTCAAATTGATGGGACGCTTCTCCGGGTGACGTGGAAGAATGTTAAAACCCGCAAGAAAGAATTCTACTTTCAAACCCTTCCAGAAGGAAACCAGATTCCCTGTAAGGCGACCAATCTGTATCACACTGTGTAACGAGTCACTGACAGCATAAACACAAAGAGAGCCAAGTATTCCTATTTCCTAGTGTCACGCTACATAGATGTCTATTTATTCTCTGGGGAAAGAACCTCTCTATGAAAGTGATTCATTAGGCTAAAGTCTATCAAGGCCATTTTATAGACTTGTAGGTTTGCTTTGTCAATTGTCCCGCAAATTGGAAGCAAAAAGAGGGGTGATGTGCTTGTGGATTTGGCTTTAACCATTTAATGAATTTGTTTGATTTGTCTTGAAAATAAGAATTTAGTTGGAATATTTTGTGACGTTGTTTACCTTTCCCCTCATGTGTTTTTGCTTATGTCAGTGCTGGCGCACTTATCAAATCATCCCGTTTTTTTTAGTTACCACGAAAAAAAATAAAAATTAAATGATTACTACTGCTAGGGCCTATTTCGCAACCTACCACCCACGCCTACCCAGTCCGCGCACCAAATTGGACGGTGCGCGTACTGGAGAGGCGCACCGCTGGGTGCGCATACTGGGCACGCGTACCGACCCATCGACCCGGTGCGCGTACTGGGCAGGCGCACTGCGGTAAAATTGACCCGTTAAACCCGGTGCGCGGACTAAAATACAACATTAAAAAAAAAAAATCACCAGGGGCGTGGTGCGCCTGCCCAATATGCGCATCGGGTCACCAGGTTCACTTTCAGCGCGGTATGCGTGCCCAGTATGCGCACCCAGCGGTGCGCCTCCCCAGTACGCGCACCATCCAATTTGGTGCGCATGGATGGTAGGTTGAGAAATAAGCCCCCCAATCAATTAATTTTTATTTTTTTTCGTGGTAACTAAAAAAAAAACGGCAAATCATCCAACAATTATCATGCAAAACTGTGTTACAAGCTGATATTTTTTTTTTACAGTAATAAAACGGTAAATATAGTTACAGTCTAGTCGACATCAGTTTTCCTTTTCTTTAGTGTACTTTAAAGTGAATTTCTCTGTAGCAAGAACGCAATAGACATTATAATGCTTGAGGACCACTTTATTATACTTCTTTGTCTCTCTTCTCTTCTATTTCCTTTCCTTTTTTTTTTTTACATCACAACGGACAGTGCGTTGATAACGAATAGTAATTCTGCTTAGCTTACAGTTAAAGGGGGCGATGGGGAGAATTCAAATCCTCCGCATTAACGAGAATCTTTTGAGTTAATAAATCTCAACTGTCCGATTTGTTTTAAGATTTGTGCGAACTAAATCTGCACTAATATTAAAGGACCCCTATGTTATAGACACAAACCGGATTAGACAGACGGTTAAAATTCATTAACTCAAAGATTCCCTTTTGAGTTAATGCAGAGGATACGGATCCCGATGGGGACTGATATGAAGATAGTGTAAATATGGGCCGAGTCAGACTTTTGAACTATGAGAATCAATTTATAGTATTCATAGTATTTTCTTTTAAAATATATAGAAAACTACGTATAAATACAAAAAATATTGAAAAAAAAATAAGGAGTATATTGATTTCATATGCTATTAATACATCCGCCCCAAAGTGTAAGATTTTTCATCAGTTTTATTATAATTCGTAGACTTAGTAGGATTTAGAGGAAATTAGCTGGTTTTGGGGGCTTTCATTACTTTTGTTTATTGTTTTTATTTTGTTATGAAACTGATCTATCCATATACTTTGTAATCGTTTTCTATTATAAACTTAAGTATGTGACATATGGTCATTATTTCAAAAATAAAATTGTGTGAGATATGTGAGATCGCAAAGTAAATAAATATATAGAGAGCTGGGCTATTGTGAGTTGCGAAGTAAGATGTTATTTTTACTTCACGCTCATATTTTTATTTTGAAAATCTAAACAACTGATATGAACAGGTCAACATGTTCTACATATTGAAATGTGCTTGGAGACCAAATTTTATATTTTTTTGAATTTTTTTACTATTTATCAAGTCACTTTGAAAATCGCTGATCGAATGGTTTATAATTTTTTACTGTTTTTTTACTGTTCATCCGGATCTATGATATTCAAAGTGGCTTAATAAATAGTAAAAAAATTCCAAAAAATGTAAAATTTGGTCTTCAAGCACATTTCATTATAGAGAACATGTTGAGCGGTTCGGATCGGTTGTTTAGATTTTCAAAATGAAATATGAGCGTAAAGTAAAACAACGTTTTACTTCACAACTCACCATAGTCGATCTCAATATATATATATATATATATAGAGTAGAACTAGGGTGTTCCTAAGCTCACCAAGCCCTTCGTGAGCTCGACTCTAAAACCTATCGAATTGACTTCAAACGATATTTTCAAACCGTTAGATATTCAATCTATATTAAAATGTGCTCGGAGACCAAATTTTACATTTTTTGGAATTTTTTACTATTTATTAAGATGGTTTGAAAATCGCTATTTTTATTAAAATTCTACACTACTGAAAAACAGCGATTTTCAAACCATCTTAATAAATAGTAAAAAAATTCCAAAAAATGTAAAATTTGGTCTACGAGCACATTTTAATATAGATTGAACATCTAACGGTTTGGAAATGTCGTTTGAAATCAATTCGATAGGTTTTAGAGTCGAGCTCACGGAAGGGCTTGGTGAGCTTAGGAACACCCTAGTTCTACTCTCTCTCTCTCTATATATATATATAAGGAGGGATCCAATTACACTTTTTTTTTGACACATCTTGACACTGTTTTTTTATAGGTGAATTTTGTGATTTCAAAATCCAAACAGTTGATCCGAACCGTTCAACATGATGGATATATTAAAATGTGCTTGGAGATCAAATTTTACATTTTTTTTAATTTTTTTACTATTTATTAAGATGGTTACAAAATCGTTGTTTTTCAATGGTCTAAAAACAACGATTTTGTAACTATCTTAATAAATAGTAAAAAAATTCAAAAATATATAAAATTTGATCTCCAAGCACATTTTAATATATTCATCATGTTGAACGGTTTGGATCGACTATTTGGACTTTGAAAATAGTAGGTGTCAAAATGTGTCAAAAAAAGGATGTAATCTGATCCCTCCTCTATATATATGAGGTTGGTTAATATCAAAACATTTTCAAAGTGGCTTAATAAATAGTAAAAAAATTCAAAAAAATGTAAAATTTGGTCTCCAAGCACATCTTAATATAGAGATCACATCTAACGGTTTGGATCGACCGTTTGGACTTTAAAAATCCGAAAACAATTCGGTTGCACAAGGGCTTAGGAACAAACGCTTTGATATTAGCCCCCCTCTCTCTCTATATATAGGGTATTTTCAACCTCGTATAAAGCTAAATTTTACATTCATTTTAAGAAAATTTTAATTATAGAAAAAACCCTAAAATTTTATATTATTGGTTTCTTCTGGTCCAAAAAAATAATAAAATTAACACTGACAGCACATTGGACCCGTTTTTTTTCAGATTCAAGTACAAACCATAGTTGATCTTCAAATATTCTGTTGGCGCAAAAAAAGAAAAAAATCTTCATTATCCCATTAATCATCATGGTCCCATAGAACTGATAATTAATGGCTCAAGTTCTTTAATAGAAATTAAGGAATTTTTTTTATAAACCATAATAAAAAAAAAATTTACGAAACCAACATGATTACTTCTTTTTTTACAAAAATCATAAGAACCGAAATGACATTTCGGTCCGGTCTCCTTTTTGGATTTTCTGTGGTACTAGTTTCACAAGTTTTCATATGAGCCGCCATAGAAAATCCAAAAAGTATACCGGACCAAAATGTCATTTCAGTCCGGAATAAAAAAAAATAACGGACCAAAATGGCATTCCGGTTCTTATGATTTTTGTAAAAAAAAAAAGTAATAATGTTGGTTTCGTAAAAATATTTTTTAATTATGGTTTATAAAAAAAAATCGAAATTAAGATCATGCTCTCATCTTTTATCAAAAAAGAAAAAAGTAGTACAGCCCCCAACTGCTCCAATAGTTTGACTTGGCAGTCAACAGTGGTAAACAAAGATTAAAATTAAAATAAAGGGAAGGCATCTCTCATGTAACATTAATTATTATAAAAGTTTGTATTGTTGTAAAGTTCTTAGACTTTGGGTACCCATACACTTGAGTGCTACCACTATCATGAATTTTTTAAGCAAAAATCAATTACCAAATTATCATAACAAATTAAGAACAACGTAGACTTCACTCAAAACCCACTTCAACCCGGTTGCTTTCATATAATACTTGGTCTTGTTCTGCACTTTTTTTTATTTCTAGAAATTATGAAAATAAATATAAGATATTACATGAATTACATTCATATTTTGATCTCATAGAAAAAACCAACTTTTTTTTATTTCTCGAGGGACCATACCGCAAAAACGAACCGAATTGTTTTTTTTTTTTTCCGGCTCCTTTAGAATTCTCTAAAAGAAACCGAAATAAAATACTTGAATCCTAAGAAAAACAAAAAATATATATTTGGTTCTTTCTATAAAATCGAAATATAAATACAAACCATCTAATACTTGGTATTATTTTTATTTAAGTTCTATAAATAAAATAATGTGGTTGTTCTGACTTGTTCAACATATAAAAGTGTAGTCGTCAATGAATGATTCAAAAGAGCACATAGTGGGATTAAGCAAGTTGCTTTGATGTTTGATTCAACTGTTGCATTGTTTAAGTTGGTTGGTTCCGGTGATCCAATTCTGCTGCTTTTCTAATTCTAATTATTCAAAAAATTTCATTCGTGTATCTAAAAAAGAAATTTTTTCATGCACAAATCTTAACGAATTTGAATAGTTGGGATCAGAAAAGCAAGACCTTGCAGCAAAGTCTATTCCGGTTCCTGTCTCTGATTATTTTCTTTTGAAAAGAAAATAATAATTTTGTTCTTCCGGATCGTACCAGAATTATACATATAGCTTAGTAAATTTTACTAAGACTGTTGCGTTTGTTACATTTATAGAATCTTTGAATCAAAAATATTAAAGGAAGAAAGATGCTTATGACCTAGTTCAAAAGAAATCGGGTCGTCGGATGGATATAGTTATAGTGGCTTGAAAAAATCTGGCTGGTCCAGTACCGGACCGGATAACTCGTGGTTTGGATCCGGACCGTGTCTCAAATTTGGACCGGACTGGACCAAAGCTAAGGACGGGTCTAGTACAGGTTTGGTTCAATTTTTTTTTCTAGACCCGTGTAGGATCAGACCGTGGGAACCCGTGGACCCGTGCCGGATCGGACCGGACCAAACCCGGACCCCCCGAGTAGAATCAGACCCAACCCGTTCGGACCCGCGTAACCCCCGGACCCGGACCATGCCTAACCCCCCAGATCCGCCCCCGGACCGCGCCAGACCGTGCCAAAAAAAAAAAAAAACCGATCTAACCTTGGACCGAACTCGGACCCAGATCGGATCTTGGACAGGACTAGACCGTGTTAATTTGGACCACGGTCCAAGCACGAGTTTCAGCCAACCCCCAAGAATTGAACCCGCCGGACCCGGACCGTGTAACCCGCCCAACCCGTGTGAACCGTGGACCGTTGGAACCGTGACCCGGCCGGGTCTGGACTGGATTGTTTTCAAAACCCTAGATGGATATAATTTGATTCGTTGTCTGGTTGAAGCTTGTTTGATCTTTATTAAAACTTGTACATATAATTTTACAATTTGTGTGTATTAAGTGTGCACAAAACTTAATGCATATTAAACGGTTCTAATCGAATAGTGGACTGAATTTGATTAGGTGTCCATCGTACCACCCCTCCGCCGTTCAAAAAAGAAATAATTAATTTTTTTGAGAATTGTTCTAATAGTAAAATACCTGAAATTTTTATTAATACCACTGTAAAAAAAAACACAAATTATGGAGAATTCGAAAAATAACAAATCCTCCAAGTCAATATGCGGGCCAATTCTTGGGAGGAGGGGGCGCAGATTGACTTGGAGGTCCTCCCAAAATCTAAAAATGTACTGTAATATACTGATATTTAGATTTTTGGGAGGCCTCCAAGTCAATATGCGGCCCTCCAAGAATGGAGCCACAGATTGACTTAGAGACCCTGGTATTTTTCTAGTTTCTCAATTTCAGTTGTGTTTTGTTTTTGTTTTTTTTTTAAATGGTATTAATAAAAATTTCGGAGTAAAATAGCGCGATATTTAGAAAGAAAACAATAATCAAACGCAAATTAGAAAGTTGGAAATAACACGTTCAAACCTTCACATAGAAATTAAGTAAAATTTTGCAAGTTGATAACTTTAAGATTAGGTAGAATTAATTGTGAGTGAAGATTTTGATTTTGTTTGGAAGAAACTATTCATAAAAATGAGATAGATATTCGGAATCTGTACGAAGTTTGAAAATTATGGATTTTTAAAAAGTCGTACACCCGTGATCCTGCAGGTTTTGATTTATTAATCATTAAAAAAGTTTGCACTTCTTTCAACTTGATCCTCTTCACTGTTTTTTATTTGAAAAAGATTAATCTATTTTCGAATGTCCCACTCTTCGACAACTCCAAATCCAATGGATAAAAAAGAGAAAGGATAATTTTTTTTTATTTTTTTTATTTTTACATTCATGCCTCTATCACATATGCAAAATTGATTTGGGGTATTTATCCCCTGCAGGGGCGGACCCAGAGTGTTTCAGGGGAGATTTATCGGTCTCGACCGACTTTGCTCTTCCCTGGAATTTTTTTTGTCTCCCTCTGGATGTTTGATTTGTAATTCGGGTTAAATTTAAGGTTAAAATTGAAATAAATTTGTTGAATTTTGATTGGTAATTAGAATTATAAGTTAGAGCATAAAAAATTACAAGTCAAAGCATTAGAAAGTATAAGTTAAAACATTGTTTTTTATCGAGTACCCAATTGGTTAATGGATTTAAATCCGATTAGATATTTAAACCCGATTCGATATTTTTTTGCCCCCCTGATCCGCTGTTATGAAAATATCGAAATCATCCGATTTTAAATTAACAAATCGAATCGGGTCTATCTTATGCTATTGGGAAGACTCTTTTAGTGCAATCTGATCCATTCGTTGTAAATCAAATGGTAATAAAAAGCTTGACAGTGAGATGAATAACACAAAAAACTAATCCAACTAGGGGTGCAAACAGATCGGATACGGATCGGATGGTGATAAACTCACATCCGTATCTATTTGTATTTTTCTGATACGAATACGGATCGGATATTAGATGGATACAGATTGGATATTTAATGGATATGAATCAGATATCCATTTTACAATACTATTATTTATTAAAAACAAAGTTGAAAAATTGTGATCTTCTATATGTGCATAAAAAATAAAAAATGATATATATTATATCTATAAAGCTTATTGTGATTTTTATGTTTTAAATTTTAATTCAATAAAGTTGTAAAAATAAAGACACAACAAAGACAAAACACTCTTATTCCAATGAAATTACACTTTTAAAGTTTTTCAACTCAAAATTCTAACCTTGAACCAACCAATCTTCAATCTCCTATTCTCACTGTAAAGTGTAAACCAACCAAATTATCAAGAATTTCAAATCTCCTTAAAAAAAAAAAAAAAAAAAAATTCAAATCTCATTAAAAGCTCCTCTGCTCATAATGATAATACTTTTAAATGTTGGACATTCCTTATAGAAGGCCCCTCTCATAATATCTCCAATTGATTACACGTTAGTCTTTATTTACATAGAAAAGTATCTAACATTATTACTACATGCAAAATATTGTCTACTTTTTTTCTAGTGCATAGCTTACTAATTTACTAATTTATAATCATAGGAAATATTGTCTACTTTTTTTTTCTAGTACATAGCTTCCAGATCAAATTTTACATTTTTTTGATTTTTTTTACTATTTATTAAGATGGATATAAAATTCAATAGTCTGAATTTAACTAGTTTTTGTAAAATACTTAATAAATAGTAAAAAAATTTAAAAAAATGTAAAATTTGATCTGCAAGCACATTTTATTGTGCAGATCGTGTTGAACGGTTTGGATCGACGATTTGGACTTTGAAAATGTGAAAATAATTGTGGTAACTCAAAATTATAATAATTGTGATAACTCAAAACACATCGGTTTTGAAAAACCTAACCTTTTGCTATGCATGGCACCGTAACGTCTCCTATTTTATATTTTTATATAGCTAGAAAAGAAGAGGAAGTTCTTTCTACATTCCTTTATGTGAACTTTTTATCTCAATTATTTGTGCTGCTAAAGAATAATAGAGGGTAAATAGTATTGTGTGCAAAGCAAAATTAATTAAGATTCCAAAAGCGATGCAACCACAAATAATAGCAGGTCCCACTGTCCCAGCAGCAGTTGACTTTGCACAAAGTTTGCAACTTTTTAACATCCTGACAAATAATTTTGTATCATTCCTAATTGTTTATTTCTGCAAAGGCTGTGCACTTCTGACATCAACGACTATAGCAAAAGAGGCACTTACAAAGTTATTTCTATTATTGTTTTTATCTGCATGAATATATAAAATATTTTTATTGAATTTCTGACGAGGCTAGCTTAGAGTTGAATGTTTGTTTGGTGTTCTTGAGACTTGAGCTGAGTTTAACACGTAAAAATATGTAAAGATTCTCTCGTGCTGTCCTAATTTGTACTGTTTTGATTTTTATAATCCATCTACCAAGAAAGGAACAAAAACCAGTTTTGATTTTCTTGAAGTTGACTTTAAAACATCATTAAATAAATCTGATTTGTGAAGATGAGATCTTGGAATGTCAATTGTCATATTCCCCCTGTTGGATGGCAGCAATGGTTGAAACTTGAAAATTGATTATTAATTTATTGTATTAGGTTTGAAGATTGTTTTGTTGGATTTGAACCTTTTAAATTAATAAAAAAATAATATGGTTAGCCGTGATCAATGGCTAATCGGCCAAGTGTTAGGATGTTACCAAGATTTTTATAAAGATCTTTTGTTGCACTGTTTTTATAAGAGCAAAGTTACGGTGTAAATTCAAACTGTTGAAATTTATCTACTTCATTAGTGATGTATGTATATGAATTTTTATCTTTTTTTATCTTTTGTTGCACTGTTTTTATAAGAGCAAAGTTACGGTGTAAATCTAAACCGATGAAATCTATCTACTTCACTAGTGATGTATGTATATGAATTTTTTTTGAAATTTTGAATTCATTTAGTACAAAGTCAAGCGGTCAAAAATGAATATTTTATAAGTTATTTCATAAGTTATTTTATGTATTCATTTTTTATCTTTTTTTTACTGCTTGACCTTGTACTAAATGAATTTCAAACTTTCAAATTTTTACATGTACATGCATCACTCATGAAGTAGATAGATTTCAACGGTTTGAATTCATTATATGATACCAATTCGATAGACTTTTGAAGTTGTGCTTACCAAATTCTTTTGATGAGTACATCACACCCTAGCTTTGCTCTTTGTAATACTGTGTCTCGAGTTATTCCTAATGGTTTGACGGATACGGAGAGACAAAAAATATTTAATTAAAATTAACAATATGTTTATATATATTTATATTAAAATTTTAATTTTAATAAGTTACTTTCATTAATGTGAAGGTCACTAGTAAGCAGATTTTTAGAATCAATTTTAAATTCCTTTCAGATTTAAAAAAAAATAATGGTCAAATAACTCCATTTTATGTACATAAATTCGTTCAGCTGAATAACTACTCTAATAAACTTATAAACCCAAAAATCATAAATTGAAATTTTTGTGCTAGATTTGTAGTTGATGAATTGTTAGTTTCAGCGGCCCATATACGGCCCACATATATCTCTTATGAGAAAGAAAGTGGTTCTATGGTGGGCCTTTTTTAGGCCCATTTCAAAATCTAATAGCATCAATTTCAGCAAGTAGGATGCATTTTAATATTTGACCTTGTATTAGACACTAATTATAAGTTGAGTTTTGTTTTAAATGATGTTAATTTGCAAGATTTTCTATTTTAAATCTGTTTATGGTGGAATTTTCTTTTACATTTTGTGTTGTTTAGCGATTGGTGAAAATAGTAATATTCAAAACTAATTTAAATATCTTATTTAAAGAAATTTATTGCCCCATCTACACATATTTGGGGCGTCCGTTATATATTATTTTAAAATGTTAATTACTAAAATTGAAAATAAAACATCAAAATAATATTTATATTTAGAAGTAATGTGTATTATTTATTTTGAGATCATATTAGCGGTTTGGATCGACTGTTTTTTATGCCAATAGATGTCCTTAATTATTTATTATTACCGCCATGATCATTATTTGCTTTAATTAGGATTATATAAAGAAAAAAGAGGTAGTGATTGCAATCCCGCCTCAGAAACGTAATTAGTAGAAAAATGAAATGATGAGTAGAGATAGTGATTAAACATCTATTCATATATTCCCTTAATTTGTAAGCAATAATGAAATTTTTTACCTTGTAATGTAAGAATAATCATACGACCTTAAAAATAAATGACATTATTGGCTAGTAAGTTTTGTATCATGATTTCTGTGTTGTGGCTATAATTTGACCTAATTTTTATGCAAAGCGGATTACACGAGTGGCAGCAGGCTTTCTCTGTCAAAGATACTAAACTAGTCATAACTTAATTGTAATTTTCTCTGCAAGCCGGGGCGGATCCAGAATTTTCGTCAAGAGAGGGCAAAAAAATATCGAATCGGGTTTAAATACCTAATCGGATTTAAATCTATTAACCTATTGGGTACTCAATAAAGAACAATGTTTTAACGTATATTTTTCAATACTTTGATTTGTAATTTCTGATACTCTGACTTATAATTCTAATTACCAATCAAAATTCAACAAATTTATTTCAATTTTAAACCTAAATTTAACCTGAATTACAAATCAAACGTTCAGAGGGGGGCAAAAAAAATTCCAAGAGAGACAAAGTCGGTCGGAACCGATAAATCTCCACTAAAAAGCTGCCCCCCCTGGAATACTCTGGTCCCGCCCTGTCTACAAGGACCAAGGAAGCTTTAATTAAATAAATATTTCATACAACCTTTTATATATTAGTCCACAAAAGTATTTTTTTTTTCTCTAAAAGGACGTTTGGAATCAAAATCTTTTCAGTAGGGGTGTCAATGGATATGACCGTACTGATGATGAATGAATGTGGTGTCAAAATTAGTACAGGTGCCAATTGTATGGGATAAAAAAGCAGCTAAGCGACCATAAAAAAAAAAAAAAAAAAAAAAAACAGCTAAGGTGCTGTCTATTTTCATCCAATCCAGTGGAATTTAGGAATTCAGATCCAGTGCAAATGTGCAATACCTGGCTGTGTAAAATGAGATACCAGTCGTCCATCTTAATATGGAATTCGTATCCTCTGCATTAACTCAAAAAGAAATCTTTTGAGTTAATTATCTGGACCGTCTGATTCGCTTTAAGATTTGTGCGAACTAGATCTACATTAATATTAAAAAACCTCTGAATTATAGGCGAGTGAGGCTACGGTGCTATGCATAGCACGGATGGCTAGTGTACTACGGCTCAATATGGTACTTTTTAAAATCCTAACGGTCGATCCGACCGTTCAATGTGATAACCATATGAATATGTACTTGCAAACTAAATTTTATATTTTTTCGAATTTTTTTACTATTTTTTCAGATAGATAGAATTTTGATGGTCCAGAATTTTCAAAAAACACTGATTTTTCTACCTATCTAAAAAAATAGTAAAAAAATTCGAAAAAATATAAAATTTAGTTTGCAAGTACATATTCATATGGATATCACATTGAACGGTCGGATCAACCGTTAGGATTTTAAAAAGTACCATATTGAGCAGTAGTACACTAGCCATTGGTGCTATGCATAGCACCATAGCCTCACTCATTATAAGCTATGGCCAAATTGACTCCGTTTAAAATCAGACGGCCGAGATGCATCAACTTAAAATATACTCTTTTGAGTTAATGCAGACGATGTGGACTCCTTAATATGACACGACCAATCTAAATACAGATTCCTATATTCTAAATATGCTCGAAATTGATTTTGGCTCAACCGTGAGTATTCTACACGGTCAGGTACTTCAGGTGATAATCACTCTGAAATTAGATGACAATTTTGACACAACCCGATAAACTTTTCCAAAAATCCCTTCGGCACTCATTTTTTTAGAGAGGTTTGGATTTATTTGTCACGTTAGTTTCATCTTTTCGATAATTCATGACAAAAATAAATTGGTTGAATTTAATTTTTTTTCTCACGATCTAACATGTTGCTCTTTTTATCTCCTCTAGTCTCTTTCGTCACATTAATGACAAAGTATAATCAAGAGCAGAGTTAGACTTTCACACTATGATGATCAAATATAAATAAATATCAATCTTCATATTACAAATGAAAATCAATTTATATTACTCATAACATTTTACTTCAAAATATATATAAAATCTACTATATTAAAAATTAATAGGAGTTAATTGACCCCATATGTTCTATGTCAATCAGCTCCGGAATATAATCACAGAGTTTATAAAAAAAAACTCTGATTGTATAGGGAAACTTATTTCTCTTCTTTTCTACACTTTGTCTAAAAATATTGCTGGCCTTATCGTATAGAATTTTTTCTTCGTAGAAGTTTTATAATTATTGTTTATTCTTCATGAAATATGTTTTAACAATTTTTCACTATTTGAACGATGTTCATAATTCAACAACTTTTTTTTTTTTTCAAATATTTGAATGAAGGAAAAGTATTTTTTAAATATAAATTATGTTAATAATTATTAATAAAAAATAATATCGATATCATGTTGGGACCGAAGAAAACCATTGTTGGGCACCACAAGACCATCTGTGTTGAATATAAAACTGAAGTACGCAAGCGTACCTTGAACCATGACTATCTTGTGCGAGAGAGAGCGCCACTGATTTGGTTCTTCAGAATCTTTTGAGTTATTGTATCTGGACCGTCTGATTCGCTTTAAGATTCATGCGGATTAGATCTACATTAATATTAAAAGACCCCTGAATTATAGGCTATGGCCGAATTGGCTTCGTTTAAAATCCGACAGTCGAGATGCGTTAACTCATAAGATGTTCTTTTGCGTACCTTAATCTATGACTATCTTGTGCGAGAGAGAGTGCCATCGATTTGGTTCTTACAGAATAGCAAGGCCCTTGAGAGAGTTTTCTTTGTTCTGTCTTCTCCAAAGTCTCTCACACTCTCATCTAATTGGATAATGAGAGATGAATTCAGGATGCCTTATATTCTGGGGGTTCAAATCATATATACAGCCCAAGAAACCTCTTGGCTGTCTAATTTTGATAATTATTCAATTCAGCCCATAATTAAAATGAATATTGAACTTTAAGTTCCACACATTAAAGATCCACATCCTATACGACACATTAATCCTCAATAAATTATAAATCGCAAATGATCATTTTTAATTGAGTATAAAATTGACAGTATACAATACATAATTATTTTACATATTAGTCTAATGTTGAATTAATAATCCAACATATCAAGCTTTAAGGAAAAAAGAATTTTTTTTTTTCCATATTTTCCATAATTTTTTCCTGCATTTTATAGGTATAAGTTCTTGTACCGAGATTTTTATTTTTACCCAAAAAAATATATATTTTAATATAATTATCCAATTTTTTTAAAAATTTAAATTTTTACCCAAACCGTAAGAATTTCTTACGGCTTGAATTCGGAATTCAAACCGTAAGAAATTCTTACGGTTTGAAATTTTTTTTTTTTTTTTTTTTTTTTTTTTAAAAAAAAAAAATCGTTTTTTTTGGCTATAAAAGGGTGGCATCAGAAGCTAGAAAGAGAGAGAAAGAGAGGAAGAGAGAAAAGAGAGAAAAGAGAAAGAGAGGAGGAAGAAAGAAGGGAAGAGGAGGAAGAAGAAGAAGAAGGAGAAGGAAGAGGAGGAAGAAGGAGAAGTCTGCTGAATCAGGTATTTTTCTTTTTGTAACTTTTCACATACGTTCATTACTGTTCACATACGTATTTACTGTTCATTAATGTTCACATACGTATTGACTGTACATTACTGTATTTACTGTACTTTACTGTTCAAATACGTATTTACTGTTCAAATACGTATTTACTGTACATTACTGTTCACATACGTATTTACTGTTCATTACTGTTCACATACGTATTTACTGTTCAGTACTGTTCACATACGTATTTACTGTTCATTACTGTTCATATATGAATGTACTGTTCACTACGTATCTACTGTTCATGTACCATTCATATACGTGTTTGCTGATCATGTACGTATCTACTGTTCAAGTTCATATCTGACTATTTACAACTGTTCACGATTGAAATCAGTAAACTGACAAAATAATTGCCATTTTACAAATGTAGTTTATTGGACATGCCTATTGGAATTTCAATACATTTTGGAGGGAAATTCATTTTTGATGAGAATGGGGCACGTTACTCCAAACCTCCAGTAAATACGTATTGGGTTGATGAAAATTTATCATTCGAGCAGTTGCAATCGCTTATTTATGGAGCGAGCGGCTACAATAGAAATCGCTGGGAATTAGAAATAATGTCCCGAGTAGTCCACGCAGGAAAGTATGTCATAATCGCATTAAGAGATGACGGGGCATTGAGAGGCTTGATCGCGCAGGTTTTGAGGTCTGGCCAATCATTATTGGAAGTTTTTGCATGTAGAATTCGCGGAGAGTCAAGGGCCGGAAGTTCAGGCCAAAATTCGGTTGCAGAAATGGATCAAGCAAATAATGAACCATACACTCCTTTTATCACAATGCCTGTACTAAACCCGGAACCAGAAATATACAGTAATGCACCCCAATCTCCTCCTTTTGTCCCACCACGAGTACAATCTCCACCTTTTATCCCACCTATATCTGTGTATGAAGGTCATTCATCCTTACCTGGGCCTGAACCAAATCCTCACCCCAGACCGCCACCAGTACAGGAAGATCCAAACGAGTCAGAATTTGAATTTATGAACGAGGTACAGGAGGAGAATCTGCAAACTGGGGATGAATGGGGGGAAGGAGACTGGGACATTAATGATGAAGGAGATGAAGACGATGAAGAAGAATACACACATCCCACTGTGAGGCAAAATAGGGAGAATATGCCGTTAAGTGGCCGTTCTGAGACTCACCCGTTTGTAAACTTCAATGACACATCTGCTTTTCGAGAAGCAGATGTTTCTTACTATGGTCGTCGGGTTGAATACAAGAGTGAGCTCGCAAAAGGACAATACTTCGTAAGTAAAAATCAACTGACGAAAAAGATCAGAGAGTACCATGTTGACAAGAACAAGGAGATATACACGAAGAGAAGTGACACATCCCGGCTGGAAATTAGATGCAGCACTCCGGGTTGTCGTTTCAAACTGAAGGCAAGAGCAACAAATGCTGGAGATACATGGATGATAACTGAGCAAGACACGCCACACACATGCACGTCTGAGGACACCAGGACCGACCATGCACAACTCACGGCATCAATCATCGCAGATATCATCGAGAGTAGCATTAAGGAAGACCCCACTATGAGCATCCGGAGTGTGGCACACTGTGTGAGGACTAGGTTTGGCAGTATAACCCCGAAGTACAACAAACTTTGGAGAGGTCGTGAGATTGCAGTAGCCCGTCAATTTGGGAGTTGGGAAGAGTCGTACAATTTTATGAAACTATTGCTTATCGGGATATGTTACACCAATCCCGGCTCGAAATACCAATTTCTGACAAGACGGAGCATCGATAAAAATACAGGATTGGTCAAGCAAGGTGTTGAGGAATTCAGGGCGGTGTCATGGGCTTACGGACCATGCATCACCGCATTTAATTACTTGAGACCAGTGATCAGTATAGATGCAGCCTTCCTTTCTGGGCGGTATGAGGGCAGGCTTTTGATGGCTTGTGGCTATGATGCCGAAAACCAATTGCTGCCGCTAGCATTTGCAATTGTGCATAAAGAGAATGAAGAGAATTGGGGTTTTTTCTTGCAATGGCTTAGGATTAATGTGATTCGTGTTAATAGGTTCGTGTGTGTTATATCAGACCAACACATGGGTATCAAAGCTGCATTGAAACCTGAATACGGATGGGACAGGGATAATTTTGTGCACAGATACTGTATCCAGCATGTTGCTGACAATCTAGTCCAGGCGTGTGGGAGGGACAAATGGTACGGAACTAGGTTCAAACTAGGAGCTAGGAAGAGGAAGCCGAGAAGGCTGAAAGAGATGTTCGAAGATTTTGCCTCGGTATGTCTAATATTGTGTAATTTAAATCATTTTTGTTTCTTTTAGATGCATTATGTCTAACTTTGCTTTGTTCTATTGCAGCAAAATCCGAGGTGTAATGCTTTTCTGAGGAGAGTGGGCAAAGTACGTCCTAATGATGTCATGGAGCCGTCAAATTTTGAAAAAATTTTCCAGACCTGTGATGGAGGTTACCGATTTGGTATCATGACAACAAATGGGTCCGAGTCCCTGAACGCTGTCTTCAAGGATAGCCGGATGTTGCCTGTGGCTGCACTTGTAGAGGAGACATTCTACAAGTGCAATAGGTGGTTTGTTCAGCGGCGACAGGCAGCGACGGAGCAAATAAATGCAGAAAAGCCTTTTTCTGAACGGGTACATGTTAAGCTCGCCAAACGGTGGGAGAAAGCTACAAAAATGGATGTCATCCCATACTCACACGGCGAAGGTAAGTACGAAGTCACGGGGCCAAATGAATATGTTCCAGTAGTCCAAACGCAGGATGGAACTATGTCCATGATTCATAGAAGGTTCCAGTATACCGTGACATTCGGGCCGGATAGAAAAGTGGAATGTGCATGCAGAGGTATTCAATTAACTGGGATTCCGTGCGCTCATGTGTTAGCGGTTTGTCGCCATAGAAGCTGGTCACCCGACCTATTTGTTGCCAACTGGTATAGGGTGGATTACCTTCTGAGTACTTGGAATGAACTGTTTGTTCCTTACGGCAATCCTGAAGATTGGCCTACAACCACTACTCCTAAAATTGAGCCAAACAAAGATTGGATACGGCGTGGTAGGAGAAAACACATCCGTCATGAAATGACCATGGACGAAATGCAAGGTAGGCGAAGGGGGCACCGTCCTCGCCGTTCCACTTCTGACAGGCAAAGTCGAGGTATGTAACATTGAACCCTGAGTATATTTCATTCCAATATTTGAATAGCTTACTAACTAACATATATGGGCTGCAGATGCTCATAACGCAGCAAATGCAGCAGAAAATGAGCGAGTTATGGCCGAGGCAAGTGGATCGCAAGGGCCGCGGCGAAGCACAGCCAGAAGCCGTACAGCAGACCGTGAAAATGCAACTATGATGTTTAGGGAGGCAATGGGTGAAGTACTGGCGGGAAGAGATGCGGTTGGGATGCAAGGTCCTTCAAGTACTACACAACGAAGAAGGAGCATATCTGGCGCAGGAAGGAGGAGCACATCTGGCGCAGGGACATCTGGTACAGCACAACCGAGGGAGGAAGTAATGCAACCCGCTAGAAGGAGCACATCCCAAGTAGGGACATCTGGTACAGATAACCGAGCGCAAGAAGGCCCGTCTGGTACAGCTAACCGGCAAGAAGAAGCAGTGCAACCAGCTAGAAGGAGCACATCATCATGGAGATCATTGGGATTGCATTTTAGGCTGAGTGGTCGCAGGAATTAACTTGTGATCTACTTTAATTTGTTGAGAACTTATGTAATTAGATGAATTGTAGCCTGTGAACATTTATCATTTTGAGGTTTGTATGAACTTATTTAATTAGTTTAGTTTGTGTTTGGAGATTATGTTGTTCAGTTGGTTTGGAATTTAAATTAGTTTGAATTGTTAAGTTAGAGGTTTGTATGAATTTTATTTGTATGAATTGTTAAGTTAAAGTACGTCCGAGCCCTACTTTGCACCTCTGGTTAACATATCAGGGCAACTTCAAAAATCATGAAAATTTGCCGACGTCCAGTCTTGACTTCGTAGAACAAGACTGTGAAGTTTCACACAAAATCTCAAAACAGATCGCGAGATATCATCTCTCAAATATTGCTCGAAATGCTGAAGTTGTGCGTCCGAGCCCTACTTTGCACCTCTGGTTAACATATCGGGGCAACTTCAAAAATCATGAAAATTTGCCGACATGCAGTCTTGACTTCGTAGAACAAGACTGTGAAGTTTCACGCAAAATCTCAGAACAGATCGCGAGATATCTTCTCTCAAATATTGCTCGAAATGCTGAAGTTGTGCGTCCGAGCCCTACTTTGCACCTCTGGTTAACATATCAGGGCAACTTCAAAAATCATGAAAATTTGCCGACATGCAGTCTTGACTTCGTAGAACAGGACTGTGAAGTTTCACGCAAAATCTCAGAACAGATCGCGAGATATCATCTCTCAAATATTGCTCGAAATGCTGAAGGAGGGCTCGGACGCACCTTTAAGCGCTACCAGCAGCTAAAAAAATAAAACAAGGTTAGTTTAAAAAAATAGCTACGAAAAATGTTCATACTTTTAAAAAATGTGTTCTTGTAGGTGCATTACCTGGCGAGCACCTTTTCGGCCAGTGGGGGTATAACCATCATCGTCGAAGATCATTGAGCGAAGAAAATCGCCGTAATCTCCCTCTATATACACCGAAGCCATGCCGACACGCAGGTACCAAGCCTGATATCTCAATAGGGGATCTCCCTGGAACTGCATCGCATCAACCTCCGACATCTGCCATAAGTTGGCACTCATATTCGCTGCCTTGTTGTAGTGCTCCGAGTGATGCTCACTCCAATCTCTATCCCAGTGATTACTGTGCCTTATCCTGTAATTCAGATGTTAGTTGCAATTTAAAGCCAAGAACATAACGCTAAGTACAAAAATGCTAAAAAGAACATAACTTACCCGTGTAGTCTCATGATCACAGATCTCGGGACGTCTGGATCTGCGGGGATGAATGCAGGAAAACCAAACTGACGGAGCACCCGGTCTGGGTAGTGGTGCTCCACTATCCAGAAGCACACTAGCGGACCCCTGTAGAGCCACATCTGATGATCATCCGCTACAATCTGTGGCAGCCTCCCCTCAGTGTATAGCTCATGGTACGGAGTCCAGTTCACCTGCGTCTCACCCAGACTCTGAATTTGAGATCGGACCACCCTGATACCTATTGTCTTTCCGTGAGGGTTGTCCTTGTACAAATGATGTCCGTACCATTTCATGCCAAATGCCGGTCGATTCCCGCTTTCGGGCGCTCCCCATGGATCCTCGTTCGGCTCGGGTACCCCCACCGGCAGCCTTGACCATGACCAATGCTGTAGTAGTAGCACCGGCCCGTAGAGTTGTTTAGTTTTCCGCTACATTTTGAAGAATAGTAGCCGTCAGGGATTAGTTAAATAATTAAAATAAGACAACAAACGCATGACAAGGTAGAAAATTAAAATAAGACAGAAATAATTAAAATAATTACAATAATTTTGATCAGATTCAAAATTAATTTTAGAGAAAAGGGCTACATGGAATTTTGTGTTCTTTATATCAAAATAAAGGTATGAAAGTCTAGTTTCCAGATAATATAATTTCTCTATACAAAAATAAATCAGATTGGTACAGTTTTAGCAATTAATTGACAGAGGTCAGAATTCAGAAAAGCTGAAATTTAAGTGAGCAGTCCAATAATTCTGACCTCTGTCAATTAATCGCTAAAACTGTACTAATCTGATTTATTTTTGTATAGAGAAATTATATTATCTGGAAACTAGACTTTCATATCTTTATTTTGATATAAAGAACACAAAATTCCATGTAGCCCTTTTCCCTAAAATGAATTTTGAATCTGATCAAAATTATAGGACTGCTCACTGGAATTTCAGCTTTTCTGAATTCTGACCTCTGTCAATTAATCGCTAAAACTGTACTAATCTGTAATATTTTTGTATAGAGAAATTATATTATCTGGAAACTAGACTTTCATATCTTTATTTTGATATAAAGAACACAAAATTCCATGTAGCCCTTTTCCCTAAAATGAATTTTGAATCTGATAAAAATTATATGACTGCTCACTGGAATTTCAGCTTTTCTGAATTCTGACCTCTGTCAATTAATTGCTAAAACTGTACCAATCTGTAATATTTTTGTATAGAGAAATTATATTATCTGGAAACTAGACTTTCATACCTTTATTTTGATATAAAGAACACAAAATTCCATGTAGCCCTTTTCTCTAAAATGAATTTTGAATCTGATCAAAATTATTGGATTTCTGACTGAGCACAGCAGAAAAAAAAAATTGATTTTTTTTTTTTTTTTCGCGGGACGTAATCTAGGATGGCGTCCTGAAATGAGGGACGCCATCCGTCGTGGCGGCCTTTTTATTTTTGAAATTCTGGCGAACAGTTTCTTATTTTTAACATTTTATTTATTTATTTTCTTATATACAAAAATCTCGGGAAATAACATACTCACCTTGCAACTTTGACACAAGTTGGAGTAAAGATGTGCTAGGACAGCCCCACCCAAGTTGTACATGCAGCTCGACGGCTGAAGGTCTCGCAGCAGCTGTAGATACATCATCGGGATGGTATCACCAGTTGAATCAGCAAACATGACAGAACCAAATAGGTCCATCACGAATCCCCGTGTGTATCTGTAATATCGAAATTACAGAGCAACTCATTTTTCCGCATGAAACAGAGTACCAAATAAATGTAATATGAATAGTTTGTATGAGTACCTCTCAATCTCGAGCTGAGTGGAATCCATACCCAGACCTCTCGTAAACATAGCTCGCAGCTTCTTCTTGTCTAGACAGTACTTGGAGGCCCCCCCATTGCCACGTATATCTGGCTCCGCTCCTAACAACTCCGCGAGCATGTAATTAATTGTGATGTCATCTGAATCTGTGGGGTCAGATATGCCACCAACAGGCACGCCCTGGATAGGCAGACCCCATAGAGCACTGACGTCCTGGAGAGTCACTGTCATCTCTCCAAAAGGTAAGTGGAACGTGTGCGTCTCAGAGCGCCATCGCTCCACTAGTCCTGAAATGAGGGACGCGTTAATGGCCTTACTCGCCGACTCTAGAATTTCGACCAAATGTTGCACCCCCAAATTTTGCAAATATGGCTCCATCTGCGAGTAGTACTGGAAGTCATAATGCCGGCCCCTGGCAGTTATAATTGCCTCACTCTGCGTTGGAAAAAGTAAACAACATGAAAATCTAAAAATACGAAAACTCAACACAATTTAAACTTAAAGAAAAAGAATTCAAGTACCTCTCTAGATGCTTCTGAGACTCGGTGCTCATCGTGAGGCATCCATAATAAAGGACTGAAATGGTCCTTGCTGTCTGCGGGAATGGGCTCATCAACCGGGTCGGCTGCGGGTGGTCTCCTATGCCGTCCCCTAGTCATCCTACGTTAATAGTTAATAGTATAATTATTAGAATGATTTTTCTAAGAATAATTTATGCATATCAGCATCTATACTTTCTATAATCATTTCTCGAGTATATTTTTTTTTGCGTGATTCGTACTGTTTATGTCATACTATAATTTTATTATCAAAGAGCTAAATTTATTTTTTCAAAATATTAATCTAAAAAATTGGACAGTAAAAAAAATTTAGTTCAACACATTTAAGTTATGCAAAGTGCGGATCAGTTTGTACTATGAATTAATATATCTATTTTCAATGTCTTAACAGTAGATCTCAACCATTCAATATGTAAATGTATTTGTAGATCAAATTTTACAATATGTAAAAGATACGAAGAATATTGTTTCTTAGTATTTTTTTATTTAGTTTAGCATGAACTTAAATGAATAATTAATTCGTGTGAAGTTAGTTTCAATTGATAAAGATAATATATTTTTTTCTTTTGGAGTAAATATACGTTATTCGAAATTTCAGATAGAGCGACGTAAATTCATAGAGTTTTGAAAATAAAATATACACTTAGATTTTATTAAAAATATTTGTATAACACCTCCCATAGTATTAGACTTGGAAATTCATTTAGTATATTTTTCGAGTTGTTTATTTATTGGCTGCCACAAAAATAATTTCAAATTATCCTCATACGTATCAGCTGTTATTTTAATTTATCCTTCTTATTATTTCATTTTGAATAAATTTTATTAGTTGCATGTCTATAAGAGTATGTTTATCATTTTGCTTTAAATTTCTTATTTGAGTAGGTAACGCATTTAATTGCTTGCACTTGAAAAATGTGTAGGCGGTTCAGTAATATAACTAGCTAGTTAGTAAGAGAAAAACATCCTCAAGTGCTTGTTTTTCAACAATAATAATCATGTTGGTTTCGTAAAAAACAAAATTTTAATTATGGTTTATAAAAAAAATCTGAATTCAGATCAATATATTTAAATCCAGACCGTTTGAATGTATATCATTTAGGTACCTAACAGTTTGAGTTTGAATTTGATCTATTTATCATATATCAACATAAATTTTAAAGACATGTATATTACATATTTAAGTTGGATTTCCCTAAACCCTAAACCGAGGGACCAAACTGACATGAATTATATTGTAAGGTTTCAGGTAGAGTAGAGGGGTACAGTTTAATTGTAATTAATTTAGTAAATTAATCGCTACTCGAACTTAAATATGTGTGTAAAATTAAATTCAAGATAATAATTATCATTAACAACACAGCGGAAACAATTAGCATATTTTGATTTCACATGTGTTTGCTAAATATAGTTTCAATTTAGAATTGCCTAGACAGTTAACATGTGTTTATCTTCAAAAATGGAGGGAATTACTTGCTAAATTTCAATTTTTCAACTTAAATATGTAAAATCACATACCATGAATGGAAATATTCCATAAACTCTAAACCCTAACTTAAAATAAAGAATTTATAATCAAATTTTAATCAAAATAAAAAAATTACCCGAAATTTCAAATCGAAGAGGCGACGAGGCAGCAAGGACCACGAGCGAGAAGGGAGGCGAGGCGGTGAAGGCTGCCGGTGAAGGAGAAAGGCGTGGCAGCGGAGGGGAGAGGGAGTGGCGGCGGGGAGAGGGGATGGCGGCGGGACAGGGGGTGGCGGCGGGACAGGGGGTGGCGGCGCCGGTCTTCGGGCGGGGGGGGCGGAGGGGGCGGAGGGGCGGAGGCGCGGAGGCGGGGGGGGGAGGGTTTTCTTTTTTTTCTGGTCTGGCGGAGAGACAGAGAGGGAGAGATGTCGCGCGGGTTTAAACCCGTTTTCAAACCGTAAGAATTTCTTACGGTTTGAATTCGGAATTCAAGCCGTAAGAAATTCTTACGGTTTGAAAACGGAATTCAAACCGTAAGAAATTCTTACGGTTTGAATAAAGAATTCAAACCGTAAGAAATTCTTACGGTTTGGGTAAAAATTTAAATTTTTAAAAAAGTTGGATAATTAAATTAAAATATATATTTTTTTGGGTAAAAATAAAAATCTCGGGTTCTTGTAACTTAACTTATTGATTTCGTTATTTGTGAATTATCAAGCCCATAATATCATGATAACAAAACACTTTCAAATAAGACGAGAAATGTTGATAATGACACTTTTAATGGACCCCTCACAGGGGGGGTCCGACTTTGCTGCTTTTCTGATAGAAAAGCAGCAGCCAGCTTTTTCAGATCCAACCATTCAAATTCGTTGAGATTTGTGCATAAAAAAGTTTCTGTATCGAGATGCGTGAAATAGAAAATTTTAAATGGTGGGATGCAAAAAAGCAGAACCCTGTTTTTCTGTCGGAAGGAAGGGGTTGAGTGGATAATTGGTTCTTCAGAATTTCGATTAATATTATTTGTAGATGTTGTATGGTAGTTGTAAAATCTGACCGTTCGTTCAATGTATGGCCCGCTGATCCAGATTTCATTTGATTAAATCAGAGAAAGTGCCTTCATGGCGCACTTACCCTTTTTTTCCACAACCAACTATTCAATCAAATCATTAGCTGTATTAAATCGTCAATTAATTCTCGCCTATTTTGCTGATCTTTACTTGTATTCAATCAAATCATTACTTGTATTCAATGTCAGGGAGGCACCACACCATATTTAACTCAGCACTCGCCTCAGAAAATCTTGACAACCTCAAAGCATGCCAAATGTTGCACAGTATTTCAGTGTCCTTCTATCGGAAGAGGAAAAGATAACAGGCAGTCAGGCATCCAATGATTCAAGGCAATTTGACACAAGAAAAGTTAAGAAAAAAATCATATGAGAGCAGAACAACCTGCTAATTGGTTTGGAAGATAAGATAGAAACTAAAAAAGTTTGGAAACATTTAAGTCCGTATAAATACAATTTCATAGATTTGGGTGCATGTGATTTTTTTTATCTAATAAATAATTTTCTTCTTGATGTATTCAGAGATTTTTTTTTGTCTTACTCATCTTGAATTCATATTTAAAGTTTATTTTCATCCAAAGTTTAAAATGATGGAAAAAATAATTAGTAAGGTTTGTGATTGATTTTAAAGTAGTTTAACTTACGTGTCTTTAATTTATATTTTACTTTAATTAATCTATTATTTTAACTAGTCTTTTTCAATTTCTTTTATTAGCTTAATTGTAAATTATTTTTGTCACCATCACTTAAAATTTTACTTTTTACAATTTATATTTTACAGTACAACTGAATATTTATTCTAACATATTTTCATAATTATTTCAGTAAAACATGTTTTGAGGGAAAAGTGAAGAAAGAGGAATTTTTTTTATAAACCATAATTAAAAAAAATATTTTCACGAAACCAACATGATTACTTTTTTTTTTACAAAAATCATAAGAACCGAAATGTCATTTTGGTCCAAATTTTTTTTTTATTCCGGACCGAAATGACATTTCGGTTCGGTTCTCTTTTTGAATTTTCTGCGGCGGCTCATATGAAAACTTGTGAAACCAGTACCACAGAAAATCCAAAAAGAGGACCGGACCAAAATGCCATTTTTGTCCGGAGTAAAAAAAATATTTCGGTTCTTATGATTTTTGTAAAAAAAAAAATAATCATGTTGGTTTTGTAAAAAACAAAATTTTAATTATGGTTTATAAAAAAAATTCAAGAAAGAGGCTGAGGAAAGGAAAGAGAGAAAAAAGGAAATGTAGTCTTGCTTGAGCATAAGTTTAGCTGTACAGTGTTTGGATCTTAGGGAAAACTACAGCTCTGCTAGGGGACCAAGGTACAGCGCAAGAGAAGCTGTCCGTACAGCTCTCGTTGCCCCACAACCTCAGACAACTCCGTTTCCATCTTGGAATTTCTGTGGCGATTTCAGAACGTTTGAACGTGCGGCGAGTTCTCCTGTCGTTAGCCCTTGTGGGGTCCCCCTTGTCAGAGAGACACGGCGGCCTACAATCTGAGTCAAACCCCGTTGGGTCACTTTCTGCCCTTAAACTCATCATCTCCCGCTATTTTACCCTTTTACGGTCGTACCAATCACAAAAGAGATTCTTTCGAGGGTAAACATATTGAGATCAGTTTTTGCTTCACGCAGCTCATGGACAATAGAGCGAGAACAGCGCTGTATATGATTCATGCGCTGCATAAAGTAAAATATACTCTGTCAATATCCGAACCCTTCTTCTACGGCCTTTTCATAAATATTTTAACATTAATTTATTGATCAAACACCAATGTCGCATGTAATTACAAAACATTCAGGGGAGTTCATTTCAAATTAATCAAAGTGTGCCTTTTTTATCAGTAAGAGCTCTTGGAATATTTTTTGTTTGTTTTAATTTTAAAGTAGTTTTCTAGGTATTTTCATGCACAGCTTCTTATTTATGTGGTTAGCAAAGAAAAATCGCATTCTTACAACTGATAATCTGTTAAAGAAAGGGTGGCAGGGGTGTCCAAAGTGCCAATTTTGTGATCAGCCCGAATCTATCAATCACTTGTTTGTTACTTGTCGTTTTACTACACAAATTTGGTTTTACATGGGATCCTGTCAGAATGCTAGTATTAATTGGTCTAAATTTTCAGATATTCTTCATTTTGCCAAACAACTACCTACTAATTACAGGGCTGCCATGTTATTGGTTTTCAGCGCAGTGTGCTGGACAATTTGGAAGCACAGGAATGACCTCTGTTTTGAGAAAGGTAAGCCAAAAACTACACGCCAAATCACTTTATTGATTATTTCTCTTGTTCATTATTGGTCAGGACACGTCAAGCCACAGGTGCAGGAATGCACAGCTCTCTATCTCCCAGTGGACACGGAGGTGCTGCCACTTGATAGTTGGCATTCGGATGATTACCAGCAGCAGGAAGAGGATACGCAGGCAGCTAGTTTCGAGCAGCAGATGGTGATTTATGAAGAAAATGGCCTCTGAAGAGCAGACCTTGGCTTCTATGCCAATTTTTGTGTTTTTTTCTCTACTCTCAGCCCCTTGGTGTGGCTTAGTGATAATGCTACCTTGCATAGTTTTTGTGTTTTTGCTTGCGTATTATATACTGTGATGCATAAGTGGACTGATCTAGTTAGGGTTATACTTTGTGGTTTTTCGTAAAATCTGAACTCGTATGGCTGTAAGTTAACTTTTTCTTGAATGAAATGGGCTTCGGCCTCTTTAATAAAAAAATGCACAGCTTCTTAAAAATGCCAGAGAACTATTTTTTTTATTTAGTTACAAAGATATAATAATTAAAGGTTATAAATTTATCACTGCCTGATGATGCTTGGCAGTTGGCAGTGATAGTGCTACAAACATTGGAGGTAATTATTTGCAAAATAGTACAACAGTAGTGGACCTAGATAATTATTTTAACAGGTTTTATCTTTTCCCAACAAGCATTGATCCCTCCTTGAACCCCGTTCCGTGGAATGCCACATGCAATTAAAGTTTTTTGGGACCGTCTTTTCTACAATAAAAAATAATTCGAGGGTCATATCTATAAAGTTGACCCTAGAAGAACGTCAACCTTCGCTTCTTTCTCTGGCTACTCCACTTCACTTCCACTTCTCAACCTCTCTCCCTCTTTGTTCCTTTGTGCTCGCCATTAGAGAGAGAAAGAGACCACTCCTCCACACCTACACTATATCTGAAAAGGTTTCAAAAGCAACCAATCAGCAATTTCTGTTTTGTAGCAAAAAGTTGCGACCTTTTTCATCTCTTCACCAACTATCTCACTTCACTCCACTAAACACCAACAAAAAGAAAAAGGACCTTTTGTACCACCTTCTTTCATCCCCATTTCAACATTCTCCCCCTTTCAATCATTCTAATCAATTTCTTTTACCTAGCCTTTTGGTTAAAATCGGGAATCTAGGTTCTTTTTGGAGCTTTGAATGCTGTCTTGTGTCGTCTTTTTTGGTTCCAGTGTTGCAATTCAATCTAGGTACCATTGAATTTTTGTGTTCTAAACTTTGCATGCCATGCTGTCTGAATATAATTACCCTCAATTCTCAGGCTTAATTACATCCCAATGTCAAACTCTGCATGATTTACCTTTGGCTCCTCTTGTAATGTTGTGTCTCTGATTTTCTATTAGCATTTAGACTGTGCCTTACTTACACTAGTTTCCTTCTCTCTCGGTTAAAAGGAAATGCAGCTCACTGCTCTCATCTTTTTGATTTGGGTTCGATTGGTTGCTTCAAACACCGACTTGAATGCACTTCTTGAGTTCAAACAGGAATTGGGTAAAGACCCATCTGACCAAATTCTTAGTTCATGGAACCCAAGCAAACCACTGGATTCCTCCAATTGCCCGACTAACTGGCATGGAGTTCAGTGCAGTGCTGGCCGAGTAATTTCTCTCTATTTGGATGGAATTGGTCTAATTGGAAATGTATCTCTAACCCCTCTTTCTAAAATCACTATGCTTCAAAACCTCTCTCTGTCAAACAACCACTTGTTCAGCCTAATTCCTAGTGAGTTAACCAAATTAACAAACTTGGTCTACTTAAACCTCTCATTGAATAATTTCACTGGAGTTTTCCCATCAGGCCTCCAAAACTTACACAAATTGCAGTATCTCGACCTGCATAGCAACTCCCTTTCAGGCAAATTAGATGACATTTTTGCTCAATTGCATAGTCCAACATACATCGACCTGAGTAACAACCTCTTCTCTGGTTCTTTAAAACCAATCTCTGACAGTTCAACAATCATTAACTCGGTAGTGCATCTAAATGTGAGTTTTAACCGATTATCTGGTGCAATTTTCGGGGAAGAGCCGGTACCCCTTTTTGATGCCTTAGAGGTCTTTGATGCAAGTTTTAATCAGTTCAGTGGGAATGTGCCTTCTTTCAATTTTATTGTGTCTTTGAAGATTCTGAGGCTGAGGTGTAACCAGCTTAATGGGTCCATACCCGAAGCTCTTTTTAGAGAAACATCTCTGGTACTGACCGAGCTTGACCTTAGCTGTAATCAACTAAAAGGTAATTGATGTTGAAATTTCATAATTCGTATACATTTATATCATCTTGATATTTCTGTCTACAGCACCTTTCCATTTTGAGCAAAGCAATTCCATGTGCCCTATAATAAATATCTCATCTCTACACTTTCATGCACAGGAGCAAACCTGTAAAAACAGAAAGATAATATAAATTGTTACAGGTCACATCAATGTTTTATTGGGTGATATGAGGTATTCTCATTTTGTAGAGGCATGCATGAGATTCTCTGGTATCTGTAAATTGTGTCATGGCAACAATATAATGTCAAATTTCTTGTTCATTTAATGAAGGTCCTCTGAGGCGTATAACTTCTACAACTCTAGAGTACTTAAATCTCTCATCCAATCAGCTCTCAGGCTCCTTACCAATAACCATGGGGAGTAGTTCAATCATAGATTTGAGTAACAATGCACTTACAGGCAACTTATCTACTATTCGAACTTGGGGCAACTACGTAGAATTCATTGACTTGAGCGCAAATCAACTCAAGGGCACTCTACCAAATGAGACAACTCAATTTTTGAGACTTGCCGCTTTTAGAGTGTCGAACAATTCTTTAGAGGGAGAGCTTCCACTTGTAATTGGTACATATCCTGAGTTAACAACCATAGATTTGAGTTTAAACTGGCTATATGGTGAGTTACCGGCGAGTCTGTTTACTGCAGAGAGACTTACAAGTCTCAATCTCTCAGGAAATTGCTTTACCGGGTCCATACCTGTTTCTGGATCACAAGATACGAATCTCACCATCCTTGATCTTTCAAGGAACAACTTCTCAGGGGAAATACCGAAAGAAATTGGCACGCTTCAAAATTTGCAGTACCTCGACCTGTCGAACAATGCTTTCGTGGGGACCATACCCAGTAATTTACCTGATACACTTACCGGGTTCAATGTTTCTTATAATAGGTTATCAGGGACAGTCCCGTCAAACTTGTGGAAATTTCCAGAGTCATCGTTTCATCCAGGAAATGATGCGCTAGTAATCCCCAATTTGTCCCCATCAAGTATCTCCAATTTACCTGATAACAGGAAATCACATAATCATCAGATGAAGCGTACCATTTTGTATACACTCATTGCATGTGCTGCTGCTGTTCTTGTGGGCATTCCAATTATTGTAATAATCCATCAAATCACATCCAAACGAAATAGGGAAGGAGAAGCACATGCTGGTAAAACCAAGTCATTTCGGGATGAGAAATGCTATGGGACACCACAAATCCCCCCTACCGTAACTCCAAGACAAGAACAGTCACCTCAAGCCCCCATACCGGAAATCCATGGGTCGCCAGTGGGAATTTCACAACCGGAACCATCTTCATCTTCTTTGGCACTTCGGGTTTACTCGCCAGACAAATTGGCGGGAGATTTGCACATTTTTGACAGCTCACTCGTTTTCTCATTAGAGGAGTTGTCACGGGCCCCAGCCGAGATTCTTGGCAGGAGCTGTCATGGCACGACTTACAAAGCTAGGCTTGATAATGGAAATGCTTTGGTGGTGAAGTGGATGAAGGAAGGCATTGTAAAAAGCCGAAAGGAATTTGCCAGAGAAGTGAAAAAGCTCGGTGGAATTAAGCACCAGAACTTGGTGTCTTTAAGGGGGTATTATTGGGGACCCAAAGAGCACGAGAGGATTATTATCTCAGATTATGTGGATGCATTTTCCTTGACAGCTTATCTTTCTGGTATGATTTCTATTTTCTTCAATTTTTCATGATTTTATGCAACTTTAAGTAGTTTTTACTATATGATTGCGTTAGTAAAAAGTAGCAGTATCATTATTTGACTAATTACTGTATAAATATACTTCATTTTTAAAAGATGTCACTTTAAACAGTGAAAAGTCTTCATTTAAACATGTATATCCAAATTTATCCCTTCATAGTTTAGATGTGTGTCTTCATGAGTGCGTATGTGTGTATTTTTCTGTTAGGTCATTTCCTGTCCATGTTTTTCTATAAAGACTCACAGTGAAATATTACTTTTGGATTATCTACAGAGCTTGAAGAGAGAAATTTGAGACCTCTGTCGCTCCAGCAACGCCTCGCAATTTCACTAGACATCTCCCGTTGTCTTGACCACTTACACAACTCCCGCTCCATCCCACATGGCAACCTCAAATCCTCTAACATTCTCATACAAACCCAACCTGATAATACAACACGCGCTTTGTTAACTGACTACAGTTTGCACAGGCTAATGACACCAGCCGGCATGGCTGACCAGGTGTTAAATGCTGGGGCCCTTGGTTACTCGCCACCTGAATTCAATAGCACCTCGAAACCGTGCCCTTCTCTGAAAAGTGATGTGTATGCATTTGGAGTGCTTCTCCTTGAACTTGTGACTGGCAGGGTTGCCGGTGAAATCATCTCTGCAACCCCTGGCGTATTTGATCTGATTGACTGGGTGAGACTAATGGTTAATGAGAACTGTGCATCAGAATGCTTCGATAAATGTGTTTCTGAGATGAGTGGTGGATCTGAGACTACTCATAAGGTGCTTGATGATATGCTCGGGGTGGCGCTAAGATGTGTCAGGTCAGCGGCTGAGAGGCCAGAAATCAGAACTGTTTTTGAAGACCTCTCGGCAGTGACTATCTAATTCTCGGAATGGTACAAAAATCAAAGTGTACATCTCGTGCTCCGGTAGTAGGATTCATTTTACAACAGTTGGTAGGATTAAAATTTTTAAAGAGAGCTTTTATTTTTCTTTTGCATGTGTAATTAGGATAGCAGATTGCTTTTCTTGATTTAGGTTGGCTTGATTCGTTGCTTCATTTGTTGTAATTTTTGTAACTGGTGCTTGTGCCTAACATTAATCTGTTGAGCTTGTGATTTGTGATAGTTCAAATTAAAGAACCAGGATTGTGTCGTTTTACCCTCATTTTTGGTAACACAATAGCTGTGTCCAATTTGGTTTCTTTTCCTTCAGACTGTAAAAATGGAGTAGAACTAAAGAGTTCTTAAGTTCACCAAGTCTCTTTGTGAGCTTAACTCAAAAACCTATTGAATTGATTTCAAATGACGCATCCCAACCGTTGAAACTGATCTAATTCATGAGTGAGTGATGTGTTTACCTGTCAAATTTTACTCATAAAAATGAATTGTTTTCGAGAAAGCAATTCTTTTGCTTTAATGGGCTTTTGGGCCCACTTACGTGGCTATCTTATTGATGGGCCCGCATGCACCTTGTGCCTTGCTTAATAGTTTAGGCTTTTATATTCCGTTTTCGCTCAGGCAAAAACCGTACTCGGATCCCCCTAAAGTATCTCAATTTCTAGTATCCGGACCGTCTGTTCTGTTCTAACACGAATATTAAAGTGAACACATGCATTGCACCTCGAGCCGGATTGGCCCGGATTCTGATCAGACGGTCTCCATCCAATCTAAAAATTTGAGTTACTTTAGGGGATCCGGACCCGGTATAAACCCCCATTCTCATCTCTTTTCTTTCCAGCCTAAACTTAATACGGTAACAAAACTAACCGCCTGTTCCTCGATGCTTCACCTGAGAAGGCTCTTCGCCACCTCCTTTGCTCGGTCGCATCTTCACCGTGCGTTCCCAGGGCCTATTTATTCACCAATCTCGACGCGAACCTCCTTCGTCCCGAACCGCCTCGAATTGTCGAGAAGCGGCGTGCGAGTGACCCCTCTTATGGCTTCCACCTCATCCTCTACTCCTGATGACGAGGCCAGGCGTGTGCCGCACGTGCCTCTTCCTCCATCCACAGCTGATAAGGCATGTTCCTTCTATTGATCTCATTCTACCTTTTGTCTGTGGCGGGGGCTTTAAATTCTTGTAGGAATTTGGCAAATAGATATATATATATATATATTGTTTGGTGCTACATTAGTAGTTGTATGATCCAAAATTATAATGGTGTGGCTGCCATTAGTGCAGCAAGGAGTAGGAGGAAAATAAGCATTTCTGACTGAGTTTATTTCATTTCATCTTTTCCATTGTGAACCTGAAATATCCCATCTTAACAATTAAATCCATCTTAACATGATTGCACTGTTGCACAAGCTGATGACATTTGCCAAATATCGTAGTTGGTTCAGTTTGGAGCATAGAAATAGAATTATATGAAGAGATAATGTTTATTATTTCATACAATTGCATCATAATTTAGATTGAATAAATATATGGAATCTGATGCTAGTTAACTACATAAGTGCACATTTGGGCAACTATAAATTTTTTAAGATGTAGAAGTTATCATTTGCTTTACCTTGAAGGCAAGTTTTCAGCACCTTGTCTTCTTTGTGTAATATTAAAGGAAATTATTTTTGTTCCCTCACTTTTATCAAGGGAACGATTGCTATAATTTTTCCATTACCTGTAATCACTCTAGTTATCAGAGTCATCAGTCATTTTCAAAATCTTTGTACTTATGCATGATTTTCTATATAGTTTAGAGTAAAATGCTGCGGGTACTGTAAAATTGACTCCCCATACGCAGTATGAAAATTTTATATGATTGACCCCATTCACGTTTGACACCCATAGCTTGAAAGTATGGCTCCGCCCCTGATGCTACATGCATGACCTGTCTAAACTTTGGTTTTACATTTGCAATCATCAACTGTAGTGTACTAATTTGTTTTTCTTTTGTTGCTTTTTAGAGTGAACTGTACCAGGGACTTGAAACAGTGCTTGGTTCAAAATTCAGCTCAGAACCTTCAACTCCACCTCCTCACCCTCTAATCATTGTTATTAGTGGTCCAAGTGGCGTTGGCAAAGATGCTGTTATCAAGGTCTCCTCTGTGTTTGCCTGTGTTTGTTTTAACATTTCTTTTGGTACCAGTGAACTACCCGGTACAGTAATGATTGTTGCTAAACCATTGCTTTATGGATTATCTTTCTCAGAGGCTGCAAGAAGTCAGAGAAGGACTACATTTTGTTGTGACTGCCACTAGCAGAGCGAAAAGGCCGGGTGAAGTTGAAGGAAAAGACTATTATTTTGTAACAAAAGAAGAGTTTCTTTCCATGATCGAAAGAAATGAGTTACTTGAGTATGCTCTTGTTTATGGAGAATACAAGGGTATCCCTAAACAGCAGGTATATTCTTTTTCTCTCTCCTTTTTTTGGGAGAAGAATGTCTTCTATGACCTCGTAATGTGAGAAATGTTAATGTCATCTCCGGTACCTTGTCTCTCCTCTACTTTTTTCTTTTCTTATTTTTTTGTTTTGCTAAATGTACTTATCTTCTCACTCATTAATGGTGAGGTAAGTGTGAAGGATGGTTATTTTGGACATTTTTGAAGAAGTGTAAATAGATAGACCAAGAGATGCTTTTGCATTCGTTGGAGGTATTATCCGTGATATTATATCACTTTACAGGGTACAGGATGTAAAATTAGGTTTCTAACTTACAGTTAGAAGTACTAAAATAAAAACACTATTTTTTTTCTTTTTTAATTTCTTTTCCTTATCTATAGATACGTGAATACATGGCAAAGGGTTATGACATAGTCCTGAGAGTAGACATTCAAGGGGCTGAAACACTGAGATCCATTTTCGGCAAATCAGCCGTGTTCATGTTCGTGGTTGCAGAATCTGAGGCTGCACTTGTAAAGAGGCTAATAGACCGAAAAACTGAGACTTCTGACATGCTTCTTGTCAGAGTCGCAACAGCCAGAGAGGAGATGAAGCATTTACGAAATTTTGATTATGTTGTGGTAAATGAACAAGGAAAACTCGACAATGCGGTAAAATTGGTCGAGTCAATTATTGATGCTGAGAAGGCTAAAGTAGATCAACGGAAGACGCATATCTAGTTTGATTTAATTTGTTTTAGTGGTTTTTCTTTTCTTTTCTTTCTATGCCAAACTGCAACAGTCTCTAACAGACGTGCTAAATTCAGAGACTATTGCTATAATTTCTTATTTCCATTTGCTCTTCGTTTTTTCATTCATTATTTCTTTTATGGGTCACCACTCACCAGTGTCAGAGTCAAAGAAATCAATGAGATAACACTGTACTGCCTTTTTTTTATTCATCAATACATGAATACACAAAGTTATGATTAATAGATTAATACATTAATGACTGGTATGATTGCTGTTTCCCTTTGCTGATCAATTTCTGAAAACTCGGCTATGTGCTTTCGATAAATGCGAAATTATCGTAATAGCATATAGATCTTTTACTTAAATCGTGGTCCATGGGCCTTTCTGGGCCGGAAATTGTAACTGGCTAACTGCTGCCTTCGCCTTCGAGTGATTGATTGTACTTGTACCTGCGCCACAGCATATTGGTTTGGAGTTTGGACCGGGTATAAAATTTAACAGAGTAGTTTTGCCTGGTGTTTTGCAAACGGGCACGGGCGGGCGGGCACGGGCAAAACCCGGGACGGGTCACGGGCAACGTAGGTCACGGGCGACACGGGACGGGTTAGCACGGGTATTTTTTTGAAAAACCCTACTCGGCCCCTCTCAAACCCCCCGGGCAACACGGGTAGGCGGGTTTAGGTCCGAGTAGCACGGGTCTGGTCCGGGCGGGTATTTTTTTTTTTTCTGTTTCTGTTTCTGTTTTTTTTTCTGTTTTTGTTTTTTTTTGGGGGAAAAAATTTGAATTTCAAAAAAAAAAAGTACGCAGGTAGGCGGGCACGGGTCTACGGGTTTGCGGGTACGGGTAATACGGGTCCACGGGTCGGTACGGGCGGGTACGGGTTTGAAACGGTACGGGTATCACGGGTAAATTTTAAAAAAAACCGTACCCGGCCCTTCTCAACCCGTACCCGTTTAACCCGTGAACCCGTGCAAAACCCGTGCACGGGCAGGGCGGGCACGGGTCCCGGGCGGGCCGGGTCGGGTCTGACCCGTGGGGTATTTTCAAAACACTAAGTTTTGCTTTTGCCTTCATACAGCGCACGGACTACAAATCAATAAAATAAACAAATTGCAAAATCTCTTTCTGATTTCTTTGCTGGATTTCCGACATTTTTAAAAATACCCAAGTTAATTAAAGATTAATAAAAATACCCAGACCCATCAAGAATTTTTAATAATGCCCAAACCGGCCATTTAATGGCCGGTCCCTATTTAAAAGGTAAACCGGCCATTAAATGGCCAGTCTCCTGATTTAATTTTTTTTAGAGACAAATAGCTAAAATGCTGAAATATAACACTAAAAAATCGAATTTTTTTCTTAAATATTTGTCAAATTAATTTTTTGATAGCATATTTACCGTTTTTTTTATTAAATATATCACACAGACTGTTTCTTGTTTGAACATACAAAATGAAAGATACTCAATATTATGATGCTAGTTATTGTCAAATTAAATTCACTAGCCGCATGCGAACACTAAACATCAGATCAGTAATTTTGATACAAGTTCTGAGTTTTACCATGCTGCATACGACACTGTCACTAGCCACAAACGGGTCGTTGTGCGACGCACCGATGATAAAAAACTTTAACTCAATTTTTGAGGCACTAAACGATGTTTTTTTGCAATTCTGACTCCGTCGGACCCTTAAGGATGACCCCGAGGGCGCCATTGCCCCCGTCTCGTCCCAAGCTTTCCGAATTTGGGTCGTACGCGCAAATCCGAGTTTCCTAGCCAAAGTTATGGCCGTTTAAAGTTTTTTAAAAAAAAACAATGTTTTCGTGCAAAAACACCGATGATGCACCAATGTTTTATGCTAAGGCTAACGAAACATTAGGATCATCGATGTTTAAGTCCCAATGTTTCGTTAGCCTTAGCATCGATGTTTTTGCAATGAAACATCGATGTTTCGTTAGCGATAGCATTGACAATTAAGCATGATAGCGCTGAAAAAATATCGGTGCGTCGTCGATGTTTTTGTAATGAAACATCGATGCACTTCTGCCATTGACAAGCCGTGCATAAAGCATTGGTGCCTCATCGGTGTTTTTGCACGAAAGCATCGTTGTTTTTAAAAAAAAAATTAAACGGCCATAACTTTGGCTAGGAAACTCGAATTTGCGCGTACGACCCAAATTCGGAAAGCTTGGGACGAGATGGGGGCAATGGTGCCCTCGGGGTCATCTCTAAGGGGCCGACAGAGTCAGAATTGCAAAAAAATGTCGTTTAGTGCCTCAAAAATTGAGTTAAAGTTTTTTATCATCGGTGCGTCGCACAACGACCCGTTTGCGGCTAGTGACAGTGTCGTATGCAGCATGGTAAAACTCAGAACTTGTATCAAAATTACTGATATGATGTTTAGTGTTCGCATGCGGCTAGTGAATTTAATTTGACAATAACCAGCATCCTAATATTGAGTATCTTTCATTTTGTATGTTCAAACAAGAAACAGTCTGTGCGATATATAATAAAAAACCGGTAAATATGCTATCAAAAAATTAATTTGACAAATATTTAAGAAAAAAATTCGATTTTTTAGTGTTATGATCACTCAAAAGAGAGCGATGTTATCTTTTAAAATTTATAAACTCGGAAATGCTATCGGTTCGGATCGCAAGCGCACAATCCTATCGAGTAGTATAATCGAGGTCGATCCACAGGGAATATTGGTCTACAGTCTTGAGAGATCAAATCACAATCTTTCGAAAGGTTAGACAAAATATGAAAATTGAGAGTTGGAATTGTGATTAATGTAAATTTGGCAACAATTAAAAGTAATTAAAATAAAGATAGAGATGAGAATTTCTAGGGTTTCGGCACACCATTGCTACTCAATCCTCTTTGATATTCTACTTCTGTCGGGTCTGATTTCCTGTTGTTGTTTATGGAAGACACTACATAGGACACTGCGAGTCACGCAAATGACGGGACTTCCATCGAGATACTACATAGGACACTGCGAGTTATCTTACGCAAATGACAGAATTTGGTTTGCGTTTTGTGGTTCTAATTTATGGTTTCCCCGCTAAGGTTTTCTTCACATAAATCTAATGGCTTCCAACAAGGCTAACTTGTCCATCATAGTTTTTGTTATTAAAGTACTGTCACTACCCTAACATATTAAACTAGATCATCGAAATCAAGTGAAGGGAGAATAAATTGCAAAAACATTTCAATCAACAACAAGAAATCATAATCAACAGAAAATATATATATCAAAGCATCATGAGTAACAAGGTTTACTGCCTAGCCCCTAAGAAAAGAACTTAGCCGCGGAACGGCATCATTACAACACTCCTCTCTTTCTCACTTCAATCAAATCTAACCCTAATTACCAAAATTACAAAGATAACTTCTTCTTCTGTCTAGGGGGCTTTATATAGGAGTGAGGGGATGTCTGGAGATGAGTGGAGGCCAAGAAACACGGTCTGGACACGCTTGTAGCAGTTATTCCCCAAAGGGCGCCTCTGGTTACGGACCGTATTGGCTGATACGGTCCGTATTCACACCATGTCGCTGAGGGGTTTAATGCGTATCACGCTATCTCCTGGTCCGTATCCGGCTAGGTCCGTATCAACTAATACGGGCCGTAACAGAGCCTTAGTCGATGAGCGTCGCTTGTCCGATTGACCTGATTCTTGCTCCATTTGATGTGAAATAGTCCCAAAACCTATTTTCTGCAATAAAACATAAAGAATGGTGACAGTAGCCTTTTCCTCTAATTAATTAAACATAAGTGTGAGATAATATGCAAAACCTAAGCCAAAACCCTACGCAATTCATCATCATTTTGACTCGATCATGTTATATTTCAGCATTTTAGCTATTTGTCTCTAAAAAAATTTAAATTAAATCAGGGGACCGGCGGCATTTTTAAAAATTCTTGATGGGTCTGGTATTTTTATTAATCTTTAATTAACTTTGGATATTTTTAAAAATGTCGGCTGGATTTGAGCAGACTCAACTCGGCAATTGGCTGGTCGCTGCCTTTCCTCGATCAAAGCCTTCTCCTCTCACCAACCCACTTTCTCTCCCCTCTCATCTCCGCTCCAAAACTAAACCCAATCGCCATGGAAACCTACTCGTTTTTATCAGAGACAATACACGCCTACACAGGTCTCTCGCTGGCAGCTTTCGTCACGATACTGTCACTCATGATCGGAGCTTACTTTCTCGTCTCTTCCTTGTTTGTCCACCCCGAATCCATCGCTGCTACCGAGAAGAGTACCGTTGCGACCCCTACTCCTCCCGCGGCGGACCAAACGCCGTCTCCGCCGCCGGCGCTCCTGGCCCAGCCCGTGCAGATGGGTGAGATGACACTGGAGGAGTTGAAAGAGTATAATGGATCGGATCGGAATAAGCCTCTCTTGGTCTCCATCAAGGGAGATGTCTACAATGTCTCACGTGGATGGTAAATTTACTTTTTATTATTATTTTTTGAATTAACTAACTTTCCACCATGATTGGTTGTGGGTGCGTTTGGATGCAACCTCAAGAATAGCAAGAATACCACTAACTTAGGGTTAGCGCTATTCCATTATTTGGATGGGTTAGTAAGAACAACGCTAACTCCAGTAATAGCTCTATTCCTAGGGTGATCCAAACGTAGAATAGTGGAAAATAATAGTCACTGACCCAAGAACAGTGCTAACACCATGCTATTCTTGACAATCCAAACTAATATTTGCAATTCAAATCAATGAAATGCTGTGTAAGGACATATTAACTGTAGTCAATTTATTATAGCTCAATTTCTGACATCACAACTGAGCCGCCAATTGAGATATGCAATGCATCTCCAGTCAGCGCTGCAGAATTAGGCTCGCTCATGAGGCGCCTTGCAACAGCTATACAATACAGCAGAAGTGTACTTGAAAAGGGTGGTTATTATGGGGACAAGGAGCAGGAGATGGATAAATTTGAGAATGGAGTTAAGGTGGATTTGAAGGCAATGAGTTTAAGGAAACTCAAAGCCATGTATAAGAAGAAACTTGTACACCTGCACAGCTCTACTAGTGTTTTGAATTAGAATCTCTCTGTGATTATTGTGTTTAGGGAATTGAGGGATCTGAACTATGTAGTTAGTTTTAGCGAGAATTTTGACCAGTGTAAATTCCTTTCGGAGATTCTTTTGTCTAGGTATTGTCTCAGACTAGTGTCTTTGCTGTTATTGTTATGTCAAACATTATGTCAATGGAATTCCAATATATGATTTTGAGAGAACTGAAGATAATAAAAATTACTGCTCTTTTAATTGGAATATATTATACATAAACCAGCAAAGGTGAATCATAATTTCACATCTACATTGTACTTAATATATCTTTTATGTCTTCGCTTTGTATGCAGGCTGTTCTATGGGCCGGGTGGGGCATACCATTTCTTTTCTGGTAATGAGATAAGCCGGGCCCTTGCGCTGATGTCATTCGACCCGAATGATTTTACGGACAACCTAGACGGGTTGGGATCAAATGAATTGGAGGTGTTGAGTGATTGGATAGAGAAGTTCAAAGAGAGATATGTCAAGGTTGGCCGTGTTGTCAGAAGAGGGGAGAATGAAACTAGTGAGCCTGAGTCATCGACTACTGATGTGGCAAATGTAGGCGCAGATGCTGTAGATGAGTAATTTGTATCTTGCTTCGAGAGTCAGCTTGTTGGTTTCTTATTTTACTTATCTCCAGAATTTTTAAATAAGAAAAGATTAGGTATCTTTTGTTTTTAACCCTTATTGGTGATTCGTTTACACATAGATGTGCATATGTATGATACACAGTACTTGCATAGTATTAAAATGTACAAAGAACATGTTATACTTTGGATCCTCATTTGTAGAAGGCGCGCCTTCATAACAGAATTAAAACTCAATTTAAAAGTGAAGATCTTTTCATAGATAAAATCTCAAATGTTCTCCAACTAATTTACCATATCCAAATAATTTTGCAAAATTTTTGGTAGAACAAGAGCATGTAATTAAAGCAAAAAAAAACACATTTATATGTAACCCCAACATAACTAGTACTCAATGTCTTCTTCTTTTTTGTTTAGTTTTGTCTAGTTGTTTTTTTTTCTCCGGACACCATGACTTGATGAAATTTTAGCAGCATGAAGGGAAGAATTTATATTAACTTCCCAATTTCCATCTTCTTCTTAATCGCTTTATGACCATGATATACAAATGAATCAATAATACCAGCAACTGCGAAAATACCTGAAAAGGTGCATAAAGAAGCAAAAGGGTTTAACTGCTTCGGAGGCTTACACTTGTATGAGAAATAAAACGACCTTTGTCTTGTTCTTGCTAAAGAAATTTAATATACTAACAACACTGCATGCAGTTCTCTATCAAATATTAAACTGATATGTGGCAATATCTACTAACCTCCGATTATAGCACAAAGGTTGGTCAAGAAATGAAGTAAAGATGTGTTCTCTTCAGTTAACATCACCTGCACAAAGGAAAAGTAAAACGCTTCAATAAAGTGGCATTCAAATAGAAGGTTTTCGTTCAGCTATGTTCCAACTTTATTTCAAAACTTTGCTTTATAAATCTGACAAATTGTGCCCCATCCCAAACTTTGCTTTGATTAATCTAACAGACCCGTGCCCCATCTAGTGATTACCTATTTGCTACTAAAACTAATGAAGTATACATACTCTTCACTTGTTAAAAATGAAAACTAAAATCTGAAATCTCCTGAATTTACATTTTTACCTTCATTTTTTAAAGGGGCGAAAAGAAAAATTAATAAAAATGAAGACTATTGATTGGAGAAAATGAAATCTAACCTTGATTGGAGAAAATTCATAAAAGAAGTATACTCCTTGAGGGGGTTTTGGATATCCAGTAGATTCTCTAAAATGCTCTGTCACTGAGAACTACAACCAGCAAAGATACAATAATTAATCTCATAATTAAATCAAATGTATTAAAGAACGTTTAAAGAAGCCTCAAATGCTTAACCTGATTTGAGTGGATTTTACGACCAGTGATGTCCGTGTATATTGTAGGAACCACCTGAGAACAGAACTCACAAATTTCAATGAAAAACCCTTCAAAATCTCAATAAATGAAGTCAATACTCCTTAAGTTTTATCAGAGATCTCAGCTGGTTTCATGTGTTTTTAAGTTGTTACTTTTTCCAGCACATGGTTTTGATTGGAAAGAGAATTTTATTAGAAGATTTTTTTTTGCCCCCCAGTTATCTTTACCTCCTTAAATGGCCAACATAATCAAGAATTAACTATATAAATGTAAAAACAAAGATATAATCAGATACTCACTTTAATAAAGTACTGATAAATTCCAGGTTCTCCCTTGTGGATCCACTCTACACTGAATCCCTCGTCAAATTAATGTGACAATAAAGAACTATCAGGTTAGAAAGGCCATACAGATTTAACTTATCTTTTCTTTCTTTCTTTTTCCTGCTGAACAATGCTGAAAAAAAGAACTTACCCATCAAGTGGATTTATAACACCAGGAAAATCTCTTCCAAAGGAAACTTTGTTGATCTTGTGGCTTATCTGGTTTAAATCAGAAAAAAATGTATTGGGTAATAATTGAAGTACACTGTGGTGTAAGCATTAAAAAAAAAATTCCCTAATTTTGATGCCCGAGGAATACCCAAAGGACGTCAAACTCACATTATAGTTTTCTGCCTGAATGTTAAATAGATCTTGAAGAAAGTTGAACTGGGGCAAACCCTTTCCAGGGGCAAAATGGAAATTTCCTGCCACTTTATTGACATCTACAAATCCATGTATGTTGCATCCTTCGCCTTGCTCGTCTTTTACCCTTTGAACAAATCCCTCTCTCTTGCACTGTTTCACATAGAAATTACTTGGTTACATAGGTAGCTAACAAATGTTGGAATTTTTAATCCTGATATTAATATAAAAATACAACTTCAAAGAACTCTATAATACATGCAACATATCAGACCCCAACTAAACTTCCCCACTAATTCATTAATCCTTCTTTTCTTTCTCTACTCTAAAAACATACACATACATACTAAGAAAAGTCTTTTTATTTTTTGAAAAACTTGGTAGAGACTACCAAGGTTACATACTAAGAAAAGTCAATTGGAAAAACAATGAAGAAAATTTCATGTTTTCTACAGATACAGGTGGTTAGTACTTAGTTTTATGGTACACCATGACATTTCTTGCTTTGAGGTATCCATGAAATTTTCACATTTATGTAGGGCAACACATTAAAGGAAAAAAACAAATAAAGCGGTATAAATTCAACAAAAGAAAATCAACCTGATCAATCATTTCTGGGTTTGTGAGTCCCCATCCTTTTTTCCTATATGCATCTCTGACTTCATCACACGTATTGCAACATTGATCATCTGACTAAAATTGCACAAAAATAAAAACTAAAATAAAAGCAGCTTGACATGTGAAGATAAGTTATTGCATAAAATTAGAGTTCTTCACCGGCCTATATTTCACTGCTCCAAACTATGTACTATATACTAGGTCAGACTAGAAAGTCATTTGTTTAACAATACACTAGGTCAAACAGCAAATTTCTTTTATTTTCTCTTTTACTCTTTCCTTCTTGGCAGATCACACCAAACATTTCATAATAAATTTCATGTTACACCTACTGGGCATCAGATATTATCTGAGAAATTTTGCAAGTAAAGCCCAAAAATTAGGTTGTATGTAAAAGCTATGGACCTTTAAATGATGACAGTTTTTTCTCCTAAATCTAACAAAACAGGTCAGTTTGTTTAACAAGTTAATATTTCCCTGAGCCTAATTGTAACTAAAAAAAAGTTAGAAGAGGTTTTATGTTGGTCCAATGAACTTAAACTGGTTACACATGAAGAGATATATATATTGGTTCCCCTTTTGCAATATTTGCAAACAACAAAATAAGTTTCTCACATTTACAAGAAGAAACCAACATTATTTGAAATAAACAATCAGATTGGTACAAATGTAAAGATATGTTCAATTGATGAACAATCTGATCCTATCTCCAATGTTATTTTCTCCAAGCCTGAACTTGACCATATCAAGTCTAGTCAAGCTTAGAAGTTGCCTATCAAGCTATATATGCTGATACAAAGTGATTTGGTTTAACAATATGAAAAACTTTAGGGAACTCTGTCACTGGTAGCATCACTTAAACTTGGTTTTAACCATCTGCTGATATTTGAAATTACCACAGACTGCTGTGCTGGGTATTGGTTATAACATTCAGATATATTGGATGTTATTTTCAAAAGCAGAAAATATGGGGTACAATTGCAAAAGGAAACAATTCAAAAGGAAAAAACCACAAGTAGCACAAGTTTAAGTAAATTTCAGGGAGAATACCTCCTCAGCACCAAAGCACGAACCGCAGTATTTCTCATTGTGGTCAAGCCTTCCTCCATGCTTTTGCAAAGGCCTCTCTATCTGAAGCAATGATAAAAGTATGAAAGTAATGAGATTAACCATAAATTGAGAAACCATGAAATAAAGCATAAGATGCTTGAGGCTAAATATACCTTTGGCCCACCAACACCATCCTTTCTTGAATCAATTGTGTTACCAACAGGGTCCAGCCTTTTCTTACTTATATCATGCCTCTGCAAGGAGTGAATATCATAATTTAGTGAATCAAGGAATGAGATAAGAATTTTCACAGGATCATTGAACCAAAAAAAAAAAATAATAATAATACTGAACACAAAGAAAGAGGCAAAGAAATATACAATGTCATAATGTTGCTCCCCACTGACATCCATTGTATCAACAGCAAGAAGAGAGCAAGCTATGTGAGGAAAGGTCACATCAAACTGCACCAAAAATATTTCCTTAATTAGTCAATACTTCTGAAATTCTTCTTGCTAATATCAATCCATAAGATCCCTTACAGCCATCAATTCAAAAAAAACAGTACTAACATTAATTCGAAGCCTATCCCCTCTTGAAGTGTCTACTACAAGCTTGGTCTCTTTCGAGGAGTATACATATAATCCTGAAAGGATGACAAAAAAAAAGTATCATAACAGCACATCTAACAGAAAAATGAACCTATGGATAATTTCACCAAAGGTCACTATACCCCAGGTTTCAGATGGTTACTCAATTGTGGTCTGTCCCTAACCATTGAACATTTGTGTCAATGAAATTGGGCACTCCATTCTTTTTTTAAAATGAAATTACCCAAAGATTATGAATTTTATTTGTTGTATATAGGATACAAGAAAAATCATTGGTACTGGTTATTTCTGAGAAACATGTGAAACCATGACATTCACGTGTGAAACTTGTTTGCTGGTGGTTATTTCTGAGAAAACAGGTAACTATATTGCCCTTCAGATATGCAAATTCATTTATTTTTCCCAGAAATCAATTCCATACAATTTTGAGAAGGTATATATGCCATACATGTGGAACCTTTACTTTCATATATTAGGGGACTAGAGTGTCTAACGAATCAAATTACAACTGTAAATAATATAACACAAAAAGAATGAGCCGGCTTGGACCAAAATGGAAGTTCAATGGTTGTAGTAGGACAATCAAAGTTAGGCAAGCTGAATGAATTGATAGATGGGGTACAGTTGGATAACTGAGTTAAGCCTAAATTCAAATTACTAACATTCAAATTGTTTGATGCAAGTATTTCAGCCTTAAAATGAAACATTATTCCAGTTTTATAACAAAAGTTAATCCGAGTTTATGTTGCTCAGAGATTCTACACAATGATTTAGTACGAGTGAGGACAAAGCTACTATTAGTGCATATAATAAACATAAATTCAGACAAAATAATCCTGGCAGCATTTAGCAATAAAGCTCTAAAAAAAATAATCCAAAGAAAATTCTATCAAATTGATCTTAAACAAATATCAATTAGACAGAAAAGATAGGTAACTCACTGATCTCAGAGAGAAACAAGAAGAGAATTGCAATGGAAGAGACAATGGTGATGAGGCCACCAGAGAGCGTACGACTATAGAAATCCTCGTTCACCTTCGGGTACGCGTCGAGATTCCTCAGCTTCCCCAAGATCTCCATTTCTGGAACCTAGAATTTACGGAGATAACAGAGAGAGAAAGCTAGGGTTTGTTAGAAGAATGCATTTGCTGCTTTCTTCTCCGTCTCCCTTTTACGAGAAAATGGGGGAGTCGAGAGAGGGTATGCTTCTTTCTGTGAATTTAAATTTTACCAGGGTTGACTGGAGAAATTTCGACAGGAAAGATCGAATGACAGTGAGAATTCAATTTCCTTTTTCTTCTAATGGCAAACGCCAAAACGACTAGATCCCGATCGGGTAGAGAGGAATCAGATTTCCCTGAGACGAGCGCGTATGTGTGAAACCGTAGGAACAGACTTGTAGGTGGGTCCCACTTATTAAGACTTTACAGTGGGCTCCATATGTCAACAATCCATCACAGGCTCTTCACACGGGAATTAGAGGTAAAAGACTTTAACTGCTTGCTCGATTTTTCTTGAAGCTTTTAGCTGTTCGTTCTAGTCGTAGGTAGATCTGAGTCATTCATTTCAGATCAAACGATTTAAATCAAGTTAAACTTTAGATCTAAGAATAAGATCGATCAGCAGCAACATGAAAAAAGGGTACAATAGTCATAACTAATGTGGACCGACCGATCTAATTAGGCGTTACAAATCTGCTTGAGAGTTGAGACTTTTCAATAAAATCCATACTAAAGGGGAGAACGGAGAAGACTATCACCCACCTGTACAAAATACATACCACTCTTTTAAAATCAGTTCACTTTTTATTCGTATTTTGATCCGAGTGAGTCTATGGTACTATGCATATCACAAGTTGGTTCGTAATACGGATCAATATTTTCGTTTTCAAAATTTTAATGGTTGATTCAAACTGTTTAACATGATCCCCATATGAATATGTACTATTTTTTTTATATATTTTTTATATTTTTTAAATTTTTTTTACTATTTTTTAAGATAGGTAGAAAATCACTTGATCTGAAAATTCTAAACCATAAAAAACAGTGATTTCTACCTATCTTTAACAATAGTAAAAAAATTCTAAAAAATATAAAATTATGTTGAACGGTTCGGATTGACTATTAGGATTTTGAAAACGAAAATATTGATCCGTATCATGGACCAAATCATGCTATGCATAGTATCATAGACTCACTCTTTTGATCCTACAATAATGTCACTGTAACTTGAAATAAAAATTACAGTTCACTGAGATTTTTCAGATTCGAAAATTTATAAATTAATTTATGAAAACTCATACTCGAGTGAGAATGTACTGAAATAATTGTTCGGCTGTACCGTGAGAACAGTCGTAGAAAATCATTTTTTTTTTTCTAAAATGCTTGATATTAATACAACTATTCTTATCAGTATTTTAAATAGCGCGCTATAGCGTTTCTGGACCTTAAACGCTAAGCTATGGGATAAAAGTGCGCTATTTCAGCTACGACTGCTATAGCACGTAGCATGTAGCGCAAATAGTGCACGGTATGCTACGTAGGTTTTTATTTCAAGGCCCAAATTAAAAATTTCATTTAAGGACTAATTTTTTTAAGGTCCAGATTGTTTTTGCTTCTAAATAGAAAAATATAGATAGTTTATGACATGATGCTTAAGTTATTTGAATAAGAAAAAAATAATTAATTAATTATATTATTAAGGATATTTTGAATAGGAATTTTGATTTGCACTGATTCAATATGAATATTATAATTTCTTAATCAATTTTGGTGTTACTTATTGCTCTATGAGACTTTAGATAATGTTGATGATAATTAGTAGTATTATATAATATAATTTTTGAAAGAAAAAAAACACTATGTAGGATAGTTTTCGCTATAGCTACGCTATTCGCGATAGCTTTTTTTTAACCTTTTTGCGATGACGCGATAATCACTATTTAGAATCTTGATTCTTATTAATAATTATTATATAACTAAATAAGATGATTAAACAATAACATAACAATACTTATTAATTATTATTTCATAATGATATTTTTGCTCATAAACTTGTTATTCAATCAACGCGAAAATAAATAAAAAATTACATTATTAAATTGATAATTAATGACTTTTAATTTGCTTGAAATAAAATACAAAAATGTATTTTTTGATAATTTTGTTGTACTAAACTTTTTTGTATTTATCAAATATTCTGAATTCATTTTCATATAACAATAAATATTATAAATTAAATTGTAATTAAAATAAAGTAATTTAATGTAATAAAATTCAGAAACTCAACACAAAAACATAACCTTGGAAAAAAAATAGAAGGGATAATACAAGAGCTTTCATTATCCAGCAAAAAAAAGCTGAGAAATGTTGAAGGTTAAAACAAGCTCATATAAAACTACAAGAGCAAAGTTAAATATAATGCATATTATTGTATGGCTACACTGTTTCTGCACAAAAATAATAACAATCCAGTAGAAATGAAATTATTTGCAAACTTAGTTTATTCATTAATGAGTTGGGTTTATATAGCATTTACATTTAACACATAAGTCTCTAGATTTCTCTATATTTTCTATTTCCCAATATAACCTTAACAAAGATACAATTCTCAACAAATCCTATTAACAGACCATAGGTTATCTATATCAAACAACTCAACATATTCTATCACATCTACATTCAATCAAAATGACCCTTATTTACCATAAAAAAATTATACCCAACCCTAACCTGGCCTTCTATGACAAAAATAAACAAAAAATACACTAATTATTTCTGCACTAGATTTACAAACTGAAAACTTATATGACCAAACCACCCGATCGTCGCATATCATTGCCTGTACTGCTGCTTATCCCTCGCATAGTCTACCTTGGCAATATCAATCGATTTTTTTAATTCCTGATAATTATCCAGGGACTTGTTTGCAAAATCTGTGAGTTTTTCCAAAAAGAAAACCAGACGTGATTGAAAACTATCACAATGTGAACTCCAATCTACCGGCTGATCATTGCTTCTCCCGTTCTCACCCCTTAAAGTTTCACTAGAGACACCTTTTCTTGGTAATGACAGCGAGCTCTTAAAACTTCTAACCCGCTTCTCTTGGTGGGGTACAAAATGGTTCGCCACATTTGCAAGATCTTTTACCGCTTCTACCACTTGTGGTAATGGTAATTCTGTAAGTAATCTGAGCCAATCTTCACATGTGGCAAATATGGGGGGTGCACCGAAGACGCGTAGTGAATCCTGTGGTTTCTTCTTCCTTTTAGTCTTTTGCTGGAGGGGCGAAACACATTTGTGTATCCATGTGTTGATGCTTACGAGATATGACTTGTGGGCTGAGATCCATTTGGTGAAATTTGAGGATAGGAGATTGAGTTCATGAGAAAGGGTTAAGGCTGCTTGATTCTGCAATTCCTGTTGGTTTGAAAACTTTATGGACCCATTTGCTGATGTGTTCTGGATTAAGTCGAGCTGGTGTCTATGGCACTCGTACATCACAGACCACATTCGTATTAATCTGTGATTAATTGAGCATCAGGAACAATAAATTAGCAACTTTACAAACAAAAACAGAATCAAAGTATTTCATCTGTCAATTTACAAAAAGAACAGACAGTATCCATGATTTGTGAGTTTGAAAAAAAAAAGGGGCATAATGTGTGACTCTTAGTTGATATTTTATCTTGGACATAACAGTCCCTCTCATAAATCTTGTCCTGAAGACAATGCTTAATTGCTATTGTTAAAAAGGCATGAGAGGGAATAAAGATTGATATAAGAAATTACAATTATGTGCAGGATGATGGTTCTAGTTCTTGTTCAATTATGTGCAAAACCAAACGAAAGACAAATCAAGTATTACTAAGCTGGAAAACCTGCCCGTCATATTTTCAACACCCATGTTCAGTGGACTAGTTTTAAGGGTGTCTTGTAACTGATGCAAGATAAACATATAGAAAGAACCCTACGAATGGGTAAAACGCTGCTAAAACAAAATATTATATGAAATCTAATCATACCCGTCGATCAATTCTTCTAATTGAGGCTGGAGTTCTTTATCCCTAATCTCCTCAATTGTCTTAGAAATTCTGTCAATTCGTTGGATAGCCACACGGATTCGTGAGTGTAGATCTTTAACTGCTGCACGGGTCTTGTCGATTCTATGTGCGCTCTCTGCCCGTGACTCCTGCTGTCTCAATAGCTTGCACTTGAAGTCGTAATCCCTCCTAATTGTCCCACTTGCCTAAGTCCAATAAATAATAACATAAAAGCTTTTTCTCCCTGCTTAACAATTAACAATATTTAAGATTTTGCACATCTAATCTAACTTGCAACTATATGTCACCAGTGACGGCAAGGTATAATTTGTGGCTTGATACAAGAGTTCAGTTTTGTTTAGTTTAGCTTAGGCTTAGGAGCAAGGGGTTGAGGAGTGGCAAAATTTATTATAAAGGGGCTGATGAAAAGCACAAATGCATAAAAACTTGTTGCTAGTTTATTACGTACAATGGACGTATTAAGGTAATAAACACTATTCAAACAACAAAACATGGAATGTCATTACAAGCTTTATAAATTGGATTTAATGATTATTAAAAGATCACTACATGAATTCATAGAAAAACAACAATAGTTGTAATATATATCTAGATTGAAAATGTTTAGTAAAAAGTATACTTGCTTGACAGGAGAAATTTTATGTATATGGAATACCATAAATCTAGATATGCACAATATAGTTTCAGGGAAAGAACTAGAGAAAAATAAACAATCAATTACTAACGTTAATGATAATTTTAGGACAATGGGAGGCTGATTTGGCAATGTTTCAATTACAAATAGCAAAATGTGCATAACTAGTTTTTGCTTTTACCCCCACTAAAACCACCTCTGTAGGGGCAAACAATTAATATGTTATTTCAAATTACTTAGCTATCAACACAGTGAAGATAAGAACGGCCTCAAAAGCATGGGAAAAATGTATGTACCAGCCTTCTCATAATTTCTTGCAAAATACCAAAAATAACCCTCCTATCTTCGTGCTTTGTTTGTAGAGATCAAGAATCATACACAAGGGGCAGTGTAAGAATACTTCTGATATTCTCCAGTCACAAGGGTACAAGTGACATTGGGCAATTTACAAAAAATAGTAACAAACTATTATCTATTCACATACCTTGACCTCATCATAAAGCTTCCTTTCCCATGCCAACAGCCTATCTAAGGTTGAAGCATGGCTTCCAGAATTCATGTAGACCCCACCAGCAACATAGCTGTTGATACTGTCTATACTGTCTTTGGTTGTTTCCTCAACCGGAATTCTTGATGAAGAAGAAAGAGATGAAACTGATCGCGGCCAAGTAAGATATTTCATCTCGCCTGGAGCTGAAGCTATTTAAAAAAAACAAAAAACAAAGAATGCATCACATTAGTATTACTGCATAAATAACTTTGACTGAGAATTACTATTTTCAGTCCATACTGGTACATCTATACTAAAATCCTTGTTTTAACTTGTTTACCAATTAAATCAGCTTACTGATTTAGTTATGAATATTTTAGGCTAAACTGTCATATGTACCTTGAGGCTGAAGTGGCTCCTCCGTACAGCAAATTAAAAATGCCATGAGATAAGTAGATACACCCGACCTTCGTGCTACAACAACAAAAATATTATACTAATTATTATACAAAAATGGGAAAAAACAAACAATCAAAAGAACAAACTAATTATTGCACAACACAGAGCTGCTTAAAAGATGTTTTGTTAGATGGCAGATTCAATTGCTATTCAATTAAAATCTGCCATCTAACAAAAACCTGGTAAACCGTGATTTAGGTTCTGGTAAACCATGATGTAGAGGATACCAGTACGTGTTTTTAGATGTTTTGTTAGATGGCAGATTCTATGGCTCTTCAATTAAATCTTTCTATTATAGCAGAAACCTGGTAAACGGTAAGTGTCGATTAAAAGTTCTATTTGTTTACTAATTAAAAATTGAGAAACTAGGAGATAAGGAAAATTGGTCTTAGGCACTTTCTCCCATCTAGGCAAGTTCCATGCCATCTTTGGCTGGGGTTTAAAATGAAAAAATGGGGCCTGACCCCTTCCTTTACTCAAAGAGAAAACCAATAGAATTCTGCCATGTGGCACAACATCATTTTAGCTAGCACATCCTGTGCAATGCCAGTCAAATTGAATCAAGAAAAACTAAACAAAAAAATATATTAGAACCAATTTCATCAGCAGTGAAAGGTCGAAAATGCACTTTGTCAGCCTCTAACATCCTCGGAACTTCTCTTCCCGACTCAGCTGCCTTCCTAAATAACTCCTCAATCTCCTTCAGGCATGAACCAAAATCTCTCGGCCTGTTTCCAACATACTCCTCCTGCTTTCCTCCATTTGCTGCAATTGGATTCACACCCTTCTGGTTCACAACTCTAGGTGGCGTCCGTACCGGTGTCCTGGTACGGCTCTCCTCAGTAAAAACATGGGACATGCTGCTCTCCTTCTCTCCATTCTCCCGTGGCTCTGTATCAGAACCGAAATCCTCTACATCACGGTTTCTAAAAACACGTACCGGTGTTGTGGTTCTGCTTTCATCCGTCTCGTAGTTGCTGGGGCCAACAATTTGTGGCTCGGTATCAGAACCCAAATCCTCCAATAAATCATGGTTTTCCATCAGATTACGGTTTTTGAATATGCGTACTAAAGGCTCCTTGGAGGATTCGCCAAAGTCATCCTCATCAGTATCCCCAAAATCATCCCCGCTCTCTTCTCCTGAAGGAAGCTTCTCTTTTTCTTCTTTCTGTTCAACATCTTGTTCTTCTTTTTCTTCTTTTTGCTCAACATCTTGTTCTTCTTTTTCTTCTTCCTCTTCTAATTCAGGAATACCTTCCTCTTCACGTAGTCTGCGAATGTCATCTACAAGGTCAATCTCATGGTCATTGTCTAGTGTGTACCGGTCATCCACTGGCTGGAACAGTCCAAAGTAGTCCCATGGCGGTGTCCCGGGTGGCGGCGGCGAGGGCACCTCGTAATTCGCGCTCTCTTCTGGACCTGATGTCGGTGGTACAGTTTTTCTGGGAGATGACGATTCAAGTGTTGCGGTCATGATAGCTGGTGGCTTCTCTTGCATGACTTTCAATGTCATCCTGAAAGTGGTTGTGAGTGGATAAGCAAATCAAGGATAGCACATACAACTACTGGATTTTCATGGCTTACTGGTCACAAGTCATGCTGGACAACTGATATAGCATCCATACTAACAAAAAATTCATATTTTGCTTATCTGGTGTTCAATGGTATATTAATAAAAAAAAATGATAAATCAAAGAAAAGGAAAAAATAAAGAAATGAAACGATTTAAGGGGGTCCTAGTGGTAACTATACAAAATTCCCAGACGAGAGCAAAACCAGACAGAATATCCCTTCCATAGCATAAATCAATTTCTTTTATTTATTTTAATCTAATTTACTCTACAAAACCAAATGGCCGAAAACCGGAAACTACAATAGCGGATGACACTTACCTCATGGCCTTCATATGGTTGACATGAAACTGACGCGAAGCAATTGGCGAAGGAGAGAATGAATCAGTCATCTCCATATGCTGATTCGACCGAGGCGATGAATTTGAAACATGGGACACTGCCTTCTGCACTGGATCTGGTGTGGCTGAGGTCAACGTGGTGAAGCTTGACAACTCTGTCTGCCTGCCGGGCTCAGCGAATCTTCTCAGAGCTATACCAGTGTTCCTGAGGGATTCGATGTATGAAAAGTGGGCTGTGGCGAGGCTGCACCGGCTGTCCAAGGCTTGTCTGACGAACCGTTTTCTCTCCTGGCATAAAGCCAGGGCTTTGTCATCTTCCATTTGGGATGGTGCCGCACCCATTGTTGCGGAACTTGCTACTTTTTTCACCTGAAAGGTACATTGTATCAGAAACAAATATACAGATCAATTGAAGAGTTAAGATCAGACTGTCTTTAATTAGCCCCTTGCAGTGTGCATAATTTGGGATTTTAACTGACTAAAGCAATCCAATCGTTGCAAACGAATGTAATGATCCTGAAATAAAAAAAAATAAAGAAAAGCCAAAGCGCACAAGTTGAAAACAATTCCTGAGTGTTACCAACTTGATAGATTATTTGCTAAATTATATGCACGGTTTCAAATTCTATACCCAATCTCAAACTGTACTAAACTCCGACTCCAAAAAAATTCACAGTACAGTTTGATAAAAAAAAACTTTTTGCAAATTTTGATGAAAAAAAAAAAAAAATCACCTAATCTATATATAGTTAGTTCAAAAACAGCAAATTCCGAGGTAAAATAAAACAGAGACCATATTATTTTTGACGACAATAGAACAACAACGCCTAAATCAGATTCAATTTAGCAAAAGCAAACTCCAGAAACTTCCAAACGTTGACAGAAATAAAGAGAAGTAATTTTCTTACCAAAAATAAACCAAAGCTATTAACTTCAATCCCAGAAAAGGAGAAGAAATGTGTCGATAATAAACAATCAAAAGTAGGATCTTTACAAGAAGCAGAGTTTGGAATTGCGATTGCGATTGGGATGAGGACAAATCAAAACAAACTATGACGTGTTTGACATGTAAAAAGTACAAATCTTCAAATTCCGAAAACATCCGAAGCAAATTAATACCTCTGGCCCATGAGGTTGTACGGAGCTCTAGGCGAATTCTCTAAAAAGAGAAAATTGAAGCAAGAGATCTCACTGGAGAAAGAGAAAGATTGAGGCGGTGAAAGAGGTGTGAGTCGTCACGACTTCTAAATTATGAATTATTGCATGGAATGTTTAGAAAACGATGCTCTTTTTCTCTCTCTTTCTAATCCCGAGGAAAAGTGGAAAAGACACGACTACACGAGAGAGACGAGAGAGAGATGGGGGGTCTTCGAGTGGGTGAGTGCGAGTGGACTCATGGTTCCATGCTCCACGTGCAGGGAACCATTTGTAAATATGTGTCCCCGAATACTATAGTAAGAGCATATATGCACAATTGCACACTGAACCCCGAATAAAGATTTCAACAGAGCAGTTTTAACTTATGCAGCGCCGGAATATACAATCAAAACAGTGCTGCATATTATTTTTGCGCTGCACGAAGTCAAAACTCCTTTGTTAAAATCTTTACCTCTGGACCCCTGCACACTTTTCTACTCGAATAAAGAAACAGCAGAACCGGAAATGGAAGGGAAGGATCGAAGGTTTGTGGACCTTACTGGTAAATTTAAGAAAGCCAAGTGAAATATATCTAAAATACTGTGATTTTTTATTACGGACCTCGTGCGGCAATCCATGCTGCTCTCTTCTCATTGTTCCACTCAATGCTACCAAATGTAACCGAAATATTTGTCTGACTTGTTTGAGTCGCAATTTAAAGAATTAATTACTTTATAACCTTAAATGGCATGTCAAACATCATTTGAATGCTGATTGAAGCGTCGTCTATACTACGCAAGTTTAAAGAATTTGAATGCTGACATAATTTTACAAGCTTTTGGTTGAAAGAATAAGATGTGTTTCGTTAGTTTAACAAAAGAAGAAAAAAAATAAAGAATTGCGTGGATCGTACGAAGATCCAAATTCTTTTCTTCTTGCTCTATTTTATCATTGCTGTCCCAATTGGCCTTGAAGAAAACAAACGCAAGTTGCTTTCCTCCAAAAAAAAATTATCGTTATTCACTTCAGTGGTAAAGACAGTAGAAATAAAATTAATGATGTGACATCATACCTCTACACTATAAACAATGGTAAAGACAAGAGACTTGTATTTCTTGCTTTACTCAATTAGAATAAAGTATTTTAGTTTTTTTTTTTAGTTTTTGAATACTTAAATAATTGAATTTTCATTTAAAGATAACTTCCACTTCCTATAGTTAGAGGTTGCACTCATATATAATAGATCTAAGAGTAGGATTAAAATATCCCATTGATTCTTTGCCCATTATATTTCAATATCGTTATTTTTATTTTTAAATTTTAAACAATCAATCTGAACCGCTCAATATGATCTTCATATTAAAAGAGACAAGGAGTTGCAACCTCCATGCTCTCTCCTAATCAATGCTGATCATAACTTAAAAAAGAATTTATTTTTGAACTTTTTTTTTTTTCCAAAATTCTTTGTTGCTCCACCTAGAAATCAGTAAAAGAGAACCAACAAGAGAAACACCTTTTGTTTTATTTTTTTTAAAACTAAAAACAATTTTAATTAATAAATTGACTGTACATGGATGAAGTTAGGTTAGATTGTCATGAGAAGACAAACGTGAACCATAACAAAAGGAAATTGGAATTTTTGGAAAAAAAAAAAATATAAGTCGGCAATAGAAAATAAAGAAATAAATGTAATTATAAAAAGTAGAGGGTAAAAAAGGAAAAGAGAATCTCTATGTACAACTGACTCAGCAACACATAAAAAATAGAGAATCTTTTTTTTTTTTTAGATTTTTCGCATAAATTACTAATGATTAACAATGATTAACTTATTAGTGCTTAAATAGCACAAATTAAAGTTTGTGGGTTTGCCTATATAATAAATTTCATATAAGTGCATGATTAAAAGTGATTTCGGCTTGTTTTAATTGTATTGCCAAAAAAAAGAAGCAAACATAGAGATGTATTCTAGCTATATATATCATTTTTAATTTTTACGGAACTTTAAAAAAGTTTTAAAACTGTTGATTACTCAAAAGTCGAGAGTTCGATTCTCTCTCACAACTTCGTAACTTCAGTGAAGATTTTCAATAAAAAAAACTTTTACAGAACTTCTAATATTTAGCTCTATCAAAGATATAAATGGAAGAACATTAATTTGTTTTGAAGCTCTATTTCTCTTGTGTTGCATCAACTCACAATAAAATTAATCACAAAAAGTGAGGGAAAAGAAAACTAAAACTCTCCTATAATTGAAAGTTTATAATTTTATCTTAAAATTTAATAAATTTTACATACATTAATATTCTAACCTTTTTATAAAACAAAACTACACTTATAATTTCAATTTTCTAAAAAAACGGATCACTATTAAAATCTAGGTTCCACAAATATATAAATGATAACAGAAATTGGGAGTGAGATTGATCAACCTGTGCAACGAATTTTTATTTTTATTTTTATTTTTAAAGTTCAAACAGTCGATCGTGTTAAACATAATTTATTTGAAGACTAAATTTTATAGTTTTTAATAGGTAAAATATAACTAATAAAGTAGAAGAAAAGAAGGGCCACACCTAACATGTGTTTTTTCGACGAGGTTTAGAAGAAAGGGACAAATATTCTCGATCAAATAGTAATTATTGCATGTTGAACCTCGCTGTTAGTGGGCTTGATTCTTTGCGGCACTTGCAAGTGTAACTATGCGTGTGGCGAGTTAACAAATTAATTAATAGTACATTAATTATCTAAGAATTGTTAGTTATTACTGAGTGAAATGTTGAGCACCGATCAATTCGCAGATGGTCGAACGATGATGTTCTATGATTCCATCCATTATGTAAATTCAGGTCGTTTGTTTATTTCGAGATTCGTGCTAAGTTCAAAGTTTGATGTAGGCGAGTCATTGAGACTGTTAGATAGTGATCAGATATTTTTTGTAAGTGTGGTCAAAAAGTGTCACTCGCCATCTTATTCAAAGTACATATTCTCTGAGAAAATTTAGATAATCTATAAACTTTATAAACTTTATAATATTATAATTTACAGGTCCCACTCTACGACATATAATGACACAGTTCCTGCTTGAGACATGAGAGAGCATAAGGCTGTGCTCCAGAAAACGCAGGGTAAAGAGAACGAACGGGAAGAAAAAGAAGGGATTGGAGGTCTGTTTATTCTGTCTACACCCCGATTTAAGAGTAATGAATTTGGAAGAATTCCTGCAGCGAATTCCTCCTCTCCCCTCCGCTCTCCTCCACTTCTTCTATGATTTCCCTCTATTGGAGCTGGAGAACAACCTCGATCAAATTCGGTCTGCTAGCCTTTCCCCTCTTCTCCCGTTCCTTTCCTTTAATGAGCGATATTTCATTTCGTCTGGAGCACAGCCTAAGTTCCAAAATTTTCACTCTAACCTAAGTTTCAATATATCTAGAATAGTGTTTTAAGATCAACAGAGAAAAAGTTCAGAAATAGTACAAGAAGAGTCTTATTTTAACTAATGGGGGTACAAATAGAGGCGGGTGTAGGATTTTTATAAAGATAGGATAAAAAAATATCGAATCGAGTTTAAAGAACTTATTGGATTCAAACCTATTAAATCATCTATGTCGCTTTTTTTTTAACAAAGTGGGGTCGCTCTCGGCTTCTCTGTGTCATTAAGAGCGGCGTTAGTTTTTTTTCCTTTACGTAATTGCATTTTGTTTCTTGAAGAACGATAAGTCGCTAATTTTGAGCTATGAAGCTAATTGATTTTATTTTTCTTTGCTTATTTGCTTTCTGTTTTTGAGTTGTGTACCAAAATCACTCTGAAATCAATTAGTGAACATCTCTCTTAATTTTGGACTATGTTGCTAATCACTCTAGGAATGGGATCCGGTGCTCTTCAAATCTCTACTCTTTAACTGTTATTCTCTCTATCTCTCCTATTTTCTCTCTCTCACGTGATTCTCTTTCTCTCTCTCCTCCTTTTTGAAGAGAGATATAGAGAGTAAAAGAATAACAGGGGCTGCTTTTCTTTATTTTATGTAAAGAAAAGCAGCAAAGTCGGACCCATCACTCTGAGCTGCGCATAGAAAAGAAAAATGTTTGTATTGAATAAATGAGTAAATATTACATTACAGTATTACATTACAGTGTCTAAATAGAGAAATGGTAAAACCCTCTCAGGAAATTTTAGGTTTCATGCCCTTCACTTTCAATTTCACCTACTAATTTACAAAGCATTCTGAATCAACTTCCTAAATTAGCCTTGTACATTTTTTTTGGGCACATGGTTTATATTTTTGTACATAATTTATACATGATTTTACACACGTGGTGTGCTCTAATTGGTGAATAACTCTGAGACGATTTTGTACCCAACGATGTTAGGGCCAGTCGGCTGCTGGGAATGGGCAAATTTGAACTGATTTTTTACTGTTCACGTGGGAAAAAAAAAATTAGCTCTGAGTGAATTTTTTTCTCATGTAAACAGTAAAAAATTAGTTCAAATTCGTCCATTCCTGTGCCCATTCCCTTGGACCGAACAGGCCCTTAGTGTGCCTCAATCATGTAATATGATTTGTATCAACAACAAAAAAATGCTATATATTAGCTTGAGCTGAAAAGATAGTAGGCATTATGAAGTACTTGGATTTATTCCTACCAACCAAGCCAAGCCAAGCCAAACAGTCTCTGTATATTGCTCTGTGACGTGAGAGCTCACAATAATAATGATTTGATGAGTAGTACGTCAAAAAGTTTAAAATTCGAACAATATCAGGGACAGGGTTATGATGAAAACTGGCACACATGCACATGCATCCTCGAATGTGACTCGTACTTTTGTAATTGAAATAACACCAACCTCTGTGATGGACTGTAAATTATGTACGCATAATAATAAAATAATAGTAGTAACCTCTGCAAACTGCAATGAACGGTAAACTATGTACTTATAATAATAATAAAAATCATATTATAAATAACAAGACGATTGTATTTGTATGATAATAATTGTTGAGAATAATTAGGATTAAGAGACTAATTAATAGCATCAGAGATTAATCATCATATGTTATTTAGGAATAAAAAAAGGAGCAACTAGATTAGTCAATAAAGTTACTCTACTTTTTCTCTTTTCTTAGAAAATAGGCTACAGTAGGCTACAGTAGGCAACCGTTAGAGATTCTAACGTCTCTTTATTTTTTGGCTATTTAAACAGCACTGTACATCTTTTTTTATATTCAGATTAAATACAATTGCAACTTCCGCAAATTATTCTGAAAGTCAACAATAATGGACGGTATAGCTCTAAGAAGAAGAAGGGCCCGGATCCCCCAAAGTAACATAATTTTTGGATTTTGGATCGGGACCATCCCATTCGAAGAATTCGAAGAAGAAGTGGTGTCTTGAGCGGTGACGATAAGCACAGCGAAAAGAGGCGAAACCAAAACAGGAAAACCATGGTGACCTCTTGTTGAGCTCTTCGATGGATGTCGGATTAGTTGTGCTGTCTCTCTTTTAAAGTGACAGAAGGGTGAGTGATCTCCTGTCTGTGTACAATAGGTATTCCTTTTGGTTTTGGTTTAATGTTTGTGTGTTGTTTTGTGTTGCTTCCTGTCTCTTCTTCTTTGCTCTCTTCTCTTCTCTCTCTGCTTAGAGGTGACTGTTCTAGACTGATTGATTTAGTTTCTAGTCCGGTTTGATTCAATGTCTTTCCAGCTGATTGGTGATTGTCCTGATCCGGTCAATTTAGTGCTTTCTCAGTTGCAATATGCATACAATGACAATAATTACTAGGCTCCTATCACTCCAATTAAGCAAGGATGTCCAATTGTGTGCGCATACTTCCTGTACGTTTTTATTTGTTTACAACTGTATATTTTTACAAACACTTATTGTCTAATCTTGTATAACAGCTAGTTTGTAACTATTTCAATTAATGCAATCGTCTAATGATTTTTCTAACCAAAAAAATATGTATAGCTCAACCGACATTTATGATTTATGTATGCATAAAATATATACATCCTTAATTTTACACATATTTTTGTTTTCAAAGCTAGTGATATTATGTCAACTCATGATTTTATTAAAAAAATATATATTTACAACGAGTTAAATATCTCAATTTCTAGATTTACTTTTTTTTACTAGTTCTTCTAAACTACTCTAATATTTTAATCCTACTTATATATATATATATATATACTCATGACTCTATTATTTTAATTTCTGTTTCTCTCTACAATTGGATCCGCTCTTTTCGAGCGCCATCGCGCTCCGACGACCGGATCTGCTCATTGCCGAGTTCCGATCGATATGTGGAGACCCTACGCTCCGAGCTCTGATAAAACCGCGCTCTCAGCTCCGTTCCCTTTTCTCTCTCTCATTCTCATATCCGTTCGAAGAGGTAGAAACGAGAGTGTGGAAAGTATCACTGTGTTGGGAGTGAGGCCTAATAGGTATGGGAGGGCGGAAGGGGGAAAGTGCGGTATGGGAGGGCGGCTAGGATTTTGAGATCGCTTCTTTGTCGTTGGAGCAAAAGAGAGAATCTCGTCTTCTGCAATTGCCTTGTGTAATTCTTTTATCAAGCTATATGGATTTCCCTCGAGCTCAATTAGGAATGTAAGAAAAAATTATGTCGTTATCGGACATGTCACGACACTTCATGTGGTCATTTGAAAAAAAATGGCATGGTTTGAAATTATACCACATGCGGTCATAAGATCACGTTTAATATTATATTTTTTACATTTTTTTTAACAGACTTGAAGTTCAAAACAAAAAATAGTTAAACATTACTAAATATGACTAATGTAATTAAATGTAATCAATTATATTACGTTTGATCACACCACATGTAGTTATGACGTGATACGACACTACAAGTGAAAATTTGATTTGATCACAACACGACACGTTATCTTATTTCTGAAATTTAAGAAATAGACTTTCTAAAAATACAAAACAAAAGGATTCAGAATTTGGTCGACTGTCTGTGCAACTAAGAGATAATTTGATGAAATGGTGAGATCTATAGTAATTTACTGGAGGTACATTATTCTAAACTATTTAATTAATAAATTAAGCTGGCTTCTATACCTTGGTGAACATTAAATTACTACAAAAAGACACATTTAGTGAAGTAAACCTGAAAGTTGGCATCTGACATCAGCTTGTTTTTTTCTTTTGGAAAGTCACATGGTTTAGCAATATCGAATTATTTTAAAAGACTATGCTTCATATTATATATATCGAATATTTACAACACGGACCTACCACTAAATAATTGCCACATTACCTCCGTGAAAGTTTAGTCTTTTGTGTAGCTTTCGGTTGTCAAATGCTATTCCCAGCCTTTTGAAAGGTTCGAATCCATAAAAATTAGTAAGTTCTTTTATATTTTTTTATATTACATTGACAATCAAAGATATAAAAGCATACTAGTAGGTAGTAAGTACACTGTATCTGTATTCTAATCTGGTGCTCTCATACAGGCCACCACCGCATTTTGGCCAATTGTACAAGTTAAAGGAATTGTTTGACAGAATCTTTTGAGCGATAAATGAAGAGATAGGTGTAGGTCCAATGCCTAATGGGCATCGGACCTACATTTAGGTTCAATTAGCTCTATCACCGTACAATCAGCATGAAGATCTATGTGCACGGAAATTGATACATAATTGCACGGATTTTGATGGAGCACACGAATCTTGATGCAGATCGGATGGTCAAAACACCCATCAAACCAAAGTAGGTCCGTTGGGCATCGGACCTACTCTGAATTCATAAATGAATGGTGCTACTTCAAAGTAATTCTCCTGAGAAGTAAAGAGGGAAAAAAAACCTTAAGTAATTCTCCAATAAATGCATGCCATGTCATCCGTAAATGTTAACTACTTTTTGTCAAATGCTAAGTATGTATAGCATCTTATCAACATTATTATTTAGTTCACCGACATAAGAAATCATGCACCTCCGTCTCTTAAATTGCCTTCAAGGAACATTTTTTGAAAGAAGAATATTGAAAGTTCTCAAAAATTCGATCTTGTTAGTGTTGTGGACTTGCTACATTTTTTTTATCTCATGTCCTTATATCATAGTAGTAAATTAAGAAATTGTTAGTTGTTTATCCTTATTTTTTTAAATAACATTAATATTTTCAATTTCAAAAGTTTCATTATATTATTACTAATTTCCTGATGTATAAAGCACTATTAATTTTGATGTACATTTAAAAATAATTATTTATCTGTTAGCAAAGTCAATTTCTGTTCCTCGACAATAACATACGGATTTTTGTGCTTGCTTTGCATTAAATGTGTTTCTTCTTTTACCCTTACATTTTTTGCATCATGCTAGGTATTGTTCATGGAAGAATCCAGCAGTATATTTTAAACAATTCCTGATTTTCTTAGTAGAATTTGACTTCTTTTTATGACCATATGTAGACCTTCACGGGTCCCACAAATAAAAGATAAATCATCATGCACTTTATTTGCAAAGCAAAACTACTAGAACTGAGTAAATGCTAAAGATAAAAAGAAACAGAATAATAAGCATATCAGGACTCGCAAGGTCAAAAGAAAAGGCCGAATATAAAGGTTATTCACATATTACACAATAAATATCTAATGTACAATGTTACACATCTCATGCTTGCTCATCATAAGAGTTCTACAGCAGAGCTCCTTGATCATAGCGCAAGAAAAAAAAAAACAGCACAGTGCCATCTTTTTTAAATTTATACAAAAATGATATATTTTCCTCGCATACAAGCTGGAATCAATGGTTACCCCTCGCCGTTTATTGCAGTTACAGCTGACCCAATTTATCCTGATTCAGCAAAAAACATAAAGACAACAAAATAACTCCTTAGCATAAGAGGCTATAAACAAATATAATGTATTTAATTTAGTTTTCAAATGAAACCTGGAGCATCTGCATTAGCTTGGGGTGTGTCTCCAAAAGCTGGCAAAGTTTATCCCGATCACTCAGTAATGACTGCCACATGAAAAGAAAAAAAAAGAAAAAAAAAAGGTTATTAAAATTATGATTAAAAACAATCCATCGTCATCCACAAGTAAAAGTACAGTGTCCAAAATAAGTTGACAAAAGTACCTGGATTGCCTCAGGAGATGAGAAATACTGCTGCAGAGCTGCGGCTGAATCCTGCTGTTGCAGACTTGAGCTGCTGGTTTGACCACCATGATTTGTTTGATTGGTAGGTAACTGGACTTGAGCTTGGTCGACATGACCTGACACAGGAGCCTGAGGCCTAGCTCCCATTTGCTGATTTTGGTAGTACAGCTGCTGTAGTTGTGGGAACTGGAGTTGCTGCGGAAACCCTAGGGGGACCTGTGCAAACCCCAGCGACTGCTGCTGCATTGTCTGTGATGGGTGTGGTACTGAGGGTGGAGGAGGCGGTGGGGCTCGCTGCTGGGGCATACCTGATGAGGAGGGGCCCACTTGCATGGGTCGGTTCATAATGAGGGAAGCAAATGGATGGGATGCAGGTATATTTGCGAGGCTGGGGTCATTACCCAGGGCTTGTTGTAAATGGGTTAATGGGTTTGAATAGGGTTGTGCGGGTAGCGGAGGCATGGGCCTCATAGGAACTCCACCAGAATTGAAGTTCCATGGGAATTTGTTGGCTTCAGAATTGAGCATAGCATTTGCTTGTAGAATATTCTCTTGCTGGAACTGTAACAATCATGCATGAGAATTAGCATTTGTTACAACTTACAAGAATGGATACTCTACTTAAATATAGCATTTATATCTAAAAATATTAACATTTTTCCATCGTCAAAATTCATGTTTCATTGAAGAATATTTAATTCTTCCTTTTCAGAACTCTTAAGGAGAACATGCTTGGCTAACAATTAGTATGGTAAAACTGTGAGAAGCACAACTAATAATTCAAATCAATACTTTCCAAAAGGGACTAGAAGGCAGAACTAAGAAAAATAATAATAAAGATCTCCTTAAAAGTTTACCTGGAGCCCCATAAGTGCATTGGGAATGTTGACATCAGAGGGCTGAAGCGGGAAACCACCAGGAATAGGCGGTGCCAGACCCCTCAAAGGATTGCCAAAAGGCATCGAATTATTCTGCATCTGGTCCAAACCTTGACCTGGGCCTGACATGGCACGGGCAGGCGGCGGCATTGGAGGCAGTGGTGGCTGATTATTATGAGGGGGGACTGATCGACCTGGTAAAGGCCCTGACGGAGGTTGGGGCCCCATGTGTGGCCGAGTAACAGGAGAGGCCACCACCTGTTTCTCATGTCTCTCCAAAGGATTGTGGGCACTGCTGCTCTCCTTTTCAGGTCTGACGAGTGGGCTCCGCATTGTTCCGTTCTCTACTGAATCTGGGGAGTTCTCTCCAGTGACGACAGGAGGATGCTGGAGATTATCATCCGTCTGGGGAAACAGGCCCTTGTCATCAGACCCTGACTCATCAATATCTATATCTAACTCGTGCTCATCAAATAAATCAGCCTTGGCCTGACGTGGCTTGTCCGCCTTGTCAGTGTCACCTTCACTGTTATTATTTTTGCTAACAACAGGTGATAGCCCCTTGACTTGAGGTGCATCGGCAGGTGTGCTGGGACCCACGGGGATGACTGCAGAGTTCTGCTTCTGCCGTGCAATGAACTCGTCAACATGAATTGATGGGGGGCGGCCACGTTGAGTCGAAACAACCGCATTTGACCCAATGCTGGTCCCATCTATGTTTCTCTCTCTAGCCACATAATCATCTACATGCATGGAAGGTGGCCGGCTCGTGTTGGGCTTCCTCTGACGAAACGTGTCCCTGCGCGTGGGGCCTGTTTGGGTTGGGGTATTTGCCAAGCTAGTCCCTCTAGAAAACGAACTCACAGTTTCAGGTCCTTCACGAAGTCGCTTAGCTGGTGGCTCACCTCCCAATGCAAGTCGGCGCCTTGCTGATTGTGCAGTTTGTGGGAGTTCCCACACAAACTTCTCCATAAACCCTAAATATATAGATTCTTCCTCTTCTTTCCCTGAATTTGATATGGATCTCCATGCATTTGAAAAGAAGAGGGAAGGTTCATTGGTAATTGATTGGACTGAACTAGCAGTAGAGGGTATTAGCTGTGCTGTCATGACGACTGCTCTGGCAATGTCACTTGGGGGTACCAGCTGTTCCTTGAGATCTGTGGAAGCTAGATTGAGAGGTGGATCTGATGTTTCGAGGATGTTTGAAATTGATCTCAAGGCTGCCTTGGCCTGGAAAACAGAATAAATATTTAGGAAACAAAAAATAAGCAACTAGATAACACCGGGAAGGGAAAAGACTCTGGGCTGGGATGCTGAACCGGCAACCGGACCAGCAATGTACAGGATAATAACATTTTGGTACCAATGTCCAGACAGTAACAGCATACATGCAAGCACTAACCGAGACAACTTGGTGGAATGAATTTGTGTATACGCAGTGGGGGATTGATATTCCTGGCAAATACTGTAAGAAATGTTATATGAATTAATGCTATACCTGGTGTGAGATTGATTTATCAATAGTAACACTTGAGCTGCTATCTTCACTGATCTTTATTTGAAGTGCCTTTATTAACTTTAAGATATGGCTCAGCTTCTCATTGTAAGAATCTGAACCCGGATCCAAATCACTCGAGAGTCCGAAAAGGAGCTTCAGCATTGTGATTCCCTCTAAACTACCAAGAGAAGAACTATGCACAAAATATATATAAAAAAAATTAATATCCTGATATGTAGAGTGTGTGTGCATGCAAGCAGAGAAATACATAGACTTTCATGATACCATATCTGACAGCTGCAGTATCAACATAATATAATTGCATTGAAAACCTAGCATGCACATGCAAACAATAATAAAAGAAAGCTCACCACTCATTGTCCAAGAGAAGGGAGATGGTGCCAAGTGATAGTGCATATATAATTTCTACCACAATATCAGGTCGAGACTCAGACAAATCATGAGACCTCGAAAGCTTCTCGAAGCACCTTAGTAAAGGTAGGGACCGCTGCCACCCTTTTCTTTCCTGCTCTTGTTGACTGGCTGATTGGATATGAGAAAGCATTAACGCCAGTGCACTTCTCCCTTGATCAGACAAGACGACATCCTTGAATGTAAGTGCACATGCTAACATCTCATTCCCCACCGGCAGACCCTGCTTTTCATATTTTCAGGAAAAAAAATAAATTAACATGTAGTCAACTGAAAAAAAAAAATGCTGAGACAGAAGCATCAGAAATAAACCAAAAACCTGGAAAAGATTCGATAGATGGGAGAGAAGCAAAGAGTAATCGTTGATACTGACACAATCATCATCCTTGTGCCTATATTCACAGAACCAAAATTAAAAAAACAACATTACAACCGTCTTTAAAAATATAAATGTAGTATATAATGAACTCACTCCTCAGTTTGCCTTAAATCATTAGAAGGCTGGGAACTTAAGATGAGAGCCAAGGACTTCAGTAAAGGAATCCTCCAACTGTAAGGTGTAGCACTTGTAGAGTGCAGTTGGCACCTGTCTAGAATGCTCCATAGTGTCCTCATCACACCCATCTTGCAGACAATTTCCTAAGTTAAAAAACAATGAAAGAGGAAGCTTCAGCTAACAGCACATTACAGCTGGGCCCACAATAACAGTGCTGTGATATTAAAGATGAACCGACTAACCTTGGCTTTTGGGTGCTCCAACAAGCCAGCAAGAAATTGAAGCAGCTGATGCACCTGCACAATCAGAGTGTACGCACATGTTCATAATTATATATATGTAGATTTTAGTGTACATCAATTTGCCACGTATACAACATGTACCTTAAAAGCCTCCATATCTGAGAGCATTGTTTGGTTGGCCAGATCATTCAACCAAGAGAATATAGGATCTAGAAGAACAGTTGCACCCTCCATCCTTTGACATGAAAGACGGACTATAAAAACCCGAAGCATGTCTTGCATCACCATCAAGCCCTGAGTACGAAAAAATTATCAATTATATAAACATCACCAACAAAGAGTGTCAGAGATTATTAGAAGGGATGCACGCACCAAAGTAGAGAAAAATATTGTTACACAAGTCCCATAGATTATTAGAAGGAATGTAAACACCCAAGTAGAGACAAATATAATGACACAAGAGTACCAAAAAATATTAGAAGGGATGTACGCACCGAAGTAGAAAAATTTAGAACCACCAGTGAGATACTCTCGAGCTGTGGAGTCAGCTGTGCGAGCAGCTGGTTTAAATGGTTCGGGTGCATGTACCAGTTGACTTCTTTCTCACCCAGGGGACCCAAAATTGACGCAATGCTGAGGTTTCTGACAGCACTTAATGGAGGAATCTCGCTTCTCCATTGCCATATATCTTCATCCGGAAGTAAGTCACCCTTTCAATGCAAAAAATAACAGTTAAAAAACAGCAGTGTATCATCCATGAAAAAAATGAGATGTACAAAAGAAGTGAGAGAAGTTCACGAGAGAAGCATACCAGGAGTGAAAGCATACTGGAAGCATCCTTGGGGCCCACAGGCAGCTTAGCAGTGACATTTTCTAACAGGCGGTGAAAGAGATTGGGGGCCCAGCCAAATACTGGCCAGAAAGCAACTGCCGATGTGATAAGATGGCACACAGCACCCAAACCTAGTGCAGAGCTAGGAAAGGACAGATCTGCCGCACAAGCTGCCAGCTTTGGGCTATGATAAAAAAGGACAACACAACCAGAATAAATTAGAGTACAGATGAAAATATTAAAAATGAAACAACAACGTGATACTTCATTACCTGATCTCACGATGCAACTGGAGCAGAGCTTTGAGTAACTTCTTGTTGCGATAAACCTCCTTTGTTTCCTAAACAATAAAACATCAATAAAATGGAAATGCATCTTACAACTGATCTCCAGATTCAGTTATGCACAGAAAGTTAATAATACAAGGCTTACTTGTAATTTTCCTAAGACATGAATCAGCAAAAGAAGAGCGGGGATCATGAGATCAATCAGCTCTTGTTCATGACTGCGGTCCAAAAGCAAATCTGCTGTAGAGCTCAACTCTGCTCCTTCATCAACCAGGTAATCTAAAACATCAAAAGATGCCAAAAATTAAGTCATTTTAATTATGTAAAAATCACATCTAAAGTCAAGCTTTCTGGCCAAACCAAATAGTTTGAATTGAGTATAAGCGACTTACCATAACTATTTGACAAACGCTCAAGCATATATTTGCAATGAACCAAGACCACATAAATAAGTGTGATGGCACCTTCTTCAAAAAGAGTAGTAGCGATTGCCTGCATCAGGTGTAATTAGAGATCAGTTCAGTACATCCCACACATTTGCACAAACATGCCTAAAAAACACAAGTATAAGATAAAACCCACAAAAACAACCATTTCATACTGCCACGCCATTATATATGACTAGTGCCACAAAAATAAGGAAAAAGAACTCGAATAACACCAAATATTTGTCTGTAAATAAGAGCTAGCATTTCTACCATTGCAATCAAACCAAACAAATTTAACAAATATTTTACCATTTTTACCCTAACTTTATAGGATGCATTGGTTTTAAGGAGAATTTTTAGGGCCATTTTAGTCATTGCTGCGACCTTGAATTTATACAAGATGTTATTTGTTGACACTTGAAATATTAGATGTAGTTGGCCAAAAAACAAAGATAGAGAAACTGTATGGTTCTTACAGGATCCTCTGAAATAAAGGCAAGGATACGAAAAGCAGTGGTGAGTTGTGTGATAGAAGTGCTTCTGAGGTCAGATCCCTCAAAGAACTTGTCTGAGACAAGCTTTCCAAGGAGGTTGTCAATGATGTGGCCATCTGAGTCAATAGTAGGATCAGATACCACCATCTCTGCATCAATCGAGTCTGACACAAGCACGCTCCCAGAGGACAAGTGTGCATCTCCGCCAGATGCTAAGACTGCCGCATATCGGAGGAGGCCAATAGCACCGTTCCTGTGAATTAGAAGTACAAACTTTGCAGTTAGTCCTAGGAACATTTTGGTAATTTACCAAAACCTTGTTCTAAAAAGTACTTCACCTTGTCTTTGCTTGTAGATCAGAATATCATTTCTACAACTTTAGGAGATATTCTGGTGTTTATTTTTAAATGACATGGAATAGTGTCAACAGCACTTAAATTTTTAGAGAAAGATTGGTTAGTGCAGCTCATATTCTTGGCATATTAGTGGCATCTACTTATCCAAGTTACAGTCAGGTAGGATTTTATTCCTTTTTCATTTTCTGGACTGGAGTGCAAGTAAAAGCTCACAATATATGGATATGCTTTAAAATTGTTACACTCCTCAGTTTCACTTTTAATACAAAAAATTGACAGCTTTATGCACAAGCTTCCAACATTTATTACACTTGTACATATCACTCTAACTAATTTGATACCTTGTAACAATATCAGAACCAAAGGGAACAATGGTTCTTTTAATTTTTCATATCAAATGACTATCAGCTCCAATTATGATTAAGACCTTTCACAAACAAAGCACTACTGCAAACATATATGAGTCAAATACATACCTATGGTAAACAACCCCAGCATCTATCCACTCAAGCAAACGTATTGGGGCATCCTTTCGGTTTGATCCTGGGGATGACAAATGGAGAGCCTTATGAAGATCAACTGCAATTCCAATCCAGGAATGAAGTGACCAAGCAGTTGAATCAGTGACAAGCACTTCAAAAATCTCAGCAGCAGAGTGGAAGATAGCAAGGCTGAGAGATGATGATGATCCTATAATATGATTTGACCAAATGAATTATTGCAATTTGAATACATAAGCAAACAAATGTAGGAGTGCGAATAAATAGATTACTTAAATAAATATACACAGAAAACAATGAATAATGAGGACAACAAAAAACAAAGTTCTTTATATGATGGCCAGTTCTTAATTAGTAAATGGTACTCTAACAAATACATACCTATAGACAACACATCTCCTTAAATTGAAAAAATATTTCAGATTCTTATGGCGGGTTAATTTGATCACACAAGGCCTATAACAATTAAAAGGAGAAAATGCTGTACCACTAGTAGGAACAGCTTGGTCTTGATCTTTGTATGAGCGCAAAGCATCCAGCAGAACTGACACTGCCTATACAACAAATCAAAAGGCTCATATTAACAAATTTCCTTTTTCCCAATCCAATCCAATCCATACAAATTTTGATTTTAAGAAGCTACCTCGGGAAAATAGCCTATGGCTAACAATGCTTGACGACCAGTGTCAGATCTGCATTAAATAAGATAATTTCTTCAAGAAAATTTCATACATACGTTGCCTATCTGAGTACAGTATTGTATGCAACTAATCAACTGGTCATTTCAGTACTAGTTCAGCAATGGGAAACCTTTTCTGTATAAGCAGTTAGTACTGTAGGCAATACCATAATTGATGTATGGTATGGGACATGAATTAGATAAGTATTCTAATCAAGAGATGAAGTAATAAACCTGGAGATAGCACAGAGTTCCCACAAAAGCCAAAGCAGTTCGTCAGAATTTGGAGCAACCACAAGCAATCGATCAACAAGACTTGCCTGACAGCATACACCATAAATAAATTAGACAACTTCTCTCAGGTGTTTCCAGCAGTAAAAAAATTTGTGTTGGAAAACAAACCACTTGAATGTGGAGTTCAGTTATCGTGGCAACATCCTGAGGATGGCAAAAGAACCCTTTCGACAGAAGAACAAATGCCTGCCTGAGAGTCATGCATTCTGCTTTATTCGAATCTTCTACTTCTTTGAGAGAGAAAACTACAAGTTCTGTCACTTCAGCCTGATCAAGTAGGAATGTCAAGCCTGAAAAACAAAACAAAACAAAAATTAAGAAGAAGACAACAGTACAAAGTTGCCATAGTATCATGATATCTGTTATTTCTATAAACCCCGTTTGACAATCAAGTGTCACTTGGCCAAACATATACTTGATACATTACGGGGGGAGTTCCACGTGTGACATCCTTTGGCACTTTATGTGCCTGTGTTCTTGTATGTGTTGCTTTCTTCACAAGTGGAAACAGGACCTGGGATCCCTATGAAGGAACAGGACTGGATCCACATCACTCATGTCTCGTATGGGGTTGGGGTATGGTTAATTCAGATTATCCCTGGGATTCCAGTCAGAACCATAGAATACAAATCAGGTGGCTCAAAACTCCCTTGCTATTCATGGGATGAAAAGCAGCCAAAACAGGTACTAGTTCATGCAACACTAAATTTTTTAAATTGGTCTTTTATCTTTTCTGTGCAGTTTCATAGGTCTCCAACTCATACATCCCTCAATCTCACTCTGTTACACTCCATCTTTACACCATTGCTAATAAGACACAGCACACCTTTCATGTGTTTGCCGGTTTTTATTATTTTGGTCTAAGATAATAGAAATGTCTATTTTTATTTTTGGTTGACCAAAGATTTACGAGAAATGTTTAATCCCTTTTGGCAAAGTATATGAACACAATATGAACCCATGTGACTAATTCCCGTTTCTGTTCATATTTAATAGGTTGTACATGATCACTATATGCCTTGCTCTTAAAAAAAAAAAAAAAACCTTTCAATCAAGCATAAATTCCTTATCAGAAATTGCTAATAAGACACCACAACCTTCATCCATTTACTATATTATTTTGGTCTAAGTCTCTAAGATAATAGAAATTGTTTGTTTTTAAATTTTTATTGACCAATAATTTATGTGGAATATGTAATCCCTTTTGGAAAGGTACTTGAATATGATTTGAACTTGAGTGACTCTTTCCTATTTTTGTTCATATTTAATAGGTTATACATGATCAGTATATGCCTGACTCTAAAAAACCAATACTAGTAATTGTTCATTTATTTCTTTTATATATCAATAGTGAGGACAAAGTTAGCATCATTAAATGGGACTTCTTACAAGGTCTTGTGTTAATCTCAGAATTTGTGAAATCAATCATCCATATGTCTTGTGTTAATCTTAGTTCATAATCAAGTAGTTGATTCTGAATTAGTTGACAAGTTGCTCTTGTGATTCTCTCCCAAACATAAACTTTACATAGCACCCACAGATATTTGTTTTCAAGCATATTATTTTCAAGTACACTAAATTTCACATTCATTATAATAGAGACCAGTTTTATATACTATGATTATAATGATCAGGCAACAAAAGTTCAGTACAGACAGATCTTCCAAAAAAATGTAACCTCCAAAGAAAAACACAGAAGTCCTACATTAAGCCAACAGGCTTAGAAAACAGGTAATATTAACCTGTACCAATAAATGCTCACACCAAAAACCTACATTAATAATAATCACTTAGGGAAATCTACAATTTCTTTTAGCGCAGAAAGACCTAGGATGATATCACATAGCCACATCAGAGCCTCCTACCAGCTGACAAGCGCAACAAATTACAGAAATTTAACTTTTTTTAAAAACATATTGTTTAACTATGTCTTTACTTCTTTAAGTTAGGTCTTGAAAGACTATCTTTTTACACATTGCAGGTGATCAAATTCACGGAAAGGCAATATATTGAACTTCACCTTGAACCAAGAATGACTGGAAAGTCATTAATATTTAGATGACATTACTTTGTAGCACCTCAAGATCAAAACCAATAGTAGGATGGAATGATAAGAACTAATGCCCCATCAACCTAATTACTTCATATGGATGCAAAGTTAGTTCAATCATACTTCCAACAGGTCTTTTTATCAGCACAACAATTTGAACCAAACCAAAATGTTCACCTTTCCAATAGTATATTTTTATTCTAAGATAGCAAGAAAACTGCTAATGACTATGGTACGGACATAAAAAAAGTAGGCGCTCACTCCACTACCAGAATTAGTGTTTTATGCGCATTAAATAGTATATTATATTGACAACCTATGCATTGTAGGAGTAACAATGTCACATATCACTTGAACAGGCTACAAGATTGTCAATGGAAGAACTAGTTATATTAGCTCTTAATCTTAATTTCTTGTTAGATGAAGTTGAAGAGCATAGTCAACTCAAGTAATTAACATCATTTTGTGGCATCTGTCACATGCAAAGCCCGTTTTTACGAGTGATTTATAATTATTGCTTTTCTCCATATTGTTAATGATTCAGTTCCCAAAAATAAGATATGCCTTCTGATTGTTATAAAGCAGATCGAACAAAATTAACTGTCTTGGTTAGAAATGTTTATGCACACGTATCTTTGGTAAATAATATAGCACAATAATGCTTATTGTGTAACATGGATAACTGGCCCAAATGTCTTACTTTGTACGCTTCTAAATATAATCAAAGAAATGCATGTAAAATACTTCAACTTTTGTTAAAACTTAGAATAATGTGTGAAGCAACTGCAGCCAGAGAGACACAACCAACCACCCAATGTAAATTCATTGTCCTCAAGTTATTATATATAGATAGTAACCTATTTCCTTGGCATATGCTTCATACCATTAGAAAGGAAATGCGGCAAAAAAAGAAGAGCACAGAATGTGCGCTTTACTTTAAACCGTATATTTTTTAGGGATCCTGTGCATTTGCACAAGGTAAATGCAGTTGCCATAGTACAAGCTATCACTATTACCTGAACGTGATAGGAGAAGAGAGAGGAGAATTGTCTCGAGTGATGTGGCACTCTCCACAAAAACATCTGCAACAGCACCACTTGCAGTTGCAGACCGTAAAATAGGAGATGACAGCAGTGCAGCTGACAGAGGAAAAAATCCTTTCTCCTATTTGCAAAAAAATAAATAAGGTTAAATTACTTCCAAAAAGAGAAAAAAATACTTTCACGTAATTTTGAAATGTAGGGAACAGTTGAATTAGTACCTTGAGAAGAGACAAGAGGATGCTGTCAACATCAAATCGAGTGAAGCTGTACTTGGAATTTGCAATGGAGTTGACAGTGGCTTTAGAAGACAATAATCTATCAGAACTCCCTGAATTGAGCAATTTTTTGGCAAAACCAACCGGCGAAGGATCCTCAATAGGTCCACACATATTCAACAATTTCTGTACCAGTGTTACGTATGATTAACCCACCATACAAAAGAGATGATACACAGAAAATCATATCAGAAAAGAGGAAATTACCGAAAGTTGTGCAAGCTGCGAACTAACTGCTACAAAGGAAACAGCTCCTTCAGTGGTAATTGAGATATAGTCAGGTGGATTGGCCAGTACAGATAATACGGCTGACTGAAAATTTATAAATTGAGGATGTTACATTAAAAAATAAAAGAGTGAGGCTACGGTACTATGCATAGCACGGTTTGGTCCGTGCTACGGCTCAATATTTGAGTTTTCAAAATCCTAACGGTCGATCCGAACCGTTCATCATGATTAAAATGAATATGTAATTGCAAACCAAATTTTACATTTTTTCGAACTTTTTACTATTTTTTTAGATAGGTAGAAAATCACTTGATCTGAAAATTCTGGACCATCCAAAAACAGTGATTTTCTACCTATCTAAAAAAATAGTAAAAAAATTCGAAAAAATATAAAATTTGGTTTGCAAGTACATATTCATTTTATAATCATGTTGAACAGTTCGGATCGACCGTTAGGATTTTGAAAACTCAAATATTGAGCCGTAGCAGGGACCAATCCGTGCTATGCATAGTACAGTAGCCTCACTCAAAATAAAAATTGAAAAGAAAGGAAAAGATCAACATGAAATGAAACCATGATGGTTCATGTCTCTTTTGAGAAGAAAATTAACCTCATATCTGGATAAGGTTTCATAAAAGCGGAGTCGGTGCAACACATAGGTGGCCATAGAGGCGATATCATGTCTATGCTTCTCCAATAACAGCTTCAATAGCAAAGTGTATCCTAGGCTAGCACAGGCTGGTAAGGTCTCATCACCACGTGGCCACCAGCCAAGGAACGCTTCACATCCAATCTTGTGCCGGGTTGCACACTCGACTATACTAACCAGAAGCACCGTCAAAAAGGTAGACTCCTGCATCTCAAGAGACAACAACTGGATGATTTTGTCCATTCCTCCATTGCTGATGAAATGGAAGCATCCCTCCTTTGAACAACACAGGAGCAGCACCAACCCAAGAGACAGAGTCAAGCTTTTGTTCTGACAAAAGAATAAAAAAGGAGAAACAAATCATACAGAAAATTATATTAGATTGAAATACAAGAATCTACGAAAGAAAGCAACAATGTATTTAAACTAAAAAGTAATTATATCCACCTCAGAGAGCAAAGCATGACCAGCTAAAACATCACTTTTAAAGAACGGGAAACTGCGAGTAAACATGCCAATCAGCTCAGTTGTTGACAAATCAAACTCTATATCCGATCCCATTAATCCAAACTCTTTCCAAATTTGTGAAAGCCGATCCTCAGCCTCAACCAAAGCATGCACTGATTTCTCAGAACCCAAGCTCAAGGTTTCTTGTAAGATGTCGATATTAAGCATGGCAAAGGAAGAAATTGACGAGATAACCGAACTAAGCATGCTGAAATCAAAATTCACCCAGTTGCAATCCTCACATGCTCTGAGGGCATGACACAAAAACTGCCTGACTTCAGTTGACATGTCTGATTCAGGGAATTGCAAAGTTAGTGATTTAAGACGAGGCAACGGTTCATTGAGTGTGATTTTACTGGAGCTGTGCAATGCCGGAGGGAGATCTTCGAGTTTCCCTTCAGAGGGTGAATAGACTACATTTGCTAGAGAATTATCAAGGTCTAATTCAATATTGAATTGGCCAAGGTCCTCTGCAGTATTACCATAAATTACGAGGGTCAAACTGCGGTAAGTGCCTCGCAATACCAGATGGCTTGTTACTATAGCCTGCATTGAAGATGGGACAAGTAAGAGAAAACCAGTTATCAGCTGTCTTTATTATATTATTCCAAAAAAAGAAAAAGGTTTTTTGCTTCATTTTTTTCATCAAGAGGGTAATAAAATATGGGTCGGATCCAATGAAAATGAACTAAATTGACAATCTTATTGTCTAATTTGATGGACATTTGGAATGTGATCTAAACTATATTTATATCATGGACATGAAATATGATGGAATTTGATGCATATTTTACCATTTATCTAACAAACCAACTTGAAATTAGTCTATAGTTAATGTCCTTTGATGGAGAATATAAAATGACAAAAATTGTATGAAAGTTGATACACAACCAATCTATGGCCAACATGTCTTCCAATTTTTCTTTTCCATTTATAAATATTTTTCTGGCCTGATTTTAAAATATGCCAGATTTGTCAAGTTAACCCGTTGTCAATGGAACCTGACCTGCCTGATTCATTCAATATACGACCCTAGAACTTTGAACATCAATACGACCCTTCAAAACAAACAAATCACAAGTACCCAAAAAGAGCAGAGGAAAATCAGCAAAAGCTTGTAAAGCAGAAAAATATAATGAATACTTTCCTATTTTCTGTTTCAGAAAAAAGAAAGTCCAAAATATAACAAGTAAAACAAGGGATAATGAGGCATGATTTCACACATAAAGTAAGAAAATGGGGAGCAAGTGATATTTCTCATTATGCACAGGTTTCTCATTTGTGCTTAGAAATGTTAGGTTTGAGTTTGACTGTCCTCAGCAACATCATTATCAGAAACAAACAAAGATATTTTGATGTCACAAAATCATATCTCGAGATGCAATGTGCAAACAAGAATATAATTTGTTGGTTACTCAAAAACAATTAAGAATGATAAAAAAATTTACCTCAACTTCCAAAACATTAGAGGAAGAATGAGAGTAGAGGAAAGGTTGGCAGAGTCGCCTGAACCGAGACTCCCCTTCGCAATGTACAAATACCTCCAGTGCAAACGAAGGAGGTGAAGTAGCTCTACAGTATAAAGGAGAATAAAAACAACACACAAAAATTTAAACCAATACACTGCGCATTAGGGGTGTCAATGATACCTTTTTACTCATTTATCCTACCCGTATCGTATTCAATAAGGCGGGTATGGGTAAGGTTTTTTTTCATTAGCTAATCGGGTATGGGTATGGGTAAGGAGTTTTTTTTTCGTTAGCTAAACGGGTAAGGGTACGGGTAAAGGCTATTTCGTACCCGTTACCCTAAAAGGTAATTATTTAAAATAAAATTATATTATAATGTTTGAGTAATAATTAGTAATGTTAAAATTTATTTGCGTGATATTTCATATGATAATGTTTGAGCAATAATTAGTTATGTATTTTTGTTATTTATTATATGATTTTTATTATAAGAAAAATGTTAATCATATTACTTTCATTTACATATTTTGTTATTTAGTTAAATAATTGATTACATATTTGTTTTATTTTATTTTTTTATTAGTAATGTGATTGCATATATGTGAAATGAATGAGTTTTGATGTTCTATTCGTAAAATATAATAAAATTAATTATTATATTAGTTTTATTCGTTATTCACCCGCTACAGTTTCGTTATCCGATAATTTTAACGGGTAAGAGTAGGGTAGGGTAAAATCAAATCTTAATGGGTAAGGGTAGGATATAGGTAAGGTCAATTCTTAGTGGGTATGGGTATGAAAATGGTTCCACCCTACCCGCATTGTACCCATTGACACCCCTACTGAGCATGAACAAATGAAAGGCTCAAAAGGGGGGAAATTTTGCATGTGGCACTTACACCTACTAATATTATCAAATCTGCAATTAAGCCCAGCATTTCTAATATTTGCAGTCAGCAGCGGACATCTTTGCAATCAATTCCCAATCCCAGTCATTGGATAAATCACAAAATGTGATAAAAAAAACATCTTATTATAGAGAAATTTTCTTCAAAGGCCACTAAACCATACCAAAGATTTACGTAGGTTACATTAACTTTGGTTTCATCCCCTCAAATTTGACTTTAATTTTCTAGTTTGTGAAGAAAAGGCACTACATCTCCATTCCATAATTTAAAAATAAAAACGAAGCCAGGAGTACCTATATTTTTGGCTCTTAACTCCAAGATTTTTAAAGTTATAGAAACTTCTATTTGAGATAATGTAAAAGTTAGAGGTAATTCAGTAACTTTTGCTTGAATTAACCTCGGTAACTAGAAAGATGTTAAGCATGATTGAAAGTACAAGAAATGTTGAACATCTTCTCCAGATATAGTTAGAAAGTGAAATTACAATAAACAGATTGCAAAGAGTTTCATACCCAACAAGAGATACGTTTGGGGTAGAAGGAGATGCATTCTGCTCAAGAAATTCACATGCAGTGATCACTACTGGCTCGGAGAATGTTACCTGAATAGTTTAGTTAAAAATTACTATGTCAAGTTAGTAAAACAAAAGAGTAAAACTCAAGTGAGTATGACCAAAAAAAAATTGACTAATGACTGACCTCATCGACATATTCATCGAGTTGAGAATGCAAAATTGTTTGCGCAAACAAGACACAAGGCTCCGGCCGACCCATTTGCTTCTACTTTTTATTACCTCGTTTTCTTTTTTTTCTCTACCTTTGAGAGGCTACAATTAACATACAAGTTCCTGATTGAGTTCTAACCAGCACATGTATATAGCAAGGAGTTCAGTTAAAGACAATCAATTGAAGATTATAAGAAAATAAATTATCAAATAATTCCACGTTGAAATACAGAACATACATTTTAAAAAACTAAACCCAAATCGAGTCATAGAAAGTGCCCCATTTAAGTTATCGTATTTCAAAATAATGCGGTAGAAAATCAAATTTCCCATCGCTTCCTCGACAATGCTCTCCGTTGATGGGGATTAATAAATGGTGAAATTTACGGAGAGAAAGAGGGAAGGAGAGAAGAAGGGTTTACCTCTCTTACGGCAAAGCAGGTTGAAAAGCTCCTAAGAACGCTTGAGTGTGCTCAGCTCCGGCGATGAACCCTCTCGTTGGCTAGTAGAGCTTGTGCCGGGTTTTGGTTGCCCGGGTTTCGGGTCGGAGCAAAGAGAGAGGCAACTAGGCAACTAAACGTTGGGCTCGACTTGAGTGAGATCTAGTCGGGTTTGTCGGATCATGGGCTAGGGTTTAACGAAAGCTGGGGATGGATCCTGTGTGGCAAGAAGAATGAAACCACATGGTATGATAAGTCACCGATACGGGGGGCCACTGACAAGTAGTCGAGCAGTGTCTTGATAAATAAATAGTACGCAGAATTTCATGTATAGCCCCAACTCTCAATATTATGTATTTTTCTCAAAATTTTATAATATCATATTTATCCTTCTAAATTTTAAAAACCGATAAATTTATTCAATTTATGGTTTTTCCTATTAAAACTCATTTTAGATTTATAATTTTATTAAAAAAATAGTTAATTAGTGTAAGAAAAATATTCATTTTGCTAATTTAAGCATACGTTAGTGTGTACGTCACAAGTAAGAAAATGAATCATTTGCTTTCACAACAGGTCAGTTAGAGGACTTAATATTTCTCTTAACATGTTACATATTTTTTTAATAAAGGATAAGATAGAATACTTTATATATAAAAATGAGTTTTAATAGAAAAGGTAATTTAATTAAGTTCTTCAGTTTTTTAAATTTAGATGGTAAATATGATATTATAATTTTATAGAAGAGAAAACATGTAATTTATAGTTTTTGAAGGATATTCATGATATTCCCCCTAACTAAATAGTAAATAGTTGAATTTCTCTTTGAATGTGTTTCAGTCGTCAATGCAGTAGTGTAAGAATAAATTATTTCATAATAATATGAAAAGAGTGTCCATCTCAATTAGGGCTGCAAAAAAATTTGTAGTTCGTAATTCGATTCGAGTTTGATTCGAAAAAATTTATAAAAAATTTGATTCAAAATTGAGTTCGTTCGAAATTAATTCAAACCAAACTTAGTTCGAAATTAATTCAAACCAAACTCAAACTAGACCTAATTAGTTCGAAATAGGTTCGCAAACCAAACTTAGTTCAAAATTAACTCAAACGTGAACCGTTGATTTCCGCTGATAATTTATGTTCGCTGATGAAAATATAAGGTCGCCCAGTCTATAATTGCTCTCAGTTCTAACTTAAATTGTTGTACTTTGAATACTTTGGATATTAGAAAACTTTGGTGATGCTGCTCCTGTTGGCTATTTGGAAAACTTTGGATATTGTGATTGTACTAAACTTTGGTGTTTGATATAAATTTTGGTATTTGTAATGAACTTTGATATAAACTTTGGTGCGCTGTGTAATTAGAATTCAGAATGCTTGAATTTTTATTGAAGTGCTATAATTTTGAACTATGGCCCAGCCATAAGTCATAACTCCTAAGTCCTAACAAAGTTCGTAAGAGTTCGAAATTGAATTCGTTCGAAATTAATTCAAACTAAACTCAAACTGGAGGTAAGTTCGGTTCGGTTCGGTTCGTTTGCAGCCCTTGATTCTCAGTAGTGTGAAAAAAATTACTATCTTATCTAAAGTAAACATAATATGTTATTTAAATTGTGTTTTTCGTGATAGAACTGATTCAAAAATATTAATATTTTTTTTTCAAAATACTTTGTTATAAAAAAAAATACCTTTTCAATACTATTTTGAGGGGAAAAATATATTCAAATTGTATCTAACATCCGTTTGAACACATTATTTCAGTACAGATGAATGAAAGAAAAGAAATGAAGTTCGAGAAATGAAATGCTTGTAAATAAAGTTTCTTGGATCCAAATTCCAATCTGGGGATGGGATATAAATCTGCTGTTATTCCAAGGGATCACAGATCCTGTTATTCCTATCACAATCGTTTAAAGTTTTTCACGTGCGAATTTCAAGGAAAAAAGATTTGGGCACATGAAAAAAGTTTTTCGTGCTCAAATCTCGACAAACATCCATAAAGGAAGTAGTGAGGAATTAAAATATAATAAAGGAAAAGTGGCTGAGGTATAGCAACTGGTGTATTTGACTAGGACAAGTATAATTATTACATGTGTGTATGAGTAAGCCCTGATCTCCAATAAAAGGATCTGCTACCTGGTGAGGAGGCAAACACACAAGTGGTGAAATTCTTCTGTCAAGACTAATTATTTGTTTTATTTTTTTGAAAATAAGTTCTTCCAAAAACTATATCGATTCATATCAATCTACAAGAAATTTGTAACATCCTCACATCATATCTATTCAACTAAACCCTTTCAATAAAACCTCTGGGTGACTTTTTTTGCCTCAATCACACAATATCATTAATGAACTACTAAAGTAACTAAATGATACCAACTAAACCATTAGCTGGTAGTAGCAAGATTACAACACACACTCCATTTGCATTATTAGCATGCACCCAAACTCAAAATCCTAAAAATAAAAAAAAATCCATCGCATCACTGTATCTTAGTTACTCAGTTTGCTCACTGACAGAGTCTCCATTGTTACAGAACTTTGTCATCTAACAAAAACATTGCTCTAAGACTTAAGCTTATCACTATCGTTTCTCTTCCATTTTCAACAATGATATTACCGATACCATCTCATCGTCATCTTCTTGTTGGAGACGATCGCCGAAACATTCAAGGAGTAATTTCATCGAACACCTTACGGGCATACACTAATACCTGACCAAATGGAGAAATATGGAAGTTTGCACGAGAAGTAACCACAAGAAACAATCAAGCACAGAAAATAAAAGAGAGACACAAGATTTTACGTGGAAACCCTTTCGGGAGAAAACCATAGAAGCCCAGAACAAAATCACTATATCAAAGAGTCTTTACAATACAAAGAAATAATCACGGATTGCTTTTAATCAAAACAAAGAAACTAGTGGCGAACTCTTCATTTCCTTTCGCCACGATACTAGAATGAGCTTGGGGCCATATTATTTGACTTCACAATATAACACTTCTAAGGTCAAATTGCTCAGTGATGCCACACACTGAAGAGGGATATTCATGTCAAGGTCCCCAGGTTTCTTTTGTGATAGCTTTGATGCTATCTCAGGTTTCTTATTACCAGTTCAAAAATCCAACATAGAGCAAATTAGAACAATGGTGTATCTAACATTAAGACATATATTTTTTTTCTCAAAGCTGAATGAGTTGCTGAGAACTGTGGTATCAGAGTAATTTTCATTCCTTATTGTTTTTGTAAAAACTTGCTTCAGTAATGGAACAGAGAAAAGAAAAAAAAGCTCATGAATTATCAATAAAAAGTAAAATACCATAACTTTTTATTTCAAGTTATGAGAATGCTAAATCAATCTCTGGAAACCTATTTTTTAAATAGAAAAAACTAATATTTGGTCAGAAAGACTTGACAAATTGGTTAGGTATTTAATTAAGCATCACAAATTAGAAACGAACTAGAAAAATAACACTCAATCCCATGAAAATTCTCAACAAGCAAAGAAACGCTTCATATTTAACAACATAGAATTTTTAGAAGGCTTATAATAAGATGTGCTCGACAAAATCAAATGTATAAAAAAGGAGGGTTCAATGCTTTTATTTTTAATGTCTTCATTATGCTTTTATTTTCAAAACTTCAATAACTTAAAATTTAAAATTTAAATGTCAAAATAAAATCGTTAAATATGACCTATATTAATTTCTTTATAAACATGTAAATATTATGACATTCAACTTTATATAATTATTATCATGAGCTTGCAAAAATACACCGATTTGATATTTTTTGGATGTTGATTTTCCAACTTATTGATTCAAATAAAAAAAAAATATTATTTTATATGTATGTAGAATAATAATATAAAATATATAGACATTTAAACATGTATAAAATGAAATAAGGCAATAAGCACTGGATTTTCTGAAGGATACTCGAAATTAAAACCGTTGCTCCAGTCTGTATTGGGCCGAGTTAATAAGCAGGGGTGAATTTTTTTTTTTAGGACCGGGCCTTTTTTGGATTTGCCTACCTCAGATTTTTAAATTTGCCTACCCCAGAGCCCAGAACCCAAAGCCCAGAACCCATAGCCCAGATCAATAAAAAAAAAATGCTCTCTCAACCCTCCGCTAGCAGAGAGCCAGAGCAGCGGAGGACCGTCGCCTCCGCCTGCGCCTGCGCGAAGAAGAAGGATCGCCGCGCCGCCTGTGCCCGCTTCTTCCCACCTCCGCCTGTGCCAGCCCGCCTCTACTGCTGTAGTGTAGGTAAATCCCCTTCTACTGTAATACGGGAGTTTAGGTCTAACCGAATTTCCTCGATTTCTCGCAAAATTGCTTGGATTTTGACCGAATTTCCTGACCTGAACTTTGATTTGAAGTATATTTCTCGCAAATTTCCTGACCTGCTTGGATTTGACGTATATTCCTGACCGAATTTCCTGACCCGAATTTCTCGCAAAATTGCTTGTAATATCTGGAAGTATATTTGCAGGCCGCCTAAAATTAAATTTTAGAGTATATTTGCTGACCGTGATTTACATGATTTGTGTGTTTTAATTGCTTGGGTTTTGACCAATACTGAACAATGAATTTAAACATTTGCAAGAATAGTAGAAAAATAAAATAGGATAACCAAAATAAAGGGCTGTAACTTAAAACCTGAGATGCATTCTCAGGGCGGTATTATGTCGGAGATAGCTTCTGTGTATGAAATTAACTAATTAAGGCAGCAAAAGGATTGAAGCAGTGAATGTGATTTTGATCTATCTCCATATCATAACTTTGAACTTTGAACAAGAAGATGATTAAGCACTTGTTATTTTTGTGCATTGCAATAGCTCTCGTCTTAATTTTAACTTGTATTATTGTCTTAATTTTATTTACATGGAATTGCTTCAATTGTTTAAATGAGGACTAATCAGTTTTTAAACCTAATTAATTATGGCTTGAATAGCTTGAATTGTTTAAATGATAATGTAATTTTATATTATATTAAATTTTTTTTTGCAACTATATATGTTTGCCTACCCCTAACAAAATTTCTAGCTTCGCCACTGTTAATAAGCCTATTTACTTGAGCTGCATCAGGTTCACCTAAGCTAGGAACGGGTGTATTCAAAGTCGAACCCGATCCGATTAAATCCAAAAAACAGCGAAACCCCATTAAGAAGAAGTTGATTTGGTTCCTCTAGATTAAATCAGACATGTTTTGTTTCACTGGGGTGTGAATCAAAACCATATGAAGAGGGAGAAAAAGCTTTCTTCGTTAGTTTGTTTACAGGTTAGAATTTTAGTACTCTTTTTTCTTTCGCTTGGTAGACTAGAGCTCTTACTGGGATTTTGGGATTATCTCTTGCTCCAGTTAGATTGCTGTGAAAAATGGAAGCTTCTGCAGATTGAACTCGTCGTATTGCAATGATACTCAACATATTATATTTTTGCAATTAGACCCAGTATTATGTGTTTTGCTAGAAGAAGCACCTCACAGTTAAAAGAAGGGCTGGCCATTACCCAACATTTCACATATTTGCAATTGAGCCCAGCATTATCTGGGTTATTAGAAGTAGCACCTCGCTGTTAACATATGGTCCAAATGCAAAATTGTTAAATTGTCCTGGGTTTCCTTAATTTTAAAGACCGCGTGTGATTAAAACAATAACCATTATTTCTCATATTTGTAGTTAACATGTATCTGTGACGGTTCCTTGCAAATAGCACCCCCACCATTTGCAAAGAAGGTTAGTCTAAGATCCAAATCCAGTTGAGTTTGTTGTAACACCTTGTAAGTGTACTAGTTGCAAATATTTAGAAATGTTTGGTATCAAACATCATAAATATAAGTGCTTCTTTGCTAAAAAACCTTAAAAGTGATTTGAAATATACAAGAGCAATGCTAGAAATTGAGCCCTGGATATGGCTGATATTGAGCTGTATCTCAGGAGAACAACATTGCTCAGAACTTGATCATATGTTCAATTTTGCAGACAAACACGTCGACTCTAAGAACATGACAGTACGGCGAGCTCTGGAAGTGTGGAAATTAGGTATTGTGAAATACCTAGATGCACTAAAGCTCCAAGAAAAGCTTTTGTTAGACAGAAAAATTGGCAGAGTACCTGACCTTGTTTTATCCCTGCAACACCCCCCTACATACACTCTCGGCAAAAGAAAAACCGACCACAACCTCTTAATTCCGGAATCCGACCTGAAATCCCTTGGGGCAGAGCTCCATTACACTGAGCGAGGTGGTGACATAACATTTCATGGCCCAAGACAAGCCATTCTCTACCCCATTTTCTCTCTCAGAGAAATCGGATTCGGTGCCAGAAAATATGTCGAGGGGCTTGAGTCGGTTATGATTGAGGTGGCATCTATGCATGGTGTGAAGGCCCGACCTGGAGATAAGGGTGAGACAGGTGTTTGGGTTGGTGAGAGAAAGATCGGGGCAATTGGGGTTAGAATTTCTTCTGGAATCACATCTCATGGATTGGCTTTTAATATTGATAACGATTTGAGCTGGTACGAGAATATTGTGCCATGTGGGATAGAGGGTAAAGGGGTTACTTCCTTGAGGAGAGAGGTGAGTGGGGAGTTGCCGAGTGATGATGTCATTCATGATCAATTGATTCAGTGTTTGGCAAGAATATTTCGGTTTTCAGATGTGCAAATGAAGCATGATTTGCCAGTACTGTAAGTTCAAAACTGGGTTCAATTTTCTTTTGGATGTTTTAAATTTGTCATCAGTTGTTTGTTTATTGTTGCTTCTATGATACTTAAAACTCAATGTAACCTTTCAAGCAATAGGAATACTATTCATAGATTTAGTTCTAATTGGTGAGTTTTGCACTTTTGCTTGATTGTGTTCCGTACCTATGTTGATCTAACACTGGCACAATACCACAGGTATAGATTTTTTGAAAGTATACACTGATTTTTTGTTAAAAAAAGAGTAGGATCCTACTATTTCAATTCGAGCGGTACAACTTACACAGACTGGGTCAATCTGATTTAGAATTCAGGGGGTACTTTTTATATGAACCTGATCTGTTCCATTTAATCATATGGTCCGATGTAAAATAGGAGTATTTTTCCTTTTGAAAAATAGATTATACCAACTGTACCGTATGTATAGATAGTACAAGGAAAATGCAAATAGCGAGTCAAGAGCAAAAAATGCAATATCTTACATTAACGTCAGAGATGTATTTATTAGGCAATGAGTGTTGAAACGAATGCTTGATTTTTTTTCTTCCCTGGATTGGACCCAAGAAAATTCATTTACTTCTATTTATTTTGATTTTGATTACAGGCCTATCAGAGTACAATGCTAGAATAACCGCATAGCAGTTGTAGGTTCTTTCATTTTCCAGGCTTGTATTTTTTTTTTAGAAGTTCCAGGTTTGTACTTCATTTCATTTCTTTCATTTATTTGTACTAAACTCTTTTTTGTTTGTTAATAAATTTAAGCAAGCAAACTACATAGCTACTCTTTTTTGTTTGTTAAAAAAAAGAGATAAATCATAGTAATAATAACATTTGTTAGTAATATAATTGTTATTAGTCAGCAACCACTGTAGAACATAATACAATTATTGGACGATGAATTTAAAAAACTAATAATAATGAAATTGAAAATTAGAAAGTAAAATTATTGCTACGTTGTTGAATACATAATTAATCTAATAATCAAAATTCATACAATTTCAATATATAATAAAACATATGTTAGATCTCATCATACTTATATAGATGATATCTATAATGTTAGATTTTAAATTTAAACATTCTTTGAAATGGTTAGAGGAGCTATAATTTGGGTAATATGGCTGAAAGAAATACCTCAAGTTTTAATAGTGTCAATATTAAGCCTATACAACTTGTTTGAGCATGTTGTTCATTCGTTTTCTTTAGATATGCTGTTTAGTTTGATAATTGTAATAATCCTAGGGGTGATATAAGACCTATGTGGAGTGGTACCAACTTGGTACCATCTTCATGGACACTTGTGATTATACCTCCAATGACTAAATTAGATGAAGTGATATCTTATAGGGTACTTTCTGTCGGACGACAGTCAAATTTGCTCCTTTTTATTATGAATTGATTATTCAATTTTGATTTTTTTCTCAGAACCTCTTGAATTTTGGATTTGTTTCAATCAAGTTATTTTGGCAGCCAATTTACATACAACTCATCATTTTCTATATCCAGTTAAAATACACTAGTTTGATTTTAGTTGTAATCCATATCATATTATGTTAGTGTTCTAAACAAAAATAGTAATAAAGTAACTTCATTGGAACAAATAAAAAGTTCAATTATTTCCGAGAAACAAATCAAACTTCAGTGACAATTCGTAACAAAAGAGTAAAGTTTAGTAATTTTCAACAAAATTTACTCTTTTCTTCAAACAAACACATTCTTACTGTCCAACTACGATTAATATATCAATTAAAAATTAAAAATTTGATTAAAAAAAAGAAGAAATGAGAAGGGATTTATTTTTGGTTGGAAATAATAATGTTTAAGTTTTGATGAAAAAAAATGAATATTTAGAAATTTGATGCATTAAAACAATTATTATGACCCCAAGTTAATAAACAAATAAATAACAAAAACTAGATTGTAGGTACACTATCTGGCGTACAGCCTGATTCACATCTTATCTGTTTATCAATTTATTTAATGATTTTAAATATCATCCATTATTTGGGAAATACCATATCTCAGCCTCTGATTTTTTGGTACGCCTTAGCAACTAGACATCTATGTACAGTTGGGATGATCAGAAAATAAATAGTACAGGTGTCACTGCCAAATAGTAAAGATAGGGAGAAATATCTCATGGGGAGTCGCTGTAATAAAACTATACCTCTAGAATTTTTAAGACCAGTATGTGAGCCAGATCATTCAAAGTTAATGCTTAGCCTGAATTAGGGGGTGTAATTTACACCCTCTAATTATATTTGTATTTGATTTTATTTTTTGAATATAAATATGAATCGGATATTAAACGGATATAAATACAGATCGAAATATTAAACAGATACAAACATGTGTACAAATATATTTGAATTTCTAATTTAGAACATAATAACCAAATTAACTTGTTATTTAACAAATTATTTTTTCATTAATAAATAGCAATAACATAAACTACGAATATAATTAAGATATTCAATCTTTATGGTGAACAAATTAATCTTTTTCATGTTTTTCTTGTTACGTTGTTACAAATATATATGTGGTTAATAAAATTTAATCCCCAACATAACTATAATTTTAATCAATAGATCACAAAAAAATATTATATTCTATAATTATAAAATAAATGGATATCTGAAATATTAAAACATACAAATACAAATAATTATCCGTATTCGTACCTATATTGTACCTATATTGCTTCCAAAATTGAATATGTGTCCCTGTAAGTTATATATCCGTATTTGTATCTGTATCTGTATCCACAAACCATTAATATTCAAATATTTGAATGCACAAAAATCCGAATACAAACATATTCATTAATGGTGGCATATTCTTAATAACTAGACAAAGCTATTTGTTTACTAACTGTTATAGAAACTTTTTTATATTTTATGGAAAAAATAATGGTTCTTATCCCACTTGCTTATATAGAAGTACGTATTCTTCATATGCAAATTGTATCATCTTTCTGATTGGTCATGATTTATTTCGATTTTCTAAATGTCATTTAAGGAATTTTGAATTGATTGATAATTGATTAGTCATGTCTTCATTTTTTTTTATTCTTATTATATCATTTAAAGGAATATTACTTGTCATTTAATATGTCATTTTGTATGAGATTTTTGTGTGCAAAAATGTCAAAAAGGTCAAATTTTTTTTTTGTCATTTAATGTCTTTTAAGAGATGTTATTTACATATAGATATCATTTAATATGTTATTTAAAGAATGTTATTTGTCATTTAGTTTAATTTCTTTTACGAAAATATGTCATTTTATATAAAAAAAGAAATTTCTCTTATAACATGTTTATGCTGTAACGCTCGGACACGATACTAGTACGAAAAAAAAAGTAATCTTTTTAAGCACGGATAGATGAATCTATTGTTTTACGGCTATAGAAGATTTTAAAAATACCAAACTCTCTACATTAGAAATGGTTAGAAAATAATTGTACACTGAAAAAAAAAGAAAATCATAAAAACAAAGCAAAACATATACATACATACACACACTGTTTCATTAAGTTTACAGCTCAAGGAAAATGAAGGAAATAAATAAATTTCATTCTCTCTGCAGTCTGTCATAATTAATAAGCTGCAAGAGCTTATTTGAAAATGCTCCAAACAAAACTCAATCACACACCTCAACCCAAAATGCTGCTTAATTATAATTACATGTTCTTGGTTTCTCTATTAGTCAAGAGCTCCATGCACAGCCCAATCAGGTAATCACATTTCAGATACGATCAAACGTCATCTTATTATTATCGGTCGTAATTTTAGCATCGGGCTGTGGCACTGGCGCATCGGGCTGTGGCTTGGTGCTGTCGTCGGCATCAGATGTCTCCTCTACAATGGTATTGGTACTGGGCTGCTGGTTCATTGCCTGAAGGTTCATATTGGAAGGGTGGCGGTGGTAGCGGCACTTGAAAGAGCCGGCATGAGAAGTTGGCGCACATACGCAAGTTCTACCACCTGCCAGGCTGTTGAGCGAGTCGGTCGACCATGATTTCTTCATGGATGAGAGTTTCAGTTGCTCGCGTCTATGCATCTGGCGTTGGCTGTCGGTGAGCACGAAATCATTGTTCATGGTTAGATTATACAAATACAAATCTGAAACCAAACAAGCAGCGTTGGTTAGGACTTAGGATTCTATTATTTTAACGCTTTTTGACTAATTAAAAGATGTAAAGTGTCTTATAAATTAAGGAACACAAAATTAAGATGACATGACTTAAATTGAGAAACAAGAACTGTATCAAGACCAGGGTTCTAAATAGCGCGCTATAGCGCTTTCAGACCATAAAAGCTACGGCTTTATCAGCGCTATATGAGCATAGCGCTGTTTTTTTAGCCGTTCCGCAATGACGCGATTAACGCTATTTAATTAAACCTTTGATCAAGACACATAAAAATCATGCGTTCTTCAAATATTGATGAAAAAGGTAAATGCTATAATCTATCATTTAACCAACCAATCTGAGTTAAACATCTTAACTAATCAATCAATCTTCAATGGAGGTTCTCACACCTTGATCGCAAAGTAATACAAACAAAGAGAAAAGAAAAAATGAGTCAACGTAGAGTGAGTTTGTTACCTGAAAATGAAAGAGGAGATCAATCTGATCTGATCTGATGTGCAGGAGAGCAAATTGGAGCAATGAATGAAAATATATGGTATATAATGGAGAAATTGAAGGCGGAAACAAAGGGGAGCGAGGTCAGGATGCTCTATTTAATAGGTCCACCTTGCGCCAGCCGTTTTGTTGGAAAATTAATATAAGCCGTGTTTATCAAGTAACAACCACAGAATTATTCTTCTTCTTCTTCATATATAATACTATACAACTTTATTATATAATAGCCCCTGTGGAAAGGGAAATTATTCCACGCCTCCTTTTGTGTGTTGTGCAAAACCAAAACAGCTCTGTTAATATCTTTACTCAATGGCATACTTTTGTTTTCTTGTGGGATAAATAACACCTGTTCAAATTGAAATGGGAGGTTAAGAAAAAATAGAAATAATTAAGGGTACTCAATGAGAAAAAAATCATAATCAACATTTCAAAAAATTATTTAGTGCTTGCTTGAAGCTTAAGAACTCCAACAGAGTTATTTTTCTTAAGAAAAACATATCATGTGCACCGTAGAAATATTGCATATCCATCCCTTCGCATCCCCTTGAAATTTTATTAAAAAAAAGGTTTAAAATATCTTTCTTTTTTCCTGTTGCTAATCGCAAGACAAGAACACATATATATATAAGAGGAGGGATTCAATTACATTTTTTTTGGTGACACATCATGACACCGTTTTTTATATAGGTCAATTTTGCAATTTCAAAATCCAAACAGTCGATCCGAACGTTCAACATGATCACCATATTAAAATGTACTTGGAGATCAAATTTTATATTTTTTTGAATTTTTTTACTATTTATTAAGATAGTTACAAAATCGCTGTTTTTCAATGGTCTGAAAACAACAATTTTTGTAACCATCTTAATAAATAGCAAAAAAATTCAAAAAAATGTAAAATTTGATCTCCAAGCACATTTTAATATATCCATCATGTTAAACGGTTTGAATCAACTATTTGAACTTTGAAAATGATAGATGTCAAAGTGTGTCACCAAAAAAAGTGTAATCGAATCCCTCCTCTATATATAATTCCTTTTTAAAGAAATTAAGTTCAGAAGAGGGACGCAACGTGACCAACACGACATGTGCAACCCTCCCCCCTCACCCTGGAAATAAATGTTTTAATTACACATTACCTGGAAAATCATAGCAAATTACATAAAATTGAAATGCTGCCTTAATAAAAGGGGAATTAGAATCTCAACATGCCTTTTGAATATTAGAAAGGGCAAATGACAATTTCCATTATCATTTTTAATTGGTGTTACTTCTTTACCTCACTGTCTTCGTGCCAAAACCCAATTTTTTTTTTTTTTGGATGACTTTGTTTCCTAGGAGGTTTTTACTTTGGTACCGCTTAATTGAGCTCGTTCGTCTGCCCCAAAAGCAGTAGCATGCAGATCCGGTACGTTGATTTCCTAATCTCTTATACAAAAGGGGCGTTTAGTACCACTCTTCTTGGAAAATGATTTTCCATTATCCTAGATAGAGTGGGAAAAATGGCACGGTGGAGCCAGTTTCGTCACGGAACAGCACAGAACGGCACGGCACGCGTGTCAGTTACGTGTCATGATTCGCGTGTCCCGTGTTGTGACAATTCGCGTGTCGTGTCTATCTTTTGAAATTTTGGCACGGTACGGCACGTGAAAGATTTAGTCACGGCATAGCACAACATGTAGTCACGCGAGTCACGTGTAATTAGGACCATTAGATATTGATTTAATGGTGAATCTTGAATAAATTAACATAAATTATGATTAAATGGTCACGCGAGTCACGTATGGTGACGGCACATTTAGGCACGGCGTGACTCACGTGGCGTGACCACTCCTTGATATTTTGGTCACGGCACGGCACGTGAAAAATTAACTTGGCCACGGCACGGCATGACACGAGATCAAAGTCACAGCGTGTTAGTCACGTCACGACACGGCACGTTACGTTTTTTCCACTCTAATCCTAGACATCACTTCTTTTGTTATTATTGTGTTTGACAAAATAGTAAAGAAAAAAATATGGTAATGTGTAATCAATTACGATTTGATGGTTATTACATTGTTTATGTAAGAGTAAATTTTTTCTATTTTCACAAAAATTACTTTGCTATTGCAATTATGGTACCTCAGATTTTTTTTCTGCCTTTCTCACGAGATTTCATGCTTGTTCCATCCAAGTATTCCCCACATCTTCTTAATATTTTTTTTCCATTTACAACACATAATGGTGAATATATTAATAAGATATGAGAAGAAAAAAGCCTCTAACATTTTTATAATAATTAATGAATTCATATTACCTGAGTTAACTCAAATTTTGAGTTTAGATCTGGACCGTCTGATCTGCTTTAGCACAAATGTTGAAGCGTAAAATTAGTCGGTTGTTTTCAATTCATGACAGATGATGTAGCTAAAAAAGATGGAGTGTTTGTAAATATTTTAAAAAATAAATACAAGGCTTATTTTGATTAGATTGTATAAAAGTTGTGGCTATCATTCCAGGTAATACTAATAAGGTCAATTATATTTTTTCTTTAGTATATGATGATAAGCCATATAGTATGTGAGTTGGGTTTTAGGTGGTTACACGATATAGTAATTTTGTAAGGTTGATTTGAAAAATTGGTCATATTTGTTGTAATTTAGGGTTTTTTTTTTTTTTTTTGGATAAAAGTGGGTAGTCCCACCTGTTTCATTACAAAACAATAATTGTCTGAGGTACAAAAACTGATACTACATACGTACCAGAGAATCATAATAGCAGGAAAGGATTATACCACAGCATCTAACAAAAGACTAAGTCTTAGAGAAAGCCTAAAGGGGACTACCTAATTATTACAAGTTAAACCACAATTACATCACATAATTACTATCAAGAAAAACCATTAGCATTATTGTTGGGAATACCCCATATTTGTTGCAATTCAGGTTTTAATTAGGAGTTATCATATTGAAAGAATAGATTCATATAAATAGAATATTATAAAGTTTATTAATGATGGTAGATTGAATGTTATATTCATGTTTTCACCGAATGTTATCAGACTGTGATTTGATATATTGAAATGGTAGATTCATGTTATAAAGTTTATTCATAATGGGATGTTAATTTTTTGAATTTCAATAGTCATGTACACTGAACTAAACACTGTAATTATATATTTTCTAAAATATCAAAAGCAATAGTCATTTAAAACCAACACATGATAACAATGTGTTACCATAAATAATATTTCTTGATATTACATTCTCCAATTATAGTATTTTATGAAATAATCTATATCGTATATTTCTGTGCAATACAACACTAGTTAAATATATTACCTTCCTTGATCAGATAAAAAAAAATATAGCAAAAAAAATGTATTTCTTTGTTAAATACTAATCTTTAAATTTAGTTTTTATGGAAATAGATAATTAGAAAAATCAAATTTAATAGTACTAAAATTCAGAACTTAGCCTCAAAACGCATGCGTTTTGTCTGAATTTTTTTAGAAACCATAAATAAAAAGATTTTACCAAATCAACTTGATTGGTTTGGTTTTTATAAAAACTACTGAGATGGCTTCTCGGTATCAAATCATTTTTTTTTTTTGGTTGTGCCGAACAGTCAATTTGGCCCATTCAAGATTCACATATTTTCGATCGAAATAGTGTGACTTTGGTGTAATGCCTATGTCGAATAGGCTATTTGGTCCAGGTTTTTTTTACTGTGTCGAATAGGCTATTCGGTACAGAGTTTTTTTTTTTTTATATATTTTTTTTTATCTTGATCAAGGATGTCAGAGGTGAAAATTTTATACAATGATTCAAGAGATCAAATAATTTTATAGAAATCGATTTCGGGCCGAGATCCCTATTCGGCACAGAAGAAATCACATGGAAAAATTCGGATTTCTGATGCCATTGGAGTTGAAAATTTGTAAATTTTGAATGGGCCGAATTGGAAACAGTAAAGCCCTTGTCTCTGGTCTCAAAGTGATTACATAAAGGCCCTAAAACGGCTCAAAGCGAACAGACAAAAATAATGCAACCAGCCAAGGGCCCAAGGCCCAATTGGTGGGTTACTAGAGCAATTAACACCATTTTCCAAGAATAACATCTCTAGTACGCCGAGACCATAGGAGAAATTCGATTCGAACTTTCTGACACTGGGGTCCACATGATCCAATTTGTGAAAATTACAAGTAGACCGAGACCATTCAGAACTCAAATGGAACCAACAGAGGGCCAAAATGTAATTGCACAAGAAATGAAGAAAAGATTTGAGAAGGTTTTTCCTCATTTCATTGCACTTCAAATCTAATGGCGCAATCTGAGAAAGAGGCAGCGGCTTTAGCTGCGGTCCCGGTCGACGACGACGCTCCGACCATGTGATTTGCTTTTTCCTTTCCTCTTAATTTCGTTTCCTATTACCATTACCTAGGTTTGTAAATGGATAGTGTAGTATTGTCTTGCCTTATTCAGATTACCATTCTATGAATCCAAGTCCCGTTTATGCTGGCGTTTCTGTTTAATACCATTATCTTTTCCATTTGATATGAATAGTATGTTCTTTTTTGTAAATGGTACATAGATTGCGGTTTGTCCAATTGTCCTTGTATGAGCTAATGCTTCATATGATGAGTAAGAGATTATGCTTTTTAGTTTAATGCAGCAACTTCAACATATTTTAAGTGCTTAATCTGGATCCTTAAATAACTGATATTAAAGTAGACTACTAATTAGTGACTGTTATTCTGCAGTTTTGACAAGATAATTAAAAAAGAGATTCCTTCCACTATTGTTTACGAGGACGATAAGGTAATTCAGTTCTAGGTCTTTTATTTAATCATGTGTATTTTCACTTAGTTATATGGATAATTTGATTTGATTTTCTTTTCTTTTCACTTAATTATCCACTCTTTACACAATTAAGACTATTTGGACTAGTCTTAGGGTTTAGGGTTTAGGGTCTAGGTCTTAAATTGCGATGCAACTCATTGTTTGTAATACTAAAGCAAATATTATGTGTAAATTTTTGCAACGCCAATTATTCCAAAAATTGCCGTATTTTTATTCCTAGTAATTGACAACTCCCAATGGTTAATTTGCATCAGGTCCTTGCTTTTAGGGATATTAGTCCCCAAGCCCCAACTCATATTCTAGTCATTCCTAAGGTCAAAGATGGACTATCTGGTCTTTCAAAGGTACTCTAACATTTGACTTTTATGTATTTACATAATTTTTTTTTTTTAATTTCACTATTCGTTTGCTGAAAAACCCACGGTTTAATTTTAAACGGCCATTGTAAGAAGAATTTTTTTGGAATAATCTAACAGAGCATCATTTTTTCCAGAATATATATTGTTTTTCTTTTCTGGGAGGAAACCATCCTTACATTATCTTTGCATATATGTCATTCTTGTTTTTTGTTAAAAGGTGATTGGCTTTAGATAAATAAGAGAAACTCACATGGGAGGAGTTAGGAAGAGAGTAATTACATTTTCAAGAGATGAGAAAAATCATTGTTATTGGCCTCAATTTTTTAGCTACAGCAGTGAATATATTGGGTTTTTAAGGGCAACATGGTCAATTTTGAACCTTTTTCTAATGTTAAGCTGGTGTTCATGTTAGGTGTTGGTGTTTCTACAAATACCTCTATTTATGAATGTTTCACAAATATTGACGAACAGTGGGTATTATTGTTTATGCAAAATGCAATAGGCAGAGGAGAGACATGTGGAGATACTTGGTCGGCTCCTCTATGTTGCAAAGTTAGTTGCCAAGCAGGAAAAGCTCGATGATGGATATAGAGTTGTCATTAATGATGGCAAAGATGGATGTATGTCTTTCTTTCCTCTAATATTTATTAAAACAACTTCTATGTTTTGTATCCTTTTTATTCTTTGCCTTTCTCCTGGAATTGGCACCCGATGCTTTTCGTTTTATTTTTTGGTTTGCCCAATAAGTTAATTAGGTAAGCTGTATGGTAGCATTTGTGCTGTACAGGTCATTCCAAATAATGTGAATGGTAGCATTGATAATGTTTGGATAATTTGTTTGTCCTAAATTACGAGTGGCGTAAGATTTTCGCAAGTGGTATTGTTGCTACTGTTGGGACTCTTGTTCGCTCTAATAACTGCCTGTTTAAGGGGCAGAGGCAGAATCAAATAGTAATACATAACAATACATTCGGTCTCTTCCCTCTCTAATAGCTGTCAGTTTAAGGGTCACCCGGAGTCAGATCAAAGAGTAATACAAGTGGGAAGTTGAAATTACATAAAAAAATAAGGTTCTCGGAATTTGTTGAGACCCTAGCCTTTATTCTTTCCTGTGCAATATCCAACAGGAAACTGCCGTGTATTGCATTCAGTTTCTAAATTCAAATAAAAGACCAACTCAGGCTACCTCATATGCACACATGCGCAGAACTAAATGTATATTAATAATGATTAGTTTAGCAGTTTAAGATCAGAATGGTAGCAATGATACTTATGGGCACAAAACCTGTGTAGTGTAATAAAGGGCCTGAGTGATACTGTTTGAGTCTATTTTCGTGACCTGAATTGTACCAATGCTTCCACCTTTTAGCACCCGTTGTAAGAAAATTGATAACCCTACAAGTTCCCTACTTCTCATTATTGAACTTAGCTGTAAAATTTTCCATGTTCACATAAAGAGCTCACTAGATTGTCTGAATTGTCAATAAAGTGCATCATTTGGCTTTTGCATGTAGACAGTGCGAGGGAAGTCTGTTGCTACCTGTAAACATGATAAACTTAAATTAGTTATTTGCTAAGAACCTTTTAAATTACCTATGTAGTAAAGGTACTTCTACATGGATGTCAAGGAAGTTGTACGAAATGTTTACAGTTTGTACTCTACTATACTGCATTTAATATTGTTTTTGTTTTTAATTTTCTTCAGGCCAATCTGTGTACCACATTCATGTGCATGTTATTGGTGGACGACAGATGAACTGGCCTCCGGGCTAATGGAGTCATTTTAGTTTATATGCATCAGTGAGGCTCAAGTTTGCATCCTCATTAGATTGAATAAATAAAAAAGACTTTGGCTACTATAGCTTTACGCAAAGGTGGTTTTAAATCTAAATGTGGATGCTTTAAATTAAAGCCTGTTAGTGATTAACTCGACTCAATTACTAAGATTTATAATTTAGTAATCTTGATTTGGGTATACCGGTTATCAGCGCAACGAACCCTTGAATACTTATTTTTCAATTTAATGTATTAGTATTTACTGTGAAGATAAACTTGTGAATGGGTCGGGTTTGATTGGATCTTTTTTAATGGGGTTACCACACGAATCTCAACACATTCTGTTTGTTTGATTTGGTTTAAAATTTTCCAACGCTTTCGAATTTTAGATCTGAACAGGGAGCATACTAATAGTTTATTGAGAAAAAAGCCAAAACTATTTTATAAACCTTGCTCACCTTTTTTTCATTTATATTTTGTGTAAATCTTATTATAGTCACGTTGTTAAAAAGGTTATTTTACTTCCTGGAACATTAATTAATATTTTTATATATCGGATAAACAGGATGGGCAAAGATTGGTCAAACTGTACATACACAGAGCCCGGGAGCAACTTGATTACTTGAGAGTAAAATACTAAGATATAACACTATTGTACTTAAAAAAGGGAATATCCTATCTATATATATATTTTTTCTTTCGTGTGTGCTGCTGCTCTCATCTCTCAACTCATGAAAATACCACTTGCAGTATTGCTAGCTGCCTCTTTCTTTCTCATGTTACCATTAATGTGCATTTTAACTATACTAGTCAGATCCAGTTTCCTTGGATCAATGCTGAACCAGCCTCAAGTGAGACACCTCTTATCTTGGCTCGTTGATTCAGTTTTGTTCTCATGCCGCCAACCAATACTTTTTGAGCAAAATGTCTCCATTTCTGAGATCAATCTGGGTGTGATTAGGAAAACAGGGAGGCCATAACTTTGCATCTGAACGTGCGGTGGTATTAAGGCCTACTAGCTGGGTCATGCGCGGGCCCGCTATTTAGAAACTTTCCAACCAGGACCAAAATCGCATGCGTGTGGCAGGATTATGCTGGAGGTTTTATGTGCATCTATTAATAAATTCGACTCTAATGGAGTAATGCTCTCTCTCTCTCCTCTGAATAATCAATCATAGTCAGTTTTGTTATAAAATCTTTTTTGTTCCATTAATCTCTATCTGTTACCGTATCTTTGTAAGAAATATCCACACACATATACACACAGACAGACTACCTATTGAGGTTTCATGACTTCATTTTTACTTTATTTTGAAGAAAAGAATTACATATTTCATACACATGTTAAATTTTAAGATATATATAGTTGCTATGTCAGCAACTAAAAGGTAAAAAAATGAGTGCGACACAATGATGTACAGTATAGTAGGTATTTCTAGGGGTGCACACAGATTGGATACGGATCAAATAGTGGCAATATTATATCCGTGTCTGTTTTTATTTTTCAGATACGGATATAGATATAGAGCGGATATTTGACAGATACGGATATTAAACGGATACCGATCGGATATCCGTTTTTCAATACTATTATTTATTAAAATAATATAAATATTATTAAAAAATACAAAAGTTTATAATATTTATCTAATTATAATGGTGAATAACATAATTTTTTATTAATATATATCTACTATTCAGATACGGATAATTAAAATTTAAATTCATATTTGTATTTACATGGATATCCGAATATCAGATATCCGTATCTAATTTTTGAATACAGATCTGCATTCGGATGGATAATATCCGATCCGTTTGCACCCCTAGGTATTTCGGTCAAAATTAGAATTGAGTACAACATAGACATTTGATATATTAGTTGACATTTGGTAATTAAGAAAATATGCAAAATTGACCAGTCAATTATAAAGATGAAAAATGTGTGAGGCATGAAATTAGAATGAACTATCATACAATTTGAACCTCTTTAGATGTGTGTTTAAAAGTAACATTTTAACAAGCCACGAATTATAAAAGCGATATCTAATTCTAAAACAAAAAAAGAAGAAAAGAAAACAAATCTTTTGAATGTAATTAGATGTTGGAGAAAACTAAAGTAAGAGTCATGTAATTTGAACTGTTTTAGATATGTATTTAAAAATAACATTTCAATTATATAAGCGACAAATTCAACAAGCGATATCCAATTCTAAAATGAAAGTGCAAAAAAGGAAAAAGAAAAAAATATTTTTAGTTGGTGACCAAATAACATGTTTCAAGACATTTTAATTTATCGTTATGTCTGACTAAGGTAAAAATGTAAATGATCTGGTTTATTTGTTAATAGCTATAATTATTTGTTTATTGCAAGATTTTTATTTGTTACTCTCAAATCTTTTTTATTGCTAACTTTTTAATTTCTTAAAGTCAAAATGTTAAATGAATGATTAAGTTTATTTGTTAATCTTTATTTATTAATAATCATGTCTACAAGTAGTACATCTACGCCTTGGTTCGAACAAATTTGGAAAATATAAATATTCAATGAACCCAATCATTTATCTATTAAGATCGGATGGAAATTGCATATAATTTATATGGTAATTTTACATTTTAACTTATTAAGTATATGCTTCTCTATTGGTTCATATCTATATAATTGATATTATTGATATGGAGTATTTCTATATATCAGAAAGGAAATTAAAATACCAACAAATGTTTAATATTCATGTATAAATTTTGATTGCATTCGATTGAAAAATTATACACGAAATTAAAACAATATTACGAAAAAAAACTTTTCTAATTCTATAACCATGGTTTTAGAAAATTAGTAAAATTAAATTAAACAATTGTGAAGCCATATGCACCGTACGATACCTATACAATGCAATAAAAAAAATTCGGAACCGTAATAATCTTGATGGATCGAATAATTTGATCAGACATAAACCTGAATTTAGTCCGATTCTCATTGAATTTGATGAGCGCAGTGAGGATTGAAGCCGATTTTTTTATTAATACCTTCAGAAAAAAGAAAAATATCAAATATGTCCTTTGTTTTTTTTTGTTAAATATGCCCTAACCGCCCCCCATGGGACGGGAATTCGTATCCTCTGAGAAGTTCACAGAATACAGTGGTTTACTGTTCCGTAGATAATTGGATCCGGATCGTTCTTTTTAACTTTGCACGAATCTCAAAGCACAAATAATACTGCCCCCTCCAATCTCCCAAATAGGCATCGGCTGAGAGTAAATCTAGGCCGTAAAGTGATTTACTGTTCTGTACAGTACTACAGAGGATACTGGTCCCATGGGACGGTCCACCCTGCCTAGCAAACCGCCCCACAGAGGGAGCAGTCCACTATAAAACCCTATAAATAAGGGTTTTGCTCTCTCTTTCTCCCTCACATTTCATTTTCACTCACCCGGGAAGGTCTCGCTCTTTACTGTGCTCCGCAGGTATTTTTTTATTTTTTTATTTGTTATTTGTTATTATATTATTATTATATTATTATTGTTTATTATTATTATTTAATTTTGTATTATTATTATATTATTATTTTTCTAGTTATTTTATTTTATTTTATTAGTATTTATTAATTTATTTTATTATTCATACTTATTATTATTTTATTATTATTGTTTATTATTATTTTATTATTATTGTTTATTATTATTTTATTATTTATTTTATTATTTTTATTTTTAGTATATTATTTAATTTTGTATTATTATTGGGATTTTTTTTAAAAACCATAATTAAAAAAATTAAAATTAGGGAACCAACATGATTACCTGCAGATTTCGAAAAACCATAAGAACCGAACAGCCTATTCGGTCCCAAATTTTTTTTTTCCCCTGGGACCGAATAGGCATTTCGGTCCCCCCCAATTTCACATTTTTTCGAAAAAAACTGTGCGGCCTTCCGTGTAGCACCCTGGAACCGAGATCCCAATTCGGTCCAGGGTATTTTCAGTGGGGACCGAATTGGCATTTCGGTCCCCAATTTTTTTTTTTTTTTTTTTTTTTTTTTAGAGACAAAAAATCGAATTTTTTTTTTTTTAGAGACAAAAAGATAAAATATAACACTAAAAAAATCGAATTTTTTTCCCTTTGTCAAATTACTTTTTTTATATCATATTTATATGAAAATACGCTAAATTACTTGAAATTATGTTAATTTATACTGATTTACACTAAATTACTTGAAATTATGTTAATTTTTTTTTTAAGAGGCAAATAGGTAAAATGCTGAAATTTACTAAAAAATTGAATTTTTTTTTTAATATTTGTAGATTACTTTTTTTATTACAATTAGCATAGTTATACTAAAATAATTATGTAAAATTACACTAAATTATAATAATTATAATGAATTACACTAAATTACTTGAAATTACAATAATTATTTAGAATTATGCTAAAATACGGAAAATTACGCTAAATTACGTACGAATAGGGATGATATCTTCACTGAGAAGGGGAAAAACGACGACAAAACTTCAAACGGCCATAAAACGGCGCTCGAGTGTCCGATTTCAGCAAATGACCACTTTTCGAAAAGCTTGCGAAAATGTGCATCGTCCGTGCTTGCGATGCCGGAAGCCGAATTCAGAATCGCCAAAAAACAAAGGGAAGAGCCTCAAAACTTCAGTTGAAGTTTCCGATTAAGATTTTCATTTCTATTCTCCAATCTACGTAGCTCAGTAAATTAGTTATATAATGAACCTGTAGAATACCAATTTTTATTATTTTTGAATTTTTTTTACTATTTTTTGTGATTATGAAAGATGGTACAAAATAGGTCCTATTCATACGTAATTTAACGTAATTTACCGTATTTTATCATAATTCTACATAATTATTGTAATTTCAAATAATTTAGTGTAAATCAACATAAATTAACATAATTTGAAGTAATTTAGCGTATTTTAGTACAAATATGCTATCAAAAAAATAATTTGACAAAGGAAAAAAAAATTCGATTTTTTAGTATTATATTTAATTATTTTAGCTATTTATCTCTTAAAAAAAAAAAAAAAGGGGACCGAAATCCCAATTCGGTTTCCCATCCCATTTCGATTTTCTGTGGCGGCTCTGCCAAAAAAATGTGAAATTGGGGAGGACCGAAATGCCTATTCGGTCCCAGGGGAAAATTTTTTTTGAGACCGAATAGGCTGTTCGGTTCTTATGGTTTTTCGAAATCTACAAGTAATCATGTTGGTTCCCTAATTTTAATTTTTTTAATTATGGTTTTTAAAAAAAATCCTTATTATTGTTCATATTTTTTAGATGAGAAGAATGGACAGTAACAATCGAGGTAAAAAGAAAGAGAGCAACCGAGGTAGGTCGTCCAATCGTGACGGCCTAGTGATCGAGGTAAAAACCGAGGTAGAGTCAACTAGTGATCGAGGTACAAATAAGGGAGAAAATAAATGTAAATATTGTGTTCCTATCAGTCAATGTTACGTATGTAGCATGAAGGAACATATTAAATCCCTGCGGCATATTCGGCATGAAATTTCAGATGATGATTTTGTGGAAAATCCCTACGGTTGCCTGTCAAAAAAGAAAAAGGTTGATCTAGAGCCTCCAGCATTGGACGCTGGTATAAACCTGATTCGGAGCAAGCTCTGAGTTGTAAACGACATGCTTTCCAAAATAACTGATGTCTGATTCTTCAAAAGCAGTGGTATCGTTGAATGTGACTACCAGATGTCTGTCTGTCCGACCTCTAATTGGAAATCTGTCCTGCCTGGGTGAATAATCTCCATCACCGTCTGATAATGCATAAGAATCCCAATCCCCGTCCCAACTATCACCCGAGTCCATTTCATGTTCCGGTATGGCATCAATCCCTTCAGCCTCCAGTATAGCATCTCTCCGGGGAACAATAATAGGTACCAGTATAGGTACGGATGGTGGTACAGATGGGAATCTGGCTTGGATTACAAATTCAAGAGGAGGTGGCGGCGGCGGCGGCGGCGGCGGCGATGGTATCTCGGTGGTATAATCAGTGGTATAATCAGTATGAACGGGTGGTATGTACGGTTCATACGGTGATACATGACCAGAGTTTCGGTCACCCGAGTGGTCAGAACCCGAGTTTCGGTCACCCGAGTGGTGGTGCACTGGGCTATCAGAACCTGTATTGTCCCTAGAAGGTCCAACCCCGGATTAACGCAGAACCTTTCTAGAATATAACTCCATTATCGGGGTACCCATAAACTCAAAAGTATTGTAAACACTTCTCCAACAATCCTCATCTGTTATTGGATACTTTACATAGCAAGGTCTACCACCCCCCTTCCACTGTCAACCCGAGTAGCTAAATCTATGTCATACCGGTTGGGGTTTACACCAATCTTTTCAAATACCTTTTGCTTAAGTTCCACAAATGAGGTGTTTTCATTAACCTCCAAGCCGTAGGCTGCATCTTTCGTGTAATGTGCACCCTCCGCACCCTGCACGAACTTCCCGCCCACATACAGTGTAACCAGCATTTTTAGAGCTACATTAATAAACAAACTTTTATAAGTTGCAAAATAATAATACAAATTTAAATTATTTATAAACAATAAAAAAAATTAATAAAAAAAAAATTAATAATAAATAATAATAAATAATAATAATAATATAATAATATAATAAAAAAAATTACCTTATTTGACACAGTAAAGAGCGAGACTGAAATTGGGTGAGAGTGAGTGAATGTGAGAGGAAAGAGAGAGAAAGATGGGTTTTTATATGTTTTATAGTGGACCGCCCCATGGGGGGCGGTTTGCTGGGCAGGGTGGACCGCTCCATGGGGGGCGGTTTGATGGGCATAGTAAACCGTCCCATGGGAGGGCGGTCAGGGCATATTAAAAAAAAAAAAAAACAGAGGGCATATTTGATTTTTTTTTTTCCGAGGGTATTAATAAAAAAATCGGGAATTGAAGCCTTACGGTGTTTGTAACTTTGTATTATTACTAAAACGGACGCAATATATATAACAACTGTAGCAAATCCTGTGTGGGGCGTAATTGACGGTAGCAATACTGTGGAAGTGTGGATTGGAGTCATTGCACCAGGCGACTTGTGCAGTTGTGCTAATACACAGTAATGCAGAGAAACTTACCTTACGTATGAAAAGATTCTCTAAAAATTAATATCATTTTCTCATTTTCTCATTTTCATTTGAAAGCCACCACTATGAATGCAGAATGCTCTTGTTCAACTTCTAAAATAGTTCCCTTTATTTGAAATCAGACGGTCAATTACATAGGACTCCCAAAATGATGGCGATGAATTGTCCTTTCAAATTTTTTTTTTTTTTTTTTGATAGATTGACAGAGGCTGCCGTCCTTTCAAAAATTATTGGTCCAATTTCCATGTCTAGAAAAAGGAGCGGGGGCGATCCGATGGTGTATCATACTCAATTTGATGTAATATTTAATAAGAGTCGTTGGATTCACATCAATATTTATGTCTATTTGATCTGCATGATTTCTGAAATTATCGTGCGAACTTACCTCACATCGGACTGAATTTGATGATGCTCAGTAGGGGAAATAAATCCGTTGTTATTCTAAAGGAATAACATGAATCTATTATTCTGATTTCAACCGTTGATCTTTGTGCATGAAAAAAATTTGTCATTGAGATTCTCACATGAAAAAAATTTAAACGGTTAGGATCATAATAATAGATCCTGTTATTCCATTGGAATAATAACATATTTATTTTCTTGTGGGAGCTGTTTGATTCACATCAAGATTCATGTGCACTTAATCCACATGAATTTTGAAGATACCGGGTGAATCTGAATGTGGATCAGACGATACTTACCTCGTGTTGGATCGAATTTGGTTTGATGGGTCAGATGCTCAGTAGTAAGAAACATTCGATTCACATCAAATTTTGTGTGAACTTGATCCACACGAACCTTGAAGTTGCCGTGCGAATCTGAATTCAAATTGAACGGCTTTTACTGAATATTGAAACAAATTCGATCAATAAGGCCATTAACTTCCTCAGATACCCTAAAAGAAAACAGTAAATCCGATCTTTTTTACTTTGTAGAGATGAAATTGTGTATACATTTCTAAAAGGAAATTTTTTTTTTTAGTTTCTTTCTGTTGCGTAGTAGAGATTCATGAAAAATCCAGACGCACATTTGAACTTCAGTTTAATTTAAAATATTTTTAACTTAATTTTAAGAAGATATTTAAAAACCAGGAAGTTATTTCATCTTCAAGATACATCACTTTATTTGATGTCCAATTTTTTTTTTTTTTGAAATGCTGGTAGGTTCATTAAAATTTCCGAACACATCAAATTCAAGTGATGTATTCGTCTATTCAATAGGAAATAGCATTTTGGTTGGATTTAAATTATCAACAACAAAAAAAATGTAACAGTAGAAATTAGTTGAAATTAATATATGTTAAACAAGAATAAATAATATTCTGACATCCACCGTACCAAGTATCGCTTTGGATCAACATCCGAACAGTGTCAATTATGAGTAGTTTTGATAACCCAATCACTCATTTTAATTCATCTCTTCTTCCAAGTAATTAGTACAGATTAAGAATTTAGAGAGTGAGTGATTGAAGGTGAAAATGCAAATAGTTACAACGTCTGAATCTCCACATTAATGATAATGCTGAGGTCGGCAATGCAAAATTTTCAGAATTGGGTGATGTGGTATCGGTAGGGGTGAAAACAGGTTGGATATTATCCGACCGAATCCGGATCCGGATCCATATTCAAAAATTAGATAAATATAATTAACTTTTGTAATTTATAATAATATTTATGTTTTTACAAAAATAATAGTATTGAAAAACGGATATCCGATCCGTATCCGTATCCAAAAATCTAAAAACGGATACGAATATGGTTTTACCATTATCTAATCCGTTTTCACCTCTAGATATTGAGATTAGTCTATCAGACGACAACAACAACAACGACAATCATGTCTTTAATCCCAATCAAGTTGGGGTCGGTCCGATAGACATTGGACCAAATTTAGTCTAATATCTGATTGGAGTCTTTCAATTCACATTAAAATTTACACATACAGTTTTTAAAGTTTGTGCAGATTAAACACACACAAATCTTAAATCTTAATACGGATCAAATAACTCTGATGAGGCATCATACCGCCCAAACTCCCAGATTAGTATATGATATTTTTGTTTATTTCAGAACAAAAGAAAAATATTGAAAGACATTATTAGTGAGGTTTTTCCTTGACAATGAAATATTGTCCTTGCAAGTTGAGTTAAAGAGAAGAAAAACGATTGGGATATCATGGTGGGTCCATGACCATGGGATCCGACTCTGCGGCTGTGTCCTTCTTTTTCAAATCCAACGATTCAAAATTTTTCATTCGCGTATTTCGATAAAGACATTTTTTCATACACAAATTTCAACGAATTTGAATGATTGAATTCGGAAAAGGAGAACGCTGTAGTTCTCTCAGAAAAGTAGCAGAGTCCATTCCATGACCATGAAGTGAGGTCCTAAGAGAATTTTTTTATTTGTAGAAATTAAAAAAAAAAGAAATAAAAATAAAAAAGAGCACTCTAATTCTTATATATATCCATTAAAATATCAGAGTCAGTGTTCCTATTCCTGTTCCTGTTCCTGATTCAAAGATTGCATCGTAAACAATACCTCCGATTCAAACCAAATTTACAAACTGGCTAAGAGATTTGGGTACGGAGCACTATCCAGACAATGATGGGAGAAGTAAGAATTGAATTGATACCCAAGTGAAGTAGCTATAGCTATAGCTAGTTGGTTAATTTGTATTTATCATAATTGACTAAAATATAACACCGGTGTGTTTAGCAAACACCTACTCGTATAAAATGACTTTGATGTTAAAGTGATTAGGAAATTTCAACCAATAGTCAAGCCATTCTCAGTGAATCATGTTAAATTCAATGCGATGCTATTGTTATTCGGAACGGTTGACAACAACGTAACAGTAACACTCATTCATTTTTTCTTGTAAAAGATAGAATAACAACCATTTTTGTATGTGAAGAGAGAATATTTCAAATATATAATTCAAATAATATTTTCACTAATTCAAAAATCACTATTTTCTCTCTATTCTCAATTACAGAGAACAAGTTGCAGTATTGTCTTACAATCAACGCATGGATTCATTCACTCCACCATTAAAAAAGGTAATAAAAAGAAGACAATTCACTAAAAAGTTTGAGGTTGTTTTGTGTGAAACGAATATTATTCGGGGACCGACTAACTATCTTCCGGCTCCTATCTCCCATTCATCCCCCGGTCAATAATTGCCTTTGTTGACCGCTAATTAAGAGTGAACTACAAATTTCAGCGCTAAAAAACAAAACAAAACGCGTCATTATTGCGGCGAGTGCAAGTATTCATATCTAAGATATCAAGTATTTAAAAAAAAACTGGACACATCACTCACCCATCTTTTATACGTTTTTAGAGGTGATTTTTTTTTCTCCATTCACTCTAACCAATATTTCTGACAATTTGTGAGGAATTTTGCAAATCTAAAATCACGAATGTCTTCTACACAATTTTCTCTTTCAAATGAGATCCATGATGACATAATTTCGAGTTGTCCGTTGCACAAGTATTTATACCTCGTCATTCAAGTATTTATACCTCATCGAGCAAGTATTCATACCTCATCAGTATTTCACAAATAAAAAACTGGACACATCATTCACTCATTTTTTACCGATTGAACTTTCATTACCACTCAATCACTGAAAGTGTCCAGTACACTCTATCTTTCTCTTCGGTTTCCTTGTCCAATCCAGCCCACTCAATCACTGAAAGTGTCCAGTACACTCAATCACTGGAAAAAAAAACTGGACACATGTAAAAGATGGGCGTGTGATATATCCAGTTTTATTTTCCGAAATACTTGATATCTTAGGTATGAATACTTGTTCGACGAGGTATGAATACTTGCTCGACGTGGTATGAATACTTGCTCGACGTGGTATGTGAATACTTGATGTATTATATGTGATGATGTATTATATATGAATACTTGTGCGCGTCAGTTGTAAAAAATTTCAAATATAAGCGGTCCCCCCAGTTAATTAGCGATTGATACGCGTTTCATTTTGTCTTTTTGTGTTTGAAGTTGTGGTCCCCTAGATAATTAATGATTGGAGGATGAATGGGGGATAAGAGCCGGAGAAAAAAATCTTTTCCCTATTATTTATAAGCAGATTAATCCCAATTTTTCAAACCATAGATTATGTTGATTGTAAATTTATTTGTTTATACTACTAATTATATATATGTATTCGTTACAATTTGAATATATTCTATTTGAAGTTTTGATGTAATTTAAAATTTAATTGTTCATTATAAAGTGGTTTAAAAAATTAACGGCTTAGTGTTGTTGAAATTTGATCGGTGATCAAATAATTATCAAATTGCATAACCATTATGTGGATAATTATCATGTTGTAAGAGGAGGGATCAAGTTACAACAATTTTGAGTTACAACAATGTTACAACAATTATTTTTTGCGATTTCAAAGTCCAAATCGTCGATCCAAACCGTTCAACATAATCTCCATAATAAAATGTGCTTCCAGATCAAATTTTACATTTTTGTGAATTTTTTACTTTTTATTAAGATGGGTACAAAATTCAATGGTATGAATTTGACTAGTTTTTGTATGAAACTAAAAAAAAATATAAAATTGGAACTGCAACTAAATTTTCATATGAAGATCATATTGAATCGCTCAGATTAACTGTTTAGATTTTTAAAATAGAGATATTGATCTATAATACGAATCAATCCACACTATTTAGTAACATAGCCTCCTTCAACTAAAAATACAAATATATAACTTCAAGTAAATCAAGACTAATATTTCATCGATAGAGAGGTAGGTTTAATGGGCATCGATCGGATCTATTTTAGGTTCGATAAGCTTCAAGACCGTTCGATTCATTTTAAAATCCATACGCACTGGCACTGCTTTAAAATTTGTACACACCCGCTTTAATTTTCATACACACGAATATTAAAACGGATCGGACCATCTTAAAATTTGTTCAAACACACAAATTCTTTGATGAGCACAGTTCACCTAGAATCGATAAAATACCAATATACCATGTCCGTGACATGTAGCACATGGTGCGCCACTAGAAACCTTAAAGAAAAAGAAGAAAAGTTTTGTACTTTCGTGAGTGTTCCACCAATTTCTAGCTCCAAAAAACCAAAAACATTTTGCAACAAAAGGTACATCACAGCAACACCTGAACCTATCACGGGTTTTACAACCTTTAACTACCATGACGGCTCACCAAATTACAATTGTACTGTACAAACGCTCGTAATCAATTATACATCTTTGTCGAACGCAAGTGGAGAAAACAGTAGATGCGACTTTGTATAGGATAACTTTCTGTGATAATCTACATCTAATCTGAGCATTGCTTATATCTTTTCTGTTAAATGCTCTGATGCGAGATATGGGGCACAGTGGAGGCGAAAGGGACATCTCCATTTTTTGGGACTGGAGATGGGATAAAATTGGGTGATACCCGGAGTTCCGATCCGAGTCCGACAGCAGTCGGCAGCTGTAAAATTTGCACCGACACCCTTCAAGAGTTTATATTTGCAGCTTTATCAATCGCCATTGGCATGTAATTGGCTTCTCGAGATTGATCTTCTCAAGTTCCCATGTTTTCTTTTTAATTATTTACATTAAGATCCTTCTAATCTGACTAGGGGACAATTTGAACATCTTCTTCGGGTATGGATGAAAATTTCCAAATCACCACATCCACCAGTTCTGACGATAATAGGAGACCAGAGCAAGTCCCACCTCCTCCAGCTCATCTCCATCCACGTCAGCAACACCCGCCACAGCCTTTCCCTCGGTCGGCAACAAGCAATCCCGGCAGATAGGACACGTGGCCCACCTGTGCTCTAGCCACATGTCGAGGCAAGCCCGGTGGAATATATGCCGACACCGCAATTCTCTCATCTCCTCTCCATCAGACATGTCACTCAAGCAGAACACGCACTGTACCGGCTCCCTCTGCTGGCCGGTACCACAATTGTATCTCTTGACACATAATTGTTGATTGCATTGTTGAAACAGGGGAGCAACACGGCCCCGGCGGTTGAATAAGGAGCCCGGCGGCCAGTCGAAGTGGGATCGGGCATGCATCTGCATGACACGTGTCGCCAGACGTGTTAGCGCTTCGCTGACGAGTACCAGTAGAAAGAAGCAAGGAAGAAAGAAAATTATAATTGCAAACGTGTTTAGGTTCATGGTTGGAGAGGGTCAGATCAGATCATCAGAGGGGGAATTGAGATTTGAGGGGGATGTCTGTTTGTTTTGTTTGGTTTGGTTTGATGAAGTATAATAATGGATTAATATATTAGAGGGGTAGAGACTAGAGAGGCTATTTATATGGGGCTATTTGTCTGGTGGCCTGGTGGGATAACAAATAACTAAGCTTCCCTTTCATGACTTATTTTGCTTGAGACAATTTGATGGGTAATTTAGTACTCATTTTTTCTCATTTTTCTTTCATTTTGTCATACCGCATACCGGCGTCGGTGCCGCTTTTTGGGAATCCTGCTTGTGGTTTTCCGAATATTAAAGCAAGCAATTTAGTGTTGTTGATGTTTGTATAGTCTTAAAAATTAGTTGGATAATAAGTATACGAAATTTCTTTCGCAACTCGTGCGGTTAAGAATGTTCGATAAAAAGTAAAACCAGCTGTTTTGATGGGAAGGAAACTATACAAATGGGGAGAGCTGTAGAGGTACAGTATTCGAGTATAAATAAAGTTATAGATTGGTTGGGATGTGTACCATATCCCTGCATGTTAGGAAACCGAGAACCTGTCGAACAGTCGAACTGATAAGGTCGGGTTGGGCGATGAATCGACGTCTTTTGCCATATACTTAATATGCTAATAATTATGGAATTCCTTGATATTAAAACGAGGATGGTTCAAATGACTCGTAAAAAATTACGTCTCATTATATTTGACATGATCTCTATACAGTCAAAGTTCAAACAAACGATTCGAACTGTTCAGTATGATTTCTATATTAAAATATACTTGACAATTAAATTTTATATTTTTTCCCAATTGTTTTAACAATTTGTTTAGACGGATACAAATCACTGTTATCAGATGGCCGATAAACAATGATTTTGTATCTATTTTAAAAAATAGTAATCAATTTTCAAAAAATATAAAATTTGATCACCAAACATATTTTAATATAGAGATTATATTGAGTGATTCAGATCGACTGTTTAGATTTTGAAAACGAAAATGAATAATGTAAAAGCACGATTAGTTAAAAAATACATGAGGAATTTAAAAAATTGAAGAGGTTTTGCTTGTAATAGTGTGCGGAAATTTCTTCTTGTCAGTAATATATTTCATACGATTTAAAAGAGTATATTTTGACAGTGTATATTTTTCTTTTTGCTTATTACGATTTGACTTATTGTGATTTAGGAATTAAAGAGGTTGTTTTAATTTTGTCAATATATTATTTTTAAGTAAAATTTGGGATGAAGTCATTTAGCTATTTATAATATTCACGATTAATTTAATTATTTGAGTTTTGAATCTGCAACTTTTTGCACAAAAAACATTGTTTTTGTCACTTATCAAAGGTTGGTTTTTACGTCCATATGTTTGTTTTCAAAGTTTAAACAGTTGATCCGAACCGTTCAACATGATTTTCATATTAAAATATGTTTGGAGTGTTAGGTAACACTCTAGGCTAGTAGGTACATTTCAAAAATTTCACTAGTAATCTAGAGACGATCTTATTGTAAACATGCAATCAATCACACACAGTTCATGGATCATGTCACACACATGATTTAGCAAAGTGTTATAATCATATCTCTCCAATCAGGTGGAGCGAGATACGGTTGCCTATGCCTTAGTCTCCCTTGTTACAATTTCCAAAATAGAAAATCGCAAGTTTCGCACACCAAGGTGTTGATCGACAATAAGAGGAGATCAATGCTAGTTGTTTGAATCTTGACCACCCTTGCGAATCTAGATACTAGCTCACTAGTCACTACTTCAAAACTCTTTGAATAGATATTGAACTATTCGTATCAACACGATCTCATAATCTTCTCACAAATTCAAATCTCAATTTGAATCAAGGAGATACGAAGAGATCAAAATTCAGACCTAGAAGATCGAATCAATCTCAAGAGGAGAAGAGAAAGAGAGAGAGATCAAGCTCCTTCCAAGAAGGAGAGCTGAGAAGAGGTGGCGGCCGATGATTATACGGATATTTTCTTGTCCCTCCCTGAAGAAAATTCTGGATCCGCACATGATTATACAGATAGTCTCGGATACGTATACAAATCGGATATTAAATGAATACGAATACGAATACGAATACAGATCAACTATCGGACATATACAAATACATATATGAATATAATTCTGACAATTAAAATTAAATTAGTAATATATTTAGAGGAGGGATCCAATTACACTTTTCTCGGTGACACACTTTGACACCTACCATTTTTAAAGTCTAAATCGTCGATTTAAACCGTTCAACATGATTGATATATTAAAATGTGCTTGGAGATCAAATTTTATATTTTTTTGAATTTTTTTGCTATTTATTAAGATGGTTACAAAAATCGTTGTTTTTAGACCATTGAAAAACAGCGATTTTGTAACCATCTTAATAAATAGTAAAAAAATTCAAAAAAATGTAAAATTTGATCTCCAAGCACATTTTTAATACTGTGATCATGTTGAACGGTTCAGATCGACTGTTTGGATTTTGAAATCGCAAAATTGACCTATATAAAAAACGGTGTCATGATGTGTCACCAAAAAAGGTGTAATTGGATCCCTCCTCATATATTTAATATGTAGCCGAGTAGGTTGACTTGATGATACCATTATGGATGATCACCTGAAAATTAATGAAATTACCATGATCAATGAAATTACCTTAGTATCACTAGCCATCAGATTTGAAATTAAGCAAAAGTTGTTCAATTTGAAAAATAAAAATAATAAAAAGTAAAAGAACATAGACATATTATATAGCGAAATTAAGCAAATTGAAGTAAAACTGCACAATCCGATATTATGCAAGTAAAATGTCAGATTAAAAGAAACAAAAAATTTATATGAAAATTTCGAAACAAATATCAATACTTTGTAAAATTATGACGAGAAACTAAAAATTATCTAGGGACTTTGACCAGAGCAAAACAGTTATCCGAACAAAATATTAAAAGTATAGAGAACATGATCATATCTCAATATTATGCGGCTAAAAATATAAGTAAGAAATTATTAGCATGTATATGGAGTTTAATAAACAAGTTTTAAAAAAGAGAGAATCTTTGTTGTGGCTTACATGTGTAAACGGATCGAGTACGAATAGTTAGTAAACAAATTGTACTCTTATCTGTTATAATTTTTCTGATACAGATACGGATATTGATCGAATAATTTAAGTAATTTTTCTGATTCAGATCAAGACGAAATCAGATAATATCTGATTCGTTTACACTTTTGTTTCTTCTTCTTTTTTCTTTTTTTGAAAACTCGGAAGTGGCTACCAAGATTGTAGAAAATGTCATAAATTTGTAGGAGTGGCAACTACGTCTCAGATAACAATATCACAATTTTGACTTCATCTATGAAGTAATTCCAAAATTAATAGGTAATACAAAGAAATGGCATCACACTAAAAACATAATAATATTATAATAGTTGATAAGAAAAAAGGAGCTTATATATTCTTACATGAGTGAGGCTATGGTACTATGCATAGCACGGTTGGGTCCGTGCTACGGCTTCAAATTTGAGTTTTTAAAATTCTAACGGTCCATCCAAACCGTTCAACATGATTATAAAATGAATATGTACTTGCAAATCAAATTTTACATTTTTTCGAATTTTTTTACTATTTTTTTAGATAGGTAGAAAATCACTTGATCTGAAAATTCTGGACCATCCAAAAACAGTGATTTTCTACCTATCTAAAAAAATAGTAAAAAAATTCGAAAAAATGTAAAATTTGGTTTGCAAGTACATATTCATTTTATAATCATGTTGAACGGTTTGGATGGACCGTTAGGATTTTGAAAACTCAAATTTTGAGCCGTAGCACGGACCCATCCGTGCTATGCATAGTACCATAGCCTCACTCTTCTTACATATACATAAGTTGGCCTGGCTAACATGCTTTAAAATCCGTACACACAAATCTCGGAATGAAATGTGCATGAATCTTAAAGCACATCGGACGATTCTGGTATCTATCGGATTCAAAAACACATCCGATGTCCATTGAACCTACACTTTTCTCAAGCAAACAAATCTACTCTTTGCCGAGTTCGGATTCTCTTCAGTAATTTAAATTTTGAGTTTAGATCCGGACCAAACCAGTTTGAAATAAAATGCATAAAATCTCTTTAATATTTGTGCTAAAGTAAATGGGACAGTCCGGATTTAAACTTAAAATTTGAGTTTCACTCACTCAGGTGATATGAATTCCTCTTTACATGGCCTCGGAAGAAACTCTCTTAATAGTTTTGTCTCTTTCAGCTTCTTTAAGAACCTGGGACCCAATAATAATTTTATTTAAAGAAGTATATGTACCAACAATATCTTAATTAAAAAATGATATGTGTTCACTGTTGCACATGTACACTTGCATAATTTCCCCCTTTTTCCTAATAAATTGTTATTTATCCTTTTCCAGTGCATCCCTTTCTTTAAATGGTTCAACACTTACGATTTTTTTAAGTTCATATTATGAATATTTTGGCTGTTATTATTATAATAATAATTTTTAGTATTGTTTGATGTTGCTATTGATCATTAATTATTGTTATTGGTGAGGCTATGATACTATGCATAACGTAAATTGATCAGTATTATGGATCAATATCTCAAAACAAACCGTCTATCTGAACCGTTCAAAATGTTCTTTATATGAAAATGCATGTACGTGTAGACCAAATTTTATATTTGTTAATATTATTTTATATTGGTAGAAAATCATGTGATCTAAAAATCCAAGACCATTCAAAAGTAGTGATTCTCTACCGATCTAAAAAAATAGTAAAAAGGATAATATTTGATCAAATAATTATTAAAATAAAAATTATGACATGCTACTTTCATTTCTTCTTTATGACCGTGGATGGGTACTCATAACAACTTTCATATTAATTGTACTACAGTTGATGAGTTATGATTTTTTTATTACTGAATTTCCTTGAATGATTTTTTACTTTATGGTTAGTATGGCTTATTAGAAATAAGATTTGTTTTCACCAAACACCTTTTCCATCTCTTAGTTTTGTTGGTTCTGCTATTATTGCATTAACTTTCTATTAGTGTAAAGCTAGATTGGATGATTCTTACTTTAAATTAACTTTAATATTACCTATGGATCTTACTTATTTGAATCGGGTAGGTCCGTTGATAATTTTGTCGGATACAGACACTCACGGCAGGGACAGCCAGCCCGGTTCCGACGAGGATCCTGGTCTTGGTTTAGAAGGGTCAGACCTTTTGACTACTTACGCGACCGTGCTGAGTACGATGCCATTGATGCCCTTTTGATGGATTCACCTAATGAGGATTCCAGCTCTTCTGCTGCTAGTGCTAGTATCGTTGTCATTAGTACTTCTACTTAGATTGTTTGTTTTGGTTTTGTATAATTTATGCTAAACTTTTTTGCAGTTTATTATCCTATAATGTTGCTAGTTCCTCCGAATAGCTAGTTTTTTATTTAGTTATTTGTATCAGATGCTGTGTATCTCATATTTCGCAAGGACAAGTGGTTTCTCAGTGAAAGATAAACCGTTGAATTCAGATGCGTTGGGTGTAATTATGACATGCTTTGTTGAATTCAGATGCATTGGGTGTAATTTTGATAATTAATTTAGCATCCATCGATTGGTGAAAGATAAACCGTTCAATTTAAGATGTCGATCCACGACCAAACTAATTGATAACACTCTTGTCAAATTAACATAAATAAAGTTATTTAATTTGGACATAGGAAAAAGACAATCTAGTACCTACATAGAAAAATAATTGGGATGTGATCAAGTGATAAACATTGAAAGAAATATATAGGTATAGTGCTCCATCAAAATGGCAAAATGTCATTTAAAATAGTTCAAAACTTATTAAATATATAATTTCTGCATTTGGGGTATCTAGATAAGTGAAATCAGGCAATGCTGACGTGCATTATCCACAGTTTTGCTTTAAGTGGATCAAGTCCCCTGGTTTTTGAAAACCTAATTAATAGGCACACCTTCCTTTTGCCACCAAGTTGAGAAGCAAAATCAAATTAGAAAGAGCTAACTGCATACATGCCTACACCATATAATATTACAAGTCACAGAGGGGCTGTTCGGCAACACATGGGATGATATGAGCCGTCAACTCTGTATGAAGATCTGTGTCACATCCCGATCGGACGATTTACAGATAGATAGCTTCCCGTTTGTACATTGTTTTCAACAACATTATCTGTGCAGCTAACGGTGTGATGAGTCATTTCATTGAGATAAACTAGGGGTGACAACGAGAGCTAGCTCATCACGAGTTGGACCCAGCTTATGATTGACTTGCCACAGCTACCGACTGAGTCGAGTGAGCTGAGATTAAGGACTCGAACTAGAATCGTAACTCATGATCGTCACGAGCCAGCTCAGAGTTGGACCGAACTGACTCGTTAGCTTGTTGGACTTTATTGAGCCACTATCATACAAATTAAAATAGATAAATAATAGTCCATCAAATAAAGTATAGTTTGCATCAGATATTCATTTCCATAGCTTGAGCAATATTTTTAATTCAAGTACAACTAAGCAAATTAATTACCATACAGTTTGTTTGCAACTAAATTCATACATATCAAAATGCCAAATTCTCAAATTCATACAAACATAATTTACAAAAAATTGATGCATACCAAATTCACACAAATACACAAATTTATAACTGGACGGAGTTGGCTCGTCAGCTCGCGAATGAGTTAGGCATAACTCAAACTTGTTAGTTCTAAACCGAGCTAGTGACGAGCTAGCTCGTTAACGATTTAATCCACTAACGAACGAGCTGTTAGCGAACGAGTCAGATACAAGTCATGATGATCAATCCACGAACTACGAGCTATTTTTACCGACCCTAAGATAAACAAACGCTCATGCGACAACGATTCATGTGGCATACGACTGGTAAAAAAGTATTGCCCCGCACATGACAAGGATATCCTTCAAAGTAACTTAAATTTTGAGTTTAGATCTGAACCGTCTGATCAGAATTCTAACCAATCAAGTCCGAGGTGAATATACTAGGCCTCTTAATATTCGTGTCAAAACAAATCTATCGGTCCAAATCGAAATTCAAAATTTAAATTACTTTATATAATTATTGAATTTGCGTGACAAAGCCTGCCACCTCACATAGTTTGTACCATGTATTCATTTACTTTTGAGTATTTTTCTTAAAAAAAATCGATATATGATATCAGTATATCAAAACACCAATTTTTTTTAAAAAAAATAAGTTTGAAAATTAAGGATTTAAATAGAAAATGGAGGTCTGAGGGTTTCAAACGTACAACCTACCGAAAGGTGTTGTTAATTAAAATTAGAAAAGGACATTGTCCACTTGGGCTGACACAGAGCTCCGTATGTGCACACAAATACACAATCCAATACGCTGATGGGAGGAAATGAGCAATTTGGGACCGTCCGATCGACTTGGGATTGAGTTTTCTTTTTTCCTCAAAGACTGTTGGATTTGCCGTAATGGCTTGTGTGTGGCGAATATTAAAATCATAGCCGTTGTAGACCGACATTTTTATTAATACCCCAAGTTAATTAAAGATTATTAAAAATACCCACGGTTCCGGAAAAATTTTAAAAATGCCCATACCGGCCATTTAATGGCCGGTACCGAATAAAATGTCCAACCGGCCATTTAATGGCCGGTACGTAATTAAACCCCAAACCGGCCATTTAATGGCCGGTACCGAATAAATCTCTCAACCGGCCATTAAATGGCCGGTACTGAATTTTTTTTTTATTTTTATTTTTTATTTTTAGAAAAATAGCTAAAATACTGAAATCTAACACTAAAAAATTGAATTGTTTTGTTAAATATTTGTTAGATTACTTTTTTCATAGCATATTTATACTAAAATACACTATGAATAGGACCGATTTTGTGCTAAAATATGCAAAATCCGAGATTTTTATTTTTACCCAAAACAGAAAATATATATAAAATAGAAAATATATATAAAAGATACAGAAAATATATATAAAAGATACATCAAAGACCCTAAAAACTCTGAAATTATAAAGAAATGTTCAAAAGTCCATGAAGGAAGACTCGGATCGCGAATCTGAGCCCGCAAATGGGCGAAACAGATCGTAGATGGGTTTCGGATCGGGTTTTGGGCTGTGGAGTTCCTGTCAAAATTTCAGCCCGATCCGACGGACGGATCAAAAGTTACGCTCCTTTTCATGAAGCATGCACAGGCCCATATTGCATCATTTCCGATTAAAATTTTCATTTCTATTCTTCAATATACGTAGCTCAGTAAATTACCGTATTTTAGCATAATTCTACATAATTATTGTAATTTCAGCATTTTAGTAAATTTACTGTATTTTAGCATAATTATTGTAATTTACCGTATTTTAGCACAAAATCGGCTCTATTCGTAACATATTTTCTAACAAATATTTAACAAAACAATTCGATTTTTTAGATTTCAGTATTTTAGCTATGTTTCTAAAAAAAATAAAAAATAAAAAAAATTCAGTACCGGCCATTTAATGGCCGGTTGGGAGATTTATTCGGTACCGGCCATTAAATGGCCGGTTTGGGGTTTAATTAGGTACCGGCCATTAAATGGCCGGTTGGGCATTTTATTCGGTATCGGCCATTAAATAGCCGGTATGGGCATTTTTAAAATTTTTCCGGAACCGTGGGTATTTTTAATAATCTTTAATTAACTTGGGGTATTATAAATGTCGGCGTTGTAGACTTCCTTATATAAAAAGATGCAGGACAATTAATTAATTGAGCATAGAAAAGTATTTTCATATAACTTACCAAATACTAATACCATGTATAATAATACAATATATATATATACTTCTAACATACCATTCATTTATTGGTTGTAGATTCTTACCTTCGAGAAGAAAACAATTCATCGTCCTAGACTTTCTGGCGGGGAATATATATATTCAAAATTTGACTGAGAACTTTCATATTTTCAAATAATAATATGAAAATATAGCTGACTTTTTTGAGTGGAGAATACAGATTCAAAATTTGACTGAATATTTCTTATAGATATTTAAATTTAGAAATATATAATTTTTATCTTGAATCAGGCTATTGTAATATGCATATTACGAACCATGCAACCCATGCTAGTTGAAAACTAAAATTTATATATTCTATAACATAAATTGAATCTGTATTCTGTAATATGCATATTAAATTATTAACCGTTAAAAATGCTTTTGTCTTTAGCGATACTAAAATCAACCAACTAAGATCAGATGTGCCGCGGAATTTTGAGACAGCAAAGCAAGATATGCATTTAATTATGATGAAAATTAGACAGGAATTCAATGGCGCAGCCAACGAGATTGCACGGCATGACCAAGTTGGTTGCGTGCCAATTTTTATTTACGCTTACAAACTAAAATAAACATTAATTTGCTTCACATGCAAAATAATCAGACTGTATTAATTAGTGCGTATTTCATCGTGTGGCCGCAATGGTTTACACCACATATAAACCATTATGAGTCCACTATATCGCCTCATATTTTGGATCTCGTATTAGGATTCAAATCAGCTGAAATTCAAAATCTATGAACAGCACCTTGAAATTTCTGAAATTTCAAATCCAGCCGTTCAACTTTTATGTGCACGTATCTCGGAACAGCTGATTTTTCTGTGCACGCATCTCGAAACAATTCAACGGTTGGATTCTGAATTTCAGGGATTCAGGGTACTGTTCATGGATCTTGGATTTCAGCTGATTTGGTTCCCTCGTATTATACAACTTATATTTAAATACGCAACTTGAATTATCATAATGATTGATGTAATTGGAGAAGAAATTTAATGTCAATTTAAGTGTTCTGCTTCTGTATTTATTATAATAGGATAATTGTGAGTGAAGAGGAAAGAGAAAAAAAAAGAATAAAAACTTGAGTTCGTTATTTCTTTTTAAATTTTAAATTGAAAAGACGAATGATATTGGTCATAGTTTAAATTAATTAAAAGAGAATTAAATTACTTATTCCATCTTACTTTTTTTGTTTTACACTTTATTTGAGCAACTTAAATCATAATTTAAATTAATCTATTTAGAGGAATAAGATGTTGATAGTTAAACTTACTCCGTCTTTAGTCTATCTTACTCTTTCCGTTTTACTTTTTGTTTGACAACTTAAGTGTGGAATAAGAAAGTTTACTCCACCTTTTACTTGCAATTAAACATGGTCACAATGGCGAAGTTAGTATATAGATATGCAATCAAGTTGGATTGATATGTTGTATGTAAATTTCAGCTCAGATACCACCACAATTTTAAAATTCAAATCTGATCTAATTGATCTTGTTATTTATCTTATTTATTTTCTCAGTTATATACTGTGTATTTTGGTTATCAAATTTAATATTATAAAATAATAAAAATATATTTATAACATCAAATTTACTCTAATCTTACACTTCATAATAATAATTTGCAACATCAAATGATCACCACGTTTAAACCCGTATAAATATATCATTAAAATAATCTAAAAGTTAATCAATCACAAGTTAAATACCATACGGTTACGGATGATAAATGCTTTATTTTTACTATTTATATTAGTATGATAATATCAAGGGGCTGACCCAGAGTGTTCCAGGGGCAGCTGCCTCCCCCTGGATTTTGAGTTTTAGTGGAGATTTATCGATCTCGACCGATTTTGTCATCCCTGAAATTTTTTTGTGCCCCCTCTGGACGTTTGATTTGTAATGCAGATTAAATTTAAAGTTAAAATTGAAATAAATTTGTTGAATTTTGATTGGTAATTAAAATTATAAGTTAGAGTACAGAAATTACAAGTCAAAGCATTGAAAAGTATAAGTTAAAACATTATTTTTTATCGAGTATCTAATTGGTTAATAAATTTAAATCCAATTAGATATTTAAATTCAATTTGATATTTTTTTACCCCCGATGAAAATCCTAAATCCACCCTTGATAATATCAAATCAACATACTAAAACAAGCAAGTTGGATAAGCGCGAGCCCAACCCTAATCTGCCTAACCTATATGAATAGACTGGTCTTGACTTGACTCATTGAACGCCAAATCAGACTGAATTGACCTAGTTGAAGTTGTTGAACATTGAATAGCGTGGCAAAATATCTCTACTCAGAATTTTCAAAATTAGCACATAAAATCAAACTATATTTATTACGCGATTAAGATTCCTATTCTCTCTTTCTTTCCGTGATTTTTATTTTTACCCAAAAACAAAATTATTTTAATATAAATAATCAAGTTTCTGGAAAAAAATTATTTCTGCCCAAACCGTATAGAATATTTACGGTTTGATTTTTTTTTTAGAGAAAATTAGGTAAAAATGCTGAAATGAAATCTAATACAAAAAAATCGAATTGTTTTTTTAAATATTGGTTAGAAAATACGCTACGAATAGGGCCGATTTTGTGCTAAAATACGGTAAATTACAATAATTATGCTAAAATACGGTAAATTTACTAAAATGCTGAAATTACAATAATTATGTAGAATTATGCTAAAATACGGTAAATTACGCTAAATTACATATGAATAGGGCCGATTTTGTGCCATCTTTCATAAATCATAAAAAAATAGTAAAAAAATTCCAAAAAATAATAAAAATTGGTATTCTACAAGTTCATTATATAACTAATTTACTGAGCTACGTAGATTGGAGAATAGAAATGAAAATCTTAATCGGAAACTTCAACTGAAGTTTTGAGGCTCTTCCCTTTGTTTTTTGGCGATTCTGAATTTGGCAATCTGACATCGTGGGCACGGACGCATGCGCATTTTCACAAGCTTTCCGAAAAGTGGTCATTTGCTGAAATCGGACACTCGAGCGCCGTTTTATGACCGTTTAAAGTTTCGTCGTCGTTTTTCGCCTTTTCAGTGAAAATATCATCTCAATTCATACGTAATTTAGCGTAATTTACCGTACTTTAGCATAATTCTATATAATTATTGTAATTTCAATTAATTTAGTGTAATTCAGCATAAATCAAGTAATTTAGCGTGTTTTAGTATAAATATGCTAATTATATATAAAAAATGTAATCTAGCAAATATTTAAAAATAAAATTCAATTTTTTAGTGCTATATTTCAGCATTTTAGCTATTTGTCTCTTAAAAAAAAGTTAACATAATTTAAAGTAATCTAGTGTCAATCAGCATAAATTAACATAATTTCAAGTAATTTAGCGTATTTTAGTATAAATATGCTATCAAAAAAAGTAATCTAACAAATATTATTTACGGTTTGAATTCTTAATTCAAACCATACAGAATATTTACGGTTTGAATTAAGAATTCCTTCCTCTTCTCTTTCTTCTTCCTCTCTTCCTCTCTCCTTCTCCTTCTCCTTCTTCCTCTCTTCCTCTCTTTCTCTCTCTTTCTCTGAGGATAACTCCCGTTTTATAGCCAAAAAACAGTTTAAAAAAAAAAAAATCAAGCCGTAAATATTATTTACGGTTTGAATCCTTCATTCAAACCGTACAGAATATTTACGGTTTGGATAGAAATAATTTTTTTTCAGAAACTTGATTATTTATATTAAAATAATTTTGTTTTTGGGTAAAAATAAAAATCACGGTCTTTCTTTCAAGTATACAAGAACAATCAGTCCACCTTTTTTATTTGTCTTTAAAATAAAAAAAATAGTACTGATACCAATAATTTCCGTCTCGGATCCATCACCCTCAAATATTGGAAGGGTACAATAAATAATAATGGACGGTTTGGATTAATTCAATTTGATTAGGAGCAGCAATGAGCTGGTTCTGGTCGAGCAAGGCTCAGCTCGTAATCGCCTCATTCAGCAACCGAGCGAGCTGGACTGAGCTGGGATTATGGGGCCGAGTTAAAACCTTAGTTCATAATCGAACCAATCCACTAATGAGCTAGACCGAGCTAGCTCGTTTAGCTCGTTGGGCCTCACTGGACATTGTTGTATGAAAAATAAACTTTACAAATTTTTTGGACCGAGCTGAACAATATAAAATACACACAAATTCATACTGAGCCACTAACGAGCTGACTCGATAACAACTTGGATAATTATCAACAAATTTGAACAGTATAATATAATGGAAAAAAATTCAGGTACAGCTTAGACTATTTGAGATAAAATATACAGTCGAAATTTACTCAGGAGAATAATCAAATTACTTCTTTTTGCAGGATTTAAAAAGCAAAATTAAAATTTTAATACAAAATGAGTGAAATCTCGAATCTTAGTACAAATGGAGTTCATGCTTGAATTTTTCTCACAGAAGAAACACAAACACATTATGTGCTCGCATTTTTTTTGAGAAAAACACAATCACGGACTGCATTAGTGCTAGTTAGGGGTGAAAACGGAGCGAATACGGAGCGGATAGTGGTAAAACCATATTCATATCTCTTTTTAATTTTTCGGATACGGATACGGATCGGATATCAGCCGAATACAGATACGGATACGGATCGGATCGGATATTTATTAAAATAATATTAAAAAATACCAAAGTTCATAATATTTATCTAATTTTAATGGTGAATAACAATATTTTTTCATAATATATATTAAAATATATGATATATATTCGGATACGGATAATTGAAACGTAAAACCATATCAGTATCCATATCCACACGGATATTCGGATATCAAATATCCACATCTAATTTTTCGAATACGGATCGAATACGGATCGGATATTATCCATACCGTTTTCACCCCTAGTGCTAGTACTCTTCGAAACTTTTTTAATTCCATGCTCAATTTTAAATTCTTTTTTTTTTTCTGAAAATGCTAGAAGTAAAAAATTCGATCAAACTTGAAAGCACAGCCCAAAGCATGACATATATATACTCATTTGTTTGGGCTTTTTTACACCGACTAATGCTAAATACAAATCAGCCCAATAAAAACAAAGCCACAAATACTGTACAAAGTACAAACAAAACATAGCAACGCACCCACATCTTCGTCAATGTCATCAAGTTATATCTTTCTTTTTGGCAACGCATATATTGAATACTTCTGAGTTCTAATCGAGTTATTTTTTTTTTTAAAAAACCTATAGAAAATATGAGGATGATTCAAATGTCACATGCTTTTAATGTTTTATATTTTATATTTTATATTTTTATTTTCAAAATTCAAATAGTCAATTTGAACTATTCAACATGATTTTCATATTAAAATTTACGAAACAAAATTTTTATTTTTTTATTTTTTTAGATAGATACAAAATCACTATTTATGGATATCATATTTTTGTACCTATCTAACTAAATAGTGTAAAAAATTGATCTCCAAACAAATTTTAATATGAATATCATGTTGAGCAATTTGAATCGATTGTTTGGACTTTTTTTTAAGGTTAGTGAGTGAAAGCCTCACTAATATTTTGCATTAAGAAATAGTTAAAAAAAAGGTTTGTACAACACTGCCTCCCTGATTTAAATTACAATAATCTACCTATATGGTCCAGTAATTACAATCTGTTTGGATGGTTTGGATTTTGAAAACAAAGATAAAATATATAAAGTAGGCATGAAAGATATGAGATATTTGAACTCTATTCTTAAAATATAAATTTTTATTTTAATATTTATATACACACTTAAATTAAACGGTTGAAATCCCAATTTTTTTTAATGCCCTAAAAAAATTAACAAATATGTTCTTGATTTTATGGTAATTCGAAATCTGCCATTATCGCTCCTCGGTACGGCGGTTGTCTTCCACAGACAACTACGCCCACAACCCGGCAGTTGTCTATGGAAAGCAACCGCCCCACAGTATGGCGATAGGCTATTTTTACCCTATAAATTGGCATTTTCTCTCTCCTGCTACTCACAACTCATTCAAGCATAGCTAAGGAGAAAGAAGAAGAGAAAAGAAGCAATTTTTAGGTCCTTTAGATTTATATGTAAGTCCTTCAAATTTTGTTTTTATATTTTTAGTCCAAATTGTTTAGAGTTTAGGTAAAGAGTGGAGGTTTTTCATAAAATAATTATTTTGGGGTTTAGGGTTAGTCCAAAATTTATTATAAAAAAATTATGCGTTGTTTTTGAAAGCTATGAGAGGACTCGCACATAGTATAGTGGTAAAGGTGAAAAAGTGTTGGAAAAAGATAGGTTGTGTCATGATGCGCCACAATGCACTAGTCATGGAGGATTCTGGCTTCGAGGGACGCCTCATTGCCATGTTGAGATACGCCAATGAGAACATCTAGGAGGAGAAGATAAGGGAGGAGGATGAGGAGGAGGGTGGAGGACATTAGTTTTTTTTTTTTTTTTTTTTTATGTTTGGTTGTAGTTTTAGTTAGTTTGGATTGTAGCAGTTTATGTTTCGATTGTACTTTTTTAGTTTTCTTGTTGGATTTTAGCATTCTATTTTCTTTTGTTTGGATGTCTACTTAGTTTTCTTGCTGGTTTGTACTATTTTAATTTTCTTGCTGGATTTGATGCTACTTCTTAGGCAAAAAAGATGAACAGTAACAACCGAGGTAGATCGTCTAATCGTGGCGTAGCAAGAGGAGGATCAATAAGGGGTTGAGGTAGAAATGAGGCATAAATATGCCCTTGTCATATCTGTTTTATGAGTATATTTTGTAGACCGACAATTCGGTATAAAATTTCAGACGATGACTTTGTGGAATATCATTATGGTTATAGTTTGAAAAAAAATTGTTGATCCAGAGCCGCCAATATCGGATGATGACTTTGTTCCTTGTACTTATATTGGTAAGGCTAGCACTTCGTCTGTTGTCACTGATCTAGAGCCACCAACATCGGACGATGACATTGTTCCTTGTAATGGGAAGGCTAGCACTAATCCTTGTTCTAAGAAGTTAGATTATTGGAGTTTAATTTCAAATTTTACAGTTTTAGTTGGATGAATTAGGGTTTTTAATTTGTCGATTTAAAGTGTTTGTGTTATCAATTTGCTTTTATTTCATCAATTTAGTGTTTGTTTAGTTTTATGCTGTTAGTTTGATTTTATTCCATCAAGTTATCAAAATGACATTTCAACTTGCTCATTTCATAGTCTAAATAATGACATGCAAATAAAGTTCACAAATTTCAAATAAAATAATTTACAACATTGCAATCTAAATAAGTTCAGAAAGTTGCAAAATAAATAAGTTTCACAAAGCATCTAAATTATTAAGTTCAAAATATGCAACTAAACATATAAGTTCATTAGCGACCACATCTAAAAAGACTAAGTCGACGAGTTCTGGGTCTACTACCAGATGTCTCTGCAACACTACTAGCTGTCTCTGCCCGGCTACTAGATGCTTGCGACCCTTGTGTGGGTTGTCTTTAACCAGTTGCCTTTGTGACAACTCTAGCATTTTCTTTTTTATTGGCTCGTTTATGACATCTGCATTGCATTTGAATTTACAAATCATTGTTAGTTATTAAGATAGTAAAATTGAAAATAAATATAAATATTGTGCAATGTTACATACCTACCCATTGTCCGTTGGTAGTGGAATGCCTAGCCTGATGTCCCATTCGCCTATCTTGCATCTGATCCATATTCATGTTTGCACGCTTGTGTTTTCTTCTCCCATCCAGGAAGTACTCTATCACCAACGAGGGGAGGCCAATCCTGCTAGTTGGGATAAGAATGGAAAAATACACTCCAAGTACTTGCAAGGTAATCAACACGATATATGTCTGCTACATAATCATCATCGCGATAGTTTTCCACTTAGCACACCGCCAGAACATGAGAACAATGAAGGTGAGCTAATTGGATTCCTTAGGATGTACATGTTATAGTATTGTCAAGTTTGATATTGACAATGTACTTGAAAGGCCTTTTGACAAACTCCATGGTCCCATCTGATATACGTTTGGTTGAAACATATGTTAGTTTGTAATAATCTAGAAGTCAATAATACGATAATTTATCATAAAGCTTTGTTCATGAATTGAATGTTTATTAATATATCATTTTGTTACCTTGAGTATTATTGTATTTATGAATCATTCGTTTATCTGACTAGAGTCAATAAATGAAATTGTGAAACTTCATAATATAGATGATATATATTCTTAAAAGTCTCTAACCAAGGTAATTAGCAGGAACACTAATTTACCGTTACAAGGTTAGTATGTGGATTAAAAGATGGTTATGTTTTACAAACCATTTGACAAGAGATGCCATTTTAATCACATAGATACATGTTCCAGGAACATGGTATTTGACAGACCCCGAATGAAACATTAAATGGAATTGTGTTCGTGTCATTAATGTTTTCATTCAGTGTTAAGTTCTAAAGTATGAGGTATTCATCTTTCCTACTAAGAAATGTATATGTGTGACTGTTACCTAACGCTGTCGGTAAAATGCAGTTATAACGGTAGCTCTTCGGTATACATAGCTTAGCTGAGGTAGTGATGGTTTACCGAAAGTACTATTGTCCCTCGTATCTCAATACGAGTTATAGTATCAATGGGCCCCTTGGTAGAGTAAGATTATCTGCTAGCGGTATAATTACAAGAGTAATTATATTTGATAATCTGCTCAAGATCAAGAAAAGATTAAGTTTGCAAGGATGACACACGCCTACCTTGAAACTGATCTGATAACTATGAGACAAAAGAATTAACACGAGTAAAATAGTTTATTGGATCGTGATATTGTACAGTACAGCATCATCTGTGTAATTGGATGGTCATGATGCGTTATGCCAGATGCCTCTCATGATTATAGAAGTTAAAACAGTTTTAATTCTATTTACCAACATAACACAGATCCTATCGGGTCACACCGTATAGGAGTTAATTGGAGAATCTTACTGACTAATTATAAATTGATTATAATTAATATTAAGATGGTTATAATTAATTATACTTGATATAATTAACTATACGTCATTTAAAATGACGAACAAAAACACTGGTTAGTTTATAAATGTGTTTGACGCATTGTATAAAAATTACCGTACGAAAACCGCAGAGGAATATAATTGTATATGACAATTATATATTTGATTTGGATATTTACTATACATAATGGGTTTGGGTTAATGGGTTTAGAATCCATTAAAATAATCAAACCATTATGAAGAAGTCAAAATCAAATTGATTTGGCCCAAGGGCATTTTGGTAATTTCGGCCAAATGGCAATTTTGTAAATACCACAAAACCGAGGGTATTTTGGTCATTGACGAACCTCCTCAATTTGCCTATAAATAGAGGGGTAGGGGTAGAGAGAAAGATACAAATTTCTGAGATATCGAATCTGTCTGACCGAATCGATAATCTAATTTCTCTCCCAAATAGTGTCTGCGGTGAATAGTGTTCTCGTGAAAGTTCGTAAATCTGTTTTGCGTTTGACGTAAATCAGTTCTGACGAATTTCGCGGTGAATAGTGTTTTTACGTAATTCCGCGGTTTACGGTATTTCTGGCAATAAGAAATAAACCGCTCTCCGGTTAGTCCTGGTGGATAACTGATAGAGGCACCATACGTTTGGTGCTCCGAGGCGAATCATTCCCAGGTGTAGCTCTTCACGCTCGGTCTGCTTTCCAACTGAGATTTGGAAACAAGGTATAAACATGTTATATTAATCTATTTAATTGGTAAATAGATTAAAGTTTTAGAAATCAATCAAAAGGAGTAGATCTCTAAACTGATTAAAATACAAGTAAATACGGTTTTACTACTTTGGGTCTATACATGATTAATCTGGTATGTAACTCTCGGTTATTATCCGACATACTACTTAATCTATGATCTGAATAAGTAAAGTTTTACTTACGGGTTTTAATCTAAGAAAAGGATTGAACAGGTGTGTAACTCTCGGTAGATTATCCGACATACCACTTCAATCATTTTGGCTTGAGTTAGAAGTAAAAATTTTGTTTTACGGTCTTTCCGCATCTTAAGCAAACAAATGGGTTTGAACAGTCAAAACCCCAACAGACTTAATCAATGGGTTTGAACCGTCAAAACCCTACAACATACTCATATGGGACTTGCACTTCGTACTTACCATTTTCATCACTGTACGAGACCAAGGTCATAGTTCTAGTTTTCTCCTCCACCCTTGTTGAAAGCGTCTAATTCTTGGCCTTTAATGTTGCGGCTCTAGCAAGCTGATCAACAAACCATGCATATAACTTGTAGAAGGTGTAATCTACAATAGCTGCCACGGGCAACATCCGGCTCTGCTTGAAAACAACATTTTGCGACTCAGAACCATTTGTGGTCATAATACCTATCGGTAACTTCCATCACAGGCTTGAAAGATCTTCTCATATGCAGGCAGCTCCTTCGCATCATTGGATTATTTTTGCCGACATTTCGTAAGAGGGCATTTGCTTTTGGACACATCTACAAAAAAAATTCCAAATCAAAGATGTTCAATATCATTAACCTGGAATGCATAACTTGCATCATTTGTGTATTGTGCTCCTTCCACACCTCTCGTAATCCCCCCACACATGTAGTGCAATTAGCATTTTTTCTTGAACAAACTACATTTGTCAAATTATAAATCTTTATAAGTAATCTACTAATTAAAAAAATTAATAATTTAAATAAATAATAAAAAAATATCTAAAATTGCCTCTTTTCTCTTCCTCTTTCTCCTCAGCTGTGTATGAATGAGTTGTGAGTGGCAGGAGAGAGAAAATGAAAATTTATAAGGTAAAAAAGCTGATCGCCCACACTGTGGGGCGGTTGTCTATGGAAGACAACCGCCGTATTAGGTGACGGTCAGGACAGATTTCGAATTTTCCGAAAATCAAGAGCATATTTGTTATTTTTTTAAGGGAATTGTAAAAAAAAAAAAATCGTATTGAAATCTAGCTAGATAAGATCATGTACCTCATCTCATCTGAATTCGTATCTAAAACCCTCTCACATGGCCTAAAAGATTGTAGAAATATAAGAACAAGGCTGCCGTGCTTCAAACTTGAGTCTAATTGGAGGTCTACATGAAGAGATAGGAGTAGGTCCGATGGGCATCGGACCTACAGTTAGGTTCAATTAGCTCTATCACCGTATGATTAGCATCAAGATCTATGTGCACAGAAATTGATACAGACTTGCACGACTTTTGATGCAGAGCACACAAATCTTGATGCAGATCGAATGGTCATCACACCCATCGAACCAAGGTAGGTCCGATGGGCTCTCATTCCCTACATGAACTATAATAACAATTATTATTATTATTTGAAGATAAGAGAGGAGTCAAGCTCTACACGAACTGTAATTATTGAATATTAAACTGTTTTAAAATAATTAAAGTGTAAAATAAGTATTTGTTGAGCTCAAGCTCTGCATAGTCTTCAATTATAATTTTTTCTTGTTATTATTTTCACATTATTTTATATAAATAAAGTGAAGAGCCTAATATGCATTTTACTTTAGTGAAAAGTTGTTTAACAATAATACTATGTAATGTTATAAAAATAATAGAAAAAACTACATTAACATCGAAAAAAGTGAATCCAGGCCCACAATACCAGGTGATTAGGCCCACAATGTCAGGTGATTAGGCCTACAATGCCTAAATAAAATTTTATAAACAGGCCGGAGAGGATCCAGGCCTTAGGCCCAATAATTTCACTATTTCTGTTACCACACAGAGTCGCTCTCGCTCAGCAGATATTTTTTAGCATCAGCGAGGCAATGGATTATGCTTTTTGATCTCCTCTCCTCTCCTCTCTGAGCTCTCTGGCTAAGAAAAGAAATGGCTGTAGAACTAAGAATTGGTCTACTTAGCTTTAGAAATTATGAACTCGGCAATTCGCGCTCTCTTCTCGCACGTGCATTAATGGCGCGGAACCGGACACGCCATGGCCGTACGAGGCGGAACCTTGTTTTATCCACATTGCCAACTTCCCTCCCAAGTAGGGTTCAATTAAATTTATAAACATTTATTGTTATGTTTTTTTTTTGGGTGAATTAACTTGTGGATTTGCACCAGGTAGTGAGCTTGTTGGAGATGAAGTGATGCAAATGTTTCTTAAAGAGAGGCAAATGAATGGTGATTATGTATCCAGAGCTTTTGACATGTTACAAAGAAGAAATGAATTGAAATTCGATGGCCATGAAACTGGCGCAACCGAAGCAACGACCAGTGAGATGTATGATAATGTGAGCTATTGAGCTTTTTTTAGATTTTTTGTAACTAATTTTCTGGACAATTTAATTGGATTTGTTCACATGTATTGCCAGTTCTTTGTAATACTCAATATTTTACACTATATGCAAAAATATGGCCAACATTTATTAGGATTGTATTTTGGATTACATCTAACTTAGCCATACTCGACCAAATCTGTTCATGACGATATCTCATGAAGTTGGGATCTAACAACTAATATCACTTCAATTTTTATTCTCTTTTTCTTATATTTTTCATAGAACAAACGAAAGGCCTGATGTTATATGTGGGAAAATTGTTTATTTATATTTTCCTTGTTACGGTCTTAACACAACAGCTAAACCTTCACAATATGTGGGAATGTTTATTTGTTTAACAGTACACACTAATAGCATCAAAAGAAAAGAAGCTAGTGGTCGGCACTTGATACTAAAATCTCAAATCTGTTGGTATCATTTGCAAATGTTAATAGTACTTTTGTCTCATTTACAATGAGGCCCTTTCTTTTCAATTTTACTTTTTTCGAACTTACTTGGAATGAAACATATTGTAGTATCACAAGTAAAATTAGTTTTCTCAAATATTCTTGGGGATGGGTTATATGAAATATGTAAGTTCTAGTTCTGATTACAGGAAGATATCAATGGTGGCTATTTGAGACTTGCGGCAACTAGAGATTGGATTTCTGGAAGTAGTGATGCTCCAATTAACAAGAAATTGACTGTCAAGGTTTCTAAAATTCGACTTCTATGTTAATGTGGATTTCATTACTTCATTTGCAATGTTTTGAGCATTGAATTATAAGATTTAGACAATTTTGTATTGAATTACAGGATTGGCAAGATGAGAGTGACAAGAGGAAGAAACTAAATCTTTTGAAATATGAAGCGGTAACTTGCTTTTTTCTCATATTTTGTTTTTGTTAATAGTTCAAAGGGTTTTCTTTGTTTAGACTGACCCCAGAGAATTTTAGACATTTTCAAACAAACTTGATGTATTTGCAACTAACCTGCTGATGACACTCAACCATAAACCAAAATGACTAAATTAGCCTTCAAATTTTCATACATAATGGTATGCACGCTTGGAAAACAACATTTGAGCCTACTTGCTTATATTTTGAACACATGATCTTCTTGGTGACATTGGAAATTATTCTGAACTTTCAAAGACAAGGACAGCGAAAAAAGGAATGGCCTAAAGTAACTGAACACAAATAGGCGTATAACTCGTCTTCTTTTTCTCACTTATTCTTTCTTTATTCTCTTGCCTCTTCGTACAGCTTAAGGGCGAATTACTTTTTTTGACGGTTGGAATTGGAGCTGTGTGCAGTGTGTATTGTCTTATAAGCCTTTCTTTTGAGGTATATTATTTGTTGTCATCTGAGACAAGCCAGGACTAGCAAAATATATCTTTAAAAATATTTTGATTTTAATATAGTAGTTCCTTTTTTTAAACCCAATTCTGACAGGCTGCAGTTAGTTATTCTGCCGGTGTGCTCTTCAGGTTAGCTCAATTATTTTTGTATAATTATGTTTCACTTTATTATTTTTTGAATGATTTTGGTTTAGAAATGTTGTTTATTTCTTGGACAGTTGTTTGTACCTTCAACTTCTATACTGGCACACAGACAAAATATCAAAGGATGACATTCCTGAAATTTTTCAGATGAAAAAGTCAAAAAGGTGAGTTTTTTAATTAATTTATTCTCTAATGAAGAAAAAATAAATATATCATGGTTCTCTTATTATTTGCAATCATGTCTCTGTCAAAAGGAAAATTGGAATAACTAGTGAGGATTTGAGGGACAATTTGAAAAAATTTCTTAGTGGAACTGCCGTCTCTCTCTCATCACCAAGGCTTGTTATTCCTGCGACGGTGTATGGATTGTGGGCTTTGTCACAACATTTCCACAATGATATCTTAAATTTTCAGGTACATTTGTTATCAACTCAACCTTTGTCGTTTTGATTTTTGTGTCATTTGCGCATCAAATTTAGAATTCTCAAATACAAGGAGTGATTTATGATTTATTGTTTGGGAAATGCTAAAATGAGCCATGGAGTAAAACAAGTTTGTACTCCACGTCTAATTATTTCCATTTTGAAAATCCAAATAACCGATCCGAGCCGTTCAACATGATCTCCATATTGAAATGTGCTTGGAGACCAAATTTTTACATTTTTTGGAATTTTTTTACTATTTATTAAGCCTCTTTGAAAATCGCTGATCCATTGGTCCAGAATTTTTAACTGTTTTCTACTGTTCACCCGGATCAGCGATATTCGAAGTGGCTTAATAAATAGTAAAAAAATTCCAAAAAATGTAAAATTTGGTCTCCAAGCACATTTCAATATGGAGATCATGTTGAGCGGTTCGGATCGGTTGTTTGGATTTTTATAATGGAGATATTGCGTGAAGTACAAACTTGTTTTACTTTATAGCTCACCCTAGCCCATCCCTAATTGTTTGGCAATTAGCTTGTGCCAGGAGTAATGGGCTTCTTTGCATACAAAGCAGCGGCTTTGGTGCAAGCATACAGAGATAATGAGGACTTGCGCTTAATTTTTCCAGAGAATGAAGAATATGATGCTAATTGAAAGGTACACCATTGAAGTAACATTGGGCTCAATTGGTTGCTTGTATTGAGTGACATTTTCCAATTTAGCAGAGGAATTAGAAGAGAAAAGTTGTATAGTCTTGTGCAGGATATGTCTATTGTTTAAATTTATTGTAATTTAGAGGTGTATAATAGTACTCGAGAGGTTCGACTTGCAATACATAATATAAATGTATTATTTTTCACCTTTTAATTGTATATATTAAGTTTACGGCTAAACTGATGGCACAACATGCTTGATCACAGAAAAAAAAGAAACAGCAGTGCTTTTGTTAAAAATAACTAGTGTCTAATAACAGAAATTATTCTGTTTGCTGATCAAACAGAATTATATTATTGTTCTGTATAAGTTTCAGGTGTCCAAGAAGATCAATATTAAACAAACAAGCACTAACTAAGGCAACAATCAGACATCATCAGAATACATTATACTGAACATAGAAACCTCAAGTTGGAGGGCTTCTACTACATAAAAACCTATTACCCTTGACACAATTTAAAACACCACCTTCAATAATCTAGAAATTTTACTATAGACAATGTCAGAAACTACAAGAGTTCAATCTTCTCATCGGGTACCTGGGTTCAGGTTGTGGTACTTGCGCCTCTTGCATCAGCTTCTGCAAGAGTAAAATATGTAGATAGTCATACTACAGTTGATAAGTTGCCAAATTTGAAGGGATAAAACTAAATTATAAAAAATTAAAACTACAAGAAATATTTACAAGAAGTATCAGATTTTCTTAAAAACTGTTGGCATAGGGTCAAGTACATAACTTAGGGTTATCCAATAATATCAGAGCAGTAACCTTCTGCTAAGTAATGTTCTACTTGCCAGGCAAAAGATCCATAAATGTGCAAGTTGATCAAATGCTAATCAATTTGTATATGATGGGTACTTAAATGTGCAAGGAATCCGGTGCGCATATATCAAATAAACAGAGATTGCTACTGCTAAAAGGAGGTTTTAATATCAGGTCTGGTGTTTATTCCTTTTGTTGGCTCGATTTTAGACAACCTATTAAGCTCTATACTTGTCAGTAACTCATCTCTATACTATAAGGCCCTGTTCGGTAGACGGAGGGGAACGGGATTCGGAAATTTTTGAACTACGGATTACTGTGCGCGTGGAACAGAAAACAAGACCTCAGACTTCATTTTTTTTTTCCCACGCACATAGTAATCCGTCCGAACAGGCCCTAACACTCAGGCATCTTGTATATATATATAATTTAGCCTTTCATTATAATTTTATCTGATGCATTTCTTCATAACATTTAAGGCTCTGTTCGGCGAAACACTGTGTCCGTGAAAAAAAAAAATTCACTCAAAGAGTGAATTTTTTTTTTCCACGCGCAGTGTTTTGCTTTAGTTTAAATTACCCGTTCCCTTTATACGGCAGAACAAGCCCAAAAGAATCCATTTCTCAGGAAATAAAGAATCTTCTGGTTTTACTTCTCTCATGCAACATTAGAATTCTTTATGTTGACTAGGAGAGGGTAATTTAAACTAAAGTACTGTGCTATTGTTACCACAGATCTATTATACAAGATATCTTACAAAAAACAACTTCTGAACCAACAGATTTTGCTATTATCTTTAACCAAATCGTTTCTCTAAACCAGATAAAAGAAACCAATTAAAATGAACAAATTTTTACCTTCTCCTCTCGGAGCCTTGCAAGGTCCTCCTCAAGGCGCGCAATCTTATTTTCGAGCTCATTGGTGTATGCCTATCAATCCATCAATACCAATTTCGGTTAACCAAAACAACAATACTACTTCAACTCTCTCTCTCTCTCTCTCCCTCTCTCTTCTCTCTCTAACTCAGTCAAAAAGAAGAAGAAAAAAAATCTAAACAACAACAACAAATGAAAAAAGACTAAAGAAAATAATTGAAATGAAATAAACCTGTTTCCTAGCCCGGGACCTGGCAGCTGACTCCCGATTCTTAATCATCCTCTTCTGCCGCCTCTCCACCGTCTTCCCCGCCACGTCTTCAACCGTTGCCACTGCCCGCTTCCTCGCGGGAGTCACCGGCGACACTGCCGTGATGCTGCCACCCCCCTCCCGGTACACCACATCTAGTATTGGCCCTGTACCGGCCCCTACTGATCTCGGTACGGGTCTCCCCAGATAACCCCCTACAAAACCCGGTTGTTGCAGTGGCGCCGCGTACCCCCCTGCTACCCCAGCCTTGGACAAAAAATCCTCCAATGTCATCTGACCAAGCGACGATTGCCGCTGCACCGTAGGCTGGATGTCACGCCATACCTCATCAACTGTCTTCTTGCTGAGGGAACTCGGCATGTTCACGCTCCCTTGCCGATTTATCGTGGTGGGACCTCTTTCAAACCGTAGTTGTTGCGAGTCCCCTGTTTCAGAGAAGACATTTCGAAGGAGGTCATCTAGGTTCATGCTTTGCAAGGGTTCACCGAGGTAGGTTTGGACCTCATTTAAGGTTAGGCTGTAGATGGAGCTTTGCCGAGAGAGAGAACCCATACTACCGGAACCAATACCCTGAGATGCCATCGCCTAAGTATTAAGTAACCATTAATTGAAGTGATGGTGCGCAAGGGGTAAGTGCTACATGTAGGGTTTATAAGGTTCACCACTCAGCTCTGGAAATGATAGAAAGAAAGGAAAAGTGAAAAGAGAGATCAGAGATTAGATGAGGTAGTTTGGCGGTACATCAGAGGTGAAATAATTACCAACGAAACTCAGCTTTGATGGTACCGTACCACAGTAATGGACTGTATCGCATTGAAAAGGAATGAAAGAAAAGAGATTGACAAGACCCGGGAAAGAGATTCCAAACAATTACTAATAAATAAGAGAACATGTCTAATCCGCTTTAAATTCACAAAGTAACCGTACTTAGTAAACTAAGCACATCACAAGAAACATTTAATTGCATCTAAAACGCTGCACACATGTCAAAGAAAATTTCCAAAAATTTGATTAATTACCTCCTTCACAACAATAAAAAAAATAAAAAAATAAAAAGAAGGGGAGAAGATCGAATCAGCATTGATAGCAATTCAATCCTAAGCTACAACTTGTTTCTCTTTCTCTCTCTCTTACTTTGTCTCTGTTGACTTAGACATGTGAGTTAGATACCAAAGACTGTGGAGAGGAATCCGAGTGGCAACGACCGAGAACAAAATAAAGACATGAAAGCAAAGTTTATCACCTCTTGCAAAGGATGTAGCGATCAAGGAGAGTAAAACAGAGAACCCACCGAAATGGAGGAAACAAATCCCAAATGGGCTAATTTTTTTTTTTTTTACCAAGCCTAGCTTGACTTGAACCTAGGTGCGCATTTATATATGGTGAGAAATGACAAGTCTACGCCTCTACGCGTACAGTCTAACAGATTAAGGATACATAAATATACAGGGACTAATCTATTTATATTATATAAGATAAGAAAAACAACCTGAAGCATTTAACACGATCCTTTAAAGATTTGTGCAATTTCTTACTGTTATTTCGGCCGCAAAAATAAGATGTAACTTTTGTGAACAGATGAATCTTTTCTTCTTCTTTTTCCAAACAATAATGCCTTCACTTGCATAAAGTGATACTTTGCATCATGGTAAGCAGTTCGGATCCTCTGCATTACCTCACCGTTTCAGTTTGAATCAGAATCCAGGCCAATTGAACTGAGCCTACAATGCACGGAACCTGTTAAGATTCGTGTCAATAAGTAAAGAACGGACTGGATTGAAAAGTCAAACTCAAAGGGTGGGCGATATGAATTCTTGCACAAAAGCACATATATAGACTGCAGCTACAATGTCCCTGAAATTGCCTGTTCATTTCCCCAACTACAAATCTACAATGTATGATAGGTCCCACGTAACAGTAGGTCCTAGTCTCATTGGTAGGGGTCCAGATGAAGCTACTGTCTTAATTATGACTGATGTCTTTAAGTCCCTTCAGACTGTTTTACTTCGCGTCTATATTTTTAATTTCAAAATTCAAAACATCGATTCGAACTGTTCAAGTTGATCTCTATATTAAATTGTATTTGGAGACCAAATTTTACAATATTTAGAAATTTTTACTATTTTTTGAATTTTTTTTAAATCACTGATTTTTATGGTCCACGCTTTTCTGAAAAACAGTGATTTAAAAAATTCTAAAAAAATAGTAAAAAATTTCTAAAAATTGTAAAATTTTGTCCACAAGCACAATTTAATATAGAGATTAACTTGAACGGTTCGGATCAATATTTTGAACTTTGAAATTGAAGTTATAGACGTGAAGTAAAACATTCACTTTACTTCGCGAAGTACCGTAGCCCAACTCTTTGTAATTTCTATATATGGAGGATCAATAGAGGAGGGTTCAAATGCACCCACATTTTTGTGCTCCCAATGCACCCACATCATTTATCTCCGTTTTTAAAGTCCAAACAGTAGATTCGAGCCGCTCAACATAATCTTCATAATAAAATATGCTTGGAGACCAAATTTTATATTTTTTAGAATTTATTTACTATTTTTTTAGATAGATACAAAATCACTTATCGGATGGTCCAGAATCGCCTTAAAATAGTGATTTTGTATCTATCCAAAAAAATAGTAAATAAATTCTAAAAAATATAAAATTTGGTCTCCAAGCATATTTTATTATGAAGATTATGTTGAGCGGCTCAAATCGACTGTTCGGACTTTAAAAACGGAGATATATATATATATATATATATATTATTTGGGTGTATTGGGAGCATAAAAATTTGGGTGCATTTGAACCCTCCTCGGATCAATAAGCATGTAGTTTGTATAAAACGTTCGTAATTTGTAATTTCTATAATGAGTAGAACTAGGGTGTGATGTGCTCACCAAACTCTTTGGGTGAGCACAACTCTACATAAACTATCGGATTCACTTCAAACGAGATGAATCCAACCGTTGAAACCGATGTACTTTACGAGTGATGCGCGTACATGCAAAATTTTGAATTTTTTGAATTCATTTAGTCTCAAGTCAAGTGGTCAAAATTGATGAAAAATGAATGATCCAAAATGAAGTTGTTTTAATGCATTCAAAAAATTCTCAATTTTGACCACTTGACTTGAGACTAAATGAATTCAAAAAATTCAAAATTTTGCATGTATGCGCATCACTCGTAAAGTACATCGGTTTCAACGGTTGGATTCATCTCGTTTGAAGTGAATCCGATAGTTTATGTAGAGTTGTGCTCACCAAAGAGTTTGGTGAGCACATCACACCCTAGTTCTAATCTTCTATAATTATGTAATTATGTACAACCGGATAAGACCATTTGATAATTATGTACAAATAATTTCTATATAATTTGTAAAAAAAAAACTGATCCGGATCCGGACCATTTGATTTGCCCTTACAATAGGAAATCAAATTGGTGACTGATTCCTTATATAACGAGGGGTTATTGTCAGGGGTGGATCCATAATTTTCGTCAGGAGGGGTAAAAAAAATATCGAATCGGGTTTAAATCCATTAACCAATTAAATACTCGATAAAAAACAATGCTTTAACTTATACTTTTCAATGTTTTGACTTGTCATTTCTGATATTTTGACTTATAATTCTGATTATCAATCAAAAGTCAACAAATTTATTTCAATTTTAACCCGAATTACAAATCAAACGTTCAGAGGAGGGCAAAAAAAATTTCAGGAGGAACAGTCGGTCGGAACTGATAAATCTCCACTAACTCAAAATCCAGGGGGGACAGCTGCCCCCTCCCCCCCCCTCGGATACACCTGGTTTCGCCCCTGGTTATTGTGTGTGAGAGAAAGAAGAGAGGAGAGAGAAGATTGAGAATAAAATAATTGAGTCTGAGCTTATGATTATATTTCCAAAAAATTGAACTAGAGTGGGAACTAGGGTTGCAAACGAACCGAACCGGATCGAACTTACCTCCATTTTGAGTTTGGTTTGAATTAATTTCGAACTAGGTTTGGTTTGAATTAATTTCGAACTCACTCAATTTCAAACGAACTTCATTTCGAATCAAATTTTTTACAAACTCAATTTCGAACCTTTACGAACTTTGTTACGACTTACGAATTATGACTTATGACTGGGGCATAATGCGAAATTACAGTACTTCAATAAAAACTCAAGTAATCAAAGTACAATTTAAATAGAACCCAAATATCAATAGAAGTACAATTTAAATAAAACCCAAATATCAATAGAAGTACAATTTAAATAAAAACTCAAGCACTCCAAAGTATTCAATGTACAATTTAAATATCAAATAGAAGTACAGAACAATCACCAAAGTCTTAGAATTATTACAACATACTCTAAAGAATATTAGAACAAAAAGCTTCGTTTATATGCTGCTCGCTTTTTAAGATCATCTGTCCGATGCTGTTATTTCAGCGGCAAGTCGTAGGTCCCACTTCAAAAGTCCCAGAGTTTATTCTCCTACAAACTCAAATATTATCCTAAATAAAACATTAAAGTTCATTACAACTAGGCACTAGCTACTGAAAAACCCTTCTAAAAAACCCTCACAGGTATCCAAAGCTTCAGCCATATATTTCGCTTCATTAAACTAGCTACTGAACATCTACAAATTACTTTATAGATGCAGTAGCAAGGTTTTCAACATCCCACACTATTTTTGCATCATTAGCCTGGATTACCTGAAAAACTCAGAATCCTACCATGAAAAGCAAAATTTCTGGTATCAACATGAACCAGATATCTTTATTAGCCCATACCTACCTGACAATTCAAAAGAGATCAATGAGGGTCGCCTCGCCTGGCCTCACGGCCGGTCCCAGTTTCAAATTATAATAGACAGTTCGAGTCTTCCTTTACGAGGGTGGTCTTTCACTTGGTCCGACCTTATTTCTAAGGTATCGCAACCTCTAGGAGTCTAGGGTTTGGTATCGCAGCCAAGTAGCCAACAGAGGGAAACTCTAGGGTTTGGACTTTAGTATCGCAAGTTCGCAACCAACAGAGAGGGAAAGTCAGCTAGGGACTAGGGTAGAACGATTATAGGTTATAGCTGGTTTTGTTTATTTTTTCTATTTTGGGCTTTGTTGTTGAATTTTTTTATTTGAGCTTGTAATTAGAGCGGGCTTTCTATTTAAAAAAACATTTTTCAGAAGTCAGAATTGAAAGTAATTATGGACTGGACAGATTCTATTTTCATAAGTGAACATAAGTTATCAGCAGAAATTAACAGTTCACGTTTGAGATAATTTCGAACTAAATTTGGTTGCGAACCTATTTTGAACGAACTAGGTCCAGTTTGAGTTTGGTTTGAATTAATTTCGAACTAAGTTTGGTTTGAATTAATTTCGAACGAACTCAATTTCGAATCGAACTTTTTACGAACTTTTTCGAATCGAATTACGAACTACGAATTTTTTGTGCAGCCCTAGTGGGAACAGATGGGATAAAAAATGAAAACTTTAACTCAAATCTTATCTACTTTTCACAAAATTGAGGCCTGCTGAACATGCCCTAACTGTTCGATCGGAACTTAATTCATGTGTTGGTATACTAGTCAGTGTCTTGAACGACGACTCACATGACTCTCTTTTTCGGATTTTTTTTTTAAACCATAATTAAAAAAATTAAAATTAGGGAACCAACATGATTGTCTGAAGATTTCGAAAAACCATAAGAACCGAATAGCCTATTCGGTCCCCACAATTTTTTTTCCTTGGGACCGAATAGGCTATTCGGTCCCCCCCCAATTTCACATTTTTCCCACACCCACTGTGTAACCATCCGTGTAATGGCCTGGGACCGAGATCCCTATTCGGTCTAGGCAAAAAAAAGGGGGGACCGAATAGGGATTTCGGTTCCCACCCTGTTTTTTTTTTCCTTTCGGATTGTTTCTATATAATTTCAATCTGCGCCAAATCTTAACCAGAGCAAGGGCAGAGAGCAGAGAGTAGAGAGCAGAGGCCAGAGACGTTTTTTTTTTTTTTCCAGCTGAAAACGTTCAGAGGTTTAGTGTATAAATTTTTTGTTATCTACAAATCGACTCCGGCATTGTATTTTTAGCCTTCGTCTGAAGAACTTAGTAAGTTTTTTTTTTCAAATTAAAAATTAAATACGATATCGAAGGTTGATTGTGTATTTTTTCATATTTTAGGTTGTAAAATTTAAAATAATATCGAAGGTTAATTGAGAAATTTTTTGTTCAGGGAATGTCGGGAATAATAATAAATGTGTACCACAGACGAGCAATTTCAGACGCACCGACCTGCACATTTTCTGTTAATAACTCAACCAGTATTGATGAGCTAAGAAGACGTATATATGTTGGCATTCGTTTGCTCCCTGGCGAGTTCGATCTGACAATCAGGGCACGGTTGAACACGGCACCACCTGGCGAAGCAGAAAATCACCAGTTATTTAACATAGATGACGAAATGATATGGCATATGGTGCTTGGACATGCCACTCCGGTACTGAATTTTAAATTTCTTGAATTAGTGGTTGAGTCAGTACCAGTTGTTAGTCAGACCAATTATGACCCATACCCGGGAAGTGTACCTGGAAGTAGCAGAGGCATACCAAAGGATGATTTGTGTAATTATTTTGACCAGCTCAATAATGATACTGACTCAGACACAGACTCAGACCTTGGTGACTCGGTTGTCGGGGAAGATGATATGACCGAAATTGAGGATGAGATTAGGATGCAAGATGTAATGAAGGAGTGGCAAGAGTCTATTCCATTTATTAATCGGGGATTGCAGCATCCTTGTCAGGCATTTAATGACGATGTGCCGATGCCGTACAAGGATGAAGCATTTTTTGGTTATCCACCGAGAATCGACGGTCTATTTTCAGTGGGACAGTTGTTTCAATCCAAAGCAGAACTTAAAAAGAAGTTTGGTGGATTTGCCATGGAAAAAAATTTAGAATTACAACAAACCCAGAGTAATCGCAGTGCTTATGTGGTAATATGTAGAGCGGAGGGGTGTCCATGGCGGTTATACGCGAAAACCACCGAGACGGGCAATTGGATAATTGCAACAAACCCATACGAGCACAATTGTTACAGCATTGCTTGTACGGTAGACAGTCGTCAGATGACTGCTAGGATGATTGCAGATGTAATCAAACCCGGTCTGCAGAAGGACCTGGAGATGTCAATAAAAGCATGTGCATTTGCAGTTAGAGGTGAGTACAAAACAGTAGAGCCTTCCTATAACAAGGTTTGGAGGGGGAGGGAGCTCGCTATTGCTGATTTATTTGGTTCTTGGGAAAAATCTTATGAACTGCTACCTTCTCTGCTCGGTGCAATCCAGAGGTCTAACCCAGGCACAAAATACAGAATTGAGCATGAACCATCGGACGAAATAGGCATTCATTATTTCACCCGTGTGGCATGGGCTTTCGGTCCATGCATTCAGGCTTGGCCATATCTCCGGCCAGTTATCAGCGTAGATGCCGGACACCTATCCGGTAGGTATAAAGGGAAATTATTCATGGCATGCGCCTACGATGCAGAACAACAATTACTGCCAATAGCATTGGGAATTGCAGAAGAGGAGACTTCATCCAACTGGGGCTGGTTTATGCAATTTGTACGGGAAGAGGTTGTCGGACCTGGCCGAGTATGTGTTATATCAGACCAGCATGCTGCAATCCGTTCAGTGTTTGATCGACCTGATTTAGGGTGGTGTGAGGAAAGGGGGGAAGCAGTTCATCGATTATGTTCTCAACATATTTCGGCAAATGTGTACAAGCTGTGCAAGGACCAAAGAATCAAAAATATTTTCAGGAAATTTGTGGGTAAGATGAAACCGTGGAGGTTTAATGAGGGTATGGAATTGATAGAAGGTATTAGTATTACTACTCATCGGTACATCATGTGGTGTGGCAAAAGGGTGCAAAACCTTGAAGAAGAGCCTTTGCAACTTCATAAATGGGCACAATGTTACGACGGAGGCCTGAATAGGTGGGGTATTATGACTACGAATGGATCAGAATCGTTGAACAACATTTTTCGGGTGGCTCGACAACTGCCTGTAACTGCAGTAGTTGAGCGCACATTCTACAAAGTTGTGGATTGGTATGTCAAAAGAGGTGCGGTTGCCCAACGGTGGCTCCAAAGCGGAATGGGATTATCAGCAAATATATTATCAGTTTTAGAACACCGAATTAAAAAGGCAAAGGAGCACCGAGTGATTCCAATGGGACCCAACATTTTCGAGGTTATAGTTCATGATGGAGTTGTCAGAACGGTATGTCAGCTATTTACTTGAATTTCATTCGTGTATTAGTTAATTGTAACATTTAATTATCTTGATTTATCTCTATTGCAGGGGGTAAAAGGAGATATGAAGTACGAAGTAATATTTTCAGCAGGGGAAGCGGGAATGCCTACTTGCGATCATGGCATCTGAGACATACCCGAGTTCTCCTACATCTCCTCCTGGTGCTGGCACCGACTGGCTCAGAATTTCTTTGTTGTTTTGCCTTGGATATATGGTTGACATCCCATTTTGAAAGAACCAATCCATATACGCGGGATACCTGCAAATAATATTTTAAGTTAATCAACACTTTAGTAAATATATTAATTAATAGATCCAAATTATAAATTACCTATCCATGTCGTAAGGTCTATGCTCATCAGCTGGAATCGGTGCTGACGTGATATAATCTGCAAAGTGCATGCTCCAGTCCGCAGAGTGTCCGTCATCCAATTGACTCAAACCACTCGCACGATTGTATACGCGAAGGCTTTCAAGATATTGAAAAGATGGTGGAGCCGGCGGAGGAACCGTCTGAAATAATCCGAACTGCCGCATAACCCTCTCAGGAAAGACCATCTCTACCTCCCAGAAATGGATGCACCACAAGCGACACGTAAACACGGCCTGATCTCTTATCCCGCGCCAAGGTAGCTGCGGGTAGTAACTCGCATACGGCATCCAATTAACAACATTCACATTCAAACGCTCAAATTGATTCCGATATTGATCCGTACCTAAGTTGTAAATACATGTCAGTTTCATATTGAATCAACACAAAATTGTATTAAAAACATAATATTTACTAATAAGATTTACCTCTCACAGGGTTGCCATCCCATTCGTGCGGAATAGTCCATTTTGCTCCAAAAGGCAGTCGCTCCAGTATCTCTCCGGTGCCAAATGGTAAATCGTTTTTTGGTCTGGGCCGGCCTATAGGAAAACGAGTCCAAGACCACATCTGTAGTAGTAATGGACCATTAATCGAAACTGCGTCTAGTCTGCAAGCCCGGGACAACTCACGATACAGACATGCAAGCACAGCACCTCCCCAATTGTAATCAACTTGCGGAGGTGCCAAATTTTCTAAGAATTGTAAGTACATTATCGGGACAGAACTAGAATTTGCATCAGGAAACATTACGGACCCGAACAAGTCCATGCAATATGCCCGGGTGTATCGGTCGACTGTCTGCTCGTCAGTAAGGAGTGTCAATTCCATACCAAAATGCTCCTTCAACCATTTAAGACGCATATAGTATTTTGATTGTCTTCTTTTCTCGTTGGGTTCGCCTCTGTTTGACACCTTAGTATAAAAAAATTCATCAGCACTATCTTCGTCACCGTCGTATACTTCGTGTCCCAGGCATTCTTCGATCAGTAGTGACCAGTTATTATCGGTATGTCCCGAAATGACCCGTCCTGTAAACATAGATGTTAGATAAACATATATTTGTATTAAATCTAAATTAATAACAAAAGTGTAAATTAATAACAAAAAATATTTTACCAGCAACGGGTAATCCCCACAGACAGGTGACATCTTCCAATGTCACTGTGCACTCGCCAACCGGAAGATGAAAAGTATTCGTCTCGGGCCTCCACCTCTCGACGAGAGCAGTGATCAATCCTTTGTCAATTTGACACCGATGCACCTTTGTCATCTGGTACAAGCCTAAATTCACCAAACGTTGTTTAATCCGATGTTTGTATTTAACTCCCATTTGGCAAGAACCAGTACACAATCCATAATTAGTGAATTCCTAAAATTGACATGCAAACAAAAATTTAACCACAACAATTAAATCTAACTTACAAGTCCATTCGTAATTTTAGATCCAAACGGAAATTAAACAAATACCTGCGAATTCGCCTTTAATAATTTGTGCTGTACTTCAGACAACTGCAATAAGGTCTGGGAGGGTTGTGCATTATCCATTTTGCACTACAATATCAATAAAATTACAAATTAAACCAATTTCATACAAAAAATACTTACTAAAAATACTAAAACTACATGCAAACTTACTAAAACTACATGCAAACTTACTAAAAAAATTACACTAAAAAAACTAAAACTAAAAATTTGGTCATATATTTTACTAAAACTACATGCAAACTTACTAAAAAAATTACACTAAAAAAACTAAATTGTTCTATATTTATTAAAATAAGTTTTATGAACTAAATTACTCTACATGCAAACTTACTAAAATTACTAAGACGAAATTAATCTACATGCATTAAATTACCATTCTACAATTACTAAAATTACAATAAAAAAATTTATGACCAAATTTACTCTACAAACAAAATAAATAAATTGTACAATTAGTTAAATTACACTAAAAAAACTAAATTACACTAAATAAAAACTAAATTGTTCTACATTTATTAAAATAAATTTAGATAAACTAAATTACTCTACATGCAAACTTCCTAAAATTACTAAAACTAAATTACTCTATATTTATTAAATTATAATTCTACAATTTCTAAAATTAAACTACAATTCGGATTATTTATTCAACAATAACTAAAATTACACTACAATTACCATAATAACTAAAATTACACTACAATTTCCACAATAACTAAAAATCCAAATTATTAATTCAACAATAACTAAAATTACACTACAATTACCATAATAACTAAAATTACACTACAATTGCCACAATAACTAAAAATCAGAATTTATTCAACAATTAACTAAAAATTCGGATTATTTACTCAAAATAATAAATTTTATTACATACCTTATGAAATTTGTAGATCTGAAGTTCTTCTTGATCACCTCTCAAAATTACACTAAAATATATGATTAGAATTAAAAAAAACGAAGTTTTGAGGGTTGAAAAAAAAAAAGAGAGTTAGGTGCGGGGGGGAAGAAAGAAGGAGAAGGGAGGAAGGAGGGGAAGGAAAGAAAGAGGGAAGCCAGAGGGGGGAAGCCGGGTTCTCGGGTGAACAAAAAAAATAGTGGGGACCCGAAATGGCTGCTCGGTCCCAGGTGGAAAAAAACATGGACCGAGTAGCCTATTCGGTCCCAGGGAAAAACTGGATTTTCTGTGGCATTGGCCCGGAAAATTTGTGAAACTGGGGGTGGACCGAATAGCCTATTCGGTCCCAGGAAAAAAAAATTGTGGGGACCGAACAGGCTATTCGGTTCTTATAGTTTTTCAAATTGTTCCCGTAATCATGTTGGTTCCCTAATTTTAATTTTTTTAATTATGGTTTTTAAAAAAAATCCCTCTTTTTCACACAGTTTGAGCAGTTAGGATTTAATATCAGTACTAGTCTCGTCAATTTCAAACCTCTTTTAAAGACCCTGAGATATATAGTATTAAAAACCAATAGACAATAGTGAGTAGTTTCTAGTTTTTTTACAATCTATTTGAACTTGTTATTGCGTGTGGTCCAATTAATAGATACATGTCAACGGCTCAAGAAAAAATATTTTATGACCATCCCAAGTCCATAATAAACTCGTGTTGATTCATTTTAATTGTCATTGGATATATATCTTGATTGAACTCATCATCTTTGTATAACTCGCTCTCTATTTTGTTTTCTCTTACCAAAGTCAAATAGTCAACTCTCTCAATCATATGAGATGATCATGCAGAACATATCACTAACAATTAATTGCTTTTTTTTTTTCTTTTTAATGTGGTTATACAGTCGTACGTATTATGAAGAATTAAAGGTTAAATTACACAATAGAAATAGAATAGACTGTAGAATCACATGAAATTGTGGAATAATTAAAGGTTACTGCTGCCTCGGCCTCGGGCCAGTAAAAGCGTTGTCCCGCAATAAGGACAGGAACCGGAACCTGACCTTTCATTCCACCTCCACTTCCTCGCTCCCTATATAAAATTCAATATACTATCTATCGACTAAGTTAGTTAGTTCATAAAATTAACCCTTTCCTTTTCCTCAGTCGATTATGGAGAGCGGGAACATATTCTCACGCCAAATTTGGAAAGATAGCTTCAGATGCTTTAATAGGGTTATTCATGCCTCTATTAGTCTATTTGTAAGGAAGGATTTTTTAATTGTTGAGCAGTGTACTAATTAATACCAATTAAGCTATATTCTTACTTTGTAAGAGAAGATGCTAATTTGACAAAGAAAAAAGAATCATGCAACACATACATACATACATACCCATTACCCCTTCTTTTGGGTTCTTATGCTTTTGGTGCGGTAACCTTTGCTTTGTAAAAGTAGAAATAAAATATTAGATTAGTCAAGATCTAAATTTAACAGAATAATTTAATGGGTACAGCCTTGGTAGTATAGTCATCAAAGAAAGGATCAAAAGCATAGTTGGGGTTGTGCCATGTGGATTGCTATCACCATGGCCAGCTGTCCAAGATCCAAAGGTACTATACTACTGCATTGCACGATTAGCTAAATTAATTATATAAAACCAATGAATGAAAGGACTAATTAATTAATTAATTACCAGGATCTGCCACGTGGCAGCTCTCTACTACCTAGAAATTTGTCAATCACCTTGCTCTTTTCAAAAGCATACATAAGGCAAGTAGTGGGGAATGGGGATTTATTTAGCCTTGTAAGGGGACAAAGGATATACGGAAACCCTAGAAAACAATGATGCCCACCTCACCCTCTGTTCATTGTCCCAACGGTCTCCACTCTACACATAATTAATTAATTATTTGCTACGCCAGAAAATGCCACAAAAGTTGCTCTAAGTTTTCACCTCCTGCATATCAAATTTTGTAGTATATATCACAGTGACAGCTTAATTGTTCGGGAAAGGTTCGGCAATATCAAAAATTCGTGATTCGGAAATAATTCGGGTATAATTCGGAATAATCCGGATCAGAGATCTCAGTCCTACAAGGAAGCAAAAAAAAAAAAAAAAAAAAAATTCTGGGAAAAATACGGGACAAATTCGCGAATAATTCGTAAAATTCGGGAAAAGTTCGTAAAATTCGCAAATTATTCGGGTATAATTCGGGTATTATACGCGAATCTTGTCACTATGGTATATATAGATCTGGATAGTCATGCTTGTGCAGCATCATATATTTTTCTTAAAAAAATTAAATTTATTATATCATTAATTTTGTATCTGTTTCAATATATTTTTCCCTTATTTATTCTAATTGAAGGCTTCAATTTTCTCATGTTCTTCTATCCTTATTTTAAGTAAGAATATGTATGTGATTAACTTCAGGTTCAATAAACAATAATACTATTAAAGTAATAGCACTTAATATATATTTTCTATCAAAAAATTTGAACGGCTCATTGTGTTATTTTTTATTGTACAAATTTAAGGTTTGAAAAAAATCATATATTTCAAAAGTTAGAAAAAGCAATGTCCTCTGTGTGGAAGATAACATGTTTAAAATCTGGATGAGAAAAATTATGGATATAAAAAAATTGAGTGACTTGACCTCCAAACTTTACTAAAAAAACAACAACATATATTTGAAAAGAAAATTTGTTAAATGCAAAAATTTATTTTACAAAAATTATCTCATCTTAAAAATTAACCTTTTCTGTAAATGTTATATTTTTCGGAGTAAAGTACGAAAACAATATAGTATATATAAAGAAAAATCTATCATAAAAGTTACGAATGTAAAAATTAACATTGAAGTTTTGGTCTTTTAAAATATATATGCATATTCACGACTGTAATTTGTGTGAAAAAAAAACCTACGGGTTTCAAATAAAAAAAAAAATTTGTGAGAAAAAAAAAGGTTTAGGATGTGGAATACCATATCTTATATAATATCTATTACCATTGGCGCAATAATTGATATTAAAATCATCATCGTAGTTTTCACATATCTAGTCATGTCATATTTTGTATATTATCTTTATCAAGTGAGATAGTCGATATCACAGCTATTTTATGTTATTTTATTCATAATTTTGGCAGCTTGTTTCAATCCAATCAAATTAGACCATCAATGTTTAAATTGGACATGTACCTCTATCATTATTGCGTTCCATGCATATTACTCTACAAGGAATTTCCACAAATGCGTCATGCATGATGATAGCGATGACAAAGTTATATAAAAAAATTCGAATTTACTAACTTTACTGCAGGGAGAAATTAGTACGCATCAATAGTAGTGCTGCTATGTACTGTTAGGGTATCTTTGGATTGAGAATAAGTTATTTTTAGAGTTAAGCTATTCGGTGTTTGGTTGAGTTAGAATAGCTAAAATAGTGAATTCAAATATTTTGTCTTATTAGAATAAGTTATTCCTAAGAGTTTTGAGATTTGACTATTATAATAAGACAAACAATAGTTATTCTTGATTTGACTATTTTAGCTATTTTTGTTTTACAACCAAACAGGGGCGGACCCAGGAATTTGATCAGGGGTAGGCACAATGAATTAATCGAAGCAGCGGACTTGGCCAATGAATAAATTAGAGCAACAAATCTATTATTCTGAGCCAGGGGTAGGCACAGTATTGGACCAGGAGTAGTAGGCACAGAAATAAAAATACACTGGGTCTAAAAAAAATTTAAATCCAGGAGTAGACACTTGCCTACCCCTGGGCCTTCATAGGTCGCCCCTGCAACCAAACATACCCTTAGATAGTGTATTGCAAAAGCATGACATGTCGAGCACACGTGTTGGTACGCACAGTTAAGGACACATGTACCGTGTCAAGATGTACCCGTATCGTGTTCTTAACTATGTTGTGTTCGAATTTTCTCGAAATCGGTATGGTAGGGAATACAGAGTCGCGTACAGCTACCTGATGCTGAGGTGGTGTTCCCAGTAGAATAATCCAGAATTAAGAATTTGTTAAGAGTGCGAGCTTAGTGTGAAGCAGCGACAGCTTTGTGCAGACTATGAGGGATGATAATATTGTTTAATTAGAGAAGCATAAGCATGAGAAGGGGAAAGAGGAGGCAATTGAGGCTGTAACCATGTGAAGCCATTATAAGGAATAAAGGCTGCCTTCTTTCCCAGCTTTATGTGCCAATTAAAAATTAATCAACCCTTTCTGTCTCAATCAGCAAGTTCCCTTAATTTGTTAAGCTCCTTGGTTCTTCAAGTTCTCAACCAATGAGAATCTCACACTCTCTCTTAATTTGTTTATAGGAATAACTAATCAACAAATATATAACTTAATTATGTACTTCTATAACTATAGGTGGAGTGTCCATGGGTACGTCATGGTCTCAAGATTAAAACTTGTAGATCAAATTTTATATTTTTTTTAGAATTTTTTAGATAGGTAGAAAAATCACTGATCTAAAAATTCTAGACCATTCAAAAGTAGTGATTTTATATATATCTAAAAATAGTAAAAACACTAAATATATATATATATATATATAGAGTTCGGCTAATGTCATAACGTTATAATTTCAGCCTAAATTATAACGAGTCAGTTTTTGCGATTTCAAAGTCCAAACAATCGATCCAAACCGTTCAACATTTCCATATTAAAATGGGCTTGGAGACCAAATTTTATATTTTTTGAAATTTTTTTTACTATTCTTTTAGATAGATACAAAATCAAGTCATTGTACTACAAACTGGGCTTAATTAATGAGTATGCTTGATTGACAAGCTTTGATGGAGATTGTTTAAATGAAAATCATTAATTAATTAGTTAACTCGAGAATCCCCACTATAATTATTTTTCTTCACAATCATGAATCATTAGCCCGTGGCAATTATAATCATCCCACTCCACTAAATAATTAGTGCTGCACTTATCAGCTAGCATATTAAATTAATGTATAAAGAGAAGATGAACACGCTTTATAGTTTTATATATGTGCCAAATTTTCAATTCTTCCATCTTTTAGCCACCTCCTATGTATGCACTTAGATGTCAATTATCCACAAAATTATATTATTGTCTAAGTTATTATCACAAAATTGAGATTAAGATGCTAAATGAACAAGTGTTGTTAGTTTATGAGAGACCGACCAACTATATTTTTATGAACTTGATAGGGCCATGCATAAAGGCTTCATAAGGCCCTTTCTAGAAGTCCACTTGAGCAAAAGTCCGAAAATGATACATTCGGTCTTTTTCCGAACCCGAAACCCGGCCTGCCAACCTTACTCACAAAAGGCTTAGACCGAGAACCGACTAAGAACAAGTCCGGCCTGATAACCGGGACTTACAAATGACCTGGAACCGGAAAACCGACAGGAGGCCTTATAAATACCCCCGAGGGCCCCCTGGTGTCCAGGACCCAGAGAAAGAGAGAGAAAACTAGTACGAAAAGGATAGAGTAAACGTACTCATAGAATCTGGACTCATCCCGAGGAAGGAACACCAGAACTAGTGACCTGACACACAAGGACAAAAGCACCCCCGCTTAGTACTCGCTAATTACCATTACGTTCTAATCTCGGAGAGAACAGGACGTATCAGAACTGAACCATTGATTCGATTAATGATCAATTTGATTTCTAACATTTTATTTTTGATATTTCTAAAAATAATATATTTTGTAAATTAACTTCTCATAATACTAGAGATGATATTGGAGAGTGAAATGCTATCATAAGAAGTTTATCATTTTTTTAATCGTCCCTACCCATCCTAATATCCTATACTTAAACTTCATGGAAAAAGGTAAAAGCCCACTGTAATGTGAATTCGTATCCTCTGCATTAACTCAAAAGAGAATCTTTTGAGTCAATGGATCTCAACCATCTAATTTGTTTTAAGATTCGTGCTAATTAGATCTGCACTAATATTAAATGATCTCCTATGTTATAGGTACGAGCCAAATTTGCTCTGTTTAAAATTAGAAGATTGAAATTCATAACTCAAGATTCTCTTTTGATGGGACAATTTAGTGTATTTTGTGGCAAGCGTTTATGCTTTTGACAGGAGGAAAATAAAAAATGGCTTTTAAAATAATTACAAATTTACTATAAATTATATAGTTTTATCTTTTTCGAAAGGGAAGGAAACAAGATTCGTCTGTTGAAAAACCTGCCTCAACTTTTTCACAGAATGTAACTTGTGTTATGTTTATCAGTTTATGTGTTGCTGTGACTTGAGAGAAAAGAGTAGCTTTCTGTTTGACACGTGGATCACATCCCACTGGGCCCGCCCTGCTCAGATGCTGCTTCCATAATGGAGAGAGATATTTTGTACCAATCAAATTTGTTTTAACCACCCTCATAAACTAAGAACTGCTGAGATGCTGCTTCCATATGATATTTGAATTATGAATCTATATCACGAGTATATTACGCATATGAATCTATATCACGAGTATATTACACATTATGAATCTACGATGCTTTGAGAAGTAAATAGGGTATTTTACTTTCCGTTCATATCTGCATTTTCAAAGTTCAAACAGTTGATTCGAATTTCTCAACATGATCTTTATATTGATATGTGCTCGGATACCAAATTTTACATTTTTTGAAAAAAATTTACTATTTTTTTAGAATTTTTGAAAATCAGTGTTTTTATGAATTTTTTGTTATTTTTTTATTTAATGACAAGCTGTGATTTTCAAAAAATTTAAAAAAAATAGTAAATTTTTTCTGAAAAATGTAAAGTTTGGTATCCAAGCACATATCAATATGAAAATCATGTTGAGAAGTTCGAATCAACTGTTAGAACTTTAAAAATGAAGATATAAACGAAAAGTAAAACACTTGCTTTACTTTTCAAAGCATAATAGCCTATCTCTTACGCATACTACCATAATATCACTCAATTTACAGTACTCTGATACAGTGTCAATCAATCCACTTGTGAGTTGTGACAGAAAATTACACATTATTCGTTACATATAAAATCCGAAGGAATTGCACGTGTCTCTTTGAACTTTTGCTTTCCCCATTTTTCATAGTTTTGGATTTGTGGGTTGTCTTGGTCTCCGGGACGAGATAGGAGTAGGTCCGATGGGCATCGGACCTACAGTTAGGTTCAATTAGCTCTCTCAACGTCCAATTAGCATCAAGATCTATGCACACGGAAATTGATACAGACTTGCACGGATTTTGATGCAGAGAACACGAATCTTGATGCAGATCGGATGGTCATCACACCCATCGAACCAAGGTAGGTCCGATGGGCATCGGACCTACTCTCATTCCCTCCGGGACTCGCTGCCAAGCTGCTTCCTTACCTCTCTTTCCAAAAAGAGCAAAATCAACAAGACTTAAGAGGGAAGGTGCATGGGGGCATTAAACAGGTTTTTTCTACTACATCTTTTCATTAAACAGTTCTTTATCCACTTGCTCTTGCAAGCATAATACCATTATTTTTGTTCTAAAATGTATTGGCGAATGGTGAGAGAGATGCACGAGGCTAAAGTCAAGATTTCAAGTCCCAATGTATGTACTTATTTACCTCTTGTCTACTAGTAATCATTTTATTTTTCGGGCATATGAAAATTGAAAAAAAAAAACTAATATAACTCAAGCAGGCTCTTCGCTCAATTTTTTTCTTTTTAGAAATTCAAAAATTAAATTTATCGAAATCAAAATGAATTGTTTTATTTTTTCCGATCCGTAGATGGGACAAACAATTAATTGAGTACGGTTAAAATGTCATCATTAGTTTTGTGTCCCATTATGTTCCAACATTATTATTTTTATTTTTAAAGTTTAAATAATCGAACCGAACCGTTCAACATGATCTTCATACTAAATTGTGTTTGGATAACAAATTTTAGAATTTTTAGAATTGTTTTACTAATTGTTTAGAGAGATACAAAATCATTATTTTTTAATGGTCCATAATCTTCTAAAAATAGTGATTGTGTACCTATCTTAGTAAATAGCAAAAAAGTTTCAAAAAATATAAATTTGTGTATCCAAGCACATTTTAATATGAAGATCATATTGAGCGGTTCAGATCGACTATTTAAACTTTAAAAATAAAGATAACGATATTGAGGCATGATGGGACATAAAACCAATAGGGCATTTTAACCCTACTCCAAATGATTCAGCCCCATTAGAGATATTTCCTGTGACAGAATCAATGGTTTGCTCGCGGAACTTTTCGTCAGTTGCAGCGTGTATGTGTCACATAATATCCGAGAATAACTAGGACCGAACTATTAGTTTGATCCTATTAGAGATTTTGAAATATGTGGATCCTCTCCTATTATTTTTCTCTCTCTTCCATCTAGACTCTCATTTAATTCAGTTTCATTGATTTTTTTTTCCATACAAATAGAACTGTTGGTCTCTCTCCAATTGTGATCGATCATTGATAGGTTCTAATCGAGAAAAAATAATAAATATCATTTATGACCAATTAATTTTTTATTTTCTAAAAATAAAAAAAAATTGTTCTTCGCTTGCTTGCATAATAGAAAAAGAAAATAGAAAAAAAAATGTAAAGTTGAGATTGGCAAGATCATGTGTTGCCAAGCGGGTTACACGGTGAGAGCAAAGGAATTCAGAGTAGGTCCGATGGATGTGATGACCATCCGATCAGCATCAAGTTCGTGCAATCCGCATCAAAATCCTTGCGAGTCTGTATCAATTTCGTGTGCACATACTTAATGCTAATCGTAGGGTGCTAGAGTTAATTGAACCTAAAAGTAGGTCCGATGGTCATCGGAGCTACTCCTATCTCGGGAGCAAAGCCCTCATCTGGTAGATATGAGGTACAAGGCAGATCTAGATTATTATTTTATTTCCACACTATCCTTAAATATGATTTCTATAGAGTGAGGCTATGGTACTTCGGCTAGTGTACTATGACTAGTGTACTACGGCTCAATATGGTACTTTTTAAAATCCTAACGGTCGATCCGAACCATTCAATGTGATATCCATATGAATATGTACATGCAAACTAAATTTTATATTTTTTTGAATTTTTTTACTATTTTTTTAGAAGGTAGAATTTTTAGTGTTTTATACAAATTCTGGACCATCAAAATTCTACCTATCTAAAAAAATAGTAAAAAAATTTAAAAAAAATGTAAAATTTAGTTTGTAAGTACATATTCATATGGATATCACATTGAACGGTTCGGATTGACCGTTAGAATTTTAAAAAGTATCATATTGAGCCGTAGTACACTAGCCAAAGTAGACTAGCCGAAGTACCATAACCTCACTCATTTCAATAAATGATGCATATCATTCTCACTTTCTCCGCGTGAGTGTTACGACAAACTTAATACTTTCTATACTTGGACCCCCAATTTGAATTCTCAAAATAGCAAAGGCAACTGCTTTGATTAATTAATTAATTGTATAACGTGGGTGTTTTTTTTTTATCTTGATAAAAGTATATATGTCATTATTCAATATTCAGATTGATAATAATGTTATAGTTTTTTTTTTTATCTTATTTAAGATTCCAACATTGTATTAATAAAAAAGAAAAAAAGAAAGAAATATGTCATTGAATTTGTTTTTATTAGGTCCTATACTCCTATATGATTGACATAAAAAATAAATTTGTGTTTGGATAACAAATTTTAGAATTTTTAGAATTGTTTTACTAATTGTTTAGAGAGATACAAAATCATTATTTTTTAATGGTCCATAATCTTCTAAAAATAGTGATTGTGTACCTATCTTAGTAAATAGCAAAAAAGTTTCAAAAAATATAAATTTGTGTATCCAAGCACATTTTAATATGAAGATCATATTGAGCGGTTCAGATCGACTATTTAAACTTTAAAAATAAAGATAACGATATTGAGGCATGATGGGACATAAAACCAATAGGGCATTTTAACCCTACTCCAAATGATTCAGCCCCATTAGAGATATTTCCTGTGACTGAATCAATGGTTTGCTCACGGAACTTTTCGTCAGTTGCAGCGTGTATGTGTCACATAATATCCGAGAATAACTAGGACCGAACTATTAGTTTGATCCTATTAGAGATTTTGAAATATGTGGATCCTCTCCTATTATTTTTCTCTCTCTTCCATCTAGACTCTCATTTAATTCAGTTTCATTGATTTTTTTTTTTCCATACAAATAGAACTGTTGGTCTCTCTCCAATTGTGATCGATCATTGATAGGTTCTAATCGAGAAAAAATAATAAATATCATTTATGACAAATTAATTTTTTATTTTCTAAAAATAAAAAAATTGTTCTTCGCTTGCTTGCATAATAGAAGAAAAAAAATGTAAAGTTGAGATTGGCAAGATCATGTGTTGCCAAGCGGGTTACACGGTGAGAGCAAAGGAATTCAGAGTAGGTCCGATGGATGTGATGACCATCCGATCAGCATCAAGTTCGTGCAATCCGCATCAAAATCCTTGCGAGTCTGTATCAATTTCGTGTGCACATACTTAATGCTAATCGTAGGGTGCTAGAGTTAATTGAACCTAAAAGTAGGTCCGATGGTCATCGGAGCTACTCCTATCTCGGGAGCAAAGCCCTCATCTGGTAGATATGAGGTACAAGGCAGATCTAGATTATTATTTTATTTCCACACTATTCTTAAATATGATTTCTATAAATGATGCATATCATTCTCACTTTCTCCGCGTGAGTGTTACGACAAACTTAATACTTTCTAAACTTGGACCCCCAATTTGAATTCTCAAAATAGCAAAGGCAACTGCTTTGATTAATTTCTATACTTGGACCCCCAACATTGTATAAATAAAAAATAAAAAAAGAAAGAAATATGTCATTCAATTTGTTTTTATTAGGTCCTATATGATTGAAATAAAAAATAAAATAATAGGAGCATCGCTTGTTTCTTGTTAGAGGAGATGAAAGTGGGTCCAATAATTGAAGGGTTTGATGGGGGTCCCGGTCCCTTGTCCTCTCACACCAAAGCCTGCAACCTTTGACAACCTCAATGCCTGTAGCCCTGTAGCCCTATAACCCTATATATATGTGTGTGTGTATATATTTTTTTAAGTTATAAAGTCAATCTCAACTCCTCAATATAATCTCTAATATAAAAATTATATGGAGATCAAACTTCATATTTATAAAAATCACCTGATCCGAAGTTTCTGGACATCCCGAATGCCGTAATTTTCAACCTATCTAAACAATAGTAGCAAATTTTAAAAAGTAAATTTTGATTTTTAATTATATGTTTATATAAACATCATGTTAAGTATTTCGAATCGATTGTTTGAACTTTAAAAATATAAATATAAATTACAAATCAATCTTCGCATTAGATAGTATCCTACATTTTTATTATTATTTATTATTATATATTTTTTATAAACTGCCCTGGAGATTAAATAATATATTGAGTTCATCCCTCAGTGTTTCGTAATGTTCAAAATATTATTTTTTTAATATTATTCTGCAGGGGAGGCAGTTGGTCAAAGGTCCAAATCGGGGAGTGTTTGGAGAGGAGGGAGGGGTAGTTTTATATATATATATATACACAGAAAGTGGCTAATATCAAAACGTTTGCATCAAGGTTCTCGTGCAACTAAGTCGTTGTCGGATTTTTAAAGTCCAAATGGTCGATCTAAACCGTTAAATGTGATTTCTATATTAAAATCTGCTTGGAGACCAAATTTTATATTTTTTGAAATTTTTTTTACTATTTATTAAACCACTTTGAAAATTGCTGATTATATGGTTCATAATTTGGTTGCACTGTTTTTACTGTTCACTCGGATCAGCAATTTTCAAAGTGGCTTAATAAATAGTAAAAAATTTCAAAAAAATGTAAAATTTGGTTTCTAAGTAGATTTTAATATAGATTACACATCTAACGGTTTGAATCGACTGTTTGGACTTTGAAAATCTGAAAACGACTTGGTTACACGAGAGAGCCTTGGTGCAAACGTTTTGACATTAGCCACTCTCATATATATATATATATATATATATATATATATATATATATATATATATATAGAGCTGGGCTATGGTGAGTTGCGAAATAAGATGTCATTTTTACTTCACGCTCATATTTTTATTTTGAAAATCTAAACGACCGATCCGACCGCTCAACATGTTCTCCATATTGAAATGTGCTTGGAGACCAAATTTTATAATTTTTGGAATTTTTTTACTATTTATTAAGCCACTTTGAAAATTGCTGATTGAATGATCCAGAATCTTTTACTGTTCACCCGGATCTGCGATTTTCAAAGTGGCTTAATAAATAGTAAAAAAATTCCAAAAAATATAAAATTTGGTCTCCAAGCATATTTCAATATGGAGAACATGTTGAGCGGTTCGGATCGATTGTTTAGATTTTCAAAATTGAGTATGAGCGTGAAGTAAAACGACGTTTTACTTCACAACTCACCATAGTCGATCTCTCTCTATATATATATAATATCCCTTTAACTCAGTTTGTAATTTTCTATTTACTTGTACAATTAATTATTCATAATTAAGTATTCTCAGAATTTCTAGTTTTCAATTATATACTTGCTCTTTATCTCGATCTCTTTTATATTGAAATTTTTTTTCAAAAAAAAACGCATTGAATAAATAACGGGTGTCAAAATTGTTTGTGACGCTCTTTAGTAACAGAGGTACAAGGCAGAAGAAAAAATGCCGAACTTGAAAAGGGCGAAATGGAGAAAAACAAAACAATAACAACCTGATTCAACAAATGAAATAGGAAACAATGCCCCCATGTGGAAGGTACCCACAAAGTAGATAAAATATACTGGTTAATAAATCATTTGAATAGATTCAGAGTGCTGATGATGCTACTATCCCATCCCAGTAGATAGTCTTGAAATATATATTTTTCCAAGGATAAGGACAAGGACAAGGACAATGTATGGAGCTGGCGGGGAGGAAATTGTATCCTCCCGCATACTTTACGGAACAGTAAATTACTTTACGGTTTAAATTTACTCTTAGCCGGTGCCTATTCGGAATTCAGGAAGGGACAGTATTATTTATGCTTTGAGATTCGTGCAAAGTTAAAAAGAACGGACCGGATTCACTAATTAATTAGAGAATCAAATTACTAGATTCCCTTGTGCAGTACCCTACTAGATACAAATTCGGCAGGGAGGGGGGAGGGAATTCGTATCATCTGCGGAGTTAACCCCTGCGGAGTCGTGCGGAGCTTTTAATCTGATCCGTTCGTTTTGATCGGACGGACTAGATTCTATTGAAACCCGAATTGAAAACAAAAAAACAAAATTCTCCTTCCCGATATGATCTGATCTGGTCCGTTCGTTTTGACGATCAAAACGAACGGACCAGATTAAAAGCTCCGCACGACTCCGCAGAAAAAACTCCGCAGAGGATACTGGTTCGGTGGGAGGGGCGATGGATTTTGTATTCAGCAGGGTTCTTGCTTCTCTTTGCTCGTTATTCCTCAAACAAATATGATAATAATCCTGCCAATTTTAGATAAAAGACGATTCCTGTTGCTGTCAAATTTAGTCTCGTCGGGATAGACATGCATGTTATACAAATCATGCAATAAAGTCAAATTTAGTGGATTCCTATTAGACTGCTGAGCATGGAGGAATATTTGCTTTGCAAGCCAAACCATTTTCCTGTGATAATTTATGTTGTTCCATAAACAAACAAACAAAAAAGCAGGAAAGTTTTCTGTATGTAATAACAACATATCTGGTGTGCTCATGTAAACTTCTAAAAGAAATAGTTAATATCTCCATCAAAACATCATAATGTCCTATATCCCATCAAAACTTCACATTGTTGCATTGAGATGAAGGATCAGTTGCATTGAGATTTGAGAACCCTGATTGATTATTGATAGGAACCACAACAATAACAGATTAGCAGCTATTCATTGTTGAATATATAAACATGATGCGCTTGTTGTATATATATTAGCCTTCAATTGGACCAAATTAACTGAGGGATACCTTCAGGTAATTTAGGTGAAGTCTCACTCTTACAATTACAAACCTCAAGCACCTTCTCAAGCTCTCTGAAATTGAACCAAGTAAAGAGTTTTCCAACAAAATCAGAATCTGAGGTTGTTAAAATAGCACAGGTTATTTGAAAGAGATGAAAGGGGATTCAAACAATGCGAAGTTTTGATGGGATATAGGATATTATGATGTTTTGATGGAGATATTGGCTATTTTAGAAGTTTACATGGGCACACTACAAATTTTCCCTTAATACAAGATAATAGGCATATTATTTATTCTACTTTTTTTTAGAAAGTATTGGCTAGAATAAGCACTGAGATTCTGAGAAAAATGTTATTCTCTTTTAGCTAAGAATTTTTTTTTTTTTCAAAATATACATATCCTTATATGTTTTGTCTATTCAATTGCATACGCATCTGCATATGTTTTAGAGCATTATTTCTAATTTTGATTTAGATTGTACCGGAGACTTAGAAATATATATTACATGCAAAAAAAATTTCATTTGTGCACTTTTGAAGACTTCAACATCAACAATGCAAAGACCTTCAATTGGTGCGTTATATTAGAGTTGCAACCACCTTTTTTCCTTGCCATCTAGAGACACTACTAGTGTGCTGTAAAGACTTTCAATTAGGGTTTAGGGTTTAGGGCTGCAACTGCCCACCTCCAGTCTATCTTTGGCATCAGAACCCCTTTTAATCCTTTACAGATCTACTCCATGATTGATTTCTAAAACTTAAATCTACTTAACAATTAAATAAATTAATATAACATTTATACCTCGTATCCAAATTCCAATTTGATTGCAGACCGAGCGAGAAGAGCGACATCTGGGAATGACTCGTCTCGGAGCACCAGACGTCTGGTGCCTCTATCGGTTATCCACCAGGACTAACCGGAGAGCGGTTTATTTCTTTTGTCAGAAATACTATAAACCGCGGGATTCTGTAAAAACACTATTTACCGAGAAAAAACGACAACAAGTAATCACGAATTTGCAGTTATTCAGATTCACTAATAAGCAAAACTAAAATACCTCAAAATTCGGGAAAAACACTATTCACTGATCCCGTAAATATTCTTCTCAACAACCCGCAAGATTATACGTCAATTACGTATAACTTCATTTTCTTAACGAAACACTATTTGGGAGAGAAATCGAGAAAGAGAGAAAATAGATTACCAAACTGATCAGACAGATTCGATATCTCAGAAATTAGTATTCTATTCTCTACCCCCACCCCTCTATTTATTTAAGTCTAAAATGGACATGAAATGGACATGAAATGACCATTTTGCCCTCGGGTGGATAGGGATGATGACATATCATGTGGATAGGGATGATGACGTGTCATGTGGATAAGAATGATATGTGAAAAGACCAAAATGCCCTCGGCCCAAATTCAATTAATATCCATATAATTATTTTGAACAATTATATTTCTTGCGGTTGTTTGTTTCGGTGACTTTTATACAACGTGTCGTGCACGTTTATAAATTAACCGTTGTTTTTGCTTATCATCTAAATGACATTTATAATTTAATTATATCAAGTATAATTAATTATATCCATCTTATTATTAATCATAATAAAATCATAATTAATCAATAAGATTCTCCGAGTAGCTCCTATATGGTGTGACCCAATAGGATCTGTGTTATGTTGGTAAATATAATTAAAACTGTTTTAACTTCTTTAATCATATGAGACATCTGACATCTGCACTATGACCATCCAATTACACAGATGATGTTGTACTGTACAATATCACGATCCAGTAAACTATTTACTCGTATTAATTCTTTTGTCTCATAGTTATCAGATCAGTTTCAAGGTAGGTGTGTGTCATCCTTGCAAACTTAATCTTTTCTTGATCTTGAACAGATTACCAAATATAATTACTCTTGTAATTATACCGCATGCAGATAATCTTATTCTATCAAGGGGCCCAGTGATACTATAACTCGTATAGAGATACGAGGGACAATAGTACTTTTGGTAAACCATCACTACCTCAGCTAAGCTATGTATACTGAAGAGCTACCGTTATAACTGCGTTTTACTGACAACGTTAGGTAACAGTTACACATACACATCTCTTAGTAGGAAAGATGAATACCTCATATTTTAGAACTAAACACAGAATGAAAACATCAATGACACGAACACAATTCCATTTAATGTTTCATTCGGGGTCTGTCAAATACCATGTTCCTGAAACATGTATCTATGTGATTAAAATGACATCTCTTGTCAATAGTTTGTAAAACTTAACCATCTTTTAATCCACATACTAACCTTGTAACGGTAAATTAGTGTTCCTGCTAATTACCTTGGTCAGTGACTTTTAAGAATATATATCATCTATATTATGAAGTTTCACAATTCCATTCATTGACTTTAGTCTGATAAAGGAATGATTCATAAATACAATAATACTCAAGGCAACAAGATGATATTAATCATCCAATTCATGAACAAAATATATATGATACATTTATCGTTTTATTGACTTCTAGATTATTACACTAACACTACCATCTTCTTTTGCCATATGGAGACACTACTAGAGTGCTGCAAAGATCTTCAATTGGAGTGTTGTATTAGTGTTGCAACTACCTTCTTTCCTTGTCCCGAAATTTTTAAATATAGCACAGTTCAAAAAAAAATATACCAAAACGGCACCGTTTGGCAGGAATTTCAAATTTAGCACGGCCGCAGATCAGCTGAGCGGCCCCAGAAATGGGGCCGCAGATTGGCTGAGCGGACCTGGGGGCCGCAGATCAGCTGAGCGGCCCCATTTTTTTTTTTTTAGATCTGAGAGATAAAAATTCGAATTTTATGAAACTTTAAACGGCCATAAAACGGCGCTCGAGTATCCGATTTCAGCAAATGACCACTTTTCGGAAAGCTTGTGAAAATGCGCATGCGTCCGAACTAGTTTTGCTAGATTTCCAAATTCAGAATCGCAAAAAAACAAAGGGAAGAGCCTCAAAACTTCAGTTGAAGTTTCCGATTAAGATTTTCATTTCTATTCTCAAATCTACGTAGCTCAGTAAATTAGTTATCTAATGAACTTGTAGAATACTAATTTACTGAGATACGTAGATTTGAGAATAGAAATGAAAATCTTAATCGGAAACTTCAACTGAAGTTTTGAGGCTTTTCCCTTTGTTTTATTGCGATTCTGAATTTGGAAATCTAGCTAAGCTAGTTCGGACGCATGCGCATTTTCACAAGCTTTCCGAAAAGTGGTCATTTGCTGAAATCGGACACTTGAGCGCCGTTTTATGGCCGTTTAAAGTTTCGTAAAATTCGAATTTTTATCTCTCAGATCTAAAAAAAAATAAAAAAAATGAGGCCGCTCAGCTGATCTGCGGCCCCCAGGTACGCTCAGCTGATCTGAAAATTCTGATTTTCTACCTATCTAAAAAAATAGTAAAAAAATTCTAAAAAATGTAAAATTTGGTTTGCAAGTACATATTCATATGGAGATCATGTTGAACGGTTCGGATCGACCGTTAGAATTTTGAAAACTCAAATATTGAGCCGTAGCACGGAGGCTCTCTATGCTACGCGTAGCACCGTAGCCAATTCCTATATATATATATATATATAGAGTACGACTAACGCGCTTCCTCTAGCATTTCGGCCGAGGTGCTTCCGGGGGCATATCTTGCAATTTGATGTTCAAACAACAAATTCAAACCGTTAGATGTTCAATCTATATTAAAATCTACTTGAAGACCAAATTTTATATTTTTTGGAATTTTTTTACTATTTTTTAAGCTGGTTTGAAAATCGCTGTTTTCCAATGGTGCAGAAATTTAATAAAAACAGCGATTTTCAAACCAGCTTAAAAAATAGTAAAAAAATTCCAAAAAATATAAAATTTGGTCTCCAAGTAGATTTTAATATAGATTGAACATCTAACGGTTTGAATTTGTTGTTTGAACATCAAATTGCAAGATATGTCCCCGGAAGCACCTCGGCCGAAATGCTAGAGGAAGCGCGTTAGCCGTACTCTATATATATATATATATATATAATTTCCCTTTAACTCAGTTTGTAATTTTCTATTTACTTGTACAATTAATTATTCATAATTAGAGGTGCTACTTTTATCCGATTATCCAGATTCGATCTGGAACCGAACCGGATCCGACCCGGAACCGATCCGGATCTGGTTAATTTGGGTAGGGTATGGTTTAAAAAATATATCCGGTTAAATTATGGGTACGGTTACAAAATTAATAATTTATTATCCGATCCGGATCCGAACCGGAACCAATATTGTAATGGATAGGATATGGGTTTGATTTAGTTATGCGACCCATAACCGAACCCGACCCGATACCCATATAAATACCTGATAAAATAACTATGAAATACAATTTTACATATAATCAAATCCACAAATGTCATGCCAGTAATCACATTTTGCATATTAATTTTTTGAATAAAATTTATTGCTTTGAATATATCATTCAATATATGCCTTATATATCATTCTCATTATCATGAAAATTTATTGCTCTCATTGATATGTCATTCGCAATAAATCTCATTGAAATCAAATATTTGTCATATTTAATTCTCTATTCAAACAAATTAGTATTAATATTCCATTCATGGATTTTTTGAATCATAGAAAAGGAAATCACCATCTCCAATATTTTACTTTCTAAAAATTATATTTATTCTTCAATATTTTGATTTTCAAAAGTTATTTATCTCAAGCCTCTTGAATTCAAAAGCTATTAACAAAAATAAAAAACTTTCGAATATTTTTTGTTACACCATGAGTACTCCAAATAATCAACAATAAAATCCTGAAAATACTACCCAAGTTTCACAAAATATTATTAAAGGCACTTAATGAGAAAAAAAAAAACATCTGTAGTATGGGAGTTGTGACATATACCCGCTCCGGATCCGGAACTGCCCCATATCCGAACCGGACCCGATAATCCACAAACAAGTTATGGGTATCTATCAACCCGAAACTGAAAGACTGGATCCGAAATATCTACGGGTAGATAGGTATCCGGATCCGGACCCGACCCGATTTGAAACAAATAAGTGTATGGATCGAAATTTGGACCCGAACACTTTTAGGGTACGGGTCCAAATATAATAGTATCCGGACCCGACCCGACCCGATAGCACCTCTATTCATAATTAAGTATTCTCAGAATTTCTAGTTTTCAATTATACTCTTGCTCTTTATCTTGATCTCTTTATACTGAAAAATTAAAAAAAAAAAACGCATTGAATAAATAATGGGTGTCAAAATTGTTTGTGACGCTCTTTATACGTAACAGAGGTATAAGGCAGAAGAAAAAATGCGGAACTTGAAAAGGGCGAAATGGAGAAAAACAAAACAATAACAACCTGATTCAACAAATGAAACAGGAAACAATGCTCCCATGTGGAAGGTACCCACAAAGTAGATAAAAAATACTGGTTAATAAATCATTTGAATAGATTCAGAGTGCTGATGATGCTACTATCCCATCCCATCCCAGTAGATAGTCTTGAAATATATATTTTTCCAACGATAAGGACAAGGACAAGGACAATGTATGGAGCTGGCGGGGAGGAAATTGTATCCTGCCGCATACTTCACGGAACAGTAAATCACTTTACGGTTCAAATTTACTCTTAGCCGGTGCCTATTCGGAATTCAGGAAGGGACAGTATTATTTGTGCTTTGAGATTCGTGCAAAGTTAAAAAGAACAGACTAGATTCACTAATTAGGGAATCAAATTACTAGATTCTCTTGTGCAGTACCCTACTGGATACAAATTCGACAGGGAGGGGGGAGGGAATTCGTATCCTCTGCGGAGTTAACCCCTGCGGAGTCGTGCGGAGCTTTTAATCTGATCCGTTCGTTTTGATCGGACGGACCAGATTCTATTGAAACCCGAATTGAAAACAAAAAAACAAAATTCTCCTTCCCGATATGATCTGATCTGGTCCGTCCGATCAAAACGAACGGACCAGATTAAAAGCTCCGCACGACTCCGCAGAAAAAACTCCGCAGAGGATACTGGTTCGGTGGGAGGGGCGATGGATTTTGCATTCAGCAGGGTTCTTGCTTCTCTTTGCTCGGTATTCCTCAAACAAATATGATAATAATCCTGCCAATTTTAGATAAAAGACGATTCCTGTTGCTGTCAAATTTAGTCTCGTCGGGATAGACATGCATGTTATACAAATCATGCAATAAAGTCAAATTTAGTGGATTCCTATTAGACTGCTGAGCATGGAGGAATATTTGCTTTGCAAGCCAAACCATTTTCCTGTGATAATTTATGTTGTTCCATAAACAAACAAACAAAAAAGCAGGAAAGTTTTCTGTATGTAATAACAACATATCTGGTGTGCTCATGTAAACTTCTAAAAGAAATAGTTAATATCTCCATCAAAACATCATAATGTCCTATATCCCATCAAAACTTCACATTGTTGCATTGAGATGAAGGATCAGTTGCATTGAGATTTGAGAACCCTGATTGATTATTGATAGGAACCACAACAATAACAGATTAGCAGCTATTCATTGTTGAATATATAAACATGATGCGCTTGTTGTATATATATTAGCCTTCAATTGGACCAAATTAACTGAGGGATACCTTCAGGTAATTTAGGTGAAGTCTCACTCTTACAATTACAAACCTCAAGCACCTTCTCAAGCTCTCTGAAATTGAACCAAGTAAAGAGTTTTCCAACAAAATCAGAATCTGAGGTTGTTAAAATAGCACAGGTTATTTGAAAGAGATGAAAGGGGATTCAAACAATGCGAAGTTTTGATGGGATATAGGATATTATGATGTTTTGATGGAGATATTGGCTATTTTAGAAGTTTACATGGGCACACTACAAATTTTCCCTTAATACAAGATAATAGGCATATTATTTATTCTACTTTTTTTTAGAAAGTATTGGCTAGAATAAGCACTGAGATTCTGAGAAAAATGTTATTCTCTTTTAGCTAAGAATTTTTTTTTTTTTTCAAAATATACATATCCTTATATGTTTTGTCTATTCAATTGCATACGCATCTGCATATGTTTTAGAGCATTATTTCTAATTTTGATTTAGATTGTACCGGAGACTTAGAAATATATATTACATGCAAAAAAAATTTCATTTGTGCACTTTTGAAGACTTCAACATCAACAATGCAAAGACCTTCAATTGGTGCGTTATATTAGAGTTGCAACCACCTTTTTTCCTTGCCATCTAGAGACACTACTAGTGTGCTGTAAAGACTTTCAATTAGGGTTTAGGGTTTAGGGCTGCAACTGCCCACCTCCAGTCTATCTTTGGCATCAGAACCCCTTTTAATCCTTTACAGATCTACTCCATGATTGATTTCTAAAACTTAAATCTACTTAACAATTAAATAAATTAATATAACATTTATACCTCGTATCCAAATTCCAATTTGATTGCAGACCGAGCGAGAAGAGCGACATCTGGGAATGACTCGTCTCGGAGCACCAGACGTCTGGTGCCTCTATCGGTTATCCACCAGGACTAACCGGAGAGCGGTTTATTTCTTTTGTCAGAAATACTATAAACCGCGGGATTCTGTAAAAACACTATTTACCGAGAAAAAACGACAACAAGTAATCACGAATTTGCAGTTATTCAGATTCACTAATAAGCAAAACTAAAATACCTCAAAATTCGGGAAAAACACTATTCACTGATCCCGTAAATATTCTTCTCAACAACCCGCAAGATTATACGTCAATTACGTATAACTTCATTTTCTTAACGAAACACTATTTGGGAGAGAAATCGAGAAAGAGAGAAAATAGATTACCAAACTGATCAGACAGATTCGATATCTCAGAAATTAGTATTCTATTCTCTACCCCCACCCCTCTATTTATTTAAGTCTAAAATGGACATGAAATGGACATGAAATGACCATTTTGCCCTCGGGTGGATAGGGATGATGACATATCATGTGGATAGGGATGATGACGTGTCATGTGGATAAGAATGATATGTGAAAAGACCAAAATGCCCTCGGCCCAAATTCAATTAATATCCATATAATTATTTTGAACAATTATATTTCTTGCGGTTGTTTGTTTCGGTGACTTTTATACAACGTGTCGTGCACGTTTATAAATTAACCGTTGTTTTTGCTTATCATCTAAATGACATTTATAATTTAATTATATCAAGTATAATTAATTATATCCATCTTATTATTAATCATAATAAAATCATAATTAATCAATAAGATTCTCCGAGTAGCTCCTATATGGTGTGACCCAATAGGATCTGTGTTATGTTGGTAAATATAATTAAAACTGTTTTAACTTCTTTAATCATATGAGACATCTGACATCTGCACTATGACCATCCAATTACACAGATGATGTTGTACTGTACAATATCACGATCCAGTAAACTATTTACTCGTATTAATTCTTTTGTCTCATAGTTATCAGATCAGTTTCAAGGTAGGTGTGTGTCATCCTTGCAAACTTAATCTTTTCTTGATCTTGAACAGATTACCAAATATAATTACTCTTGTAATAATACCGCATGCAGATAATCTTATTCTATCAAGGGGCCCAGTGATACTATAACTCGTATAGAGATACGAGGGACAATAGTACTTTTGGTAAACCATCACTACCTCAGCTAAGCTATGTATACTGAAGAGCTACCGTTATAACTGCGTTTTACTGACAACGTTAGGTAACAGTTACACATACACATCTCTTAGTAGGAAAGATGAATACCTCATATTTTAGAACTAAACACAGAATGAAAACATCAATGACACGAACACAATTCCATTTAATGTTTCATTCGGGGTCTGTCAAATACCATGTTCCTGAAACATGTATCTATGTGATTAAAATGACATCTCTTGTCAATAGTTTGTAAAACTTAACCATCTTTTAATCCACATACTAACCTTGTAACGGTAAATTAGTGTTCCTGCTAATTACCTTGGTCAGTGACTTTTAAGAATATATATCATCTATATTATGAAGTTTCACAATTCCATTCATTGACTTTAGTCTGATAAAGGAATGATTCATAAATACAATAATACTCAAGGCAACAAGATGATATTAATCATCCAATTCATGAACAAAATATATATGATACATTTATCGTTTTATTGACTTCTAGATTATTACACTAACACTACCATCTTCTTTTGCCATATGGAGACACTACTAGAGTGCTGCAAAGATCTTCAATTGGAGTGTTGTATTAGTGTTGCAACTACCTTCTTTCCTTGTCCCGAAATTTTTAAATATAGCACAGTTCAAAAAAAAATATACCAAAACGGCACCGTTTGGCAGGAATTTCAAATTTAGCACGGCCGCAGATCAGCTGAGCGGCCCCAGAAATGGGGCCGCAGATTGGCTGAGCGGACCTGGGGGCCGCAGATCAGCTGAGCGGCCCCATTTTTTTTTTTTTAGATCTGAGAGATAAAAATTCGAATTTTATGAAACTTTAAACGGCCATAAAACGGCGCTCGAGTATCCGATTTCAGCAAATGACCACTTTTCGGAAAGCTTGTGAAAATGCGCATGCGTCCGAACTAGCTTTGCTAGATTTCCAAATTCAGAATCGCAAAAAAACAAAGGGAAGAGCCTCAAAACTTCAGTTGAAGTTTCCGATTAAGATTTTCATTTCTATTCTCAAATCTACGTAGCTCAGTAAATTAGTTATCTAATGAACTTGTAGAATACTAATTTACTGAGATACGTAGATTTGAGAATAGAAATGAAAATCTTAATCGGAAACTTCAACTGAAGTTTTGAGGCTTTTCCCTTTGTTTTATTGCGATTCTGAATTTGGAAATCTAGCTAAGCTAGTTCGGACGCATGCGCATTTTCACAAGCTTTCCGAAAAGTGGTCATTTGCTGAAATCGGACACTTGAGCGCCGTTTTATGGCCGTTTAAAGTTTCGTAAAATTCGAATTTTTATCTCTCAGATCTAAAAAAAAATAAAAAAAATGAGGCCGCTCAGCTGATCTGCGGCCCCCAGGTACGCTCAGCTGATCTGAAAATTCTGATTTTCTACCTATCTAAAAAAATAGTAAAAAAATTCTAAAAAATGTAAAATTTGGTTTGCAAGTACATATTCATATGGAGATCATGTTGAACGGTTCGGATCGACCGTTAGAATTTTGAAAACTCAAATATTGAGCCGTAGCACTGAGGCTCTCTATGCTACGCGTAGCACCGTAGCCAATTCCTATATATATATATATATAGAGTACGACTAACGCGCTTCCTCTAGCATTTCGGCCGAGGTGCTTCCGGGGGCATATCTTGCAATTTGATGTTCAAACAACAAATTCAAACCGTTAGATGTTCAATCTATATTAAAATCTACTTGAAGACCAAATTTTATATTTTTTGGAATTTTTTTACTATTTTTTAAGCTGGTTTGAAAATCGCTGTTTTCCAATGGTGCAGAAATTTAATAAAAACAGCGATTTTCAAACCAGCTTAAAAAATAGTAAAAAAATTCCAAAAAATATAAAATTTGGTCTCCAAGTAGATTTTAATATAGATTGAACATCTAACGGTTTGAATTTGTTGTTTGAACATCAAATTGCAAGATATGTCCCCGGAAGCACCTCGGCCGAAATGCTAGAGGAAGCGCGTTAGCCGTACTCTATATATATATATATATATATAATTTCCCTTTAACTCAGTTTGTAATTTTCTATTTACTTGTACAATTAATTATTCATAATTAGAGGTGCTACTTTTATCCGATTATCCAGATTCGATCTGGAACCGAACCGGATCCGACCCGGAACCGATCCGGATCTGGTTAATTTGGGTAGGGTATGGTTTAAAAAATATATCCGGTTAAATTATGGGTACGGTTACAAAATTAATAATTTATTATCCGATCCGGATCCGAACCGGAACCAATATTGTAATGGATAGGATATGGGTTTGATTTAGTTATGCGACCCATAACCGAACCCGACCCGATACCCATATAAATACCTGATAAAATAACTATGAAATACAATTTTACATATAATCAAATCCACAAATGTCATGCCAGTAATCACATTTTGCATATTAATTTTTTGAATAAAATTTATTGCTTTGAATATATCATTCAATATATGCCTTATATATCATTCTCATTATCATGAAAATTTATTGCTCTCATTGATATGTCATTCGCAATAAATCTCATTGAAATCAAATATTTGTCATATTTAATTCTCTATTCAAACAAATTAGTATTAATATTCCATTCATGGATTTTTTGAATCATAGAAAAGGAAATCACCATCTCCAATATTTTACTTTCTAAAAATTATATTTATTCTTCAATATTTTGATTTTCAAAAGTTATTTATCTCAAGCCTCTTGAATTCAAAAGCTATTAACAAAAATAAAAAACTTTCGAATATTTTTTGTTACACCATGAGTACTCCAAATAATCAACAATAAAATCCTGAAAATACTACCCAAGTTTCACAAAATATTATTAAAGGCACTTAATGAGAAAAAAAAAAACATCTGTAGTATGGGAGTTGTGACATATACCCGCTCCGGATCCGGAACTGCCCCATATCCGAACCGGACCCGATAATCCACAAACAAGTTATGGGTATCTATCAACCCGAAACTGAAAGACTGGATCCGAAATATCTACGGGTAGATAGGTATCCGGATCCGGACCCGACCCGATTTGAAACAAATAAGTGTATGGATCGAAATTTGGACCCGAACACTTTTAGGGTACGGGTCCAAATATAATAGTATCCGGACCCGACCCGACCCGATAGCACCTCTATTCATAATTAAGTATTCTCAGAATTTCTAGTTTTCAATTATACTCTTGCTCTTTATCTTGATCTCTTTTATACTGAAAAATTAAAAAAAAAAAACGCATTGAATAAATAATGGGTGTCAAAATTGTTTGTGACGCTCTTTATACGTAACAGAGGTACAAGGCAGAAGAAAAAATGCGGAACTTGAAAAGGGCGAAATGGAGAAAAACAAAACAATAACAACCTGATTCAACAAATGAAACAGGAAACAATGCTCCCATGTGGAAGGTACCCACAAAGTAGATAAAAAATACTGGTTAATAAATCATTTGAATAGATTCAGAGTGCTGATGATGCTACTATCCCATCCCATCCCAGTAGATAGTCTTGAAATATATATTTTTCCAACGATAAGGACAAGGACAAGGACAATGTATGGAGCTGGCGGGGAGGAAATTGTATCCTGCCGCATACTTCACGGAACAGTAAATCACTTTACGGTTCAAATTTACTCTTAGCCGGTGCCTATTCGGAATTCAGGAAGGGACAGTATTATTTGTGCTTTGAGATTCGTGCAAAGTTAAAAAGAACAGACTAGATTCACTAATTAGGGAATCAAATTACTAGATTCTCTTGTGCAGTACCCTACTGGATACAAATTCGACAGGGAGGGGGGAGGGAATTCGTATCCTCTGCGGAGTTAACCCCTGCGGAGTCGTGCGGAGCTTTTAATCTGATCCGTTCGTTTTGATCGGACGGACCAGATTCTATTGAAACCCGAATTGAAAACAAAAAAAACAAAATTCTCCTTCCCGATATGATCTGATCTGGTCCGTCCGATCAAAACGAACGGACCAGATTAAAAGCTCCGCACGACTCCGCAGAAAAAAACTCCGCAGAGGATACTGGTTCGGTGGGAGGGGCGATGGATTTTGCATTCAGCAGGGTTCTTGCTTCTCTTTGCTCGGTATTCCTCAAACAAATATGATAATAATCCTGCCAATTTTAGATAAAAGACGATTCCTGTTGCTGTCAAATTTAGTCTCGTCGGGATAGACATGCATGTTATACAAATCATGCAATAAAGTCAAATTTAGTGGATTCCTATTAGACTGCTGAGCATGGAGGAATATTTGCTTTGCAAGCCAAACCATTTTCCTGTGATAATTTATGTTGTTCCATAAACAAACAAACAAAAAAGCAGGAAAGTTTTCTGTATGTAATAACAACATATCTGGTGTGCTCATGTAAACTTCTAAAAGAAATAGTTAATATCTCCATCAAAACATCATAATGTCCTATATCCCATCAAAACTTCACATTGTTGCATTGAGATGAAGGATCAGTTGCATTGAGATTTGAGAACCCTGATTGATTATTGATAGGAACCACAACAATAACAGATTAGCAGCTATTCATTGTTGAATATATAAACATGATGCGCTTGTTGTATATATATTAGCCTTCAATTGGACCAAATTAACTGAGGGATACCTTCAGGTAATTTAGGTGAAGTCTCACTCTTACAATTACAAACCTCAAGCACCTTCTCAAGCTCTCTGAAATTGAACCAAGTAAAGAGTTTTCCAACAAAATCAGAATCTGAGGTTGTTAAAATAGCACAGGTTATTTGAAAGAGATGAAAGGGGATTCAAACAATGCGAAGTTTTGATGGGATATAGGATATTATGATGTTTTGATGGAGATATTGGCTATTTTAGAAGTTTACATGGGCACACTACAAATTTTCCCTTAATACAAGATAATAGGCATATTATTTATTCTACTTTTTTTTAGAAAGTATTGGCTAGAATAAGCACTGAGATTCTGAGAAAAATGTTATTCTCTTTTAGCTAAGAATTTTTTTTTTTTTCAAAATATACATATCCTTATATGTTTTGTCTATTCAATTGCATACGCATCTGCATATGTTTTAGAGCATTATTTCTAATTTTGATTTAGATTGTACCGGAGACTTAGAAATATATATTACATGCAAAAAAAATTTCATTTGTGCACTTTTGAAGACTTCAACATCAACAATGCAAAGACCTTCAATTGGTGCGTTATATTAGAGTTGCAACCACCTTTTTTCCTTGCCATCTAGAGACACTACTAGTGTGCTGTAAAGACTTTCAATTAGGGTTTAGGGTTTAGGGCTGCAACTGCCCACCTCCAGTCTATCTTTGGCATCAGAACCCCTTTTAATCCTTTACAGATCTACTCCATGATTGATTTCTAAAACTTAAATCTACTTAACAATTAAATAAATTAATATAACATTTATACCTCGTATCCAAATTCCAATTGGATTGCAGACCGAGCGAGAAGAGCGACATCTGGGAATGACTCGTCTCGGAGCACCAGACGTCTGGTGCCTCTATCGGTTATCCACCAGGACTAACCGGAGAGCGGTTTATTTCTTTTGCCAGAAATACTATAAACCGCGGGATTCTGTAAAAACACTATTTACCGAGAAAAGACGAAAACAAGTAATCACGAATTTGCAGTTATTCAGATTCACTAATAAGCAAAACTAAAATACCGCAAAATTCAGAAAAACACTATTCACCGATCCCGTAAATATTCTTCTCAACAACCCGCAAGATTATACGTCAATTACGTATAACTTCATTTTCTCAACCGAAACACTATTTCGGAGAGAAATCGAGAAAAAGAGAAAATAGATTACCGAACTGATCAGACAAATTCGATATCTCAGAAATTTGTATTCTATTCTCTACCCCTACCCCTCTATTTATATGCCTAAAATGGACATGAAATGGACATGAAATGACCATTTTGCCCTCGGGTGGATAGGGATGATGACATATCATGTGGATAGGGATGATGACGTGTCATGTGGATAAGAATGATATGTGAAAAGACCAAAATGCCCTTGGCCCAAATTCAATTAATATCCATATAATTATTTTGAACAATTATATTTCTTGCGGTTGTTTGTTTCGGTGACTTTTATACAACGTGTCGTGCACGTTTATAAATTAACCGTTGTTTTTGCTTGTCATCTAAATGACATTTATAATTTAATTATATCAAGTATAATTAATTATATCCATCTTATTATTAATCATAATCAAATCATAATTAATCAATAAGATTCTCCGAGTAGCTCCTATATGGTGTGACCCAATAGGATCTGTGTTATGTTGGTAAATATAATTAAAACTGTTTTAACTTCTTTAATCATAGGAGACATCTGACATCTGCACTATGACCATCCAATTACACAGATGATGTTGTACTGTACAATACCACGATCCAGTAAACTATTTACTCGTGTTAATTCTTTTGTCTCATAGTTATCAGATCAGTTTCAAGGTAGGTGTGTGTCATCCTTGCAAACTTAATCTTTTCTTGATCTTGAACATATTACCAAATATAATTACTCTTGTAATTATACCGCATGCAGATAATCTTATTCTATCAAGGGGCCCAGTGATACTATAACTCGTATAGAGATACGAGGGACAATAGTACTTTTGGTAAACCATCACTACCTCAGCTAAGCTATGTATACTGAAGAGCTACCGTTATAACTGCATTTTACTGACAACGTTAGGTAACAGTTACACATACACATCTCTTAGTAGGAAAGATGAATACCTCATATTTTAGAACTAAACACAGAATGAAAACATCAATGACACGAACACAATTCCATTTAATGTTTCATTCGGGGTCTGTCAAATACCATGTTCCTGAAACATGTATCTATGTGATTAAAATGACATCTCTTGTCAATAGTTTGTAAAACTTAACCATCTTTTAATCCACATACTAACCTTGTAACGGTAAATTAGTGTTCCTGCTAATTACCTTGGTCAGTGACTTTTAAGAATATATATCATCTATATTATGAAGTTTCACAATTCCATTCATTGACTTTAGTCTGATAAAGGAATGATTCATAAATACAATAATACTCAAGGCAACAAGATGATATTAATCATCCAATTCATGAACAAAATATATATGATACATTTATTGTTTTATTGACTTCTAGATTATTACACTAACACTACCATCTTCTTTTGCCATATGGAGACACTACTAGAGTGCTGCAAAGATCTTCAATTGGAGTGTTGTATTAGTGTTGCAACTACCTTCTTTCCTTGTCATTTGCAGACAATCCTAGAGTGCTGCAAAGTCCTTCAATTTAATAGTTTTATTTGGGTTGCAACTAACCACTACATTTATCATTTGGAGACACTACTAGAGTGTTGTAAAGACTTTTAATTGGAGTGTTGTATTAGGGTTGCAACCACCCTTTTCTCTTGCCATCTAGAGACACTACTAGTGTGCTGTAAAGACCTTCAATTGGGGTTTAGGATTTAGGGTTGCAACTGTCCTCTTCTGTTGTCATCTGGAGACACTTTAAGTGTGCTACAAATACATTCAATTGGAGTATTATTTTGCGGTTGCAACTACCCTCTTTTTTTGTCATTTCCAAACATTACTAGAGTGTTGCGAAGTCTTTCAATTGGATAGTTTTATTAGAGTTGCAACTAACCACTACCTTTGCCATATAGTGATACTACTAGAGTGTTCCAAAAACCTTCAATTAGAGTGTTGTATTAGGTTGCAACTACCCTCTTCTCTTGCCATATGGAGACACTACTAGAGTGCTGCAAAAACTTTCAATTTTTGTATTGTATTGGTGTTGCAACTACCCTCTTCTCTTGCCATACGGAAACATTACTAGAGTGCTGCAAATATTCTCAATTGGAGTATTGTATTAGTGTTGCAACTACTATCTTATCTTATCATATGGAGACACTGCTAGAGTATTGCAAATATCTTTAATTGAAGTGTTATATTAGTGTTGCAACTATCTTCAATTGATAGTGTACTGAACCAGAAATCAAATCATAGTTGGGCTTACAGCTCATGATTCAATTTGGGCCAACAAACAAACTGGACCCAAAATGTGTAATTTTTGCATTGAAGAGAAACTTGGGCTGGTTTAATCCATTCAACATTTTTTTTGTAAATTTCTTGATCACAAACTATCATTTTCTTAAGAGAAAAACTAGCAAAAGAATTTTTGCTAAAATGCGAAAGTACGACTGAAATTCAAAATCTTTATACATTGATGCTTACAAAGAAAAGTACTAAGCCAAAGCGCTACAGCAGAAACTCATATTATCAGTAATATGTATCAAAAACTGTTGCGCCGTGAGAGTAGAAGATAAATAGATGCACTGATTTAGTAAACAACTAAACATAGTAAATAAAGAAAACTAAAACCTAAGAGATTCAAAAAATTGGTACACTGCTGCACTGGCGAGCCCTCAGTACATTTCATTTTTTGGGAACAAAAAGAAAAGGTATTTTACTTGTGGTAAGATGCCGGCATAGGCGATTTTCTTGCTATGATTGCTCTTTGCTTAGTTTGTTCTTGCCATGATCTAAGAGCTGAAAACAGTCTGATAAGCCTCAATTACAGAAGGGATACTCTCTTTATAATTTCTGACATATTTTGCCTCAAACAGACTCTGAATCAATTTTTTTTTATATTTACATTTCTCGCTCCTTTATACAGGAGATTGTGTTTGTCCATTTTCACTCAAACTTTAACAACTAAATTAAATTAGGAATTATTGTTATTCACTTATTCATAGTTGATTGTCTCGGATGAATACTCTCCTTTGACAGGATTCAACTCACGATGAAACTAGAACTGCAGATGAGGAACCTCAGCTTCTCCTTTCTCTTGGAGTACCATGCATTTAGACGCGCTTGGTTTTTTTTTAGGAAAAATTGTGAAAATGCCACTCCAAAACTTTCAAATTGTGAAAATGCCATCCCGAACTTTGAAATTGTAAAAATGCCACTCTAAACTTCATTAATTTGTAAATTTGCCACTCCAAATAATTAATGACTAAAATGCCCTCCCTTCTTCTTCTCCCTTACGACTCCTTGCCGTCGGTGCGCCATGTCTGCCGCCAATGGAAGCAAGAAGTCGAATCCAACCCTTTCCACTCGCTCAGAAAGGCGTCTGGCATGGCCCAGACTGTAGTCATCGGGGCCCAGTCGGAGCCGTCTCTGATTCCCGCCTCCGAGCAGAACGACCCCAAATCCTACACTGCCTCAGGTACCATCTCCTATCACCTGTCGCTCTTCCACCCCGAAACTGGGAAGTGGGCCCGGCTTCCCATGATCCCCGGCCTCACTTCTTCTCTTTAGAGGAGTCTCGTGCTTGCCGGCATCCCTCTTTTCTTTGCATGTGCGGCGTCTGAGAATTTGGTCTTCGTCGCCGGAGGGCACGATGACGTGGCAGAAGAAGAAGAGGAGGGCATTTTAGTCATTAATTATTTGGAGTGGCAAATTTACAAATTAATGAAGTTTAGAGTGGTATTTTTACAATTTCAAAGTTCGAGATGACATTTTCACAATTTTTCTTTTTTTTTTTATCTTTTTTGCCAATACGAATATTACAATATGCTAGCTAGCTTTTCTGTGGTCTTCTTTTTCTAGAATTGTACCTTCCAACATTTTTTTTGTGACTTATAACTAAATCTTCTATTGAAGGGAAGTTCTCTTCTAGTTCGTCAACTATCTTTAGAACAAGAAACTTGCTTGAGTACTCCATTCTCAAGCAATTATGGAATTTTGATACATACCAAGGTTTGGTAGCGTTGAGATTAATGTCATGTTCCACTTCTCGTTTTGGTCAGGGGCCTTGCAAACAAAAAGGCATTCGAAGAATAAATTCTTGTACCTAGACATATTCCGGAACTCTGCTACTCATTGTAAGTAATGAAAAATGTTGAATATTAAACTATCTTCTATTAATAATTGTTTATAATTGGAGAGTACAAGAGTTTACAAGACTTAGGTGTATTTCTTATTCTATCACTCTCTCACCTTATACAAGCTCTAGGTCGGTTGTTGATTTCTCTAGATTTTACATGTTCATTTAACCAACTTAGCTAGAGTCGGTATAGGCACTTTCTAGATTATACTCTTATCTTTACAAATTTATAGCACAATTTCATGTTACCGACTTTATAAGTTGGTTCTTGAATATTCCAGAATAATTATTTTGGGCTTGGGCCTTTTGAATCGGTATTTCAACAAAAAATAATTAATAGGCTGATTAAATAGAAGATTTTACATCTTTGTTGTATTTAAAGAAAGAAAATTAAGCCAGTATTGTAACTGTATATGGAAACAAAGCCACAATTTTCTGCCCTTGTAGTTCAAATTCAAACAAAAAGATTGGTACCAGTTGACCATGCTTTATACAATTTAATTGTGTTTATGCCACATAAGGGATGAAATACTCAAATTTTAGTGTCAGTTTCCAAACTTATGATGGTACACCTCTGAAGGATTGTTATTTATTTATTTTTTTACAGAAATTCAAGTCCGATTTTGCTTCTTCTTTTTTCTAAAATAATTGACTCCAATTTTTATTATTTGAAACACCCAAGCAATTGTGCTGGTAGACGAAATTTTTTTAACTTTTTTCCAGTAATTCAGCTAGTCTTCTGGTATCAATGGAAAGCTGAAATAAACACAGTATCGTATCAAAATGCAGGATTACTAAATATCTTTCTCCACTATTTTTCCAAAATTTCATTAAATTTTAATTATGCGATAACTATCTCATCATAATTCTCCATTCTTTCTCTATTCCTTACTAGCTGAAATAAAGCCCGGAAGTTCCCAATATTACAAGGGCTCAATTACAGATCAAGGAATGGTTGTCCGAGTGCCGAGTGGTGTGTATTGAAATTTTGCGTACTATTTCAATTTGCATGTTTCATTAGGAAAGAAATGTAATAAATTAAATGCTGATCAAAATAAATGAAGAGATTAAAATTGCATATGATAGTTTATACGGACTGTGCTTTAAATTTGATGTAATTTGAGAATTTACTTGGTCATTGGTTTTATCAACAATTGGGGAGCAAGTCATATTGATCATCAGAGCGAATAATTAAGCCAAAGAAAATGTAACAAAAAAACAAAGTAAAAAAAAAATGAAGCCGCAGCTACTCCAAGCCTCCGTGTTTTTCCTTATTTTCATTCTTTCTGATTCTTTGATCCCATGCTCTAAGCGCTGTGAAATCTTCTTCAATCATCCCCTCAAAAGCCTCACGTATGACAGTAATATCTTTACTGTACTTCACCACATAATTGGCCTCAAAGCTCCTCTCTGCCAGCAGCAGTAGTTTAAGCAATGTCGCCTCCCTTCCCAACAATCTCCTTGAAGCAAGGCTATTCAACACGGCACACCGTGGAAGCACACGCCTTTCAAGGCTAAGATCGATCAGGAGCGGATTTTTAGATAGAAATGCCGGGTCCCAGCCCAGCTTATGGACATAGAAATGCATCATTTTCTTGATCTTTCCCTCTGAATTGAGCATGCAATAAGGATGCCTTTTAAAGGCTGAGATGAAGTCTTCATCGGACCACCCGAAGCTCTTATAAATGGCTTCCTTACTGTCCCAAACAGACCGCGTCATCGCAATCTTTGCGTTGATCCCTACAATGAATGCTCTAGTTGAAGGATCTATTCCCAACTCCTTGAGTTCCATAGCGACGCTGCTAATAGAATCTGGTTCGTGGGTCATTACACGAGGGAATGACGCCACAGCTTGGATGATCCTCTTATCCGGCACACCGTGCATCCGTAAGGTCTCAACATTGGGTACAATACACTTCTCCAGGTTATACCTCAAAAGCCGCGAGGAGCGGGCAACGGCTCTCTTGACCAGCTCCTCGGTGCCGAGCAGTTGCTTCAAAAGGTTTAGATTGTGGATAATTCGCTTCTCAAGGCTGACACCGAGGAGGTGTGGGTCAGAGGAGACAAGTGCTATGAGTTCGGATTGAGAGTACCCGAAATGGAGGAGGTAATCGAGCTTAGGTTTGATGGTTCTCTCAGGGGATGACGAGAGCAGCTTGGAATTCTTTTCCATGATCAATTCAACCTGATCCTCAGAGAAGCCATAGCTGTAGAATAGCGAAACGACAGCGTTAGGTTTCTCTGTGGCAGGGAGGTCGATTGACGAGGAGGCGCCTTCAGAAGAGAGGACGAGGCAACGAAAGAGAGGAGGAATTGATTGGAGGAGATGGAGGCGCTTGAAGGAGATCGATTTGGCGGTTTGGTCGGGTACGAAAGAGAGAGGATTTTGCAAAACGATTCCTAACATTCTCTCACTTCGATTCCTTATCTGAGCAGTAGCAATGTAGCATTGGTCTAGAGAGAAAGAGTGTTGATTTGAAGACCTGATTGATATTTTTTAATTTTCAGGCCACAAAATGCCCATAGAAGCCTACTACAGTAATGAAGCCCACTAGTTCGGTAAATTCTTTTCTTTTTTGGGAAGACTGATGTCTCGTTAGGTAGTAATTATTTCATTTTGGTACAAGTTACTTTTATTTAGGCTTGGATTAGGATAAAGCAGGTAAGGTATCATCTTTAATCTGAAGAGTCAAGTACGGATGCTCTTCTTTAATTTTTACCTACGTACATATTAAATCAAGCACTTTGTATTTGGCATCTAGTTGTAAGTTAGTACATGCACATCTCCATACGAAGAACCCTTATTGAAAACATAACAACACATGATGTATACATGATGCATGCCTAGGATTTGACATAGCCAGCGCCTGTTAGGAGATGAGCATGTTATCTGTACAACATGGTATATGATGGCAGATCCCTTACATGGGTGACATCTTCAAGAGCAAGCTCCCGCTCCAATTGGGTTCTTGTAGACTTCAAAACTTCCTGTTGAAAATATTGTGCAAATCATATAAGGTAAGGGAAAACCAACCAAACAAAACATCTAAGATGAACCAACAAAAAATAAATGAGACTGTAAAAACTACAAAGTGCAATGTACATTGAACTCCATATAAGAAGCCCGTTTCACGAGCCATTGTGCATCCATCAACCGAAATGCCACACAGTATAGCTTATCAAATGCATTTTCATCTTCGGCAAGCAACTCCAAGAAACGGGTGCCAGCTTGTGAACTCGGCATGCCAGCTATATTAAACCGATTACATCAAATTAATACAAGATCCATACTCTGAAAAAAAAAATCATAATGCATTTCGTTGTTACTTGTTACACAAAAGAAGAATATTTCAAGAGAACATACTTGATTGAAGATCTAGCATCTGAATCAGCATGAAAGATATATTGATACCAGCTACAGCAAAAGGGTACTCCCATTCTGCTCTTGTACCTTCCTGCTTGAGTAACAGCTTCTGAAAGGACTCCTGCTTAACCAAAGTAGATTCAACACAATGAAATGAAAAACACAGGAAACCTAGTATCACACTGCAAAATAACATTCTTGTAATAGAAAGCAACATAAATATTTAATAAAGTATGTCAATACCAAGTACCAACTCCATGCACCCCCATTATTTTCCCCAAAAACAAAGAAGAGAAAACTAAAGGTGAAAAGAGGTCATTACTGGATAGTTCTGTGCGAAGTAGATAAGGTTCTCCAGAGAAATAAAACCACCACCCCTACATGAAAATAACCATTCACAAACTTTTAGTTGACACAAATAGGAGGTTCTAACTCATGGAGGTATTGTTCTCGAGCTTGTTGTACCTAAAATCAGTTGACGGATCGGTACCTTGCCAACCCATCTCCTTCCATGCCTCAGATTTAAGAGGTGGGATTGTAGTATCAGGGAAAGCCAAACTCCAAAGTTGACTCAAAGCATCCTGAACATGCATGTGTTACTACCATTGACCGGCATTTGGAACAAAATAAATATATTGATAGCTTTTAGATAAAGATATACTTGGTGGTCAACAAGAGAGCCATCAAAGGGAACCTGCAATCTCTCCTTTAAAGTACTCAACCTTTCTTCCTGAAAGATTAGGATAGAAAAAAATTTAAAGAGTAAATAAATCAATATCCGTGCCACTATACTTGAAGCCGACGAGGTTCTATAGAGTGCAACAAGCTGTTTTATGTGTTACCTGTAAAGGGCTGAGGTAAATTGGACTTTGAGTAGAGAATGTGAGCAATCTCCCAAACACCGAGCCAGATTCGGTCAAGATATTTGCTGCATACACAAAGAGAGGGAGGAAGAGGGGGGGAGTTAAATAATCTATTAAAAACAGGGATAGGGACATACAGAATCTCATTAATGACAGGGGATGGTTATGTGGTGGTGTTTTTATTTATTTACTTATTTATGTTTTCAAGATATGAGGGATAAAATGAGGTCTAAGCTAAAGAGAAGAAATATGCAAGATATCTAAGGGATATGGTGGGAGACAATGTTCATATATCTAATCCATGAAACTACAATTGGATTCAAGACACTTAAAATAGTCTCAATACCCTAAACATACCACAAATTAATTCATGTCAAAAAGAAATAAACTCTAATCAAATCAACACATATTCTTTATAAAAAGACAATAAATCTAATTTGATATGGTTTGGTCATGCAAGCTTTGTTGTTACATAATAAAAAAGGAGAAAAGATAAACTGAAAAACAATAGAAAGAAGCAAACAAACATACACAGTGCCAGCTTTAAGAAGGGCTGGAGAGCAAACCATTTAACCAATAAAATGAAATATGGACAATTGAGGATCAGGTAAAATGGCTTACCAACAATAATTTTAGAGGGGCAAATGGACAAATTTGCAATCCCACAAGTTATATTTATGCTTGCATCATTATTTTCACTAGTTGTAGCCTGTCAATATTTATGGTTTTGTCATTACTAATGTCTAGCAAGTCATGCTACAAAAACTTGGCTTTACCATACTTCATGAACAGCAATCAGTATATAGTATCTCATATTCATAATAGTATGTGCTATTCACATAGCATTACACTTCTTAATTCTTAATGTTTATTAACAGGACAGACAAAACCCAAAAGATAACACTCAGGACCTGGACCAGCAACAATTTGGGCAATTGGATTGAGTTCAGAAATCTCAAGCAAAAGTAGTCACTACTTAAAAAATTTTAAAGTAAATTTGAGCTAACTGACCCATGATCATTACTGGTAACAGAAACCTGCTATAAGCATATCAAATAAATTATAAACAGCTTCTGAATTATACACAAACCACTAACTAGTGCAAAAATAGAGAGGAATAAAGGAGTACCAAACCACTGTGCCCATTGTGCTATCAAGGTAGAGAAGAGGAATGTCCACTGTTGTTCCACTTTCTTTCTAAAATCCCAATCTTCTTCTTCTTGGGAATCATATTCCTAAATATAAACCAAAGAAGTTACATAAGTATGCTTAGTCCAAAATATTTACGCAGATGATGTCTTATTAAGTATTTAGAAAAAAAAAAACTTTAATTTAGTTATCAATTACAAAGTTGTAGGTGGTATTTGCAAATCTGGTAATTAATCAGGTGTGATTTTAAAGTGGTAATTAATCAGGTGCAAATTCTATTTGAAACAACAATGTCACCTTAGATCCGTCACCATAGCTGCCAAGAAGAGGCTCATCTAGGCCATCCGCACTGGATGTGTCCATTTGCTCATTTCTTCTTCCGTCAACATCTCCGTGGTATAGACGCCTTCTTAATGTACTTGATGACATTACTTTGTGCTTTCTTCAATTTGATAATTTAAACCTAAAATAGAAATAAAATCAATAAAATGGACTGGGGATTGTTTGGGACTAAATGCTTTGTTGTTGTTTGTAAAAAGGACTGGTACTAGATATTGGGTAATCTCAATTGAACCAGTTCAAACTTCAAAACGATTTCAATACCAACACCCCCCCCCCCCCCCCCCCCCCCCACACACAAAAACCAAACCCAACACCTTCATGGCACTTAACTAAAAGAATCAGAAACTAGAAATAAACCAGCCTAATAAGATATCAGTTAATGCATAATTTAGTACACAGTGTTTTCTGGTGGTAATTTTTAGAATTCCAATCCAGCCCCTATGAACTCTAGTTAGTAACCCTACTTTAGCACACAGCATTTGCTGGCGTTAATTTCTACAATCCCAACCCCTATGAACTCTAATTCCTAACCCTACTTTACTAATGCATGAATTTCTCTACAAATTTTTACTTGGACAAGGCATTAAAAATAGAGAGGGAAAATTAAAAAAGATGTAAAAACTAACCAGGAAGAGCGAGCGAATCCGATTCAATCTTAAAAGGTCGATCTGGTGAGCGAGGAATGTAGAAAAAAAAACGGAAGCCTTTCCCGACTTAACAAGTTCCAGCTTTAATTTATAGAGAGATATGATAAATAAAATACTTTTTGAGGTTTAAAATTCGGAAAAATAGACAGGGAAGTCTTCAACCCAAAGGTACTGTACCGCCAAGGAACCGATTTTTATTTATTTGGATCTTCCTTCAATGAGATACCTTGGAATGGAAGGAGGTAGTAGTTGAAAAATGAATCGGGTTTATCCCAGCAACGAAGTCAACCCGAATATAATAAATACACTCCAGAAGTGGAACAATGTAATGGGCCGCGCTGTCGATTTGGCCCAACTTGTTTATTGGATTCGAAGCTAGTAATGGGCCGTCGTTTCTTTTAAAAAAAAAAATGGAAGAAAGAAAATGGGCTGTCGTTTTAAACTGTTGGATATCGGAAGCCATAGACAAATAATTTCAAATTTCAATATTTTCAGAGGCCGAGTCAAAAATTGAAATTCTGAAAGCTCGATAAATTAGCATTATGTAATATTATTTCGTAAGAGGCTAATAGTATTAATTATTGTAAAAGTTTTAATTCATAGGAGGTGCTTTAATTGCTTAGCTCTTCTTAGCCTCTACCTCCATTCTCCGAATATTTTGGAACTTACAAAGCTAGACATTTTGAAAGATACATGATGGCTAACGTGGGTGATCCCCTCGTGTTATCTGAACCATTCCATATATCATAAATTATTTTTGCAATTTTAAAATTCAAACAGTCGATCAGAACCATTCCACATGATCTCTATATTAAAATGTGCTTAGAACCATTCCACATGATCTCCATATTAAAATGTACTTAGAGATCAAATTTTATATATTCTTTTAAATTATTAACTATTTTTTTAGAAATTTTGAAAATATTTGTTTTTCAATAGTCTATAATTGTATAAAAAAAAAACAATTTTGTATATAATTTAATAAACAATAAAAAAATCCAAAAAATATAAAATTTAATCTCCAAGCACATTTAATATGATCTATATGAATATCATGATGAACGGTTCAAATTTAACTGTTTAAACTTTGAAATCACAAAAATGACTTATAAATATATGGTTTGAAATCACAAAAATGACTTATAAATATATGGTTTGAAATCACAAAAATGACTTATATTTTGTTATAAACATATGGTGTCAAAACGTGTCATTATTTTATAGCGTAATTAAATTCCTATTTTATATATATATATATAGAGAGAGAGAGAGATGGACTTGGCTAAGCCATGGAGTAAAACGCTTTGTACTCCACGCCATATTTCCATTTTGAAAATTCAAACTACCGATCCGAACCACTCAAGTTGTTCTCCATATTGAAATGTGCTTGGAGACCAAATTTTACATTTTTTGAAATTTTTTTACTATTTATTAAGACACTTTGAAAATCGCTAATCCGGATGAACAGTAGCAAAACAGTAAAAAATTCTGGACCAATGGATCAGCAATTTTCAAAGTGGCTTAATAAATAGTAAAAAAATTTCAAAATATGTAAAATTTGGTCTCCAAGCACATTTCAATATGGAGATCATGTTGAGCAGTTCGGATCGGTCTTTTGGATTTTCAAAATGAAAATAATGAGGCGTGGAGCACCAAGTCGTTTTACTCCATGGCTTAGCTAAGCCCAGCTCTATATATATATGTAGAGGAGGGATCCGATTACACCTTTTTTGGTGACACACTTTGACACCTACCATTTTCAAAGTCCAAATAGTCGATTGAAACCATTCAACATGATGCATATATTAAAATGTGCTTGGAGATCAAATTTTACATTTTTTTGAATTTTTTTGCTATTTATTAAGATGGTTACAAAAATCGTTGTTTTCAGACCATTGAAAAACAGTGATTTTGTAACCATCTTAATAAATAGTAATAAAAAAAAATGTAAAATTTGATCTCCAAGTACATTTTAATATGGTGATCATGTTGAACGGTTCGGATCGACTGTTTGGATTTTGAAATCGCAAAATTGACCTATATAAAAAACGGTGTCATGATGTGTCACCAAAAAAGGTGTAACTGGATCCCTCCTCATATATGTATATATAAACTAATATTAAAATATTTTTTTGAAACCGTGAAACAAATGTTTCAATTTTTACACTTTTAAAGACCATTACACTTTTAAAGCCCAAATAGTCGATTCAAACCATTCAACATTTTATTTATAATAAAATATAAATGAAGATAAATATCAACATCTAACATCAAACGGTTACTCCAAAAAAAACAAAAAAATTAAAAACTCCAAAAAAAACATCAAACGGTTAAAACAAATATTTTAATATTAATAAAAAAATCAAATCCTTGCTCCCAGACAAAAAAATTGTATTATAATTATTTGTTAAAGAAGCGATTTTTTTTCATTGCTCTTCACGAATCTCTAAATATGGGAGTTCTGCTCTCCCCTCTTTCTTTCGTGCGACCCGTATCTCCATTCCATTATTAAGCATGTTGAAGTTCTAATCCGCCAACGGCTATGATTGATTGATGAAAATTCGGATTTAATATGAGCCCTCCAATCTAATAATCTGTCTTCTTTTGATTTAATGTATTTGTTTTAGATGTAGAAGTCTAAATTTAGTTAAAATCATATCCGCCACACAAACGGCCACAGGATGTTACAATTAAACTTTAATAAACTGATCCGATCGGAAGTTTTTCTCGCTTGAAAAGTCGGAAGCGCTTGAAAAGCCGGAAGTTTTCTCGCATAACTGATCGGAACTTTTAGAAGAGACGCTACAAAGACGATACAACCCTTCCTTCTCCGCCTTCCTGTACGATCGATCCTTCCATCGCATATACTTCTTGTTCGACGGTACGACAAAACAAATTGAGGTGCTTCAATTGCCTTCCGTTGCTTTCCCTTTTTCATTTTTTTGGCTTCAATTGCGCATCTGCAAGCTTGTTAAAAATTGAGGTGCTTCAATTTTTCTTCCGTTGCTTTCCCTCTTTTTGAATATTTCATTCTTAAAATTGAGGTGCTTTAATTGAGCTCTTAGATATTCTGTAGATTTTTATTTAGTTTTTAATAAAATAAGGAGATTTACCTGGTCCGTGACGAATCAATTGCTTAATAGAAATAGGAATGCGTGTTCCATATAGAAGATATATGTTTCTGATACTGCATTTTAATATAGAAGATCATCTCTCTCAATTTTTCTCTCTTCCTGTAAATTCAAATCTCTCTGCGGACGCCATGGCTACTTCTTCGATACCTCCAGTGACTCCTCCAAGGAATCATCTCGGAGGAGACGCCACCACAAGGACTCCACGCTCAAGGCGCGCAAGGATCAGCGCTGAGGGATGAAGCACCACCACCTTCTTCGCTGCCGTAGATGTGAAGACGAAGAATCCCAAGCTTCTTATTATTATCCGAGAATGCTCCGGTGTGGAGCCTCAGATGTGGGCACGATACGGTACTCAATAGTTTACTCTTCACAATTTTGTTTCATTTGACCTTGATTTTTGTTAGAATACTTGCATTGTAATTTGTATTGCTCAGTCTTAATTTCTATGTGTAATTTAGTAATTTACATAGCAGGTTCTTAAGATTATCTCTAAGCAAAATACATCTACTCAGATCTTATGTGGTAGCAGTACAATACCAGTAAGTTGTTCTTTGCACTTTAATCTATGTCATTGTTAATTTGAACTTTGTACACATATAGCCTAATTTATGATTCCCTACAGTACTAATAAAGTTCCAGTATTTAGTAGCATAATCCATCCTTTCCTGATCTGACTTTTGTAAATAGGGTAATCATACTTTTGACTTTTTCTTAAATCGTCCAAATTGGAGGTCCCAAATTACTAGCCAGTACCAGTACCAGTATTATCCTGGTACCAGTTATGCATTTGGGATCTCAAGATCAAAATGGCATGCATGCTAATTTCAAAAACTATTTGATATAAAAAAAAATTAATACTGCGTAACATATTAATATAACTAATAAAAATAAGTATATGGTAAACATACTCAATCAGATTGATTTTCTTGGCCATTATTGCTAAATTGGTATCTTTGGTTTGAGTAATGGTACTTCTATTTGGGATACTGTAGTCCTTGCGGTGAACTTATATAATCCTTTTTTTAAATGAATTTCTTTTTATATAATATGCTTATAACTTTTTACACTGTAGGAATTCCTATAATGACTCGGGCCTAGACAAGTCACCCATTAGACCCGCTATCTACTGCTGAAATAGCTGTAGCAGTGACAACTGTGAGAGCAGCTGGTACAACTCCTGAGGTACTACTTAACGATATGGTACTCAATAGTTTACTCTTCACAATTTTGTTTCTTCTGATTTTATCAAATGATGCTTCGTTGGGATATTGGCTGAAATTGGAAAAAAAAAATAGAGAGAAAATGAAAAGGAGATGAGACGGTGGTTTGTGTTGGATGAGGAACAACTAAAATGTTGATTCCATTTTCACTATAACTTTTTTCAAATGAAATTCATAGCAAACATATCTTGCAATACTGGTATACCCATATATGGGGAAGAAAATGATAGTTCTCTTGGTTGGGTTTTAAGTGGAAATACCATTTTCATATGTAATTAACATTTTCCTAAATAAATTCCAAATTAAACAGATATTATAAAGTTTATGTTAGGATAGGATATTGTTCTACCCATATATGTATCTGTTTTATGAAATCAACATATAGAAGGGGCAAGAAAAATAAAAAGTAGTCTTGAACTGTTTTAAGAAATTGACATATTCATTGGCCATTGTTTTAAGAAAAAACAATAGGTTTCAAATTGACATATTCTTGTTCTCTCAAGCATTGCCTTTTGGATCAATTGAACTATACTACTAAAATCGACCAGCTTCCCTTCATTAAGTTTTGTATCATGGTTCTTCATAAAACTGAGCAAAACGATAAAATAAAAACATAACAAGTCAACCATACAAAGAAAATGCTCTTATTCTGCATCTATCACAAGCATTTTTTGTTTGTTATTAGGTGGTGGTGAGATGATTAGCGAGGTGCTTAAAGATTACTCAACCTATGCTAAACCTCCTTCAGGGTGAGGCCTACATACCATGATGTCATTAATAGGTCAATCCTTATTGATATAATTTTCTTTCATCTATTTCACTAGCAGGCACTCACCACATGTATATTTTGTTATTTTCTGATATTTTGTAATGTCTTTTATAAATTGTATCCTTTCAGGATTTTGCAATTTCATTTTCAATAATATGTAAATCGTAATTTCTACCTGTAATAATTAGGTTTGGTTTGCACTTAATGTTTGAGGCAATTTCAGGTTTGGTTTGCACTTAATGTTTGAGGCAATTTCTCTCTGTAGCAGTAGAATTGATTTATTAGAGTTTGTAACTGATGGAGTTTGTAACTTTGTAAAAAAAAATATCAATGTATATATTTATTAATGTTATTTGATATCATGTTGTATGTCGATATTGAATTGTTATACGATATTTGATATTATATTAGAATCGAACTATTATTTGATATCATTGGTATTAAAGATACTTAAATAGTACATCATCAAATTATTATTAGAGATCACATTTCAAGGTAATTAAAAATACAAATCATATAAATTCTACTAGCATGTTTCTCAATTTTTGAATAATTATTATTTTTATTGGTATGTTTTCTTATAAAAATATATTTTTTCTCTTATAAAATGCTTCCGTTGCAACGCACGGGCACGATACTAGTATATAAATATATATCTATGCTCAGTAAATTCGACTTTCTCAAAGTATGCGATTACTTGAGATTATATTATACTGAATGAAGAAAAACAATATCGCTTAAGACAGACGCCTGCTACGACAGAAAAAGAGCTCGTGGTTTTGGAAAAAAAAAAATACTAAATTAGCCTGCAAAAACCCATTTAAAGTTTTAACCACAAATTTTATCGACTTACATAACAGCTAGCGTCAAAAGGCCAAACTAGGTTTTAACACGAGAGACCACAAAATCGATCTCCGACCCGTAACTAACAAAGTAGTTTGCTAACCAAAAACTAACAACACTGTTTCAACACCCATTCCTGGTAAACAAACACTAAGAATTACAAAATACAAACAGCATATAACATGCCAAAACCCCAAAAATACATAGAACTACAATGCCAAACATCTCACATCTCACCCAGATTGCTCGAATCTCTCCCCGCGGGTTCTATTATATCGACATCTTTCGCCCGTAAATTAACATCATCACGCGACCCAGTACCAGATCGAGCATAAAGATCGTCTTCACCCGACACCGTAAGCTTCTCCTTCACTGCTTCAGCCATGCTTCCAATTGCACTGAAAATAGTACCCCCACCTTTTTCCCTGTTTGTTGTGATTCGAATCAAATATTATTGCATATCATTAATAAGCCAAGTTAATATCTTTGGAGGATAATATCATAAATCTTCAAATTATTAAATATAAAATATAAATACCTTTCTCCCTCATCCATTCCCTCACTTCCAGCAGGCCAATTACTCCCTCTCTGATTCCCAGCTCCACCCTCTGCCTTTCTTCTCGCCTCTTCCATATCTTTTCTTGCTTCCTCTTCAGCAAGGTTCATTTTCTCCTACAAAGAAAATAATAAGTAATGCAATCCCCATGAAACAATCTCATAAAATGTCAATCAATAATATGTAATCCCCTCATTAAATACTTACCTTTGTAGCTCCTTCGGTCTCACTGAGTTTTTCCTTCGTCTCTTCTTTCTTCCCCGTCAGAAAATCCATTGCTCTCTTAGCTGCATCTGCCACTGAACCAGTCGTGTCATTTGTCTTCTCCACCGCTGCTTCCTTCGTCTCTTTCACCGTCTCCCCTGTCTCATTTGCCCTGTCCTTGGCTGCCTCTGTGTACTCCCCTGTCTTCTGTTTACCAGCATCGGTCGTTTCCTGCTTCTTCTTCATAGTCATATCCTTGGTCTCCTTTGCCTTCTCCGCCGCTGTGTCCTTGTACTCACCTACCTTACTCTTAGTATCCTCCGCCTTCTGCCCCGCAAAATCCTTGTACTCACCAAGCTTGTTATTGGTAGCATCTGTCGTCTCTCCCGCCTTCTCCTTCGTCTCTTCTTTCTTCCCCGTCAGAAAATCCATTGCTCTCTTAGCTGCATCTGCCACTGAACCAGTCGTGTCCTCTGTCTTCTCCACCGCTGCTTCCTTCGTCTCTTTCACCGTCTCCCCTGCCTCATTTGCCCTGTCCTTGGCTGCCTCTGTGTACTCCCCTGTCTTCTGTTTACCAGCATCGGTCGTTTCCTGCATCTTCTTCATAGTCATATCCTTGGTCTCCTTCGCCTTCTCCGCCGCTGCTTCCTTCGTCTCTTTCACCGTCTCCCCTGTCTCATTTGCCCTGTCCTTTGCTGCCTCTGTGTACTCCCCTGTCTTCTGTTTAGCAGCATCGGTCGTTTCCTGCATCTTCTTCATAGTCATATCCTTGGTCTCCTCCGCCTTCTCCGCCGCTGTGTCCTTGTACTCACCTACCTTATTCTTAGTATCCTCCGCCTTCTGCCCCGCAAAATCCTTGTACTCACCAAGCTTGTTCTTGGTAGCATCTGTCGTCTCTCCCGCCTTCTGTGCAGTGTAATCTCTGGTCTCGCTAAGCTTGCCCTTGGTAGCATCAGTCGTCTCGCCCGCCTTCTGTGCGGTGTAATCTTTGTACTCACCAAGCTTGTTCTTGGTAGCATCTGTCGTCTCTCCCGCCTTCTGTGCAGTGTAATCTCTGGTCTCGCTAAGCTTGCCCTTGGTAGCATCAGTCGTCTCGCCCACCTTCTGTGCGGTGTAATCTTTGTACTCACCTGCCTTGCTCTTCGTGGCACCTGCCGTCTCTCCTGCCCTCTGAGAAGCATAATCTTTGGACTCGCCTAACTTGTTTTTCGCTGCCTCGGTGTTCTCACCGATTGTTTGTTGGGTCTCAGATGCCTTCTCAGCCGTGGTGTCCCTGGCACCGCCAAGAGTGTTCTTGACAGCACCAATGACGCTCTGTATGAAGCCACCGCGGGGCTCCTGATCGGGTTGTTCCCGAACTCCCTCGACATTCCCGGAAAGACGCTCATGCTCACGTTCCGCTCGAGCCTTTGCAATGTTATCTGCGGCCGACCTGGCCTCAGCCTCAGCACGCACCTCCCTTCTGTCAGCTTGCCTGGATGCCATTTTCAACTGATGCGCGTTTCAATTAGGTTTTGTTTCTCTTACTTAGTTAGTTCTCACTTCTCACTGTGGTGCTAGTTGCAAACAGAATATATAAATCGGTGATGATAGAGGAGCTTGGGATCTTTTATAGGTGAAAGTACGGATGGAAGGATGAGAACAGAGTTACGCAAGTATAAAATAATATAATGGAGAGCAAGCAAAAGGTACTTACGTTTCCTCAAAAAAAAAAACAAAAAAAAAAAAGAAAAGGTACTTACGTGGAGGTGTATGAGAGCGCTTAGTGTCGGGAGGTGTCAGAACGACTAGGACACGCGTCACGTGCCGATTAAAAAATTGACTCGTGTCAAAGCTTTGGCAATCCACGTATGTGTAGTAGCAGGTTTCATTTTCGTGTAGACATCTGTGCCGGTGCATTCAAAGAATATTGAAGAGAAACAGGAACCGGCTTAATAAGGAAATAAAAAGTCAACAAGTTGTACACGGATATATATATATATATATATATATATATATGAGTAGGGTTCCAATGCCTCATCTCCTCATACCTCATCCATACCTCATGTTATATATCTCTATTTTCAAAGTCTAAACTATCGATCCGACCGTTCAACATGATATTCATACTAAAATATGCTTGGTGATGAAATTTTATAATTTTTGCAATTTTTTTACTATTTTTTAAGATAAGTACAAAATCACTGTATCTGGACCATTCAAAAAACAGTGATTTTGTACCTATCTTAAAAAATAGTAAAAAAATTACAAAAATTATAAAATTTCATCCCCAAGCATATTTTAGTATGAATATCATGTTGAATGGTCGGATCGATAGTTTAGACTTTAAAAATAGAAATATATAACATGAGGCATGGATGAGGTATGAGGAGATGAGGCATTGGAACCCTCCTCTATATATATATATATATATATATAGGCTGTGGCTAATTTGCTGCTGGCAGCAGTTCGGCCGAGGTGCTGCCGGGGCTATATTTAGCCGTGTGATGTCCAAACAACAAATTCAAACCGTTAGATGTTTAATCTATACTATAATCTACTTGGAGACCAAATTTTACATTTTTTGGAATTTTTTTACTATATATTAAGATGGTTTGAAAACTGTTGTTTTTAACGTTGCAGAAATTTACTAAAAACAGCGGTTTTCAAACCAGCTTAATATATAGTAAAAAAATTCCAAAAAATGTAAAATTTGGTCTCCAAGTAGATTATAGTATAGATTAAACATCTAACGGTTTGAATTTGTTGTTTGGACATCACACGGCTAAATATAGCCCCGGCAGCACTTGGCCGAACTGCTGCCGGCAGCAAATTAGACAGACCCTATATATATATATATATATATAGAGGGCTGGGCTTAGCTAAGCCATGGAGTAAAACGAGTTTGTACTTCACGCCTCATTATTTTCATTTTGAAAATTCAAACTACCGATCCGAACCGTTCAAGTTGTTCTCCATATTGAAATGAGCTTAGAAACCAAATTTTACATTTTTTGAAATATTTTACTATTTATTAAGCCACTTTGAAAATCACTAATTCAGCCATTTCAATATGGAGAACAACTAGGACACGCGACACGCGTCACGTGCAGATTAAAAAATTGACTCGTGTCAAAGTTTTCGCATCCAGCCATCCACGTAGTAGCAGGTCTCATTTTCGAGGAGACATCTGTGCCTGTGCGTTCAAAGAATATTGAAGAGAAACAGGAACCGGCTTAATAAGGAAATAAAAAGTCAACAAGTTGTACACGGATATATATATATATATATATGAATTAATTTATTTTATATTATATATACAGCAACACAAAATATTTAATTTATTCTATGATCAATTTGTTGATACATGTCCAATTCGTAGATTCTAATTAATTTAATTACATTAATTGTACAAAATCAAATGTTAAATATTATTAAAGATAATTAAATTAAGGATTAAATACATGATTCATTCATCAGCTTTTAGTATATACTAGAAGTGAGCCTCGCTTTGCTTCGGCAGCTATTATCGAGAGGAGTGTAAAAAGATTGTATCAATATATTACCGAAAAAAAAGATAATTAACTATTAAGATAAACATCTAACTATATATAAAGTTATACCGATTATAAACAAAATGCCGTATTAATGAATTCAAAATCACAAAATAAATTTGTTACTGTATACCGGTATACCATATTCATTAATTTGTGATTTTCTAACTATATATAAAGTTATACCGGTTATATACCATATTAAAGTTTTTAAGGTTTTTACTGTAGATTATACTGTAGCAATTACTGTAGAATATATACCGGTTATAAACAAAATACCATATTAATGAATTCAAATCACAAAATCAAGTTGTTACTGTATAAAGTTATACCGGTATACCATATTCATTACTTTGTGATTTTCTAACTATATATAAAGTTATACCGGTTATATACCATCTTAAAGTTTTTAAAGTTTTTACTGCAGATTATACTGTAGCAATTACTGTAGAATATACTGTAGCCACAAAATACAAAAATATTCTATGTGTAGATCTGAAAATTAATGTAATGTTCTCTGTTGAAGCCCGATAAAGATGTACATCAATTTCGGCTTTAGAGTTTTGGGTTAAGGGTTTATGTGTGCATGAATTTCATATCACCTAAGGTACCTCAAATTTTGAGTTTGCATCCTGACTGTCTGATCTGCTTTGAGTTACATCAGGAGATCCGGACTTTGAGTTACATTGGGGTCAGGTATAGTACTGCTGGCAGTAGAGACCTTTTACTACTGCTGCAGTATCGGACAGAGTTATCCAGTGGTAAGGTCATTTTTTGAATTTCTGAAAAATCGTAGGCAGATTTGGAATATTTTTTACTGTAGCATGTACTGTAGCAATTACTGTAGAATATACTGTAGCAGATCCTACGAGAATTATATATATATAATAGATATCAGATCCAAACTAAAAGATTATGAAAATGATACTTAAACACATTGTTCGTCGAGTAATTACAAAATTTGTTAGTCTGTCCATTTTAAGACCGAATGCGCAAATATTAACCACCAATTTTTTTCGCATTCTTTCTAGGGAAAAGAAAGAAATTTAATCCTTTCAAATAAAAATATCTTTATAAAAAAAATTATTCAGATTTTGAACATGTAATTTTATTATGTTTTGTTTCTAGATAAAAATCGATTCTTATGTTAAACACTAAATATTTAAAATATTAAATTCAGATAAGTCTAAACAAGGATCAACATGCAACTGCAGCCCAACAACACCAATGACTAGGGATAAAAATGAATGGAATATTTAATATTTAAATTATCGAATAAATATTGATGAGGATATAAATATATTTATATAATTTTAAATTTACAAAATAAATATAGATATGAATGCATACAAATATTCGTATTCGTATTTTTCGAAATACAACTGTAAGACTAACTAGATACATATTTCGTAATTTAATATTTATTATAAAAAATATTTGTTCAACATTATAATTAAATATGTATGATATGAATTAAATTTATGTTTTGATACTTACTATTTATTTAAGAAATATTTATATCAAAAATTTACTTTATAATAACTTTGATGTATTTTATAAATCTATAACAAATTTTACTTTGAATAATAATTTGAGTGCTCTCAATTCAGTACCCCAAAAATCCCCGCATCTTATTGATAGAAATTATGTACTATGGTCCCACTAATTATTATTCTAAAAAGATATTATATGGTCCCCACTAATTATATAGTCTCCACTAATTATTATTTTAAATTCCTGCAACACTCTTCTTTTATGGTCCCCACTAATTATATGGTCCCTATTTCCCACTCCCCGCGTTAACCTTCATTGATATGAATACATGGAGGATAAGATAGTAACACTTGAAAAATAAGATATTAATACTTTGATGCGTAACGATTATTCTTTTTTTCAGTCCCCCAATCGTCCCCGTGTCAATGTTCCTCTAATGAAGTAGTGGGGATCCCGTATCACTGCATCAACCTTCCCCAATTGTTCCCGTGTCAACCTTCTTCTAACAAAAATAGTTGACCACGTAGGTATAAATATTTCAGTGCATATGTATAAATACTTGCAGTACTTGATATTAATACTTTCAAACGTCATCCAATGTCATATGTAAAAAATACTTACAAGTATAGGTATAAATACTTGCACGACGAGTTATAAATACTTGTGTGCCGACGAGCCCAAAAGTACGTCATTATGGATCTCATTTGAAAGATAAAATTACGTAGAAGACGTTTGTGGTTTTAGATTCGCAAAATTTCTCACAGATCGTCAGAAATATAGATGAGATTGAACAAAGAAGAAAAAACATCTCTAAAAACGTGTATGGTCCCCCATGTAGTTTGAGTGGTCCCCACAGATATTTATAGTACAAGTACATTTGGAAGATTTGGTTGGAGAAATAATATTTACGTAAAATTTGTTCACCTCATATGTATAAATATTTCCGTACATAGGTATAAATATTTCCTTACATACGTATTAATACTTTAGAAACAAATTCATTGTTGGAGTTTTTGCGGTCCCCTCAAGTAGTTATGGTAGTTATGGTGCAAGTACAGTGCAAATACTGTAGCGCAGGTACTGTTATCAGCTTTCTTTTACTTTATATCAGAATTACATTCATATTCGATTAATATTGAATATATATCCGTGTTTGAATCTATCCATATTCATGTTTGACAAATTAAAATGAATAGGAATAGTATTCCATCTGTGTTTAACAGGAATTCAAAGTGGATGTCAAAAGGAGATGTTGAGTGAGACATTGAGTGGATGCCAGAAGAAGTAGATGCAATTCCATTACAAGGTTTCATACAAAAAAAAAATTTCCATTACAAGGGTGGGACCCCAAGGACTCTCATTGGTTTTTTTTTTTTGTCTATACAAAATATTATCAAAGAAGATAGAGAAATAGGAAGAGTACATGTGATTCTTTATGAATATAAAGACTGGTAGGGGAGAAATCGATCTAAAAAAATTTAATGTTAGAATCGGTGGGGAAGACACCGATTCTAATCCAATTCTATTTTTTCTATTAAAATATAATTCTTTTAAGAAAATAGATAGACTTTCTATTAATAGACTCTATCTATTTTCTTAAAAACTTTGTATATTTTAATAGAGAAAACAAAAAATAGAAAATAGAACAGGATTAGGATCGGCGTCCCCCCACCGTTTCTAACATTAGGTTTTTTTTATCGGTAACTTCCCTATCGGTCTTTCTACTTATAGAAAATCACATGTACTCTTTCTATTTCTTTTTCTTCTTTTTTAATATTTTTTATAGACAAAAAAAATCTTCTGAGTGTTGCTTTACAAGGGACCACCTGAGGAGACTAAATCTCCATATTAGAACTTATTTACTTTTAGGATGCCTTTTGATGGAGGGTGGGTTAGTTAGAATAGTGAAATAATTTCAAAATTGAGAATAGAGCTAATTTATAAAAGACAAATAAAGAATAGTTAGTACCTCTTGGATCCAAATATGGGTTAGCTTACAAAAATAGTATTATTTTTTAGTTAACTTTATTCTTTCTCCAACTAAATGCACTCTATTAGTATTTAGTAGATGCATGACTTTTATGGTTGTGTTAGTACATTAGATGAACAATTAAGCATGTTCAGCTTTTGTGGATTAATTTGTTGTTTTGTGAACTATGTTCTCTGATAAAGCTCATATTGAGATCATGGATAATTAACTTCTTTTTTATTAGGGAGGTACTTCCTGTTTTATTAAGAAATACAGCCAACTAGAGTACAAATTGAAGTTAATTTAATTACCCATCCAGCAAATTTGAGTGATATCCTATCCATGAACCAAATGTACACGAAGACTCGCATCTCAGTACGGTCATGAGTAAGTTGTTCAAATGCTTTAATTAGTTAATTTGATTTTTTTTTTTTTTTTAAGATTGTTGAAGAATTGCCAACTGATAAATTTTATTAATAATACAAATTTGAACAATTTAAAAACATGCATGTAAGCCACTGAATGGTATCATCAATCGCCTCAGCTACAATAATTAGGATATATAGGCTATTCTGTATGAAAGAAAATAAAAATTCGGTTTTTAATCTAGTGACAAAAGATAATATTATACTTGTAGGATATTCTCGAAATCTGAATAATTTTTTATGAATATTAAATATAAATTATGTTTAAGAGGTAAAAGAAAATAACAAAAATAAACACTTCAATTACACTTTAACGTTTCAATTATCTGTATTAAAAAAATTAGATGTGGATATCCGATATTCAAATATCTGTGTGAATATGGATACTGATATGGTTTTACGTTTCAATTATCCGTATCCAATAGTAGATATATATCGTATATTTTAATATATATTATGAAAAAATATTATTATTCACCATTAAAATTACATAAATATTATAAACTTTGATATTTTTTAATATTATTTTAATAAATATCCGATTCAATCTGTATCTGTATCTGACTGATATTCGATACGGATACGGATATGGTTTTACCACTATCCGCTCCGTATTCGCTCCGTTTTGAATTTGAGACGGCCCAATTTTACATCCCAATTTATTATTTTTATTTTTAGTGATTACACGGCCCGTAGGCCCACGTCCAAAAATTTCAGAATAATCTTTTGCCGTGAAATTCAGATTTTTGTGACGCAACTTCAAATTAATACAATGAAAGCCCACATATTTTTTTTATCAGCTAATGAAAATTTGCTGATAGCGCTATGTATTCAGTTGAGCAACACGCCAACAACATGCAGTTTTAAATGTACTTGAAATGAATTGGTTTAATTATATTTTTTAAATTAACTTGCAATTAAACTTGGGAGCTTTGCTTTTATTTCATTCTTTCAATTCATACCTCCCATAACAAGAAGCAAACAAAAACTTAAACCAAGAAATTTGTTAAGTGCAAGCAAACTGAACGGTGTTGTAATCTTGGTCGTCGTCATCCCCATTTTCTCCTGCCTCGGTCGTCTCCTGGAGCCCTTCTTCAGGATAGGATGTCTTCTCAGTTTCAGTGTTCTCGGCATTGCTGAGAGTGCTCTTGATGGCACCTATGACACTTTGTACAATACTACCGGCATTCTTCTGCTCGTGCTCGCGTTCCTCTCGGGCCTTTGCAATGTCGTCTGTGGCCGACCTTCGGGCCTTTGCAATGTCGTCTGTGGCCGACCTAGGCTCGGTCTCGGTACGCACCTCACTACGGTCTGCTTGCCTGGATGCCATGTTCAACTAATTATGTGGCTGCTTCTAAGTTCTAATATATAGTGTGTTGCCTTACCTCAGAAGTGAGAACCTGAGTGAATTAATAAGTGAGATGAAATCGCCGGATAAGAATAAAATTATGAGATCATGGAGAGCTAGCTGGCGAATGATAACGACACGTGCAAGGTGTGTTGGCTCCAAAATTGGTTCGTGTCGATCGGTGGCGATCGCATGGAGGAAGTAACTGGTACTGGAATTAAATGCTGCATGGATTCTTGTTGACGTACATCTGCATGTACAGTCTTTTATTTTATTCATTAATCTGTTATCAACAGTGGGTCTCACGTAAAAATGGGTCTCATTAATTCAACATATATATGTGATGCGATGGAATAAGGCAGTACGTACATATTTCCCATAGAAATATGGAACTAAAGCAATCAGATTAATTAAATAAAACATCGATCATGCTATATAATTTTGATGTAATTTTAGTGTAATCAGATTAAATTGGACATGTCCTTGTAATATTTTGAATTGTAAGTACTAGTGCTGTATTTATATTTTGAACAGTGGTATTCTTTTATGATTAATATGGTAATTAAACATTTAAAAAGAAAAGATGTTGAAAATAAAGAAGGAACATAGAAGATTTGATCTCAGCCATCCATCATTGATCAATTAGATTAAAGAAAATAAATTAGAAATAGTACCAACGGTACAGAAATAGAGCCGTGAGAAAACTTATGTATAATTAAATAGAGCATAGGGTAGTATGTAAATCAGATTTTGATAATTCAATTTTTCTCTCCTCAGAATTTATAAATTCAACATGGTATCAGAGCCACTCTGATAAATACCCGATAACTCGATAATCCGATAATCTGATAACCAATATTTATCAGTAAACTGGTAAACGCATAAACAGAAACAGAAACAGAAAAGCCATAGCAGAAATTCATCAATCAAGCAACACGAAGAATGGATCAGTGGGGGCAGCAAACAAATGAGGCTACCAACCCATCGAAACTATCTCCGACCTTGCTCAATGGTACGAATTACCTATCATGGGCTAAATTAGTCACCATTTCTCTGAGTGGCAGAGATAAAATAGATTTCATCACAGGAGATAAAGAAAAACAAAAACCAGAAAAGCCGGAAGAACCAACAGAGGCCGAGAAAATTCAAGTCCGAAAATGACAAAAAGAGGATCATACTATCATGACTCTCTTATATGGGTCTATGGAGAAACAAATCACCGATTTATTCCTCCAAAGCTGCAATTCATCAAAAGAACTGTGGGAGGAAATTCGATCCTTCTACGGGCAACAAAAAAATCATTCCCATGTCTATCGTCTTCAAATGGAAATCCAGCAAGAAAAAAAGGGATCCAGAACTCATTTAGAATACCTTGCTTCCCTAAAAAAGAAATACGACGAACTCGATATCTATCGGCCATTCACAACAGATCCCAAAGAACTCAAAAAATGAAAAGAAGAAGACTGAATCTTCTCATACCTTGCGGGCTTTGATGCCAGCTACGAGATCATTCGGTCACAAATTATCCGAGCACTCGACTTTCCCTCCTTCTCCGAGGTAGTCCATCAAATTCAGCGAGAAGGCTCATTGTGCGAGGTCATGGGGGGTCCACAAGCCAGCCATGACGAGGGACACGAGCCCCACGGCCATGCCGTAAAATTTCCCCAAAACCCTAGTTCTCAACATCCTCAAAATCGGCCAAACTCGAAAAGTGATCGATGCTCTCACTGCAAGAAAGAAGTGTTAGTGTAATAATCTAGAAGTCAATAAAACGATAAATGTATCATATATATTTTGTTCATGAATTGAATGATTAATCATTTTGTGTTTAATCATTTTGTTACCTTGAGTATTATTGAATTTATGAATCATTTCGAGTTCATGACTGGAATTGTGAAACTTCATAATATAGATGATAACACTCTTAAAAGTCTCTAACCAAGGTAATTAGCAGGAACACTAATTACCGCGATAAAGTTAGTGTGTGGATTAAATGATGGTTAAGTTTTACAAACCATAGACAAAGAGTTGTCATTTTAATCACACAGATACATGTTAGAGAACATGATATTTGACAGACCCCAAATGAAACATTAAATGGAATTGTGTTTGTGTCATTAATGTTTTTATTTTAGTGTTAAGTTCTAAAGTATGAGATATTCACTTTTCCTACATAAGAAATGTATATGTGTGATTGCTATCTAACGCTATCCGTAAAAAGTAGCTATAAGGGTAGTTCTTCGGTATACATAGCTTATGCGGAGGAAAAGATGGTTTATCAAAAGTACTATTGTCTCTCGTATCTCAATACAAGCTATAGCATCATTGGGCCCCTTGATAGAATATGATTATCTGGATCCAGTATGATTACAAGAGTAAACATATTTGATAATCTATTCAGGATCAAAAAAAGATTAAGTTTGCAAGGATGACACACACCTACCTTAAAACTAATCTGATAGCTATGAGACAAAAGAATTAACACGAAGTAAATAGTTTACTGGATCGTGATATTGTATCGTACAGCATCATCTGTGTAATTGGTGTCATAATGTACTTGCCAGGTGCCACCTATGATTATAGAAGTTAGAACAGTTCTAATTCTATTTACCAACATAACACAGATCCTATAGGGTCACACTAATAGGAAAGTAATCAGAGAAATTTTATGATTAATTATAAAGTGTTATAATTAAGAATAAAATATATGTCATGGAGATGACATGCTTAAACTGAATTAAATTTATAAACGTGTATGACACGTCGTATAAATTTATCGCAAACGCAAGAAATATAATTATTCAGAATAATTGTATATATATATTATATGGATTAAAATATTAATTATGAATTAATATTTTGAACCAAAAGTCCAATTTGAATTTAGGCCTTAATTAAATTTAGAATTTAATTAAAAGCCTAAATTAAATTAAATAAATTAAATGAAAATGTTTAATTAATATATTAAACAAATAATGACAAATGCAAATTGGTTTTTGCTTCTCATAACCGACCTTTCTAAACCGCCATAATATATGCCTATTTAATGGCATAAAATTGGAGAGAAAAATAAGAAGTTCATTCTAAGTCCAAATCAAAGTACGAATCAGAATCTGATTCGATTCGTATCTAATTTTCTCTCTCAAATAGTGATTTGCAGAAAATCTGATTATCCATATATATATTTTTGCGAGAATAAAAGTTATTCTTGTGAATAGTGTTTTGTCAGAAATTTCGTACTTCGGTGAATAGTGATTTACCGAAAACCGCGACTTTTCGAATACCGTTGGTATAGTATTTCTGGCAAAAGAAATACCAACTCTCTGGTAGTTCCTGGTGGATAACCGATAGAGGCACTATATTTTTGGTGCTTGCTTAGCCGGGTCAGACAGCCGGGTCAGACTGCATTCCAATTTGAATTTGGAAACAAGGTAAAGAAATGTTATATTAATCTATTTAATTGTTAAATAAATTTAATCTTTTAGAAATCAATCAAAGGAGTAGATCTATAAACTGATTAAAATACAAGTAAATACGGTTTTACTACTTTGGGTCTATACAAGATTAATCTGGTATGTAATTCTCGGTTATTATCCGACATACTACTTAATCTATGATCTGAATGAGTAAAGTTTTACTTACGGTTTTTAATCTAAGAAAAAGATTGAACAGGTATGTAACTCTCGGTAGATTATCCGACATACCACTTCAATCCTTTTGGCTTAAGTTAGAAGTAAAAAAATTTTGTTTTACGGTCTTTCCGCAGCTTAAGCCTAATGGCTTTGGGTAGCCTTAAAACCCAACAAGAAGGTCACAAGGCCAAGAGATGTTATTTTCTTCATCCGAATCTCAAGCCAAAGTGGTGGAGGGAGGTGGATCCAAGGAAATGGGGAGGCTGCGGGTGGAAATGGTGTGGGAGAGGCCTCTCTGCACAGACTGAAAAATTAGAAGAGGAGAAATATAACCCAACCGGTTCGGTTTAACCGGGTTCAAATACTGGCGGGTCCAATTTGGGTGCTAGCGGGTCAAGGGATCAAATGCAGCAGATTCTCCAGCAGCTAACCGTGCTGCTTGCTCAAAATTCTGCTAGTTCATGTGGTATTGTATCTCACTCAAATAATTTTAATCTATTCAACCAAATAATTGTTGATAGTGGTGCAACCGACCATATGTTTGGAAACAAAAATTTCCTTAAGAATTTGAAATTATCCGAAATTGACCAATATGTAACCGTAGCAAACGGTATGAAAGAAAAAATAAATTGTATAGGCGAAATTGTGTTGAGCGACAAAAAAATTAGTAATGTATTATTTTTAAAAACCTTTCCTATAAACTTACTTTCGGTTAAAAAATTGACACAAGAATTTAATTGTGATGTAATATTCTCATATAACAATGTAACATTTCAGGACCGGGTAACCGGAGACAAGATTGGTGAATGGTTTCTTAGAAATGGACATTATATTTTGGATCTAGAAAAATTAAGTTTTTGTGCTTTGGCAAGCTCAATTAATTATGATAGATGGCACAAGAGACTCAAGCATCCCTCCGACAAGATTTTAAATAGTGTTTTAAATTTTCCAAATTCTAGTTGTATTAATTGCGATATATGCAAATTGGCAAAACAAACAAGACTCCCCTTCTCACTTTCCACTAGTAGAAGTGAATCCTCGTTTGATTTAGTCCATTCCGATGTATGGGGTCCGGCCCCAATAAATTCATATAATGGATTTAAATATTTTGTGATTTTTGTTGATGATTTTTCAGAAGCTATATGGTTATATTTACTTAAATCAAAAGATGAGGTTTTTTTTTGTGTTTTGAAGAATTTCTGTCTTGTAGAAACTCAATTAACGCTAAACTTAAAATTTTTAGGTCGGATAATGGAACGGAATTTGTAAATAAAAATTTTAGTAATCTTTTTAAAGAAAAATGAATTATATATCAAACTACTTGTATAAATACTCCCGAACAAAATGGGGTGTCGGAAAGGAAAAATAAACATTTATTAGAAATGACACGTGCATTATTATTTCAAAATAATGTTCCAAAAATATATTGGTCGGATGCCATCCTTTATGCTACATATCTAATTATAGACTACCTAGTGCTACTTTAAAAAATGAAAGCCCAACCAAAATTCTCTATCAACAAAAAAAGAATCTTGATCACTTAAGAGTTTTCAGTTGTGTATGTTTTGTTCATATTAAAAGAAAAGACAAATTTGATTTTATGTCCACAAAATCTATTTTTTTAGGATATTCACCATATAAAAAAGGTTACAAGTGTTATGACCCGATTAATAAAAAAGTATTTATATCTAGAGATGTGGTGTTTTGTGAAGATGAACCATATTTTAAAAATGATAAGATTGATGATAAACCTTCTGAAAATTACCAAGATAAGACTATATCACCTGTCTTTAACGACTTAGATTTCTTACTAAATGATGAGTATGAAATAGAAACCGATGAAGAAGAAGTAAATAATGATAATGATATTAATAATGAGGATAATCGTGATGATAACAATGAGGAAGAAGAAAATACTATGATACGAAGGTCCATAAGAGTGCGTCAACCATCCACTAAATTTAGAGATTTTATAACTTACACGATACAATATCCTATACAAGATTTTGTGTCATACAAAAATATCTCATCCGAATACAGTGCATTTCTTACATCTATTGAAAATAAAATTGAACCAAACAATTACCAAGAGACAATAATAAATTCGGTATGGTGCAAGGCTATGGAAGAAGAATTAAAAGCCCTTGAGAAAAATAAAACTTGGGTAATTGTTCCATTACCAAAAAATAAAAAAACCCGTTGGTTGTAAATGGATATATAAAACCAAGTTCAATAATGATGGTTCCATAGAACGGTATAAAGCTATATTAGTGGCCAAATGATATACTCAAATCTATGGTATAGATTATAATGAAACCTTTGCACCGGTGGCAAAAATGAATACCGTTATAATTTTATTTTCTATTGTAGTAAATAATGATTGGAACCTATACCAAATGGATGTGAAAAATGATTTTATTCAAGGAACACTTGAAGAGGAGGTGTATATGACACTACCACCGGGCATAAAATGGAAAAACATTCTAATAAAGTTTGTAGGTTAAATAAGTCAATCTACGGATTGAAGCAATCTCCTTGGGCATAGTATGGCAAGCTTAGCTCATATTTAAATTCTTGTAATTTTAAAATTAGTAGTGCCGATCACTCCTTGTTCACCAAAAGTGAAGGAAAAAATATAACCCTTGTGTTGGTTTATGTTGATGATTTAATAGTCACCGGAAACAATTCAGAGGAAATTAAGAAAATCAAATCCTAATTAAAAGAGAAATTTGACATTAAGTACCTATGATACTTAAAATATTTTTTAGGAATAGAAGTAGCTTCTTCAAAAAAGGGTCTCTTTATTTCACAACGAAAATATACTTTAGATTTGCTAAAAGAGACCAGTAAACTAGGTTGTAAACCGACCTCTACACCAATTGATACCAAATATAAATTAAATACCGAGGACGGTGAACCATTAGAAGACGTAAACCAATTCCAAAGACTTGTAGGAAAGTTAATTTACCTTACGGTAACACGTCCGGACATTTCTTTCTCGATAAGTCAAATTAGTAAATTTATGCATTCACCAAGAACACCTCATTTGAAACCGTAAATAGAATATTAAAATACCTAAAAAGAAATCCGGGAAAAGGCATAAAATGATAAATAATAATTCTAATGAAATATGTGGCTATTCCGATGCAGATTGGGCCGGGAGCTTTGATAGAAAATCTACCATCGGCTTTTGCACATTTGTAGGCGGGAATCTAGTCAAGTGAAAAAGCAAGAAACAAAATGTCGTGACTCGATCAAGCGCGGAAGCGGAGTATCGAGCCATGACATCCACCGCAAGTGAATTAATATGGATAAAACAACTACTTAGAGACATGAGCATTGAAGTTGATCAACCTATGAAGATGTATTGTGATAATAACTCCGCTCGACATATTGCATCAAATCCGGTGTTTCACGGAAGAACGAAGCACATAGAAGTGAATTGTCACTTTATTAGGGAGAAGGTCCAAGCGAAAGAAATAGAAGCATCGTTTGTGAAGAGCAAAGACCAATTAGCGGATGTTTTTACCAAAGGATTGGATCCGACGAATTTCGAGGCTATCACTGGCAAGCTAAGATTATACGACATATACACTCCTAGCTTGAGATGGAGTGTTGAAAATAAAGAAGGAACATAGAAGATTTGATCTCAGCCATCCATCATTGATCAATTAGATTAAAGAAATTATGCATTTAATTCTATGAAGCACAACAATATGACTCGATTAGAGTAGAACTAGAGTGTTCCTAAGCTCACCAAGCCCTTCCGTGAGCTCGACTCTAAAACCTGTCAAATTGACTTCAAACGACATTTCTAAACCGTTAGATGTTCAATCTATATTAAAATGTGCTTGGAGACCAAATTTTACATTTTTAGGAATTTTTTTACTATTTATTAAGATGGTTTGAAAATCGTTGTTTTCCAATGGTGCATAATTTTAATAAAAACAGCGATTTTCAAACTATCTTAATAAATAGTAAAAAAATTTCAAAAAATATAAAATTTGGTCTCCAAGCACATTTTAATATAGATTGAACATCTAACGGTTTAGAAATGTCGTTTGAAGTCAATTTGACAGGTTTTAGAGTCGAGCTCACGGAAGGGCTTGGTGAGCTTAGGAACACCCTAGTTCTACTCTAATCGAGTCATATTGTTGTGCTTCATAGAATTAAATGCATAATTTCATGCCATAAATATCTAGGGTTAGTTTAATATTTCCATGAATATTTATAACCCTCACATTTTCAATATACTAAATTTATATTATCTATCTTGACAAATTCACTACAATGAAACTCAATCAACAATTGGTCATTAATTATTTGCATGAAATTTTATTTAATTTACACCCCCACATTTTATACTATAACATGAGATACAAAAATAGTATCTATATAATTACTTTTACTAGAGTATAAGAAATCATATATCTTAATATCTCCAAATTTATACAAGTCATCACGACCAATTAGATAATATAATCCAATCAATAAATTGATCATACTTATTTTCATTGATACTTTTTTTTAATTTAACCCCCGCAAATTTTTCGGTGCATCCAAACTAATTATTCTTATCTTTTTTTTTCTCTATTTTTTTACGAAGATGTAATAACATAAGTATGTTATGCTAAAATATTTTTTTATTTATCTTATTAACATAAATTGTAATTATTTATCATTGACATGTTAAGTAACATTCGGATCATGATAAAGGTAGAAATTTATAAACCCAAACCGATCAATAATGAGATGGATTCATTCATTATTTGTTTTAATTAATTATAGAGGTTCAACTTGCTTGCATTAGGAAGTTGTACAACTTAATAGCATTAAATATTTGGATCCTCAATAGTTATTACTCTCTATTTTTTTTTTCCGGATCATTAAGGGAATAATCAAAGTGGTTATAATTGATTCATAATTACAAAGGTAATTAATTATAAGAGCATTTATGATTTTTGGTATTTCAGTTTTCTTGACTATAATAATTTATTATTTCTTCGGTTATAAAATATAAGAGTTAATGATTATGACAAGAGTCAAGATCAAAACTTACGTTATTCATTTCTATTATTTTATTCTATGGTTATTATAAATCGAAGGCCCTGAAAAGTTATTTTCCAATAACTCTAAATTTATTTTTATTACAAACAAGTCCAATTATTAATATTTAACAATTGCAATATATATATTTTTCCTTTTATTAAATATCTTGATATGGTTAGATTTTTTTTTTTTAATATCTATTCTTAATTACAAATTTTACAGCACCACATAATTCATCGTAATTTTACAACATCACATACTTTTTTCTTTTTTTTTAACATCTATTGCTCTTTGGTTGAGATACTTTTTTTTTTATAGATAACCAATCAGATATAAACACACAGAGAATAATTATTCTGCATACTAAATCAAAATTCCTTTATGCCTTTTCACATTATAAGATTATTAGATTTGTATGTTCGGTTCTCTTTTTCTAATGATTGGCTCATATAATAAAAATTCGGTACAAATATAAAACCTAACTAATCCAATTGTTACTTAATTAAAATTTTACCGAATTTAATTTCAGAATTCTTTTTTTTTTTCAATCTATTTCTAAATTTCGGATTATAACATCAAGCGTTGTTATTTTATAAAGGTACTGTTGCCTTTTATTTATTTCATTATTCCATGGTTAAATTACGTTGGTACTTCATGCTTCATATATTCCCATCACTAACAAATTAATTAATGGAGTAACCAAATACTTTATAAACCAAAACCGATCAATTTGAATTCCAGCTAACGATAGCAGAAGTAATGAGACATCCATGGTAGAGAGTAGAGACTAGAGAGGGAAATAAAAAATTATAAAATAAAAAGCCCACTGTAGCATCCATGGCCCATGGGACATGTGCAACACCAACATAGCAAGCACAAACATAAAAAGACAGCTGATGGGCTGTCGCCAGTCGCCAACCCATGCATCTATAATTAATTCTATATTGCATAGCACCATATGCTATAATATATAAATAATATATTGAACGAGATAGCAAATTAGCAATCTACATCTATTATCTATATTGCTCGACATTCCTTGGCTGTTATATTATGAAATATTAAATATAATCAATCGTTTAAATATATAATATGTCTACCAAACGATATGGACCACTTATTGATTTTCTATTTCTCATTTATTGCATGTAAAACAATTGGGCATTATGATCAGTTGAGCCGAGCGTCTTTTGAAGAAACCATGATAGATTTTTAATTCGAAAGATCCAAATCAAATGTTCCATATTTGTTCAACGACCAGATCCGTCGGATCTACCACCCAACATAACCGTTGGCTAACCTACCAACTTCATAAGGCGAAAACTGGAAAACAAATACTTACAGGCATGCTCATTAATTAGAATTATCCTCTACACTAATTTTACTCAGCTCTACTGACTACTGGTTATAGCATTACCATATCATGTTGCTTACTATTTATTATTTATACTTATAGGTATCAAGTATGAATCTTTCTAAGATTTACCTATCCATCCACATTAATTAATAAAATTAAACCTGCTATCTGATATAATTATCATTTAAAACATGTTTTTCATATCCAACAATAATAAAGTTCATAAAAAGTAGGACTAAAATAATCCAAGCGATCAGAGAAGGGTCTAAATATTAATTACAGATGAATAAGTCACCCCTATTATTTAAAAATTAAAAAAATTGCCTATATATTTTATAATTTTTATAAATAGTTATTTTTTACTATCTATTTTAAAATAAAATTAAGGAGGGTTCAAATGCCTCTATGTTTTGTGCTTCCATCATGTTTCTATTTTTTAAACATTAATAACATTAAATTTGAAACTCAAATATTAAAATAAAATTGTATGATTTGATCTATATTATTTTCTCTATGTGCATATAAATGATTAAGGCATTTCGACTTTGTATTGATTGGTATCAAGAGTTTACAAAAATACATTGATACAGATAAGTTATGGACATTAATTTTTCAACTTATTAATTCATATAAAGACAAAATCGAAAAATAATAATTTTTTATGTGTATGTAATTTTTTTTTATTACATCTAATAATTTTATTTTAATATATACAATTTTAAAATTTTATTATTAGGTAATTACAAAGTTGATGCATGATGGTGGCATAGTCACAAGATTTGCGAATAATTTTTTTTGTGATGGCGAACCGAATGTCGAATTATTTGGTTGACCAAACTTTGACCGAATTATTCGCGAATTTTACGAACTTTTCCCAATTTTTATTTGCTCCCTTGTGGAACTTAGATCTCCGGTCCGGATAATTCCAAATCATTCTCAAATTATACTCGAATTATTTCCGAATCACAAATTTTTTACCCCGTCGAACCGAATCTGAATATTCATTTGTCACCATGGATGGTGGCATAAGAATATCTACATTCTTAATACTATAAGAGTTCTAATATGATGTAGTATTTTCTAATTTAGTTTTAGAGATGCGGAAAAGTTTCTTATTAAAAAACTGTTTATAAATTTCATGCTAACTAAATAATTGGCTTAAATTATTTATAATTTCCTTTTCAATTTGCTGTTGATGTTCTTAATAGAAACTCTTAGAAACTTCAGAGATCTTAATTTCTAGAAAGTAGTTAACAGTTATTTAGAAACTAATTTGAGTTAGTGGCACGACATTGAATATTTTTTGTTTTTTGTTTGGACATTGAACGGCTCCTGATTTCGCAGACCGGATAGGATCGATATAGAGCCGTTCCCTTCCAAATTCTCCGTAACAGATCATTTGTCTAAGATCCCTAGCGAGTTTTGAAATGGACATGTGAACGCCCGATTAATATATGATTGAAAAATGATTTCGGTTCACATAGCCGTTACAACTTCCACAAATTTGTCCATAGTATTGATACAGAAAATCAGCAAAAGATTCTATTTTCCTTTTTCTGTTTTAAACTTCAAATTAAAAAAAGACTGTTCACAAATTATACTTAAAATAAATGCACCTCCCTCTCTCTCTCACTCAAATAAACCATTTCACTAGTGAAAGCTCCCCTCTCCTCGTCTCCCACGGCTTCTCTCCCTCTTCCTTTAATTTTGGCCTCCTTTTTCGAAGTAAAAGCCAGATCTGTCGTATCCGTGCAGGGAGTACTTCGATTTGAGGAGATTCCTCGAAGAAATAGTGATTTATTTTGCGCCCTTTTGAATTAAAATTCCACGAGAATACCAGATCTCCACTTTGATTGGAGAGAAGGGTGAAGTACAGAGCGAGAGAGAGAGAGAATGATCAGTAAAAAGGAGGAAGAGAGGAACGAGAAGATAATCAGGGGTTTATTGAAGCTTCCACCGAACCGAAGATGTATCAACTGCAACAGCATGGTGATTCCCTCTTTCAAGGCTTATTTTGGCTTCATGCCTTCATGTATCTACTATTTGCTAGTAATAAAACATGCATAGTGATTATTTGGTAGTATCCTTATTTCCAACCGGATGGGAAGGTTACCAGATAGCTAATGATTTGCAATTCATGTCCGTTTATTTTATTTTATTTTATAGGCCTTTTAAATGGTTAAGATTGTTATATTTATGATTTTGTTAAACAGGGTCCACAGTATGTGTGCACGAATTTCTGGACATTTGTCTGTGTTACATGCAGTGGCATACAGTAAGTGTTCCATTCTTTTTTAATTTTTGGATTCTAATTCAACCGATCCACTGTGAGGAGTAATTTGGAAATCAAATTTCGATCTCAAAGGCCCCTTCATATCTCCAAACTATTTGCATCTACCAGGATAGTTATGTTTCAGATCATTACATTTGTTCTTCTATTTTTTATCTAAAATGTGCACTTGCTATACAGCCGAGAGTTCACTCACCGCGTAAAATCTGTATCGATGGCTAAATTCACCTCTCAAGAAGTTGATGCTCTACAAAAGGGTGGCAATCAGGTGATTCTCATTTCAAAGGCTTCAATGTTTTTAATAATTTATTAAGTTTATCGATTAGTACTAACTGAAATGAGTTTCCAATTTGCAGAGGGCTAGAGAAATATACTTGAAAGACTGTGATCCGATGCAAATGAAATTGCCAGATAGCAGGTATTTGAAAATTCACGTCTTTACTCAAGCATGCCACACGTCTGCCTTGTGTTAGGCTGGTGATCGTCAGAAACATTTGTTATACATATTAGAGCTTTCAAGAAAGCAACACAAAGCTAATAATATTCACACTTTAAGTTCTTTTATGTGAACTAGTGTTTCATTATTTCCTCTCATTTGCAACTCCGTATCATTGAGAAATTCTGACATAGTTATGCATCTCGTACTTGTACTGTTTGGTAGATTCATAACTCAATTTGCTTACTCTAATGCAAATTTGTGGTTACATCACAGCAATGCAGACAAGATTAGAGAATTCATAAAAAGTGTCTATGTGGACAAGAAATACACAGGAGGTAAAGCCTTTGAAAAGCCTCCTAGGGACACACAGGTGAGAATAAAATCTCAACCGAAGTCTCTATGAGCAACTGATTTTACATAGTGATGTTCATTCTGCTAACATTGAGAACATATCTCTTTTCTAGAATCACAAAAAGCAAACAGAAGACCACAGGAGGGCGAGTTCATATCATTCCTACTCACAGAGCCCACCTTATGACTACCAATACGAAGAGAGACTCTATGGGAAGCAACCAGCTATGCTGACTAGGAAGCCAGGTTCTGACAAAGGGAATTATGAAGGAAAGCTTGCTAGCTTTTTAAGCAGCTCACTGAGTCAGCCGGAGCAAACTTATGATGAAAGATTTGGAAATGAGAGTTGTGGTTCTCGGGTTTCGGATTTCTCTGCTTCCAGCCCCGGTGACCCATTTGTGCTTGCAGGCCAGTCTCCAAATTTTCAAGATTTACATTCTAAGAGCAATCCAAATGGAACTCTTCATACTAAGGCAAGCTAAGTTATTTTCAGCATTTTGATAAATTAGGCATAAGCATACGAAAGTTTTCCATTCAAGTTGTTCTTTACCCTTTGGGCAAGCCAAGTTATTTTCAGCATTTTGATAAATTAGGCATAAGCATACAAAAGTTTTCCATTCAAGTCGTTCTTTACCCTTTGGTTTGTTAGTATATTAGTCTTTTTTTATATATTGTTTTTGCCTATTTAGTACAAGCTGGTCCGTTTGTTGTTGCCTGTGTTTGCCAGGATTTACTTCTTAAATTCAATTTTTTTGAAAGGGACTTGGAAGTTTTTTAACAATTGTTCTTTTGTTCTCAGAGAACGGCATCATCTGGCAGCGTTGGATCCTTTGATTCTGCCTCTTTTAAATCGGCTGATTCTGGTGCTTTTACTGATGCATCTCGTGATCTTTTTGATGAACCGACATTGCAAAAGCCTGCTACAGTTTCTCCAGACCCACCTATAGATCTTTTTGCTCATGTCAATTCACAGTCCTCGTCCGAAAATGTTGGATGGGCTACCTTTGACTCCCCTCCTATAAAATCCCCTCCTCATACAAATGGGTTTAACTCATCTCATAAAGTTCCTTCTAGCAATGAAACTTTTGCTCCTTTAACAGAGCTATTTTCTGGGGATTTCAACGGCCCCATATCGTCCTCTGATCTGACAAGTAATAACGCTCAGGTGAGAGAATCTAGCAGGTTTGTTAATTATTCCTACACTTCCACAGAATCTCACAAACTTGCTTTAAACAGGCTTGGAATGCTTTTGAGGATACAAGTTCAAGCATGGCTTTGGAACATGCTTTTAGTGGGTTTGACAAAATCGAGATACCATATTCTGCTATCAGCAATTCCCAGGTATCGGCTTAAATGAACCAGGGAGCATTTTTTATTGAAGGTTTAAAAAGAGTCTTGTTCCTCTTTGGTAATATATGATAAACCTTAATAATTAATACTAACTAATTTAACGATTTTGCAGTCATGGCTCTCCTTTGAGAATAACACTGGAAATGCAAAATTTTCAGAGCCAAGTACTGCGGCACAAGAACCTCAAACAACGAAGAATCCTTTCGCAATTGATGACACTTCTGAGGTATCATACACCGTTTTTGTTTATTTATGTACCGATATTACTTCCCCAAATTTCTACAAGTCTTTTCTCAGTTTTATAGGCTCTAGGGTCCTTTTTCTAATTCATTCAACTTGAGGGTCTTATCAGCATGATCGCCATACTTGAACCCACTGGTTGCACTGAAGGCGGCATGGAAGTTAATTTAATAAAAAATTATAACATAAATGGACGGACACGAGATAAATTTTTTACTATAACCCTACAATAAAAATAAGAATGTGTTACATATCCGTCCCTATTACTTGGATGCAATCATGACTATTAAATTCAGTTACATAAAAGTGCCCACTCATAAATCATATGTACCACAAACTGATCAGACAAAAGAACACTGAGAGATTCCCCAACCTGGATGATTGATTACTGATCTCGAATAACATCAACATGATCCTACATAATTTGATATTGGAACACATCGCTTATTTGTTTATACATCTAGGGTCTGGCTTTAGTTCGCTAAACTCACAAACCAATTCCCTAAGATAGAAATGCTGAAATTGAATTTAATTTCTGAAGCACTCCCATTTGACCAGTTTTCCCTCTTTCTATTGGACCATACATCATGGTCTGTTGGTCATTTTATGCATGACACAACAAAAAGGTCACCATGCTGACTGTTGGTGCAGTTAGTAGAATCCACCGTCATGGTGCCGCAAAAGGACCAGTATAGATATAATTTCTGTGAAGCCTCCCTCTTTATTTTCATACCTATGATCTCATGGCTTTGGTTTTCTTTTCCAGGTTCTTCCCACCAAGGTTTGGGTCCAAAACTCAACTATAGAAGAGCTTCCTAATTTAACCAACCCGTTTGATGGTGTGGCCGAGTTATTCCCTTCAGCTGTGGTTCCTTTAGAGGTATGCACTTATTCTGTTTTTTGGCTTTTTGCTGGTTAAAGTTTTGTACTTTCAATTGCCTTACAAGGATTAATAGAATACAAATGAACTTTGGCATGTAAATCAAATGCAATGTTTTTTTTTTTTGAGGAAAAACCCATAGGTATTGATTGATTCAATTAAATATTACAACATAAGAAGTTTATTTTTTTGAGGAAAAATCAAATGCAATATTGGACAAGTGTATTTGTATGGTCCAAAATGCTGATGAAATTTATTAAAATGATATTTTTGTTGAAGTATCATTGGCCCAAGCTTAAAAAATGCATATTCTTCATGACTCCTAATTGTAATTTAGAATAAAGTTACAATTTCTCTGGCCGTGGCTTCTCTTCTTAAACAAAACAATTTAAAAAGAGAACTCTAAAAGCAGTCCCGTGCCTGAGGCTGGTTGACTCTAATTTGAAATGTCTCTGTTTCAAAAAATGTTAGTGAAAATAGAATCGTGCAAGTCAGATTCTTGTTTCTATAAACTTAATTTTTGAATCAAAGACTTGACTTATTGGAGAACTAGACTGTAATTTGTTGATTACTATCTACTGAAATCCATATATTTATATTTATATTTATATTTTCATGTTACTAGGAACTCTTTCTCGGTCAAGTGTTCATTCTCGAATGGTGTATATTAGAAAGTTCTAGTATAATCATAGTCAAGTACTTGTAGCTTTCTTTTGCATTTGTTATCATCTTTCTATAGCATCACTGTCTGGTGTCTGCCATACTTTAGGACACTTTACCTGTTGTTATTATGTTCTACTCACGTTTGTCAATTAAATCTCCTTAGGAAAAAGAAAGGGAATTTCACATGAAGTCGTAAAGAAACCCTAATTTAATTCGATCGCTCAACGTTGGTTTGTGCCTCCAGAACGACCCAACATTTTTATATATGGGTCCAGATAGTCACTCCATTCATTTGACATTGAAATTTCAGACTAATCATGAAATAGTTTTGTCAATTTATTGGATCCATTCAACAGCTATAGGTCGAACAAATTGTTTCATAGTGGTATTTTGGGGGAAAAAAATATGATTTACACAAGTCACCATCATTTAATTCGATCGCTCAACGTTGGTTTGTGCCTCCTGAACGACCCAACATTTTTATATATGGGTCCAGATAGTCACTCCATTCATTTGACATTGAAATTTCAGACTAATCATGAAATAGTTTTGTCAATTTATTGGATCCACTCAACAGCTATAGGTCGAACAAATTGTTTCATAGTGGTATTTTGGGGAAAAAAAAATATGATTTACACAAGTCACCATCATTGAAATCTTGCAAATTATTTTATGCAGTTCCATATAGTTTTGAAAAAGATGTTAGTCATACGCGCTTGACATGTGAAGGGGCTGATTATTTCACATACTTTTTTTTTGAGGAAAGATTATTTTGACATATCAATATATACTTTGTGCAAAATATGAAGTTCAAACGGAATGACTCAAATTGAACTGAAATAAAAGTTTAGTGACTTCGGAGAGTATCAAAATTGAGCGAACAACATAGGCTTTAGTTTTGTGACATCTGGTGAACTTGACCGGATTGGAATTTTAAGCTCTTTAACTTATTTGGGAGATGGAGCTGTCACCACTATATATTCTGAGGGTTTCATCATATTAAAAGTTACTGGTATATGAAAGTCGGAACTTCTAACTGCATTTTAGCTAAGTTAACGTTAAACAGCCAAACCATCATCCTTTGTGTAGTGCCCTGAGAGGGCCAATTCTGGTATTGTTCAAATGGTGGAACCTCATGATTAATTATTTAGAAAACTAGTCAAGTAATAAAATTATTAACAGACTTGTAAAATGTGCAGTCTTACAACAAGTCTTAACTTCATAATTAAATGTAACATTTCATTGTGCAAAAATACTTGCACACTCATAACCTATTTTTTGTTCTAAATGATAGAAATTTAGTGAACTCTTCAACTGCATACATGCCTGGAATGAGAATTATCTGGATATAGGATCAAGTTTCTTGTTGTTCTTAATTTGCACATCCAATTTTATTTTGAAGGGTTTGGGGGGGGGGGGTTAACAATCAAAATATTAAATCACTATAATTGGATATCAAATTCTAAGGTTAATCTTGAATTTACTTTGTCTTTCCCGTTCTAGATGAATCAACCTTTTCTGTTCACAATAATTGTTGAATATTCTTCCAAGCTACAACTATTTCTTTGTTTCACCCCAAAATTTCTCATAATAGCCTAATTGCCATTTGTTTTCCTTTCAAGCTGTTTTGTTTATTGGAACACTTGGGGACTGTGTTGTCAATCAATAAAGACTCAGTTCATGTTTAAAAAAAACCTAAAATCTGCTTAAGACACTATGTTATGTTTTTTATTCTGTTATCTAATGTAGGATTTTTACTCATGTATTGCAGGGTGGAAACCTTGAAGAGAGTATATCAACTAATCCCTTTGATATACCAATTGGCACACATTCCGATGCTCTTAGTATGGTAATTCGTTTGTCTATGAAATCTGCAATTATCCACGGACGGACAAACATATTGCAAGAAAATGAAGTTTACTCAAAACTAATTGAATTCATTGCATAGTTTATGGACATGGGCTCATTGCAAGCAGCATTGCCAGATCCTCGAGTTCCTGATGCTTTTCTTGAAGCTGTTTCTGGTTATTCTACATCTTTTACACAAGGTAGTGCTTTTGTTCTTATGCATCAGTTTAATTGATGACTAACATCTATTTATGTTAACATGAATTAATACACATTGCTGCAATATAGGTGTGATGACATGCTTGGCTTCACAAGCTCCGAGCTCTCCATTTCAGTAAGTCATTTCCTATTATCTTATAATCACATATTGATTGATTGGTCCTTTTGGGATCATGAATTTATGATATATGGCTTCTTGGTACCAGTTCATAATACTAATACTCTCAACTGTTTTGACCAGTATTTGGTATCTTGGTCTGGAGTGCTTCAGCCAAAATAAAATTCGGTTTTAAAGCAACACTAGAAGTGCCTCAAAACAAAAATTTAAATCCTTTCTTATGTTCATTTATTTGCCCAACATATTTGGTTTCTTGTTTAGCTTACCTAACCTTTTTCTAGCATAAAGTATAGTGTAATTATTTCATAATGGAAGTAGGTAATGTGGCTCAATTTGTAGGTAATGTTGAGGAGAAAGCTTAATTTCATTTCGAAGGAATAAAATGCAATGTCATAAGGAATTGGGAGTTAGCCGGGTTACCTTGTGGTTAAATGCACAAAAAAGAAAAACCCTAAGTGGGATGAATTAAGAGTTAGCGAGCACGTACACAACACTTGGAAGCAATGAAATTTCCTGAATATTTCAGTATATCAATTTGCTCTAATTCTGTGAAACAATTGTGTCTCTTCTCAGGAACATAGCTCAACCAACTGTTGTTGCATCTTCAAGTGGAAATCCTTTTGCCTAAAATGGGAAAATGTGTGCAAGAACCAAACTGGTTCATGCCATGTTTAAGCACTAAAGCATAGTTCTGATTGGTGAAAGTTGATTGGATAAAATTAATTTTTGGAGCTGCTCAGTTCTCGGTAAGATCATGCCCGATGATGTAGCATCCTGCGTGAGTTGGCATTATTCTTGAATACATCACTGTGGAATGGAATGGAGGTTGGTGTGAAGCTTTTTTGTATTTTTGGAAAAAAGTTGCATCAGGTATGTGAAAGTGTCATAGATGCTGATATGCTTTTGACTCTAGGTAGAACTAGCTTATTATCTGTTACATCAATACCTGCATATTTTAGTTAGACTTCACAATTTGGTATTTGATTCTTTTGGTTTGGTCGTTTGGACCCGGCTTTGGATTGGAAATTTCACATCCTTTTCAGCATGCCTCTCTATTCTCTGTTTAATCCAAATTTTCTGCAGTATGTGTCGCAAGCATGCCAACACGTAAATTATTCTATGCATAATATTTTATGAGTGAGGCTATGGTGCTATGCATAGCACGGATGGCTAGTGTACTACGGCTCAATATGGTACTTTTTAAAATTCTAACGGTCGATCCGACCGTTCAATGTGATAACCATATGAATATGTACTTGCAAACTAAATTTTATATTTTTTCGAATTTTTTTACTATTTTTTCAGATAGGTAGAATTTTGATGGTCCAGAATTTTCAAAAAACACTGATTTTTCTACCTATCTAAAAAAATAGTAAAAAAATTCGAAAAAATATAAAATTTAGTTTGCAAGTACATATTCATATGGATATTACATTGAACGGTCGGATCGACCGTTAGGATTTTAAAAAGTACCATATTGAGCCGTAGTACACTAGTCATCCGTGCTATGCATAGCACCATAGCCTCACTCATTATAAATGCTATGCATAGCACCATAGCCTCACTCATATTTTATAATGAGTGAGGCTATGGTGCTATGCATAGCACGGATGACTAGTGTACTACGGCTCAATATGGTACTTTTTAAAATCCTAACGGTCGATCCAACCGTTCAATGTAATAACCATATGAATATGTACTTGTAAACTAAATTTTATATTTTTTTGAATTTTTTTACTATTTTTTTAGATAGATAGAATTTTGATGGTCCAGAATGTTCAAAAAACACTGATTTTTCTACCTATCTAAAAAAATAGTAAAAAAATTCGAAAAAATATAAAATTTAGTTTGCAAGTACATATTCATATGGATATTACATTGAACGGTTGGATCGACCGTTAGGATTTTAAAAAGTATCATATTGAGCCGTAGTACACTAGCTATTGGTGCTATGCATAGCACCATAGCCTCACTCTTTTATAATTTAGTAGGTATTTAAAGTCATTTACAAACGGTAAAGCATTTCCAATTCAAGCTCTAGAAAAACATCGCCTACTGGCATAGCAGGCTACAAAGTAAAACTTAAAAGGACTTCGGTAAAGTTGCAAACAGGTAAGGCCCGTAATCTAAATAGACTAAAACCGCGAACCCACTAAAACAACGGCTGAGATGAATCCTGATATGACTAACCCAACACAGACGCCATCACGACCTAATCTGACGGCCTAGATTGATCCTGCTGATTTGCCTGCCTCACTCTCGCAGCCCACGTGTCCTCTGACCTTGCTCTCCTTGTCAGCCCCTCCAACTGGATCTCCCAGACGCGGCATCCTTCTCTCCTTTCCTTGCTCACAAAAGAATCTTCAATTCCTATAGACACATCGTAGCAAAGCCGGTGAAGAGGATCCGACAGAACCTCATATGCCTTGCGGGCCTGCTTGAATTGCTCGGTGAACAATTGCTTGTTGGCAGGTGATTGACAGGTGTCAGGATGGCAGCGCAGTGCTGCCTTCTTGAATGCAGCTTTGATCTCTTCTTGCTGCGCTGTCGGTGGGATTAACAAGGTGTCGTACAAGGTCGGCGTATGTTTAGCTACAGCTGATGCAGTAACATGAAGTCGCCCCGCTCTTTGTCGATTCGAGTCGAAGGAGAGAGTGGTTGCGTGATGAATTGGATTGGAGAGACGAAGCATTGTTCAGGAGAAGTAATTGGGAAAAAAAAAAAAATTGCTTCTGAAAAGGGCTATTGGCGTTTTTAAGTAAGTAGAGAAGAAAGCATGGCGCTTTTAAAACGGGTTTATGGTTCTAGCTGCGGTACACAGTAGAGCACACGGGTCCGGATTCAAAGTAACTCAAATTTTGAGTTTAGATCCGACCGGTCTGATGTGAAATGGTGGACATGTTCCCTTTAATATTCGTGCTAAAGCATATAGATGGTCTGGATCTAAACTTAAAATTTGTGTTACCTCAGCTGAAATGAATTCTAGTGCACCCGATATGAATGAGGAAATTTTCTCCGTTTATTTATGTAAAACTTCTATGTAAAAATATAAATTTTTTAAAGAGCAACTTCAAAGCATTGGTAAAGATATCTACATTTAATAACCTATACTTTCTATTAATAAGTTAAATTAAAAACGTGAAGGTGCGGTAAATTTCCATTCTTTTCTTTTTACACCTTGTTTGAATGGAGAGTAGAGGAAGGAAGGGGAGGTGAGAGTAGAAGGGATGGAATAGAATAGAAAGGAAGATTAAAATATTTAATTTTTTAGTGTTTGGATGATTAATGAAAGAAAATAAATTTAATTTTTTTTCGGTCTTATTTCTTGTTTGGTTGATTAAAATTTAGAAGTTTAATGAGAAATTCGGTGGTTGTTATAGATTTGTGACAAAAAATTTGTATAAAAAATATACAAGTAAGATATAGGGTTGAGCATTTGTTATTTTTTCTAAAAATATTTGGAATCAAATTTATTTCCATCCGTTACACTCCAAATCGGGAGGAAAACCGATTATATTGATTACAATGATACAAGATTAAACATTTCACCTCATATACCCTTCACCTCCGACATAATTTTATCAACCAAATACGATTCAACGAAAAGTTTTATTTTGTTTCCATTCCCTCCCTTTCTCTACTCTCCATCCAAACAAGTAGAGACAGAGTCAGATTTTCGAACTATGAAGGTCAAATATATACGAGAGTTAATCATATAAATTTTTCATGCGGAAATTGAATTAATTTTACAGTTTGTTATCATTTTACTCTAAATTATATAAAACATTATACATAAATATAGTTTTTTTTTTAAAAGAAACAAGATCAATTGACCTCCATACCCTCTCTTTGCCTCAGCCACTGCTTTTCTATATGCATGGCAAATGATCCAGAAACAATTTTTTGATACCGCGAATTGCCATATTCTTTCCAAATCAAAAGGTTTTCTTCTTCTGCAATGGAACTTTTGTGTGTACACACGAGTATTATAGGAATAGCGAAACAGGGTTTTAGGTACGATGAGCCTCGGACAAACTTCCATTTTATTTCCGATCAGAGACGTTCGATTTGTATTATGATCGATGCACTCGTTTAGATTCATGGAACGGATTTTAAAATAAATTGTCAGCACAAATTTTTAAGCGGATCGAATGGCTTCGACCAATTATCAAACACCCCTCGGGTTAATTACCGTCAAAAGTTCATTATCTAACTTGAATTTTAAATATGTATTCGCCAAAACTTTAAATCTATAAGAACATGCTTGGTTGTCACTAAATTATGCAGAATGAGATCTTACAGGTTAAGAAATCCACAAATCAATTTACAAGAATTCATGTCTATGAGTGTATGCATTAGAAATGTTATGAAAAATGCTGAAATGAATGTTCGGTTGTACTGTGTGAACTATACCTATAGTATGCACCGGAAAGGTAATGAGAAATGTCAAAATGAGTGTTCGGTTGTACTGTAAAAACTATTGTAGAAAATTCTATTTTTCTTTCTAAAATATTTCATTTTGCTAATTCATCATCCATATTCCGATCATTATTTGCAAAATAACTAAAATTAATTATCAACTATGCAACATGTTGGTTCTAATTTAGAAGTACTGAAAAAAGACACTATTAATCTATTATACTCTTTTTGGGTAAAGAAAGAAGGTAAGAAAATGAAATTTGGGCAATTAAAGGAGATAATGGTTAGTTAGGCGGTTAGGCAGTTTTTTTTTTTGTGAATATAAATAAGGGTCAAAAGCCCTTATTTGATTTCATTAAACTGTTACAGAAGACTTGTAACCGAAAACTAAGTACAGTTTCAACTCATGAATGTTGAGTTGTTCAAAGAAAACAAATTAAAACAAATTAAAAAGAAAGCTGAAAATAAAGAAAATTTAAATTGTGAGATAAAATGATGATGAACCAGTAAATTCCTCTCTATCCCGCTATTACTGTTGGTACCGAATGTTGGTACCAGGCTTTGTACCAGTAAGTTAACCATGCCTTCCTTTTGCCCTAACTCGTACCAGTAAGCACCTTCCCCACTACATCTTATTGAAGATACATCCATTGTTCCTTCACCTCTCTTATCATTTGTTGCAAAGTTTTCATCTCTCCTCCTCTGAATATTCTTGAGCATCTTTCTCGCCAACATATAAACATTGCTATCAAAATAATCTCTCTTGTTTTTAAATCCCGTTTCTTATCTACTATCCATTGTTGCGCCTGAACCTCCTTGAAAACTTCTTCCCAATCATATACCAGTATATGACAAGCATCCTCTAAATTCCTGTATAGCGCTAATGCAAAAGGGCATTCCGAGAAAAGATGTAAAATTGTCTCCTAAGCGTTGCAGCATATGATGCACATACTGGGCATGTTCCAACCCCTCTTTGCTAAGTTCTCTGCAGTCAAAATTTTCCCATAATATGTAAGCCATGCAAAAATCCTCATTCTTGGAGGCACCTTCATTTTCCAGACTGCATGAATTTCCACCCTGATACTAGGTTCATTCTTCAATCCTTGATAAGCTGTTTTAACTGAAAAGTTTCCTGAGGCTTCTAATTTCCAGTTTGCCTTGTCTTGTATAGAATTGATCAACCGAATATTATCTAAAATTAATTGCATAGTATCCAATTGTTTTCCAAGTAGCATTAAATCCAGAAAGTTGAACATTTCTGTTACACATTGCACCTGAAATGCCTCATGCAATGACATATCAGGATCTTTTGCTTCCAGAAATAAGTCAGTAAATTTGTATTTAAGTATCCCTTGTCCCCAGTCATGATGCCAAAATCTAATGCATAGACCTTCCCCCACTTCCCAAATCATATTATTATAACCAAAAATCATAGCTCTACTCAAAGTGTGATTGAAAAATTGAGAAAAGGGTGTGTCACTTCTACTAAAATTATGAGAAATGAGAACTACATTCTTCCACAGTCTTAATTCAGGTTGGCACCAATACCAGTACCATTTCATTAACAAGGCCTCATTGAATAATTGAATGTCTATAACCCCTAAGCCTCCAAGCCTTTTAGGTCGGCACACTGGTGCCCAGTTTGCTAGTGGAAATCCTGTGCCTACCCCATTGTTTTTCTTCCAAAGAAACCCTCTTCTTATTTTGTCTATTGTTTCAATTACCCGTACTGGTAGCTTAAACACAGACATAAAATATGTAGGGATTGAAGATAAGACTGAATTTATTAAAACAATCCTGCCAGCAATTGATAACATATTAGCCGCCTATCCTTGCAGCCTATTTGTGAATTTTTGAATTAGAGGAATGTAAGATGATTTGGGTAATCTCTTGTCTGATAGTGACAACCCCAAATATGTAAAAGGAAAGCTTCCTTTTTTGCATCCTAATACATTTATCAATTGCTGACTGTACTGTGCATCCTCCTTTGTCAGCAGTAACTCTGATTTCTCCATGTTAACTGCCAATCCAGATAGGCAGTTAGACAGTTACTGTTCAGTTAGACTCTTAGTCTGTTAGATAGCAGTTAGCATTGAGATTAGTTCGCATTGAGGCTATTGATGTAATAAGGAGTGTTGGCTATATATACTCAATATCATTGTACATTACATTCTCAAGAAAATGAATAAAGATTGAATTCTTCACTTCTATGTCTCTCCGTTTAGCATTAAACTTAAAAAAAAAAAAAAATCAAATTGGTCTTTTAACCTTTATCTGCACCTAATTGATCCTTGAACTTTTAAAAATAAACTCAGTCAATCCGTGAATTTCTTTCAAAATAATCAAATTAATTCTTATATTGGTTATTCTCAAATGGACCTAACTTATGTTTTCTCAAAAGGACCTAAACTTGGTGCAAAAGTGAAGCGACAACTTTTTCTATTTCTTTTTTCAAAAGTTCAAGAACTAATTTAGTAAAATGAAAATTCAAAGACTACGTTAGATCTTATAATAAATTTTGAAAACAAAAATCGCAATTAAAAAAAATATATTATACTCCTAATTTTTCGTGTGCGTTTGTATGGAGCAAGAATAACATTATTCTTTTGAGCTATTTGTCCGTGTTTTGATGAAGAGCTACTCCCTATTCTTTGTCTATGTTTGGATGGGAACTAAAATAGTTAGAATAGTAAATGAGAATAGTGAAAAAATAGTGGTTTTCAGATTAATGTGAAAATGGTGATATTCAGATTAGTAAAAATATTATTTGGATTGTACATTTGGAATAGTGAATAGCTGTAATGAATAAATAACAGTGTTAACAATGTGCTAATTAAGAGGAAAGATAGGCAAGTGGGATCTCAAACGAATTGTCACGACATGGAGACAGCGGAAGTGGTGTCAAATTTGTTATTTCGGAACTGTGTTGGCAAAAATCTAAAAAGAAAACATTTTTTTCTCTCTTCACACTTCCGAATAGTAGTTATTCCAACATTTACAAGGAATAAAAAATAACAGCTATTTTGACTATTCCAAAAGCAAAAATATTGTTTAGATACACATTACTATTTCGAATAGCCTCTATTCTTGTGTCATCCAAACATAGCCTATGAGTTAGCCACTATCCTACTAACCCAATCAAAAATTAAATTAGCAACTATTTTTCATTCTTGAATTAGTCACTATTCTCACTAACCTACCCCTCCATTCAAAGACACTTAAACCGGAATGCACCTTCATCTCTAACAAAAAAACAAAGAAAGAAAAAGGAGCTGCAATCAAGACGAGGCGTTTTTACTTTGCATACTGTGTAATTATTACGGCGAGCTGCAATTAAACCAAACGTTTTACTTTGCATACTGCGTAATTACTCGGTGCATTTTTCAAATTTGTCCATCTCTCAATCATATTTCTCTAAAGTTCTCAGTGATCGGGTTTTGTTTGCTTTATAATTTCGGTACTTTCTTTTTCAACTAAAATATACCTTTCAATAAGTATTTTAGATAAGTAAATATTAATATTTAATGTGGAATTAAATCATATGGGCACATTATGCAAAAAAAAAAATGTACACTTCCATGTCAATAACGCCTTTGTTGAAAATTGAAATAGATGAATAAAGGGAAAATATCTTGTTTCGGTCCTTCAAATTTTTCTGAAAAAATTAAATTAGTCCTTAACATACTTTTGATTGATAAATAAAGTAAATTTCGTGACAGGCTCTTTGACATCACAAGAAAGCATAAGATGCAATTTAGAACTAGCTTCGTACCTTTGATTTTTACACCAAAACTGAGCCATAGAAATGATTTGGGTACCTGTACTTTTTATACTTTTAGCTGTACCATCCCTAAAAAAAAATAATTATATTCCTCCCTAATCAAATATTCTAAAGAACTCCCCATCTGATTAACTCAACTGGATTTGAATCCTTCATAGGAATATAAGCATCTATATCCCAAAGATCAAGTACACATTTTTCTCATAAGCAATAGCAATAAGTAGAGGTGCTATCGGGTCGGGTCGGGTCCGGATACTATTATATTTGGACCCGTACTCTAAAAGTGTTGCGGGTCCAAATTTCGATCCATATACTTATTTGTTTCAAATCGGGTCGGGTCCGGATCCGGATACCTATCTACCCGTAGATATTTCGGGTCCATTCTTTCGGTTCCGGGTAGATAGATACCCATAACTTGTTTGTGGATTATCGGGTCCGGTTCGGATATAGGGCGGTTCCGGATCCGGAGCGGGTATATGTCACAACTCCCATACTACATATGTTTTTCTTTTTTTCTCATTAGAGCCTTCAATAATATTTTGTTGAACTTGGGTAGTATTTTCAGGATTTGATTGTTGATTGTTTGGAGTACTCATGGTGTAACAAAAAGTATTCGAAAGTTTTTTGTTTTTTGTTAATAGCTTTTGAATTCAGGAGGGTGGAGATAAATAACTTTTGAAAATCATGAATGAAATATTGGAGATGGTGATTTTCTTTTCTATGATTCAAAAAATCCATGAATGAAATATTAATACTAATTTGTTTGAATAGAGAATTAAATTTATGGCAAATATTTGATTTCTATGAGATTTATTGCGAATGACATATCAATGAGAACAATAAATTTTCATGATTATGAGGATGATATATAAGGCAGATATTGAATGATATATTCAAAACAATAAATTTTATTCAAAAAATTAATATGCAAAATGTGATTACTGGCGTGACATTTGTTGATTTGATTATATGTAAAATTGTATTTTCATAGTTATTCATATATGTTTTATCAGGTATTTATATGGGTATCGGGTCGGGTTCGGTTATGAGTCGGATAACTAAATCAAACCCATATCCTATCTATTACAATATCGGTTCCGGTTCGGATCCGGATCGGATATTAAATTATTAATTTTGTAACCGTACCCATAATTTAACCGGTTATATTTTTTAAACCATACCCTACCCAAATTAACCGGATCCGGGTCGGTTCCGGGTCGGATCCGGGTAATCGGATAAAAGTAGCACCTCTAGCAATAAGAAAGAGATTAGGATAAACATTTTTTAGAGCACACTGCCCTGCGCACCTGTCAATCCAAAACTTTATAGTAATAGTGTGCCCATTATCAACCAGTCAACATAGGCTGGGCATAATAGCAGAAAAACCCTTTTGAATAACGAAATTGTGGATTTTACCCTGATAAGGTGGACTCTTCCTCTGGTCCGAACGACCGAACCTAATCATCCGCAGGGAGGCCCATAAATGCCCATTAAAATCTGTGGAAAAAACCCTTCCAAAACCTCCGTCGAAGCGAGAGAGCCGCAAAAACAAAACAGAACAAAGGTCCCCTTCCTCCCTCTTTCTCTCTCTCCATTTCTCCTTACCTTCCCCGCTCCGTAGCGGGAAGAAGAAGAAGGGTTCCCAGTCGCCTCACCCCTTGCCTTCTTCCTCAAGATTTTTGATTCGCTAAGAGAGAAATGGGATCGTCTCCAGCGCCCCCACCGTACGGCGTCGGCCTCGCCGCTCTGTTGCCGCCGAAGGAGGAGAAGAAGGCTGAGAAGAAGGTTGACTATCTCAATCTGCCATGTCCGGTCCCTTTCGAAGAGATCCAGCGGGAAGCATTGAGTGAGTCGACGTTTTGTTTTGTTTCGATCTGTTTCTTTTTTTCTGGATCCTTCTTTTTTTCTGTGTTATATTGTGGATATTTTTGTCTATCTTCTTTGTTTTAGCTATTTCTTTGATTGAACGTTGCAGTGTCATTGAAGCCGGAGTTGTTTGAAGGGTTGCGGTTTGACTTCACAAAGGGTCTAAACCAGAAATTCTCGCTCAGCCACAGGTACTACAATATTATTTGATTCTGTTATTTTCATTACTAATCATATCACTTTGATCTAAGCATTGTGATCTAATTACAGTGTTTTTATGGGATCGATGGAAGTGCCATCCCAATCAACAGACACGATCAAAGTCCCCACTTCTCACTATGAATTCGGTGCCAATTTCTTGGATCCAAGGGTTATAATCTTCTCCTAAAATGTTTTAAACTTATTTTTGTCATCTGATTCTAAAACTAGATTATTTGCTGTAATTTATTATATTATTATCATTATTATTATTTTTATAGTTGATGCTTGTTGGAAGGGTACTTACTGATGGAAGGCTGAATGCACGGGTTAAATGCGACCTAACTGATAATCTTACTCTAAAGATCAATGCTCAGGTTATTCAACTCTTAAATTTTGTTGTTCCTCGTTCATACTACTTAGCGGTAAAAGACTCGATTCCTTCTTTTTGGAACCTGACAATATTTTGCTTTTCTGTTTGCCAGCTCACAAATGAACCTCATTTTTCTCAAGGCATGTTCAATTTCGATTACAAGGTCAGTTTGCTCTGTGCATTGAAAATATTTTAACAATACTGCCATTGTATGATCTAAAATGCTATGAACTTTTTCTGTGCCTGTCTTGCAGTGTTGTTAACTCTTGGTCAGAATTCAATACAAATGGGCAAATGGTTAATGAGTAGAATTGATTGGATTATTTTCTTTTGTACTTGGTGTGATAAATTACTTTAAGTCTTTTCCTAATTTGATATGTCCTTTCTGTTATGCAGGGTAAAGATTACCGTTCTCAGTTTCAAATAGGAAACAATGCATTCTATGGAGCAAATTATATTCAGGTGATATATATCTTCAATTTTTTTCTATATGTTCATTTATGTCTCCTGCCCAAAGCAGTTGTCTTGGGTCAATTTTTTTTTTCGTCAAAAATTATTTCTTCTTTAACTTTGTATTTTAATTTTTTTTTCGTCTTTATATGTCGGAGCCTATATGTGAGCTAGATCTGTAGTTCATGGAAGTTTTCAAGCACTTGTTGTAGCCAAATGTCATTCTACATTTAGGGTTGATTGTAAAAGTTTAATATGAAATCACACATGAAGCATGTTTTTAGATCAATATTACTCTATTCCAACTTCAATACTTCCAGCGGTTAATATAGTGACTAAAATTGTGCAATTGTTTTCTCAGAGTATTACACCGAACCTATCAATGGGTAGTGAAATCTTCTGGCTCGGTCATCAACGGAAGTCTGGTATTGGTTTTGCTGCTAGATACAACACCGACAAGATGGTGAGTTCTAATTCTTGTATATATCAATACTTGGTAAAAGCTTTTAGATATTCGGCATCGTGTCTTAAATACTGTGAGCATATTATACTAAGATTTATTTTGTAATTAATTATTTTGTACTTCGGTAATACAGGTTGCGACAGGACAAGTTGCGAGCACTGGAATTGTTGCATTGAGTTATGTTCAGAAAGTTTCTGAAAAGGTTAACATTTGCATCACTATTACAAAAGCAAAGAAAAAAATTGAGTTTACTTCATATGTGGTTATATAATTCTGTTTTCAGGTTTCTCTGGCAGCTGATTTCATGTACAATCATATGACTAGAGATGTGACCTCAAGTTTTGGCTATGACTACATTCTCAGACAAGTATATATTTGCTTGCTTAAATTAAGTTTTGATGCTATCTGACTCTTATTTGGCCCTGGTTTTAAGGAAAGTTTATCCTAATCTAATATATTGAAATAAATTGCTTTGCAGTGTCGCTTAAGAGGTAAAATTGACTCAAATGGTGTTGTAGCTGCTTATTTAGAGGAACGATTAAATATGGGGGTGAACTTTGTCCTTTCTGCAGAGGTAATTATATTGAGCATAATATTTTTTTCAGTTTATCAGAAATAGCTTAGACTATATATTCTCATTTATTGTGCACATAATTTTCATTTCAGCTTGATCATCCCAAGAAAAACTACAAATTTGGGTTTGGTTTGACCGTAGGAGAATAGTTTGTTGTAGCAAAATTTTCAGAGGATACGTCGTGGCTTGTGGCAGCATAGCCTCATTTAGCTTTTCGCGCTAGTTGTTTTTTTGTTTGTCGATGTTAAAACAAGAATAGGAAACTTTTTTTATTGTTGTTTATTCTTGAGCGTAATGGTAGCTGGTGTTATAAGATGGCATTAAAAGGGCCATGATTCTTTGTTCATCTTTGATGGAACAAATTTGTGGCAAGCGCCAGCCATTTTTTTTATTTTGGATATCCATGGAAATTTTCAGTCAGATTCAAAGTAATCATGCAAACCTTCTTGAATAAGGCATAACGTAAATTTAGCAATCCCTGTTAATGTTTTATGTCACCGTTCTGTGGATCTGTGCAGGCCGTTTGGTATAAATTATTCATTCACCACCTTGTTCTTTCTAGTATTTCACTTGACTGCGATATGAAATTTTGTTGAAGCAAACTTTCTTATGCTTTGGATTGTTTTTTGTTTTTTCCTTTACGTAACAATGATTCAATCGCTATTTCTCTGCACCGTTTTACCAAAATATATATATTTGATTAAAACCCGTGGTTTACCGAAATATATTAAAATAATGGGGTGAGGGTACGGTGTTAGGCACAGTGCACACCAGTATCATGGATTAATGTTTTCATGTTTAAAGTTCAAATCCGAAACTCTGAACTGCTCAACATGATCTCCATCATGAAAATATACTTGGATGCCAAATTTTATATTTTTTTAGATTTTTGTTACTGTTTTTTTAGATATATAAAAAATCACTGGATTTAAAAATTATGGACCATCCAAAAATAGTGATTTGGATTGAATTGTTCAGTAGCCCTAATTTTGATTGAATTCTTCAGCACTTATATGCAATTTTCCAGGATTAACGATAGAAGGCATCATCAGAATGAAACAAAAGCGACAAAACTAAGAGTTCTCAGATGAAGTCTACCATCAATTTATTTCAATACTCTGCCAAATTTGCTACTGCGTAGCAAATTGTGGATTATTGATAATTTATCATCCTACAATATCACCAACAAAAAATTACCAACTCTACCAAGCTTCAGCCAAGGAAGTCTCATCAAAGTAGCATCCTGTGGGCCCACCCAGCGGCAGTAAAGCCAGCTGAACTGGTCCTCTCGCACCCTCTTCGGGTGTCAAAACTCCAGTGTTCCAGTTTAGTTCTGTGTTCACAAAACCAGGCCCCACACAATTAATGCACATATCAGGGTATCTTTTCGCGAGAATCCTTGTATAGGCATTCAACACCATCTTGGAAACACTGTATGCTGGTAACATGCTTGGCCAGCCAGCTGCCTCAAGTCTCCCGTTTTTAAAATCATCCAAAAATGTGCTCATCAGCTCCTCTAGCTTGTTCTCGTCCAATTTGTCAATATCACTGAGCTTTTTTCTCAGCTCCTCGTTTGGCATTCTCTGGGTTTACAAAAAATATGAGAACTGTTAACTTATCTCGTTTATCTTAACCAATCCAACATAAGTAACAGAAAAAAATAACCGAGACCTGAATCATATTGTCTTCCTAAATTAAGATTGTAGCTAATGCGATACTTTAACAGCTTGTTTCATATGACTATCTGACATATTGTTGAGAGGTCAGACTTTTTGGGTCACATTTTAGGAATTATACTTGGCGAAATGAATCTTCTTTTCGTTTTTTTTCTTTTTTTTTTTCTTATCTCAGTGATAGGAAAAAAAAATGTGATTATGTAATAGTACACATGTATTTTACCAGAACTACATGGAACTAATACCTTGAGTTCTGATCTGAGAGAGGAGACATTGACAATCCTTGCACCGGAGGTTGAGTGCTTAAGAAAAGGGAGAAGAGCTTCAGTAACCCTTTTGCATCCATAGTAATTGGTATCAAGGCATGTTACAGCTTCATCATACGGGTGGAGTATAACCTCTTTTATGATATCAACCGCTTTGCCAGATGTCTACATGTACACCATAAAATCAATGTCCAAGTAGTATATCTACATCTAAGTAAACTGACAATAGTCTTATCCGATAATGCTATTCAAAAAAAAAAAAAATGTACCCAAGTTAGTGGATCAATTTTAAGAGCTCTAAGTCCCTCTGCATCAACTAATAAACCTGAAGCACCAGCATTGTTAACCTGAACACACAACATAACATAAGATCAAGGAAACTTACAGCGGAACCAACACAGTGTTTTATATTTTAATTAGTGACACTGTACCAGTATATCAAGCTTTCCAAATCGAGTTTGGATGAATCTTGCTAATGAGGCTACGCTGACAGGATCACATATATCGAGCTGATGTAAGAGAATATTTGACAAGTTATGCTCTCTGTGAAGTAAATCAACTGCATCAGTGCCTCTTTTCTCATCTCTTGAGGTAAGAATTACGGTTATGCCATTGAGTGCCAGTTGGCGGCTGATCTCAAAGCCGATTCCTCTATTACCTCCAGTCACCACAGCCAGCCTAAAACCGCATTATGATTCAAAGATATCAGCAGAAAGTACATTGTGTATTGCCGTGGCATTTACCACAAGTTTTTTTATTTCGAAGGTTTCCCTCAAATATTAGAAAATTTTGTTCGGGACAGCTGACTGCTACATTAATGGCAATATACACTCACATGTCAGTTCACCATTATAAAGTGACATATAACCAGGAATAGAGATGCTAACGAAAGAAAGAGAAAGAAATATATCTACCTTTTCCATTTTATTCTTAATTGATGTCATGTCAGAATTAGTTTTAGAATCTGCTCTTATAAAAGTCGGTGTCAGGGAGAACTGCTCTAAGAAGAATTCAAAAGAGCATTAGCACTAACAATAGATGTATTCTATTTGGTTCTTCTATTACAGAGAGGTGTACTATTGCCAACTTTATCTCCATAGAAGATCACTGTTTTGATGTTCATGTTCAGCATATCAAATGTCATTGTTACTTCCAAAGAGTACCTCTTTGTGCCTGTTTTCTCTTCAGAACTCATAACTTGTTGCCTACAGTACAGCACACGAAGAAATACGCTATCAAGATGCGTTACATCTAGTTTCTAATAAGAAATACCAAGGATTTAAAGATCTTTTTAAAGCTCAAACGAGAGAAAAAGACAGATAAATGAAAACCTGGTGTGAGATTGTGGTTGGGATTGAATTGAAGCAAGTATAGATCCAGGGGCTCTTTCTCCGTATCTCGTAAATCTAATGCTGGAGTTATGAAAGTAAATGGAGAAGTTATTTTTGAATAAGGATTTTGATTTTATTGGATATTTGAAAGTGGAGCTCTGTACAGCAGCGAAATTATTCATGGGAAACAAGGGGCTGGGAGACTGAGTGACGGCGGGGCCAAAAAGTCAAAATGCGCGATGCCAATCTCACCTAATTCCCCTTTAAAAATAAAAGAGAAATTTAGATATATACCCATCATAACTTGTTCAATTAGATATTTCCCCATCAAAACTTTAAAATTAGTTATTTACCCATCTATACTCCCTTAAATTATTAATATCCCCATTTCTTGCTTCAATTACTAAAAAATAAGGACTAAAATTAATAAACAATTAAAATGACAAGTTTGCCCTTCAAACAATGTACTGTCTCCCTCTTTCTTCCTCCCTCGTTTCTTCATGTGAAAAGGATTTTCTTCTCCATGGAAACATTGAGCCAATGACCACATCAAAGTATAGTGCGACAATTAGTCTGTTTCAGATCCAGTATCAGCTTTCAAAACCCAATGACTAGCCACTTTTAAGAGGCTATCCAGTTGATTACGTACTATTGACTTTGGATCAATAGTTTGAATTGAATTAGAAAGAATGTATGAGGAACGGGAATTATCTTTTAATTGAACGAAAACAATTTTAGATTTGTTGTTTTTTTTTTACTGAACAATAAGCTATTTGTTTTAAGAAATACACGCGGACAAGGATATGAGGAACCCATTTGTTCATTGTAATATGAAATATGCTATACTGAAATCATGTGCTTTGCATTTGTGAAGTTATGAAATTTGATACAGTTCTGAAGTTGTAATAAGAACATTTTTTTGAATTAAAGCATCTTTTTAATTTGATACAGTTCCTCTTCCATCAAACATCTCATTTTTCTACATACATGTGTGTTTTAGGTCAACATATGCATTGCCCCGGTAGTCTCAAGGAAGCCACGTAATTCTTTATTTCTCTCCTCGATAGGTAATGTTTTACGGTTCTTCCAGTCATTGAGTAAACTTATAAAATCAGAATATTTTTCTTGCCGTCGGCTCATTGTTCTCTTGGAGAAGAGAATCATTTTTCACAGGAAGAAACGAGGGAGGGAGAGGGAGATAGGGAGAGAGAGTACATTGTTTGAAGGGCAATCTTGTCCTTTTAATTGTTTATTAATATTAGCTTTAATTTTCAAGTAATTAAAGTAAGAAATGGGGATATTAATAATTTGAGGGAGTTTAGATGGGGAAATAACTAATTTTGAAGTTTTGATGGGGAAATATCTAATTGAACAAGTTATGATGGGTATATATCTAAATTTCTCAAAATAAAAATAGGGTTTTCATGATTTTCTAATATAATTTGTTGAAAGGTGATGCTTATTTTATTATACTAGTGAGTGCCGGCCACGCGTTGCCGTGGAAATTGAAAATTTGTTTTAATCACTTTTTTTAAATGTGATTAATTTAAAGATTGATTATATAATTAATTATGTATTAGTTAATAATGAGAGCAAATGAGAATCTTTGTGTTTGATCCTAAAAATATGATGAATTTTGGAGTAGTAGAAAAGATATTAAAATGAATTAGAAAACACAAGAAATTACTAAAAATGGAGGCAACCAATTGGCTAAGCAAATGGAGAAGAAATGAGCAGCCAAATAATAAAAAAGTACCTAAGAGCATCTACAATTCTACATTGTGAAACCCAAAAAAAATTAAATACAGTTTTCTTGGTAATAATAGAAACTAATTCAATCTTTATTTCTTAACCACTTCATTTGTGAAATTAGTTTTAGTTTAGAAAGAGAATCTTGTAAAAATTATCTTAATTTCTTAACAACTGCATTTTTGTAACCATTTCTTTACTTTTTCTTTTATAAAAATTATCTTTTCTTCTTTCTAGTTTCTTAGCTATGAAACTTTTTTCATTTATAAGAACACAAGATGTGTCTAAATTACAAAAGTCAACCAAAACAGGAAATTATTTGAAAGTAAAATAAATAGAAAATAAAGCTTATAAAACATGAATATTGCATTGTAAAATTGACATAAAAAATAGTTGCGCCTCTGTTCATTGTATCAACAGACAAAAAAAATATTACAAATATCACAATACAAAATAGAACAAGATAAAGCTGTAAACTCTTATCTATCAAACTCTTATCCTTGCTCTACTGCCACCCCTCTAACCTGGTAACCTTCTCACTATGGAATCGAGTAAACTCTGCAAGGGAGGGACAACAAAAGGATTTATCATTTTATGATGAAACCAATAAAAGAACAAATGAAGCACTCAGCTCATTCAAAATTCACTTAAGAAAATCATTTCTTTCTATTATATATACTTTCCAATCAAAAATTTGAAATAAATTCAGTTTTTCTCTGTTTAATTAGTTTCTAATCAATAAAGTTCAATTGAAAATCATGTATTGAACTCTTTTAATTGAAATCAATTGAAATCTCTTTCCTATTAGTATTAGGCCTTAAATAGAGTAATTGTCACGTGTTGTATATGCGGACAGGACATACATATTGATATTTATTTATAATTTGTGCTGAAATCACATAATAGGCAACAATCCGTTATTTCTTTTTTAGCATGTAAAAGAATTTAAATGTTTCCTTTCATATACAATGTGCATATCGTAAACAATTTCATGTCATGTCAAGCATTATAACTAAACCAATGAGAACACAAGATATATGAAAATGAACTTGAAGACCAAATTTTATATTTTTCAGATTTTTTTTACTATTTTTTTAGAGAGCTAGGAAATCACTTGATCTAAAGATTCTAGAATTCATATCCCTGAGGTAATAGAAATTTTGAGTTTAGATTCGGACTGTCCGATCTGCTTTGGCATGAATATTAAAAGGGCCCGTGCATTCCACCTCGGGCCGGATTGACCTAGTATGATCAAACAGTCTAGATTAAAACTCAAATATTCTGTTACCTCAGAGGATTCGGACTCAAGATTCTAGACCATTAAAATTTAGTGATTTTCTACCTATCTAAAAAAGTAGTATAAAAATTCTAAAAAATATAAAATTTAATCACCAGGTACATTTTCATATGGAGATCATGTCGAGCGGATTCGATCGACCGTTTGAAATCTGAAAACAGATATATGGAGCAATAGTACGGACTGTTGTGCGCTATGCATAGTGTCGTAGCCTCATTCTGGTTGGTATTAATATTATACTATTTTATATGGAATAGCCAAAAGAAATAATAGAATTATAGTAAAGTACCAGGCATCACACGCAAGTTACGTGCTTCGACCGTGACATAATCTGGATTAGCAACCACCATAGGTATCAGTTTCATTCTCTTTGCACATAGTTCTTAAATCTGCTCAAGACCCTCCAAATCCATAGGTTTTGAACCGCCAGATGGTAAACTTAGTGCTTCAGTGCCATGTGTCAGTATAAACTCAACAATTAATATCCGCTCTACTCACCACCTCTAAACCTAATCCCTATGAATAATTTACACATGAAAGCATTTGCAATAATTCACATTATTACATATGTTAAGCTAAAATAGAAAATTTAATATAGAATACAACAAAATTAGACTACCTCGAGAGATTGCCCCTCGATCATTCCATGTCATGTGGATGCATCTTCTTCCCAGAGCAACAAACCAGGGATCATCTCTCCTAATTCACTTTTATTATTATAATTATACATTAAGAGCTAGATCTAACAAAAGATAAATTTTCTTACTAAACTATATGAAATAAAATATAATACCTCAAAAGAAATTCATGGGTTAGGTCGAACCCAAGAGATTTAAGCTTATCATTGGTAAGAACTGCTCTTTTTGATGAATTGCTTATAATTATCATTTTTGCCCCTATTGCTGCTAGCTTCTCTACTACCAAGGCAATATCAACAAGCAAATTATCACAAGCATGTTTGGCGCAAAATTCAAAAAATATTGAAAAAACATTACTATCTAAATTAAAAAAAAATATAAGATACTACATGGTATGCTTTTACTAAAAAGTAAAAATCGAAATGTCAAGTTAGCCCTTCTTAACCTTTTTGGAAAATTTACCCCTTTATCAGTCTATATCGAAACTTCTCATTGGATAAAAGAAGTTATTGCTGTTTATGTAGGGTATTTCAAGAATTACCTAAAAAGAAAATCGTAATGAAATAAATGAACATACATGCACTGATGAGCACCAGGATATGGTTTCTTCTTGTCTTGAAGTACCCCATGCTGATCTAAGAACCATGCCTGTCATGAGAGGCAGTAAAATATATCAGATATGTAAAGGGGGGATTGGTAATTGAATTAGCTTAAGCCAAGGTTTATAATTAACTTCTTGCCACATAAATTCAAATTTTGCACAATTTTTACAACGTGCCTCCAAATCCTTCTTTCTATGCCACTGCCACATATATAATTCTCCAAATCCTTCTTTCTAGGCTATTGCCACATATATAATTTAAACAAGGTCTCGTAGGAGGGGATATGAGACTGCCCGTCAGCCACTGAGCTGATTGATCACTTGATCTCTCAGGAGGTCTTCTAGGATAAATATTATATGTATAAATTTCGATTATATATTTTTTTCGATTCATTTTACCATTTCACGTGCAAAATTCCGATCTCGAGTTCTGAGGCACGAAACGATTCGAGATGTTTTCCCCACCTACATTAGGAGCTACATGCCTAGTACGGCTTCCGCGGTTGCGGTGGCATATTTTACTTTTCTGCACATGGCCGACCTCGAGCCCTTTTTCCCGTTAGTCTGGCCGGACAATGGAGTTCCGTTTCTGCTCATGAGGAAACGGGCTAACAAATTCTTATGACTTGCTTGTATGCTTTCTCCTATTTTATATGTTTGGTTGAATAATCGTTTTAGGTGAGTTGATACCCATAATTGAGATATATTCATCTGCTAGCGGGCTTTATATATTCTTGAGGATCAATGCTCGATGTCACTAGATAACATGTATCATTGCCCCCCGGCCCGCAGTACTTGGACTAATATCTTATGGGACCTTTGGTCCGATTGATACAGCACGGGGTGTTTAATCTATCCGTATTATTATATTAAATTTCTACACATAGTACTTCGGTTCTGGATCCCGATTTGAATAATTATATAATAATTTCCTTGCGTTTTATTTTGGAAATCTTTGCATGTTGTCATAATAGGATAATCAAATCATCTCATCTACTATATGTATTTTCTTTTTTTAATAAATAGTAAGTTAGGTTATTATATTAAATCATTGCATATAAATTATCGTTTATAAAATTTTACGTAAATTTATAATTAAAGTGCTTTGACCAAAGAGGAACCCTGAAGGGATAATTCTGGGTCACATACTGGGCGATTAGTCGCTCATCCCACACGTTGTTTCGTGGGTTTTAGGTACAGAGACTGGTGTTCCGCAGCAGGAGATGCCAGGAGCTGTCACCGATGGCCACGCCGCTTGATTTTAGATTTATAGGACTTTTGATTAGGTTTACGAGTTTTGATGTTTTTGATTCGTACATCGGACTCGATAGATCTTGTATCCCTTTCTTTAGATTGTGTTCTACTTTATGATGTGGATTGTATGGACACTATATGTGTATGTTTATTTATGGATTTATGACTGATGCTTACTTATACTATTTTCACTTCTGTTGTTATTATTTATTTGAACTTGATTAGCTTTGCGTGTTTAATGATTAATAAACACGAGGTGAGGATTGATCACGCCTTAATCCGGAATTGCCGGTTTGGGGTGTGACAATCTCATTAGTCTTTTTCTAATAAAATCAAATCATTGATTCTGCTCCATTCATTTATTGAGAAAAAAAATCATCAACCTTATTTCTAACAAATTATTTTTTTAATTTTTAAAATAAAATTGGATAGTGCTCCTTTTTACCTTTCTTTTTCGCCTGTAGAGAGAATCTGAATTTGTACCGGACTGTTTTGGTAGCATTGATATCGATAACTCAATTCAAGGTCGTCAGATTGGAGGTGTACTTGCACGTTCCCCCCTTTGCCAACCTTGGAATTGGTAATCACTTGTCCATAAAATCAAACTTTTTTTGTGAATCATTTTCAATTATTATTATTTTTTTCAAATTTCCAACATTACAACTAGGGCTGCACAAAAAATTCGTAGTTCGTAATTCGATTCGAGTTTGATTCGAAAAAGTTCATAAAAAGTTCGATTCGAAATTGAGTTCGTTCGAAATTATTTCAAACCAAACTTAGTTCGAAATTAATTCAAACCAAACTCAAACTGGACCTAGTTCGTTCAAAATAGGTTCGCAAACCAAATTTAGTTCGAAATTAACTCAAACGTGAACCGTTAATTTCTGCTGATAACTTATGTTTACTGATGAAAATATAAGCCGTACAGTCCATAATTGCTTTGAATTATGACTTTTGAAACAGAAAGCCTGGTCCAATTACAAGCTCAAATAAAAAAATTCAACAACAAAGCCTAAAATAAAAAAAATTAAACAAAACCAGCCATAACCCATAATCGTTTGTTGCGAATTTTTGGTATTCTCACTGTTGGTTGCGAACAAAATCAACAATAAAAAATCTAGCCGACTTTCCCTCTCTGTTGGTTGCAAACTTGCAATACCAAAGTCCAAACCTTAGAGTTTCCCTCTGTTGGCAACTTGGCTGCGATACCAAACCGGGACCGGCCGCGAGGCGAGGCGACCCTTGGTACCGGCCGTTTCTCTTTGCCCTTCTTGCGATTTGCTCATCTCTCGGGTAATTAAAAAACACACCCTTTTTATTGTTGCTTGTTTTATAGATCAAATAGCATTAACTTTTCAGCGCTATGCCGCTATCCAATAATAACTAATATACTATATTCCTATAATCATCATGAAAATATAATATACTTATTTATTTTATCTCTTCCACAAATATTATGGTATGAGAGCCTTAAAGATGGCACACGCCATTTTAATTTTTTTTTCCTTTTTTATTTGATCCCTTATCATACCAGAAACTTCTCATACAACAGTCTAAACTAGAAATAAAAAAAAATATAGAAAATCAGCAAAACCAGCAATAGAGATCAGTCATTTACCAGCATCAGAAAATAAAGTAAAAAAAAACAGCAAAGCCGATTTCGCAAATCAGAAAACAAAAGCATTGTCTTTGCTCTCAGCCTTCTCTGAACAGCCTACCTCTTGTCTTCTTTGAACAACATTCGTCTTCTTTGAACATCCTACCTCTTCTTTGAACAGCCTACCTCTTTTTTTTAGAAGGGTTTTTCAGTACCTAGTGCTTAGTTGTAATGCACTTTAATGTTTTATTTAGGATAATATTTGGGTTTGTAATAATTCTAAGACTTTGGTGATTGTTCTGTACTTCTATTGATATTTAAATTGTACTTTGAATACTTTGGAGTGCTTGAGTTTTTATTTAAATTGTACTTCTATTGATATTTGAGTTTTATTTAAATTGTACTTTGAATATTTGAGTTTTTATTGAAGTGTTGTAATTTCGCACTATGGCCCAGTCATAAGTCATAACTCGTAAGTCGTAACAAAGTTCGTAAAGGTTCGAAATTGAGTTCGTAAAAAATTCGGTTCGAAATTGAGTTCGTTCGAAATTAATTCAAACCAAACCTAGTTCGAAATTAATTCAAATCAAACTCAAACTGGAGGTAAGTTCGATTCGGTTCGGTTCGTTTGCAGCCCTAATTACAACCCTAGATTTGTTAAGGTACTACCTCAATGATTCAAAATTAAACAATCACCGTCCTCTGGCTCTAAATTCAATTTTTACCACGCATGCACTTCAGGATGCGTACTAAATTTTTTGATGCGCCAGCTGGAATGCGCACCCATTTTTTTATTGATTTATTTTTAGTTTTGTTCTACATATAATTTGTAGTATAAAACATTGATCATATTATGTGTATAATTTGTAGTAATTTGCGCACCAACTAAGTAAAAAACACTGCTAAGATTATGGGTATAATTTGTTGTAGGAGCCAAAGGGTGGTGGTTGTTTAATTTTAATTATTGAAGTGGTAACTGAAAAAATTTCGGCATTACAACGGTATGAAATTTTGATCCAAAATTTGGGTAATAGCTGGGCTACTTTTAGATCATTCAATTTTTAACCAAGAAGAAGTCAATTATTATGCATCTCTGCTGTTCTCCAGAGATGCTATGCATGGCCAAAATCACAATTGGTGTTCATCTTGTATATATTTGTTTCATATTAAAACTATAACCCATAATAACTGGTAATATTTGATTACAAAAAATAACAAACCTGTGCCTCTTACTTATTATTAGAAACCAAATGAACAAGTCTAAATAAATTATATGAAACATAATGCTAAGTTAAACGCCACAACACAACACCCCCACAAAAGTGAAATTTATTTCCTACTAGCTCTCTGTATGCAGGAGAACACATTTATTATCACACTGTAAATTTTACACAAGAACTGGGATGCCAATAACCATGCCTCTATATTAATATTATTACTTCCCACCTCTCATGCATACAAAATTTGGAAAATCCAGTGGGATAGTAACTCTGAAGACTCATAAAGATTGCATAAATTATGATCCACACAGACAACATATGACTTGCGCTTTATGACAACACCTCACTCTCCCCACACAACATCAAAACCCCCAATTTTTTTTCATTTTGACAAGAACCTATAACTACCATCTCACCTCCCAAATTAAACATGCAAAGCTACTCTTCATCTGCCATTTCTCTTCTCTTGACACTCCTACTAGTCCATTTCTCTTCTATACAAGCACAAAAGCTTGTGTCGGCACCGGCACCATCTCTCGACTGTACAACTGCGCTTCTGAATTTGACATCATGCTTGACATACGTCACAAGTGGAAGCAATCTGACAAGACCTGAAAAGGGATGCTGTTCGGCACTTGCGGGGGTACTGGAAAATGAGGTTAGCTGTCTGTGCCAGCTCATCGCCGGCTATAACAATTTTGGAATACAGATTGATACAGTGAGAGTACTTGAATTGCCTACCATTTGTCGAGTCAATGCATCACCATCTAGCCTTTGTTCAAGTATGTTTTTCAAGATCTTTTGTTATTTCAAATTTTAGTCAGTTAATTGATGTGTAATTGACTATTTTGTAATGTTTTTTTAGAAGCAGGCGCTCCAACCGGAAGTTCATCACCACCAAGTAATGGCCCTGATGAATCAAGTAAGCAGGCGCTTCATTTTGCTCGAATTTGATGATGACTAGTTTTCTTTTTCAAAATATTTTACTAATTTTTAAAAATAAAATAAAATTAGTAACTGATTTATAAAAAAATAATTTACACTTAAATTAGTGTCAAATCATGCAATCATGTTGCTTATGCCAAATATATATATCTAACAGCATTACTCGATTCTTGTATTAAGCAAAAACTTTAAGCAAAACAAGTAACAAATTGTAACATTTAGAATTTTCATTTGCAACAGGTGTACCAGCAACAACAGCTCATGCAAGCAGCTATGACGGACAATTAAGCTATGGCATCAGCAGTGTGTTGCAACTCTCAGTCATTGCCTTGTGCCTTATTTTATAATACGCTCACACTAGAGCTGTGAAATTCCTCACTATTATATCAGATACTCTTTATACTCTTTCTTTATGTTTCCTTTCCTCTCTTTTCCATATTCTCTCCTGATTGTATGATGCATTGGCGACTGATCTGCATAGCAGAGAAAGAAAATATATAATTAAATTGGTTACAAGCGTGGTTTCTAAATCTGAAGTGTATGGAAATGCAAATCAGCATGCACATGGTTGGTTGTTACTGTTTGATGCTTACTTTTGAGCTACAGTTGGTGGATTGATTGCTCAGCTGAAGGCATTAAGTTAATTAAAAGTTAACAGGAGAAGAATAGGAAATAAATTAAAAATTAATAAGTAGGTGCACTATCAATTATCATTTGTCATTGCATCAAGTAATTGATAGGTGTAGAAATTAGAGGCTATAAAGAGAAAAAGGCAAGATCAGTGGATTCATTCTTTACCCGACATGTCTCCTTCATTGTTTATTCAACTTAAACAGGTGACTAGACAAGATTTGGCCGTGATCTTCTGATTGGCATCAGACAGCACAGTTTGATCCAGAGCTCAACATGTGTTTCGATCTAATTCTTGTACTCTCTTTTAGTTAATGATCTGAAAACAGGAAAACTTTATAATCGCTTATTTTATTCAAGTCAGAGGATCACATCAAAAGAACAAGCACTATAAAATATATGAGTGTGCATAGTATACTTTGCCAAAAGGAGCAGTCTACTTTCACTCTGGATTAGTCACCATGCACTCATACCACATCTTTTCTTTTTGCAATTATCCCCTTGACAAGTTTCATAAACACATCACCAGATGGTACCAGGAGACTTTTTTGCATCTCATCATACCGATAAAGAGCACTCTTCAGTTGGCCTTTTTCACAATAACCATTAATCAACATGTCATACAAAGATCCATTAGGAGCCAAGCCCCTTTTTCTAAGAATGTCCAGAAATTTCTCAGCTTCATTTAGAACCCCACACGAACAAAGATTTCTAATCAAAGAATTAAACACCTCTGTACCAATGTTGAGGCCCCTATACTCCATCTCATAGTAGGTTTTAAGAACCCCATTCACATCTCCAATCAAGCCATAACCATCAATTAACTGTAAGTATATGTTTTCATCAGGTACAAACCCTTTATCTATCATAACAGTAAGCAACTCATTAGCTTTTTTTACATCTCCATTTGACCCGATTGCACCAAATAACTCGTTACAGGTAAAATTGTCGGGCAAGAAACCTTCATTTATCATTTTTTCACAATAGTGCAGAGCCTCACTCTCTCTACCTTTTTTCAAACAACACCCCACAATAAGGTTATTATAAGTCTCATCATATGGCCTCAAACCCACAGATATCATCTCATGAAATAGTTCAGTGGATTTCTCTAAGTTACCTTCCTTACCATTAGCACCAATAAAGCATGTGTACACAAAGGCATTTGTGCTTGTGCCTCTTTTAACCATATCTTCGTGCTGTTCATATGCTAAACTCAAGTTCCCATTGTTGCAATACGCAAAAATGATGAGTGAGTGATAGATATTGTCAAAAACCATATCCTTTTGCATCATCCTCTTGAGTAACAGCATCCCTTGATCAATTCTATCATCTCTAAAAATTCTGAGCACTAATGCCACATTAACATATGTACCTGGTGGGCCCCCTTTCTTCCCGCAAATCTTATTAACCACACCGGTAACGTTGTTCAGAGATCCTTCCTTGCATAACAAATCGACCATCACCTCATAAGTTGCCTTATTAGGGTACACTCTTCTCTCAAGCATATATTCAAACACCTTCCATGCAAGCTCAAACTCACTGACCCTTTGTGCCTTGCGCAACAATTCATTGAAGCTGATCAAACTAGGAGAGAAACCACGTTCTATAACATACTTACAAGCATCAAAAGCGGGTCCAACCATTGATAATTTCACATAACTCTGCACGAGGAGATCAAAAACCCTGGAACCAGGAAGAATCAATGCATAGGTGTCCCAAATCGTTTCGAGAAGTGAAAAGTTCCTCTTGATAGCCGACTCGACCAATGCATGTGCATCTCTGAGAAAACCGGCACGTACCAGTATGTGCACCATCAAACAGTACAACCTCGGCCCGTGCTGAACCGGCGCTGGGTTCGAGTTGGAAGCGCACCAATGAAAAAAAGAGAGCGCCTTTCTGGCATAGATAGGTTCTTTGAGGTTAAGAAGCACCGATTCGATAACGGGTTGGGTCAAAGGGGTGGATCCAAAATTACTGGTAAGAATGGCCCAGTTACAGTGGGTGGATCCGTGGTTCGATTTCAAGAAACTGGAGATGAGATTTGACGAGAGAGGTGACGTGTCCTGTTGAATTGAGGAGCTGAAGGTAGAGACTGTCCTCCTCGAAAGAAGGTAAATTGATCTCGCAACAAATCTACGCACATTCATGGAGAAACGCTTCGCGCGCAGAGATGGTTAAGGAAATTGCTCAAGGTTAGCTGCTTTAGCAGTTCAACTCGACTTAATACATGCGAATAAGAAATTAAGAATGAGAGCACTCCCTCCAGGATGGATGCAATCCATATCCTCTGAGGTAACAGAATATTTCTCTTTGAATCACAGCCGTCCGATAGAAATCCGGACCAATGTGTTGCTGTCTTATTGAAGTTGGAAATTCAAAATAAATATTTCATTCAATACTTTAAAAATATTTCATAGAACTATTTTTTTCCGACCTAATAATAGACAGTTTATTTGTACTGAAGCATTTAAAGTTTTAAAGTTTAAACCGATGGTTAACATTATTTTTCTGTTGTAAAATTCATTCGTAGAAAAATTACACTAACTTTATCCTTCCTCTATTAGAGTACGTTTGGGTGAAGTGAGAATAGTGTTGTTCTCAGAATAGTATGCTATTCTCAATACATGTTAATCCAAACAACTTTTGAGCTATTCAGAACAGTCTTGAATAGCCTTGTTTTGCTAACTCAGCTGCAAGTTGGAATAGCGAATTTGTAGAATCTGGATTAGTGAATATTGATTAAAAAATAGCTTTCTCATCCTTTTTTTATTCATTCTTCAACCCGTTTTTTTTAAAGTCTAGCACAGATAAAGGAAAAATATACCAAAACGGCACCATTTGGACGGAATTTCAGATTTAGCACGGGCGCAGATCGGCTGAGCGGCCCCATTTACTGGGGACCACAGATTGGCTGAGCGGAACCCGGGGCCGCAGATCGGCTGAGCGGCCCCATTTTTTTTTTTTTTAAAGATTTGAGAGATAAAAATTCGAATTTTGTTTTTAATATTTGTTAGATAGATTACTTTTTTTGATGTATCCGAAATTTTTTTAATTAATACTAAAATACGCTAAATTACTTGAAATTATATTGATTTATGCTGAATTACACTAAATTAATTGAAATTACAATAATTATGTAGAATTATGCTAAAATACTGTAAATTACGCTAAATTACATATGAATTGGGATGATATTTTCACTGAAAAGGCGAAAAACGACGACGAAACTTTAAATAGCCATAAAACGGCGCTCGAGTGTCCGATTTCAGCAAATGACCACTTTTCGGAAAGCTTGTGAAAATGCGCATGCATCCGAACTTGCTTTGCTAGTTTTCGAAATTCAGAATCACCAAAAAACAAAGGGAAGAGCCTCAAAACTTCAGTTGAAGTTTCCGATTAAGATTTTCATTTATATTGTTTAATCTACGTAGCTCAGTAAATTAGTTATGTAATGAACTTGTAGAATACCAATTTTTGGAAATTTTTGGAATTTTTTTTACTATTTTTTATGATTTATGAAATATGGCACAAAATAGGCCCCATTCATACATAATTTAGCGTAATTTACCGTATTTTAGCATAATTCTACATAATTATTGTAATTTCAATTAATTTAATGTAATTCAGCATAAATCAATATAATTTCAAGTAATTTAGCGTATTTTAGTATTAATTAAAAAAATTTCGGATACATCAAAAAAAGTAATCTATCTAACAAATATGAAAAACAAAATTCGAATTTTTATCTCTCAAATCTTAAAAAAAAAAAAAAATGGGGCCGCTCAGCCGATCTGTGGCCCCGGGGTCCGCTCAGCCAATCTGCGGTCCCCAGTAAATGGGGCCACTCAGCCGATCTGCGGCTGTGCTAAATTTGGAATTCCGTCCAAACGGTGCCGTTTTGGTATTTTTTTTTTATCTGTGCTAGATTTAAAAATTTCGGTTCTTCAACTGCTAGCTCCTTCTCTCTCCTCAAAAAGTTACTTCATTATATTATATTATATTTAATATAATATTTTATTTAATACTAATTTAATATCTAAAATAATATTATATTACATTTAATAATTACATTAATATTATATTGTATTATATTTAAACTAATATTATATTACATTTAATATAATATTTTATTTAATACTAATCTAATATTTAAAATAATATTATATTACATTTAATATTTAAACTAATATTATATTACATTTAATCTAATATTTTATTTAATACTAATCTAATTTTAAATTATATTATATTACATTTAATATTTAAAATAATATTATATTACATTTAATATTTAAACTAATATTATATTACATTTAATATTTAAACTAATATTATATTACATTTAATATTTAAACTAATATTATATTACATTTAATCTAATATTTTATTTAATACTAATCTAATTTTTAAAATAATATTATATTACATTTAATATTTAAACTAATATTATATTACATTTAATATTTAAACTAATATTATATTACATTTAATATTTAAACTAATATTATATTACATTTAATCTAATATTTTATTTAATACTAATCTAATATTTAAATTAATATTATATTACATTTAACATTTAATCTAATATTATATTATATTTAATATAATATTTTATTTAATACTAATCTAATATTTAAAATAATATTAAATTACATTTAATATTTAATATTTAAATTAATATTATATTGTATTATATTTAATCTAACACATAAATTATTACTTTATTCATTCCCTCCAAACTCTATTCCAAATATGCAATTCAAACAACCTTTTCACTATTCCGAATAGCTTGAGTTAGCACTGTTCTTAAACAATAGCTATTATTTTTTACTATTCTAACAGTAGCTATTCTAGCTATTCTAGCTATTCTAGAGTTCATCCAAACGTACCCTAATGTTTGAACTACATGCAATAATTATATTTTTTTTTTTGCTGACGGAAACAAAAAAAATCTAATACTCTAATTTTTAATTATTCAATGGAAATCAAACAAAACAATAATGTTAACCATTTTAGAAGCAACAAATTAAAAACCTGTTGAGCCAGAACCACAAATTACCAAGGAAATGAAATCATCTCCTCATTAACTATCAACAATCCATTAAAATAACAAGCTTATTGTTCATACACATCTATGTTACATCCGGGATATCAACTATTTCCTTTTTTTGCTCCAAACATAACCATACAAACATAATACTATAAGCACTATTTTAATTAACAGTAGCACTAGTTATTTCTCAGAATGCACTTTCCTTGACAACGGTGACAGGACAGGTTGCATGGCTCACCACATAACTACTCACGCTTCCAAGTAAAGCCCTGTAAAAAGGCAATAAAAACTCCATCAATTTTAATATATTACAAATTCAAACAGTACTAGGCAAAAGATGATATAAGAAATTTAAATGACCTCTTGACTTTGCTAAGGCCTCTGCTACCAACAATCAAGCAGTGAAGAGGGATCTTTTCAATTCCTTCACATATTTTCTTCATTGGGTCTCCCCAATACACCTTTGCCACCACCTCAACCTATATAATTATATCATGTTTCTATTAATATTTCAAAAGAAAGGAAGTAATTGAAAACATTGGTTTAAGAACAGTGCTTCTTCAATAATTGGTATTGGTTCAAGTGGTACTGCTTACCTGTCTCTGGTTTGCAACCTGAGCCAGTATGTCGAGTGTTTCCTTGTCAGGAGAGACACCATATCTCTTGGCAATCAAGGGATCCGAAAATTCGTATAACGGAATGAGAGCTGAACAAATATATGGAATATATACTTCAAAACCTCAAATATGTAGAGAGACAAATATTCATCGATAAAAGAGGACCAAAGCAAAAAAAGGAAGGTGAGCGTACGTGAACCATCCTGCTCCCAGAGGTGAACAATGCCGCTCTCAACCTGGTACGACGGGTTGATATGAAGCAGCACTAACCGATCGCCGCCTCTTACCATATTGGCTGATGCCCATCTAAGCGCCGCCTTACTGCATTTCGAGAAATCCATGGCCACTCCCACGTTTCTTTCCCCCATTTTTAAGTTTTGTTAAGAGAGAAGCAAAGAGAATGTTACCAGTTGCTTGGTGCTCTCTGAGTAAATCTGAGTCTTAAATAGATGTCCTGAGGATCAGAAGGAATGGATAGATACATGATCTTTCGTTACGTATTTTATTTTTCAAACTTTGCTTATTGTATGATTCCTTGGTTTTGGAGGCTAGCAACTGCTTTAGCAGATTCTTTATGATTGATTTAGATTCTAGTTGTACAAAAGCATGAGAAAAGAATAAAAAGAAAGATGATAGATGGTAAAAGTAAACCAAAGTTCAAAGAGAATTTGATTCCTAGCACATCTCATGAAAAGACATGATACAACTTATTTTTACTACAGGCAAAACAGCTAGTAATTAGATTTTTTTTCAAAAACCATAATTAGAAAAATACAATTTAGGGAACCAACTTGATTTTACAAAAACTATTAAGTACCGAATAGGCTATTCGCTATCTCTCATTTACGTTTAAGCGGTACCGAATTGCCTATTCGGTACCACTCAATTTTACCCTTTTACTTGGCAGAAACTATAAAAAAATTGTGAAACTGAAAGGTACCGAATAACTTTTCAGTACCACTTAAACATAAATGAGATGTACCGAACAGCCTATTCGATACTTATGATTTTTGTAAAAAAAAAAAAATCAATCAAATCGGTTTCCTAAATTTACTTTCAATAATGATGGTTTTTAAAAAAAAATTCTAGTAATTAGCAGTGCTAGTCCTTTATGACTTTGGGTACATATCTGATTCGATCAGCATGGCAAATAGAATATGGAAATTTCAAAAATACCTTTTGCATGCACTAGGAATGCAAGCAAGTTGCGGTTGAGGCTTTCTAAATAGATAAGAAGAACTTTGAATAAAAACAAAGTAACAAATCGAATAAGCACAGAGATAGGTATGTGACATTAAGACGGTACTGTAAAAAAGTACCTCCCAAGATTTACAGTAATCACTGCCCCAACTCACAAAACAAAAAACAAAGCTTGGAACGGTGATTGTCAGAACTGACAACCAATAAAGGTGCGGTGGCATTTCAACTGCAAATTAAAATCTCCAACCAAAGGAGTAATTTTTTATCTTCTTCCTCTTCTTGCTTTGAAAAATTCAGTATACAAAATTAAAATATTTGGTGTCATTTCAACTGCAAATTAGCACCCCTAATACATGTTTCCTGAATGATAAGTCCTCATATATCTCTGATGCCGAAGAAGACAGATTTCATATTGAAAGCCTGAATCTCATTTGTATAAACCAGTGAATTTATCCTTGCGTAAAGTAACTCTAAATGTACGACACATGAACAATCCACCAACCGCCTAATATTCCAATCAAATGAAGTTTTCTATCTCGCATTTCCAGCTTCCCATAACAAACCAACTTGTAGTCTTCGACTTCTATTTTCCTTGTATACAACAACTGCAGTAACAACATGTACATGTCAGCAAAGATGAATACATTTGTACTATAATATCAGAACAGGAAACACTGCAACGCCAATGGAGTCAAGTCAACAAAATATTAAAAAAAACAAATGAACATATATACACCTTTGTATTGAGCAAGCTTGGATCCCTGTGCATCTCTCTCCGGCGCAACTGAACACATTTAAAGTTTTAAATGTTCAGCATTAAAGAAGTAAAAAAAAAATTAAGAATATAAGGGTTCAAACTTAAGTTCTCTTTCAAATGTTGCAATTAACCCCGCAAAAAGGTCGTAAAATGGAAGAAAAACAAAACAAGAAAAGTGCAAACAAACTTGTTCCACGACTAGGTAGATTGAGAAGGGGCTGGGGCGGGTGCAAAAGAGAAAAAAGACGGCATTGATGGCAGTTATGAGGGGATGTCGCCACCCCAAGAGGAGCATCACTAGCATCACCATAGGCAGCTGGTATTTCCTTGCAAGGGCCCACGCAGTGTTGAAATCCTCCGTAACGTCTCCCCCTGATGATTCTATCTTATAATCTACAACAATTACAATTATGGGTTACAGGTTACTACAATAATGGGTTACAGCTTACAGGTTACTACTGAGATTGTAATGTTCACTAACCATCCATAGCATAAGCTATGATTGGGGGATCATATATGATTGCTGATGTCATGCTGATCCCAGCAAAACATCCTCTCAAGATCTTTTTCCCAATACCTACAACAAATAATAGATTGCAATTTAGATTTTATACGACAAAATAAGAAGTTAGCAAAACAAGTGAAAGATTCAATTTGGAGAACTGAAAATAGTTAAAAAAATGTTTACCTGGTGATGTCAAGCCTTGCATTAGTACCTTCGGAAAATTAAAAGTTGACTTGAATCTTGAAGCATTGATAGATGAAAATCTTAGCCCAATTTTAGACAAACCCAAATGTCCTTGAGTAATTGAAAAAGATAAATGCAATGAATTAAAGTAACCTAAATTAATCCAAAAAGAGGAATTAAAATCTACTTAAATAAAAAAAAAATCAAATCAATTAAAAAATTTGTGTCACATATGCTAACAATAAATTCAGAAAACAACTATACTTAAACAAATTAAAGATTGTATAGCAGATATGAGATATCATTAAGGAATCACCGTCTGCTAAACATTAGTGATTCTGGATTTATTTGTACAAACTTCTGTTCTACATTGTTGAAATTTCAAAATCCCTGAACTATAAGCCCTATCATAGCTAGGGGTGTTCAAATGGTTTGGTTTATTTGGTTTTTAACCAAACCGGAAAATTTCAGTTTAAATGGATCGGTTTAGATGGTTTGGTTCGGTTTAGATTTTTCAAAACCGACCGATTTATTTAGTTGGACTTTGAAAATAGCAGCGAATCGTTCCTTTCATTTTTCCCTCACCCACCGCATCGCACGCATAGACTGACTCTCTCTCTCCCTCTTTCATTTTTCTCCTAAATTCGATTTCGTGAGAAACGATGACACGCCTAGACTCTCTCTCTCTCTCTCTACTCCTGGTTTCTCTCTTTCTCTCTTTCCTCCGATCTCCAACCTGAATTGCACTTCTCTTTCTCTTTTCTCACTGTCTAACCGTGATTTGGATGCACTCTTAGGTAAATTGATTTCTTTCAATTTTCTTGATGTGTGGCTGAGCCTTGTGGGTTGTTTGCTTGTGAATTGGAAAGTTAAATTGAGCCATTAGATTTATTGAATTTCTTTGTTGTGAAATAGATTATCGATTTGAGTCTTGATTGGTTGGCCTTATTTCGGTTTGAACCGAACAAACTGAATTTGTTTCTCAATCGGTTGATAAGTTTAATCAGTTCGCTTCGGTTCGGTTCTATTTTTGAAAACCGAAAAAAGTTTGGTTTGACTATATTACTTCGGTTTCAACTTTCAACCGAACCGACCGTTTGAACACCCCTATTAGCAGCATCTAATTGAACTAATCTTCAATTGAAATCCTTAAACCACAAAAGCCATTAGACCAGTTGAGTTCTGTTGGACTCGATAATTCCTTTTCCAGGTCAATCTGCTCCAATCTTCTCCAAACTACTACTTAACAAACCGTACTATTGCAATTATAGGCATGAGCGACTTACATATTGCAACCTCACTAAATTAAAAAACCAAAATAATATGAAAATGCTTCTCGATAGTGTTGAAGATCAAGGGTGTTCTGTAAGAGGCGTCGACAAGTTACCAGGATGCCTAGATTGATTCATGAATAAAATAAGCGTGAGAGAGAGAGAGTACCCGCACGGGAGTTATCGAAGAGGAGAGCATAGAGGGGACTGGAACAAGAGAAAAAAGCTACTCTCCTCACACTTGTCGCCATGCCTCTCTCTCTCCCCCTCTATAGCTGCCTTTACACTGGGAAAATTATGGGCCTTTTAGACTTGTAGCTCTTCTGTTGAAAAACAAATTTGGGTCCATTGTTGCCTTAAATTAACAATGTAAATGTAATTACTAATTAGCACATGTAAAGAAGCCCAAACAAAAATGAAATTTGTGTGAATACGGACCGTTATAGAAAAGCCCAAATTTAGGTAGGCCATTATCCCGGTGCATAGTACAGTGTATATTTGGAATTGCAAGAAACGCCTCCAATCCATCAGCAGATGCAATTCTAAACCAGCGAGGAGACAAATTATAACATGAGTTGGACTATTGTAATACAGGAAGTAAAATCTTTGTTTTAACTCGCGCACATATTTCGTAATTTTAAATTTCAAACAATCCATCTAAACTGTTCAATATGATCTCCATACTAAAATATGTTTTGGAGTGCAAATTTTCATTTTTTTGGAAAAATTTTAAAGACTTTTTAGATAGGTAGAAAATCACTGTTTTTATAAAAACTGTGATTTTCTACCTATCTAAAAAATTAGTAAAAGGTTTTCAATAAATGTAAAATTTGGTTCCCAAGCACATTTTACTATGAAGATCATGTTGAATCGTTCAGATTGACTATTTGAATTTTGAAATTATAAAATGTGAGCGCGAATTAAAAGAAAGCTTTTACTTTAATTCCAAAGTAAAATAGCTCATCTCTTATCACCAGGGCTGTAAAAAATCGCTCAAACTTGTAACTCGTTCATAACTCGCTTGCTTTAACTCGTTTATTTACAACTCGAGTCAGTTCTAACTCGAATTGGTTGACTCATTTAGTTAATGAGCTGAGTTTGAGCTTACCCCAACTCGCTCAGTGCTGGGTCAAGCTTTTACTAAGCTGTTGTTTGAATTGTTTGTTTTGTTAATTATGTTTGAATTGTTTGTGTTTAGATAAACTCTTACTAGTATATAACTATAAATAAGAAAATTGACAGGTCAAACGAGTTGTGAGCCAACTCGAGTTGTTAATAAGTTGAACTCAAGTTGGCTTTACAGCTCGTTATTGTCATCATTCCAACTCGAATTAACTCGCTTATTAACTAAATGAGCTGAGCACGAGTTAAATCAACTCATTTATAACCCTACTTATCACATTGTCCTCTCTCATCTTAACGGTTGACAATTTATTGCATTTTAATTTGCATACTATATACTTTAAACAACTTACTATTTTATTCTATGCAATTTTTGGTCTGACAATCAATGTAACATGAATGTGAAAACAATTTAAACTGAATATTAATACTAATTAGTAACCCTAATCTTAAAGCAATTGAACCTGAATATAATAATATGAAACCTAAAGTAAACTAAATTAAATCCTAAAGCAATGTAGCCTAAATTGTAGGTAATATAAACCGAATCCTAAGACAAATAACATGAATTCTAAGACTATTTAACATAAACACAATAATATAAAATTTAAGGCAAACTAACCCTAAAACAATATATATAACATAAATTCTAATATATAAAATTAATCCTAACGCAAAGTAATTAGAGATTTTATAAAAATAACATTAACATAATAATCCGAAACCTAAGGCAGATTTAACCGAATCATAAGATAATTTAATCCGATTTCTAAAATTAATATAAACTGACCTCTAAGACAAAAACTATATGAAAACAATGACTTGAAATCTTTGAAAAACTAAACTGAATCCTACTACAATGTGAGCTGAACCCTAAGCACCATCATTAGTTCACTTAAATATCGAGAGAAGTTTGATGGCCGAAACTATAAAATTTAGATTAGAGGACTAAAATGTAAAATGCGTAATATGTAGTACGTAAAATTTAACACAAATCTTCATAATCTACAAAGTAAAATTCTAACCACTAATTAGTTACACGCACACATTTTTAATATTTTATAAGAGAGTTGAATCATATAAAAGTTTTTATAAAAATATAATTTAATTAAATTTCAATATATATATGTAATTAAAATTTGAAAATCATAAGAGTGGCTGTTAGAAGTTCGTCGAAAGTTATACAAGACTTGAGAGGTAATTGTCTATGTAGTTGACTAATCCAATTATTTGATAACAAAGAATAATAACAAAGATGATATCCATATAACAGTTATTAATATTAAAAAAAAAAAAATCAATCTAATTTGCAAAAGAAGCAACCATTGCATGAAGCCGATTCCCTAGCTTGCTCATAGTGCGTCGTGCTCATTTGTTATATTATATGTTTTCAAAGTATAAACTAACATATCGTTATTTCATTGAGCATGTGGTGTTCAGAATTAATCAAATAGAGAACACTGAACTAACCTAGCGTTGGTTAACACGAGATGCTAATAAACAATTAAGTGTACTTAAACTTTTCTAATAAGGCCTTGGTCAGAGTTCTTAGTGTCTTGCTTTAACATATACATACCCCTAACATGAGACATAGACAAGGCTTTGTTTATTTGAGCACTCCAAAATGGTATTTATGCAATGGATCAGGGGAGCAACATTGCTGCCAAATCTTCAAAAGATTTTGTTGATAATGCAATTAATCTCATGTTAATTTGTATCTTCATCCATCTAATCTCCTCATTTGTTTAACTTCTCCACACATGCATTTCTTTGTTTTGAGGCAGAGACATCTCTATATGTATTCCTCAAGCATGATACCATGTGCTATTTAACTTTTTAATTGTTAATATACAACACAAGAGAGCTTTAGGGCATTGGGCCTAGGAAGTGGTCTACCATCCTAGTGACATAAACTCAAGATAATGTAATTACTAATATGTTTATCATATAAAATGGAGCTAATGATATTGTTCATGCATTGTTAAACCGTTCAGACAGTTTGAGGCAACTACTGCATGGTAATTTTTTATGTGCCTAATAGTATTAGTTAGGATGCGTTTAGAGACGGAACTAGAAAATTTAAATTGAATATGTGGTAGCTCGAATTCAAAGCCTAGGCTTCACAACCTCAAGAAAAAATTCCAACCACTAAATTACATACACATCTCTCTAAGGGCTTGTTCGGCGGATTGAAGGGAATGGGAATGGGCTGGCGAATGAAGATTTTTGAATGGCCAAAACACTGTGCGTGTGGGGAAAAAAAATTGACTCTGAGTGAATTTTTTTTTCCACAAGCACAGTAGCAAGCCGAATATGCCCTAAAAGTTTTTTAAAAAAAAAGATACATGCACACATTTTGTATTTTATCATAGAACTATATAAAAAACTATATAAAAAACTAAAAAAAAAAAATATATATATATATAGAGAGAGAGAGAGAGAGAATTGGGCTACGGTACTTCGCGAAGTAAAGCGAGTGTTTTACTTCATGTCTATATTTTCAATTTCAAAGTTCAAAATGCCAATCCGAACCATTCAAGTTGATCTCCATATTAAATTGTGCTTGGAGAAATTTTACAATTTTTAGAAAATTTTTACTATTTTTTTGAAATTGTTTAAAATCACTGTTTTCACAAAAATCGTGGACCATAAAAAATCAGTGATTTTTAAAAAATTTTAAAAAAAACTAGTAATAAATTTAAAAAAATGTAAATTTTGGTCTCCAAGCACAATTTAATACGGAGATCAACTTGAACGGTTCAGATCGATGTTTTGAACTTTGAAATTGAAAATATAAATGTGAAGTAAAACACTTCGCGAAATACCATAGCCCAACTCTATATATATATAATTAAAAAAAAATCATGAAAGTGACTAAGCACAAGCATATTAGCCACTAAGTAACCTACATTGCTACTAGTACAATGCAATTCTTGTGTGCATACCGCACTTTTTTTAAAGAAAGTGCCTAAGACAACTTGATGGACAAATCTGCATTAAATGCTATTAAGACATGCAGTTCCTAAAATAAAACTCAATATTGAGTGCTGAAATGTGATTTATATCACTGATGGAAAAAACCTTTAACTTCGGTTCACAAGCCTTTTAAAACATCAATTTTGTTTTAGTTTGATATATTTTTTTCTAAATCAGATGTATTATTAGTTTTTTTAATCATTTTCATTGTGAGTAATGAATTTCAAATTTACAATGTGAATAATATCTTAATCATATGTGTTAGACGTTATGTTTTATATCAATTTGATAATTAATTAAGAGTGAGGCTACAAATCTATAATATATACTATGCATAGCACACTTTGATCCGTACTAGAGATTTATATCTCCAATTTTAAAGTCCAAAGAGTCGATCTATTCCTCTCAATATAATCTCCATGAGATTGGCATCGGACCTACTCTTAGGTCCAATGAGCTCCAACACCGTCTGATCCACATTATGATCTATGCGCACATAATTTGAAGCAAACAAGCACATATTTTAAAGCGAAGCGCGCGCATGCTAATGTAGATCGGACGGTGATTGAGCCCATCGAACCAAAGTAGGTCTGATGGGCATTAGACCTACTCTGAATTCAATCTCCATATGAAAATGTACTTGGATGCCAAATTTTATAATTTTTTAGAAAAAAATTATTATTTTTATAAATAGGTACAGAATTTGATCTAAATATTATAAACTATTCAAAAGTAGTGATTTTCTACTTATTTAAAAAATAGTTAAAAAATCTGAACAGTTCAGATAGACTATTTAGATTTTGAAAATAAAAATTTGAATCCATAGTACGGATCAAAGTGCTATGCATAATACCGCAACCTCGATAGTTAATTAAAATATAGTTTTGAAGCAACAAAATTGTGTAAAAAAAAGTATGCCCCAGTATAAAATCAACGATTCAAAATATCAATCTGAGCTTCGTTCTAGAGTGGAATTAATACCAAATTTCTAAGATTATTATCATTTATCTTAAAATAAGAAATAGTTTGTTTCGTAAATCTACACAAAATGAATTCAATCATTTGTACCAACCATACAATTAATGCTCCCAACACAGAATGATATTCGGTTCGAGGATTGACTATTAGAATTCGTTAAACCAAATAAAAAACAGTAATTGTATAAAATTGGCGTTAGCCATACTTGGAATCTGATTCAAGTTAGCCATACTTGGAATCTGATTCACGTTAGCCATACTCTTTTTAACGAACAGGGAGTCAGATATATTGACTAAAATCAAAAGATCTTTTTTTTTTTTTTGCGTAAATTACAATTTATAAAGTCAAATCTTAGCTTTAAAATATCTTTGAGGCTCGCCAAAAAATACAAGTGATGAGTAATATATTTACATTAGCTTTTGATATATAAATCCAATCATCTCGTGCCACTTCTCTCAGCCAGCGAGTCTCCTCTTTTCTTCTCTGCCTTCTCCACCCCCTCTGCCCTTTTCCACTCTCGTTCACCCTGTCTTCTCTTCAAGAAATCCTAGCTGCCAGCAAGCGCTACCCGTTCCTGCCCCCTACCTCAGCACCTACCCGTCGGGAGAAGCAGGGGCGGAGGCAGACTTTCAAGTTATAGGAGTCAAATCTCAAAAGTTTCGTATGGGTGTCAATCTTATAAAAAATTTATAAAAATATGGGAATCAATTTTATAGTATTCATAGCATTTACTCTAAATTATACATCAAAATCATGTCTAAGTACAAAATTTTTGAAATTAAATGGGGGTTAATTGACCCTCATTCATCACAATTAGATCCGCCTCTGGGGAGAAGAAAAAGTTGATGATAATAGCCCTAGTCGCCATCTCTCTTGTTTATCAGCACCTTCTCGTCCTTTACCACTGTCGAGAGAACTAAGGAGAGTTGGCAGCAATAGCCCTAGTCGTCGGCTCTTCTCTCTCCTTGCACCCCCACCCCCCCCCCCCGCGTCCCCCTCCCTATTCTCTACCTGCAACCCTAACAAAAAAAAAAGATGCCTCATTTTCTTTGGTCGCTAGCTAGCCAATACTGAAGGTCATCGGTGTCTACCACTAAAGGACATGGTTTGTTTATTTTCTTGTTTTAGTTGTTTATGTTGTTAGATGTTGATGTAGTTTGGATAATGTTTTGGATGTAGAATGTTGAATGTAATTTTACGTTTTAATTAATAAAAATTATACTTAATAGCCCATGTCAAAAAATTTAAAATATATATATATAAATCCAATCACTCGTTACTATTATATACTACCAATCAAATAGGAACTTGATTCTAATTTTTAATATCCACATGGGAGAATTTTGAGTATGCCATAAATTCTCAAATTTATGGATTCCCTTCTCTAAAATTCAAGTTTCTAAATATCGTTGAAGGCTAAAAAAAAAGCTATAGCGAATAGCGTCGCTATACCGGAAGCTATTCCAAATAGCATTTTTTTTTTACATTTCGTATATTTAATATTTGTACTAAATATCAACATTATCTAAAGTCTCATAGAACAATAAATAACACCAAAGTAATTAAGAAATTATAATATTCATATTGAACCCGTACAAAGTCCAAATTGCGGTTCAAAATATCCATAGTAATATCATAAACTATCGATTTTTTCTATTAAAAATATCTTAAGCATCATGATTCATGATATAATCTATTTTTTTTTCTATTCAAATTTCAATTTCTATTATCAATTTCAAATTGATTTATCTGTAGCAAGTAGCAACAAATTCAATTTCGGTTTGAGATTTTTTTTTATCTTTATTTAAAACTCATATAAATTGCTTTAAAAAAAAAAACCTCATATTGTATAGCGCAAATAGCGCATTTTGATGTCATAGCGTAGCGTTTGGGGTCCAAAAACGCTATAGCGCACTATTTAGAACACTGCTAAAATTTGATATTACATAGTATTCCTTTCAAAATTCTCATATTTATCCCCCTATTTTTTTTATTTACATAGTATTCCTTGCAAAATTAGAAGTTCATATTATCCTTATATTAAACACAAAACTCCCATATTTATCCTCCTAATTTTTTTAATTACATAGTATTCCTTCCGAATTAGAAGTTCATAGTATCCGCCTATAGCATAAATTTTTTTGATATTTAATATATATAATTTTAAAAAATTACATAATTAGCCCCCCAAAATGACTCCATCCTTTCCGAGATTTTTATTTTTACCCCAAAAAAAATATATTTTAATATAATTATCCAAATTTTTGAAAAATTTAAATTTATACCCAAACCGTAAGAAAAATTTACGGTTTGAATTCGGAATTCAAACCGTAAAATTTTCTTACGGTTTGAATTCTTAATTCAAACCGTAAATTTTTCTTACGGTTTAAATTAAGAATTCAAACCGTAAATTTTTCTTACGGTTTGAACTCTCTTTTTTTTTTTTTTTTTTTTTAAGAGAAAAATAGCTAAAATGCTGAAATGAAATATAACACAAAAAAATCGAATTGTTTTTTAAAATATTTGTTAGAAAATACGCTACGAACAGAGCTGATTTTGTGCTAAAATACGGTAAATTACAATAATTATGCTAAAATACGGTAAATTTACTAAAATGCTGAAATTACAATAATTATGTAGAATTATGCTAAAATACGGTAAATTACGCTAAATTACGTATGAATTGGGCCGATTTTCTGGCATCTTTCATAAATTTACTAAAAGGAGCGTAACTTTTGATCCGTCCGTCGGATCGGGCTGAAATTTTGACAGGAACTCCACAACCCAAAACCCGATCCGAAACTCATCTATGATCTGTTTCGCCCATTTGCGGGCTCAGATTCGCGATCCGAGTCTTCCTTCATGGACTTTTGAACATTTCTTTATAATTTTAGAGTTTTTAGGGTCTTTGATGTATCTTTTATATATATTTTCTGTTTTAGGGTTTGTATTTAAACAGACGTCATGTCTTTTGGCATAATTATTGTAATTTAACATATTTTAGCACAAAATCGGCTTTGTTCGTAGCGTATTTTCTAACAAATATTTTAAAAAACAATTCGATTTTTTTGTGTTATATTTCATTTCAGCATTTTAGCTATTTTTCTCTTAAAAAAAAAAAAAAGAGTTCAAACCGTAAGAAAAATTTACGGTTTGAATTCTTAATTCAAACCGTAAGAAAATTTTACGGTTTGAATTCCGAATTCAAACCGTAAATTTTTCTTACGGTTTGGGTATAAATTTAAATTTTTCAAAAATTTGGATAATTATATTAAAATATATTTTTTTGGGGTAAAAATAAAAATCTCGGCCATCCTTTGGCTCTTCCGCTTATGTCTTTTTTTTAGGTGATAACCTCAGCACCATTTATGAGTTCCGAGTGGTTTTTATTTAGGTGGATGGATTGCGACCATCCTCCTTAGAGATTGACATGACTTTTTGGTCATATTTGCAATCACTTGATTTCATATCGATACAAGTTCTAGGTCATCTAGATACTAGAGTTGGAATTTTTTTTTAAACTATAATTAAAAAAAAAATTAGCAAACCAACATGATTAGTTTGATTTTTACAAAAAACATAAGAACCGATATGCCAATTTGGTTTTTATTTTTTTTCCTCTGAGACCGAATTGGCATTTCAGTCCCTCCCCCCTCTCTTTTTCACAATTTTTTCGCAGAACCGTCACAAAAAATCGAAATGAGCTTGGCCCCGAATTAGAATCTCGGGTTCTCCCTATTTCTACCTGGCCCCGAAAAGCCAATTCATATTGATTTGCTAATTTTTTTTTTTTAATTATGATTTTTAAAACAAATTCCTAGAGTTGGGGAGATCGAGTTCGAGTCATTTTGACTTTTAAACATTGCTGAGTCGTGTCAAGTTCTTTAGGTGGGCCAGGCTTGTCCGTATATATTTTTTATGAGAATATTTTGGATTCCACGCTTAATCAAATTCAATTTCTTTTCAACACGTATTATATTTTCATAACAAACTTGAAAAACAATTTTAATAGAGATAGGCAAAAATCTTTATGAAGTTAACAATAAAAGAAAAATCATAATCATAATATAAAATTAGGTGAATGGGTCGAATAGAATCGGAAAAAAAAAAAATTTGTTGGCAAAAGCTTGTTTTGTAAAAAAAATTAAAAAAATTGGTAAATAGAATACTTTTGTTCCTATAAAAAGTATATAGATGAAAAATAAAGGAAAAAAAAGAACATGAAAAAGAAAGAAGAAAATAGAGAAAACAATTATAAAATGCAAAAGCAAGATAAATGGCGGTGACCATTTATATATAAATGGAGAATAATATAAAAAAGGATGAAGAGAGAGGTAGAAAATGCAATAGCAACACAATATGTTAGATACCATGAATGATGCAATATTTCTTTCTTCGTCGTGTATTCATATATATAAAAAAAAAAAGGTATATTAGTTGAACTGAAATAGTCATTCAGATCTAATTATGTATTGTATTAAATCCCAACATTTTTAAAAGGGGGAATTTCACGTATACCCCTCAAAAACTTCAAAATTACATATTTCCCCCTCTAAATTTTGAAATTACGTATTTCCCCCCTCTAAACATCAAAAAATCACATATTTACCCATTTTATTGTTTTTTATATTAAAACACATTCTAAATTCATAAAATACCCATTTTACCCTTTTTATTAAAAAGCATAAAACGCCATCTGACTCCAATTTGAATCTGAAAAGTTCTTCTATCGTCCGAATTGCTTTACGATCTGTGCGTGCTAGGTCAGCACAAATCTTGAAGTGAATATGCACGGATATTGAAGCATCGTGCAAAGATCTTAATACAATGCATACGGATCAAAATTGCTTTAAGATTCGTGCGCACTATATTAGCACGAATCTTGAAGCGAACACGCACATATCTTATTGCGATGCGCGCGGATCGGACGGTAGAGGAACCCTTTAGATTCAAATTTGAGTTCGATGGGGGTTTTATACTTTTAATAAAGGGTAAAATGGGTATTTTATAAATTTAGAATGTGTTTTAATATAAAAGACAAAAAATGGGTAAATATGTGAGTTTTTGAAGTTTAGAGGGGGAAATATGTAATTTTAAAATTTAGAGGGGGAAATACGTAATTTTAAAGCTTTTGAGGGGTATACATGACATTCCCCCTTTTTAAAAATACCCTAAGTTAATTACAGATTAATAAAAATGTTCACGGGTGCAAACTTTTATTAAAAATGTCCAAACCGGCCATTAAATGGCCGGTCCTGCAATTTTTTTTTTTATTAAAGAGGGGAACCAGCCATTAAATGGCCGGTCTCTCATTTTTTTTTTTTGAGACAAATAGATAAAATTCTGAAATCTAACACTAAAAAATTGAACTGTTTTTTTAAATATTTGTTAGATTACTTTTTTGATAGCATATATTTATACTAAAATACGCTAAATTACTTGAAATTATGTTAATTTATGCTGATGGATACTAAATTACTTTAAATTATGTTAACTTTTTTTTAAGAGACAAATAGCTAAAATGCTGAAATATAACACTAAAAAATCGAATTTATTTTTAAATATTTGCTAGATTACATTTTTATATATAATTAGCATATTTATACTAAAACACACTAAATTACTTGAAATTATGTTAATTTATGCTGAATTACACTAAATTACGCTAAATTACAATAATTATTTAGAATTATGCAAGAATACACTAAATTACGCAAAATTACGTATGAATAGGGATGATATCTTCACTCAGAAGGCGAAAAAACGACGACGAAACTTTAAACGGCCATAAAACGGCGCTCGAGTGTCCAATTTCAGCAAATGACCACTTTTCAGAAAGCTTGTGAAAATACGAATGCGTCAAAAACAAGTAAACTGGATTTTCAAATTTAGAATCGCCAAAAAACAAAGAGAAGAGCCTCAAAACTTTAGTTGAAGTTTCCGATTAAGATTTTCATTTCTATTGTTCAATCTACATTACTCAGTAAATTAGTTATATAATGAACTTGTAGAATACCAATTTTTATTATTTTTGGAATTTTTTTACTATTTTTTATGATTTATGAAAGATGGCACAAAATTGGCCCTATTCATACGTAATTTATCGTACTTTACCGTATTTTAGCATAATTATTGTAATTTACTGTATTTTAGCACAAAATCGGCCCTATTCATAGTGTATTTTAATAAATATGCTATCAACAAAGTAATCTAACAAATATTTTAAAAAAAAAATTTAATTTTTTAGTATTATATTTTAGCATTTTAGCATTTTAGCTATTTGTCTCTTAAAAAAATAAAAAAATTCACGGGACCGGCCATTAAATGGCCAGTTGGGCTTTTTAATCGGGACCGGCCATTTAATGGCCGGTTTGGACATTTTTAATAAAAGTTTGCACCTGTGGACATTTTTATTAGAGAAAAGGTTTTTGTACCCAACCTTTTGTACCCAGTTTATACCCAAATGTTTCGGATAAGGTTTCAACTGCTTTTAACTGTCCGCCTCCAACTTTCACTTATTTAATAATCTTCCTCCGTATTCAATCCCAAATCTTCTTCTCTCTAAAACCTTTTCTCCGCCAACGCTCTGGTCAGGCCATCTCCGCCCCGTCAGATCGTCATCGTCAGATCTCACATCTACATCAAGATCGACCACCTCCCATTGGAAGGTGAGACCACCTCCGTCCAGTCAGGCCGTGCGCTTCCTTCCCGACGGTTCAACAAAACAAATCTATTTGTCTCTATGTCATCGTTCTCTCTTCTCTTGTTGTTCCTTCTATCAACTCTCTCCGATCAAGGTGACGTAATTTCTTTTGAAAGCAGAAGCCCTTCTCTCAATTGGTCAAACCGGGTTAACAAAATTAGTGAACAGATGGAAATATTTGCTTCAATCAGCCGTGCTAGTTCGATTCCGGCTCGCTACTCCAAACAGTGCATGCATCGTTCCAAGCTTTGGTAAGAAATATTGCTTACTTTATTAGATTAGTCAAAAATTTCTTACTAAAAATTATAAAATAAAAATAAATGTTCTCTACTCATTTTTATCATAATTTGCAATCAATCTGAGCTTGTTCCGGGGTTTAAGCATAATTTTACTGATCTATTTGTCTTTTCTTTTTCTTTTTTCTGTTTTGATCTTTTCGATTTGAATTTTCACAACACGTGCAAATGCAGACAAGAGTGGAGATTCAGATGAGTTTCTATTTGTTTAATTTTTGTATCTCTTATTCCTTCTGTGTTCCCGTTATGCATCATATTATATTCTAGAGTATTTTTTAGGATCTGTTTAACAGTTTTACAGGATATATCAAATATTTTACATGATCTACGATCTGTATAGCAAGGTCCTAACAACGTCAAACAGGCGGCAGCGACGGCAGCAACGGCGACACACGACAGTAGCGACTCGCGAGTGACGGCGAATAAAAAAAAGTTACCTATCGACAGCAGCAACGGCGACGAAGTACTGGACCATTTGGATGACAAAGAATACAACGGTGGTGTCACGTTACAGCTTCGTCCCTCTCGGAGCCGATTTATTGATTGATTTTGCAGCTCGTTGACACGGTCCTATCATGCCTTAGTTTTATAAGATATATAAGTTATTTTACATGATTCATTACTTAGTTTTATAAGATGTATGAGTTATTTTACAGGATTAGGGCTTGCGAGTGTTTTCTTTAAAAATCATAGTTTTATAAGATGTATGATTTATTTTACAGGATTCATGCCTTAGCTTTATAAGTTGTATGAGTGATTTTACATGATTAGGATTTTGTGAGTGTTTTATTTAAAAATCATAGTTTTATAAGATGTATGAGTTATTTTACAGGATTCATGTCTTAGTTTTATAAGATACAGCAGTTAAATTTAGTTTACATATTATTGATTGATTTTGCAGCTTGTTGACACGGTCCTATCATTAATGCAATATGAGACTCCTGTGAATCATCCATGGTTTTTCATCATCCCTTATATATCCGTAAGTTATTATATACTTTTGTATATTATGAATTAAATTTCCAGACTTCAAATTTTGAAATACTTCAGTCAATATTTTAATGTTTGATTTTTGTCTATTGCAGGCCCTTCTGCAGGTGTTTGGGCCTCAATTTGAGAGCATCAGATGGCTGTTCATTCCTATGCAAGAAAAACCATTGGGTGCTTTTTGCAGCGAATCTTCGTAATGTGCAGTTGCATTATTACACCTCAGTTGGTGAAGTTGGGGAATACATTCAATACCATTGGCACACAATGAAATGGCTTAGACACTTTCTTGCTTGGAGGACTTGTGAGTGTTTTCTTTAAAAATTATCTATAAAGCATTTTACAATATTCTTCAACTAATTTTTCATGATTATGCCAATGATTTACAGGATTAGGTGTTGAAATGTATTAAACTATTACATAATTTACTTAACAGTTTTGTAGAATATACAAGTTATTTTACAGCATTCATGCCATAGTTTTATAAGATATATAAGTTATTTTACAGGATTCATGCCTTAGTTTTATAAGATGTATGTGTTATTTTACAGGATTAGGACTTTGTGAGTGTTTTCTTTAAAAATTATAGTTTTACAAGATGCATGAGTTATTTTACAAGATTCATGTCCTAGGTTTATAAGATGTATGAGTTATTTTACAGGATTAGAATTTGTGGGTGTTTTCTTTAAAAATTATCTATGCAACCTTTTTACAGTATTCTTCAACTAGTTTTTCATGATTCTGCCAATGGTTTAAAGGATTAGGTGTTGAAATGCATTAAACTATTACATAATATACTTAACAGTTTTGTAGGATATATAAGGTATTTTACAGGATTCATACAATAGTTTTATAAGATGTATGAGTTATTTTACATGATTCATGTCATACTTGAAGTTATTATACAGTAAAGATGTTGATATCATTTTTTTCTTTCAGCTAAAGCATCATGGAAAGATGTTGGCATTATTCATAAGGACTGCCCAAAGCAGGCACCCAAATCAATAGACTGTGCTATGTTTGTGCTGCGCTTTGTGTACAATCTGATCACTGAGATGCCTATGAACTTTACACAGGTAATTTTATGATGTATATATTTTACTTTCAAATACCCGTAAGCTCCCATTTCATGAAACCTACAGTATTCTTCAACCTTTTACAGTTTCATGATTCTGCCAATTAGGTGTTGAAATGCATTAAACTCATACATAATATACTTACCAGTTTTGTAGGATATATGAGTTATTTTACAGGATTAATGCCATAGTTTTATAAGATGTATGAGTTATTTTACAGGATTAGAACTTGTGAGTGTTTTCTTTAAAAATTATCTATGCAACATTTCACAGTTTTGTAGGATATATGAGGTATTTTACATGATTCATACAATAATTTTATAAGATGTATGAGTTATTTTATATGATTCATGCCTAAGTTTTATAAGATGTATGAGTTATTTTACATGATTCATGCCTTAGTTTTATAAGATATGAGTTATTTTACAGGATTAGGACTTGTGAGTAACCTATGGGCCCTATCATTTTCCTCTCTACTGATGTGCATAAATCTAAATCCCTTATAATTCTTTTTTTTTGTAGGATGACATTTCTAAAGAACGTGTCGTTCTAGCAATGAAGCTCCTCACGCATCCAAATAATTCGCATCAGCGGTGTATGAAGTAACCATCCAAATATTACAATGATTAAACAGCTTTTTGTTTGTATTTGTTTTATATTGATGTTAGATACAGTTGATGTTAGATACAGTTGAGAATATTTGTGAATAGTGAAATGGTAAATGGTACAGTTGATGGTGAAATGGTGAAATGGTACAGTTGATTTTAATGAACTTTTTGTGGTGAAATGGTACATTATATAATTTTTTTGTGACTGGTAACATTTTATAGTTTGTATATGATGTTTTTATAGTTTCATGTGTCAAATTTACAATATTGAAATCTTGTAGTTAACGTGTGTTAGATTTATAGTTTGCATCTGCTAATTTTACAGTATTGAAATCTTATTTTACATGATATATATTCATGTATAAATATTAATAATTGAAGAAAAAATGATGAATTTAAAAAAAAAATTCAATTTTTTTTTAATTTTAATTTCGAATTTTTTTTTAATTTTGATGCAAAAAAATTATTTTTGCATGTATAATTTGTAATTTGTAAATAACAACAAGTTTTAGAAGTGTGTTTTTCAAATCTTCTAGAAACTTGAAGTACAGCCGTACAAGTTTTGGAAGTGGTTTGTATTAAATCTTCTAGAAGCTGAAAGTACAGTTGGAAGTACAGTTACTTTTCTAGTTGCTAACAATTTTTAACTAACTTGGGTAAAAACTGGATTGTTAGAATTTTGAACTAGGTATTATGCATGATTTGTTGTTGAAGTTACAGTATTGATTATAGTATTTTACAGTATTCGCGCAAGTCAAATGACAGTTTTTTTGGATAAAAACTGAGTACAACTTTTTGGGTACAATTAGTCGGACTCTTTTTATTAATCTGTAATTAACTTAGGGTATTTTTAAAAATGTCGGTATTAAATCGATAGAACGTTCCCTCCATACGTTATAATTAATGTAAAAGAAAGAGAATAAAGAGGTATGAAAAGAACATGCGAATTGACCAAGTCAAAAAAGTCGTTAGGATGAGTCAAAGCTACGCGCAAGTAGAAATAAGATATGCAGTAGCAGTAACATCAATTAATTAATTTATAGCTGCGGCAATAAGCATCTAAAAAGAAATGATATTAGGTTAATCCTTTTTAACTTTTTTCCATGCATTGTCAGGAGACCGCATGGCACACATAAAATAGGACCGTAAGCGACACAGAAAATCAATACATTGCATGGGCCATCTTAAGCAACTTTCCCTTTGTTTGCATTAAATAAAAACACAACCAATGTATCTTTTATGGTACTCACATCACACATCAGAGATCTCTCTCTCTCATATGCTTCCTCTTCGACACAACCTATTAGTATATTATTTATCATTTAAAAGTATCAAAAAGTAGAAAAAGTAAATGAAAAAGGGTGCTACGTGGCGGTTGATCTGGAGTTCTGAGTCCAGAGACCCCCATGGGCCATGGCCCCATAGAAAAGCTGTCTGACAGGAACAGGTGACACGTGTTGATCCATTAACAGCCCGAACCCACACGGCAGACAAGTCCATGCTTGAGTCCTTTTCTAATTGGCTTATACTTGGCGCATTCTAATTGGCTTGTTGAGTTGTTGCTAATTCAAACAATCTTTCCATATCTGGTAAACTGTTCATCATCCTTAGATTCCAGTCATTGATTGGTTTTTAATGTTTACCAGAAGAGGAGATGATAATTAACTAGACTTTCTACAACAAACAAAGAAATACGGTTGAGGGTAACAAATAGTGGTTACCAGAAAACAAGATGCATTCAAGTGAGAGAGCAAATCTCACAGTCACAGAGCACAATTTATTAGTGATGGACAGTGGTGAGCTTTATTAAACGTATGTTTTTTTTGGGTACAATTATTCGTTTGCCTGGGGCCCTGGACCACCTTATCTTCTTCATCCTCTCAAGTTCTTCCCCACAATGGAGACTCCGTTCCGTTAAAAATAAAAAACATTCACACCACTTACAAGTTACAACTTTCACTTACAGAGGTCATTTCCATTTAATAATAAATGGAGAGAATAAAAATATATGTCCTATCTGTAATTCTGTATAGCCGTCTCTTGACGCCTCGGCCTTTTCTATAGTGGGCCCAAATAATTTAATTATTATTATTATTTCTTTTTTTTTTCTACCAATTCCCTGCCTGTAGCACCGGTCCACCACCGGATGCTGCAATCGACGGCTCAACTTGCTTTTCACGAAACGTGTCCGGTGGACCAGGTTAAAAAAAAAGAAGAAGATCAAAATCTTTGGCTGGATCTCTCTTTTTTGCATGTAAACCCTCCAAAAATATATTTTCAGTCTCCTTGAAAAGTGAGAAGTGAATGCTGCTCCTGCTCTCGCTTGACATTAATTTAACCAAAAGAAATACTTTAATATTCCCTTGTCTCGGGGTCTACGTTAACTAATCTGGTTAATACAATTAAGCTATTAACCTCTCTGACAGTCAAACAACAATTTCTCAATTAAATTTACAACTTTAGACAGTGCTGTCTTGGAAATAAAATTATATGATTTGTGAAATGTCAATCACAAGTGAAGTTTTTTTTTTTTCTTGATTGTTTTTTCACAATATAACGTGTAAAGATTTGATTCATTTTCTTTCCAACCAAATTTTTGTATGTACCATAGTTGGTATATATCGGAGAGGTACGAGACTTTCAAATTATGAGGTCAAATATAAATGGAGTCGATCATATATTTTTTTTTGCTACGAATAGAGTCAATTTTACACTACCTATAATATTTTACTCTAAACTATATAGAAAATAAGATACAAGTACAATTCTTGTATAATTCCCGTTAAACCCATTCATATGTCTTATCAAGCAACTAATAAATCTCACGCATGATGGAAGATAAATCTCTACTTTTATTTTATAAAAAATAAAAATAAATAAAAATCACGCATGATGGAAGAGCACAGCACTAAATTGTGATGGCTACTGACTACTAAATTTTATAACAAAAAAATGATTAATGCTGCTAGAATATCAAAGAACTTGTATGTTAAAATTAATTTGTGTTAGTTGAAACTTGAAAATGACACCGTTTTTAAAAACAGAGAGAAAACTAACTAGAAGTAAAGCCATAGCCATCCATTTTCCATACTCTTTTATCACAGATCCTGTAGCCATTCATGTTTTGCGGATCCATATTTTTAATATTATTTCATTTTTATGAGCTAATCGATCATATCATTATGTTAAATTTAATACCACCGTACCTGTCATCAGCACTTATCAGTCCAATTTTGGTAATACCAAACGAAAATGACGGTGTCTAGAAGGTCACCTCTTCTAAATCTTATATCCAATTAATCTCAACTACATACTTCAAATCATTATCAGAAAAAAAAATACTAAGAAAATCAAAATACTAGGATCGATGTTTTTAAATTCACCAAGTTCTTTGTGAGTTTAAATTCAAAATTATTCTATTAATTTCAAACGACAAATCCAAACCATTATAATCGATCTACTTCATGAGTGATGTGTTTACATATTTAATTTATAAATTTTCAAATTAATTTAGTATAAAGTCAAACAGTCAAAGTGAAGAAAAATGAATGCATTAAAATTAACTTATAAATATTTTTCTTAACGCTTGACTTTGTACTAAATTAAGTTAAAAATATATAAATTTGATATGTAAATGCATAACTCGTGAAGTAGATCGGTTTCAACGGTTTTGGATTCGTTGTTTGAAGCAGTGTTGTAAAAAATGACTGTTTAGGCTGATTAATCAGCCGATTAGTCGTTGGTGACGATCAAACCGTCACGGATTTTTCCGACTAAACGATTGATTATTCCTGATTATGGCTGATTATTCCCGATTAATCGCTTGACGGTACCCTGTCCGTCCGACGAGCGCATACCGTTATTTACAACATTGGCTTGAAGTCGTTCCGATAATGATGATGATGATATTTATAAATAAATAACAATAATAAATATAAAATAACGGTAGTAGTTAATTATAATATTAGTAATGATGATGATGATGATAAAAATAATCCGTATATGCTGTACATTAATAATTTGTAATATATTATTCGACCCATTCGCTGCAATAACAAACGAGTATATTTTAAAATATTCTGAATCTTCTAATCTGCATTTGACAATGCTTATTGAGTGAGGCTATGGTGCTATGCATAGCACCAATGGCTAGTGTACTACGGCTCAATATGGTACTTTTTAAAATCCTAACGGTCGATCCGACCGTTCAATGTGATATCCATATGAATATGTATTTGCAAACTAAATTTTATATTTTTTTGAATTTTTTTACTATTTTTTTAGATAGGTAGAAAAATCAGTGTTTTTTGAAAATTCTGGAGCATCAAAATTCTACCTATCTGAAAAAATAGTAAAAAAATTCGAAAAAATATAAAATTTAGTTTGCAAGTACATATTCATATGGTTATCACATTGAACGGTCAGATCGACCGTTAGGATTTTAAAAAGTACCATATTGAGCCGTAGTACACTAGCCATCCGTGCTATGCATAGCACCATAGCCTCACTCATGCTTATTCGTGACAATAGTGTGCATTTTCACTGTATCAGTAGGCGTCAAACGAGCTCTCAGTAGCAGTTGATCATCAGTACACATGCAAGCTACAATGTTTATTTCTTACTGTACAAACTACAATGTTCAAATGTGCCATAACTTTCTTACTTGCAATTGATAATCAATATACAGTCAAGTCAAGTCAAGGTCATTTTTACTTTATATGCTACACTGCTATTGGAGATCCTGGAGGAGTAAACTTGGGAGAGGTTTTTTTTTCCAAAGTAATTATTCTTTTTCCTCCAATTCCACTTAAACTGTTAAACTGTTAAACTGTTAAGCTGTTAAAGCGTTAAAGTCGCTAACGACTTATCCCCGTAGGCCATTACACCATGTTTCCGGGGACCCAAACGTGCATGAATCCACGGAGCAGACAATATCCATGGGCTAGATCTGTTCGGTGGAACTTTGTACGGTTGAGATCTAGTGGTCCAGGGCTTGTACAACTGATATCCAGCACCGACAAAAAAGGTTCTTTCGGCTGCACAAATTTTTTCACTTCTACATGATATTATTATATTGGTTCCCGCCGCATCCTGTAAGCTTGCGCCACGTGATCTGTAAAGTACCGTAAAGATGTTGAGTGGATAATAATATGAATTAAATAGTGCTGGTATCTCGTGCGCCTATGCCCTATGACTACACCACGTTGAAATTTGGGTACGTGGCAGGAACTAACTGGTTTGTTCAAGAATAGTGGAAAAGGCAGGTAAAAGATGACAATTAATTTGTGATCTTCTATAACTCTGATTTTACATTCTAAATATGTAACAGTTGGATTGTAGTGTAAGAAGCGACCTGCTTTAGAAGTAAATTGAAATGACATGCATGGCAGACAGTAGCAAGCAACTAATAAAGAATTTAAAAGTTTCATTGGGCGAGTAATAAAGAATTATAAAACGTGAGGATGCGACACCTGGCCCTTTTGAAGTTGAATTGATTAAAAAATAATTGTGAGGATATCATATCTTCATGATCCCATTCATATTCCCAATTGTTAATGTTGTACTTTTAATCCGCAATTGTTGCCGCCAGCTTGTGTTTTAAAAATTATAACTCCTGTTGGCTGTTGCCGGAAGGGCTTCTAATTCTATTGTTAAATGATTACAATACATATACAGTAAGTAATACAGGCCCTTTTATTAATAGAATAATAGGGAAACCGTGGAAGTAACGCAAGAACTCATCAGGTTTTCTATGCTATGTCCTCTGCAACCACATGTGCAACTACCACTTTTTTTTTTAATGTGAAACCTTAGAGGCTGAGAGCCTGAGACAATCCAATATTTTAAGAAGATACTATGTAATTGTTATTTTGAATTACTTTTCTTGTTATATTTACATCATTATTATCAACGTCAAACATATTAATTATCAATTCAATGCAAATTTCTGCATACCAGTTATTCGAACAGCAAACAAAATTTTAATTTTCGCATGTGTTTAATGAGGATAGTTCAAATGTCATTTTGTGTGCCTCCATCATGTCTCTATTTTTAGAACTACAATAATTTAAAATTTAAAACCTAAATGTCAAAATAAAATTGTTAGATATGATTCATATCACTCTTTTCAAGCACACTCAAAACATCATGACATTTAATTTTGTTTTAATTAGTATCAAGAGTACAAAAATATATTGATATGGATAAATTCTTAACACTGATTATTAACAAGAGGAAATTATTATAGGAATATTAGAGGAATAGAATAAAGTAACGAGGGGAAATTATTAACATTTTTTTTTTGTTTTTACATCTCGATCGACAATCTTCAAAGTAAAGCTTAAATTTAAAATTAATGTTAAAGGAATAGGATAATATTCATTATAAAATATGATCGGATTTAATTAAATTGGTTTACTTCGTACATCGTATGGCTTGAAATATCAACAATGAAATTGACAATATTTTCAAAAAAATTAAGTCAAATAAATATAATATGAGGAGAGATTCAATTACATAAATATTTTATGGGGACTTAACAAACAAACAACCGCAATTAATCAACAATGTAAAGTAAATAGATAAAGTAAGAGAGATTGACACGCGGGATGTTAACGGAGTTTGGCTTAAAATGCCTATGTTTCCGGGACAACGCAACCTTGTCGGTGCGCCTTTCCTATTACCCAATGAAGAGAATGATACAACTCGTGACACGTGAGCCCAAACAAAGGTGAGAAGTCACGACCTAACTCGGGTGCAAAGTTGAGCCTGTAAGCTCGAGTTGGAGAGTCCTACGCAGATGATCATCACACAGCTATGTTTATATATGAGCGGAAATGCTCGAGCCGGTGAGCCCTTAATGCCCTACAAGCAGGAAGTCACGCGGCTATAGAAAGGGAGCACTAAGTAGATCTCTACACTATTGAGCAACGAACCAACACTCTAACTTAATCTAGAAGCAGATTAGTCAAGTGGATTTGAGATTATCAAAGGAGTATTGAAGTTTTAGCTTTCTCAAAGAATGAAGCTCTCAAGAACACATAATTAGTGTTTTTTGAAATTTAGATGCGGCATGCTTGAGACTGGAGTGAGAATATTTACTCTATTTATCAAAAGGGAGCTCCAGATCTAGGTATTTGAACTGATCTATTCAGTACGGTTATCTTCCGTTTGAACGGATAGTTCAAATGTGATTGTAGTTTAGGTTTTTCGCCTTTTTGAACTGTACACTATCCGTTCAGTACGTTTAGGTCCGTACAGTACGGGTAGTATATTTATCCCAATTCTATATAAACTCGAGTAGCGTACAGTGCGGACAATATCCGTTCAGAACGGAACGACAACTGGAAGTCTTTGGATGCTACGGAACAATTATGTTCTGAATGGTTGTCAAACGGAATAATTATTCCATACTACAACGCTTCATTATCCATCCGGTACCATTCAAATCATTCCGTACTGACCGGTTTACTTCCGTACGAACGGATAGTTTCTGAAATCAACAATCTCGAATGTGGTTTACTTTTCTATTTGATATTACAATTTATGATCTTAATCTTCGTAAAGTCTTGTTGATTTCATTAGTTCTTCAAACTTTAATCTTGTAATTATAATGTTTTTGAACCTGCAAACTCACTCATACAATGAAATCGTTAAATATAATTATTGTATGTTTTTGCAGATTAGTCAAACAAAGTAATTAGAAGATTGCATAGAACAATAACATCTTGACACCATATATTTATAAGTTATTTTTGCAATTTTAAAATCCAAACAGTCGATCCGAACCGTTCAACATGATCTTTATATATAATGTGTTTCGAGACCACATTTTACATTTTTTTGGAAATTATTTACTATTTATTTATAATTTTTTTAAATCGTTGTTACTTAAAGGTCCAGAATTTTCTTAAAATAGCAATTTTGTACACATCTTAATAAATATTAAAAAAAATTCTAAAAAGAAAATATAAAATTTTGTCTCCAAGCACATTTTAATATGAAAATCATGTTAAACGGTTTAAATCGACTGTTTGAACTTTAAATCACAAAAATAACTTACAAATATATGAGGTCAAAATGTTCGGTTTGGATCTCATGTACCCCCCAATCCCCATTTCACTCTGATTTCTGAGGCAGTGGCTTGAATAGAGGGGAGGACCTGCTGCAGTATGGTATCCACTCAGATCGATCTCATGTACTCCCCAATCCCCATTTCATTCTGATTTCTGAGGCAGTGGCTTTACTGCGGCCATTTCAATTTGCCTAGCTATGGTTATGGAGCAATAGCATAAATCATCGCACGCACATGCATTTCTTTATTTAGTACAAATGGAGTACATTTACATTACAACAACATAGAGTCAGCGGACTCAGTAGGTCAATAATTCAACACAATATAATTATGGTACTTAATTGTCAGACAATTTTTTATTGGTGTTGCTGTTCAGTTTCAGTCGCAGCACCATGACAAAACTCCGCGGGGCGGGGGCCTACATACAACACGTGGCGCTTCGACATAATGCGGCACATGGCAGAAGCGCACTAGTGCTATGGCGGCTCCTCCGGACTTGAAAGCCGTCAAGCGCAAGGACTCAACTGGATTTCTGAAATCTGCACAAACAGCTATTACATCCGTATCTCAATCAAATGTTGGATGGACCTGGTTCAGTAACTTTTAATTTATTGGGTGTCAACTGTCAACTGTCAAAACTCAAAAGTGACATGGAGACCATTTGGTTGCGGTGTTTCCCCGACTGCTGCTCTCCAGTGCCTTCACCCCGCAGCTCTGTCAAAGAATGCAAAGGCTACGTCATGAAATAACATGACACAATCACTCACGTATTGTAATTTTATTTTAGAAGAGGTCAAAATTTTAAAATTTCAATTATGCTTCTAATGGGATCACATTTTGTCAGGTTTAGAAAGAGTTTAGATTCTAAATTCAGTCATAATTGTGGTGGTTTACTTGTTTAATTGTTGGGTCATGTTTTTTTAGAGAAATAAAGCAGGGGAAAATCAATGTATGGTAGAAAAATAAAATGAAGGAATGAAAGAAATTATTCTTATCACTACTGTTACAAGGAATAGCAGTTATCCATATATCCTTCTATTTTATCCTACTATCAAAATAAAATAAAATAAATCATAACTCATAGTTTTCACTATATCACATTTTTTAACACTGCCCAAGAGATAATTAAGGAATAAATTTTAGAGTAGAACTAGGGTGTTCATCTTAAGTTCACCAAGTCTCTTTGTGAACTTAACTAAAAAACTCATCGGATTGGCTTCAAGCGATGCATCCAAACCGTTAAAATCAATCTACTTCACGAGTGATGAGTTTACATGTCAAATTTATAAATTTTCAAACTAATTTAACATAAAGTAAAGCGGTAAAAAAAAAGATGGTTTATAAGTTAATTTTAATGTGTTCATTTTTTATTATTTTTTGACTGTTTGACTTTATATTAAATTAGTTTGAAAATTTATAAATTTAACATGTAAATTCATCACTCGTGAAGTAGATCGGTTTCAACGGTTATATGCGTCGCTTGAAACCAATCTGATGGATTTTTGATAGGGGCGGATCCATGATTTTCGTCGGGGGGGGGGGCAAAAAAGAATATCGAATCGGGTTTAAATACCTAATCGAGTTTAAATCCATTAACTAATTGGGTACTTGATAAAAAACAAACTTTAACTTATACTTTCCAATGCTTTGACTTGTAATTTCTAATGCTTTGACTTATAATTCTAATTACCAATCGAAATTCAACAAATTTATTTCAATTTTAACCCTAAATTTAATCTGAATTACAAATCAAACGTCCAGAGAGGAGCAAAGTTGGTTAGAACCGATAAACCTCTACTAAAACTCAAATCCAGGGGGAGAGCAGCTGGCCCCCCCCTGAATACACCTGGATTCGCCTCTAATTTTTGAATTAAACTCACAAAGAGACTTGGTGAGATTAAGAACACTCCAGTTCTACCCTAAATTTTAACTCCCATATGAAATAAGACTTATCCTTTCATTCCTCTTTTTTTTTTTTTATCTCTTTATCAAATACAACCATATAATATACACTGCAAGGCTGATAGATACCTCCAGATTTTACACTTTGACAACTAAGTCATGAAAATATGTGCTAACTGATTTGCTAATTTTCACACAAAAATGAGATTGCATTATACCTCGAGAACAAAAAAAAAAAACATTTCATGATAACAGGAACGGGTATGAGATGAGATAGCTTTAAATTTTAATAACAAGTCATTTCAATATTTTTGAACACAAATTAAAGACATCGAACTTGTGATAGTTCATATTTGTGATATTTTTGCAAAATTAATTGATATTTAAATAATTTCCAACACTACATATTTAAAGCATATCTTGTTGAAGATACAGTGGACTTAATCTCACCGGCGGTTACTCTTAGAAAGTTGGTAATCCTATCTTCAACTGACCAATCTCCTTCTAACTGGATTTAGAAATACATAAATGAATTAATCTCCCAAACCGGAAAAATATAGTGAATTTTCTCAAGCGAGGTTAAATTCCCGCTTGTATAAATGCTCCAAATCTCACCCCAGCCCCCGTCACATGCTCACAAGTCATAAACCTCTCTCTCTCTCTCTCTCTCTCTCTCTAGAGAGCAGGAGTGCAGGAACCAAGTGGTGGAGATAAGAGACAGAACGAGCGGGCCATCTCTACACAGAAGAGGAGGACCCTCAATAATTTTTATTTATTTTTCCTTTTAATATACTACCGCCTCTCTCCGTTTCCGAGCACCTCCCCAACTTGCTATTATCTCTCCCTATCTCTCTCTCTCTTCCCGTTTCTCTTCTCTTTCCTCTTTTCTAATTTCTATCCCTTCTCTGGCCCCCTCTCTCTCTCTCTCTCTCTCTCTCTCTCTCTCTCTCATCTTCTCTATTGTCCCAGATCATTTGAAGATCAGATTTTTATCGGATTAGCTCCAGGCCTGGGGAATTTGCTGGAGAATAACACTAAAAGGTCCGTTTTTGTACTATTGCCTCTTTTATTCTCGTAAATTTTCTTTGTTTTTGAGGGCTTCATAGTGAATGTTGTGTCAATTAGGAGCCTTGAAGAGGCAGTGAAATGAAAGAGTTGTATGTGTTAATTGTTTTTTTCAAGTAAGATACAAATTGATGCCTTGAGAAGTGCTGCTATTTATAGAAAATTTGGGAAATTTTTTGTTTTTGAGCTTCAGAGGTGGGGTTATTTCTATGAGCTCAAGTCAACGAATTTCCTTTTGTAAAATATCCATCTAGATAGATTTCTATCGGGTCCAGAGAGAATTATGATTATTCCCAAAAATAGATTGCAGTTTTTCTGATACTGAAACGATGCCCAAAAAGGTTCTTAGTTTGGGATTTTTTTTTCTTTCAAGTAAAAATAATTAGTTTAGAAATTAAGGCCATTCTAATTTTTAAGGCCAACAGTATCACTTCATTATTTTTTCTGTCTTAATTACAATCTTCTGTTAATTTTTGCCAAAAATATGTCTTATTTTAAATGAAACCAGTTTCTTGCTTTCTATTTAGAGTTGGTATTGATTTCACACATGCCATATACCTTTCATAGGTACTCACGTCAATGGTATTTGCTTCATCAATTTAGTAGACATTTTACTCTGTTTTTGTCGTTGTATCGTCGTTCCATATGCCTAATTAGTAGCAATTTCTAAACTATTTCAAAATACCATTTTAGGAAATAACAAGTGATCATTGTTCAATAAAAGTTAATTGTTATCGATCTCGCAAGCGATGATAGCGATAACAATAAATTAAAACAGTCGGGATTTAGATCTGACACATGTTCTGAAACATCTGTAAAAAATTTCCTTAGCTCTTGACTGTTCTATTTCAGTGTAGTTAAGGAAATCTAATAATCATAAATTTCATTAGAGGAATATGCATATGTAATATTAGGTCCAATCCAGATAAACTATTATCTAGCCTTGTGCTTTGGCAATCAAATCTCTTCTCTTCTCTTTTCTTTTTATTTGGATTGGCCCTATTTGGTTTCACAATCAATGTTTACGCATCATTTCCTCAGTTTTGTACAAATCAAAACTTCGAACAATGATTAATGCCTGCCATGCCTTTCTCCATTCAATGTGCTTATCTTAATTTCAATATTTGCAGATTCTATCGATTATTATTATCCCGTAATATTAAATGGACATACGCAATTCTTTGTATAAACTCACTTTCCTCTGTGTGAAACGGCTGTCCTTAGCTAATTACAGCGATTATTGCATATTCATCAATAAATACTTTTCACATATGCCTTGTCCTAATCTTTTTCCCCTTTATATATTTCCACAGGAACGATGGGGGGTTTTGTAATGGATGACATGGTCTTTTCCGGTGCTCAGAATTTCATGCAGCTCATGCCTGACGAAAAGAACCTTGCTTATGGCGACACACCTGATTGTGTAATGGGCGAGGATGATCTGGTTGGCCCGCAGTCTGAAAACTTTACTGATCCGAATGTAGATGTCGACACTGATGATGAGGACATAGAAGAGATTGAGAGGCGCATTTGGCGGGACCGCATGCGTCTCAAGCGCCTGAAAGAGCAACAACAGAACAAGGCCAAGGATGTTGGTTCGGGTTCGGGCACGGGTCTGACCCATCAGCAGCTGCGCCAGTCCCAGGAACAAGCACGCCGCAAGAAGATGTCTCGTGCTCAAGATGGGATCTTAAAATACATGCTGAAAATGATGGAGGTGTGCAAGGCTCAGGGATTCGTGTATGGCATCATACCTGAGAAGGGCAAACCTGTTGGTGGCGCATCCGATAATCTGCGCGGGTGGTGGAAGGAAAAGGTGCGGTTCGATCGCAACGGTCCTGCGGCAATTGCCAAGTATCAAGCCGACAATGCTGCCCCAGGGTCAGAGACAGAGAGCAGTCCTGGGTTGGTGAGCGCTCACTCTCTGCAAGAGCTCCAAGACACTACTCTGGGATCTCTTCTCTCGGCCTTGATGCAGCACTGCAGCCCGCCACAGAGGCGATTCCCGCTGGAGAAGGGAGTGCCACCTCCATGGTGGCCCTGTGGTTATGAAGGCTGGTACACCGAGCTCGGCATCCCCAAAGAACATGGTCCACCTCCTTACAAGAAACCACATGATTTGAAGAAGGCATGGAAGGTGGGGGTGTTGACTGCTGTCATAAAGCACATGTCGCCTGATATTGAGAAAATTCGCCGGTTGGTTCGTCAGAGCAAGTGCTTACAGGACAAGATGACGGCCAAGGAGATCTCCACCTGGCTGGCTGTACTCAAACAAGAGGAGGAGGTCTACATCAAGCAAAACCCTGGTGCAGTGCTGCCGCCTTCTGTTACTACTCTGACGGGTAAGGTTGACTCCTTAAATAGTAGCTCAAGTGAGTATGATGTGGATGTGGTTGAGGATTGCAGAAGTGAGGCCCCTGCTGAGAATGAAAGCGAATTAAATGAGAAATTCGTAATGAAGGAAGAAGGCGCATTTGGCGGGTTGGAGTTTATTCAGAAGCGAGGCGCAGGGGAGAGCCAGCTGTTCGTGGGCAACCAGGTTTACACCTGCAGCAATAATCAGTGCCCTCATAGCGATGTCGGGTTCGGGTTCATGGACAGGAATGCCCGTAATGGACACCAGTATGTTTGCAAGTACAATAATAGTAATAACAATGGGACTGCTATTGCAGTGAATGGGTTGTTTGCTGAGAACAAGCCCTCTGTTTTCTTCGGTCAGACCCAGCCGGGTCCAGGCCTTGCCGTCTCTGGGCTCGGGTCAACTGTCAGCAACCCAATAAGCATCTCTGATTTTGGCATCCAGACTGAGAACCAGAAGTCAATTGGCAATTTGATGGGTGCCTATGAAAGCAATTCAGGTCAAAAGAATAGTGGGGATGGATCGAGCTTGAGTTTTGCTCAGCCGAGGGTACAAGTGGAGGATAATTTCTTCGGTCAGGGGAACAACCTCTTTGAGGATGTCGGGCCCGGGTTTCCACCTCAACAACAATTCTTCAACCGTGAAGAGATGATCACACCAAATCAGACATATGCAAATCAACAGGAGAATTATACTGTTACCCCTGAGTATCGATTCGAGCCAGATTACAATGGGCAAGCATCTTACTACACTGCTGGGTATCAGAAGTCAGGTTGGTTCCTCTGATTGATCTGGGTCAGTGGGTGCGTGCGTGCGTGCATGTGTATGCTCGTATTGGGTCTCTGTGCGGGTGTGTGAGTTAATTTAGGAATGGGAAATTTAGGGTTAATAGGAGTTGTGTAATAGGGGTCTTGATGCTGGTAAATGGCGGAGATGTCTGTATGTAAGTCCATTCCAACTATCAGAAGGGGGGTTTCATAGAACTATTTAGTAGGTGTTAAAACTTTTTATTATTTGTGTGAAGTAGGATTGGCTTATATAGAAATGGTAAGTCATGCCAATTTTCCCTATAAGCTTCTTACTCTCGCATTGTCTCCTTTGTATGCTCTCCACCTATTCTGGCTTTGAATATGCAATAATATTAGTAGCTTGTGCTGTGTTTAAAAATGAAAATGCCTTTTTATTCATGGAATACCATCTTAAAACTTGGATGATGATAAACCCTGATTGCTCTTCATCTTTTTCATTGTGTCTGCACTGATTGTTTTAATTCAAATCTTAATGGCCTTAGATTCTGCACCTGAGGGTTTATCCAACTTAACCAGCTTGATTTGGAAAATTGAACTCTAATTCCTAAAATCTGTTTAACAAAGGAAAAAGAAGAAGAAGAAGAAGATAATTAATTGCGTACACATGTAGTTGGTAGATTTCTTTTTGAGGTTTTCACAAGAAAAGACTGTACCAGTTCACTGTATATTCACAGGAATCACTACCTTGGGACTGTCTCTCTCACCTCTAAGATAAATGTGATTCAAGTGAACAACAGTAACCCAATTTCTGAACAAGGTTGAAAGTTAGGCAGGGATATAAAGTGCCTTGAAAAGAAGTCTTCTCCTTTAATTTGTTTTGTTTGACTGGCCACCACAATTGTACAATACCTTCCATGATCGATCCATCCATCTACATCTTCCTTTTTCTCTTATTTATTTTCTTTTTAATCTTTGTTTCAATTGTGAGCTGTGACCCCCTCTCACATGCTCTTTAACATTTCCTCTATGATAATTTGAGTCACAAGTCATGGCTTGAAAGGGACTGGACTCTCTCTCCCTCTTCCTATGGGCCAGCTCTAATCCTTGGAGCCATATGGAACCACCAAGGAAGAACAATATATATATACAGGAATTGGGATTTGGACAAATTTTATTCAGAGTCGGATCTAAACCGTACGATCTACGTCGAGATATGCGAATGATTTAGAACTTAAAGGACCCCATGAATCTAAACCCTCTGTCTGAATTTTGGCACAAACTGCCTTCCAAAACCCCACCCAAAAAAATAATAGTACAAAAAAAAACTTTTATCTTTGTAAAAGGAAGTTTTTGCTTTCCTATTGGGCTAAGCATTTGTCTGATGAACTGTAAGAAGGGCATAAAGTTTCAATGATGCTATGATGGTGCCAACAGAACATTATAACCTTATCTCCATTATTGAAACCAATAGCTTGAGCTTATAAGATAAGATCTGGATTGTCATCAACAACAAAAAAAAAAAAGTTATTGAAAATAAATTTATTTATTTGGTTTATTTTCTGTATGATTGATAGTTTATGGATTATGCTTTCCAACAATATTAGAGCCATCTAAAAGTAAAAATTCACAATACTATTCATGACTAAGCAATCAAATCAGGCACTAAACAGGCTCCAGTTAAATTCAATACTAATTATATTTTGCACCTGCCTTATCTTATTATAAAATTAAGTACATGTCTCTATCCTGCTAAAGCATTGAAAGCAACAAGTCACTTTGTGCCATTGGATATTCTCAAGTTGTACAAAATTAAATTGAACAGGAATTACCATTAATATATAGTTTACATAAACAAGCAAAAGGAAAAAAACAAGCGAGTATAGTTCACAAATGTTTGTGTGCACATTTTTAGAAAAATCCAAGACAACGACAAATAATTCAAAGTTTTGTCTCTATGCCATCAATTATTAATTATTAATTATTTTGGAGTAAAGCTTCACATTAGATTTCGTCTAAACAAATAGTTATAATTAATGTAGGATGTCCAACTTTTATTGTAAATAAATCCACTTGGTTATTTCAAAAATATTTTTTAAATTCAAAAAATAAAAGATAAGTTTAATGCGCGTGTAACTTTTATGTAATGCATTATATATAAATTGAGGAGGGTTTAAATACACTGTGATTTTGTGCTCCAATATGCTCCACATCCTTTATCTCTGTTTTCAAAGTTCGAACAGTCGATCTAAACCGTTCAACTCATATGTTGTTTTTCAATAGTCAGGTTTCACAATTTTTGAACACACACACATATATATATAATGTTGATTTAACCAAAAAGTTATTTAACAAGAAACTAAAATAATGATAACATGCAAAAAGACTTGTGAAAAAACATAAATGCTTTAACTAACAACCAGAAAGCATGTTTTGTTATTTTCTGAAAAAAGAATAAATCTCAATAGAATAGACTGCCAAAGAAGAAAAAGTCATCCTTTCCAGAGAAAGCCCAACAATTAACAAATCAACAACCAAATCATGTTCAATTTTTACCCAACACAAGGATTTTACTTCTACAAATATATCAAATATTTTATCGGAAAGGATCAAAGGAGAGATGTTTTTTTTTTTCAATGAATTAGAAGGAACCACATCAATATTAATTATAGCATCGATTTTTTTTTTTCATCTTTCTATTCTTTACAAAATATTAAACACAATTCCAAAACTAATAATTATGTATATCCAATCCCCAACATGATCTATTTCTAAAATATAAATTGTTTGGTAAAATTTAGTTGATCCATTGTTACTCGCATAAAACCTTTTTTTTTTTAGTTAAGTTGAGAATTAAGTCACCACAGAATTAATATTTACAAATTTTTTTTAGACGAATTTCAAACTTATAATTTCTCACATGAAAAATATTATATTTGTGACTAAATCAAAGGCTTAAAAGACATTTAATTTACTTTGGAACTATCTAGCTACTTGATTGTGATAAGAGAACAATTTGGTACTTGAGTTGAACAAGAAGTTCATGAGTTCATTTACAAAGTCACTGTCATATCTCTCCTTTAATCAGCTTTCATTCTCCAAAAATGCGTCAATTTTCAAGGATGCCTAGTGGGAAAGCTCAATAAATATCAAGGTTCTAAATAGCGTTTATAGCGTCATAGCGGGAAGGCTAAAAAAAAAGCTATAGCGAATAGCGTCGCTATAGCGGAAGTTATTCCAAATAGCGTTTTCTTTTTTTTACATTTCGTATATTCAATATTTGTACTAAATATCAACATTATCTAAAGTCTCATGAACAATAAATAACACCAAAGTAATTAAGAAATTATAATATTCATATTGAACCCGTACAAAGTCCAAATTGAGGTTCAAAATATCCATAGTAATATCATAAACTATCGATTTTTTATATTAAAAATATCTTAAGCATCATGATTCATGACATAATCTATTTTTTTCTATTCAAATTTTAATTTCGGTTTGGACTTTTTTTCTATTCCCAATTTCAAATTGATTTATCTGTAGCAAGTAGCAACAAATTTAATTTCGGTTTGAGATTTTTTTTATCTTTATTTAAAATCCATATAAATTGCTTTTAAAAAAAAAAAAACCCATATTGTATAGCGCAAATAGCGCATTTTGGTGTCATAGCGTAGCGTTTGAGGTCCAAAAATACTATAGCGCGCTATTTAGAACACTGATAAATATCTAAGAAAAATTTAATTTTTTTACTGAAATTAAGGGGACACGATTTGACAGGGACTTGAAAAGTTACATAAATAGAATAGCATTTGATACTAATCCTATGTTTGTCTCCGGATTAATTATTATTAGATTACTAATTTCTAAAGTGGTGCCTATGGATGCTTTTTGGTTCCCTCGTGACAACTGACAAGGTCTCTTCTTCTCCTGCTTTTGTTGATAGTTTGAAGTTTGAACAATGAGTACATGAACATATTTACAGTCAATAGGCACGTAAAATAGATCGTACAGATACGTCTCCGATGAATTAACGAAATATGTAGTTCGTTAAGAAATTAACTAATATCTCCTAAAATTTAACTAAATGTTATTAATTAATATTTCAAGATATTTAAGAGTTGGACATATATAGTTGAACATCAACAAATTTGAATACTAAACTTTTCTAAAGGGATCGAAAAATTTAAAAAGAAACTTTCTCTTGTTGTTTCTGTACATCTAGTATTCTAGTCCTAGTCCTAGTCCTAGTATTGGAAATAAATTTGTTAAATTTTGATTGGTAATTAGAATTATAAATCAAAGCATCAGAAATTACAAGTCAAAGTATTGGAAAGTACAAGTTAAAGCATTATTTTTTTATCGAGTACCCAATTGGTTAATGGATTTAAACCCGATTAGTTATTTAAATCCGATTCGATATTTTTTTTGCCCCCCCTGACGAAAATTCTGGATCCGCCCCTGTATTTAGCTACTACAATTAATACTGCACCGGCTCCTATTACATGGTGAAATAAATGGACTGATACAGTCACACATTTAAACCTGGTTAATTATGTCAATCTACATCAAATTAATTAAGACATCTCTAATTGCTTTAGCTAGTACTACTCAATTAATTAATTAATTAAATCCTTACTTAGTTAATCAATCATTTCATAGTTCATACATATCTTGTTCGATATATCTCTCAACGTGTGAAGAGCTAGCTACCAAAGCCATATTTCATTTCATGTTGAGAGGTCGTATTCTCACAGCTAGCTAGCTAGCTAGGTCAACAGTTAACGTTGCTTGATTTAATTGTAGGGGATGGGCTCCGTTAATCACATCTCCTTAGCTTTTTGAAGGTTTATTATATCCCGATCGACAAATTAACATTGTAATTAGCTGTATATATTAATTCACACCTGGATTCTATCTCCACTTTGCAAGAAACTGCTTAATTAATTAGTTCTTCTCAATTCCTAGCTAGAATTGGCAGAGGTACAACAAGTTGAAATAGGTAACTTAATAGAGGAGGGAATCGGATTACACTCTTTTTTTTTTACACATTTTGACATTTATCATTTTCAAAATTCAAACAATCGATCCGAACCATTCAACATGATGGATATATTAAAATGTGCTTGGAGATCAAATTTTACATTTTTTTGAATTTTTTTACTATTTATTAAGATACTTACAAAATCATTGTTTACAGACCATTGAAAAACAACGATTTTGTAATCATCTTAATAAATAGTAAAAAAATTCAAAAAAATGTAAAATTTGATCTCCAAGCAAATTTTAATATATCCATCATGTTGAATGGTTCGGATCGATTGTTTGGATTTTGAAATTGCAAAATTGACCTATAAAAAAGTGTCAAGATGTGTCAAAAAAAAAAGTGTAATTGGATCCCTCCTCAATTTAATATTGTAATATAGCCATTTAGCTAATATTATCAGACAAATAATCAATTGTGTGAAAGTAATTTGCTTGCACTAAGACTGCAAAAAAGGGTCTGCAGAAGCCTTCTACATCTCGAAGTTATTATCTATTTAAATCAAAATTTTAGCAGTACTTACTATTTCAAAGAGATTTAAACTGGGATTTGTAAAAGAGTAGGGTTAAAGTGCAAATCATTGCCTCACATTTTTATTTTCGTTTTCAAAGTGCAAACAAACGCGATATCTTTTATAAATTTCAACAAAACAATAATCTCGTTATTGATATGCATGCTGATTTGGAATTTGTCAATGGGCCCGAATTTCACATATATAGCTTTGCTAAACTTAACTCTAAACAGTCTTAATTGTAGAATCCACTGGATAAAACAGGCCCAAATCCATCTTCCAACTCCCTTTTCAGGCTGAATTAAGAGTTCAAACCGTGTTCTCCATTCCCTTTTAATAGACACCGGGAGATGAAGGAATTCGTATCCTCTGCATGCGTTAATAGATCTGAACCGTCTGATTGAAATCCACACTAATATTAAAGGGTCCCGTACGTCTGATTGAAATCCATTCCCATTCAATACAGATATATATTATATAGCCATTTTTCAATACTATTATTTATTAAAAATTATATAAGTATTTTTAAATATCAAAATTCATAATATTTATCTACTATTCGAATATATATAATTAAAATTCAAAACCATATTCGTATCCGTATCCGCACGGATATTTGGATATCGGATATTCGTATCTAATTTTTGAGTACAGACGGATACTATCTGATAAGTTTGCACCCCTAGGGACGACCCTGTCCAATCGGAGCTATCCGATCTGTATTAAATTCGTGCATACGAGATTTGCACGAATATTAATATTGTCTGCACGAATCTTGATGCAATTTGAACGGTTTTAATCTGAATTTGATTCAATTCTCATCGAAACGTTCCTGATTCCAGCGTGAGATGCTTTAATTTTCCGAATACAAAATTACTATGTCGGTTGGTTAATTTGGGTTTGAAGATTTCATAGAGGATTTTTGAGTCCTGGACAGTTAGGAGAATAGCATCAAACGAAGGGAAGGCATGAAGCATTAATATGTGATTCAATTTGTGTTTGAATTTTCTGTGATCAATTTAAGAGTAAAAAATATGAGTTAAAGCTAATTTTTCGTTTCATTTACAAGATAAAAAATTAGGCACCTTATGTCCTTATCCATCCGAAATTTTGCTTGTTCACAGCTTGATGTTGAGAAGTATTAAGTATTAACAAGGAGATGGGAGTAGGTTCGATGGGCATCGGATCTACATTTAGGTTCAATTAGCTCTAGGACCGTACGATTAGCTTCAAGATCTATGTGCACGGAAATTGATACAGACTTGCACGGATTTTGATACAGAGTACACGAATCTTGATGCAGATCGAATGATTCTATTAACAAGTGGGAAAAATGAATATCGATCCTGGTGTAGTGTAGTTGAATAGTTGATTGCGCCTTTGTATGCTTGCTGACATGTTGGTCCCAGTGCCAATATCTTCCATATCAATATATGGTAGTAGAAGGAGGCACGTCAGACGGCCACAAGGGAATGGGATTATGGAACTATTCTCCCACGCTGCCACGCTGCTAATGGTTACTGGTTAGCCTTTCCAAGGACACATGGCGGGATCCGCCGCCGGCCCCACCTCCCAAAGTGTTCTAGTCGACTAGTCCTATGATGCTAATTTTAGACCGACACTTCATACACTCCGTATCATTTCAGATAATATATATGAATTTTTAGTTTTGGGTATCTCAAAATTAAGGCTATATATGCTACTACTACTATCTATATCTATAGTGTGTAATTAATATTTTTATTTTTAAAATTCAAACAATTAATCTAAATCGTTTAACATAATTTCCGTATAAAATGTGTACTTAATTGTATATCAAATTATGAATATATGTAAAATAGATGGTAGCCAATGGAGTGGGCATGAAACTAAATTTTTACTAAAACGATGGTGCGAGAATTTCAATTGAACAAGGGGCTTATATATTGCGGAGTACAAAAAAAAAAAAACATGAAAAAGAGAACGAGAAAGCTCTTTTGTAATTGAATTTGACAACCACCGTTAAGATTTCCCCAAAAAAAAAGAGTCGGGGATAAAAGTCAGCAATTGTTAGTAGTTTCACATAGAATTAACAATAAAATTGACAGAAATACTGAATTGAATCAAATGAGATAGCTTGAGGGGCTATATGACAAAAAAAATGATGAGGATTTTTTTTATAAAAATTGGAGATCAAGTTATCTAACTATTTAATACTCACAAGAGATTTTTTTTTCTATTCAGATTTTAAATATATAATCTCTCACATAGAGTGCATTGAAGATAATGATTTATTTGAAACAAAAGTTAATTAAATGACTAAAAATAAACTATTTCCTACCATTTATTTATTTAGTTGTTGAAAAATAACTAGAAATATTCTATTTAAATAAATAGTTTGAGAAAAGTTGGAGGTCGAGCTTTCATCTATGAGATAGTGATTCGTGCATTGCTACCAAATTAAATTTTAAGATAAAGATGAAAGGCAAGCAAGAACTAGCATTTGGTCAAGTGGTTAAGACAATGCTCTTCGTGTGAGAGATGTCACATGTTTGAAACCCGGATGAGGGATCATTTATGATATTCCTGCGACCTGTAAATATTGAGAAAGGACCCTCCATCTGAATTTCAAACCTCAGACTTTCTACACATAGGACATTGCCTTTGACTACTAGACCAAAAGCTGGTTATTATTTGATTTAAATAAAAAAAACTTTTATATAATCGTCAATGCATTTATATTTCTAAACAACCAGTGAGAAGCCTAACTTCGGTTTCATTCCAACACTGCTACATAATAGGCAATCATACACGGTTAAAATTGTTAATTACACACATATTTACAACCATGTTACGACTGCATATCATTCCAACACTACTACATAATAGGCAATCATACACGGTTAAAATCGTTAATTACACACATATTTACAACCATGTTACGACTGCATAATGTATGCAAGTGTCGATAAAATGTACACAGTTCTAGAACCGTGTATGTTTTTCCAAACAATGTGTGAATTTTTTTCGCTAAAACCTGTGTGTATACCTTTTATACACATATTTTATAATGGTTCTAATGATGATTCTAGTAATCGCTAGTCAGCCACACGGCGGTGAATTCAAAATTAAAGCCGCGTGTGGATACCTTCACACACGGATTTTAAAATTAAAACCGTGTGTGATTCTATTTTTCTTAAATAAAATTTATAATGGGTTAAGTGGCTAACATCCATATTTGCTAGCTATATGTTGTGTATTTTGGGTATTGGATTATGTGGTCAATTTGTAATACACTTTATGCTTTAAATTTATAAAACCTTAATACACAATGATAGATTGGTTGCAAGCATACAACCTATCATTGTAGTAAAATAGGTATCGATCCAAAGATAACGGGAGAAATTACTTTCTACTAAATAATTAATTCTAAATAATGCAATTTAAGTAAATGGGGGGTGTTGTTGAAAACTGAAATGGTGGGTTCAATACCCAAATTGGAGTTGAAACAAGACAAAACAATTCTAAACAAATAATAAAAAAGGAGTTTGTAATCAAAGAGATGGAATCTAAGGGCTATCGGCTCTCAATCCCTTGATCAAATTCACATTTACTTGGTTTCTAAATTCATGTTTGTTATTTTGGGGTTTCTAAACCTAATATGTCAAAAAGGGTCACTTTCGTGAATTAATGACGTGTCTAGATAGTTCGGATTTCACGATTAAGTTCCTCACCCTAATTATCTAGACCATAAGCATATGTTTAGCCTAATTTATTCCCAAATATCGACACTTCACGATTAAGTTCTTCATACCAAATTCGGTTCAATTTTAGGGGTCCCAATTGAATATGAGGCTTCACGATTAAGTTCTTCGCCTCAATTCAACCATTGGTCTTATGGTTCCGGACTAAGAAGTAGATTTGGTCATTTCTAATCTCAATCCTAGAATTATTCATGCAAGTAATTTGGTTCTATCAATTCTTTGATCCTAACACCTTAAGTTGGTTAAACCTAAGCGGGACACTAATTAATAATTCACAAATCACTTAAGCACATGAATTATAAAATCACCAAGACCAATCAATTAACAAACAATCATCACATAGAAAGATTATCCAAGTAAAATAGAATCTAATACAAGTTCATGATTTTAGCCTAAGCCCCTAGAGAGGAATCTAGCCCCTCATGGGTGCAATAACATCCAAGAGATACAAAAGAGTAAACATGACTAAAAAAACTAGATAAACAAATAAGAGAAGAGAATACACCAATCTCCTAGTTTGCTGCCCTTGTCTTCAGTGTTTGCTCGCTCGAATCAGCCTTCAATCCGTCAATCCAAAAGCCTTTGATCTTGTGAAGAGGAGAGAATCAAAAATGGAGAGGTTTAGAAGAAAAAGAACTTAGGAGCAAGGTGGAAGATGAGATCCCCTTCTCCTGCTGCCTCTCCCCTGTTTAATAGCCAATTTCGTCACTCCCCCCAATTAATCCCGAAATCTGGTAGCAGTTATGAGAAGATCCCTCAAAATCAGGCTAAATTGGCGCTAGTGCGGCCTTTGTGCGGCCTTCACAAAATCCGTGCGACCCGCACAAAATGGGGAGTTGGCCGAAAACTGCGCGGAGAAAAAGGGATTTGTGCGGCCCGCATAGAATTCGTGCGACCCTCATTTTCTGTTTGTGCGGCCCGCATAAAATTCCTTAAGGCCGCACGACGGGCCGCAATACTCTCTGACTTGACTGAGCAAAACTTGTAGATTTCCGACTTTTTATTTTCGGATGAATTTATTTTGTGCGGCCCGCACAAACTCGCAGAATTGCTCCTTTTTGCTTGATTCCTACAAATTAGACAAGGCGAAAGCAGTAACTTGGTTCTTGAATGAATTCTCTATTAAACTAGAGTAAAACACAAGAAATTTGGTACAATTTAGAGGTAAAACCTTAACCGAAAGTATATATAATTGAGGCTTATCACTATAAAATACAACACATACAAAAAAACACTTCATTTATCAATATAAACAACATTTACAATTACATTACACAAATAAAACATGAACTCATTACAACTATTTTACTAACTACAGAAAATAAACATACAACAAAAAATATAGATATGACTATATACATAGTTATATGAATAATAGTGCCTAAGGAAAAAAAATATGATAAATGAATACAAAATAAAAAACTTGAAAGAAAAAACTTAATCCGAAATTTCAACTCAAGTTTTAAGACACTTTCATACAATTTTTGGCCCCGAAACTTATGTCCGTTTGGAATTTATTATATTCAATCGCCTTTTCAGCGAAGATATCGCCTTCTTTGTCTTACATGTCGCCCTTGCCTCGCCCGTTTAGAAGATGTGCAGGTATTATATATTCTTTATATTCAATCGTGCCGCATGGTTGCAGCATTATCCAGCGATATTGGTCCATACAACTCTGTTGTATTATTCAGCGGAAATGTCATGCTTAGAACTTTTCAGAAACTGATGATATTTTCTTTAATTTATTATTATTTAATGATATAAATAAAAATTTCGGCTATATATTGATCAGACACTTTAAATTAAATAACATAATTACATTTGAAGCCATTTCGAATTATCAAACATGAGCAATCAACGAACTATGAACTAAACTTGGAACTCTATTTACTATTTATAAGAATTTTAAGGTAATAAATTCATCTAAACTTGGAGCGAGAAGTGACACGCATAGAAAGTAGAAACTAAAAAAGTTTGAAGAAGAAGAATACAAGTGCGCGTGTCCAGACAGACACGTATGTATGCCGTTTCGTGTTTGTATTTAAAAGGGCGACAGATAGAGAGGAATGAGGATGATGGCATCGGATAATGAATACGACGTGTCTCCTTGAGAAACACACAACAAAAGTTATAAGACAATTAATTAATGTGACTATGTGAGGGGCCACAGGGACACAAAATATGCATTATCAGTTTGTACGACGATACATGAAATATTTTAGAAAGAGATGACCAAGGAATTTTGTATTATTGTTGTACTATATTACACTGGCTGTACATATGCATATATAGGCTATTGGTGAATATAGTCGTTATACAATTTCCTAATATGTCGGATTCTGCATATTTGCTTGATTACAAGGATTAATTAGCTAGGTACCTAATTTAGCTCTAACAGGTGTAATTCGTGGATGCTAGTTGATTTATTTCCTAAACTGGCCTATGATGATCTTTTGAGGTCTGATTCCTTATTTCTCAACCCTCCCCCTCAAGTTAGGTTCGAATATGTTTATAGAACCTAACTTGATCAAAATTCTTTGAAAATTTCTTTTATCTAAAACTTTGGTGAATATATCCGCTAGTTGATCGTGGCTTCTCACAAATGGAGTCTCTATTTTTCCAGCTTGAACTTTTTCCCATATGAAGTGATAGTTCACTTCGATATGCTTAGTTCTTTCATAAACACTGGATTTGGTTTCACAATACTATTATTTATTAAAATTATATAAGTATTTTTAAATATCAAAATTCATAATATTTATCTACTCTTCGAATATATATAATTAAAATTCAAAACCATATTTGTATCCGTATCCGCACGGATATTCGGATATCGGATATTTGTATCTAATTTTCGAGTACAAACGGATACTATCTGATCAGTTTGCACCCCTAGGGGCGACTCTGTCCAATCGGAGCTATCCGGTCTGTATTAAGATTCGTGCATACTAGATTTGCATGAATCTTGACGCAATTTGAACGGTTTTGATCCGATAGGAGACTGAATTTGATTCAATTCTCATCGAAAAGTTCCTGATTCCAGCGTGAGATGCTTTAATTTTCCGAATACAAAATAACTATGTCGGTTGGTTAATTTGGGTTTGAAGATTTCATATTGGTATGATTCATGAGATGGAGCTCCAATTAATCCGTTTCTTTAAGGATGCCATGGGGAACCAAGACCACGATATGAAGCCATGTCACTGCGAGAGGCATATATACGAGTTTGCTTACATGGATCAAGAAATAAACATCGAAACTTTGTTTAATGAGCAAGAGGAATAGAGGATTCATTAATTTGGAGGTGGTCGGCTAGTGGGTCTTACTCATCAGGTTCGTTTTACAAAGCTATTTTGGCGGGGGGGTATAAAATAAATTGGGATTGTTATGGCTACTACAAAGCTATTTTGGCTAGTGGGTCTTACTCATCAGGTTCATTTTACTCATCAATTTGTGTTTGAATTTCCTGTGATCAATTTAGGAATAAAAAATATGAGTTAAAGCTAATTTTTCGTTTCATTTACAAGATAAAATTTGATTGTAAATTTGTCTTGACTATGCCTGTTAGGCCAAACTTAGGCACCTTAATTATGTCCTTATCCATCCGAAATTTTGCTTGTTCACATGCAGCTTGATGTTCAGAAGTATTAACAAATGGGAAAAATGAATATCCCATTTGTATGCTTGCTGACATGTTGGTCCCAGTGCCAATATCTTTCATATCAATATATGGTAGTAGAAGGAGGCACGTCAGACGGCCACAAGGGAATGGGATTATGAGACTATTCTCCCACGCTAGCTGCCACGCTGCTAATGGTTACTGGTTAGCCTTTCCAAGGACACATGGCGGGACCCGCCGCCGGCCCCACCTCCCAAAGTGTTCTAGTCCTATGATGCTAATTTTAGACCGACACTTCATACACTCCGTATCATTTCAGATAATATAATATGAATTTTTAGTTTTGGGCATCTCAAAATTAAGGCTATATATGCTACTACTACTATCTATATCTATAGTGTGTAATTAATATTTTATAATCTAAACCGTTTAACATAATCTCCATATAAAATGTGTATGTACTTGTATATCAAATTATGAATATATGTAAAACAGATGGTAGTCAATGGATGTTTAGTAAGCGTCTGTGTGTAAATGCTGAGTGTATTCATCTACCCGTTCTACAAGTGAGATAACATTTACTAGTTTCATTTTTTTTTTTTCCAAAAAAAAAAACTTGTAATATTGTAGCTCAAGTGACGAGCTGTCGTGTTAGAATGATTATTTGTAAGAACCTTTTGGTTTCGTGGTTGTATTTAAAAGGGCGACAGATAGAGAGGAATGAGGATGATGGCATCCATTGGATAATGAATACGACGTGTCTCCTTGAGAAACACACAACAAAAGTTATTAGACAATTAATTAATTAATTAATGTGACTATGTGAGGGGCCACAGCTAGGGACACAAAATATGCATTATCAGTTTGTACTTTGTACGACGATACAGGAATATATAATCAGAAAAGATCAGTTGAATGATATTGAAATTTACGCTACCAAGCTTTCAAAAAAGATATTCAAATTTTACAAATTCTTGAAAAATAACAAAAGAATTAGGCCCACAATTTACAGTCAAACTCTTTATATTTTTCATCCAAACGGAGGAGTTCAATTCATGATTGAAGGCTTTCTTTTACTTAAAATAAAAATAGATGCATTGAGATTTTATTGGAAATTGTTTGAATAAAAAATGCTTTAAATTGTATATTATTTTCACAAGATATGCTCCAGTTCATCACAGTACTTTAGGGGAGAAAATTTTGAAAATAATTTTGACTATCCGTAAAACTAAGGTAAATATTAAAAAAAAATCAATTATTTTTTTATAGTAAATTTATTCATTTGGATTGTGATATTGAGAGAATATTACAATTTATTATAACACTTAATAAAGTAAAAGAATGTTTTTTGTTTGGTCTTTCTTTATTCTCACTGAGCAGGGGCAGATTCAAGATTTTTAGTAGGGTCCGGCAAAATTTTAAAATGAGACATGAAAGCATATTTTTATAATTTTTTCTAAAAAATACTTGCAAATAAAATGTATTTTTGAAAAAAATTAATTAATTAGGAGATGACAAGTGTCATCTCCATGGCCATACGTGGCTCCGCCTCTGTCGTTAGATAGTGTAGTAGATGTTTAATTAAATTACGATAATGTCCTTATTTGAAAATTTTCAGAGATAATAATATATATAATATATATGTATATCACTTGTTCAAATTAAAACTACCTGCCGACAAGTTTTTGGTGTGTTAATTACTCACCCAATTTTCTCTACAAATATCAAAATGTGCAATGATGCCAATTTAGATTCCTAGCTATATATGGCCAATACTATGAGATCTTTCATAGACTAGTTGTTTGTCAGTCCAACTTAAGACATCAATTTCCATCAAGGAACACAATATATATATATAGGTAGTACGATTGAAAGAGGCGTTTGAGAAGAAGAGAAATTTGTGGTGCTGATTTGTGCTGTGGTTGTAATCTGCTACATGCCTCAAGAAAAGAGCATGGGTGGAGTTGCTAGGCTAGAAGATAAGGCTCTAAGAAGAAGAGAAAGAAATTAATTGGTTGCCATGTTCAGGACATGTTTGTGTTTGTTAGAAAAGAAAAGATTTTATTACCTACCTCCGGGTAATATAAATTACGTGTTTAATATAATACCACACACACACACACACACACACACACAAATATGCATCAAGCATTTTGAAAAGATTATAAAAATCTGCATTTTTTTTGTCCTTTTTAAGTCAATGATAAATTTATAAATTTAGAGGAAGAAAAATGAAAATAAAGCTACTGATTTATCGCTCTAAATATAATAGAAGAAAAGGTTAGAATTGTGCAAGTTGAGGAGTATAGTATGGTCCTCGCTTGCATAGTTGCATGGTCCTTTTATAGCAACGTTACAAGAATAATTTTTTCATTTTTTTCATTTTCTATAAAGTTGTTTTCCGAACACAAGTGTTGAATTTTTTTTAATTTAACAAATTTGTAGATATATCATCCGTCATTTAAATATGGTATATGTCAATATCATCTGCTACGAATCTCAAAGCGAACTCTATAATCTAAATAAATTCCAAATAATTTTGATTCGACTAGAAATTATTCTACAAAGTGGGGTACTTAGTAGTCAGTAGTCAGTAGTCACCCCATTAATTCCTGGCAGAGGCAGATACAACGGGATCCGCTTCCAATTTTTATTTAGCTATAGACATTCAGCAATTCTATATTTTTTCTTATCCAAGCCCCACATCTACAATTCTACATAGATGATAGATGATCAACTGTTTAGCCTAGCTAGACTGCTAGCTAGAGTGAGGCTGGTTACGTAACAGTAACACTAAGTCTGGCCCACTAATTAATCAAACTTCAACTGAATATTGCATTCTTGTCCTTTGCACTAGCTTCAGGATTATTTTGTTTGTTTGTCTCTAGAGACCCTTTTCCTTTTGACTACCAGAGGCTCTCGTGAGGAAAGCCAAGCAACATTTTGTTCTTTTTATATACAGGAGCAAAATCCATGCGATAGATATTAATAGTTTCTTTTTGTTACAAAATGATACACGTCAACAGATTTGCAGCCTTTTAATTAATATATTTAACGTCTCATTCAAGAGACAATACTCGTTCCAAATTACAAATGATAATTATGTCTGCAGAAAATCTACTGCAAACTAATGGCTAACAAAGAAACACATTGCATTGCCTCATCAAAATTTTACACATGAGATAACCTCTACACAAGATTTTTACAGCCAATCCATTGTACATTCACCTCATCTAACCGTGCGGTTAGCCCGAGCCGAGTTGCACCTGACCTCAACCGCCTTATCGCCACGGCAACTCAACAGTCCCCCGCCAATTCCACCACCGGCTCCAGCCACAGGCTTTCTCTTATGTCGAGATATGCGAATTCAGAGTCGGATCTAAACAGTCCCCCGCCAATTCCACCACGGCAACTCAACAGTCCCCCGCCAATTCAGAGTCGGATCTAAACCGTACGATCTACGTCGAGATATGCGAATGATTTAGAACTTAAAGGACCCCATGAATCTAAACCCTCTGTCTGAATTTTGGCACAAACTGCCTTTGTCCAAAACCCTTCCAGCAAAAACCCCACCCAAAAAAATAATAGTACAAAAAAAAACTTTTATCTTTGTAAAAGGAAGTTTTTGCTTTCCTATTGGGCTAAGCATTTGTCTGATGAACTGTAAGAAGGGCATAAAGTTTCAATGATGCTATGATGGTGCCAACAGAACATTATAACCTCATCTCCATTATTGAAACCAATAGCTTGAGCTTATAAGATAAGATCTGGATTGTCATCAACAACAAAAAAAAAAAAATTATTTATTTGGTTTATTTTCTGTATTATTGAAAGTTTATGGATTATGCTTTCCAACAATATTAGAGCCTTCTAAAGGTAAAAATTCACAATACTATTCATGACTAAGCAATCAAATCAGGCACTAAACAGGCTCCAGTTAAATTCAATACTAATTATATTTTGCACCTGCCTTATCTTATTATAAAATTAAGTACATGTCTCTATCCTGCTAAAGCATTGAAAGCAACAAGTCACTTTGTGCCATTGGATATTCTCAAGTTGTACAAAAATTAAATTGAACAGGAATTACCATTAATATATAGTTTACATAAACAAGCAAAAGGAAAAAAAACAAGCGAGTATAGTTCACAAATGTTTGTGTGCACATTTTTAGAAAAATCCAAGACAACGACAAATAATTCAAAGTTTTGTCTGTATGCCATCAATTATTAATTATTAATTATTTTGGAGTAAAGCTTCACATTAGATTTCGTCTAAACAAATAGTTATAATGTAGGATGTCCAACTTTTATTGTAAATCCACTTGGTTATTTCAAAAATATTTTTTAAATTCAAAAAAATAAAAGATAAGTTTAATGCGCGTGTAACTTTTATATAATGCATTGTATATAAATTGAGGAGGGTTCAAATACACTATAATTTTGTGCTCCAATATGTTCCACATTCTTTATCTCCGTTTTCAAAGTTCGAACAGTCGATCTAAACCGTTCAACTCATATGTTGTTTTTCAATAGTCAGGTTTCACAATTTTTGTAGACAATTTTTGAACACACACATATATAATGTTGATTTAACCAAAAAGTTATTTAACAAGAAACTAAAATAATGATAACATTCAAAAAGACTTGTGAAAAAACATAAATGCTTTAACTAACAACCAGAAAGCATGTTTTGTTATTTTCTGAAAAAAGAATAAATCTCAATAGAATAGACTGCCAAAGAAGAAAAAGTCGTCCTTTCCAGAGAAAGCCCAACAATTAACAAATCAACAACCAAATCATGTTCAATTTTTACCCAACACAAGGATTTTACTTCTACAAATATATCAAATATTTTATCGGAAAGGAGAGATGTTTTTTTTTTTTTCAATGAATTAAAAGGAACCACATCAATATTAATTATAGCATCGATTTTTTTTCATCTTTTTATTCTTTACAAAATATTAAACACAATTCCAAAAATAAAAATTATGTATATCCAATCCCCAACATGATCTATTTCTAAAATATAAATTGTTTGGTAAAATTTAGTTGATCCATTGTTACTCACATAAAACTTTTTTTTTTTTAGTTAAGTTGAGAATTAAGTCACCAACAGAATTAATAATTACAATTTTTTTTAGACGAATTTCAAACTTATAATTTCTCACATGAAAAATATTATCTTTGTGACTAAATCAAAGGCTTAAAAGACATTTAATTTACTTTGGAACTATCTAGCTACTTGATTGTGATAAGAGAACAATTTGGTACTTGAGTTGAACAAGAAGTTCATGAGTTCATTTACAAAGTCACTGTCATATCTCTCCTTTAATCAGCTTTCATTCTCCAAAAATGTGTCAATTTTGAAGGATGCCTTGTGGGAAAGCTCAATAAATATCAAGGTTCTAAATAGCGTTTATAGCGTCGTAGCGGGAAGGCTAAAAAAAAAGTTATAGCGAATAGCGTCGCCATAGCGGAAGTTATTCCAAATAGCATTTTTTTTTTTTACATTTCGTATATTCAATATTTGTACTAAATATCAACATTATCTAAAGTCTCATGAACAATAAATAACACCAAAGTAATTAAGAAATTATAATATTCATATTGAACCCGTACAAAGTCCAAATTGAGGTTCAAAATATCCATAGTAATATCATAAACTATCGATTTTTTCTATTAAAAATATCTTAAGCATCATGATTCATGACATAATCTATTTTTTTTTCTATTCAAATTTTAATTTCGGTTTGGACTTTTTTTCTATTTCCAATTTCAAATTGATTTATCTATAGCAAGTAGCAACAAATTTAATTTCGGTTTGAGATTTTTTTTATCTTTATTTAAAATCCATATAAATTGCTTTTAAAAAAAAAAAAACCCATATTGTATAGCGCATTTTGATGTCATAGCATAGCGTTTGAGGTTCAAAAACACTATAGCGCGCTATTTAGAACACTGATAAATATCTAAGAAAAAATTAATTTTTTTACTGAAATTAAGGGGACACGATTTGACAGGGACTTGAAAAGTTACATAAATAGAATAGCATTTGATACTAATCCTATGTTTGTCTCCGGATTAATTATTATTATATTACTAAGTAATTTCTAAAGTGGTGCCTATGGATGCTTTTTGGTTCCCTCGTGACAAGTGACAAGGTCTCTTCTTCTCCTGCTTTTGTTGATAGTTTGAAGTTTGAACAATGAGTACATGAACATATTTACAGTCAATAGGCACGTAAAATAGATCGTACAGATACGTCTCCGATGAATTAACGAAATATATATATGTAGTTCGTTAAGAAATTAATTAACTAATTAATATCTCCTAAAATTTAACTAAATGTTATTAATTAATATTTCAAGATATTTAAGAGTTGGACATATATAGTTGAACATCAACAAATTTGAATACTAAACTTTTCTAAAGGGATCGAAAAATATTAAAAGAAACTTTCTCTTATTGTTTCTGTACATCTAGTATTCTAGTCCTAGTCCTAGTTCTAGTATTGGAAATAAATTTGTTAAATTTTGATTGGTAATTAGAATTATAAATCAAAGCATCAGAAATTACAAGTCAAAGTATTGGAAAGTACAAGTTAAAGCATTATTTTTTTATCGAGTACCCAATTGGTTAATGGATTTAAACTCGATTAGTTATTTAAATCCGATTCGATATTTTTTTTGCCCCCCCTGACGAAAATTCTGGATCCGTCCCTGTATTTAGCTACTACAATTAATACTGCACCGGCTCCTATTACATGGTCAAATAAATGGACTGATACAGTCACACATTTAAACCTGGTTAATTATGTCAATCTACATCAAATTAATTAAGACATCTCTAATTGCTTTAGCTAGTACTACTCAATTAATTAATTAAATCCTTACTTAGTTAATCAATCATTTCATAGTTCATACATATCTTGTTCGATCTCTCAACGTGTGCAGAGCTAGCTACCAAAGCCATATTTCATTTCATGTTGAGAGGTCGTATTCTCACAGCTAGCTAGCTAGCTAGCTAGGTCAACAGTTAACGTTGCTTGATTTAATTGTAGGGGATGGGCTCCGTTAATCACATCTCCTTAGCTTTTTGAAGGTTTATTATATCCCGATCGACAAACATTGTAATTAGCTGTATATATTAATTCACACCTGGATTCTATCTCCACTTTGCAACAAACTGCTTAATTAATTAGTTCTTCTCAATTCCTACCTAGAATTGGCAGAGGTACAACAAGTTGAAATAGGTAACTTAATAGAGGAGAAATCAGATTACACACTTTTTTTTTTTATACATTTTGACATCTATTATTTTTAAAGTCCAAATAGTCGATCCAAACCATTCAACATGATGGATATATTACAATGTGCTTGGAGATCAAATTTTACATTTTTTTGAATTTTTTTACTATTTATTAAGATACTTACAAAATCATTGTTTACAGACCATTGAAAAACAACGATTTTGTAATCATCTTAATAAATAGTAAAAAAATTCAAAAAAATGTAAAATTTGATCTCCAAGCACATTTTAATATATCCATCATGTTGAATGATTCGGATCGATTGTTTGGATTTTGAAATCGCAAAATTGACCTATAAAAAAATGTCAAGATGTGTCAAAAAAAAAAGTGTAATTGGATCCCTCCTCAATTCAATATTGTAATATAGCCATTTAGCTAATATTATCAGACATAAATAATCAATTGTGTGAAAGTAATTTGCTTGCACTAAGACTGCAAAAAAGGGTCTGCAGAAGCCTTCTACATCTCGAAGTTATTATCTATTTAAATCAAAATTTTAGCAGTACTTACTATTTCAAAGAGATTTAAACTGAGAACAGCAGCGGGTGCTCTCCACTTTTCTGTCTATCTCTTTTTATAGATTTGTATTTTGTTTTGTATACTGATTTGTAATTTAGTTGGTGTCAATAGAAAAATTTGAAGATATCAATCACTATTTAGTATTTACTAGAATAGTTATCATTAATTGTGCAGCCAGTACAATTAATACTGCACCGGCTCCTATTACATGGTCAAATAAATGGACTGATACAGTCACACATTTAAACCTGGTTAATTATGTCAATCTACATCAAATTAATTAAGACATCTCTAATTGCTTTAGCTAGTACTACTCAATTAATTAATTAATTAAATCCTTACTTAGTTAATCAATCATTTCATAGTTCACAGTGGCGGAGCTACATGGACTCAGGGGTAGGCACTTGCCTACCCCTGGAAATTTTTTTTTTCTTTTAGACCGGTATTTTTTGGACTTTGCCTACCCCTGATTTTGGGTTTTGCCTACCCCTGCCCTGCGCCTCAGCGCCTGCGCTGCGCGAAGTCACGAGAAAACAAAAAAAAAAAAACTCGCGGAGACAGAGAGGAGAGGCGAAGCAGAAGAAGTGAAGAACCGACTACCTCTGGAAGAAGAAGCTCCGCCTTTGTCTCTGAAAGAAGCTCCGCCTCTGTCTCTGGAAGAAGCTCCATAAATTTTTCGTTCAAACCCAAATCCGTTAATTTTTTCAAACCCGAACCGTTAATTTTTTCGAACCCGAATCCGATTATTACCTACCCCTGGTTCAAATCCTAGCTCCGCCACTGATAGTTCATACATATCTTGTTCGATATATCTCTCAACGTGTGAAGAGCTAGCTACCAAAGCCATATTTCATTTCATGTTGAGAGGTCGTATTCTCACAGCTAGCTAGCTAGCTAGCTAGGTCAACAGTTAACGTTGCTTGATTTAATTGTAGGGGATGGGCTCCGTTAATCACATCTCCTTAGCTTTTTGAAGGTTTATTATATCCCGATCGACAAACATTGTAATTAGCTGTATATATTAATTCACACCTGGATTCTATCTCCACTTTGCAACAAACTGCTTAATTAATTAGTTCTTCTCAATTCCTACCTAGAATTGGCAGAGGTACAACAAGTTGAAATAGGTAACTTAATAGAGGAGGAATCGGATTACACTCTTTTTTTTTTACACATTTTGACATCTATTATTTTCAAAGTCCAAATAGTCGATCCAAACCATTCAACATGATGGATATATTACAATGTGTTTGGAGATCAAATTTTACATTATTTTGATTTTTTTTACTATTTATTAAGATACTTACAAAATCGTTGTTTTCAGACCATTGAAAAACAACGTTTTGGTAACCATCTTAATAAATAGTAAAAAAATTCAAAAAAATATAAAATTTAATCTCCAAGCACATTTTAATATGGTGATCATGTTGAACGGTTCGGATCGATTGTTTGGATTTTGAAATCACAAAATTGACCTATAAAAAAGTGTCAAGATGTGTCAAAAAAAAGAGATGTAATTGGATCCCTCCTCAACTTAATATTGTAATATAGCCATTTAGCTAATATTATCAGACATAAATAATCAATTGTGTGAAAGTAATTTGCTTGCACTAAGACTGCAAAAAAGGTTCTGCAGAAGCCTTCTACATCTCGAAGTTATTATCTATTTAAATCAAAATTTTAGCAGTACTTACTATTTCAAAGAGATTTAAACTGGGATTTGTAAAAGAGTAGGGTTAAAAGGCCCATTGTTTCGTGCCCAAATCATTGCCTCACAATTTTATTTTCCTTTTCAAAGTGCAAACAATCAATCTGAAACGCGATATCCTTTGTAAATTTCAACAAAACAATAATCTCGTTATTGATATGCATGCTGATTTGGAATTTGTCAATGGGCCCGAATTTCACATAGCTAGCTTTGCTAAACTTAACTCTAAACAGTCTTAATTGTAGGGATCCACTGGATAAAATAGGCCCAAATCCATCTTCCAACTCCCTTTTCAGGCTGAATTAAGAGTTCAAACCGTGCTCTCCATTCCCTTTTAATAGACACCGGGAGATGAAGGAATTCGTATCCTCTGCATTAACTCACTGTGCGTTAATAGATCTGAACCGAACACTAATATTAAAGGGTCCCGTACGTCATAGGCGGGGAACGGATTGGCTCCGATCCTGATCAGATGGCCGACATGCATTGAACTCAAAATTCTCTTTTGAGTTAATGCATAGGATACGCGTTCGAGATGAAGTGGGGGGCAGAAATTTGGATCCCCTAACTCAAATTTTGAGCTTTGATTCAGATCGCCTGAGCTGTTTTAATACGAATTTTTTAATTCTCCGTGTGTTCCACCACCGGTCGGATTGACCTAAACTTCTGATCGGACAGTTAAACAGATTAGAAATTTTGACTGTTTAACTTAGAGTCAAATAGATCCATCGAAACTTAACTCCCGAATTTCTAATCGGACAGTCAAACAGATAAAAAAAAAAAAATTGGGATACTTTAGGGGATACGGATTCGGGGGTGGTAGGGATGCAAATGTATCGGATAGTGGTTAAACCATATATGTAGCAGTTTTTGTTTTTCGAAGACAAATACAAATAAAATATTAGACGAATATAGATACATATTATATAGCCAGTTTTCAATTCTATTATTTATTAAAAATTATATAAGCATTTTTAAATATCAAAATTCATAATATTTATGTACTATTCAAATATATATAATTAAAATTCAAAACCATATTCGTATCCGTATCCGTATCCGCACGGATATTCGTATCTAATTTTCAAGTACGGACGGATACTATCTGATCAGTTTGCACCCCTAGGGGCGACCCTGTCCAATCAGAGCTATCCGATCTGTATTAAGATTCGTGCATACGAGATTTGCACGAATATTAATATTGTCTGCGCGAATCTTGATGCAATTTGAACGGTTTTATATCAGACTGAATTTGATTCAATTCTCATCGAAACGTTCCTGATTCCAGCGTGAGATGCTTTAATTTTCCGAATACAAAATTACTATGTCGGTTGGTTAATTTGGGTTTGAAGATTTCATAGAGGATTTTTGAGTCCTGGACAGTTAGGAGAATAGCATCAAACGAAGGGAAGGCATGAAGCATTAATATGTGATTCAATTTGTGTTTGAATTTTCTGTGATCAATTTAGGAGTAAAAAATATGAGTTAAAGCTAATTTTTCGTTTCATTTACAAGATAAAAAATTAGGCACCTTCTGTCCTTATCCATCCGAAATTTTGCTTGTTCACAGCTAGATGTTGAGAAGTATTAACAAATGGGAAAAATGAATATCCCATTTGTATGCTTCCTTTGTACGCTTGCTGACATGTTGGTCCCAGTGCCAATATCTTCCATATCAATATATGGTAGTAGAAGGAGGCACGTCAGACGGCCACAAGGGAATGGGATTATGGAACTATTCTCCCACGCTGCCACGCTGCTAATGGTTACTGGTTAGCCTTTCCAAGGACACATGGCGGGACCCGCCGCCTGCCCCACCTCCCAAAGTGTTCTAGTCCTATGATGCTAATTTTAGACCGACACTTCATACACTCCGTATCATTTCAGATAATATATATATCAATTTGAGTGAGGCTATGGTGCTATGCATAGCACCAATGGCTAGTGTACTACGGCTCAATATGGTACTTTTTAAAATCCTAACGGTCGATCCGACCGTTCAATGTGATATCCATATGAATATGTACTTGCAAACTAAATTTTATATTTTTTCGAATTTTTTTACTATTTTTTTAGATAGGTAGAAAAATCAGTGTTTTTTGACAATTCTGGACCATCAAAATTCTACCTATCTAAAAAAATAGTAAAAAAATTCGAAAAAATATAAAATTTAGTTTGCAAGTACATATTCATATGGTTATCACATTGAACGGTCGGATCGACCGTTAGGATTTTAAAAAGTACCATATTGAGCCGTAGTACACTAGCCATCCGTGCTATGCATAGCACCATAGCCTCACTCTATGAATTTTTAGTTTTGGGTATCTCAAAATTAAGGTGTAATGGTCCGTACTATGAATTAATATTTTTATTTTTAAAATTCAAACAATTAATTTAAAATAGATAGTAGCCAATGAAGTGGGCACGAAACTAAATTTTCACTAAAACGATGGTGCGAGAATTTCAATTGAACAAGGGGCTTATATATTGCGGAGTACAAAAAAAAAAAAAAAAAAAACATGAAAAAGAGAACGAGAAAGCTCTCTTGTAATTGAATTTGACAACCACCGTTAAGATTTCCCCAAAAAAAAAGAGTCGGGGATAAAAGTCAGCAATTGTTAGTAGTTTCACATAGAATTAACAATAAAATTGACAGCAATACTGAATTGAATCAAATGAGATAGCTTGAGGGGCTATATGACAAAAAAATGATGAGGATTTTTTTTATAAAAATTGGAGATCAAGTTATCTAACTATTTAATACTCACAAGAGATTTTTTTTTTTCTATTCAGATTTTAAACATATAATCTCTCACATAGAGTGCATTGAAGATAAAGATTTATTTGAAACAAAAGTTAATTAAATGACTAAAAATAAACTATTTCCTACCGTTTATTTAGTCGTTGAAAATAACTAGAAATATTCTATTTAAATAAATAGTTTGAGAAAAGTTGGAGGTCGAGTTTTCATCTATGAGATAGTGATTCGTGCATTGCCACCAAATTAATTTTTAAGATAAAGATGAAAGGCAAGTAAGAACTAGCATTTGGTTTAGTGGTTAAGACAATACTCTTTGTGTGAGAGGTCACATGTTCGAAATCCGGATGAGGGATCATTTATGATATTAAAAATAGTTGGGTAGCTTGATCTCCAACTTTAGTAAAAATAAAATAAAGGCAAGCCTGCTACCTGTAAATATTCAGAAAGGACCCTCCATCTGAATTTCAAACCTAAGACTTTCTACACATAGGACATTGCCTTTGACTACTAGACCAAAAGCTAGTTCTTATTTGATTTAAATAAAAAAAACTTTTTTATAATCGTCATGCATTTATATTTCTAAACAACCAGTGAGAAGCCTAACTTCGGTTTCATTCCAACACTACTACATATTAGGCAATCATACACGGTTAAAATCGTTAATTACACACATATTTACAACCATGTTACGACTGCATAATGTATGCAAGTGTCGATAAAATGTACATAGGTCTAGAATCGTGTATGTTTTTCCAAACAAAGCGTGATTGTTTTTGCTAAAACCTATGTGTATACCTTTTATACACATATTTTATGATGGTTCTAATGATGATTCTAGTAATCACTGGTCAGCCACACGGTGGTGAATTCAAAATTAAAACCGCGTGTGGATACCTTCACACACGGATTTTAAAATTAAAACCGTGTGTGATTCTAATTTTCTTAAATAAAATTTATAATGGGTTAAGTGGCTAACATCCATATTTGCTAGCCATAAATATAACACATACAAAAAAACACTTCATTTATCGATATAAACAACATTTACAATTACATTACACAAATAAAACATGAACTCATTACAACTATTTTACTAACTACATAAAATAAACATACAACAAAAAACATAGATATGACTATACACACAGTTATATGAATAATAATGCCCAAGGAAAAAAATATGATAAATGAATACAAAATCAAAAACTAGAAAGAAAAAACTTAATCTGAAATTTCAACTCAAGTTTTGAGACACTTTCATACAATTTTTGGCCCCGAAACTTATGTCCGTTTGGAATTTCTTATATTCAATCGCCTTTTCGGCGAAGATACCGCCTTCTTTGTCTTACCTGTCGCCCTTGCCTCGCCCGTTTAGAAGATGTGCAGGTATTATATATTCTTTATATTCAATCGTGTCGCATGGTTGCAGCATTATCCAGCGATATTGGTCCATGCAACTCTGTTGTATTATTCAGCAGAAATGTCAGGTTTAGAATTTTTCAGAAACTGATGATATTTTCTTTAATTTATTATTATTTAATGATATAAATAAAAATTTCGGCTATATATTGATCAGACACTTTAAATTAAATAACATAATTACATTTGAAGCCATTTCGAATTATCAAACATGAGCAATCAACGAACTATGAACTAAACTTGGAACTCTATTTACTATTTATAAGAATTTTAAGGTAATAAATTCATCTAAACTTGGAACGAGACAGTGACACAAACAGAAAGTAGAAACTAGAAAAGTTTGAAGAAGAAGAATACAAGTGCGCGTGTCCAGACAGACGTATGTATGCCGTTTCGTGTTTGTATTTAAAAGGGCGACAGATAGAGAGGAATGAGGATGATGGCATCCATTGGATAATGAATACGACGTGTCTCCTTGAGAAACACAACAAAAGTTATTAGACAATTAATTAATGTGACTCACATTGTGAGGGGCCATAGGGACACAAAATATGCATTATCAGTTTGTACGACGATACATGAAATATTTTAGAAAGAGATGACCAAGGAATTTTGTATTATTGTTGTACTATATTACACTGGCTGTACATATGCATATATAGGCTATTGGTGAATATAGTCGTTATACAATTTCCTAATATGTCGGATTCTGCATATTTGCTTGATTACAAGGATTAATTAGCTAGGTACCTAATTTAGCTCTAACAGGTGTAATTCGTGGATGCTAGTTGATTTATTTCCTAAACTGGCCTATGATGATCTTCTGAGGTCTGATTCCTTATTTCTCAACCCTCCCCCTCAAGTTAGGTTCGAATATGTTTATAGAACCTAACTTGATCAAAATTCTTTGAAAATTTCTTTTATCTAAAACTTTGGTGAATATATCCGCTAGTTGGTCGTGGCTTCTCACAAATGGAGTCTCTATTTTTCCAGCTTGAACTTTTTCCCGTATGAAGTGATAGTCCACTTCGATATGCTTAGTTCTTTCATAAACACTGGATTTGGTTTCACAATACTATTATTTATTAAAATTATATAAGTATTTTTAAATATCAAAATTCATAATATTTATCTACTCTTCGAATATATATAATTAAAATTCAAAACCATATTTGTATCCGTATCCGCACGGATATTCGGATATCGGATATTTGTATCTAATTTTCGAGTACAAACGGATACTATCTGATCAGTTTGCACTCCTAGGGGCGACTCTGTCCAATCGGAGCTATCCGGTCTGTATTAAGATTCGTGCATACTAGATTTGCATGAATCTTGACGCAATTTGAACGGTTTTGATCCGATAGGAGACTGAATTTGATTCAATTCTCATCGAAACGTTCCTGATTCCAGCGTGAGATGCTTTAATTTTCCGAATACAAAATAACTATGTCGGTTGGTTAATTTGGGTTTGAAGATTTCATATTGGTATGATTCATGAGATGGAGCTCCAATTAATTAATCCGTTTCTTTAAGGATGCCATGGGGAACCAAGACCACAATTTCAAGCCGTGTCAGTGCGAGAGAGGCATACGAGTTTGCTTACATGGATCAAGAAATAAACATTGAAACTTTGTTTAATGAGCAAGAGGATTCATTAATTTGGAGGTGGTCGGCTAGTGGGTCTTAGGGATTGTATGGCTACTACAAAGCTATTTTGGCTAGTGGGTCTTACTCATCAATTTGTGTTTGAATTTTCTGTGATCAATTTAGGAATAAAAAATATGAGTTAAAGCTAATTTTTCGTTTCATTTACAAGATAAATTTTGATTGTAAATTTGTCTTGACTATGCCTGTTAGGCCAAACTTAGGCACCTTAATTATGTCCTTATCCATCCGAAATTTTGCTTGTTCACATGCAGCTTGATGTTGAGAAGTATTAACAAATGGGAAAAATGAATATCCCATTTGTATGCTTGCTGACATGTTGGTCCCAGTGCCAATATCTTTCATATCAATATATGGTAGTAGAAGGAGGCACGTCAGACGGCCACAAGGGAATGGGATTATGAGACTATTCTCCCACGCTAGCTGCCACGCTGCTAATGGTTACTGGTTAGCCTTTCCAAGGACACATGGCGGGACCCGCCGCCGGCCCCACCTCCCAAAGTGTTCTAGTCCTATGATGCTAATTTTAGACCGACACTTCATACACTCCGTATCATTTCAGATAATATAATATGAATTTTTAGCTGAGAGGGATCAGATTACACCGTTTTTAGTGACACACTTTGACATCTATCATTTTTAAAGTCCAAATAGTCGATCCAAACTGTACAACATGATGGATATATTAAAATGTGCTTGGAGATCAAATTTTACATTTTTTTGAATTTTTTTACTATTTATTAAGATGGTTACAAAATCGCTGTTTTCAGACCATTGAAAAACAGCAATGTTGTAACCATCTTAATAAATAGTAAAAAAATTCAAAAAAATTTAAAATTTGATCTCCAAGCACATTTTAATATGGTGATCATGTTGAACGGTTCGGATGGACTGTTTGGATTTTAAAATCGCAAAATTGACCTATAAAAAAAACAGTGTCATGATGTGTCACCAAAAAAGATGTAATTGGATCCCTCCTCTTTTTAGTTTTGGGTATCTCAAAATTAAGGCTATATATGCTACTACTACTATCTATATCTATAGTGTGTAATTAATATTTTTATAATCTAAACCGTTTAACATAATTTCCATATGTACATGTATATCAAATTATGAATATATGTAAAACAGATGGTAGTCAATGGATGTTTAGTAAGCGTCTGTGTGTAAATGCTGAGTGTATTCATCTACCCGTTCTACAAGTGAGATAACATTTACTAGTTTCATTTTTTTTTTTTCCAAAAAAAAAAATTGTAATATTGTAGCTCAAGTGACGAGGTCGTGTTAGAATGATTATTTCTAAGAACCTTTTGGTTTCGTGTTTGTATTTGAAAGGGCGACAGATAGAGAGGAATGAGGATGATGGCATCCATTGGATAATGAATACGACGTGTCTCCTTGAGAAACACACAACAAAAGTTATTAGACAATTAATTAATTAATTAATGTGACTATGTGAGGGGCCATAGCTAGGGACACAAAATATGCATTATCAGTTTGTACTTTGTACGACGATACAGGAATATATAATCAGAAAAGATCAGTTGAATGATATTGAAATTTACGCTACCAAGCTTTCAAAAAAGATATTCAAATTTTACAAATTCTTCAAAAATAACAAAAGAATTAGGCCCACAATTTACAGTCAAAATGTTTGAAAAAAAATAAAATAAAATAGATGCATTGAGATTTTATTGGAAATTGTTTGAAAAAAAAAATGCTTTGAATTGTATATTATTTTCACAAGATATGCTCCAGTTCATCACGTACAGTACTTTAGGGGAGAAAATTTTGATTTGGACTATCCGTAAAACTAAGGTAAATATAAAAAAAAATCAATTATTTTTTTATAGTAAATTTATTCATTTGGATTGTGATATTGAGAGAATATTACAATTTATTATAACACTTAATAAAGTAAAAGAATGTTTTTTGTTTGGTCTTTCTTTATTCTCACTGAGCAGGGGCAGATTCAAGATTTTTAGTAGGGTCCGGCAAAATTTTAAAATGAGACATGAAAGCATATTTTTATAATTTTTTCTAAAAAATACTTGCAAATAAAACGTATTTTTGATTTTTTTTTTTTTTTAATCAGGAGATGACAAGTGTCATCTCCATGGCCATACGTGGCTCCGCCTCTGTCGTTAGATAGTGTAGTAGATGTTTAATTACGATAATGTCCTTATTTGAAAGTTTTCAGAGATAATAATATATCACTTGTTCAAATTAAAACTACCTGCCGACAAGTTTTTTGGTGTGTTAATTACTCACCCAGTTTTCTCTACAAATATCAAAATGTGCAATGATGCCAATTTAGATTCCTAGCTATATATGGCCAATACTATGAGATCTTTCATAGACTAGTTGTTTGTCAGGCCAACTTAAGACATCAATTTCCATCAAGGAACACAATATATATAAATAGGTAGTACGATCGAAAGAGGCGTTTGAGAAGAAGAGAAATTTGTGGTGGTGATTTCTGGTGTGGTTGTAATCTGCTACATGCCTCAAGAAAAGAGCATGGGTGGAGTTGCTAGCCTAGAAGATAAGGCTCTAATTAAGAAGAAGAGAAATTGGTTGCCATATTCAGGACATGTTTGTTACAAAATTAGAAAAGATTTTATTACCTACCTCCGCCCCGGGTAATATAAATATAACACACACACACACACAAATATGCATCAAGCATTTTGAAAAGATTATAAAAATCTGCATTTTTTTGTCCTTTTAAAGTCAATTTAGAAGAAGAATAAAGCTACTGATTTATGATTTATGGCTCTAAATATAATAGAAGAAAAAGTTAGAATTGTGCAAGTTGAGTAGTATAGCTACTAGTATGGTCCTCGCTTGCATAGTTGCATGGTCCTTTTATAGCAACGTTACAAGAATAATTTTTTCATTTTTTCATTTTCTATAAAGTTGTTTTCCGAACACAAGTGTTGAATTTTTTTTTAATTTAACAAATTTGTAGATGTATCATCCGTCATTTAAATATGGTATATGTCAATATTTTTGGTTTAGTTTTTTTTTTTTTTTTATCATCCGCCAAAAAGCGTTAAAATTCAATCATTGAATGATTAAAAGTTTTAACTCGATTGACGGAAAGCTAATATCAATTGATTTTAACCTGATTAATGATAAAATGTGAATCAACATTTTTTAATCTTTAATTGAACCGTATTATCAATTGATTTTTTTAAAGTAAAAAATGGTTTAGGCTTCTTCTTTTTTATACCAATTGGTATTAGATTGTGAACTTACAATCTTTATACAGAATTATTTAATTAATATACGCTAAAATTATTTTAAAATTTGTGAAATACTACGGAACTAATTACGTGGCGGTGAAACATGCTACAGAACTACAGTCTACAAGGGAATGTTTATTCCCTCATTCCTGGGGTTTCAAATCCAGCGCGGTACCTTACTGCGTAGAATGAGATTTGCATCGTCCATTTAACCTGGTACGAATCTCAAAGCGAACTCTATAATCTAAATAAATACCAAATAATTTTGATTCGACTAGAAATTATTGTACAAAGTGGGGTAGTCAGTACTCACCCCATTCCTGGCAGATACAACGGGATTCGCTTCCAATTTTTATTTAGCTATAGACATTCAGCTTCTAATTTTTTAGTGTTTCTTTTTCTTATCCAAACCCCACATCTACATAGATGATAGATGATCAACTGTTTAGCCTAGCTAGAGTGAGGCTGGTTAATTAGGTAACACTAAATCTGGCCCACTAATTAATCAAACTTCAACTGAATATTGCATTCTTGTCCTTTGCACTGGCTTCAGGATTATTTAATTTGTTTGTATCTAGAGACCCTTTTTTGACTAACAAAAGCAAAAGCTCTCGCGAGGAAAGCCAAGCAACATTTTCTTCTTTTTATATATAGAAGCAAAATCCATGCGATAGATATTAATAGTTTCTTTTTGTTACAAAATGATACACGTCAACAGATTTGCAGCCTTTTAATTAATATATTTAACGTCTCATTCAAGAGACAATACTCCAAATTACAAACGATAATTATGTCTGCAGAAAATCTACTGCAAACTAATGGCTACCAAAGAAACACATTACATTAATTGCCTCATCAAAATTTTACACACGAGATAACCTCTACACAAGACAAGATTTTTACAGCCAATCCATTGTATATTCACCTCATCTAACCGTGCGGTTAGCCCGAGACGAGTTGCACCTGACCTCAACCGCCTTATCGCCACGGCAACTCAACAGTCCCCCGCCAATTCCACCACCGGCTCCAGCCACAGGCTTTCTCTTATCAATTCTGGCTCTTTCAGCCTGAATGTACCTCGTCTCGTCATATTCTGACGCAGCGCTCGAAAAGTTAGCCACACTAGCCCGATCAAACCCTTCGGCTGTAGTCACGCTCCATTGTACACTGGCCTCACTTGGAGGGTAGCAACACTCACTCTGCGCCGACTCGTCAGGATTTTGTCTCAACCCGGGAGGTAACTGTGCGAGCCGGCGTGGGTCAAGAAGATCGTCTAACGAGTTACGATGCCGGCCATATGATGTGGTCCCTAATGAATTGGCCGTGAAACTCTCCAGCTCAAACAGGTCTGAGCTGGCATCGCTGAGTTGATCGTCATCTGTTTTTAGTATGATCCTAGCAGGAGGTGCAGTTGAGCCAAATACTTCTATAGATTCTCGAGGCGGTTCAATGACGGTTGTTTTAGTTTCTTTGTTCATAACATTAGGTAAGGAGAATACTATTGGCTTTGTGATTGTACGGGCAACTTCAGTCGGGAAACGAGGCGATGCTTTTGGGGAATACAAGGTGGAGGGCCGAATGAAATCCCTCTCCTTCGACCATGTACTCGATGATATTCTCACTTTCGTAAGCGCCTCTAATGGTACAATAGAACTTGCACTATCATCTTCTATTTGGTTACCTTGTAACTTTTTAGTCATGGATGACATGTTGGTCGATTTTGCGCAAATTGGGCTCTTCGGCTCAGATAATTTATCATCGATTTCTAAAGATTTTTTGCCTATACATGGGCATCTGAGGGTAAACATGCGCCGACCTGGTGATGGTGGGGGTTTAGGCTTTTCTTTAGGAGAATAACTTGTCAGTTTTAACTTAACAGAGCCCGAGGGGCGGGATAACAAACCGGACTGGCTATTCCAACTTGCCTCAGAAGAAGCAGCGGAAGTAAGAATACCCCCGTTCCGATAGTTCTTGCCATAGCTCTCGATAGATGCGACAGATGATGCGCGTTGACTGGTTGGCATGTCCTGTTTTTCAGTTACTGAACATTCATTGAAGTACTTTTTGGCATCGAATATGTTGAGTTCAGCATCATTGACACGGCGCGAGATGCGGTGGGGTGTCTCGGGCTGGGAACGGATATAAGGGGATGATGTGGTAGGGAAAGGGTTAGGCTTTGGAGGGAGAGAGAGGTAAGAGGAGGGTTTGGATGGAGGGGTGAGGGGTTTAGAGAGGGGAGAGGGAATGGTAGTGTAGGTTGGTGTGATTCTGTTGTGTCTTTCCATTTAGGGATTGAATGAATGGAATGGTTGATGCAATTAAAGTATATGGATGGGGAAGCTGGAGATATACAGTGAAATTTGAGCTGAGTTGAGAGAAGAAGATGAGACCCGAGGTATAGATGCAATTGTGGTTATATATATACACTGAGCTTAACAATGCTTGTGTCAGAGATCAAAGCAAAAAGGGCGAAAGGATTGGGGGAGAATAATTAAGTATGGGCATTGATATCCTTCTGCATTCTGACACTAACGGTGTGGTGGGTCATTCAGCTAAGGATGCAATATATCATATATGGATATCATCAGACAACAATTTTGTGATTGGCCATTGGATTTAGATAGAATAACCCAAATTATATGTTTTTATATGAAATCAACCAATTTTCCTGGTATATTTCAAACTTTGATTTTGTACAAAGGTAAGATATTAAAACAAGTTCAATAAAAAAAATTTGCTGGAGAACCAAATTAGCCTTGTGAGAATTCCTTGCACGACCGAGCACTGTGGTGATCAGTACCCAGACAAGTAGAATCCTTGATCTAAGGTCGCTACATAATACGGGATGTGCTTTGTTGTAAAATGCGTGTAGCCAAGAGCATAATTCCCTAGAGTTCTTCTGTGTGCACGCGAAGCGAGATGGCTGCCATTGAAATTAAAGACGCCTTTACTTGAAAAAAAAAAAATGATGAATCCTTGATGCTTCAATCATATTTTATTATTTTTCACATGCACATCAATAGCAAGAGATCGATTATCTACTATCATAAAAGAAAAATGAATGATGATTTTTCTTTCCTTTGCTTAAAGAATCAAACAGTCATGAGACACCACAAAAAAAGTCAGCAAAATTGCAAATTGCAATAGGACACGTACATATCACTGATATTGATCTTCTATCATATGCAATACATGCACAGTGAAAATCATAAATTCAGACAATGTCTAATTACAATCAATCATTAAATATTAAAGAAAGGTTATTTATTTTTCTTACTCCAGATGTAAAGAGCGGGCCCGAGATATTCCAATAGTTTTAGTACAAAATTGTTCATGTCATTCTTATTCGTGCACGTCCATAAGCTATCCCCTAATTGGTCACAAGATGAAAACTTCCAAATCTCTAAAAAAAAAAAGAGCATGTAATCCAACCCCATCAGAGCCTAGACTTTTGGATAGGTAGCATAAACACCACTTGGTTGGAAACAAGTGCCGAGCTCCAGGGACAAAATAAATTGGTACCAATTTCTGTACCTGTTACCGCTTGACCCATTGGAAGCTCTTTCTTGCCTTAGCCTTGCCAGGTTTCTTCCTCTCAACCACACGGGAATCTCTTGTCAGAAATCCAACTAATTGTTCGACGAAATTAAAAAGAATTAAATCAAAATTAGATTCTTGTCAAAACAAACATAGAACCGAGTTTTTGACCACTATTAAGATAGATTGGTGCCATACCTGTTTTGAGATAGGGATGGTATGCTGGTTCAAAATTTTGCAATGCCCTGCTAATACCGAGTCTAATTGCTCCAACTTGACCTGCAACACATATAAACCAGTCTCATAGTGCAAAGTGGTACCAAACAAAACATAACAAGAGCACAACAGTTAGGTTATACTTTACCTGAAACACCACCACCTTTCACGGTACAGTTAACATCCCACCGACCTAGTGTGTCAGTCACAGTAAAAGGCTGTAATAAATCTGCCCTATGATCCAAAATAGGGAAATAAACATCAAATTCCTTGTCATTCACCAAAAATTTGCCACTGCCAGGCTGGACCCACACTCGCGCAATACTACACTTCCTTTTGCCAGTTCCATAAGCTCTCCCCTTCTCATCGACTTGCTTCACTCGTGCATTAGCAATTTCCTCTTGCTTCCGTTTCTCAATTTCGGATCGATTTGAGGTGGCATTTAGTCTCGCTATTGCCCTATCTTCGAGTTCTCTTAGAGGTGGTAGGCCCGGTATGTGCCTGACATCTTTTAGGAGGATTAGGCTGTCCATCATGCCTTCTGTTATTCCTGATGCTGCAACTAAATCCCCAAAAGCACGGTTTGGACCTGAAATATTTAAATTGAAGGCAAAAAATCAAAGAAAAGGTTAGGGTAAGTGTATATGGTGGTTAAAATAAATAAATAACTAACTCCTTTGAATCTTTGATCAATTCACAGAAGCTAGTTTGGTTTTTAAATAACCGAAAAGCTGACCAAAAATAATTCAAAGTTATAATCAAGAGTAGATTATATATCTTTTTCTTTTCTTTTCTTTTTTTGCCTAACCACTGACATGTTATTATGGCCAAAGTAGCATGTTAAGTTATAACGGATAATACCAAAAAATAAATTCAGAGACCATTTCAAACAAAAGCGCCCAGCTTACAGACCAAATAAGCAGCAGATTGTTTCACTAAACTTTGTTTTGAAATATTGACTAAATAAGTAAAACAGCAACCATTGAAAATGCTCTCTTAACTTAAAATAATTGAGCAGTCGTCACAATCTATCATACATACAAAAATCACATGATCTGTGACGCTTGAAGGCTTCTCAAGTAATTTGAGAATACGTTAGGTGTAACTTCAAGATGACTTGTGCACATAATATCCTTGATCCTACAAAATGAATCCTCCAATAAAATTTGCAACTAACTGAAAGCAGAACACTTAAGATGCATGCATTTAGTCTTACATCATAGTTAGGCTGTCTCTATAATGGCTACTGTTAATGAAGCTTAATCCGCCACTAGGTTGCTTTCTTCTATCAGATAGCTCTATTTCAATTATTCTATATTAAATAGTTAATTGATCTGTTTACCGAAGAGCACAATGGTATACTCAAATGACCAAATTGCATGCAAGTTCTACACAATAAATTATTTTAAAGAATGTTTCAAAAAAAAAAAAATTCAGAGACAATTTTAAACAGAAGTGACCAGTTTTCGAACCAAATGTGCAGCATTTTGTTTACCAGAAGTTTGTCATGAAATATTATCAGAAGATAGATGCAATTCTTGCAAATGCCCTTTTGACTTAACAAATAAGCAATAGTTAATAGTCTATCATTATACAATATAGCATGTTATATCTTAATAATAAACATTTATAAAATACAATACATACAACTTAAAAATGACTTTAGAAAAATACATCCTTGATCTTACACTGAAATTGACTTTTCAATAACAACTTGCAACTCTGATAATGGCTGAAATCTGAATGCTTCAGATGCAATCAGTAAGCCAAACATTATAGTCAGGCTGTCTGTACAGTGGCTACTGTTGGAGAAGTTGAATCAGCTACTACAGATTGATTTTTTCCAACAGATAGCTGTAATACAAATCTACATTAAATGGTTGATTGCCTGCTCATGGTATACTCCAATGAAATTATAACTTTGCTTAATAAAGGTTAGCTATTGTCATTCCATTGATGTACAAAGCTACGACCTTCTAAACACTGGTACCACAAAAACTCAGGAAAACTCCACTAAGATACTACAACACATACAGATTTATATAGTTATATGAGACTGGTCTAGCATATTTGGTCTTGAAATCCAGGACATTTAGGCTGTGCTCCAGAACTGTGAGCGTAGAGGAAGGGAAGGAGACGAGGGTGACAGCTCCCCTCCGCACAGTAATCACTACACCCCGATTTGGGGGTGAAGGATTTCGCCAAAAATATACACGGTACTCACCTCCGCACAGTGCCCGCTCCCTCTCTGATTCTTCTCTTCTGGAGCAGGTGAAGGAGCCCGGTCAGGTGTGGTCTGGCCCTTCCCCCCCTTCCCTTCCCTCTGTCCCCCCCCCCCCCCCCCCCCCCACCCCCCTCCTCTGGAGCAGACCCTTGTGGTTCCTTGTTTATATTGAGGATGTTTATTTCTTAGTTCACAAAATTCAATCAGTTCCTAAATTTGGTTCCAAATCTAACAAAAGACTTAAAACTCATGAATCAGGTGTTCGTAAGAAAAAAAAAAATCCAAACCTTTAAGTGTTTCCCTAAGCTCTTTCTCCCTCCTATCCAGTTCAGCCTCATCCAATTCTTCCTTCTTCTCCCTTTCTTCAACCGGACCTCCACCAGAATCCTCTAACCCCACTTCTCCTTCCTCTTGGCTCTCAAACAAACGAACTTTCTCCTCTGCCTCATCTCCAAACGACCACAAATCATGCTTATCCACCCCAGCTCCTCCCTCCTGTTCCGTGTCAGCAAACAGATCTCCCTTGTTATCATCCGTCGATCCATCCCCCCACGCATCAGAAAACATCGGTCTATTGACCTTATCAGTTGGATCGGATCCGGATGCATCGTCTCCGAACAGTGACGATTTCAGCTCGTCCGCATCCAAGGTCTTCCATATGTCGCCGGTACCGTCTTCTCCGTCTCGGCCAGAGGTGGAGAAGGGTCTTAGAGTAAGGAAATGGAAGTCACTAGTGTGGTTAACACTGGAGAGAGAAAAGGGAGGAGCGGGAGGGAGGAGAGGAGATGCTGGGTTTTGAAGATGGAGGCGAAGGTGGAGGCGGAGCGGCCCGGAGAAGAACCGCCGGAGCATGGTGGAGGGAACGAGATGTAGGGAAGTGATGTACTAGGGTTTTAGGTTTATTTCCATTTGTTGACAGTTGACACGATGGAGAGAAGATGGGCCTGAGAGGACAGAAATGGGCCCAACGAAGGCGTAAGCTTTCACTTGTATAGGCCCGTTTTGTAAAAATCAAACATTCCTAACCGTCTGATCAGAATTCTGACCAATTTAGTTCAAGTTAGAATTCATGAGGCCTCTTTAATTTCGTGCGGATTCTGATCGGATGGTTTGAATCCGAACTCATAATTCAAATTATGAGGTACTTTTGAGGATCCAAATTCATCTAACGCTCCACACTCATCTGTTAACTTATAAGAGTTACTATTAGGGCTTTTTATAACAAATGTTGATGGTATCTCGAACAAAATAACTTTTGCGACATGGTACTAAAAAGCAACAATGATTCAAATGAGTGATGTTTTGTTAGAAGAGAAAAATAGCATGTGGCATGCTAGAGACATTACCTTGTTTGTAGTGGTATTTCACTCACTTTTTGAGTGTAAAATATCGTATAATAAAAAAAAATGGAGATCTCTATTTTTCTTATACTTCTCAAATTAATATCAAATTGAGACTATAACTGTATGGTTCACACTTAAATTTAGTTGGTATTTTAAACAGATGTTATTATTATATGGTTTGCACTTTTATATAATTTGTATTTGGTAATTTATGATTCGTAATTTACCTAAGTAGTTGGAGTTAATTCATGATTTACACTTTACACATGTAAATAAAATTAAGAGGAGGGATCGGATGACACTCTTTTTTGGTGGCATCGAATGACATCATGTATTTTTAAAGTTTTCAAAGTCCAAACAGTCGATCCAAACCGTTCAATATGATGGATATATTAAAATGTGCTTGCAGGTCAAATTTTACATTTTTTGAATTTTTTTACTATTTATTAAGTATTTTACAAAATCGTTGTTTTCAGACAATTGAATTTTTGTACCCATCTTAATAAGTAGTAAAAAAATTCAAAACAAATGTAAAATTTGATCTGCAAGTACATTTTAATATATTCATTATATTGAACGGTTTGGATCAACTGTTTGGACTTTGAAAATGCATGGTGTTATTCGATGTCAATAAAAAAAAGTGTCATTTGATCCCTCCTCTAAAATTAATGCATGGTTCACACTTTATATATTTCTATCGATATTGAGGGTTCGAGCTTGAATTAATTTGTTAAGGGTAATCATGTATGAATTAATTTGTTTAGTATGGACCGTGCACATATCTAATATATTAAGGGCAAATCTTGTGCAATTTTGTTTACTTAAGTGGGAACCCTATATAAATTCCATGGAAGTTGTTGAAATACAATTTGCATTTTATATACTTCGCACTTATTAATGCATAAATTTGTGTTTTGTATATAATTGAATTTAGAAATTTAAAATATTCATGATTGATACTTCAAACTTCCAAATGTATACAATTATTGACACTTTTAACTCAGCACTAAAATATTATGGGACTCCTGCCAAAATATTCTAAATTCTCATTATGAGTTAAAATGGATCTGTCTACTTCTCCAAAAATTGAGAAAAAATGTTTGATTTTTTCTTCGACCTCCTTTTAAATAAATAATTCGTACAATACTTAATTAGAAATTCACAAAATTCACCAGAGATATGATGTGCCAGTGGATAAAAAAAACAACTAAAGAAAAAAGAGAAGTTGGTTTTTAACAGAAAAGTTGGTTTTCTCTTATAAGGATACCAGAAAACAAATAAAAGCAGCTAATTCAACTAATGCATACTAATTATATATAAAAAAAAACAAAAAACTGGTGAACTTGATACCAGATGACATTCAGATGAGATAATATCCAAAGAACCTACAATTGAATTAAAAATTACCTTCTGTTAATACCAAGACCAAAATTAATTGACTGTTACCAGTAGCAAGAAATTTAAGCCTCTCATCCCTGTACCAAGACAAAATTATAAATTCAAAGAATGCGGTTGATTATATGCGTTAAAACAAACAATTAGTGTCAGTTCAAAATTGGAGGAATGTGAGATGAAATATAAATCAAGGTCCAATGCATCTTCTCTTATAAATTGCCTTGATCTGAAACCTATACCATCAAAGTATCAAACATACAACATTTGTAATTCCTTCACACACACACACACACAAAAAAACCATGGCAGTAAGAGCCCCCACATTCTCCATCCTCCTCCTCGTCTCCCTCCTCTCACTCTCCACCACAAAAAGTGTAGCTCACAATCACTTTTTGATTCCGTCATCATGCATCGGTCATCCTAGCCTACTAAAATGTGCACTTGACTTCGAGTTTGCTCTAAAGGCTGCTGCTTCTACCAAAATTCAATTTGCGACTAGTGCATTAAATGTTGCGCTTGACTCAATTAATTCTGCTAAAGCGGCCGGTTTATCTATTCTACATTTTGTGTCCAGCATCCATGGTGGCTTGATCAACGAGCATCCGAATATCGAGTGGATTAACAAGTTGAACTCCACCATTGGCATTGCAGTACATGAACTCGTCAATGCATATATGGTAATTTAGTACTTAATTTGCTATTTGTTTTGCACTGTTGTGTTTTCATTGTATTTTCTATAATCATGTATATTATAAAGCATATATGTTTTATAAGTCAAATGCATTCAAGTCTTGATAATCAATTAAGTTGTCAAGACAAACTTTAATAAATATTATGTTAGACATTCAAATCGCAAAAAAAAAAAAAAAAAAAAATAGTTGAAAGAAAAATAAAAAATAATAGTGTCTAGAAACTGAAAATATGCAAGATGTGTGCATTAGTTTCCGATTATAGTACAATCAAATTGTCGTAGTACAATACAAATTAGTCGTGTTATCAATATATTTTTAACATAGCATTCTCCCGTAAGAATTCACGCATATGAATAACTACAATGTGTTGGAACTTGAAAACCAGGTTATTCACGGCGAAAAGAAGCTCTCTTTGGCGGAGTTGCACAATTGTGAGAAGAGTTTGAAGAACGCTTCAGAAATTGCAGCTAAGTTGAGTGTGGGCGCCGGTTTGAACCATGAAAATAGTGATGCGAACGTGTTGCTCAGCAGCTTAATCAAACAATTCATCAATCTTACTAACTTGTCGCTCAAGGTCATTGGAACGATTGAAGCTAAAGGAAAAATCTCTCTCTGAGAAAAATCTATCATGGCCAGCTTGAAATGAGACTATTCATCAGTCTTCAATTTGATTGAGAATTTTCCATTTGGATTTAAAAATTATCCCAATTTGAAGTACAATCTGATGTTGTATGTTAATTTTGTATTGAACTTTGTATTCAGTTTCTTGGTTAATTGATTCAATATTTTTTACTTTTTTGTCTAAACTTTATCTTAAAAATAAAGTAACTAGCTCGCAATTAACTTTATCTTATAAATAAACTAGCTACCTCTTATAGTCTTGTTGGTAGCCAAAAAATTGATGTACAGAACACAAGAAAATTTATTCGACACACTATAGGCTGCTCAGTCAGCCCACATAACATTCTTATAGCGAAATTTAGAGATACCAAACATGGGCACATTCTTTTTTTACTTTAGGTTGTCCAAATATAGAGGTAAGACTAAAATTACCTTACCTCCCTTTAACCCTCTTTGATAGTAGTTACCTATTCAGGGCTACAAGTACAGAGGATTCATGCATTAATTAATGAACAGAGCTCCTGGAAGGCACACACAACACAACATTTCACCAATGCATTAAGCTGAACATGAAAATTAATGATTTATGTTTCTTTCATATTTTTAATAGTTGTAACCTTGTGACTGATAGATGCACATTTTTAATAGTTCAAATGCCTTCATTTTTTATGCCTCCACCATGCCTCCATTTGTAAAACGTTAATAGCTCAAAATTTAAATCATAAACGTCAAAATAAAACCGTTAGATGTGATCTATGTTATTTTCTCTACGTGCTCATAAAAAATTATCACATTTAAATTTTGTTTTTATGTGAATTAATAAGTTGAAAAATCAACATCTAAAAATTATCCACATTAGTACGTTTTTCCAAGCTCTTGATGACAACCAAAACAAAATTGAAATGTCATAATTTTTTACACGTGCATAGATAAAATGATGTAGATCATATCCAACGGTTTAAAGTTTTAAATTTTGAATTATTCAAGTTTTTAGAAATGGAGGCATGGTGGAGGGTTCAAATGTCTCCATTTTTGTGCCTCCATTTGTAAAACGTTAATAACTCAAAATTTAAATCATAAACATCAAAATAAAACTGTTAGTAAAATGTTAACAACTCAAAATTTAAATCATAAACATCAAAATAAAACGGTTAGATGTGAAATCATGCCTTAATCAAACAAATTACAAATAATCAACCAACTTTCACTTGAAAATTTTGACACTGCCATACCAGTAACTTCCTTTATAAGAAGGGAATTAGTGCTATTAAGGTTGCTTAGCAGCTTGGAGTTTTTTTTTGTATTTTCATACTTTCTGATTAACAGAGCAGTTTTAGCACCTGTAATTATATTCATGCATATGAATAACACAATGTGTTGGAATTCACTTGAAAAACCAGGTTATTCACGGCGAGACAAAGCTCTCTTTGGCAAAGCTGCACAATTGTGAGAAGAGTTTGAAGATTGCTTCAGAAATTGCAGTGAAGTTGAGTGTGGGCGCCGGTTTGAAACATGAAAATAGTGATGCAAACGTGTTGCTCGGCAACCTAATCAAACAATTCATCAACCTTACTAACTTGTCTCTCAAGGTTCTTGGAACGATTATAGCTAACGGAAAAATCTCACTCTAAAAGAAATCTATCATGGCCAGCTTGAAATTTGACTGAGAATTCTTCATTTGAATTTAAAAATCATCCAAATTTTGAATATAATCAGGAGTTATGTGTTAAATTTTATTGTACTTTGTATTCAGTTTTCTTGGTTTATTGATTCAATTTATTTTCTTACTTTTTTTCTCCAAACTTTATCTTATAAATAAGTAGCTAGCTCGTAATTAGCTTGCTTCCTTTGGTACTAGCAAGTTAAGATTAGATTTTACTGAGGTTGCTAAAAAATAGAGGTGATATGACAGACTATAGACTGCTGAGTCAGTCCACATAACATTCTTATAGCAAAATATGATATTGTGATAAATTTTATATGAATAATAGATTTTCCTTTATTTAGTGAATTTTGTTCTTGTGATAATTTTTTTTCTTTTATTTATAGTGAATTTTGTTCTTGTGATAAATTTTAAATGAGGACTTTACAAATAATCTGACATAGGACCTGCTTTTAATCAAAATTGTAAGATGACAAATTTGCCAGCTTACCATAAAAAGAAAAAGAACATCAACACAAAGGATTTCATATTTTCATGTATATCCCTCAAAACCTTGAAATTACGTATTCCCCCTCTAAAATTCACAAAATCATATTTACCCTTCTAAATTTCAAAAACTCACAAATTTACCTAATATATTGACTTTTCTATTAAATCTCATTTAAAATTTATAAATTACCCATTATACCCTTTATTAAAAATAATAATCTTTCCCTCCCTCTTTCTCTCTCTTTTGAAAGCATGGCGGCTGCCAAGAATTTGTATTAAATATAGAAAGATTACAACGAGTACATCAATTTTATCTTTTGAGCTAAAATCCTATAAAGACCAAATTACCAGTAAAAACCAGCAGAACTAGTACGGTAATACCTCATGGTTCACTCATGGTTCACTTGATGTCTGTTATGCCTCTTTCGTTCCCCATGGTTCACTTGATGTCTCAACTGTAAAGACAACCATAAACACCCTTCCCGAACAATTATGTCCGGAGCGGATGCCATACATCATAGGAATGGACGAGATTTTCAAATTTTAATCCTATTTCTTTTAATTTATTTTTTATTCTTATTAACCATGGAAAATATGAATTGGAAAAATATGTTTCAACAGTACAAAAACATACTTGTATGTATATAGCTAGGGATTAAATTCTCGTTTATTGGTTCCGTCACCGGTCTTTTCGTCAAAACAAGTATCAAATCTTCATAGGCTGGCGAGCCAGGGTGATCTTTTCTCTGATAAGGATACCACAAAACAAATAATATCGGCTAATTCAACTAATGTATACTAATTATAAAAAAAACAGGTGATCTTCAAAAGTAGGGTCAAGAGCAGGTCCGAATTGACTTCAGATGAGTGGATATCCAAGGAACCTACAGTTGAATTAAAAATTAACTTACGTTAAATACATGACCAACGCATCTTGCTTGGTTACAACTAAAAGGAGAGAAACAAAAAAACTTATTGCATAACCATAATCAATTGACTGTTACCCGTACCAAGAACTTTAAGCCCATCTCAATACCAAGACCAGAATTATAAATTTGAATAACGCGGTTAATTAATGCGTTATAACAATAATTGGTGTTAGTTTAAAATTAGAAGAATGTAAGATGAATTATGTACAAACAATTGACTAAATATAGAAATCAAGGTCCAATGCATCTTCTCTTATAAATTGTCTTGACCTGAAATCAATACCATCAAAGTCTCAAACATACAACATTTGTAATTCCTTCACACAACAAGAACCATGGCAGTAAGAACCCCCACATTCTCTATCCTCCTCTTTGTTTCTCTCCTCTCTTTATCCACCACAAAAACTGTAGCTCACAATCATTTTTTGATTCCATCATCATGCATCGGTCATCCTAGCCTACTAAAATGTGCGCTTGACTACGAATCTGCTCTAAAGGCTGCCGCGTCTACCGAAATTCAATTTGCGGCTAGTGCGTTAAATGTTACGCTTGACTCAATTAATGCTGCAAAAGTGGCCGGTATATCTATTCTACATTTTGTGTCCAGCATCCATGGTGGCTTGATCAACGAGCATCCGAAGATCGAGTGGACTAACAAGTTGAACTCCACCATCGGCATTGCAATGCACAAACTCATCGAGGCATATACGGTAATCTAGTACTTTGTTATTAATATGTTTCACACTATTTTATTTTATTGTATTTTCTGTAATCATGTATTTAAAGCATATCTATGTTGTAAGTCAAATGAGTTAAAGTCAGTACCAAATCTAATCGTTGATGATCAATTAAGTTGTCCAATACAAATTTTAATAAAGATTATGTCACACATTCAAATCATAAAAAAAAAAGATAAAATGTTGGAAGATAAATAAAAAATAATAATGTCTATGAACTAAAAAAATGCTTGATGCGTGCATTAGTTTTCTATTAGAGTACAATCAAATTGTCATAGTACAATACCAATTAATCATGTTATCAATATGTTTTTTTAACATAGCATTCTCTCGTAAGAGTACATGCATATGAATAACACAATGTGTTGCAAAACACTTGAAAAACTAGGTTATTCACAGCGAGAAGAAGCTCTCTTTGGTGGAGCTGCACCATTGCGAGAAGAGTTTGAAGATTGCTTCACAAATTGCAGCTAAATTGAGTGCGGGTGTCGGTTTGAACCATGAAAACAATGATGCGAACGTGTTGCTCGGCAACTTAATCAAACAGTTCATCAACCTTACTAACTTGTCGCTCAAGGTCCTTGGAACGATTAAAGCTAACGGAAAATTTTCCCTCTGAAAGAAATCAACCATGGCCCCAGCTTGAAATGAGACTATTTCATCTGTCTTCAATTTGATAGAGAATTCTCCATATGGATTTAAAAATCATCCCAATTTGAAATATAATCTGGAGTTATATGTTAAATTTGTATTGAACTTTGTATTCAGTTTTTTGGTTAATTGATTCAATTTTTTTTACCTTTTCTCTTAAAACTTTATCTATAATCTGGAGTTATATGTTAAGTATTGAACTTTGTATTCAGTTCACAAATGCATTAAGCTGAACAGAGATTTTAATGATTTATGTTTCTTTCATACTTTTAATAGTTTTAATAATGTGAATGACAGATGCATAAATTAAGTTGCATAATCTCTTATCATTTTGATTAGTTGCATACGGTCTTCCCCTAAACAAAAGAGAAAAACAAAGACTAGAGATACTGATACATCGCTAATTTATTTCATAGCTTTCACTGCGTTGTCAATTTTCTAGTTTTTTTTTTTTCATACCCTTTTATATACATTAAATTTTGCATAATGTTGCATATGCAACGTTCTACTTCTACCTGACCAAAATCAGACTAGACAAGACTGGATTTTATTGAAATTAGCTTCAATTTTTTATCTTTGTTCCCAATTTTTTCTATCTTTGTAACAAATTATTTGTTATGGTTGGACATTTTATTTAAAATAATTTCATTACAATAATCAAATAAAAGTTGTGTTGTAATGTCATGCATGTAGTTTATTATTTTAAACATGTTATAGTTTGAAACGATCTAAATTCAATCTGAAATATGCAAAAAATGATAGAGATATAGATTAAAATATTATATTTTAATTCAATATAAATTTCCATGTGACTGAAATTTGCATTCGGATCATATTAAAACTTAATCGAATTTGATTTGCTGACAACTCTAAAACAAACATGGGTGGGTTTATGTAGACAAATATACTAAAGTCTAAGACTATTGTTTAAGAATATGTTCTGATGAGAAGAATAACTATATTCCGAAATAACATCACTATTCTCATTCTCATTCACTTATAATCTAAGGAATCCAATATCTTTTACAAATAGTAATTGATTAAACTTTTTTGTTAATTCAATGTCTTTCTGTTCTAAAATGTAAATAATGCTGAATGAGGGTAATGTACTATGTATAGTGCATTTTGGTCCGTATTATGAATTTTTATTTTTATTTTTATAGTCTAAATAGTCGATCTGAACCGTTCATTATGATCTTCATGTGAAAATATACTTGGTATAGTGCATTTTAGTCTGTATTATGAATTTTTATTTTTATTTTTGAAGTCTAAATAGTCGATCTGAACCATTCATTATGATCTTCATATGAAAATATACTTGGAGGTTAAATTTTACTTTTTTTAGAATTATTTTACTAATTTTTTAAACATGTAGAAAATTATTTGATCTAAAGATTGTGAACCATTTAGTGATTTTCTACCTATATAAAAAGGTATAACAAGAAGTTCTAAAAATGAAAATTTAGCTTCCAAGTACATTCTAAAATGAAGATCATGTTGAGCGATTGTTTTGATTTTAAAAGTAGAGATATGTATATTTTTTTTAGGAAAGATATGAATAATTGTATATTAACTTGACTGCTCTAGACTAGTATTGTAAAAAACGTTCATTTAGACTGATTAGTCCTTAGCGATGACCAAATCGTCATAAATTTTTCCGACTAATTGACCGATTAGTTACAATTATTACTTATTATTCACAATTAATCGATTGACGATATCCTCTTGTTTTTTACAACATTGCTCTAGATAGGATGTGGATTCACAATGAATCCATACCCAAGCCCAACCCATCTTTCGGATTACATCATTAAAGAATGTGTCCGATCCGACTCGATTTAAATCCGACTCGATTTTATTTTTGGAAAATCAAATTGATCCATATACAACTTTGCCTGAGACGATCCGATACCCGATATGATCCAAATGTAGACGACCCGGTAGATTCGCACGCCCCCTCATATATATATACGCTCATCCAATTCTAAGTTTTCCCTGTCCCCAGTCCGCCGCCGTCTTTGCCAAGGTAATTTCCTTTAAAAACCCTAATTCTAATTTAACCCGTGCGCATAATTTGAATTCTCTTTTCTTCGGAGATTTCATTGAAATTTGCAAGAGTTTGTCGAAATTACGGTTACTGAGCTCTGCGATTTGTTTACATAAGAAGTAGATACACTAATATCAGATGAGCGTTCCTGTTAGATTTGATCTGTAGCGTAGCCTTAGTAAAATCGGTTGGTGAAATTAGCTGTAATTAATTCCTTTTGGGCTCAGCTTTGGGTTAATTAATTAGTAAAATCTGATATAACTAACAGGAGCTCCATTGAGCTTTTTGGAAGTATAAACTTGAGCATTGTCCTTTCCACATAAATAAAAAGGTAAAAGAAGAAGTATTAAGTAGGCTTTGTATAGCTAGGCTCTTTTTCAGTGATCTAGACAGTCAAAGAATTGACTATGAGATTACAATTTGGTAAATAATTGAGCAATACTTGACTAGAATGATTGACAAGAATCAGACTGGGTTGTACCAAGTGGTACAACAAAATAATATCGTTATCTAATGATAATTTTGTTTTAAGCTAGTTACCTGTTTGTTCCTGCTTTGAAATGCACAATTGAATTATTATATAAACTATTCTCACTAACTTAAATACCTTTCTTTGCCAGGATATCTGTTCAATCTTAGTCAGACAACATGCAGAACGAAGAGGGTCAGATTGTGGATCTCTACATCCCCAGGAAATGGTATGTATCATCTCTCTCTCTCTCGATGGGCCATTATCACAAGGAGTGTTTTTTTACTTGAATAATCTTCAGTTAGGCAAAAGGAGTACTTCTGAAATTATTGCTGTGTTATATGGAAATTAAATTAAGGATTGTTTTTGTAGCATTATCTTTTTTTTTTGTTTAGCCATTACTGTCATATAATTGATAATTCTGAATAAATCATGCTGGGAAAAAGAGAACAAAAATTAAATTGGATTCAATTAAAAAGCACAAAATAGAAGAACCTTTTGGAGTACATGCGCTGCATTAGTCGGTTATTCACCTGTCTATTATGGTTGGGAGCCTTAATTTTTAGTATGAGTTGTTGCATACCACTGCATTGTCTATACTAATATGAATTGATGCATTGACTTGTACTCTCCTACGAGCATGCTTGTTTATACCTTGTTGTCTTTTTAATACATAATTAATATAGTGATTTTGGTTTATAGTTCAGCGACAAATAGGCTGATAACAGCAAAGGACCATGCATCGGTGCAGATAAATGTTGGGCACGTGGATGAGAATGGCATCTACACTGGCCAATTCACCACCTATGCGCTGTCTGGTTCCATCCGTTCTCAGGTCCTAATTACTAATCTATTTTTTGCCTTTCCTTATGCAAATGTTTCATTTTTACCTTTGAATTTCTCAAAATATCAAGTTATACCCCAATTGGTGACCAGAGCAGTGATGCGTCATCTATGTCCCTCGCTACCTTTCTTTCCTTCTATGTTGTATAAGGCAATTGTGCCGTATGGGTAGTTTTGGAATGTGTTGCACACTACATGTATATGAGTAGTTTGGTGTACATGATCGTAGTACTTACTGCAGTTCTCATATCTCATTTTTGTCTGGGTTGATTGTATCATTAATCCTCATCTGTCCTGCACGTATGGAAGTGTGCAGTGATCTTTTGATGATACAACTTCTTCATTTAGAAGCGATGCTTCATTTTCTTTCACCCTCTCATGTTTAAAGGGGAGGTCATAAAGCAGTAGCTTGCACATTTTTTAACAATTTTTTTTGCATTTTAGACATCTTTCCTAGAAAATGGGAAGCTGTCATAGTTGTGCTTCTTTTCTATCTTGAAGGGTATTATTTGATTAATTTTTTAGGGTATTATTTGATTCTGGCTTGTCTCTTAGGGTAATTCTTTTGCACCTGTCTAATTAGTTGGGACTCTGGAAGAGGATTGAAGCAAGTAACAAAATTACATTGTATAGTGCAAGTAAATTATGAAATGCAACTACAGTAGGAATCTATTATACTAGTAAACTAGAAAGCTAATAACACTTACATATTAAATTGTTCAACAGGGTGATGCTGACAGTGCACTGGACAGGCTCTGGCAGAAGAAGAAAACTGAAATTGGCCAGCAGTAGATTTTAATTCCAGTTGCTTTTGAAACCTTATTATGGCATTCTACTGAGGGATTTTTTCATGAATGATATGTCATAGGGATACATTCCTAGTTTCTGGTTTATCTATGTTGCTATTTGTAATTTTAGCTTTTTTGTAGTTTCTGATGAATCTGTTTTTTCTGTTGGGAGATTCTTGCCATGAATGACAGGGTCCATCTATGCAACATCACTATATGTTTTATATATGGCCTGAGTATATTATATGTTTTGCACTCTAATTATATAAATTTTGCAACTTGTATGTTGAAACTAGACATAGTTTTAAGAAAAAAAAGATTTTGAAAATTTTGATGGCACGGCCATTGAGGAATGCTTTTTCATCGAGTAAAAGATGACAAGGCTCCAAACTTCATTAATGAAAAGATCTTGCAAGATCACTGAGTTGTGACCCTTAAATGAAAATAAAAATAATAAACGAAACGAAATGAAAGTGAAATATGTATATGAATTTTGAATTTAATTCTGAATAAAGAGCTGAATCATAATGAATTAAACCAGGCATAATGCTCTTCCAGGATTTGTCTGCTGTTCAGCAAAGTGTTCAGCATCCCTTGCTCCAAATGACGAAGCATGTGGTTAGTTAATCTTTTTCTCCTCTAAGGCTAAGCCATTGTTTCATTTTTCATTTATGTCCCCATTTTGGAATGCAGCACTTGGTGTTAGTAAATGGTACACTTGAGATGCATTAACCCTGGCCTGAATCGTGTAGGAGCAACAGAAAAGATGTGAAAACTCATTCTTGCTGTTGTCCTAAACAGAAGATGCATGAAGAGATTTTTTTTTTGATAAAAAGGCATGAAGCCTGTAACCCTGTTTCATTAAGATGAAACAAGTTAAATTACATCCATGCCTAGAGAGTAGAGACCACTCAGAGTATCAGTGTTTTGTGCACCAGTCCATATGATCACATGCAGTATGCCTAAGCTCCTAATATAGCTAGAGATGATCCAACCAATCATCCCCATAAACCCCCAAAACACATCCAACATACTGACAGTCAAGGGGCTGAGATAATTTTGAGTTCACAAAAACAATGTCCTGTCAACTGTTACTCATCAATAGCCTTACACTTACAATTATTATAAGAGAAAGTTCAATTATTAGATATTCAACAATTTTAATTTTGATACTTGTATTTTTTTTATTAATAAACGGGTTATCATTAAAATATAATTTTTTTTTATGTAAACGGGTTAACATTTTTATTTCAACTTAGAAGTATATTTTATTTGAATTTATTTTATCATATAAAAATAAATTAAAATATATTATTTGTCAAAAATATTATTGACAAACAAATTAAATGATATTATCGTGATAAAAAAATACGCAATTTTTATCGGAAGGTTTTCAATAAATAAATACAACATAATTTATGAATGGAAAATTAAACAGAGACGCAGTATCAGTTCAGATATTGTATTTGGGGAGACTTTCTAGTGTACCCATGTAGACTTCTAAAATAGCCAATATATTTGTAAAAACTCAACATTTTTTTTTCTATCTCTTTTATTTATTTAATTACTTAAAAATTGAATTGATAAAGATACCTTTTCATTTAAATGGAGGTGCTCTTTTCTTGTATAATGGTCTTCTTTTCTTATTAAAAGATTCTCTTCTGACTCAATTATTTTGTCCAGTCCCGTCTAATGGAGGACCACTGAACCATTACCAAAAAATAAAAGCCCCGTAGAATGTAAAAGGATTTATAAAATAAAATACCAAAATAATGGATCCATTGAAAGATATCAAGTTCGGTTAGTTGCCAAAAGGTATACTTAAACTTATATGATATTGATTACTAAGAGCTCTTTGCTCAAGTAGCAAAGATAAATAACATAAGAATTCTAGCGGTAAATAATGATTGAAATTTATATCAAATAAATGTTAAAAATATATTTCTTCAAAGAACACTTAGCTCATGTTTGGTTGTGGGTTAAAATTATGATGGAGTAAGTTGCTTATACCAAATTATGACGACATAAGATATTCTTGTTTGGTTGTGGATTAAAATTAAGTCATGGGTTAAACTATTCTTGTTTGGCTAGAGTTAATTACTTAAGATCATGGCTTAAACTAATTGTTAAGTTGTATGTTATTATATTTTATTGTTGAATTAAGAAATTACAAAAGAAATTTAGAACACAGATACATCCGAAGGTTTTAAAAATAATATTACATAATTTAGAAATAAAATTAAAATTAAAACTGAAATAATATTAAAATGCAACGGTACCTAATTTAGAAAGTCAAATGACTAATAAGTTGTCCATTACATACAAATGCTAATACAAATAATTTGTCCATTATATTAAAGCTAATACAAATAAGTTGTTCATCACATATTACGTAATTTCAAAAGGGCCCTATAGATAATAACTTAGGCATACTACATTTAGAAATTAAAACTGAATAGAAAAGAAAGAAACACGGAGGAAGAAAGGAAAAAGATCAAACATGAGGGAATTTAATAGGAGGAAGGTGGGTTAATTTAATAGGAGAAAAAAAAGACCCGATGAGATATTGAATTTGAATAGGTGGGTGGGTTAATTTATAATGACATAAGTGATTTCTTATGCCATACTATTTCATCACATTTTATCTATGTTTGGCAGCATAGTGCGGAATAAGGTACTTATTTCATGACTTATACCACAACCAATCATGACATTAAGGAAGAAGTTTATATGATCCTACTACTGGGTCATGCAAAAGAAAAAAACACTAGCATTGTTTGTAAGTTAAAAAAGTCAATTTATGGAGTTAAATGATCACCATGGGCATGGTATGGAATATTATCTTAATATTTAATTTCTTGTGGTTTTAAAGTAAGCCAATCTGATACATCATTATTCTCAAAATATGAAAATAATGTTATTACCGCTGTTGTTGTTTATGTCATTGACATAATTATAACTAGAAACAATTATGAAAAAATTAACAATATTAAAAGACACTTAAAAGAAAATTTTGAAACAAAAGATCTTGGTAAACTTATTTTTTTTTAGAAATTGAAATAGCTCATTCAACCAAGGACAATTTATTTCACAAAGAAAGTAGGAAAATTAATTTATCTATCAGCAACTAGGCCATATATATCATTTGCGGTAAATAAAATTAGTAAATTTATGCATTCACCAAGAAACCCGTATTTAGATACAATTGATAGAATTTTAAGATATTTAAATAAATCACCCGAAAAGGGTATATAGATGAAAAATAATAAATATAATAATGCGTGTTGCTATTCAATGCAAACTGGCAATAGAAAATCAACAACCGACTATTGCACGTTTGTAGGCAGAAACTTAGTCACATGAAAAAGCAAGAAACAAAATATTGTGGTATGATCGAGCGCGAAAGCGGAATATCATGCTATGGCATTCACCGCAAGTGAACTTCTGTGGATTAAACAATTGCTCAAGAAGTTGAATTTCACAATTCATGAACCGATGAAAATGTTTTGTGATAATAATGTGGCAAAACATATTGCTTCGAATACGATGTTTCACGAAAGTACAAAGCATATCGAAGTCGATTGTTATTTCATAAGAGTAAAAGTTCAAGTAAAGAAAATCAAAACTCTTTACGTGAAGAGTCAATATCAATTAGCCGACATCTTCATCAAGAATCTCATTCTGAAGGCATTCGAAGACATAACAAACAAGTTATAATTAACCGATATCTATAATGCAAGCTTGAGAGAAGTGTTGAGAATAAAAAGTGAATATGGACTAAATTAAAAATAATGTAAATTAGGAAAAAGTAACTTTTATCTTTTTTGCTACTAATAGAAAGTTACTATTGGTATCAACTATTGGATACCAACCGTACAATAGGTGTAGTGTAGACAAGCATATAACCCATCATCCTTGATTCCTTGTTGTAAAGATAAAACAAAATATTCAATTCTCATAAAATTTACAATGCCTCCGTTTAGAAAAGGACATCTTTGTTACTTTAATTTTAAAAATAACTAAATTAAAAAATTATACAAATAAAAGGGGATAGAATAAAATGTTAAAGTTTTTAACTCCTTTAATTAGATATATTGACTATGAGTGAGGCTATGGTGCTATGCATAGCACCAATGGCTAGTGTACTACGGCTCAATATGGTACCTTTTAAAATCCTAACGGTCGATCCAACCGTTCAATGTGATATTCATATGAATATGTACTTGCAAACTAAATTTTATATTTTTTCGAATTTTTTTACTATTTTTTCAGATAGGTAGAAAAATCAGTGTTTTTTGAAAATTCTGGACCATCAAAATTCTACCTATCTGAAAAAATAGTAAAAAAATTCGAAAAAATATAAAATTTAGTTTGCAAGTACATATTCATATAGTTATCACATTGACGGTCGGATCGACCGTTAGAATTTTAAAAGGTACCATATTGAGCCGTAGTACACTAGCCATCCGTGCTATGCATAGCACCATAGCCTCACTCTATTGACTATTATAGAAGTTTACACGGGCACACTAGAAAATTTCCCTTATTTAAATCAAACAAAAACAAAAACGCTGGAGGCTTCCATGTAGCAACCGATAATTTGCTTTTAGAAACAGAATATGCGAAGTTTCGCAGTATTAACCACGCTTCCTTTCATTCAGCCAGGAATCCTGAATCAACTTCAACTACTTTCTCCACTCAAGTCAACTCTGCCCTTCCTCTTCCTCCTCCTCCTCCTCCTCCTCACACATTGATCGCCATGAACTGGCTTTCCAAAATCGGGACTGTTTCAGGCCTGGCAGAGAAGGCAGGGGAGATCGTAGGGGATAGAGTCGTATCTCTCTTGGAGAGTGAGGTGACCCGCTACCGTAGCGTAGAAGAAGGGCTCGGGCGGCTTAGACGCACATCAGGTCGCATCAACTGCCTCCTAACCGATGCCGAGGAGCGCCGCTACATCGAGGATGAGTCCGTCATCAATTGGCTCAACCATCTCAAGTCGGTGTCTTTTGACACGGACGACCTCCTTGACGAGTTCCAGACTGCCATCAACGTGCACAATCATAGTGCCAATGCAGCACCCTCCCTTAAGAGGAAATGGTATCAGATCGAGCTCCCAACCATTAGCCCCGAATGGGGCCCTTTTCAGCGCAGGAGGTTTGCATCTGAGATTAATAAAATTGACAAGAGACTGGATGAGATATCCAAGAGTCGAAAGAATCTGAGGTTGAAAGGGGAGGATGGGAAAAGGAGGGGTTCCTCTCATCCGGGTGCCCGGCCTTTCCAAACTGGCCCATGTCATGACCAGGCACGCATAATCGGCCGAGACATTGACCAAAATGAAATCGTCAACTTGCTGATACCTGCTCAGACATCAGCAGGTGCTTCGAGTCCAAAAATTACAGTTGTTCCTATTCATGGCGCAGCTGGGATTGGGAAAACCACGCTTGCTCAAATGGTATATGATGATCCAAGATTAGATTGTTATAAAATCAAGGCATGGGTGTGTTTGACAGAAAAGTGTGATGTGAGCACTGCCATGAAGAAGATCTATGAAAAGATGACCGGCCAAATGTGTGATTTTGGGGGCTTTGACACTCTACAGGGCAGTCTTAGGTATATATATATCCTCTATTCTAATATATATTATATATATTTTTTGTGTGAAAAAATATACAACAGCCAATAACTTGTGTGTCCAGGTATTCAACAAATTAAAAGAAAAATTAGGTTTCAATTGTCCAAACTAAATTAATAAATGTCAGTCAGGCATGTCATGAATAGGCAGGAAAATACACTTATTACTGTAATCAAAAGAAGGTCCTGATTCTGCTTCTATGTGAAATAAGTTAGCATATGGAGGTAATCACTAATCAGGTTGTTTTGCCATTGTGACAATAATTTCACCTTTAGTCTTGTTAACAGTGCCTTCAAATATTGACCTTACTAAATGGATACCAATATCCATTGCTCACTAAAATTAATTACTTGCAGTCATATGAGCCATACATAAAATTATGTTTATTTTATTTTGCCATTTAGGGAGTTTCTCAAGACGCGTGAAGACAACAAGTTCTTGTTAGTAATTGATAATTTTTGGGCCACTCATTTGCATTACTGGGAGATGCTGCGAATCCCTTTGCTTGCCGGGGGAGATGGAAGCAAGGTTCTAATCACAACACGCAACGAGAGAACCTACCAGATAATGCAAGGGGTAATACAACGACCCAGCTTAAAAGGTCTAGATGAAGTAGATTGCTGGCAGTTAATCCAGTCCCTTTCTCTTTCACAAGGTATCATCAATCACGATCACGAGAAATTGGTATCAATTGGTAAAGAAATTGCGATAAGGTGTCATGGATCTCCCATGGCAGCGAAGGCTCTAGGGGCAGTACTAAATGGGAGAAGTTATGAAGAGTGGTCTGATGTGCTGAGCGAGATGCGACCCCTCAACGATGATATTAATGAGGCTGTTCGTGCTAGCTTAAAGATAAGCTACCATCACTTAAAGTATCACCTAAAACGATGCTTTGCTTACTGCTCGATATTTCCTAATGGTTATGTGTTTGAGAGGGACCAGGTGATTAGATACTGGATAGCAGAAGGGCTGATTCAACCAGATGGGAGGCGCCGGCTAGAGGCAGTTGGTACCAAGTACTTTGATGAGCTGGTATGGAGGTCATTCTTTGAGAAAATAACTATTGGTACCAAAGGTCAGAATGCCAAGCTCTTCTCCTGTCAGATAGAGAGGTACAGAATGCCAAGCCTGATGCTAGATATAGCAATGGAGGTTTCAAAATATGAATTTCGCAGCTTCGAGTCTGGTAAACCTCTACTTGAGGGTAACCATGATAACTCAGATCAGGCTCGCTATGCTACTTTTTTGCAACCAAAGAACACAAATACTGTGAAACTAGGGTGCTTAGAGCCTTACTCGAACTTGAGAACGCTGAAATTCTGTCATGAACTCAATGAAGGGGTGGTGGTTTTGAATTCCATACGAGCACCCTTTTTCCGCAAGTTTATGCATTTACGGATTCTAGATATGAGCAACAGTGATCTCAAACTGGTACCAGATTCGGTCGGTGAGTTGATTCACCTGAGGTTCCTTGGTCTTTCAAATACTAAAATTACAACCCTACCTGAGAAAATTTGTGACCTCTTTAATCTTCAAACTCTTGAGCTTAAGGGATGTTTGGAGCTTGCAGTATTACCAGAAGGGTTGCGCAGGTTGATCAACTTGCGGCATCTTGACTTGCATCTTGATTGGGAGGTGATAACCGATTCAACTGAAGTGTCACTGCCGCAAGGAATCAGTGATTTGGAAGACCTTCAAACACTCACTAGGTTCAATGTGACCTCTTCTGACAAAGGTCAATTTTGCAACATTAGTGAGTTAAATAATTTGAATCTTAGAGGAGAGCTTTGCATGCTGAACTTAGAGAAGGTGTTAACTGGGCATGCCGAGAAAGCAAACTTGAAAGGGAAGCAGTTTATTGAAAATCTAATGCTGAGGTGGCACAGTTCGGCTCTCAATGATGAGCAGCTTCAGCAACAAAGTGAAGAGGTAATCAACTTTCTGGAGCCGCACAACAGGCTTAGGTGTCTATGGATTGTAAACTATCCAGGTACCAAATTTCCTGGTTGGATGGGGAATACATCATTTTCAAGCCTAGAGACAATTCGAATCTCTAACTGCAACAATGTCAGCTTTCTCCCTCTTTTGGGGCAGTTAAATTGGCTCAAGAATCTCCTAATTGACAATATTACTGTGGATATGATTACTATGCCTGGAGGGTTTCCATCTCTGGAGCATCTACAATTGTTAAATTTGAGTTCTCTTAAGAGTTTATCTGTTGAAAATGAGATACCCAAACTCAAACAAATCGATGTTTCTGGATGTCCTAACTTGCTAAAATTGGTTATGCACAGGCATTTGCATGATAAATTTGAAAGAGCGAATTTCCCAAATTTGGTAGTAGAAGAAACTGTAGGTTAAATTAGCCAAGTGAAATTGAAATGTTTTTAAATTTGTATTGTTTTAGTTTTTGTTTCTATCTTTGTAATGACTCCATTATTTTTTTTTTATCATATCTTCCATTTTTTAAATGTTATCCAAACTTGTCAGTTCTGTTTGAGTGACTTCTTTTAATTATTTTACTGGAACAGATTGATTTGGATTCCAAAATAATTTCACGCTCCTGGGTTTTATTTTTATTTCATCATGCATCTTCTGTGTGGAACGAGTTTTCACAACTTTAATGTTGGTCCTACACGCTTCAGGTCTGGGTTAATGCATCTCAAGTGTTCCGTCTACTAACAACACCAAGTGCTGCATTCCAACCAAAATATGGACAAAGTAAACACCCTCGCTTCAGAAAATGAATTAATCACATGCTTCGTCATTTGGAGAGAGGGTTGCTGAACAGCTGAAGAATATTTGTTGAACAGCAAACAGAACAGAGGTTGATAACTGGCGAAATCCTGGAAGAGCACCATGCCTATTGCCTGGTCCAATTCATCATGATTCAGCCCTTCATTTAGAAAAAAATTCATATACATCTCGGTACGAGGACCAATTAATAACTGGAGATCCGTCTGAAGCCTGGGCGATACAAATCATTCCAATCCGTGTATATGGGCTGAAATCCGTATATTGGGCCACATTGTAAATTCCTATGCTGTATTGGGCCGCAATTTACAACACTAATTGAAATTATAGGGAGTCTACTTGCCATTTTACAACACTGATTGAAATTAAGGGAGTCTATTTTGAGATTTGTGTCGAAGTTAAAAGAATGATCCGGATTTATTTGTTTACTTGCATGAAAAGAGCTCCACGCAAATAATGTACACAACTGTTCACATTCAACAAGGGACTTTGTTTACTCTTCAAAGCCCAGAGGTACCTTCTGAGGAAAAAGCTCCCCCCATTGTTAAAGGTAGAATTGTCATTCTATTTGTTTTCTTAATACTGCAATTAGTACAATATATCAAATTTTCAGGGGAAAATCAGAGGAAGAAGGATTGAAATTCTATATACCATGACCACCTATGTCCTGTACAATTGATTCCTTTAATTATATATGCATGCACTATTTCAATCAAATTCAAGTCCTTGCTACCATCTACCAAGTTTCTCAAGAAAAACTATTTCAATCAAAACTTATATACATGCAAGCACGCATGAAGAAATAAAAACAAAACTAAATATATCAATCTGTTCAGTGAACTAATTATGAAAAGAACTGACCAAGTTTGGATAACATTCAAAAGAAAAAAAAAATATGAGGAAAAAAAATCAAAATCGAGTCATTACAAAGATAGAAACATAAACTAAAAACAATACAAATTTAAAAACATTCAACCTACAGTTTCTTCTACTACCAAATTAGCCCCCTTTTAGTTTGATTCCAGGGGTACACAAGTAATTCTCAAATTTGGGAAGTTCTCTCTTTCAAATTTATCATTCAAATGCCTGTGAATAACCAATACTGACAAGTTAGGACAGTCAGAAACATCGATTTGTTTGAGTTTGGGTATATCATTTTCAACAGATAAACTCTGAAGAGAACTCAAATTTAACAATTGTAGATACTCCAGAGATGGAAACCCTCCAGGCATAATTATCATATTCACAGTAATATTGTCAATTAGGAGATTCTTGAGCAATTTTAACTGCCCCAAAAGAGAGAGAAAGTTGACATTGTTGCAGTTAGAGATTCGAATCGTCTCTAGGCTTGAAAATGATGCATCCCCCATCCAATCAGGAAATTTGGTACCTGGATAGTTTACAATCCATAGACACCTAAGCCTGTTGTGCGGCTGCAGAAAGTTGATTACCTCTTCACTTTGTTGCTGAAGCTGCTCATCATTGAGAGCCGAACTGTGCCACCTCAGCATTAGATTTTCAATAAACTGCTTTTCCTGCAAGTTTGCTTTCTCGGCATGCCCAGATGACACCTTCTCTAAGTTCAGCATGCAAAGATCTCCTCTAAGATTCAAATTATTTAACTCACTAATGTTGCAAAATTGACCTTTGTCAGAAGAGGTCACATTGAACCTAGTGAGTGTTTGAAGGTCTTCCAAATCACCGACTCCTTGCGGCAGTGACACTTCAGTTGAATCAGTTATCACCTCCCAATCAAGATGCAAGTCAAGATGCCGCAAGTTGATCAACCTGCGCAACCCTTCTGGTAATACTGCAAGCTCCAAACATCCCTTAAGCTCAAGGGTTTGAAGATTAAAGAGGTCACAAATTTTCTCAGGTAGGGTTGTAATTTTAGTATTTGAAAGACCAAGGAACCTCAGGTGAATCAACTCACCGACCGAATCTGGTACCAGTTTGAGATCACTGTTGCTCATATCTAGAACCCGTAAATGCATAAACTTGCGGAAAAAGGGTGCTTGTATGGAATTCAACACCACCACCCCTTCATTGAGTTCATGACAGAATTTCAGGGTTCTCAACTTCGAGTAAGGCTCTAACCACCCTAGTTTCACAGTATTTGTATTCTTTGGTTGCAAAAAAGAAGCATAGCGAGCCTGATCTGAGTTATCATGGTTACCCTCAAGTAGAGGTTTACCAGACTCGAAGCTGCGAAATTCATATTTTGAAACCTCCATTGCTAGATCTAGCATCAGGCTTGGCATTCTGTACCTCTCTATCTGACAGGAGAAGAGCTTGGCATTCTGACCTTTAGTACCAATAGTTATTTTCTCAAAGAATGACCTCCATACCAGCTCGTCAAAGTACTTGATACCAACTGCCTCTAGCCGGCGCCTCCCATCTGGTTGAATCAGCCCTTCTGCTATCCAGTATCTAATCAACTGATCCCTCTCAAACACATAACCATTAGGAAATATCGAACAGTAAGCAAAGCATCGTTTTAGGTGATACTTTAAGTGATGGTAGCTTATCTTTAAGCTAGCAAGAACAACGCCATTAATATCATCTTTAAGGGCTCGCATCTCACTCAGCACATCGGACCACTCTTCTTCACTTCTCCCATTTAATACTGCCCCTAGAGCCTTGGCCGCCATGGGAGATCCATGGCACCTTCTCGCAATTTGTTTCCCAATCGGTACCAATTTCTCATGATCTTGATTGATGATACCTTGTGGGAGAGCAAGGGACTGGATTAACTGCCAGCAATCTTCTTCATCTAGACCTTTTAAGCTGGGTTGTTGTATTACTCCTGGCATTATCTGGTAGGTTCTCTCGTTGTGTGTTGTGATTAGAACCTTGCTTCCATCTCCCCCGGCAAGCAAAGGGACTCGCAGCATCTCCCAGTAATGCAAATGAGTGGCCCAAAAATTATCAATTACTAACAAGAACTTGTTGTCTTCACGTTTCTTGAGAAACTCCCTAAATGGCAAAATAAAATAAACATAATTTTATGTATGGCTCATATGACTGCAAGTAATTAATTTTAGTGAGCAATGGATATTGGTATCCATTTAGTAAGGTCAATATTTGAAGGCACTGTTAGCAAGACTAAAGGGAAATTATTGTAACAATGGCAAAACAACCTGATTAGTGATTACCTCCATATGCTAACTTATTTCACATAGAAGCAGAATCAGGACCTTCTTTTGATTACAGTAATAAGTGTATTTTCCTGCCTATTCATGACATGCCTGACTGACATTTATTAATTTAGTTTGGACAATTGAAACCTAATTTTTCTTTTAATTTGTTGAATATCTGCACACGCAAGTTATTGGCTGTTGTATATTTTTTCACACAAAAAAATATATAATATATATTAGAATAGAGGATATATACCTAAGACTGTCCTGTAGAGTGTCAAAGCCCCCAAAATCACACATTCGGCCGGTCATCTTTTCATAGATCTTCTTCATGGCAGTGCTCACATCACACCTTTCTGTCAAACACACCCATGCCTTGATATTAAAACAATCTAATTTTGGATCATCATATACCATTTGAGCAAGCGTGGTTTTCCCAATCCCAGCTGCGCCATGAATAGGAACAACTGTAATTTTTGGACTCGAAGCACCTGCTGATGTCTGAGCGGGTATCAGCAAGTTGACAATTTCATTTTTGTCAATGTCTCGGCCGATTATGCTTGCCCGGTCATGACATGGGCCAGTTTGGAAAGGCCAGGCACTCGGATGAGAGGAACCCCTCCTTTTCCCATCTTCCCCTTTGAACCTCAGATTCTTTCGACTCTCCGCAATCTCAGCAAGCCTGCTGTCAATTGCATCGATCTGAGATGTAAACCTCCTCCGCTGAATTGGGCCACATTCGGGGCCAATGGATGAGAAGTCGATCTGATACCATTTCCTCTTACGCGAGGCTGCTACATTGGTACTATGCTTGTGCACCTTGACGACAGTCAGGTACTCGTCGAGGAGGTCGTCGGTGTCGAAAGCCACCGACTTGAGCTGGTTGAGCCAATTTATAACCGAGTCATCCTCGATGTAGCGGCGCTCCTCGGCATCGGTTAGGAGGTAGTAGATGCGGCCTGATGTGCGTCTAAGCCGTCCGAGATCTTCTTCTACGTTACAGTAACGGATGACCAGAGATAAGCCTTTATCCACTACCTTCTCTGCCATATCCACTGCCTTCTCTGCCACGCCCGGAATAGAGCAGATTGTGGAAACCCAGTTCATGGTGATCAATGTGGAGGGACTAGGGAGGGAGGGAGGGAGGAGGAATGGGAGAGTTGACTTGAAGAAAGACTTAAGAGTGGAGAAAGAAGAGATAAAACTTGTGGGTTGGCGGATGGGGAATATTTCCTGGTCTTTCAGTCGTTCAACTATAGAGGAAAATTATTATTATTGATTATGATAATTTTTCACCCAAGTCATTAAAATTATTACTTCCAAAATCTTTAATTTTATCTCTTCATATAACATAAAAATTAATATTAATATTTATACTCAATCAGCGGAGCGCAAAATCCTCTCTCAAATCTGACCGAATTTTTTTTTCTTACCACTCTCCAAAATCCGAATTAAATTAATACCACCCGGTTAATCAGATTTCAGATTCCGCCACGTACGTGCACTGAATCTGCGCACGGATCCCCAATCCGTGCACGTAGCGGGTATGCAGACCGATCCGTGCGCGTAGTGGGTCTGCGGACGGATCCGTGCGCGTAGTGGCTGTGCGGACGTGTTACAATATAATAAAACCCTGCAGCGCAATGGTTTTGCCCTACCTCAGCACTCCCAGCCCCAGCAGCAGCACCCCAAGCCGCGCAGCCCTCCAGTAAAGGTAAATTTTTTTATTTTAAAGTTAAATTTTGTTATTTAATTTTTTATTAAGTAGTTTAGTTTAGTTAGGTACCAAAATAGTAGTATATTGTAAATTAGATTAAAATATTGTGTAGTTATGTAAATATTTGTGTAAATTAGACCAAAATAGTAGTTTAGTTTATTTGGTCTATTTTTTATTAAGTTGTTTAGTTTTAATTTAGTTGGGTGCCAAAAAATTTGTGTAAGACCAATTTAGAATTGTGAAATGTATTTAGAATTTAGAACTGTGAATTATAATTTAGAATTTAGAAATGTCCAAATATTGTAATAATATATTGTTGTATTTAGATTGTTTTTAGAAATGTCCAAATATTGTTGAATTTAGAAATGTCCAAATGTCCAATTATTTTTACATTGTTGTATTTAGACAAAAATTGAGTAGAAATGGACCAAATCAGAAATTTATTTTTCTGAATTATCGTATTGTATGACTTTTTACCGATCCATCCAAGAATGATGATATATTATCGATAGAGGCTAAAATTGACAAAATTAATTAATTTGATGTCAGTATGGCGTCAACCAGCGGTAGCAATGAAAATCGTACGCAAGATGACTTACAGTTGGATTTATCACTGGCCCGTACGATATTTCCAAATATGACGAAAGAGAGCATCAGCCCTCTTTGCTGGTATAAATTCGAGGAGCACAAGATTAGAAATGCATATGTAAGTTTACGTTTTGAGAAATGCAAATAATTTTTATTTTTATTTAGTTAAAAATATGTAAGTTATATGTTTGTTTGTTTTGAAATTGAATGCAGACTCATACCTTGACGGGGACGCGGAACAATCAGATGAGTATAGTCTACGATGAGCGATACGCTCCTGCGTTGAAGAGTTTGGGGTTGTGGCATGTCTCACAGCTGACCCCCATTATTGCAGATGTTGCTCTTCTATCTGCGTTGGTCGAGAGGTGGCGGCCGGAGACACACACATTCCACCTACCAGTTGGAGAGATTACAGTGTCTCTCCAGGATGTCAGTTGTCTCTGGGGACTGCCTATTACTGGACGGGCTGTGACGGGTGTGGAGTACGGGGACTTCACAAAGGATGTCGAAGAACTGCTAGGACCCAACCTGATGAAGGAAAGGGCCCTCAAGAGGTCGAAGGTTGCTTCGAAGAACGACATCAGTATACCTTATTTACGGGCGGCTTTCAAGTAAGTTGTATTTTTCTAATAGTAAATATTTGCGATGCTTGATACTCTGTACTAAATTAGTTTGTATTTATAGAGGACCTTTGCGAGAAAATGCGCCTCCGGCTCTGGTAGATCGGTGGACCCGGGCTTATATCATGGAGTTGTTCTCCTGCTGGTTGTTCCCAGATTCCTCTGGGAGCACCGTCCCTGCTTGTATGCTGGAGTGGCTGAGGGACTTGGCAGACCCTCCACAGATGAATTGGGGTGCGGCGGTCTTGGCATGTCTGTACCGAGGCTTATGCACTGCGTGCCGGGTATAAATTACTTAATCTTCTTTTTGTAAATAAATTATTTGCTCTTATTGTATTAAAAATAACTGCAACTTGTATGAAAATAGGTTGACAAATCTGGTCTGTACGGACCGATTGGTCTCCTTCAGCATTGGTCGTGGACGAGATTTCCATTTGGTCGTCCGCAACCATCAGTAGACGGTTGGGCTCCAGACTGGGGTCATCCGGAAGGGGAGACATGTCCTGCGTATGCTCAGAGATTCTGCGCAAGAAAGACCTTTGTTGCGACTCCGCACGGCAAGCCTTCGGGAGTTTGGTTTTTCCGAACTCAGTTCGAGCAGATGACTCCAGATCTACATGTCGAGTGGAAGCCGTATGATTTTTGGGTCGAGGTTTTTGAACCTGATGAAGACCCTTACTGTTTTCTCGCAAAACTGCCTTCGATCTGCAGTCGCGAGCGACAGTCCTGGTTTGCTCAGGTGCGAGTTATTTTTTTATTTTCTAGTTTACAATTTCATAATCATATTGTAGTTTAAAATTGATACTTAGACTATGAAAATATTGGCAGGTACCGCTTATCTACTACCAGGTTGTTGAGCATTATTACCCTGGACGGGTGATGAGATAGTTTGGTATGGCCCAGTTTTTTCCAGTCCCACCGCCTATCACAAAGGACGACTGGTATGATCTTCACCAGCCGTTGTGCATCGCGGTAATGAAGAATTGGCGGACGGAGCACGCCTTGCATGTACAGAGACTGGAGGATATGAGTCCGGATGACATGGTTCCTGATATGTATCAGACTTATGCTTTCGAGGAGTGGGACCAGCATTATCGGCAGTGGTATCAGGAAAATTGTGCATTCACGATGTACATGTTCGGTCAGATCTCAGAGATAAATGCGAAGCCGCTGCATGCACACACAGGATGAGCCACCACCAGAGGGCAGTGCAGCAGTGTACCAGACTGAGAGGAGACCATCATTTGCAGAGTCTGTTGTAGCTTCTTTGTTCGGTCCTTCGGCAGTTCCTGGCTCATCTGAGGAGGTTTTGTTTGGACATATAGCAGAGGAGACCCCACCACAGCCATCGCGGCAGTATACGTCGGCTTTCACTCAAGCAAGTTCGGAGATTGTGGAAGAAGAGGACTCGGAGGAAGATGACTTGGGGCGCGGTAAAAGAGTTAAGGTCGCGAAGAAGCCGTACACACCATCGACTAGGTAGTTGACTTTTATGTAGTTATTCAGTTATTTGGACTTTTATGTAGTTATTGAGATATTCGGACTTTTATGTATGTTTTTCGGACTGTCGTTTAGTTATCATGTTATTCTTACTTTTATGTAGTTTATGTTTGTCTTTCATGACCTTATTACATCTGTCACTACATTTCTTCAAAATCGACTTCGACCAAAACATGAGTTCTACATCATTCAAACTAATCGCTTCGACTTAAACAAAACATCCGTTCTACTGCAATAAAAATACACATAAGTTCTACTGCAATAAAAATACACATAAGTTCTACTTTAATTAAAAACAGACAAAAACAACAGTTCTACTACCACCTCTTGACCTTATTACGTATTTCCTCTCGCATCCCTTCTTCTTCTCGCATTCCTCTCGAGAGTTTCTCTGCTGGTTTGGTGACCCCTTCGTCGTCCTTCCAATACATCCATCCACATTTGGATGCGGTTGTGCCGTCTCCTACCCAACTTCACCAACCGATGCTCTGGAACTAAGATATCTCCTTCGTACACCGGCCAATCACATTGATTGTCATACACATGAAATTCACCACTCCATGTGTCAATGAGTTTTTGAATGTTGTAATAGTGATTGACGAAGTCATTTGGATCCAAGCTCCTATCATGTTAACAAATTAGTAAGTAATGCGATCCCTAATTTCAAGTTCCAAATTAAATAAAACATAATTTTACCTTAAGCGACAAACTGCTATCACATGAACACATGGTATTCCGACCATCTGAGGCTTCTGACACATACATTCCACCTCATGGTCGTTCCTCAGAACTACCTTGTACCTGCAGTCGCTAGACGTGTGCACCCAGCTGCCATTCTCCATGTCAAAATTAATCTTTTTGCCATGTGAGGTCACCATAAATTCTCCATGATGGCCGAATGCAAGCGCTGACATTTTTCCAACCTTGTCGATGTGCTTATCCAGCTTCTTATGTACGCGAGTGGAAAAAAGATGACCTGCTGCTTGCAATTGCACAGCCTTCTCTCTTCTCTGAACAAACCAACTGACACACTTGTAGAACGTCTCCTCAATGATTGCGGCAACTGGTAACCTACGAGAATTAAAAATTACAATTAAATGAAGAAAAAGATAATAAAAATATAGAAGGATTACAAAATACAAACCTTCGAGAAGTGGCGAAGACATTGTTGAGTGATTCGGAGCCGTTGCTAGTCATTATTTTCCAACGAGATCCATCATCCATAGCTTGATACACCTTCCATGGCTTAGGCGATTATTCCTCATCATTTTCATTATATTTGCCACATGTATCCAAATAAGCCAACCAATCAGGATTTCGCCTCCCGATTGCCTCAAGTCCTTCTTGCAATCTTCTTCTCTTCTTCTTTTTAACCATAACTGTTCGCACGAAAGCGCAACGCAAGTTTTGGTACGCTTGAGGGCGTACCTTTTAAAACTGCGCTTACACTTCACGAGTAAGGATTGCAAGTGTACAACCCCTATCGAGTAGTATAATCGGGTGTCGATCCACAGGGACGGGTAATTACTAGGTTAGAATTCACTACACTCAATTAAAAACTAGAAGTGAGAAAGATTGGGTTTGGTATTTAAGTTCCTAAAGGATCAATTCAAACAAATCGAACAATGCAAACAAATGTAATAAAGTGCTAGAAGAAATGTAAACTGTGTTTTGATTATGGATAAAAGGCGTTTCCAGGGTTTCAGACTTCATCTATGATCTGCCTCTAGTGGTACGGCCTAGGTGTACGGCCCGTACCAAGTTGGTACGGCTAGGCCGTACCAGACTTGGTAAGGCAAGGCCGCACCACTCTGGTAAGACCCGTACTGGCTTCCTAGAACAGAGCTTACCAGTTCGAGTTGATGCATTTCTTGCTGGTACCTTGTGCTAAACTCTTTAGAAAGGTTCAATTGACCATACCTAAGGTTCCTAAGCCTCAACTCTCGTGTGTTGGATCAAGATCTAGGTTGGAATGCAATTGATTGCCTTTTAGGGTTTCTACACCTCAATTTTCATGTATTGGTACAGATCTACCCTAGCTGGTTGATTGGAGACCTAAGGTACCCTCTAATCTGTCAATTAGAGGGGAATTCAACCTCTCGGCTTCAATTCGAACAAGTCTACCCTAAGCAATTGATTTGGTTGAGAGATTGAGATGATCACATGACCTTGATAGGTTTGATCTAGACCTAGAGGTTCATCATACACAATCACAGCAAGCAAAGCAAGAGATAGCAAAGAAATCACAATCAATCAATCAATCAAAAGAGTTCATACAAAGTACAAGTCAAAGAAAGTCAAAGCAAATCAAGAATTCATCTCAAAACCCTAGAAACTAAAATAACTACTCACAGCACATGATCTGATCTAAAAATACAATAAAAGAGGTAAAGAAAGCCATGGATCGAAGAGATCGAGTGGAAGAGGCTTGATCCGTCGAGCTTCGTCTCTTTCCTCTTCCTTCCTTCTTGCTCCTAGCTCCTCAGCTCTCTTTCTCTCTCTTACTGTGCTCTCAAATGTCTCTGGAATGAAAGTTGATCGAAATTGGAGAGCTCCCCGCCTTAAATAGCCTCTGCCAAGATTTGAATCTGTCAGGCCGCCTTTAGGTACGGCCCGTACCAAAGTGGTACGGCCTGGCCGTACCAGGCGTGATGAGCTGAAATTGGCTAAGTCTGGTAAGACCCGTACCAAGCCTGGTAAGGCCAGGCCGTACCAGATCATCCCAAATCGCCATTTCTTCGTGTGTTTTGCTCCAAACCTGCAGAAAACAAACAAACACTCAGCAGTACCAAATTCTAAAGATATATCGATGAAATGCACATGATTCTGGTGAATTAGTGCACGAATCTGGTACTAAAACAGGCCTAAAATAGACTAAATATGCGAGGTATCAATAACCTTGAAAAAAGTGGAAGCAACCTTATCCTTAGTGTGTTTTCCAAAGTTCTCAAACACATGTTGAGAGCAGTAGCGGTGGGCACACTCCCCATTCTCCTCACACCAACCCAAATCATCCTGAATAAACATCTTTTTTATGCCCTTGTGTCGGTCAGATACCACACACATGAATCTGCCTTGACCAATTACAAACTCCCGCACCCACTTCATGAACCATCCCCAATTCTCAAAATCCTCGCTCTCTACCAGTCCAAATGCTAACGGGATTAACTGGTTCTCTGCATCATATTCGGTTACAATTAACAGCTTACCCTTGTATCTGCCAGACAAGAAACAAGCATCGATATTGATGACGGGTCTGAGGTGATCGACTGCAGCAATACATGGTCCCCATGCCCATGCTGCTCTCATGAAAAAATGATACCCTTGCTTTTTGGTTAGCTTTGAAACAATCTTATATTCAGTTCCCGGGTTTGTTCTTTTTATTGCCTCTAGCAAAGGGACAATCAGCCCGTAAGACCCCTCCCAACTACCAAAGGCCCGAGCACTTGCTAACTCTCTGCCACGCCATACTTTGTTGTACTTTGGAACGACACCCTCGTACCTTTCAGCGCATAAGTCAGCGACTGTCCGGATAGACATATCAGTATTTTTTTCCAATGACAATTTTATACAGTTGGCGACCATAGCGGACGTCAACTGTGCATGATCTAACCTGGAAGCCGATGCGTGGCATGTGTGCTTAGCCACATTCTTCGTGATGGCCCAAGTATTACCAAAGCATGTAGCCCTCGCAACCAACGCCCACCTGCACCGGGCGTCAACACACTTGTACCTCAGCCTGGTGGTATCGCTGTGTGTATTTTTTATCTCCCTATTTAGTTTGATATGCCAGTGGTTAATTGCATCTTTCATCTTATCCTTGCTGTCATATGTCATCCCCTCAGACAATTCATGTCTTTCTCCCTTTTAATTACAAAAAAAACAACAAAAAATGAACAACATCAATTTAATAACAACAATTTAATAATTAAATTAAAATTTAATATAAATTAACAAACATACCTCACATGTCGCAAAAAAAGAGCTATCGGCCTCTTCAAACCCTGATGTGTCATGAAATTGCTCAAACGGATGTCTTTCCCCATGACCCAATAAAGGCCACTTCCGCCTGCCAAGAACAGGAATATCAGTATCCTCATCACTGTGATCTGATACCCCACCGTCCCCATTATCATCCCAATTAGCCTCTGCCTCCCTTTCTTCAGGATCGTCGTCCGTATTATCAGCATAATAAAGCCGTTCTGGGGTTCCAGATCGGTTCCTTTCAGATTGGACTCGGCTAGAGGACGAGGATGGAATTGGAGATCGACCCCTGTCAGATCGGACCCTACTAGGACCCGCTACGGATGGCGCCCGACTTGGACCCGCTACGGATTGCTCGAGCCCCAAACCCTGAGTCAACTACAATAATTGTCTGGTATTCTGTCTGGAGTTCTGTCTAGGGTTTTGTCTGGGGTTGGCTACCACATATAACTCTAGGAACTTGAAAGGAGTGCTCATATTCATTGTCATTTCGACATATAACCCCCAACTGCTATCGTCTTGTACCGGAAACTGTTGGAACCAGGTTTGGTTGCCTTGGCCAATATTGATCCTTGCGGTAATTACCAGTTCATAATTACGGTGGTCAATACCGAGTTGTTGGTACACTTCCCTATTTATACCTCTAAAATCCAAACCTAAGCCGATATTGAACATTTTCGGCATCTGGTGGCTATAATAAGCGCCATTTGGTCCTTGTAATACTTCACCACCAGAATATAAAGCAATTCCAATCATAATTGGTTGAATGAACCTAAATATTACAAAATAATGCACTAAATTAAAAAATAATACAAAAAATATGTTTTTTTGAAAAAAAAAAAAATTAAGGTAAAAAACGCACCTATGCAGCAGCTTCGGTGAAGAATGAGTGAAGAATAAAAGACAACACAATACTCTGCATATATAGGCCTAAGGTAACAGGAACGCATAGCTACTGCGCGAACGGGTCAGGGTCAGTCCGCACAGCCACTACGCGCACGGATCCGTCCGCACACCCACTACGCGCACGGATCCGTCCGCATACCCGCTACGCGCACGGATCGGTCCGCATACCCGCTACGCGCACGGATTGGGGATCCGTGCGCAGATCCAGTGCGCGTACGTGGCGGAATATGAAATCTGATTAACCGGGTGGTATTGATTTAATTCGGATTTTTGAGGGTGGTAAGAAAAAAAATTTCGGCAAATCTGAACACATATTTGCACTCCAGCATCATGTGTTCTCTTGTGTAGAAGAGCCCATTGTTACACTTCTTGTTATTATTATAAAAAAGTTAAATTATCAAATATTCAACCATTTTAATTTTGATATTTATTATTTTTTAACTAAATTTTATAGCAAAATTAGATAATTTTTATATATAAAATGTTCAACAATTTATGTAATAACGAAGTCGAAACAAATTTATGTTTTTTAATTAAATATTTCAAATTACTATTTGATAAGACTTGCTAAATTGTACTGTAATGATAATAAATAAAGGTTCTTCGGTAAATAAACAATAGTTATTAACATTTTAATATATTAAATACAATAAAAATACAGGTTATCATTACATTATAAATATTTTTTATATAAACGGGTTAACATTTTATTTGAAAAGAAAAGAGTATATTTTATATGAATTTTTTTTATCATGTATAAAATAAATATAAAGAATATTTCTTAAGAATATATATTTTTCTTTGATAAAAAAAGGTAGAAGTCTGGCTTAACTCCAATTCGGATTTCAAACTCACTACCTCTCATACAGAGGATGTCGTTCTTTATCACCAGATCAAAAGCCGGTTCTTATTTTGTTAAAGATATTATTTACACAAATATTTTAAATAATATTATATTATAAGATAATAAATACGAAATCTTTATTTGAAAATATTCGATAAATAAATACAATAAAATTAATGTATGGAAAATTAAACAGAGCCGAAGTATCAGATCGGATATTTTATTCAAATTAAACAGAAGTCGCCGGAGGCCTTGTTTGATTTTCCATCTCGTGTATAGCACAACCGAAATTTGCAAATCAAACGGAACAGCTGTAGACACTTCAGACTCCGTTGTGTTTTTTTTTTATGAAAACAAAAATAAAGTTGTGTTTTTTTTGCCGATATGGAAATTCTGTCATGAATTAAAATTATGTTTTTAGTATGCTACAGAAAATAAAATTGGGCTCTAGATGGGTCCAGTTCTTTGTAAGTACCGAACAAAATATACATCGATTACGTCATATTACATGACTTAAACTAAACTTTTTTATATAGTGTCACGTGATATGACTAAAATGATGAAAAACAGTCATGTTACGTAAATGATTACGTGACGAGTGGTTACCGTGATCACACATGATGTAATTATGAAAGTGATCGTTCATGTTTAATAATTTTGTTCAAATTCTAAGCTAATTCTTTAAAAAAAATCAGAAAAAATGTTCAAATGTATGAAAATTTGTAAACTAAATTAAAATAACAAACAATGTTGAAAAAGGTGATCACATAGCTTGATCACGTGAAAGGACAAATTTAAATCAGTTTGTATGACATGACGTGACATTAGGACTGAATTCACATTATTCAAGGGTGGGCAACTGCTCTATTTTGAATTTTCAAAAATAATTTTAGGAACTGGAAATTAAATGCCCTACTTTGTTGAGAGTCCACAATTTTTAGTAGTCCACAATCCAATTTTTTTTTTCTGTTGAGCAGGTCTTGTGCGTAGCTCATAGCACTCATGTGGATTTAAAAAAATTTCGCCAGGTTCACTACTTTGCTCCGCCTCCGCTCTGTACTTTTTATTTAAAAAAAACCTATTGTTGAGTTCGAAATTGATTTGTCAACGCAAAGAAAATAAACAAGAAAAACGAAAACACTCTGCTCCTCGGAGAAAAGAAAAGCAGTGGGCGCATCCTCAGATTAGCGAACCCAATTAACTATTATTTTACCCTACTCTAATGAAAATCTTAAATCCGCCCCTTTATAATATGTCATCTTCGATCGAAAGAAAACACATCAAACGACATGCAAGTCATTTCATATAGCTGATACGTGTGATGTGATGTGTCGTTAGGGGTGCAAACGGATCGGATATTATCCGTTCGGATCCGGAACCGTATCCGAAATTTTGCAGATTCGGATAGTCGGATACGGATAATTTGCGGATACGGATACAAGTTATGCAGATACGGATACGGTTTCAATTTTTGAAACGGATACGGATACGGATACAGATACAGATAATTATCCGTATCCGTATTTTTTCAATTTTCGGATATCCGGATGATCTGTGGCTGAACTCGGCAGTGGAAATTTGTTTAGCGCTACCGATTAATTTTGTTTTATTCTAATGTTTCGCGAGTCGCCACCCTTTGACTTTTTTGGCTTCATTTCTCTCATATTCACTAAATTAATGATTCCTGGGGAAAATATCAAAACCTTTGTAGATATTATTCCAAATATTATTTTAAATATATAGTAAAATGTTGTTGCACTTTATATTTTTGTAAAGAAGGTTGTTACATTAGAATCAAAAGACGAATGTTGTTATACATTAAATCAATGACTCGAAACAAAAATAAAAATAATGGCAAATGTGATTATGAAACACCAAGACATGTGAATAACTCAATTTGAAGAATTTTACAAGTTTACGGCTCATAGAGTCATAGTCACATATTTTGTCCAATTTACGCGTCTACCCACTTTCTTCAATTTGTTTCCAGTTTTTCTGTGAGTCAAAGTCAACCCATGATTTTTAATTAAGTTCGACCTATATTATCTGATATACAAATTATGCAGAGTAGTACGTAGACACACAAAATCGTTGTAAAATGTATGAGATTCACTTTCTTTTCTGCGACATATGATGTACAACGAAGTGTGTTGCTTCATGACTTCTTATTTGATTCAGTTTTCTATAGAGACATTAACAGGATTGCCTGTATTGATCACAACTAGTCGCAAACTAATGATATTATGTGAAAAATCAACAAAAGAATGGGCCGCACATTTATTGTGTGAGCTTGTAGGTAAAAATCATGAACTTGGTGAGAAATTATTTTCTCTTTAATACTATTTAAGAAGTTCCAATTTTTTTTTTTCGTCATTTTAATCATGAAAAACTTAGATTTAATATAGTCTTCTAAGATATTAGAGAAAATCAATATTATTCAATTAGCAATTTGTTATAAATTTATCTCTACTTCTTTTAAAAAGTAATAACCCAAAAGTCTTGGCTGCCAGAGAGAATCCCTAAACACTTATTGGCAATCTCCTTACTAATGAGCACTAATTTCTTATCGTCATAATCTTTGATACCTTGGGAGAGTGCAAGAGACTATATTGATTGCCAGCATCAGTTAAGCTCGATCGAAATAATGCGCGCATTATTCGATTGTATTTTTGTTGCGTGTTGTTATCAAAACCTTGCTTTCCTCTCCAGCAAGCAAAGGATATCGTAGAGTATCCCAAAAGTCGAAGTTGTTAGGCTAGAGATTGTCAATTATAAATAAGAAATTGTTGCCGTCACGCCTCGTATGATACTCCCTGATGACAAAAAGGTCAAAATTTTGGTTCAGATTTATCTCAGTTTTACCACAACAATTCCATTGGAAGTCTCTATAATTAGTGTGTTAAGAGTTTGAATGACTAATGTTTATAAATTAGTCAATATATGTATAGCGTAAGAATGAGTTAATTTTGTATCCAATGAATACAAGGTAATGAGATATGAATTACTAAAACAATAATTATCATGTTAATCCAATTTGTCATGTATCGTAGTGATATGTCAAGTTTTGATGAACAAATGGTGTTAGACAATTTCTGGCTTATTTGCTTCTCATAGTAAAAATTTGGGCAAATCAGAATAAAAGGTGACTCCTTCCCCATGAATGCATATCGAAATAATAAAAATATCCTCAATAGGCTGGCATTCGGGATAGTTTTTTTTTTTTCAAGTAGATTTAAGCAAATTTGTTTTAACAATAGCAAAAGTATGTTCAGAATATCTACTTACAAATAAATGCACATCGAAATAACTTTATAAAATAAGGTAAGGAAACACATTCCAAATCACTTGATAACATATGCAAGTCGTCAGAACCATATCGTTTGCCAGTCATGCGTTTCGTAAATCTTCTTCATGGTGTGATCTATTGCGCATTGCAATGACTAGTCAGTGTGACTCAAACCTTGAAATTGAAACAGGAATTGATCCTCGGACTCATATAAACCATCCGGGCAAGTGTTGATTTCCTTATTCCAGCTGTGCTGTAAATAGGAACTGCAGAGATTGTAGGCCTCAAATCACTATGCTGGCTCTGGCTCCAGCAACCCTCCACAATGAGGTACATTTCAGCTTCCACGAGTCTTTTGATCTTGTCTTCAACATTTATGCAAGAGATCCACTCGTTTTTTGCAAGGGATAACAACAAGTCAACCCTTGCTAGTCCAATTATCTTGAAATAAGATATGCTCCCAGTATTCGGTGAGTCGACCTTTGCTAGTCCAATTATCTATAATATACAAATCCTTAACTTCATTGATTCCACATTTACCTTTTATATTTGACAATTACATGCATTTCTTTTTTATAGGAAGTATATTATTTAGCCACTGACATCACAAAGCATACTCATCATTCGGCTTGGCACAATATGCATAATGTGATTTGTGGTGGGGCTAATTAAAACTCAAGACAAGAACTTGCAAATTATTAAAAAGGCAGGGATCTCAATGAATATAATCCATGGTGACAAGGATCAGGTGGCCCCAATCGACTTGAGATCAAGGATTCCACATGCGGAGCTCCGAATCATAAATGGCCAAGATCACAATTGAACAATTGTTGGTAGAGAGAAGAAATTTACCAGAGAATTAGAGGAGTTTTGGTTTTCAGCTCCAAACACTAACTCATGTGACAGATAAATTAGTGTGCTCCTTTTAGCGGCAATGTAGAAGACAGATTAAAATATATTGGTATTACATTCATCAATGCATCACCGATCAGTTCCTTTTTTTAGTTAACTCAATAGTTCAAACCTTCTATACTTAATATCCGTCTGAAACAATATAATTAATTTTAAATCGGTGTGTTTAATTATACTCTTTTTTTAGTAAAGATTGGAGGTCAAGTCGCCCAACTAGGGCTGTAAATGAGCCGAGTTTAAGCGAGTTACCCCCAACTCGAACTCAGCTCATTAAATAAACGAGCGAGTCAACTCGAGTTGGGATGGTAAATGAGCTGTAGAGCCAACTCGAACTCAGCTCATTATCAACTCGAGTTGGCTCACAACTAGTTTATAACTCATTTAACCAGTTTAACAGGTGTTGATTTATTAAACGAGTCAACTAACTCAGCTCAAACTCAGCTCATTTATTAAACGAGTCAGCCAACTCGAGTTGTAAATGAGTGAGTTAAAGTGAGCTGTAAATGAGCGAGTTACGAGTTCGAGCAATTTTGCCCAGCCATACACCCAACTATTTAATACTCTTGTTATTACAACAAAAGATTTCTCCCATCCGGATTTTGAAACCCATGATCTCTCACATATAGACTATGTGCCTTTGCCACTAGACCAAAGACTAATTCTCGTCTAATTATACTCTAGTATGAATTTTTTTATCTTAGTGAACTGACATAGACTTGATTCTCAAATTAGACATTTTCTTTCAAATACTCTTCGATTTTTTTTTTAAAGAGAAATGTGGAGGTCTAGTCTCGAAATTCCCTATAAAATTTGAATTGTTATTATTAAGTAAAGATTCAATCATGAGATATTTTCAGATATGCTCCCTATATCACTCCACAAGTTGTATTGTCAAGAACTACTTAAAGATCTAGTTAACATTTGTATTTTCTTATTTTGAAAATAGTGGGAGATTGTGGGAGATTTTCAAAATAAATTTATTTATTGGTGAAAAATAACTAAAGAAAACGTGAGAATTGTATGGTTCAACCATAATGGTTGTCATGACAATGGCCTATAAATATTTGCAAAGTAATTTGTATAAAATTTTGTTGTTGAAATGGAATCCTAGATTTGAGAAATAAATAGAGAAGAAGCAATGGAAATCTCCATTTGTATTTAAGCTGGAGATGAGGACTAAATTTGTAGAGTACAAAGAAATGCATGAAATAAAAACAGAGAGCGCTCAGCCCGGACCGGGTTTTCACTTTCGAGTAGAAGATCTCACAACACAGGTGAAATCTATAACTTGTAATGTACAATTTTTTTACACGTCTTCAGAAAATTTCTTCCAATTTGTAGTTTAAATAAACCAAGTAATTGAAACTGACAGTGAAATCTATAACACTGAGTACTCATTTAGAGTTGTGATCGAATGGTGATACTTTTACAATTAGTAGGGTGAGGACAATCACAGGTGAGTCATGCTATTTGAATCAATAATTAGCCCATATATATCCTTTCATAATTTGAATTCTACAAGAGTTTTTTGGGTGATTCAAAAAGCATAGTTGCCCTATTTTCACTCCTTAAATAATGGTGGATTTTATGAATTAGTCCACTTGAAAAATCTGGTCGAAAATTCCCCATTTTGAACGACCAAACGAATTTGGGTCAATTTGACTCAAAATTGACTCAAATTTGAAATCCACTTTCTCTCTCATGTGTTGAGAACTTTCCATAGAAAATAAAGCTTGTTCATTGTTGTGTGGAAGTCTGGAATTAAGTTTAGATCAATCAAGTACTTTCTAGTAGAAGGAAAAATAGATTTCTAGTTAATTTCTTAATGGATATCATAAAATGCATCCAGATTTCTAGTTAATTTCTTTGTGGAGCTTGGCTATGAGGCAGTGGAGGCTTCAACACTATATCTCAAGATCCCTACTCTTTAGTTTAGATACCAGCGCTTGAGGTATTAAGCTTCAAACAAGTTAATTTACGAGGGTTTAAAATTTTGTTTTTCGACTTTTCTTAGTATCTATAAACTTTCAATGAATATTTTTGTTGAAAATAGTGACTGTTTTTGTTTACCACATTTCTCTATCAAACTAAAAAAAAAAAATTCAAAGAATATTTGAAATGAGATGTCTAATTTGAGATTCAAGTCTACGTCAGTTCACCAAGAGCATTCTTTTCATATTAGAGTATAATTAGACACACAAATTTAAAACTAACTATATTGTTTCAGACGGATATTAAGTATAGAATGTTTGAACTGTCAAGTTAATTAAAAAAAATGAACTGATCAGTGATACACTGATGAATGTCATGCCAAAAAAATTTACTTTAAGCCATTCTATATTGCCTCTAAAAGGAGCTCACTGATTTATCTGTCACATGAGTTAGTCTTTGGAGCTGAAAACCAAAACTCCTCTAATTCTCTTGTAAATTCCTTCTCTCTACCAACAATTGTTGAATTGTGATCTTGGCCATTTATGATTCGGAGCTCCGCATGTGGAATCCTTGATCTCAAGTCGTAGCTACACTCGATTGGGACCACCTGATCCTTGTCATCATGGATTATTTTCATTGAGATCCCCACCTTTCGTCTCTCTTTTCTGTGTTGTGAAAAACGTGGCCCAGCCCCTCCCCTTTGTTCCGATCACTCCTCCTGCTGAGACTCATCCCCTTTGGCCGGAGGTGTGGATGGAGGAACCGGCACCTAGTCCGCTCATGTCCCTCCTTTTTTGCAATTGTCGCAACGAAATGTGCTGGAAGCTCCCTTCATCCCTGGAAATTAGGGTTTTGGTGGTTGCGTTGAGGGTTCGTGAAGAACGGAGGAATGGACACTGATTTCAGTTGTTTGCCTGTAAGCCTTCTTTTCTTGTGTTGTTGTTGGTTTGATTTTTTTCGGTTCGCCGAGTATTTTTCTGATTATGGATGGATTGTGGGTTATGGATTTCTATGAGCAAGTTTTACTAGTTTCTACTCAGGAATTTTTTTTTTAATTTGATAAAAATAGATTTTTTGGTTTTGTTTATGATATGGATTATGGGTTTTTGTTGGAGATTTGGAGATTTTTGCTGATTCGGGTTATTTGAGTTATTGGGTTATCGGGTATTGTTTATTTGGTTATCGATTATCTGGTACTGATTTGGGGATATTGGTTGGCTAATTTCAGCCTTTGTGAAATATGAGACAGAGAGGGATACGATGAAAAAATGTATTATGTATTTTTTTTTTTTTTTGGTATAAGATCAGATCTTGGAATTTTGTTGGAATTTATGATTACCATGTTTGCTGGTAGGAATCGAAAGCTTAGAGCTTTATCGGGTTATTGGGTATTTTTATCAGTTTATCAGACCTGGGATTATCAAAGTTATCAAACCTTTGGAAGTTTATCGGGTTATTAAGCCTTGCCTTTTCTCCTGTGATGAACTAAATTCTCGGCTTCAGTAGGCTTTTCTAAATTGGTCTTTTCTCTAGCACTAAGAGCGAGGGTTGCTTTGATGGGTTGGTAGCTTCAATTGAATGTTGCCCCCATTGCTCCACCTTGCTCGTTGTGCTGAATTCTTTGCTATGCGTATTGTTGGTTTTGTCGGTCACAGAAATTGGTGCTCTGATACCATGTTAAATTTTATGAGGTTCTGAGGTGAAGGATTTATGCGGAACAATATCAATTTATTTCTGTGGAAGTTCCATTTTTATTGTATTGAATCTCAATCACAATCTTTACAAGCTCTAAGTCTTATTTATATTACAAAATCTAACGGCTAGTTTATTATACCGTTGGTACTGTGCTTATTTATTGTACAGTTGGTACCTACTGTTGCTTTTTCATAAATAAACTAAAGACCCTATGCTATGCTTGATTTAATCTAAGTCATTCGATCAGTGATGGATGACTGAGATCGATCATAGACTTCTTCATTATTTTTAACACTCCTCAAGATAGGAAGGTATATATGGTACAATCCTAACTTGCTTGATTGATGAAGAAGATTAATCTGAGATCTTCTTATTTATTTTCAACATAAGTAATTTAGTTTAATTAAGTTCAATTATATTTTTGTGAAGTATAATTAACTTCGACTGTAGCTAGTAGGAATTCGAAAGTACCAGCTCATTTCACATGATTCAATTGACCAATCAACCTCTATGTAAATAAAATAAATTTACATTAGATATTGGAACATTTATTACGCCGCTATTTTGTTATATATACATTGTGGGGGACTACATTGAAAAAAAAAACCCTAATACAGCTCAGAGAACATTAGTTTTAGTTGGTCCACATCAGCATTAGACGCTCCCACGTGTCCCGAGTGTTCAAAAGTACATAAATATAATAAAAAATTTGATTAAAAAGCTTTTGCAATACTATACATTTGGATATCTTTTCTGGGAAAAAGAATACCAGTCTAGATCGAATCTAGCCTTAGTTTCATATGTTTTGAATGAAACATCTTTTGCTATGTGTAAAAGTAGAAATAACCATTTCTGTTTCACTGGTATCAAAAACACCTTTCCCTTTGTTCTTCTACACCTGTTGACGTATATACTAATTATGAACATTTAAACCATAAAATAATATGAAAATTTCGAATTTATTTTCGGAAAATTCTTTTGCCTAACCAATACAAGCTAAACCATTCAAAAAGGAAAATACATAAATAATAATTTACACCCTACTAATTGTAAGAGTATCACCATTCGATCACAACTCTAAATGAGTAACAATACAAATTGTGATCATCCTACTAACAAATAATTTACCAAAATTACTGTCAGTTTCAATTATAGGGACCAATGCAACTCTAAGCCCCCTCACACAAAAACTTCGATTATTTGGTTTATTTAAACTACAAGTTAGAAGAAAGATTCTGAAGACATGTAAGAAATTGTACATCACAAGTTATATATAGACTTCACTCGTGTTGTGAGATTTTCGTTTGGATGTGCTTGGGTTAGCGCTAATTCAAAAATAGTGATAGATAGTGGCACTTTTACATGAAGGGGTTTGTACTTTTTAGTTATTGGCACAGCTCTCCTCCTTGATTATTTGCGTCTCTCTTTTTTCAACTCCAAAGAATGATGAACAGATCATTTGGATTGTTCCATCTCAGGCAAATCCAAATTACAAAATTAGGCCAGCAAGATGCTAATTTTTTTACACCATTTTAATACCAGAAAATTAATTATATTAAATCAAACACACGATCTTCAAGTCAATAGCTGCTAAGCATATGCGGAATGCTTGTAGCCCGCCGTTAAAGAATATCTGCAAAGATAGAAGGTTAAATAAATAAATCACAACATTTTCTAACTTAGAACAACTCAATCATGAATCATCTATTCATCTGATGAAGCAACCAAAGCTAACATTACCGCTGTAATCCATACCTCTCAGCGCCGAGTTCATATCCTCCGAGGTAACATAATATTTCTTTTTAGATCCGGACCGTCCGATCAGAATCTGGGCCAATCCGGCCCGAGGTGGAATGCATAGGATCCTTTAATCGTGCGGATTCTGATCGGACGGTCAGATCTAAACAGAAGTAATATGATTCGCGTTGACCCCCCTCGCACGCTCCTCCCTTCTCAGTTCACTCACCCCTTCTAACCCGCGCCTCTTTCTCACCCGACAACCGCAACCTGCCACCCGGCTCCGGCAGTCTTGCGTGGCGCCATTCCTGCCTTTCTCCCTCGTGCGCTCCGTGCGTGGCAATTTCCCCTAACATCGCCGCAGCTAAGCAGCTGGTGAGTAAGCAGCTAAGCATCCTCTTTCTTCTTTCTGGATGTGCGCCCGCGAGATGGTGATTTCTTGCTTTAAATATTGAATAAAAAAGATTTCTGAAAATTTCTTGATATCTTGCCTTATTTTCTACAATGTAGCTTTGGATAAGTTCATTTTTAATCAGAGTCCTCTCTTTCTTTCTTTCATTTCCAGCGATACTCCTCTCCCCTACCGTGGTCTCCGCAAAGCTAAGAAGAAGCAAAGAAGGGGAAGAAGGATCCAGCGAAGAAGCGAAGAAGAGGTTAGACGATTGCACAGATTCCCAGCGATTTATAGCGCACAACTTCTCTCTTCACGGAAGACCTAGGTGAGATGTCATAAAGATTACTTCTTTCTATTTTAGTATTACTGTTGTTATGTGAATTGATCAATTTTATTTACTAATTGTATTTTCTACGAATTAATATAGTGAATTATTATTCTGCGTATTTGTTAAGTGTGAAATTAATTTGTTCATAAGTAAATCTGCAAGAAAAAAATTAATTTATGGTTAAGTCGGTAATATATTGTTAAGTTGGTAATTTATTGTTAATTTGGCCACCGGTAATAAATTGTTTTTATGGCACTGCATACAAAATCTTATTTTGTATACAGGCTACAACAAAAACTTCTTTCTATTATTAATTTTACAAAGTAACTAACCCCAATTGAAGCATAAGACACGGTTTAGCATGTTTTCATTAGAATTAATTGTAATGCATAATGAAATAAGTTGGTAATATAATACCTTTTATATTGTGCTTCTGATTAGCATGTGTTTTTTAAAAGTTAGCTTGGTAATATAAATATGGATTTGGATTTATGATTCTTAAGCAATAATTAACACAATTTATAAAGTTTATGTAATGATTTGGTATAGTGGGTTTATACCCGAGTAGGTATTGGTACCAGGTTGTAAGAGATATTAAATTCGACTAGGCTTTTTATGACACTGTAACAGTTTTGTTCCGATCTTAGTGTAAGTTCTTTTTCAATCATGTAATTGACTCAACCCCTTCTTTTTCACAGTACCAATTTCTTGTCCTTCTCACATCTAGCCTTTTGAAAGTCAACACTGCCTCCCAATTAACTCATCTGAGCTTGAGCTCGAGCTGTCGCCCTATGCGCTATGTATTCAACAAACGTGTAATCTCTCTCTTCGAATGCCATGGATGCAGGGGTCGACTTGTTTTTATCCTTTGTAAAAAACGAGTGGTCATCTTGCAGAAATGTTGAAGACAAAATCCAAGGACTAAAGCATACGTTTAGATCTGTCAGAGATAGACTCGTGGAAGCTGAAAAGAACCTCATTGTGGAGGGTTGCTGGAGCCTGAGCCAGCTCCGGCTTCATCGACTCAAATCTCTTTATCTCGATATCGATAATCTCCTTGACGAATATGACACCGCTTGCCGGTTAGAAAAGTCAAAGTCCTCACGTAAAAGAAAGTGGTATGAGACATTGCTCCCAACTAATAATCTGAGGTGGAGTCTGTCTCGGAAGCTTGACACGGAGATCCATCGAGTGAACCAGCAGTGGGAGGAGATTAAAAGTGATGAAAGAGAACTGGGACCCAGTGACTACGCCGAGCCTTTTCAGCATGTCGTGTGGGATAACCATGAAGATATGTTGGGGCGAGAAGAAGAGAGAGATGAAATCATAAGGTTGTTAGTGTCTGATCTGGGACAGCGTAGTGATTCGAGGTCTACAATCCCTGTAGTTCCTATTTACGGCACAGCTGGAATCGGGAAATCGACACTTGCCCGGATGGTTTACATGGATCCGAGGATCGATACCTATTTCGATTTCAAGGCTTGGGTCACACTGACTAGCCATTGCAATTCAACAGATGCCATGAAGAAAATTTACGAAAACATGACTGCCAAACGATATGATTATGAGGATTTGCATATGTTGTCAAGTGATTTAAAGTATGTTCCCTTATCTTATTTTATAAAGTTATTTCGATGTGCATTTATTTTGCAAGTAGATATTCTCAGTATACATTTGCTATTATTAAAACAGATACACCTTTTACTCTGGTTTGCCCAAATTTTTACTATGAGAAGCAAATAGGCCAGAAATTGTTGGCTTCCAATGGAACTGTTGTGGTAAGTGGTAACACTGACATAAATCTGAACCACAATTTTTACCTTTTTGTCATCAGGGGGTATCTTTCGAGGCGTGAGGGGAACAAATATTTGCTTGTGATTGACAATCTCTGGGCTAATACTTTCGAATTTTGGGATACACTACGCCACCCTTTGTTTTCTGGAGGAGAAGGAAGCAAGATTTTGATAACAACACGCAACAAGAACACCTGTCGGATCATGTGCGCATTACCTCGATCCAGTTTGACTGGTCTGCATCACGAGGAATGTTGGCAATTAATGCAGTCTCTTGCAGTCCCCCACGGTATCAAAGATGACCATGAGCAATTGGTGCTCATTGGTAAGGAGATTGCCAAGAAGTGTCAGGGATCCCCTCTGGCAGCCAAGACCTTTGGGTTACTACTGTGTGGGAAATCCGAAGAAGATTGGGTGAACAAACTGAGTGAGATGCGGTCCCTGAAAGAGGACCAGAACGGGGTTCTTGCAAGACTGATGGTTAGTTACTATCATTTACAGTATCATGAAAGGCAATGTTTGGCCTATTGTTGTATATTTCCTACTGGTTATGAGTTTCAAAGAGATCAAATAATTAGAAGCTGGAGAGCTGAGGGGCTGATCCAACCAGACTTGAATGGACAGTGTCAACCTGAGGAAGTAGGTTGGAGATACTTTGAGAACTTGGTAGAGAGGTCGTTTTTCGAAAACATCTCGCCATGTCAAGGCCAGGTAGGGTGGTACAGAATGCCAACCCTGATGTGTGATCTTGCAAAACTTGTTTCGGAATTTGAATTCCGGGACATCAAAAGTGGCAGTGAACCCCTACTGTATGAAGCTGATCAGGCCAGATTTGTTTCTCTGTCATATCAAAAGGACAGCCCACAGGTCAAAATTGACTGTATAGGTCATTATCGCAATTTGAGAACCTTTAAATTGTTTCCTGAAGATGGTGATACTGTAGTTCCTCTTGATCCTATTGAGCCGCTATTGTTCCAAAAAATTACACATATACGAGTTTTAGATCTGAGCTATAGTGATCTAAGAGATCTACCGCATTCTGTCGGCTGCTTGATACACCTGAGATACCTCCGGCTTTCAAACACCGAAATAAGCACTGTTCCAGAGGAACTGTGTAACCTTATCAACCTTGAAACCATTGAGCTCAAGAGGTGCTTACGGCTTAACCGGTTGCCTGAAGGGATGGATAAATTGATCTACTTATGTAATCTAGATTTGCATATTGAGTGGGAGGAAATAGATGACTCAACCGAGGTGGCAATTCCACAAGGGATTGGTAAGTTGACAAAACTCCAGACACTCTCGAGGTTCAACGTGACCAGTGGTACGAATGGTCAAGGGTGTAACATTAGTGCATTGAAAGATTTAAATCTAAAGAGGGATCTTTGCATATTGAATTTAGAGAGGGTGCCAACGGGGCATGCCAAGAATGCAAACTTGAAAGGAAAGCAGTTTATTGAAAAGCTAATGCTGAGGTGGCACAGTTCGGCTCCCAGTGATCGGCAGCTTCAGCAACAAAGTGAAGAGGTCATCAACTTTTTGCAGCCGCACAACAGGCTTAGGTGTCTATGGATTGTAAACTATCCAGGTACCAGATTTCCTGATTGGATGGGGGATAGATCATTTTCAAGTCTAGAGACGATTCGAATCTCTAACTGCAACAATGTCAACTTTCTCTCTCTTTTGGGGCAGTTAAAATTGCTCAAGAATCTCCTAATTGACAATATTACTGTGAATATGATAACTATGCCTGGAGGGTTTCCATCTCTGGAGTATCTACAATTGTTAAATTTGAGTTCTCTTCAGAGTTTATCTGTTGAAAATGAGATACCCAAACTCAAACAAATCGATGTTTCTGGATGTCCTAACTTGCTAGAATTGGTTATTCACAGGCATTTGAATGATAAATTTGAAAGAGAGAACTTCCCAAGTTTGAGAATTACTTGTGTACCCCGGGAATCAAACTAAAAGGGGGCTAACTTGGTAGTAGAAGAAACTGTAGGTTGAATGTTTTTAAATTTGTATTGTTTTAGTTTATGTTTCTATCTTTGTAATGACTCCATTATTATTATTTTTTATCATATCTTCCATTTTTTAAATGTTATCCAAACTTGTCAGTTCTATGTGAGTGACTTGTTCTAATTAGTTTACTGGAAGAGATTGATTTGTATTCCAAAATAATTTCACGCTTCTCGGCCTTACCCTTTACCATACATGTAGTTTGAATAAATCTTCCGATGAATTTCCCCTTAAGTTTGATCAGATAGTACTATTTGCAGTATTTGTTTTGTTAAAATTCGTGCACGCTGTGAACAGTGTTTTTTTGAACAATCATGTAAGTAGGTTCTCATGTCCTCTGTTTGTGTAATTTTACGAAACAGTTTAACATGTTACCAGATAAAGAAGGAGGATATGATGAAAACATTACAGGTCATTTAAGATAAACAAACAAAAATAATAAGAAGAAAGAAATAGATGTCACCGTAAATCCCACGTCTTAAGATTATATTTATCTGTGATGAGAAATCATCATTGTTTGAGATTGACTTATTAATTTAAACAATTGAAAATAAAGAAGAGGAATTTGTCCTATCTCCCTTGTGTCACTGGTTTTGTACTAGGGCTGCACAAAAAATTCGTAGTTCGTAATTCGATTCGAGTTTGATTCGAAAAAGTTCGGAAAAAATTCGATTCGAAATTGAGTTCGTTCGAAATTATTTCAAACCAAACTTAGTTCGAAATTAATTCAAACCAAACTCAAACTGGACCTAGTTCGTTCGAAATAGGTTCACAAACCAAATTTAGTTTGAAATTAACTCAAACATGAACCGTTAATTTTTGCTGATAACTTATGTTCACTGATGAAAATATAAGCCGTCCAGTCCATAATTGCTTTGAATTCTGACTTCTGAAACAGAAATCCCGGTCCAATTACAAGCTCAAATAAAAAAAATTCAACAACAAAGCTCAAATAAAAAAATTCACATGTTTATACCAGAAATTTTGCTTTTTACGGTAGGATTCTGAGTTTTTCAGGTAATCCAGTCTCAACTCTCTCGTTTTTTTCTTTGTTTTGATAAAGTTATTATTAATTTGATAAATTTGTTCAATTAATTCAGCTTTAAGAAACTATTAAATAATAAATAAATAAAATAAATATTGTACCTTTATCATTTTTTTGACAACAATACATTTTTTGCATTTATTTTCGGACAGCAATAAATATTGTACCTTTATCATTTTTTTGACAGCAATACATTTTTTGCATTTATTTTCGCGGGAATTCAACAGCCGATCTACAACAAAATCATTCCAAATCTGATCTAGAATGATCAAGGTATAATATTGAACGTAACCAATATAAAAGTTCGGAAGTTTTATTATTTATGAGCTTTGGTCCAACACGAAATGTTTATGACCATACGATGCTTCAATTTTCGATCAACTAGATGGATGGGTAAATGAAAACAAAATTTTATCAAATTTTCATGGAAGACGATAAATGCAATGCTCTTTGATTTCAACGGCCCCGATTGGTCAACAGACGACCTGTTTACGTGCGCCTTCATTAACTTAGAAAGCAAGAGTATATGTTTCATGAGACATAAACTCTTGCCTTGTGGGTTAATGAAGGTGCACGAAAATATATCGTCTGTGGTTCGATCAGGACCGTTGAAATGAAATAGCACTGCATTTATCATCTTCCATGAAAGTTTGATAAAATTTTGTTTTCATTTACCCATCCATCTAGTTAATCGAAAATTGAAGCATCGTATGGCCATAAACATTTCGTGTTGGATCAAAGCTCATACATAATAAAACTTTCGAACTTTTATGTTAGTTACGTTCAATATTGCACCTTGATTATTCTAGATCAGATTTGGAATGATTTTGTTGCAGATCGACCATTGAATTCCCGCGGTAAAACGAACGGTCCGAAAATAAATGCAAAAAATGCCAAAAAAATGCCAAAAAATGCAAAAAAATGTATTGCTGTCAAAAAAATGAAAAAAATACTATCAAAAAAATAATCAAGGTACAATATTTCTTTTATATGTCTAAAAAATGCAAAATATGTTGTTATTGATCAGCTATTCATTTAGAAAAAAAAATTATATGTATTGCTGTAAAAAAAAATGCAAAAAAAACTTATTTATTTGATAAAAAAAATAAAAACATGCAAAAATTAAAAAAAATGTAAAAAGTTTGAAAATATATATTTTTATTTTTTTCCAAATTATTTGTTGCCTAATTTTATTTTGTATCACTGCAATGCACTTTTAAACTCACTCAATAAAATATTAAATAAAATATTAACTAAGCGAGTGACCCCACAAATCCTGCAATCCGATCACGTCAATAATTTCACACCCTTAGATCTATCCTCTTACCAATGTCTAGATCTCTTCCATGTCATCAATTCGCTCCCTTTCCATTCAACCAATTAACCCGCTATTTCTTCCGTTTTTTCCCTCTTCCCGCTAATTTACGCCAAAACCGCTCGCCTAAATTTCTCTCCCGCTAAGTACCAAAATAATCTCCCTCGCGTCTTCTCTCTCTCTCTCTCTGGTGGCCTCTCACAACAAAGACTCCTCTCTCACCCAAATCCCCTGTTGCGTACATTCAAACTGAGTGTGGTATTTGGTTGTAATTAATTTTGGAGTGCTTGAGTTTTTATTTAAATTGTACTTCTATTGATATTTGGGTTTTATTTAAATTGTATTTTGAATATTTTGGAGTGCTTGAGTTTTTATTTATGTACTTCTATTGATATTTGGGTTTTATTTAAATTGTACTTTGAATACTTGAGTTTTTATTAAAGTACTGTAATTTCGCACTGATAAGCATAAATTATATACACATTTGATCTTGATTTTATCATAAAACAACCTCAAATATCTTGTGTTTAGAATATAAAATGATTAAAATACACCTGAAATCAAGTTACTGCGGTTATTTAGCTTTTCATTGCAGGAAATGATGCAAAATGGCGAAAATACACCCCAGTGCGGATGAGATAACACGCACTGCGGACTAGTTCGGACGCATTGGGGACTTAGCCGCATTTCCAACCTCTCAGCTCTACTCAGGATTTTTCCCGAGCCTAGTGCGGACGCACTGAGATCCAGTGCGGACGCACTGTAGCCGCACTCAATACTTAGCCAATTTCAGAAACTTCAGAACAACACAGAATCCACCCGCAGTGCGGGTCATCTATACGCAGCTCCACCCGCACTCATGTGAATTCGCAGAAATCCAGGAAAGTTAAATAAGGAAACTTAGATCCACTGCGGGTGAGACCACCCGCAGTGCAGATGAACATGACCCGCAGTCAGCCAGAATTACCCGATTTCAACACGGTTTCTATTTTTGGCACTCCAAGGACACGTTTTAAGAAGCCAAAAAATAGCAATACTTGCCAGGAAAGAAATGTCAAAAAGAGCACCCACTAACTCCACCTTCTAGCCTCTAAATTGGGTATGATCTCTTGCTATAAAAGGGCTAGAACTTTTCCTTCCAAATCATCCACTACCAATCCATCCAACAACACATCTCATACCCTCTACACACAATTCTGAGCAATATTTTCTGAAGAAGGTGAAGCTTTCAAGCAAGGAGAAGAAGGGTTTCTTGAGCAAGATTCGGCAAGATTGAGGTTCTAGATTTAAAGGGTGTAATTATTCTTTATTTTATTTCCTTTTATTCTTTGCCAAACTTTGCCATGTTTTCCTCCAAGAGGGAGTAGTTCTCTCTCTAGGGGTTTAGGTCAATATGCATGAACTTGTTTAATTCTATTTTATTCGATTATTTGCTTTTATTGTGATTGTTTTATCGGATTTGATTGTTAATTTCTGGGATTTTAATAATTTGTGTTAAACATAATTAGTACTTGAATTGTAGCATCTCGTTTTGGTTTCAAAAGAACCAAAATTGACTAGGATCAATAGGATAGTACCAAATTATGAATGCAAATATCTTAGGTTTTAGATTAAGATTCTAACCAATTTAATCTAAGCCGGAACTACAGAAATTAAGGTTAGGGTTTTGGTGAAGAACCTAAACGAGAAGTCAAACCCTAATTAGGACATCTCAAATCGAGTCGGATATTGGTATCATATACTTAATTGAGAAGTACCAATATTTGAGGAGAGGAGAGACTAACAAGAGCTTATAATCTAGGTAGCTAGGGTGAAGAACCTAAAAAGTGAAGTCCGAATTACTTAGACACGTTATTAATTCATGAAGGTGACTCTTAATAACATATTAGGTTAGAAACCTCATCAAATCATACATGAATTTAAGCAAATACCGAATGAATAGAATTAACAAGGGATTGTAGACCAAAGACCCCTAGATTCTCTAAACCTTGAAAACAAACCGACTTTTCTTTCTTTTACTTTTACTTTTAATTGTTTAAAACTCCTTTCGGGTATTGAACCCAACCTTAGGATTTTTACTACAAAATCCCCCCAATTTACTTTATTGCACTTTACTTTCTTTCTTTTCTGAAATTTATCATCTAAAGTTGAAAATCAAGTATTTATCTTACTCCTTGTGGTTCGATACCTGATAATATACTACACGGTAGGATTGTATACTTGCGATCTAAACCGAAAGTGTATTTGAGGATAAAGCTTTTTACATATACCCTTTGCACGTATCACGCACTATGACCCAGTCAGAAGTCATAAATCGTAAGTCGTAACAAAGTTCGTAAAGGTTCGAAATTGAGTTCGTAAAAAATTCGGTTCGAAATTGGGTTCGTTCGAAATTGAGTTCGTTCGAAATTAATTCAAACCAAACCTAGTTCGAAATTAATTCAAACCAAACTCAAACTGAGGGTAAGTTCGGTTCGGTTCGGTTCGTTTGCAGCCCTATTTTGTACTACCGCTAGGTCTAGGTCCGCTACAAAATCAGTAACACAATAAAAAAAAGGGGGAATTTCACGTATACCCCTCAAAAACTTCAAAATTACATATTTCCCCCTCTAAACTTCAAATACTCACAAATTTATCCATTTTATTGTCTTTTATATTAAAACTCATTCTAAATTTATAAAATACCTATTTTACCATTTATTAAAAACATATAAAACCCATCAGACTCAAACTTAAATATGAACGGTTCATCAGTCTCATGGTCCATCTCAAACTATCCTTTTTCCTGACTACATTCTCTAGCATTGCAATGAAAATAAGTAAAAAGAGTAACAAGGGCTAATTTGCAGACAAGTCAAGTTGTGTGCACCCGCTTTTATCCCAGCCAAACAATCTTCCTTGATTTGCTAAGATATGCGGCATTCTCATCTCCTGTTCTTCTCTGCCTGCAGCATCCATGCTTCCCAAATTTCTTATTTAGGACTCCCCAATTCAGGTCTTAAAAAAGACAAAACAGCACAGAGAAAGAAACCATCAAGTGAATTTATTATTTTTTCTTTCAAATACAAGTGAACACTTGCTTATCCACAATAGTTAGCTATGTCAAATTTGACACTTTCTTACAGAGTTGCGTAGTTTGTATTCAGGTAGAAGTGGTTATGAGAATGTGATATTCATACATAGATTTCTCTCTTCATCCTTCTGGACACGAACAATTATTCCTCGAATTTGAAATTATTTCCTGTGGCTCTGTTGGGATTTGGCCGCAGCCAAAAACTGCCGTCTGTCTTTACCAGTTGAAAGATCATACAAGTATGATAGAGGAAATCGGTTACTGAGCTATACCGGCTCGAATCATTCCACTTAGTGGCACACTCCATGGGATGCATGGTTGCAATCAACTTGGCAGCGAGATCCTAAAATCGAGTCAAATATATTACTCTTCTTGCCCATGTAAGTATTTTTTGTTATTTAATTACTTGCACTATTTGGTTGTTGTACCATACTTCCTGCTACTGAGGTGGCCTTTCTTGTTCACCAATCTTTTTTTTTCTTCTTTTTTTTGACACCTTGGTAAAGGCTACCAAGTTAAATCTTCAAACCATCGGCAAACCATAATTTAACTACAAAATGATAAATTCACTGTGAATTTTTTGGGAAATTAAGTATGATATCCTATAGCTTGTACATATATGTCGTAAAAAAATAGTATGCGCATAGATGTGATGATTTCAGGGGAAGAATATGCAAACTAAATATGTTTTAATGGTTCATGTCTACAAATCTTGCTCCCCACTTTGCTGTAGTGATTGTAATTTGAAGTCACAATTGTTATTTATTTTTATTTTTTCAATTATAGCCATATTTCCTTCAAGTGGGGAGAAAGCAACCCAAAATGCCTTGAACAAGCTAGCAGAAAAAAAGATTTGACCACCTATGGCATTTGGATCGGCAGTCATGTCATGGTATGAGCGTGTTGGGAGGACTGTATGCATGATTTCCTGCCGAAATCATTTGATATGGGACAGAACAATAAAGCTACTACAAAGAAGAGGTAATTGAATAATTTTCTCATAATTGAACTAACCACATTCACATCTTTATTCATAGTATTCTAGCTAGCTGATCCAGAAATTGAATTTTAGCACCTTTTCTGCATTTGAGATTGTGTTTCTAAAACAATTGATAAATGAAAACATAATTTCAACTCGGATTCAGTTTATAAGGCTGTGAAATTTTAAGATATGTGTGCTATTATGCTAAGAATTGCCATATTGGATAGTTGGTTCATACTGGTATTGTGGTACCAAACTATAGCTTTCAATTGGTTCTTGTATTCGTTCTTCATTTTTTTCATATCTTGAAAAAAAGATATATTCTCCCAGTATTTGAAAGTGAGTATTTTGTTAGTCCAATTATCTATAAAATAGAAATCCTTCAATTTATTTATTTCACATTTACCTTTAATATTTGACAATTACTTGCATTTCTTGTAGGAACCTATTTTTTTTAGTCACTGACATGACAAAGCAAACTCATCATTCAGCTTCGCACACGATGCGTAATGTGATTTGTGGCAGGGCTAAAACTCAAGACAAGAACTTGCAAATTATTAAAAAGGCGGGTATCTCAATGAAAATAATCCATGGTGACAAGGATCAGGCGGTCCCAGTCTAGTGTAGCTACGACCTGAGATCAAGGATTCCACATGCGGAGCTCCGAATCATAAATGGCCAATATCACAATTCAACAATTGTTGGTAGAGAGAAGGAATTTACAAGATAATTAGAGGAGTTTTGGTTTTCAGCTCCAAAGACTAACTCTTGTGACAGAGTTATATACATGCGGAGCATGCACGAAGAAATAAAAACAAAACGTGAAATAAAAACAAAACGTGAAATATTTGTGTACAAAATTCAATGGTTTGAATTTGAGTAGTTTTTGTAACCATCTTAATAAATAGTAACAAAAATAAAAAAAAATGTAAAATTTGATTTGGAAGTACATTTTATTGTGGAGATCATGTTGAACATTTTGGATCGACGATTTGGACTTTGAAAATATAAAAAATAGTTGCGTAACTTGTTGTAACTCAAAATTGTGGTAACTAGATCTCTGCTCAACAAAATATTCAATTCTCATAAAATTTACAATGCCTCCATTTAGAAAAGGACATCTTTGTTACTTTAATTTTAAAATAACTAAATAAAAAATTATACAAATAAAAGGGGATAGAATAAAATGTTAAAGTTAAATAATAGGATATTGATTATTACGATATTTTACTTATTAGATATGTTGACTATTATAGAAGTTTACACGGGCACACTAGAAAATTTCCCATATTTAAATCAAACAAAAACAAAAACTCTGGAGGCTTCCATGTAGCAACCGATAATTTGCTTTTAGAAATTAGAAACAGAATATGCAAACTTTCGCAGTATTAAGTTATTAACCACGCTTCATTCAGCCAGGAATCCTGAATCAACTTCAACTTCTTTCTCCACTCAAATCAACTCTGCCCTTCCTCTTCCTCCTCCTCCTCCTCCTCCTCACACATTGATCGCCATGAACTGGCTTTCCAAAATCGGGTCTGTTTCAGGCCTGGCAGAGAAGGCAGGGGAGATGGTAGGGGATAGAGTCGTATCTCTCTTGGAGAGTGAGGTGACCCGCTACCGTAGCTTAGAAGAAGATCTCGGGCGGCTTAGACGCACATCAGGCCGCATCTACTACCTCCTAACCGATGCCGAGGAGCGCCGCTACATCGAGGATGACTCGTTTATAAATTGGCTCAAACCATCTCAAGTCGGTGGCTTTCGACACCGACGACCTCCTCGACGAGTACCAGACTGCCATCAACGTGCACAATCATAGTGCCAATGTAACACCCTCCCTTAAGAGGAAATGGTATCAGATCGAGCTCCCAACCATTAGCCCCGAATGGGGTCCTTTTCAGCGCAGGAGGTTTGCATCTGAGATTAATAAAATTGACAGCAGGCTTGCTGAGATTGCGGAGAGTCGAAAGAATCTGAGGTTGAAAGGGGAGGATGGGAAAAGGAGGGGTTCCTCTCATCCAAGTGCCCGGCCTTTCCAAACTGGCCCATGTCATGACCGGGCAAGCATAATCGGCCGAGATATTCACAAAAATGAAATCGTCAACTTGCTGATACCCGCTCAGACATCAGCAGGTGCTTTGAGTCCAAAAATTACAGTTGTTCCTATTCATGGCGCAGCTGGGATTGGGAAAACCACGCTTGCTCAAATGGTATATGATGATCCAAGATTAGATTGTTTTAATATCAAGGCATGGGTGTGTTTGACAGAAAAGTGTGATGTGAGCACTGCCATGAAGAAGATCTATGAAAAGATGACCGGCCAAATGTGTGATTTTGGGGGCTTGACACTCTACAGGACAGGCTTAGGTATATATATATATCCCCTATTCTAATATATATTATATATTTTTTTGTGTGAAAAATATACAACAGCCAATAACTTGCGTGTTCAGGTATTCAACAAATTAAAAGAAAAATTAGGTTTCAATTGTCCAAACTAAATTAATAAATGTCAGTCAGGCATGTCATGAATAGGCAGGAAAATACACATATTACTGTAATCAAAAGAAGGTCCTGATTCTGCTTCTATGTGAAATAAGTTAGCATATGGAGGTAATCACTAATCAGGTTGTTTTGCCATTGTTACAATAATTTCCCTTTAGTCTTCCTAACAGTGGCCTTCAAGTATTGACCTTACTAAATGGATACCAATATCCATTGCTCACTAAAATTAATTACTTGCAGTCATATGAGCCATACATAAATTATGTTTATTTTATTTTGCCATTTAGGGAGTTTCTCAAGACGCGTGAAGACAACAAGTTCTTGTTAGTAATTGATAATTTTTGGGCCACTGATTTGCATTACTGGGAGATGCTGCGAGTCCCTTTGCTTGCCGGGGGAGATGGAAGCAAGGTTCTAATCACAACACGCAACGAGAGAACCTACCAGATAATGCAAGGGGTAGTACAACGACCCAGCTTAAAGGGGTCTAGATGAAGTAGATTGCTGGCAGTTAATCAGTCCCTTTCTCTTCACAAGGTTTCATCTATCACGATCACGAGAAATTGGTATCGATTGGTAAAGAAATTGCGATAAGGTGTCATGGATCTCTTATGGCGGCAAAGGCTCTAGGGGCAGTATTAAATGGGAGAAGTGAAGAAGAGTGGTCCGATGTGCTGAGTGAGATGCCAGCCCTTAAAGATGATATTAATGGTGTTGTTCTTGCTAGCTTAAAGATAAGCTACCATCACTTAAAGTATCACCTAAAACAATGCTTTGCTTACTGCTCGATATTTCCTAATGGTTATGTGTTTGAGAGGGATCAGTTGATTAGATACTGGATAGCAGAAGGGCTGATTGAACCAGATGGGAGGCTCCGGCTAGAGGCAGTTGGTATCAAGTACTTTGACGAGCTGGTATGGAGGTCATTCTTTGAGAAAATAACTATTGGTACTAAAGGTCAGAATGCCAAGCTCTTCTCCCGTCAGATAGAGAGGTACAGAATGCCAAGCCTGATGCTAGATCTAGCAAAGGAGGTTTCAAAATATGAATTTCGCAGCTTCAAGTCTGGTAAACCTCTACTTGAGGGAACCATGATAACTCAGATCAGGCTCGCTATGCTTCTTTTTGCAACCAAAGAATACAAATACTGTGAAAACTAGGGTGCTTGGAGCCTTACCGAACTTGAGAACCCTGAAATTCTGTCATGAACTCAATGAAGGGGTGGTGGTGTTGAATTCCATACAAGCACCTTTTTTCCGCAAGTTTATCCATTACGGGTTCTAGATATGAGCAACAGTGATCTCAAACTGGTACCAGATTCGTCGGTGAGTTGATTCACCTGAGGTCCTTGGTCTTTCAAATACTAAAATTACACCCTACCTGAGAAATCTGTGACCTCTTTAATCTTCAAACCCTTGAGCTTAAGGGATTGTTTGGAGCTTGCAGTATTACAGAAGGGTTGCGCAGGTGATCAACTTGCTGGCATCTTGACTTGCATCTGATTGGGAGGTGATAACCGATTCAACTGAAGTGTCACTGCCGCAAGAATCGGTGGAATTGGAAGGCCTTCAAACACTCTCTAGGTTCAATGTGACCTCTTCTGACAAAGGTCAATTTTGCAACATTAGTGAGTTAAATAATTTGAATCTTAGAGGAAGCTTGCATGCTGAACTTAGAGACGGTGTCAACTGGGCATGCGAAGAAAGCAAACTTGAAAGGAAAGCAGTTTATTGAAAATCTAATGCTGAGGTGGCACAGTTCGGCTCTCAATGATGAGCAGCTTCAGCACACAAAGTGAAGAGGTAATCAACCTTTCTGCAGCCGCACAACAGGCTTAGGTGTCTATGGATTGTAAACTATCCAGGTACCAACATTTCCTGATTGGATGGGGAATACATCATGTTTCAAGCCTAGAGACAATTCGAATCTCTAACTGCAACAATGTCAGCTTTCTCCCTCTTTTGGGGCAGTTAAATTGGCTCAAGAATCCTCCGAATTGGCAATATTACTGTGGATATGATACTATGCCTGGAGGGTTTCCATCTCTGGAGCATCTACAATGTTAAATTGAGTTCTCTTCAGAGTTTATCTGTTGAAATGAGATACCCAAACTCAAACAATCTATGTTTTCTGACTGTCCCGAACTGCGAGTGTTGGTTATTCACAGGCATTTGCCATGATAAATTTGAAAGAGAGAATGCCCGAATGTTGGTCAAGAATTATTTGTGTTACCCCTGGAATAAAACTAAAAGGGGCTAACTTGGTAGTAGAAGAAACTGTAGGTTAAATAGCCAAGTGAAAATTGAAATGTTTTTAAATTGTATTGTTTAGTTTTTGTTTCTATCTTTGTAATGACTCCATAATTTTTTTTTGTATCTATCTTCCATTTTTTAAATGTTAATCCAACTTGTCAGTTGTGTTTTAGTGACTTCTTTTATTAGTTTACTGGAACAGATTTATTTGGATTCCAAAATAATTTCACGCTCCTGGTTTTATTTTTATTTCACATGCATCTTCTGTGTAGGACATCAACAGGAACGAGTTTTCACAGCTTTAATGTTGCTCCTACACGGTTCAGGTGTGGGTTAATGCATCTCAAGTGTTCCGTTTACTAACAACACCAAGTGCTGCATTCCCAAAATTTGGACAAAGTAAACACCCTCGCTTCAGAAATGAATTAATGGCTTGTGGGAGAAAAAAAAGTAATTAATCACCTGCTTCGTTCATTTAGAAAAAAATTCATATACATCTCGGTACGAGGACCAATTAATAACTGGAGATCCGTCTGAAGCCTAGGCGATACGGATACACTTTAATAAAATCATTCCAATCCGTGTATATGGGCTGAAATCCGCATATTGGGCCGCATTGTAAATTCCTATGCTGTATTGGGCCGCAAACGCATATGCGGCTGCATGGGCCGCAATTTACAACACTAATTGAAATTATAGGGAGTCTACTTTCCATTTTACAACACTGATTGAAATTATAGGGAGTCTATTTGAGATTTGTGTCGAAGTTAAAAGAATGATCCGGATTTATTTGTTTACTTGCATGAAAAGAGCTCCACGCAAATAATGTACACAACTGTTCACATTCAACAAGGGACTTTGTTTACTCTTCAAAGCCCAGAGGTACCTTCTGAGGAAAAAGCTCCCCCCATTGTTAAGGGTAGAATTGTCATTCTATTTGTTTTCTTAATACTGCAATTAGTACAATATATCAAATTTTCAGGGGAAAATCAGAGGAAGCAGGATTGAAATTCTATATACCATGACCACCTATGTCCTGTACAATTGATTCCTTTAATTATATATGCATGCACTATTTCAATCAAATTCAAGTCCTTGCAACCATCTACCAAGTTTCTCAAGAAAAACTATTTCAATCAAAACTTATATACATGCAAGCACGCATGAAGAAATAAAAACAAAACTAAATATATCAATCTGTTCAGTGAACTAATTATGAAAAGAACTGACCAGTTTGGATAACATTCAATAGAAAAAAAAAAAGATCTGAGGAAAAAAAATCAAAATCGAGTCATTACCAAGATAGAAACATAAACTAAAACAATACAAATTTAAAAACATTCAACCTACAGTTTCTTCTACTACCAAATTAGCCCCCTTTTAGTTTGATTCCAGGGGTACACAAGTAATTCTCAAACTTGGGAAGTTCTCTCTTTCAAATTTATCATTCAAATGCCTGTGAACAACCAATTCTAGCAAGTTAGGACATCCAGAAACATCGATTTGTTTGAGTTTGGGTATCTCATGTTTCAACAGATAAACTCTGAAGAGAACTCAAATTTAACAATTCTAGATACTCCAGAGATGAAACCCTCCAGGCATAGTTATCATACTCACAGTAATATTGTCAATAGGAGAATTCTTGAGCAATTTTAACTTCCCCAAAAGAGAGAGCAAAGTTGACATTGTTGCAGTTAGAGATTCGAATCGTCTCTAGGCTTGAAAATGATGCATCCCCCATCCAATCAGGAAATTTGGTACCTGGATAGTTTACAATCCATAGACACCTAAGCCTGTTGTACGGCTGCAGAAAGTTGATCACCTCTTCACTTTGTTGCTGAAGCTGCTCATCATTGAGAGCCGAACTATGCCACCTCAGCATTAGATTTTCAATAAACTGCTTTCCCTGCAAGTTTGCTTTCTCGGCATGCCTAGATGGCACCTTCTCTAAGTTCAGCATGCAAAGATCTCCTCTAAGATTCAAATTATTTAACTCACTAATGTTGCAAAATTGACCTTTGTCAGAAGAGGTCACATTGAACCTAGTGAGTGTTTGAAGGTCTTCCAAATCACCGATTCCTTGCGGTAGTGACACTTCAGTTGAATCGGTTATCACCTCCCAATCAAGATGCAAGTCAAGATGCCGCAAGTTGATCAACCTGCGCAACCCTTCTGGTAATACTGCAAGCTCCAAACATCCCTTAAGCTCAAGGGTTTGAAGATTAAAGAGGTCACAGATTTTCTCAGGTAGGGTTGTAATTTTATTATTTGAAAGACCAAGGAACCTCAGGTGAATCAACTCACCGACCGAATCTGGTACCAGTTTGAGATCACTGTTGCTCATATCTAGAACCCGTAAATGCATAAACTTGCGGAAAAAGGGTGCTTGTATGGAATCAACACCACCACCCCTTCATTGAGTTCATGACAGAATTTCAGGGTTCTCAAGTTCGAGTAAGGCTCTAACCACCCTAGTTTCACAGTATTTGTATTCTTTGGTTGCAAAAAAGAAGCATAGCGAGCCTGATCTGAGTTATCATGGTTACCCTCAAGTAGAGGTTTACCAGACTCGAAGCTGCGAAATTCATATTTTGAAACCTCCATTGCTATATCTAGCATCAGGCTTGGCATTCTGTACCTCTCTATCTGACAGGAGAAGAGCTTGGCATTCTGACCTTTAGTACCAATAGTTATTTTCCTCAAAGAATGACCTCCATACCAGCTCGTCAAAGTACTTGATACCAACTGCCTCTAGCCGGCGCCTCCCATCTGGTTGAATCAGCCCTTCTGCTATCCAGAATCTAATCAACTGATCCCTCTCAAACACATAACCATTAGGAAATATCGAACAGTAAGCAAAGCATCGTTTTAGGTGATACTTTAAGTGATGGTAGCTTATCTTTAAGCTAGCAAGAACAACGCCATTAATATCATCTTTAAGGGCTCGCATCTCACTCACCACATTGGACCACTCTTCTTCACTTCTCCCATTTAATACTGCCCCTAGAGCCTTGGCCGCCATGGGAGATCCATGGCACCTTCTCGCAATTTGTTTCCCAATCGGTACCAATTCTCATGATCTTGATTGATGATATCTTGTGGGAGAGCAAGGGACTGGATTAACTGCCAGCAATCTTCTTCATCTAGACCTTTTAAACTGGGTTGTTGTATTACTCCCTGGCATTATCTGGTAGGTTCTCTCGTTGCGTGTTGTGATTAGAACCTTGCTTCCATCTCCCCCGGCAAGCAAAGGGATTCGCAGCATCTCCCAGTAATGGCAAATCCGTGGCCCAAAATTATCATTACTACAAGAATTGTTGTCTTCACGCGTCTTGAGAAAACTCCTAAATGGCAAAATAAAATAAGACATAATTTTATGTCTGGCTCATATGACTACAAGTAATTAATTTAGTGAACACATGATATGGGTATCCATTTAGTAAGGTCAATATTGAAGGCACTGTTAGCAAGACTAAAGGGAAAGTATTGTAACAATGGCAAAACAACCTGATTAGTGATTACCTCCATATCTAACTTATTCACATAGAAGCAGAATCAGGACCTTCTTTTGATTACAGTAATAAGTGTATTTTCTGCCTATTCATGACATGCCTGACTGACATTTATTAATTTTAGTTTGGACAATTGCAAACTAATTTTGCTTTTAATTTGTGAATACCTCTGCACACGCAAGTTATGGCTGTTGTATATTTTTCACACAAAAAATTATATAATATATATTAGAATAGAGGATATATATATATACCTAAGACTGTCCTGTAGAGTGTCAAAGCCCCCAAAATCACACATTGGCTGGTCATCTTTTCATAGATCTTCTTCATGGCAGTGCTCACATCACACCTTTCTGTCAAACACACCATGCCTTGATATTAAAACAATCTAATTTTGGATCATGTATACCATTTGAGCAAGCGTGGTTTTCCCAATCCCAGCTGCGCCATGAATAGGAACAACTGTAATTTTTGGACTCGAAGCACCTGCTGATGTCTGAGCGGGTATCAGCAAGTTGACGATTTCATTTTTGTCAATGTCTCGGCCGAATATTCTTGCCCCGTCATGACATGGGCCAGTTTGGAAAGGCCGGGCACCGGATGAGAGGAACCCCTCCTTTGCCCATCCTCCCCTTTCAACCTCAGATTCTTTCGACTCTCCGCAATCCGCAAGCCTGCTGTCAATTGCATCGATCTGAGATGTAAACCTCCTCCGCTGAATTGGGCCACATTCGGGGCCAATGGATGAGAAGTCGATCTGATACCATTTCCTCTTACGCGAGGCTGCTACATTGGTACTATGCTTGTGCACCTTGACGACAGTCTGGTACTCGTCGAGGAGGTCGTCGGTGTCGAAAGCCACCGACTTGAGCTGGTTGAGCCAATTTATAACCGAGTCATCCTCGATGTAGCGGCGCTCCTCGGCATCGGTTAGGAGGTAGTAGATGCGGCCTGATGTGCGTCTAAGCCGCCCGAGATCTTCTTCTACGTTACAGTAACGGATGACCAGAGATAAGCCTTTATCCACTACCTTCTCTGCCATATCCACTGCCTTCTCTGCCACGCCGGAATAGAGCAGATTGTGGAAACCCAGTTCATGGTGATCAATGTAGGGACTGGAGGGAGGGAGGGGAGGAATGGGAGAGTTGACTTGAAGAAAGACTTAAGAGTGGAGAAAGAAGAGATAGAACTTGTGGGTTGGCGGATGGGGAATATTTCCTGGTCATTTCCTGGTCTTTTCAGTCGTTCAACTATAGAGGAAAATTATTATATATTGATTATGATAATTTTTCACCCAAGTCATTAAAATTATTATTTCCAAAATCTTAAATTTTATCTCTTCGTATAACATAAAAATAATATTAATATTTATACTCAATCAGCGGAGCGCAAAATCCTCTCCAAATCTGAACACATATTTTGCACTCCAGCATCTCCAAAATCCGAATTAAATTAATACCACCCGGTTAATCAGATTTCAGATTCCGCCACGTACGTGCACTGAATCTGCGCACGGATCCCCAATCCGTGCACGTAGCGGGTATGCAGACCGATCCGTGCGCGTAGTGGGTCTGCGGACGGATCCGTGCGCGTAGTGGCTGTGCGGACGTGTTACAATATAATAAACCCTGCAGCGCAATGGTTTTGCCCTACCTCAGCACTCCCAGCCCCAGCAGCAGCACCCCAAGCCGCGCAGCCCTCCAGTAAAGGTAAATTTTTTTATTTTAAAGTTAAATTTTGTTATTTAATTTTTTATTAAGTAGTTTAGTTTAGTTAGGTACCAAATAGTAGTATATTGTAAATTAGATTAAAATATGTGTAGTTATGTAAATATTTGTGTAAATTAGACCAAAATAGTAGTTTAGTTTATTTGGTCTATTTTTTTTAAGTTGTTTAGTTTTAATTTAGTTGGGTGCCAAAAAATTTGTGTAAGACCAATTTAGAATTGTGAAATGTATTTAGAATTTAGAACTGTGAATTATAATTTAGAATTTAGAAATGTCCAAATATTGTAATAATATATTGTTGTATTTAGATTGTTTTTAGAAATGTCCAAATATTGTTGAATTTAGAAATGTCCAAATGTCCAATTATTTTTACATTGTTGTATTTAGACAAAAATTGAGTAGAAATGGACCAAATCAGAAATTTATTTTTGAATTATCGTATTGTATGACTTTTTACCGATCCATCCAAGAATGATGATATATTATCGATAGAGGCTAAAATTGACAAAATTAATTAATTTGATGTCAGTATGGCGTCAACCAGCGGTAGCAATGAAAATCGTACGCAAGATGACTTACAGTTGGATTTATCACTGGCCCGTACGATATTTCCAAATATGACGAAAGAGAGCATCAGCCCTCTTTGCTGGTATAAATTCGAGGAGCACAAGATTAGAAATGCATATGTAAGTTTACGTTTTGAGAAATGCAAATAATTTTTATTTTTATTTAGTTAAAAATATGTAAGTTATATGTTTGTTTGTTTTGAAATTGAATGCAGACTCATACCTTGACGGGGACGCGGAACAATCAGATGAGTATAGTCTACGATGAGCGATACGCTCCTGCGTTGAAGAGTTTGGGGTTGTGGCATGTCTCACAGCTGACCCCCATTATTGCAGATGTTGCTCTTCTATCTGCGTTGGTCGAGAGGTGGCGGCCGGAGACACACACATTCCACCTACCAGTTGGAGAGATACAGTGTCTCTCCAGGATGTCAGTTGTCTCTGGGGACTGCCTATTACTGGACGGGCTGTGACGGTGGTGGAGTACGGGGACTTCACAATAGGATGTCGAAGAACTGCTAGGACCCAACCTGATGAAGGAAAGGGCCCTCAAGAGGTCGAAGTGTGCTTCGCAAGAACGACATCAGTATACCTTATTTACGGGCGGCTTTCAAGTAAGTTGTATTTTTCTAATAGTAAATATTTGCGATGCTTGATACTCTGTAACTAAATTAGTTTGTATTTATAGAGGACCTTTGCGAGAAAATGCGCCTCCGGCTCTGGTAGATCGGTGGACCCGGGCTTATATCATGGAGTTGTTCTCCTGCTGGTTGTTCCCAGATTCCTCTGGGAGCACCGTCCCTGCTTGTATGCTGGAGTGGCTGAGGGACTTGGCAGACCCTCCACAGATGAATTGGGGTGCGGCGGTCTTGGCATGTCTGTACCGAGCTTATGCACTGCGTGCCGGGTATAAATTACTTAATCTTCTTTTTGTAAATAAATTATTTGCTCTTATTGTATTAAAAATAACTGCAACTTGTATGAAAAATGGTTGACAAAATCTGGTCTGTACGGACCGATTGGTCTCCTTCAGCATTGGTCGTGGACGAGATTTCCATTTGGGTCGTCCGCAACCATCAGTAGACCGGTTGGGCCTCCAGACTGGGGTCATCCGGAAGGGGAGACAATGTCCTGCGTATGCTCAGAGATTCTGCGCAAGAAAGACCTTTGTTGCGACTCCGCACGGCAAGCCTTCGGGAGGTTTGGTTTTTTCCGAACTCAGTTCGAGCAGATGACTCCAGATCTACATGTCGAGTGGAAAGCCGTATGATTTTGTGGGTCGAGGTTTTTGAACCTGATGAAGACCCTTACTGTTTTCTCGCAAAACTGCCTTCGATCTGCAGTCGCGAGCGACAGTCCTGGTTTGCTCAGGTGCGAGTTATTTTTTTATTTTCTAGTTTACAATTTCATAATCATATGTAGTTTAAAATTGATACTTAGACTATGAAAATATTGGCAGGTACCGCTTATCTACTACCAGGTTGTTGAGCATTATTACCCTGGACGGGTGAGGAGATAGTTTGGTATGGCCCAGTTTTTTCCAGTCCCACCGCCTATCACAAAGGACGACTGGTATGATCTTCACCAGCCGTTGTGCATCGCGGTAATGAAGAATTGGCGGACGGAGCACACCTTGCATGTACAGAGACTGGAGGATATGAGTCCGGATGACATGGTTCCTGATATGTATCAGACTTATGCTTTCGAGGAGTGGGACCAGCATTATCGGCAGTGGTATCAGGAAAATTGTGCATTCACGATGTACATGTTCGGTCAGATCTCAGAGATAAATGCGAAGCCCGCTGCATGCACACACAGGATGAGCCACCACCAGAGGGCAGTGCAGCAGTGTACCAGACTGAGAGGAGACCATCATTTGCAGAGTCTGTTGTAGCTTCTTTGTTCGGTCCTTCGGCAGTTCCTGGCTCATCTGAGGAGGTTTTGTTTGGACATATAGCAGAGGAGACCCCACCACAGCCATCGCGGCAGTATACGTCGGCTTTCACTCAAGCAAGTTCGGAGATTGTGGAAGAAGAGGACTCGGAGGAAGATGACTTGGGGCGCGGTAAAAGAGTTAAGGTCGCGAAGAAGCCGTACACACCATCGACTAGGTAGTTGACTTTTATGTAGTTATTCAGTTATTTGGACTTTTATGTAGTTATTGAGATATTCGGACTTTTATGTATGTTTTTCGGACTGTCGTTTAGTTATCATGTTATTCTTACTTTTATGTAGTTTATGTTTGTCTTTCATGACCTTATTACATCTGTCACTACATTTCTTCAAAATCGACTTCGACCAAAACATGAGTTCTACATCATTCAAACTAATCGCTTCGACTTAAACAAAACATCCGTTCTACTGCAATAAAAATACACATAAGTTCTACTGCAATAAAAATACACATAAGTTCTACTTTAATTAAAAACAGACAAAAACAACAGTTCTACTACCACCTCTTGACCTTATTACGTATTTCCTCTCGCATCCCTTCTTCTTCTCGCATTCCTCTCGAGAGTTTCTCTGCTGGTTTGGTGACCCCTTCGTCGTCCTTCCAATACATCCATCCACATTTGGATGCGGTTGTGCCGTCTCCTACCCAACTTCACCAACCGATGCTCTGGAACTAAGATATCTCCTTCGTACACCGGCCAATCACATTGATTGTCATACACATGAAATTCACCACTCCATGTGTCAATGAGTTTTTGAATGTTGTAATAGTGATTGACGAAGTCATTTGGATCCAAGCTCCTATCATGTTAACAAATTAGTAAGTAATGCGATCCCTAATTTCAAGTTCCAAATTAAATAAAACATAATTTTACCTTAAGCGACAAACTGCTATCACATGAACACATGGTATTCCGACCATCTGAGGCTTCTGACACATACATTCCACCTCATGGTCGTTCCTCAGAACTACCTTGTACCTGCAGTCGCTAGACGTGTGCACCCAGCTGCCATTCTCCATGTCAAAATTAATCTTTTTGCCATGTGAGGTCACCATAAATTCTCCATGATGGCCGAATGCAAGCGCTGACATTTTTCCAACCTTGTCGATGTGCTTATCCAGCTTCTTATGTACGCGAGTGGAAAAAAGATGACCTGCTGCTTGCAATTGCACAGCCTTCTCTCTTCTCTGAACAAACCAACTGACACACTTGTAGAACGTCTCCTCAATGATTGCGGCAACTGGTAACCTACGAGAATTAAAAATTACAATTAAATGAAGAAAAAGATAATAAAATATAGAAGGATTACAAAATACAAACCTTCGAGAAGTGGCGAAGACATTGTTGAGTGATTCGGAGCCGTTGCTAGTCATTATTTTCCAACGAGATCCATCATCCATAGCTTGATACACCTTCCATGGCTTAGGCGATTATTCCTCATCATTTTCATTATATTTGCCACATGTATCCAAATAAGCCAACCAATCAGGATTTCGCCTCCCGATTGCCTCAAGTCCTTCTTGCAATCTTCTTCTCTTCTTCTTTTTAACCATAACTGTTCGCACGAAAGCGCAACGCAAGTTTTGGTACGCTTGAGGGCGTACCTTTTAAAACTGCGCTTACACTTCACGAGTAAGGATTGCAAGTGTACAACCCCTATCGAGTAGTATAATCGGGTGTCGATCCACAGGGACGGGTAATTACTAGGTTAGAATTCACTACACTCAATTAAAAACTAGAAGTGAGAAAGATTGGGTTTGGTATTTAAGTTCCTAAAGGATCAATTCAAACAAATCGAACAATGCAAACAAATGTAATAAAGTGCTAGAAGAAATGTAAACTGTGTTTTGATTATGGATAAAAGGCGTTTCCAGGGTTTCAGACTTCATCTATGATCTGCCTCTAGTGGTACGGCCTAGGTGTACGGCCCGTACCAAGTTGGTACGGCTAGGCCGTACCAGACTTGGTAAGGCAAGGCCGCACCACTCTGGTAAGACCCGTACTGGCTTCCTAGAACAGAGCTTACCAGTTCGAGTTGATGCATTTCTTGCTGGTACCTTGTGCTAAACTCTTTAGAAAGGTTCAATTGACCATACCTAAGGTTCCTAAGCCTCAACTCTCGTGTGTTGGATCAAGATCTAGGTTGGAATGCAATTGATTGCCTTTTAGGGTTTCTACACCTCAATTTTCATGTATTGGTACAGATCTACCCTAGCTGGTTGATTGGAGACCTAAGGTACCCTCTAATCTGTCAATTAGAGGGGAATTCAACCTCTCGGCTTCAATTCGAACAAGTCTACCCTAAGCAATTGATTTGGTTGAGAGATTGAGATGATCACATGACCTTGATAGGTTTGATCTAGACCTAGAGGTTCATCATACACAATCACAGCAAGCAAAACAAGAGATAGCAAAGAAATCACAATCAATCAATCAATCAAAAGAGTTAATACAAAGTACAAGTCAAAGAAAGTCAAAGCAAATCAAGAATTCATCTCAAAACCCTAGAAACTAAAATAACTACTCACAGCACATGATCTGATCTAAAAATACAATAAAAGAGGTAAAGAAAGCCATGGATCGAAGAGATCGAGTGGAAGAGGCTTGATCCGTCGAGCTTCGTCTCTTTCCTCTTCCTTCCTTCTTGCTCCTAGCTCCTCAGCTCTCTTTCTCTCTCTTACTGTGCTCTCAAATGTCTCTGGAATGAAAGTTGATCGAAATTGGAGAGCTCCCCGCCTTAAATAGCCTCTGCCAAGATTTGAATCTGTCAGGCCGCCTTTAGGTACGGCCCGTACCAAAGTGGTACGGCCTGGCCGTACCAGGCGTGATGAGCTGAAATTGGCTAAGTCTGGTAAGACCCGTACCAAGCCTGGTAAGGCCAGGCCGTACCAGATCATCCCAAATCGCCATTTCTTCGTGTGTTTTGCTCCAAACCTGCAGAAAACAAACAAACACTCAGCAGTACCAAATTCTAAAGATATATCGATGAAATGCACATGATTCTGGTGAATTAGTGCACGAATCTGGTACTAAAACAGGCCTAAAATAGACTAAATATGCGAGGTATCAATAACCTTGAAAAAAGTGGAAGCAACCTTATCCTTAGTGTGTTTTCCAAAGTTCTCAAACACATGTTGAGAGCAGTAGCGGTGGGCACACTCCCCATTCTCCTCACACCAACCCAAATCATCCTGAATAAACATCTTTTTTATGCCCTTGTGTCGGTCAGATACCACACACATGAATCTGCCTTGACCAATTACAAACTCCCGCACCCACTTCATGAACCATCCCCAATTCTCAAAATCCTCGCTCTCTACCAGTCCAAATGCTAACGGGATTAACTGGTTCTCTGCATCATATTCGGTTACAATTAACAGCTTACCCTTGTATCTGCCAGACAAGAAACAAGCATCGATATTGATGACGGGTCTGAGGTGATCGACTGCAGCAATACATGGTCCCCATGCCCATGCTGCTCTCATGAAAAAATGATACCCTTGCTTTTTGGTTAGCTTTGAAACAATCTTATATTCAGTTCCCGGGTTTGTTCTTTTTATTGCCTCTAGCAAAGGGACAATCAGCCCGTAAGACCCCTCCCAACTACCAAAGGCCCGAGCACTTGCTAACTCTCTGCCACGCCATACTTTGTTGTACTTTGGAACGACACCCTCGTACCTTTCAGCGCATAAGTCAGCGACTGTCCGGATAGACATATCAGTATTTTTTTCCAATGACAATTTTATACAGTTGGCGACCATAGCGGACGTCAACTGTGCATGATCTAACCTGGAAGCCGATGCGTGGCATGTGTGCTTAGCCACATTCTTCGTGATGGCCCAAGTATTACCAAAGCATGTAGCCCTCGCAACCAACGCCCACCTGCACCGGGCGTCAACACACTTGTACCTCAGCCTGGTGGTATCGCTGTGTGTATTTTTTATCTCCCTATTTAGTTTGATATGCCAGTGGTTAATTGCATCTTTCATCTTATCCTTGCTGTCATATGTCATCCCCTCAGACAATTCATGTCTTTCTCCCTTTTAATTACAAAAAAAAACAACAAAAAATGAACAACATCAATTTAATAACAACAATTTAATAATTAAATTAAAATTTAATATAAATTAACAAACATACCTCACATGTCGCAAAAAAAGAGCTATCGGCCTCTTCAAACCCTGATGTGTCATGAAATTGCTCAAACGGATGTCTTTCCCCATGACCCAATAAAGGCCACTTCCGCCTGCCAAGAACAGGAATACCAGTATCCTCATCACTGTGATCTGATACCCCACCGTCCCCATTATCATCCCAATTAGCCTCTGCCTCCCTTTCTTCAGGATCGTCGTCCGTATTATCAGCATAATAAAGCCGTTCTGGGGTTCCAGATCGGTTCCTTTCAGATTGGACTCGGCTAGAGGACGAGGATGGAATTGGAGATCGACCCCTGTCAGATCGGACCCTACTAGGACCCGCTACGGATGGCGCCCGACTTGGACCCGCTACGGATTGCTCGAGCCCCAAACCCTGAGTCAACTACAATAATTGTCTGGTATTCTGTCTGGAGTTCTGTCTAGGGTTTTGTCTGGGGTTGGCTACCACATATAACTCTAGGAACTTGAAAGGAGTGCTCATATTCATTGTCATTTCGACATATAACCCCCAACTGCTATCGTCTTGTACCGGAAACTGTTGGAACCAGGTTTGGTTGCCTTGGCCAATATTGATCCTTGCGGTAATTACCAGTTCATAATTACGGTGGTCAATACCGAGTTGTTGGTACACTTCCCTATTTATACCTCTAAAATCCAAACCTAAGCCGATATTGAACATTTTCGGCATCTGGTGGCTATAATAAGCGCCATTTGGTCCTTGTAATACTTCACCACCAGAATATAAAGCAATTCCAATCATAATTGGTTGAATGAACCTAAATATTACAAAATAATGCACTAAATTAAAAAATAATACAAAAAATATGTTTTTTTGAAAAAAAAAAAAATTAAGGTAAAAAACGCACCTATGCAGCAGCTTCAGTGAAGAATGAGTGAAGAATAAAAGACAACACAATACTCTGCATATATAGGCCTAAGGTAACAGGAACGCATAGCTACTGCGCGAACGGGTCAGGGTCAGTCCGCACAGCCACTACGCGCACGGATCCGTCCGCACACCCACTACGCGCACGGATCCGTCCGCATACCCGCTACGCGCACGGATCGGTCCGCATACCCGCTACGCGCACGGATTGGGGATCCGTGCGCAGATCCAGTGCGCGTACGTGGCGGAATATGAAATCTGATTAACCGGGTGGTATTGATTTAATTCGGATTTTTGAGGGTGGTAAGAAAAAAAATTTCGGCAAATCTGAACACATATTTGCACTCCAGCATCATGTGTTCTCTTGTGTAGAAGAGCCCATTGTTACACTTCTTGTTATTATTATAAAAAAGTTAAATTATCAAATATTCAACCATTTTAATTTTGATATTTATTATTTTTTAACTAAATTTTATAGCAAAATTAGATAATTTTTATATATAAAATGTTCAACAATTTATGTAATAACGAAGTCGAAACAAATTTATGTTTTTAATTAAATATTTCAAATTACTATTTGATAAGACTTGCTAAATTGTACTGTAATGATAATAAATAAAGGTTCTTCGGTAAATAAACAATAGTTATTAACATTTTAATATATTAAATACAATAAAAATACAGGTTATCATTACATTATAAATATTTTTTATATAAACGGGTTAACATTTTATTTGAAAAGAAAAGAGTATATTTTATATGAATTTTTTTTATCATGTATAAAATAAATATAAAGAATATTTCTTAAGAATATATATTTTTCTTTGATAAAAAAAGGTAGAAGTCTGGCTTAACTCCAATTCGGATTTCAAACTCACTACCTCTCATACAGAGGATGTCGTTCTTTATCACCAGATCAAAAGCCGGTTCTTATTTTGTTAAAGATATTATTTACACAAATATTTTAAATAATATTATATTATAAGATAATAAATACGAAATCTTTATTTGAAAATATTCGATAAATAAATACAATAAAATTAATGTATGGAAAATTAAACAGAGCCGAAGTATCAGATCGGATATTTTATTCAAATTAAACAGAAGTCGCCTGAGGCCTAAGTTTGATTTTCCATCTCGTGTATAGCACAGCCGAAATTTGCAAATCAAACGGAACAGCTGTAGACACTTCAGACTCCGTTGTGTTTTTTTTTTATGAAAACAAAAATAAAGTTGTGTTTTTTTTGCCGATATGGAAATTCTGTCATGAATTAAAATTATGTTTTTAGTATGCTACAGAAAATAAAATTGGGCTCTAGATGGGTCCAGTTCTTTGTAAGTACCGAACAAAATATACATCGATTACGTCATATTACATGACTTAAACTAAACTTTTTTATATAGTGTCACGTGATATGACTAAAATGATGAAAAACAGTCATGTTACGTAAATGATTACGTGACGAGTGGTTACCGTGATCACACATGATGTAATTATGAAAGTGATCGTTCATGTTTAATAATTTTGTTCAAATTCTAAGCTAATTCTTTAAAAAAAATCAGAAAAAATGTTCAAATGTATGAAAATTTGTAAACTAAATTAAAATAACAAACAATGTTGAAAAAGGTGATCACATAGCTTGATCACGTGAAAGGACAAATTTAAATCAGTTTGTATGACATGACGTGACATTAGGACTGAATTCACATTATTCAAGGGTGGGCAACTGCTCTATTTTGAATTTTCAAAAATAATTTTAGGAACTGGAAATTAAATGCCCTACTTTGTTGAGAGTCCACAATTTTTAGTAGTCCACAATCCAATTTTTTTTTTCTGTTGAGCAGGTCTCGTGCGTAGCTCATAGCACTCATGTGGATTTAAAAAAATTTCGCCAGGTTCACTACTTTGCTCCGCCTCCGCTCTGTACTTTTTATTTAAAAAAAACCTATTGTTGAGTTCGAAATTGATTTGTCAACGCAAAGAAAATAAACAAGAAAAACGAAAACACTCTGCTCCTCGGAGAAAAGAAAAGCAGTGGGCGCATCCTCAGATTAGCGAACCCGATTAACTATTATTTTACCCTACTCTAATGAAAATCTTAAATCCGCCCCTTTATAATATGTCATCTTCGATCGAAAGAAAAACACATCAAAACGGACATGCAAGTCCATTTCATATAGCTGATACGTTGTGATGTGATGTGTCGTTAGGGGTGCAAACGGATCGGATATTATCCGTTCGGATCCGGAACCGTATCCGAAATTTTGCAGATTCGGCTAGTCGGATACGGATAATTTGCGGATCACGGATACAAGTTATGCCAGATACGGATACGGTTTCAATTTTGAACGGATACGGATACGGATACAGATACAGATAATTTCCGTATCCGTATTTTTTCAATTTTCGGATATCGGATGATCTGTGGCTGAACTCGGCAGTGGAAATTTGTTTAGCGGCTACCGATTAATTTTGTTTTATTCTAATGTTTCGCGAGTCGCCACCCCTTTGACTTTTTTGGCTTCATTCTCTCATATTCACTAAATTAATGATTCCTGGGGAAAATATCAAAACCTTTGTAGATTATTATTCCAAATATTATTTTAAATATATAGTAAATGTTGTTGCACTTTATATTTTTGTAAAGAAGGTTGTTACATTAGAATCAAAAAGACGAATGTTGTTATACATTAAATCAATGACTCGAAACAATAAATAAAAATAATGGCAAATGTGATTATGAAACACCAAGACATGTGAATAACTCAATTTGAAGAATTTTACAAGTTTACGGCTCATAGAGTCATAGTCACATATTTTGTCCAATTTACGCGTCTACCCACTTTCTTCAATTTGTTTCCAGTTTTTTTCTGTGAGTCAAAGTCAACCCATGATTTTTAATTAAGTTCGACCTATATTATCTGATATACAAATTATGCAGAGTAAGTACGTAGACACACAAAATCGTTGTAAAATGTATGAGATTCACTTCTTTTCTGCGACATATGATGTACAAACGAAGTGTGTTGCTTCATGACTTCTATTTGATTCAGTTTTCTATAGAGACATTAACAGGATTGCCTGTATTGATCACAACTAGTCGCAAACTAATGATATTATGTGAAAAATCAACAAAGAATGGGCCCCGCACATTTATTGTGTGAGCTTGTAGGTAAAAATCATGAACTGTGGTGAGAAATTATTTTCTCTTTAATACTATTTAAGAAGTTTCAATTTTTTTTTTTCGTCATTTTAATCATGAAAAACTTAGATTTAATATAGTCTTCTAAGATATTAGAGAAAATCAATATTATTCAATTAGCAATTTGTTATAAATTTATCTCTACTTCTTTTAAAAAGTAATAACCAAAAGTCTTGGCTGCCAGAGAGAATCCCTAACATTTGACACTTATTGGCAATCTCCTTACTAATGAGCACTAATTTCTTATCGTCATAATCTTTGACTACCTTGGGAGAGTGCAAGAGGACTATATTGATTTGCCAGCATCAGTTAAGCTCGATCGAAATAATGCGCGCATTATTCGATTGTATTTTTTGGTGTTGTTATCAAAACCTTGCTTTCCTCTCCAGCAAGCAAAGGATATCGTAGAGTATCCCAAAAGTCGAAGTTGTTAGGCTAGAGATTGTCAATATAAATAAGAAATTGTTGCCGTCACGCCTCGTATGATACTCCCTGATGACAAAAAGGTCAAAATTTTGGTTCAGATTGATCTCAGTTTTACCACAACAATTCTATTGGAAGTCTGTATAATTAGTGTGTTAAGAGTTTGAATGACTAATGTTTATAAATTAGTCAATATATGTATAGCGTAAGAATGAGTTAATTTTTGTATCCAATGAATACAAGGTAATGAGATATGAATTACTATAACGATAATTTTAAACCAATTTGTCATGTATCGTAGTGATATGTCAAGTTTTGATGAACAAATGGTGTTAGACAATTTCTGGCCTATTTGCTTCTCATAGTAAAAATTTGGGCAAATCAGAATAAAAGGTGCCTCCTCCCCATGAATGCATATCGAAATAATAAAAATATCCTCAATAGGCTGGCATTCGGGATAGTTTTTTTTTTTTTCAAGTAGAATTTAAAGCAAATTTGTTTTAACAATAGCCAAAAGTATGTTCAGAATATCTACTTACAAATAAATGCACATCGAAATAACTTTATAAAATAAGATAAGGAAACACACTTCAAATCACTTGATAACATATGCGAGTCGTCAGAACCATATCGTTTGCCAGTCATGTGTTTCGTAAATCTTCTTCATGGTGTGATCTATTGCGCACTGCAATGGCTAGTCAGTGTGACCCAAACCTTGAAATTGAAATAGGAATTGATCCTCGGACTCATATAAACCATCCGGGCAAGTGTTGATTTCCTTATTCCAGCTGTGCTGTAAATAGGAACTGCAGAGATTGTAGGCCTCAAATCACTATGCTGGCTCTGGCTCCAGCAACCCTCCACAATGAGGTACATTTCAGCTTCCACGAGTCTTTTGATCTTGTCTTCAACATTTATGCAAGAGATCCACTCGTTTTTTGCAAGGGATAACAACAAGTCAACCCTTGCTAGTCCAATTATCTTGAAATAAGATATGCTCCCAGTATTCGGTGAGTCGACCTTTGCTAGTCCAATTATCTATAATATACAAATCCTTAACTTCATTGATTCCACATTTACCTTTTATATTTGACAATTACATGCATTTCTTTTTTATAGGAAGTATATTATTTAGCCACTGACATCACAAAGCATACTCATCATTCGGCTTGGCACAATATGCATAATGTGATTTGTGGTGGGGCTAATTAAAACTCAAGACAAGAACTTGCAAATTATTAAAAAGGCAGGGATCTCAATGAATATAATCCATGGTGACAAGGATCAGGTGGCCCCAATCGACTTGAGATCAAGGATTCCACATGCGGAGCTCCGAATCATAAATGGCCAAGATCACAATTGAACAATTGTTGGTAGAGAGAAGAAATTTACCAGAGAATTAGAGGAGTTTTGGTTTTCAGCTCCAAACACTAACTCATGTGACAGATAAATTAGTGTGCTCCTTTTAGCGGCAATGTAGAAGACAGATTAAAATATATTGGTATTACATTCATCAATGCATCACCGATCAGTTCCTTTTTTTAGTTAACTCAATAGTTCAAACCTTCTATACTTAATATCCGTCTGAAACAATATAATTAATTTTAAATCGGTGTGTTTAATTATACTCTTTTTTTAGTAAAGATTGGAGGTCAAGTCGCCCAACTAGGGCTGTAAATGAGCCGAGTTTAAGCGAGTTACCCCCAACTCGAACTCAGCTCATTAAATAAACGAGCGAGTCAACTCGAGTTGGGATGGTAAATGAGCTGTAGAGCCAACTCGAACTCAGCTCATTATCAACTCGAGTTGGCTCACAACTAGTTTATAACTCATTTAACCAGTTTAACAGGTGTTGATTTATTAAACGAGTCAACTAACTCAGCTCAAACTCAGCTCATTTATTAAACGAGTCAGCCAACTCGAGTTGTAAATGAGTGAGTTAAAGTGAGCTGTAAATGAGCGAGTTACGAGTTCGAGCAATTTTGCCCAGCCATACACCCAACTATTTAATACTCTTGTTATTACAACAAAAGATTTCTCCCATCCGGATTTTGAAACCCATGATCTCTCACATATAGACTATGTGCCTTTGCCACTAGACCAAAGACTAATTCTCGTCTAATTATACTCTAGTATGAATTTTTTTATCTTAGTGAACTGACATAGACTTGATTCTCAAATTAGACATTTTCTTTCAAATACTCTTCGATTTTTTTTTTAAAGAGAAATGTGGAGGTCTAGTCTCGAAATTCCCTATAAAATTTGAATTGTTATTATTAAGTAAAGATTCAATCATGAGATATTTTCAGATATGCTCCCTATATCACTCCACAAGTTGTATTGTCAAGAACTACTTAAAGATCTAGTTAACATTTGTATTTTCTTATTTTGAAAATAGTGGGAGATTGTGGGAGATTTTCAAAATAAATTTATTTATTGGTGAAAAATAACTAAAGAAAACGTGAGAATTGTATGGTTCAACCATAATGGTTGTCATGACAATGGCCTATAAATATTTGCAAAGTAATTTGTATAAAATTTTGTTGTTGAAATGGAATCCTAGATTTGAGAAATAAATAGAGAAGAAGCAATGGAAATCTCCATTTGTATTTAAGCTGGAGATGAGGACTAAATTTGTAGAGTACAAAGAAATGCATGAAATAAAAACAGAGAGCGCTCAGCCCGGACCGGGTTTTCACTTTCGAGTAGAAGATCTCACAACACAGGTGAAATCTATAACTTGTAATGTACAATTTTTTTACACGTCTTCAGAAAATTTCTTCCAATTTGTAGTTTAAATAAACCAAGTAATTGAAACTGACAGTGAAATCTATAACACTGAGTACTCATTTAGAGTTGTGATCGAATGGTGATACTTTTACAATTAGTAGGGTGAGGACAATCACAGGTGAGTCATGCTATTTGAATCAATAATTAGCCCATATATATCCTTTCATAATTTGAATTCTACAAGAGTTTTTTGGGTGATTTAAAAAGCATAGTCCCTATTTTCACTCCTTAAATAATGGTGGATTTTATGAATTAGTCCACTTGAAAAATCTGGTCGAAAATTCCCCATTTTAAACCAAAACGAATTTGGGTCAATTTGACTCAAAATTGACTCAAATTTGAAATCCACTTTCTCTCTCATGTGTTGAGAACTTTCCATAGAAAATAAAGCTTGTTCATTGTTGTGTGGAAGTCTGAAATTAAGTTTAGATCAATCAAGTACTTTCTAGTAGAAGGAAAAATTGATTTCTAGTTAATTTCTTAATGGATATCATAAAATGCATCCAGATTTCTAGTTAATTTCTTTGTGGAGCTTGGCTATGAGGCAGTGGAGGCTTCAACCCTATATCTCAAGATTCCTACTCTTTAGTTTAGATATCAGCGCTTGAGGTATTAAGCTTCAAACAAGTTAATTTACGAGGGTTTAAAATTTTGTTTTTCGACTTTTCTTAGTATCTATAAACTTTCAATGAATATTTTTGTTGAAAATAGTGACTGTTTTTGTTTAACACATTTCTCTATCAAACTAAAAAAAAAATTCAAAGAATATTTGAAATGAGATGTCTAATTTGAGATTCAAGTCTATGTCAATTCACCAAGAGCATTTTTTTCATATTAGAGTATAATTAGACACACCGATTTAAAACTAACTATATTGTTTCAGACGAATATTAAGTATAGAATGTTTGAACTGTCAAGTTAATTAAAAAAAATGAACTGATCAGTGATACACTGATGAATATCATGCCAAAAAAATTTACTTTAAGCTATTCTATATTGCCTCTAAAAGGAGCTCACTGATTTATGTGTCACATGAGTTAGTCTTTGGAGCTGAAAACCAAAACTCCTCTAATTCTCTTGTAAATTCCTTCTCTCTACCAACAATTGTTGAATTGTGATCTTGGCCATTTATGATTCGGAGCTCCGCATGTGGAATCCTTGATCTCAAGTCGTAGCTACACTCGATTGGGACCACCTGATCCTTGTTATCATGGATTATTTTCATTGAGATCCCCACCTTTCGTCTCTCTTTTCTGTGTTGTGAAAAACGTGGCCCAGCCCCTCCCCTTTGTTCCAATCACTCCTCCTGCTGAGACTCATCCCCTTTGGCCGGAGGTGTGGATGGAGGAACCGGCACCTAGTCCACTCATGTCCCTCCCTTTTGCAATTGTCGCAACGAAATGTGCTGGAAGCTCCCTTCATCCCTGGAAATTAGGGTTTTGGTGGTTGCGTTGAGGGTTCGTGAAGAACGGAGGAATGGACACTGATTTCAGTTGTTTGCCTGTAAGCCTTCTTTTCTTGTGTTGTTGTTGGTTTGATTTTTTTCGGTTTGCCGAGTATTTTTCTGATTATGGATAGATTGTGGGTTATGAATTTCTATGAGCAAGTTTTATTGGTTTCTACTCAGGAATTTTTTTTTGAATCCGATAAAAACAGATTTTTTGGTTTTGTTTATGATATGGATTATGGATTTTTGTTGGAGATTTGGAGATTTTTGCTGATTCGGGTTATTTGAGTTATTGGGTTATCGGATATTGTTTATTTGGTTATCGATTTTCTGGTACTGATTTGGGGATATTGGTTGGCTAATTTCAGCCTTTGTGAAATATGAGACAGACAGACAGATACGATGAAAAAATGTATTATGTATTTTTTTTTTTTTTTTTTGGTATAGATATAGACAGATCTTGGAATTTTGTTGGAATTTATGATTACCAGGTTTGCTGGTAGGAATCGAAAGCTTAGAGCTTTATCGGGTTATTGGGTATTTTTATCAGTTTATCAGACCTGGGATTATCAGAGTTATCAAACCTTTGGAAGTTTATCGGGTTATTAAGCCTTGCCTTTTCTCCTGTGATGAACTAAATTCTCGGGTTCAGTAGGCTTTTCTGAATTGGTCTTTTCTCTAACACTAAGAGCGAGGGTTGCTTTGATGGGTTGGTAGCTTCAATTGAATGTTGCCCCCCATTGCTCCACCTTGCTCGTTGTGCTGAATTCTTTGCTATGAGTATTGTTGGTTTTGTCGGTCACAGAAATTGGTACTCTGATACCATGATGAATTTTATGAGGTTCTGAGGAGAAGGATTTATGCGGAACAGTATCGATTTATTCTGTGGAAGTTTCATTTTTATTGTATTGAATCTCAATCACAATCTTTACAAGCTCTAAGTCATGTTTATATTACAAAGTCAAACGGCTAGTTTATTATACCGTTGGTACTGTGCTTATTTATTGTACAGTTGGTACTTACTGTTGTTTTTTCATAAATAAACTAAAGACCCTATGCTATGCTTGATTTAATCTAAGTCATTCGATCAATGATAGATGACTGAGATCGATCCTCGACTTCTTCATTATTTTTAATACTCCCTCTCAAGCTAGGAAGGTATATATCGTACAATCCTAGCTTGCTTGATTGATGAAGAAGATTAATCTGATATCTTCTTATTTATTTTCAACATAAGTAATTTAGTTTAATTAAGTTCAATTATATTTTTGTGAAGTATAATTAACTTCGACTGTAGCTAGTAGGAATTCGAAAGTACCAGCTCATTTCACATGATTCAATTGACCAATCAACCTCTATGTAAATAAAATAAATTTACATTAGATATTGGAACATTTATTACGCCGCTATTTTGTTATATATACATTGTGGGGGACTACATTGAAAAAAAAAACCCTAATACAGCTCAGAGAACATTAGTTTTAGTTGGTCCACATCAGCATTAGACGCTCCCACGTGTCCCGAGTGTTCAAAAGTACATAAATATAATAAAAAATTTGATTAAAAAGCTTTTGCAATACTATACATTTGGATATCTTTTATGGTAAAAAGAATACCAGTCTAGATCGAATCCAGCCTTATTTTCATATGTTTTAAATAAAACATCTTTTGCTATCTGTAAAAGTAGAAACAACCATTTCTGTTTCACTGGTATCAAAAACACCTTTCCCTTTGTTCTTCTACACCTGTTGACGTATATACTAATTATGAACATTTAAACCATAAAATTATATGAAAATTTCGAATTTATTTTCGGAAAATTCTTTTGCCTAACCATTACAAGTTAAACCATTCCAAAAGGAAAACACATAAATAATAATTTACACCCTACAAATTGTAAGAGTATCACCATTCGATCACAACTCTAAATGAGTAACAATACAAATTGTGATCATCCTACTAACAAATAATTTACCAAAATTACTGTCAGTTTCAATTATAGGGACCAATGCAACTCTAAACACACAAAAACTTCGATTATTTGGTTTATTTAAACTACAAGTTAGAAGAAAGATTCTGAAGACATGTAAAGAAATTGTACATTACAAGTTATATATAGACTTCACTCGTGTTGTGAGATTTTCGTTTGGATATGCTTGGGTTAGCGCTAATTCAAAAATAGTGATAGATAATGGCACTTTTACATGAAGGGGTTTGTACTTTTTAGTTATTGGCACAGCTCTCCTCCTCAATTATTTGCGTCTCTCTTTTTTCAACTCCAAAGAATGATGAACAGATCATTTGGATTGTTCCATCTCAGGCAAATCCAAATTACAAAATTAGGCCAGCAAGATGCTAACTTTTTTACACCATTTTAATACCAGAAAATTAATTATATTAATTCAAAGTTTCAAACACACGATCTTCAAGAGTGTACCAAACTTTCGAGTCAATAGCTGCTAAACATATGCAGAATGCTTGATAGCCCGCCGTTAAAGAATATCTGCAAAGATAGAAGGTTAAATAAATAAATCACAACATTTTCTAACTTAGAACAACTCAATCATGAATCATCTATTCATCTGATGAAGCAACCAAAGCTAACATTACCGATTTACCGCTGTAATCCATACCTCTCAGCGCCGGGTTCATATCCACCGAGGTAACATAATATTTCTTTTTAGATCCGAACCGTCCGATCAGAATCTGGGCCAATCCGGCCCGAGGTGGAATGCATAGGATCCTTTAATATTCGTGTGGATTCTGATCGGACGGTCAGATCTAAACAGAAGTAATATGATTCGCGTTGACCCCCCTCGTCCCGCACGCTCCGAATTCGTATCCTCTGAGAACCACAGAAAATACAGTGAGGATCCGGATCGTTCTTTTTAACTTTGCACAAATCTCAAAGCACAAATAATACTGCCCCCTCCAATCTCCCGAATAGGCACCGGCTGAGAGTAAATCTGGGCCGTAAAGTAATTTACTGTTCTGTACAGTACTACAGAGGATACTGGTCCCGCACGCTCCTCCCTTCTCAGTTCACTCACCCCTTCTAACCCGCGCCTCTTTCTCACCCGACAACCGCAACCTGCCACCCGGCTCCGGCAGTCTTGCGTGGCGCCATTCCTGCCTTTCTCCCTCGTGCGCTCCGTGCGTGGCAATTTCCCCTAACATCGCCGCAGCTAAGCAGCTGGTGAGTAAGCAGCTGAGCATCCTCTTTCTTCTTTCTGGATGTGCGCCCGCGAGATGGTGATTTCTTGCTTTAAATATTGAATAAAAAAGATTTCTGAAAATTTCTTGATATCTTGCCTTATTTTCTACAGTGTAGCTTTGCATAAGTTCATTTTTAATCAGAGTCCTCTCTTTCTTTCTTTCAGTGAAATTTCTTTACAGCGATACTCCTCTCCCCTACCGTGGTCTCCGCAAAGCTAAGAAGAAGCAAAGAAGAGGAAGAAGGATCCAGCGAAGAAGCGAAGAAGAGGTTAGACGATTGCACATATTCCCAGCGATTTATAGCGCACAACTTCTCTCTTCACGGAAGACCCAGGTGAGATGTCATAAAGATTACTTCTTTCTATTTTAGTATTACTGTTGTTATGTGAATTGATCAATTTTATTTATTAATTGTATTTTCTACGAATTAATATAGTGAATTATTATTCTGCGTATTTGTTAAGTGTGAAATTAATTTGTTCATAAGTAAATCTGCAAGAAAAAAATTAATTTATGGTTAAGTCGGTAATATATTGTTAAGTTGGTAATTTATTGTTAATTTGGCCACCGGTAATAAATTGTTTTTATGGCACTGTATACAAAATCTTATTTTGTATACAGGCTACAACAAAAACTTCTTTCTATTATTAATTTTACAAAGTAACTAACCCCAATTGAAGCATAAGACACGGTTTAGCATGTTTTCATTAGAATTAATTGTAATGCATAATGAAATAAGTTGGTAATATAATACCTTTTATACTGTGCTTTTGGTTAGCATGTGTTTTTTAAAAGTTAACTTGGTAATATAAATATGGATTTGGATTTATGATTCTTAAGCATTAATTAACACAATTTATAAAGTTTATGTAATGATTTGGTATACTGGGTTTATATCCGAGTAGGTATTGGTACCAGGTTGTAAGAGATATTGAATTCGACTAGGCTTTTTATGACACTAACAGTTTTGTTCCGATCTTAGTGCAAGTTCTTTTTCAATCATGTAATTGACTCAACCCCTTCTTTTTCACAGTACCAATTTCTTGTCCTTCTCACATCTAGTCTTTTGAAAGTCAACACTGCCTCCCAGTTAACTCATCTGAGCTTGAGCTCGAGCTGTCACCCTGTGCGCTATGTTTTCAACAAACGTGTAATCTCTCTCTTCGAATGCCATGGATGCAGGGGTCGACTTGTGTTTATCCTTTGTAAAAAACGAGTGGTCATCTTGCAGAAATGTTGAAGACAAAATCCAAGGACTAAAGCATACGTTTAGAACTGTCAAAGATAGACTCATGGAAGCTGAAAAGAACCTCATTGTGGAGGATTGCTGGAGGTGGAGCCAGATCCGGCTTCATCGACTCAAATCTGTTTATCTCGATATCGATAATCTACTTGACGAATATGACATCTTTTGCCGATTAGAAAAGTCAAAGTCCTCACGTAAAAGAAAGTTTTATGAGACATGGCTCCCAACTAATTATCTGAGGTGGAGTCTGTCTCGGAAGCTTGACACGAAGATCCTTCAAGTGAACCAGGAGTGGGAGGCGATTAAAAGTGATGAAAGAGAAGAGAGACCCAGTGACTACGCCGAGCCTTTTCAGCATGTCGTGTGGGATAGCCATGAAGATATGTTGGGGCGAGAAGAAGAGAGAGATGAAATCATAAGGTTGTTAGTGTCTGATCTGGGACAGCATAGTGATTCGAGATCTACAATCCCTGTAGTTCCTATTTACGGCACAGCTGGAATCGGGAAATCGACACTTGCCCGAATGGTTTACATGGATCCAAGGATCGATACCTATTTCGATTTCAAGGCTTGGGTCCCACTGACTAGCCATTGCAATTCAATAGATGCCATGAAGAAAATTTACGAACACATGACTGCCAAACGATATGATTATGAGGATTTGCATATGTTGTCAAGTGATTTAAAGTATGTTCCCTTATCTTATTTTATAAAGTTATTTCGATGTGCATTTATTTTGCAAGTAGATATTCTGAGCATACATTTGCTATTATTAAAACAGATACACCTTTTACTCTGGTTTGCCCAAATTTTTACTATGAGAAGCAAATAGGCCAGAAATTGTTGGCTTCCAATGGAACTGTTGTGGTAAGTGGTAACGCTGACATAAATCTGAACCACAATTTTTACCTTTTTGTCATCAGGGGGTATCTTACGAGGCGTGAGGGGCGCAAATATTTGCTTGTGATTGACAATCTCTGGGCTAATACTTGCGAATTTTGGGATACACTACGCCACCCTTTGTTATCTGGAGGAGAGGGAAGCAAGATTTTGATAACAACACGCAACAAGAACACCTGTCGGATCATGCGCGCATTACCTCGATCCAGTTTGACTGGTCTGCATCACGAGGAATGTTGGCAATTAATGCAGTCTCTTGCACTCCCCCACGGTATCGAAGATGACCATGAGCAATTGGTGCCCATTGGTAAGGAGATTGCCAAGAAGTGTCAGGGATCCCCTCTGGCAGCCAAGACCTTTGGGTTACTACTGTGTGGGAAACCCGAAGAAGATTGGGTGAACAAATTGAGTGAGATGCGGTCCCTGAAAGAGGACCAGAACGGGGTTCTTGCAAGACTGATGGTAAGTTACTATCATTTACAGTATCATGAAAGGCAATGTTTGGCCTCTTGTTGTATATTTCCTACTGGTTACGAGTTTCAAAGAGATCAAATAATTAGAAACTGGAGAGCTGAGGGGCTGATTCAACCAGACTTGAATGGACAGTGTCAACCTGAGGAAGTTGGTTGGAAATACTTTGAGAACTTGGTAGAGAGGTCGTTTTTCGAAAACATCTCGCCATGTCTAGGCCAGGTAGGGTGGTACAGAATGCCAACCCTGATGTGTGATCTTGCAAAACTTGTTTCGGAATTTGAATTCCGGGACCTCAAAAGTGGCTGTGAACCCCTACTGTATGAAGCTGATCAGGCCAGATTTGTTTCTCTGTCATATCAAAAGGACAGCCCACAGGTCAAAATTGACTGTATAGGTCATTATCCCAATTTGAGAACCTTTAAATTGTTTCCTGAATATGGTGATACTGTAGTTCCTCTTGATCCTATTGAGCCGCAATTGTTCCAAAAAATTACACATACACGAGTTTTAGATCTGAGCTGTAGTGATCTAAGAGATCTGCCGCCTTCTGTCGGCTGCTTGATACACCTGAGATGCATCCGGCTTTCAAACACCGAAATAAGCACTGTTCCAGAGGAACTGTGTAACCTTATCAACCTTGAAACCATTGAGCTCAAGAGGTGCTCACGGCTTAAGCGGTTGCCTGAAGGGATGGATAAATTGATCTACTTGTGCAATCTAGATTTGCATATTGAGTGGGAGGAAATTAATGACTCAACCGAGGTGGCAATTCCACAAGGGATTGGTAAGTTGACAAAACTCCAGACGCTCTCGAGGTTCAACGTGACCAGTAGTACGAATGGTCAAGGGTGTAACATTAGTGCATTGAAAGATTTAAATCTAAAGGGGGATCTTTGCATATTGAATTTAGAGAGGGTGCCGACGGGGCATGCCAAGAATGCAAACTTGAAAGGAAAGCAGTTTATTGAAAAGGTAATGCTGAGGTGGCACAGTTCGGCTCGCAGTGATCGGCAGCTTGAGCAACAAAGTGAAGAGGTCATCAACTCTTTGCAGCCGCACAACAGGCTTAGGTGTCTGTGGATTGTAAACTATCCAGGTACCGAATTTCCTGATTGGATGGGGGATAGATCGTTTTCAAGTCTAGAGACGATTCGACTCTCTAACTGCAACAATGTCAACTTTCTCCCTCTCTTGGGGCAGCTAGAATGGCTCAAGAGTCTCGTAATTGACAATATTACTGTGAATATGATAACTATGCCTGGAGGGTTTCCATCTCTGGAGTATCTACAATTGTTAAATTTGAGTTCTCTTCAGAGTTTATCTGTTGAAAATGAGATACCCAAACTCAAACAAATCGATGTTTCTGGATGTCCTAACTTGCTAGAATTGGTTATTCACAGGCATTTGAATGATAAATTTGAAAGAGAGAACTTCCCAAGTTTGAGAATTACTTGTGTACCCCGGGAATCAAACTAAAAGGGGGCTAACTTGGTAGTAGAAGAAACTGTAGGTTGAATGTTTTTAAATTTGTATTGTTTTAGTTTATGTTTCTATCTTTGTAATGACTCCATTATTTTTTTTTTTATCATATCTTCCATTTTTTAAATGTTATCCAAACTTGTCAATTCTGTGTGAGTGACTTGTTCTAATTAGTTTACTGGAAGACATTGATTTGTATTCCAATGTAGTTTGAATAATATCTTCCGATGAATTTCCCCTTAAATTTGATCAGATTGTACTATTTGCAGTATCTGTTTTGTTAAAATTCGTGCACGCTGTGAACAGTGTTTTTTTTTTGAACAATCATGCAAGTAGGTTCTCATGTCCTCTGTATGTGTAATTTTACGAAACAGTTTAACATGTTACCAGATAAAGATGGAGGCCATGATGAAAGCATTACAGGTCATTTAAGATAAACAAACAAAAAAAAATAAGAAAAAAGAAATAGCAGTCACCGTAAATCCCACGTCTGAAGATTATATTTATCTGTGATGAGAAATCATCATTGTTTGAGATTGACTTATTATTTAAACAATTGAAAATAAAGAAGAGGAATTTGTCCTATCTCCCTTGTGTCACTGGTTTTTGTACTAGGGCTGCACAAAAAATTCGTAGTTCGTAATTCGATTCGAGTTTGATTCGAAAAAGTTCGGAAAAAAATTCGATTCGAAATTGAGTTCGTTCGAAATTATTTCAAACCAAACTTAGTTCGAAATTAATTCAAACCAAACTCAAACTGGACCTAGTTCGTTCGAAATAGGTTCACAAACCAAATTTAGTTTGAAATTAACTCAAACATGAACCGTTAATTTTTGCTGATAACTTATGTTCACTGATGAAAATATAAGCCGTCCAGTCCATAATTGCTTTGAATTCTGACTTCTGAAACAGAAATCCCGGTCCAATTACAAGCTCAAATAAAAAAAATTCAACAACAAAGCTCAAATAAAAAAATTCACATGTTTATACCAGAAATTTTGCTTTTTACGGTAGGATTCTGAGTTTTTCAGGTAATCCAGTCTCAACTCTCTCGTTTTTTTTCTTTGTTTTGATAAAGTTATTATTAATTTGATAAATTTGTTCAATTAATTCAGCTTTAAGAAACTATTAAATAATAAATAAATAAAATAAATATTGTACCTTTATCATTTTTTTGACAACAATACATTTTTTTGCATTTATTTTCGGACAGCAATAAATATTGTACCTTTATCATTTTTTTTGACAGCAATACATTTTTTGCATTTATTTTCGCGGGAATTCAACAGCCGATCTACAACAAAATCATTCCAAATCTGATCTAGAATGATCAAGGTATAATATTGAACGTAACCAATATAAAAGTTCGGAAGTTTTATTATTTATGAGCTTTGGTCCAACACGAAATGTTTATGACCATACGATGCTTCAATTTTCGATCAACTAGATGGATGGGTAAATGAAAACAAAATTTATCAAATTTTCATGGAAGACGATAAATGCAATGCTCTTTGATTTCAACGGCCCCCGATTGGTCACAGACGACCTGTTTACGTGCGCCTTCATTAACTTAGAAAGCAAGAGTATATGTTTCATGAGACATAAACTCTTGCCTTGTGGGTTAATGAAGGGGCACGAAAATATAATCGTCTGTGGTTCGATCAGGACCGTTGAAATGAAATAGCACTGCATTTATCATCTTCCATGAAAGTTTGATAAAATTTTGTTTTCATTTACCCATCCATCTAGTTAATCGAAAATTGAAGCATCGTATGGCCATAAACATTTCGTGTTGGATCAAGCTCATACATAATAAAACTTTCGAACTTTTATGTTAGTTACGTTCAATATTGCACCTTGATTATTCTAGATCAGATTTGGAATGATTTTGTTGCAGATCGACCATTGAATTCCCGCGGTAAAAGACGAACGGTCCGAAAATAAATGCAAAAAAATGCCAAAAAAAATGCCAAAAAATGCAAAAAAAAATGTATTGCTGTCAAAAAAATGAAAAAAATACTATCAAAAAAATAATCAAGGTACAATATTTCTTTTATATGTCTAAAAAATGCAAAATATGTTGTTATTGATCAGCTATTCATTTAGAAAAAAAAATTATATGTATTGCTGTAAAAAAAAAATGCAAAAAAAAACTTATTTATTTGATAAAAAAAAATAAAAACATGCAAAAAGTAAAAAAAATGTAAAAAGTTTGAAAATATATATTTTTATTTTTTTCCAAATTATTTGTTGCCTAATTTTATTTTGTATCACTGCAATGCACTTTTAAACTCACTCAATAAAATATTAAATAAAATATTAACTAAGCGAGTGACCCCACAAATCCTGCAATCCGATCACCTCAATAATTTCACACCCTTAGATCTATCCTCTTACCAATGTCTAGATCTCTTCCATGTCATCAATTCGCTCCCTTTCCATTCAACCAATTAACCCGCTATTTCTTCCGTTTTTTCCCTCTTCCCGCTAATTTACGCCAAAACCGCTCGCCTAAATTTCTCTCCCGCTAAGTACCAAAATAATCTCCCTCGCGTCTTCTCTCTCTCTCTCTCTGGTGGCCTCTCACAACAAAGACTCCTCTCTCACCCAAATCCCCTGTTGCGTACATTCAAACTGAGTGTGGTATTTGGTTGTAATTAATTTTGGAGTGCTTGAGTTTTTATTTAAATTGTACTTCTATTGATATTTGGGTTTTATTTAAATTGTATTTTGAATATTTTGGAGTGCTTGAGTTTTTATTTATGTACTTCTATTGATATTTGGGTTTTATTTAAATTGTACTTTGAATACTTGAGTTTTTTATTAAAGTACTGTAATTTCGCACTGATAAGCATAAATTATATACACATTTGATCTTGATTTTATCATAAAACAACCTCAAATATCTTGTGTTTAGAATATAAATGATTAAAATACACCTGAAATCAAGTTACTGCGGTTATTTAGCTTTTCATTGCAGGAAATGATGCAAAATGGCGAAAAATACACCCCAGTGCGGATGAGATAACACGCACTGCGGACTAGTTCGGACGCATTGGGGACTTAGCCGCATTTCCAACCTCTCAGCTCTACTCAGGATTTTTCCCGAGCCTAGTGCGGACGCACTGAGATCCAGTGCGGACGCACTGTAGCCGCACTCAATACTTAGCCAATTTCAGAAACTTCAGAACAACACAGAATCCACCCGCAGTGCGGGTCATCTATACGCAGCTCCACCCGCACTCATGTGAATTCGCAGAAATCCAGGAAAGTTAAATAAGGAAACTTAGATCCACTGCGGGTGAGACCACCCGCAGTGCAGATGAACATGACCCGCAGTCAGCCAGAATTACCCGATTTCAACACGGTTTCTATTTTTGGCACTCCAAGGACACGTTTTAAGAAGCCAAAAAATAGCAATACTTGCCAGGAAAGAAATGTCAAAAAGAGCACCCACTAACTCCACCTTCTAGCCTCTAAATTGGGTATGATCTCTTGCTATAAAAGGGCTAGAACTTTTCCTTCCAAATCATCCACTACCAATCCATCCAACAACACATCTCATACCCTCTACACACAATTCTGAGCAATATTTTCTGAAGAAGGTGAAGCTTTCAAGCAAGGAGAAGAAGGGTTTCTTGAGCAAGATTCGGCAAGATTGAGGTTCTAGATTTAAAGGGTGTAATTATTCTTTATTTTATTTCCTTTTATTCTTTGCCAAACTTTGCCATGTTTTCCTCCAAGAGGGAGTAGTTCTCTCTCTAGGGGTTTAGGTCAATATGCATGAACTTGTTTAATTCTATTTTATTCGATTATTTGCTTTTATTGTGATTGTTTTATCGGATTTGATTGTTAATTTCTGGGATTTTAATAATTTGTGTTAAACATAATTAGTACTTGAATTGTAGCATCTCGTTTTGGTTTCAAAAGAACCAAAATTGACTAGGATCAATAGGATAGTACCAAATTATGAATGCAAATATCTTAGGTTTTAGATTAAGATTCTAACCAATTTAATCTAAGCCGGAACTACAGAAATTAAGGTTAGGGTTTTGGTGAAGAACCTAAACGAGAAGTCAAACCCTAATTAGGACATCTCAAATCGAGTCGGATATTGGTATCATATACTTAATTGAGAAGTACCAATATTTGAGGAGAGGAGAGACTAACAAGAGCTTATAATCTAGGTAGCTAGGGTGAAGAACCTAAAAAGTGAAGTCCGAATTACTTAGACACGTTATTAATTCATGAAGGTGACTCTTAATAACATATTAGGTTAGAAACCTCATCAAATCATACATGAATTTAAGCAAATACCGAATGAATAGAATTAACAAGGGATTGTAGACCAAAGACCCCTAGATTCTCTAAACCTTGAAAACAAACCGACTTTTCTTTCTTTTACTTTTACTTTTAATTGTTTAAAACTCCTTTCGGGTATTGAACCCAACCTTAGGATTTTTACTACAAAATCCCCCCAATTTACTTTATTGCACTTTACTTTCTTTCTTTTCTGAAATTTATCATCTAAAGTTGAAAATCAAGTATTTATCTTACTCCTTGTGGTTCGATACCTGATAATATACTACACGGTAGGATTGTATACTTGCGATCTAAACCGAAAGTGTATTTGAGGATAAAGCTTTTTACATATACCCTTTGCACGTATCACGCACTATGACCCAGTCAGAAGTCATAAATCGTAAGTCGTAACAAAGTTCGTAAAGGTTCGAAATTGAGTTCGTAAAAAATTCGGTTCGAAATTGGGTTCGTTCGAAATTGAGTTCGTTCGAAATTAATTCAAACCAAACCTAGTTCGAAATTAATTCAAACCAAACTCAAACTGAGGGTAAGTTCGGTTCGGTTCGGTTCGTTTGCAGCCCTATTTTGTACTACCGCTAGGTCTAGGTCCGCTACAAAATCAGTAACACAATAAAAAAAAGGGGGAATTTCACGTATACCCCTCAAAAACTTCAAAATTATATATTTCTCCCTCTAAAGTTTGAAATTACATATTTCCCCCTCTAAACTTCAAATACTCACAAATTTATCCATTTTATTGTCTTTTATATTAAAACTCATTCTAAATTTATAAAATACCTATTTTACCATTTATTAAAAACATATAAAACCCATCAGACTCAAACTTAAATATGAACGGTTCATCAGTCTCATGGTCCATCTCAAACTATCCTTTTCCTGACTACATTCTCTAGCATTGCAATGAAAATAAGTAAAAAGAGTAACAAGGGCTAATTTGCAGACAAGTCAAGTTGTGTGCACCCGCTTTTATCCCAGCCAAACAATCTTCCTTGATTTGCTAAGATATGCGGCATTCTCATCTCCTGTTCTTCTCTGCCTGCAGCATCCATGCTTCCCAAATTTCTTATTTAGGACTCCCCAATTCAGGTCTTAAAAAAGACAAAACAGCACAGAGAAAGAAACCATCAAGTGAATTATTATTTTTTCTTTCAAATACAAGTGAACACTTGCTTATCCACAATAGTTAGCTATGTCAAATTTGACACTTTCTTACAGAGTTGCGTAGTTTGTATTCAGGTAGAAGTGGTTATGAGAATGTGATATTCATACATAGATTTCTCTCTTCATCCTTCTGGACACGAACAATTATTCCTCGAATTTGAAATTATTTCCTGTGGCTCTGTTGGGATTTGGCCGCAGCCAAAAACTGCCGTCTGTCTTTACCAGTTGAAAGATCATACAAGTATGATAGAGGAAATCGGTTATTGAGCTATACCGGCTAGAATCATTCCACTTAGTTGCACACTCCATGGGATGCATGGTTGCAATCAACTTGGCAGCGAGATCCTAAAATCGAGTCAAATATATTACTCTTCTTGCCCATGTAAGTATTTTTTGTTATTTAATTACTTGCACTATTTGGTTGTTGTACCATACTTCCTGCTACTGAGGTGGCCTTTCTTGTTCACCAATCTTTTTTTTTCTTCTTTTTTTTGACACCTTGGTAAAGGCTACCAAGTTAAATCTTCAAACCATCGGCAAACCATAATTTAACTACAAAATGATAAATTCACTGTGAATTTTTTGGGAAATTAAGTATGATATCCTATAGCTTGTACATATATGTCGTAAAAAAATAGTATGCGCATAGATGTGATGATTTCAGGGGAAGAATATGCAAACTAAATATGTTTTAATGGTTCATGTCTACAAATCTTGCTCCCCACTTTGCTGTAGTGATTGTAATTTGAAGTCACAATTGTTATTTTTTATTTTTTCAATTATAGCCATATTTCCTTCAAGTGGGGAGAAAGCAACCCAAAATGCCTTGAACAAGCTAGCAGAAAAAAAGATTTTGACCACCTATGGCATTTGGATCGGCAGTCATGTCATGGTATGAGCGTGTTGGGAGGACTGTATGCATGATTTCCTGCCGAAATCATTTGATATGGGACAGAACAATAAAGCTACTACAAAGAAGAGGTAATTGAATAATTTTCTCATAATTGAACTAACCACATTCACATCTTTATTCATAGTATTCTAACTAGCTGATCCAGAAATTGAATTTTAGCACCTTTTCTGCATTTGAGATTGTGTTTCTAAAACAATTGATAAATGAAAACATAATTTCAACTTGGATTCAGTTTATAAGGCAGTGAAATTTTAAGATATGTGTGCTATTATGCTAAGAATTGCCATATTGGATAGTTGGTTCATACTGGTATTGTGGTACCAAACTATAGCTTTCAATTGGTTCTTGTATTCGTTCTTCATTTTTTTTTCATATCTTGAAAAAAAGATATATTCTCCCAGTATTTGAAAGTGAGTATTTTGTTAGTCTAATTATCTATAAAATAGAAATCCTTCAATTTATTTATTTCACATTTACCTTTAATATTTGACAATTACTTGCATTTCTTGTAGGAACCTTTTTTTTTTAAGTCACTGACATGACAAAGCACACTCATCATTCAGCTTCGCACACGATGCATAATGTGATTTGTGGCAGCGCTAAAACTCAAGACAAGAACTTGCAAATTATTAAAAAAGCGGGTATCTCAATGAAAATAATCCATGGTGACAAGGATCAGGCGGTCCCAGTCTAGTGTAGCTACGACCTGAGATCAAGGATTCCACATGCGGAGCTCCGAATCATAAATGGCCAATATCACAATTCAACAATTGTTGGTAGAGAGAAGGAATTTACAAGATAATTAGAGGAGTTTTGGTTTTCAGCTCCAAAGACTTAACTCTTGTGACAGAGTTATATACATGCGGAGCATGCACGAAGAAATAAAACAAACGTGAAATAAAAACAAAACGTGAAATATTTGTGTACAAAATTCAATGGTTTGAATTTGAGTAGTTTTTGTAACCATCTTAATAAATAGTAACAAAAATAAAAAAAAATGTAAAATTTGATTTGGAAGTACATTTTATTGTGGAGATCATGTTGAACATTTTGGATCGACGATTTGGACTTTGAAAATATAAAAAATAGTTGCGTAACTTGTTGTAACTCAAAATTGTGGTAACTAGATCTCTGCTCAACAAAATATTCAATTCTCATAAAATTTACAATGCCTCCATTTAGAAAAGGACATCTTTGTTACTTTAATTTTAAAATAACTAAATAAAAAATTATACAAATAAAAGGGGATAGAATAAAATGTTAAAGTTAAATAATAGGATATTGATTATTACGATATTTTACTTATTAGATATGTTGACTATTATAGAAGTTTACACGGGCACACTAGAAAATTTCCCATATTTAAATCAAACAAAAACAAAAACTCTGGAGGCTTCCATGTAGCAACCGATAATTTGCTTTTAGAAATTAGAAACAGAATATGCAAACTTTCGCAGTATTAAGTTATTAACCACGCTTCATTCAGCCAGGAATCCTGAATCAACTTCAACTTCTTTCTCCACTCAAATCAACTCTGCCCTTCCTCTTCCTCCTCCTCCTCCTCCTCCTCACACATTGATCGCCATGAACTGGCTTTCCAAAATCGGGTCTGTTTCAGGCCTGGCAGAGAAGGCAGGGGAGATGGTAGGGGATAGAGTCGTATCTCTCTTGGAGAGTGAGGTGACCCGCTACCGTAGCTTAGAAGAAGATCTCGGGCGGCTTAGACGCACATCAGGCCGCATCTACTACCTCCTAACCGATGCCGAGGAGCGCCGCTACATCGAGGATGACTCGTTTATAAATTGGCTCAACCATCTCAAGTCGGTGGCTTTCGACACCGACGACCTCCTCGACGAGTACCAGACTGCCATCAACGTGCACAATCATAGTGCCAATGTAACACCCTCCCTTAAGAGGAAATGGTATCAGATCGAGCTCCCAACCATTAGCCCCGAATGGGGTCCTTTTCAGCGCAGGAGGTTTGCATCTGAGATTAATAAAATTGACAGCAGGCTTGCTGAGATTGCGGAGAGTCGAAAGAATCTGAGGTTGAAAGGGGAGGATGGGAAAAGGAGGGGTTCCTCTCATCCAAGTGCCCGGCCTTTCCAAACTGGCCCATGTCATGACCGGGCAAGCATAATCGGCCGAGATATTCACAAAAATGAAATCGTCAACTTGCTGATACCCGCTCAGACATCAGCAGGTGCTTTGAGTCCAAAAATTACAGTTGTTCCTATTCATGGCGCAGCTGGGATTGGGAAAACCACGCTTGCTCAAATGGTATATGATGATCCAAGATTAGATTGTTTTAATATCAAGGCATGGGTGTGTTTGACAGAAAAGTGTGATGTGAGCACTGCCATGAAGAAGATCTATGAAAAGATGACCGGCCAAATGTGTGATTTTGGGGGCTTTGACACTCTACAGGACAGGCTTAGGTATATATATATATCCCCTATTCTAATATATATTATATATTTTTTTGTGTGAAAAAATATACAACAGCCAATAACTTGCGTGTTCAGGTATTCAACAAATTAAAAGAAAAATTAGGTTTCAATTGTCCAAACTAAATTAATAAATGTCAGTCAGGCATGTCATGAATAGGCAGGAAAATACACATATTACTGTAATCAAAAGAAGGTCCTGATTCTGCTTCTATGTGAAATAAGTTAGCATATGGAGGTAATCACTAATCAGGTTGTTTTGCCATTGTTACAATAATTTCCCTTTAGTCTTCCTAACAGTGCCTTCAAGTATTGACCTTACTAAATGGATACCAATATCCATTGCTCACTAAAATTAATTACTTGCAGTCATATGAGCCATACATAAAATTATGTTTATTTTATTTTGCCATTTAGGGAGTTTCTCAAGACGCGTGAAGACAACAAGTTCTTGTTAGTAATTGATAATTTTTGGGCCACTGATTTGCATTACTGGGAGATGCTGCGAGTCCCTTTGCTTGCCGGGGGAGATGGAAGCAAGGTTCTAATCACAACACGCAACGAGAGAACCTACCAGATAATGCAAGGGGTAGTACAACGACCCAGCTTAAAGGGTCTAGATGAAGTAGATTGCTGGCAGTTAATCCAGTCCCTTTCTCTTTCACAAGGTTTCATCTATCACGATCACGAGAAATTGGTATCGATTGGTAAAGAAATTGCGATAAGGTGTCATGGATCTCTTATGGCGGCAAAGGCTCTAGGGGCAGTATTAAATGGGAGAAGTGAAGAAGAGTGGTCCGATGTGCTGAGTGAGATGCCAGCCCTTAAAGATGATATTAATGGTGTTGTTCTTGCTAGCTTAAAGATAAGCTACCATCACTTAAAGTATCACCTAAAACAATGCTTTGCTTACTGCTCGATATTTCCTAATGGTTATGTGTTTGAGAGGGATCAGTTGATTAGATACTGGATAGCAGAAGGGCTGATTGAACCAGATGGGAGGCTCCGGCTAGAGGCAGTTGGTATCAAGTACTTTGACGAGCTGGTATGGAGGTCATTCTTTGAGAAAATAACTATTGGTACTAAAGGTCAGAATGCCAAGCTCTTCTCCCGTCAGATAGAGAGGTACAGAATGCCAAGCCTGATGCTAGATCTAGCAATGGAGGTTTCAAAATATGAATTTCGCAGCTTCAAGTCTGGTAAACCTCTACTTGAGGGTAACCATGATAACTCAGATCAGGCTCGCTATGCTTCTTTTTTGCAACCAAAGAATACAAATACTGTGAAACTAGGGTGCTTGGAGCCTTACTCGAACTTGAGAACCCTGAAATTCTGTCATGAACTCAATGAAGGGGTGGTGGTGTTGAATTCCATACAAGCACCTTTTTTCCGCAAGTTTATCCATTTACGGGTTCTAGATATGAGCAACAGTGATCTCAAACTGGTACCAGATTCGGTCGGTGAGTTGATTCACCTGAGGTTCCTTGGTCTTTCAAATACTAAAATTACAACCCTACCTGAGAAAATCTGTGACCTCTTTAATCTTCAAACCCTTGAGCTTAAGGGATGTTTGGAGCTTGCAGTATTACCAGAAGGGTTGCGCAGGTTGATCAACTTGCGGCATCTTGACTTGCATCTTGATTGGGAGGTGATAACCGATTCAACTGAAGTGTCACTGCCGCAAGGAATCGGTGAATTGGAAGGCCTTCAAACACTCTCTAGGTTCAATGTGACCTCTTCTGACAAAGGTCAATTTTGCAACATTAGTGAGTTAAATAATTTGAATCTTAGAGGAGAGCTTTGCATGCTGAACTTAGAGAAGGTGTCAACTGGGCATGCCGAGAAAGCAAACTTGAAAGGAAAGCAGTTTATTGAAAATCTAATGCTGAGGTGGCACAGTTCGGCTCTCAATGATGAGCAGCTTCAGCAACAAAGTGAAGAGGTAATCAACTTTCTGCAGCCGCACAACAGGCTTAGGTGTCTATGGATTGTAAACTATCCAGGTACCAAATTTCCTGATTGGATGGGGAATACATCATTTTCAAGCCTAGAGACAATTCGAATCTCTAACTGCAACAATGTCAGCTTTCTCCCTCTTTTGGGGCAGTTAAATTGGCTCAAGAATCTCCGAATTGGCAATATTACTGTGGATATGATTACTATGCCTGGAGGGTTTCCATCTCTGGAGCATCTACAATTGTTAAATTTGAGTTCTCTTCAGAGTTTATCTGTTGAAAATGAGATACCCAAACTCAAACAAATCTATGTTTCTGACTGTCCCGAACTGCGAGTGTTGGTTATTCACAGGCATTTGCATGATAAATTTGAAAGAGAGAACTGCCCGAATTTGTCAAGAATTATTTGTGTACCCCTGGAATAAAACTAAAAGGGGCTAACTTGGTAGTAGAAGAAACTGTAGGTTAAATTAGCCAAGTGAAATTGAAATGTTTTTAAATTTGTATTGTTTTAGTTTTTGTTTCTATCTTTGTAATGACTCCATAATTTTTTTTTTATCATATCTTCCATTTTTTAAATGTTATCCAAACTTGTCAGTTGTGTTTTAGTGACTTCTTTTAATTAGTTTACTGGAACAGATTTATTTGGATTCCAAAATAATTTCACGCTCCTGGGTTTTATTTTTATTTCATCATGCATCTTCTGTGTAGGACATCAACAGGAACGAGTTTTCACAGCTTTAATGTTGCTCCTACACGGTTCAGGTGTGGGTTAATGCATCTCAAGTGTTCCGTTTACTAACAACACCAAGTGCTGCATTCCAAAATTTGGACAAAGTAAACACCCTCGCTTCAGAAAATGAATTAATGGCTTGTGGGAGAAAAAAAAGTAATTAATCACCTGCTTCGTTCATTTAGAAAAAAATTCATATACATCTCGGTACGAGGACCAATTAATAACTGGAGATCCGTCTGAAGCCTAGGCGATACGGATACACTTTAATAAAATCATTCCAATCCGTGTATATGGGCTGAAATCCGCATATTGGGCCGCATTGTAAATTCCTATGCTGTATTGGGCCGCAAACGCATATGCGGCTGCATGGGCCGCAATTTACAACACTAATTGAAATTATAGGGAGTCTACTTTCCATTTTACAACACTGATTGAAATTATAGGGAGTCTATTTTGAGATTTGTGTCGAAGTTAAAAGAATGATCCGGATTTATTTGTTTACTTGCATGAAAAGAGCTCCACGCAAATAATGTACACAACTGTTCACATTCAACAAGGGACTTTGTTTACTCTTCAAAGCCCAGAGGTACCTTCTGAGGAAAAAGCTCCCCCCATTGTTAAGGGTAGAATTGTCATTCTATTTGTTTTCTTAATACTGCAATTAGTACAATATATCAAATTTTCAGGGGAAAATCAGAGGAAGCAGGATTGAAATTCTATATACCATGACCACCTATGTCCTGTACAATTGATTCCTTTAATTATATATGCATGCACTATTTCAATCAAATTCAAGTCCTTGCTACCATCTACCAAGTTTCTCAAGAAAAACTATTTCAATCAAAACTTATATACATGCAAGCACGCATGAAGAAATAAAAACAAAACTAAATATATCAATCTGTTCAGTGAACTAATTATGAAAAGAACTGACCAAGTTTGGATAACATTCAAAAGAAAAAAAAAGATCTGAGGAAAAAAAAATCAAAATCGAGTCATTACCAAGATAGAAACATAAACTAAAACAATACAAATTTAAAAACATTCAACCTACAGTTTCTTCTACTACCAAATTAGCCCCCTTTTAGTTTGATTCCAGGGGTACACAAGTAATTCTCAAACTTGGGAAGTTCTCTCTTTCAAATTTATCATTCAAATGCCTGTGAACAACCAATTCTAGCAAGTTAGGACATCCAGAAACATCGATTTGTTTGAGTTTGGGTATCTCATTTTCAACAGATAAACTCTGAAGAGAACTCAAATTTAACAATTCTAGATACTCCAGAGATGGAAACCCTCCAGGCATAGTTATCATACTCACAGTAATATTGTCAATTAGGAGATTCTTGAGCAATTTTAACTTCCCCAAAAGAGAGAGAAAGTTGACATTGTTGCAGTTAGAGATTCGAATCGTCTCTAGGCTTGAAAATGATGCATCCCCCATCCAATCAGGAAATTTGGTACCTGGATAGTTTACAATCCATAGACACCTAAGCCTGTTGTACGGCTGCAGAAAGTTGATCACCTCTTCACTTTGTTGCTGAAGCTGCTCATCATTGAGAGCCGAACTATGCCACCTCAGCATTAGATTTTCAATAAACTGCTTTCCCTGCAAGTTTGCTTTCTCGGCATGCCTAGATGGCACCTTCTCTAAGTTCAGCATGCAAAGATCTCCTCTAAGATTCAAATTATTTAACTCACTAATGTTGCAAAATTGACCTTTGTCAGAAGAGGTCACATTGAACCTAGTGAGTGTTTGAAGGTCTTCCAAATCACCGATTCCTTGCGGTAGTGACACTTCAGTTGAATCGGTTATCACCTCCCAATCAAGATGCAAGTCAAGATGCCGCAAGTTGATCAACCTGCGCAACCCTTCTGGTAATACTGCAAGCTCCAAACATCCCTTAAGCTCAAGGGTTTGAAGATTAAAGAGGTCACAGATTTTCTCAGGTAGGGTTGTAATTTTATTATTTGAAAGACCAAGGAACCTCAGGTGAATCAACTCACCGACCGAATCTGGTACCAGTTTGAGATCACTGTTGCTCATATCTAGAACCCGTAAATGCATAAACTTGCGGAAAAAGGGTGCTTGTATGGAATTCAACACCACCACCCCTTCATTGAGTTCATGACAGAATTTCAGGGTTCTCAAGTTCGAGTAAGGCTCTAACCACCCTAGTTTCACAGTATTTGTATTCTTTGGTTGCAAAAAAGAAGCATAGCGAGCCTGATCTGAGTTATCATGGTTACCCTCAAGTAGAGGTTTACCAGACTCGAAGCTGCGAAATTCATATTTTGAAACCTCCATTGCTATATCTAGCATCAGGCTTGGCATTCTGTACCTCTCTATCTGACAGGAGAAGAGCTTGGCATTCTGACCTTTAGTACCAATAGTTATTTTCTCAAAGAATGACCTCCATACCAGCTCGTCAAAGTACTTGATACCAACTGCCTCTAGCCGGCGCCTCCCATCTGGTTGAATCAGCCCTTCTGCTATCCAGAATCTAATCAACTGATCCCTCTCAAACACATAACCATTAGGAAATATCGAACAGTAAGCAAAGCATCGTTTTAGGTGATACTTTAAGTGATGGTAGCTTATCTTTAAGCTAGCAAGAACAACGCCATTAATATCATCTTTAAGGGCTCGCATCTCACTCACCACATTGGACCACTCTTCTTCACTTCTCCCATTTAATACTGCCCCTAGAGCCTTGGCCGCCATGGGAGATCCATGGCACCTTCTCGCAATTTGTTTCCCAATCGGTACCAATTTCTCATGATCTTGATTGATGATATCTTGTGGGAGAGCAAGGGACTGGATTAACTGCCAGCAATCTTCTTCATCTAGACCTTTTAAACTGGGTTGTTGTATTACTCCTGGCATTATCTGGTAGGTTCTCTCGTTGCGTGTTGTGATTAGAACCTTGCTTCCATCTCCCCCGGCAAGCAAAGGGATTCGCAGCATCTCCCAGTAATGCAAATCAGTGGCCCAAAAATTATCAATTACTAACAAGAACTTGTTGTCTTCACGCGTCTTGAGAAACTCCCTAAATGGCAAAATAAAATAAACATAATTTTATGTATGGCTCATATGATTACAAGTAATTAATTTTAGTGAACAATGGATACCAATATCCATTTAGTAAGGTCAATATTTGAAGGCACTGTTAGCAAGACTAAAGGGAAATTATTGTAACAATGGCAAAACAACCTGATTAGTGATTACCTCCGTATCCTAACTTATTTCACATAGAAGCAGAATCAGGACCTTCTTTTGATTACAGTAATATGTGTATTTTCCTGCCTATTCATGACATGCCTGACTGACATTTATTAATTTAGTTTGGACAATTGAAACCTAATTTTTCTTTTAATTTGTTGAATACCTGAACACGCAAGTTATTGGCTGTTGTATATTTTTTCAAACAAAAAATTATATAATATATATTAGAATAGAGGATATATATATATACCTAAGACTGTCCTGTAGAGTGTCAAAGCCCCCAAAATCACACATTTGGCTGGTCATCTTTTCATAGATCTTCTTCATGGCAGTGCTCACATCACACCTTTCTGTCAAACACACCCATGCCTTGATATTAAAACAATCTAATTTTGGATCATTGTATACCATTTGAGCAAGCGTGGTTTTCCCAATCCCAGCAGCGCCATGAATAGGAACAACTGTAACTTTTGGACTCGAAGCACCTGCTGATGTCTGAGCGGGTATCAGCAAGTTGACAATTTCATTTTTGTCAATGTCTCGGCCGATTATGCTTGCCCGGTCATGACATGGGCCAGTTTGGAAAGGCCGGGCACCCGGATGAGAGGAACCCCTCCTTTGCCCATCCTCCCCTTTCAACCTCAGATTCTTTCGACTCTCCGCAATCTCCGCAAGCCTGCTGTCAATTTCATCGATCTGAGATGTAAACCTCCTCCGCTGAATTGGGCCACATTCGGGGCCAATGGATGAGAAGTCGATCTGATACCATTTCCTCTTACGCGAGGCTGCTACATTGGTACTATGCTTGTGCACCTTGACGACAGTCTGGTACTCGTCGAGGAGGTCGTCGGTGTCGAAAGCCACCGACTTGAGCTGGTTGAGCCAATTTATAACCGAGTCATCCTCGATGTAGCGGCGCTCCTCGGCATCGGTTAGGAGGTAGTAGATGCGGCCTGATGTGCGTCTAAGCCGCCCGAGATCTTCTTCTACGTTACAGTAACGGATGACCAGAGATAAGCCTTTATCCACTACCTTCTCTGCCATATCCACTGCCTTCTCTGCCACGGCCGGAATAGAGCAGATTGTGGAAACCCAGTTCATGGTGATGAATGTGTAGGGACTAGGGAGGGAGGGAGGGAGGAGGAATGGGAGAGTTGACTTGAAGAAAGACTTAAGAGTGGAGAAAGAAGAGATAGAACTTGTGGGTTGGCGGATGGGGAATATTTCCTGGTCATTTCCTGGTCTTTTCAGTCGTTCAACTATAGAGGAAAATTATTATTATTATTGATTATGATAATTTTTCACCCAAGTCATTAAAATTATTATTTCCAAAATCTTAAATTTTATCTCTTCGTATAACATAAAAATAAATATTAATATTTATACTCAATCAGCGGAGCGCAAAATCCTCTCTCAAATCTGAACACATATTTGCACTCCAGCATCATGTGTTCTCTTTGTCTAGAAGAACCCATTGTTACACTTCTTGTTATTATTATAAAAAAGTTAAATTATCAAATATTCAACCATTTTAATTTTTATATTTATTATTTTTTAACTAAATTTTATAGCAAAATTAGATAATTTTTATATATAAAATGTTCAACAATTTATGTAATAACGAAGTCGAAATTTTTTTATGTTTTGTAATTAAATATTTCAAATTACTATTTGATAAGACTTGCTAAATTGTACTGTAATGATAATAAATAAAGGTTCTTTGGTAAATAAATAGTAGTTATTAACATTTTAATATAATCATACAATAACAATACAGGTTATCATTACAATATAAATATTTTTTATATAAACGGGTTAACATTTTATTTGAAAAGAAAAGAGTATATTTTATATGAATTTTTTTATCATGTAAAAAATAAATATAAAGAATATTTCTTAAGAATATATATTTTTCTTTGATAAAAAAAGGTGGAAGTCTAGCCTAACTCCAATTCGGATTTCAAACTCACGGCCTCTCATGCAGAGAATGTCGTTCTTTATCACCAGATCAAAAGCCGGTTCTTATTTTGTTAAAAATATTATTTACACAAATATTTTAAATAATATTATATTATAAGATAATAAATAGGAAATCTTTATTGGAAAATATTCGATAAATAAATACAATAAAATTATATGTATGGAAAATTAAACAGAGCCGAAGTATCAGATCGGATATTTTATTCAAATTAAACAGAAGTCGCCTGAGGCCTAAGTTTGATTTTCCATCTCGTGTATAGCACAACCGAAATTTGCAAATCAAACGGAACAGCTGTAGACACTTCAGACTCCGTTGTGTTTTTTTTTTTATGAAAACAAAAATAAAGTTGTGTTTTTTTTGCCGATATGGAAATTCTGTCATGAATTAAAATTATGTTTTTAGTATGCTACATAAAAACAAAATTGGGCTCTAGATGGGTCCAGTTCTTTGTAAGTACCGAACAAAATATACATCGATTACGTCATATTACATGACTTAAACTAACTTTTTTATATAGTGTCACGTGATATGATTAAAATAATGAAAAACAGTCATGTTACGTAAATGATTACGTGACGAGTGGTTACCGTGATCACACATGATGTAATTATGAAAGTGATCGTTCATGTTTAATAATTTTGTTCGAATTTTAAGCTAATTCTTTAAAAAAAAATCAGAAAAAATGTTCAAATGTATGAAAATTTGTAAACTAAATTAAAATAACAAACAATGTTAAAAAGGTGATCACGTGACAGGACATATTTAAATCAGTTTGTATGACATGACGTGACATTAGGACCGAATTCACATTATGTCAAGGGTGGGCAACTGCTCTATTTTGAATTTTCAAAAATAATTTTAGAAACTGGAAATTAAATGCCCTACTTTGTTAAGAGTCCACAATTTTCAGTAGCCCACAATCCACTTTTTTTTTTTTTTTTTTTTCTGTTGAGCAGGTCTTGTGCGTAGCTCATAGTGCTCACGTGGATTTAAAAAAATTTCGCTGGGTTCACTACTTTGCTCCGCCTCTGCTTTGTATTTTTTATTTAAAAAAAAACCTATTGTTGAGTTCGAAATTGATTTGTCAACGTAAAGAAAATAAACAAGAAAAAAGAAAAGCAGTGGGCGCATCCTCAGATTAGCGAATGAGTTTGAACCTAATTAACTATTATTTTACCCTACTCTAATGAAAATCTTAAATCTGCCCCTTTATAATATGTCATTTTCGATCGAAAGAAAACACATCAAACGACATGCAAGTCATTTCATATAGCTAATACGTGTGATGTGATGTGTCGTATATATAACATGTCATGACCGAACCAAAAAAAAATATAAAAACGACATGCAAGTCATTTTATATTTTCTTGACTCTAATTATTCAAATTCCCCTTATAATTCCTGCACGTCTTCAATTGATTGGCACATCGTTAACATCATCTTAATCTATCCTTTGTACTAAGTTTGCCAAAATAAGAAGACAAAGTTATTCTTAAATATCAATACATAATAAAGATTTAAGATTTGTAGATGGAGTGAGGTTATGGTACTTCAGCTAGTGTACTATGGTTAGTATACTACGGCTCAATATGGTACTTTTTAAAATTCTAATGGTCGATCCAAACTGTTCAATGTGATATCTATATGAATATGTACTTGCAAACTAAATTTTATATTTTTTTGAATTTTTTTACTATTTTTTTAGATAGGTAGAATTTTGATGGTCCAGAATTGTATAAAATACTGAAAATTATACCTATCTAAAAAAGTAGTAAAAAAATTCGAAAAAATATAAAATTTAGTTTGCAAGTACATATTCATATGGATATCACATTGAACGGTTCGGATCGACCGTTAGAATTTTAAAAAGTATCATATTGAGCCGTAGTACACTAGCCGAAGTACCATAGCCTCACTCTTTGTAGATGTTGTTGATGAAATAAATTTATATGATTTCAAAACATTGTTCCATGCTTGATGCTCCCATTGGATATGAATAACTCAATTTGAAGAATTTTACAAGTTTACGGCTCATAGAGTCATAGTCACATATTTTGTCCAATTTACGCGTCTACCCACTTTCTTCAATTTGTTTCCAGTTTTTCTGTGAGTCAAAGTCAACCCATGATTTTTAATTAAGTTCAACCTATATTATCTGATATACAAATTATGCAGAGTAGTACGTAGACACACAAAATCGTTGTAAAATGTATGAGAGTCACTTTCTTTTCTGCGACATATGATGTACAACCAAGTGTGTTGCTTCATGACTTCTTATTTGATTCAGTTTTCTTTTGACATGCTGTAAGAGACATTTGCAGCATTGCCTGTATTGATCACAACTAGTCGCAAACTAATGATATTATGTGAAAAATCAACAAAAGCATGGGCCGCACATTTATTGTGTGAGCTTGTAGGTAAAAATCATGAACTTGGTGAGAAATTATTTTCTCTTTAATACTATTTAAGAAGTTCCAATTCTTTTTTCTCGTCATTTTAATCATGAAAAACTTAGATTTAATATAGTCTTCTAAGATATTAGAGAAAATCAATATTATTCAATTAGCAATTTGTTATAAATTTATCTCTACTTCTTTTAAAAAGTAATAACCCAAAAATCTTGGCTGCCAGAGAGAATCCCTAACATTTGACACTTATTGGCAATCTCCTTACTAATGAGCACTAATTTCTTATCGTCATAATCTTTGATACCTTGGGAGAGTGCAAGAGACTATATTGATTGCCAGCATCAGTTAAGCTCGATCGAAATAATGCACGCATTATTCGACTGTATTTTTGTTGCGTGTTGTTATCAAAACCTTGCTTTCCTCTCCAGCAAGCAAAGGATATCGTAGAGTATCCCAAAAGTCGAAGTTGTTAGGCTAGAGATTGTCAATTATAAATAAGAAATTGTTAATTTTGGTTCAGATTTATCTCAGTTTTACCACAACAATTCTATTGGAAGTCTCTATAATTAGTGTGTTAAGAGTTTGAATGACTAATGTTTATAAATTAGTCAATATATGTATATCATAAGAATGAGTTAATTTTGTATCCAATGAATACAAGGTAATGAGATATGATTACTATAACAATAATTATCATGTTAATCCAATTTGTCATGTATGGTAGTGATATGTCAAGTTTTGATGAACAAATGGTGTTAGACAATTTCTAGCTTATTTGCTTCTCATAGTAAAAATTTGGGCAAATCAGAATAAAAGGTGACTCCTTCCCCATGAATGCATATCGAAATAATAAAAATATCCTCAATAGGCTGGCATTCGGGGTAGTTTTTTTTTTCATGTAGATTTAAGCAAATTTGTTTTAACAATAGCAAAAGTATGTTAAGAATATCTACTTGCAAATAAATGCACATCGAAATAACTTTATAAAATAAGATAAGGAAACACACTCCAAATCACTTGATAACATATGCAAGTCGTCAGAACCATATCGTTTGCCAGTCATGCGTTTCGTAAATCTTCTTCATGGTGTGATCTATTGCGCATTGCAATGACTAGTCAGTGTGACTCAAACCTTGAAATTGAAACAGGAATTGATCCTCGGACCCATATAAACCATCCGGGCAAGTGTTGATTTCCTTATTCCAGCTGTGCTGTAAATAGGAACTACAGAGATTGTAGGCCTCAAATCACTATGCTGGCTCTGGCTCCAGCAACCCTCCACAATGAGGTACATTTCAGCTTCCACGAGTCTTTTGATCTTGTCTTCAACATTTATGCAAGAGATCCACTCGTTTTTTGCAAGGGATAACAACAAGTCAACCCTTGCTAGTCCAATTATCTTGAAATAAGATATGCTCCCAGTATTCGGTGAGTCGACCTTTGCTAGTCCAATTATCTATAAAATACAAATCCTTAACTTCATTGATTCCACATTTACCTTTTATATTTGACAATTACATGCATTTCTTTCTTGTAGGAAGTATATTATTTAGCCACTGACATCACAAAGCATACTCATCATTCGGCTTGGCACACTATGCATAATGTGATTTGTGGTGGGGCTAATTAAAACTCAAGACAAGAACTTGCAAATTATTAAAAATGCGGGGATCTCAGTGAATATAATCCATGGTGACAAGGATCAGGTGGCCCCAATCGACCTGAGATCAAGGATTCCACATGCGGAGCTCCGAATCATAAATGGCCAAGATCACAATTCAACAATTGTTGGTAGAGAGAAGGAATTTACCAGAGAATTAGAGGAGTTTTGGTTTTCAGCTCCAAACACTAACTCATGTGACAGATAAATTAGTGAGCTCCTTTTAGCGGCAATGTAGAAGACAAATTAAAATATATTGGTATTACATTCATCATATCACCGATCAGTTCCTTTTTTTAGTTAACTCAACAGTTCAAACCTTCTATACTTAATATCTGTCTGAAACAATATAATTAATTTTAAATCAGCATGTTTAATTATACTCTTTTTTTAGTAAAGATTGGAGGTCAAGTCACCCAACTATTTAATACTCTTGTTATTACAACAAAAGATTTCTCCCATCCGGATTTTGAAACTCATGATTTCTCACATATAGACTATGTGCCTTTGCCACTAGACCAAAGACTAATTCTCATCTAATTATACTCTAGTATGAATTTTTTTATCTTAGTGAACTGACATAGACTTGATTCTCAAATTAGACATTTTCTTTCAAATACTCTTCGATTTTTTTTTAAAGAGAAATGTGGAGGCCTGGTCTTCAAATTCCCTATAAAATTTGAATTGTTATTATTAAGTAAAGATTCAATCGTGAGATATTTTTAGATATGCTCCCTATATCACTCCATAAGTTGTATTGTCAAGAACTACTTAAAGATCTAGTTAACACTTATATTTTCTTATTTTGAAAATAGTGGGAGATTGTGGGAGATTTTCAAAATAAATTTTTGTTTTCAGAATAGATAGGTTTATTTATTGGTGAAAAATAACTTAAGAAAACGTGAGAATTGTATGGTTGTCATGACAATGGCCTATAAATAGTTGCAAAGTAATTTGTATAAAATTTTGTTGTTGAAATGGTGTTGAGAATAAAACAAATATAGAGGGTTAAAAGTGTAAAATAGAAAAAAGGCAAAATTGTAATTTAGGAAATTAGGATATTATCGTTGGAACTAGGTACCAACAGTACAAAAGAATAGAGGCTATAAATACACAGTAGAGAACTTGTAAAGATGGTAATTTGTGATTCAATACAATAAAAACACTACAGCAAAACCAGTCTTCAGTGACCGGCATCAGAAACCGGTTTGTCGCCAGTCGCTAAAGACCCCCAAAAAACCAAAAAACCAAAAAAAAATTAAATGCATTGGAGACGAAACCCTTCAGCGACCGGCGCCACAGCCATCAGCGACCGATACGGCCCAGTCGCAGAAGGGTGCCTCCTAAAATAATTCCCGCCCGCGTGATTTTCTTCTTTCTCTGTCTCCTCCCGCCGCGTTTTAGGGTTAGCCAAAAAAAAAAGCGGGCCGCCCCCGCTCCACTGACCCCATTGACCCCACTGATCAGGCCGACCCCGTCGCTGGATCCCCGCCTGAACCCCGCTGGACCTCCGCTTGAACCCCGCCGCTGGACCCCGCTGTTCAGGCCCAACCCCGATTGCTGCCATTGTTCCTCTTTCTCTCTCTTCAGTTGATCTCTGTGGTAATATTATTTCATGGTATACTTAGATCTACTTTGTTTGTATTTAAGCAAATTGGATTCATTATCAATTTTTGGGTCTAATAGTTTCTGAGGGTTTGATTATTACAAGACAGTGAATGAAGATGGTGCATCTAAAACTTTATATACCTAAAGTGTATATGAGAATTATTTATGAGTAAATCTTGGATCATCTGTCTTCTGATTTGTTCAGAAAATTGTTCGATCTCTTGTCTAATCTCTCTTCTGATTTGTTGAAATTATAATCTTTGGATTAAAAGAATAAACTGAAGGTAAATTCCTGAAGGTTAAGGAATGGAAAACAAAAGAATAAACTGAATTTTATGACTTTTCAGTTGAAGATAAATTCCTGCTTTTTAATTTTCCATCTTTCTTTGTGCTAACAAAGTAATCTGCTTTGACATGCAGAAGAAGGTAATGGAGTTAAAGCGTCAAATGGTACTATGCTCATTGCTCATTTACACTGAGGTTTAAGTATGGAACTATATATACTTGGTGATAAATATGAATCTAACTTGCTCCCCTCATAGTTGGCAGGCTCTACTGACTCTTTTTAATTTTTCATGGTACTTCCTTTTTCTCTCAATTAATGTTATTAATTATTTACTTATTTGTATAGTGAGCAATGCACATAGCTAGACATGCATGGATTTATATGGTCATGTGTATTCTGATATCAAGAACCAGCAATTAATTATTTACTTAATTTCTGTTCTGGTGAATCACTTGGGCATCCCAACCTCATGGCTAATCAACAATATTTATTTTATTTTAATCAAATTTTGAAGGAATTATAACACTTGGTTTTATTTAATTTTTTTGCAACTTTCAGAGCATGGAGATAGGATTTGTGGGTTTTTGTTTGAACCAATTCAAGGAGAAGTAGGGGTACATATCTTAAGATCTAGTTTCTTTCTTGATTAACATTTGACTTTGATTTTGATACTATGGTGCTTGTGTGATATTTGTGTATATTAGAACCATATCAACAAGAAATATATCAAATTGTTTGGTGCTTAGTACGTTTTGTACAAGTATTTCATATTGTATATTTTAATCGCTTGTGAATTGTTTGGTACGTTTTGTACCAATTGGGGCTGGGGAAATATAAATGAACAAAATGGGTTCAATGGTTGTTATATTTGTTTGGTACATTTCGTACCAATTGGGAAAAAGAAAACAAACAACAAATACAAAAAAAAAAAAATACCCTTCTGCAACCGACTATGGGCTCATTAGCGACCGTCCAATCGATCTCTGATGCTCCTCCCGTCACGTCAACATATACCATCAGAGACCGATCTAACTGGTCGCTATAGGGTCATCTGCGACCGGCGACAAACCCTTCTGCGACCAGTGACATCAGCGGGGACGGTATCAGCGACGGAGCAACGGCGACGGGTGCTTCAGCGATCGATTTAAGCCTTCTGCGACCGGCGCCATACCCTTCTGCGACCGATTTGGCCGGTCGCAGATGGGTAAGGCTGCTGTAGTGAAATGAAACTTCCACAGCTGTTCCACATAAATCCTTCTTCTCAGAACCTCATAAAATCAACAAATGGAATCCTAGATTTGAGAAATAAATAGAGAAGAAGCAATGGAAATCTCCATTTGTATTTAAGCTGGAGATGAGGACTAAATTTGTAGAGTACAAAGAATGCATGAAATAAAAGCAGAGAGCGCTCAGCCCGGACCGGGTTTTCACTTTCTAGTAGAAGATCTCACAACACAGGTGAAATCTATTACTTGTAATGTACAATTTTTTTACACGTCTTCAGAAAATTTCTTCCAATTTGTAGTTTAAATAAACCAAGTAATTGAAACTGACAGTGAAATCTATAACACTAAGTACTCATTTAGAGTTGTGATCGAATGGTGATACTTTTACAATTAGTAGGGTGAGGACAATCACAGGTGAGTCATGCTATTTGAATCAATAACTAGCACATATATATCCTTTCATAATTTGAATTCTACAAGAGTTTTTGGGTGACTCAAAAAGCGCATAGTTGCCCTATTTTCACTCCTTAAATAATGGTGGATTTTATGAATTAGTCCACTTGAAAAATCTGGTCGAAAATTCCCAATTTTGAACCAAAACGAATTTGGATCAATTTGACTCAAAATTGACCCAAATTTGAAATCCACTTCTCTCTCATGTGATGAGAACTCACCAAGAGCATTTTTTTCATATTAGAGTATAATTAGACACCGATTTAAAACTAACTATATTGTTTCAGACGGATATTAAGTATAGAAGGTTTGAACTGTCAAGTTAACTAAAAAAATGAACTGATCGGTGATACACTGATGAATGTCATGCCAAAAAAATTTACTTTAAGCCATTCTATATTGCCTCTAAAAGGAGCTCACTGATTTATCTGTCACATGAGTTAGTCTTTGGAGCCGAAAACCAAAACTCCTCTAATTCTCTTGTAAATTCCTTCTCTCTACCAACAATTGTTGAATTGTGATCTTGACCATTTATGATTCGGAGCTCCGCATGTGGAATCCTTGATCTCAAGTCGTAGCTACACTCGATTGGGACCACCTGATCCTTGTCACCATGGATTATTTTCACTGAGATCCCCGCCTTTTTAATAATTTGCAAGTTTGTGTCTTGAGTTTTAGCCCCGCCACAAATCACATTATGCATAGTGTGCCAAGCCGAATGATGAGTATGCTTTGTCATGTCAGTGACTAAAAAATATAGTTCCCTACAAGAAATGCACGTAATTGTCAAATATAAAAGGTAAAATGTGAAATAAATAAGTCAAGGATTTCTATTTTATAGATAATTGAACTAACAAAAGACTCACTTTCAAATACTAGGAGCATATCTTATTTCTTTTTTTTGAAGGTTGGAAGCATATCTTATTTCAAGATATGACAAAACAGAAGAAAGAATACAAGAACCAGATGAAAGCTAAAGTTTGGTACCCGTACCAGTAAGCAACTGAATCCGAGTTGCACACATATCTTATAATTTCGCAGCCCTTATAAATTGAATCCGAGTTGAAATTTTGTTTTCTTTTATCAATTGTTTTAGAAACACAATCTCAAATGCAGAAAAGGTGCTAAAATGTAACTTTTTGGTAAGCTAGCTAAAATATTTTAGATAGACTACTATGAATAAAGGAGATGTTTCCGTGATGAAAATAGTTTATGACAAAATGATACAATTACCTCTTCCCTGTAAGTAGCTTTATAGTTCTCTCCCATATCAAGTGATTTCGGCAGAAAACCAAGCATACAGTCCTCCCAACATGCTCATACCATGACATGACTGCTGATCCAAATGCCATAGGTGGCCAAATCTTTTTTTCTGCTAGCTTCTTTAAGGCATTATGGCTCGCTTTCTCTCCACTTGAAGGGAAATATGGCTATAATTGAAAATAAATAAATAAATAAATAAGTATGACTTCAAATTACAATTCTGAAGCCAAAGTGGGGAACAAGATTTGAAGACATGAACCATTAATAAAACATATTTAGTACGAGTATGGCTAATTTGCTTCCGGCAGCATTTCGGCCGAGGTGCTTACGGGGGCATATCTTGTAATTTGATGTTCAAACAACAAATTCAAACCGTTAGATGTTCAATCTATATTAAAATCTACTTGGAGACAAAATTTTACATTTTTTGGAATTTTTTTACTATTTTTTAAGCTGGTTTGAAAACCGCTGTTTTCAATGCTTCAGAAATTTAATAAAAACAGCGGTTTTCAAACCAGCTTAAAAAATAGTAAAAAAATTCCAAAAAATGTAAAATTTGGTCTCCAAGTAGATTTTAATATAGATTGAACATCTAACGGTTTGAATTTGTTGTTTGAACATCAAATTGCAAGATATGTCCCCGTAAGCACCTCGCCGAAGTGCTGCCGGCAGCAACTTAGCCGGTCCCATTTAGTACATCTGTGAACATACAATCTTTTTATGATATCATACTTAATTTCCCAAGAAAATGCACAGTTAATCTATCATTTGTAGTTTATTTACAGTTTATCAATGGTTTAAAGATTTGAAACCATTATTAATCTTAAAATTGAAGATTGCTGAGCTAGACGGGCCATCTTGGTACGTACCAGGAAGTATGGTATAACAACCAAACAGGTCAACTAATATGAAAATAGTACTTACAGGGGCAAGAAGAGTGATAGATTTGACTCGATTTGGGTATCTCGCCGCCAAGTTCAATGCAATCATGCATCCCATAGAGTGTGCAACTAAGTGGAATGATCCGAGCTGGTATGGCTCAATAACTGACTTCTCTATCATACTTATATGATCTTTCAACTGGTAAAGACAATCAGCCGGTTTTGGGCTGCGGCCAAATCCCAACAAATCAACAGCAAACAACTTCAAATTCAGTTGTGTTGTTTGAGGAAAAACTGTTTGTGCCCAGAAGGATGAAGAAGAGAGAAATCCATGGATGAATATCACATTCTCTGAGGTTTCTTTCTCGTAACCATTTCTACCTACATACAAATTACGCAACTCTGTAAGAAATCTTTCATTTTTGTCAAATTGGACATAGCATAATTATTCGCTTGTATTTCAAAGAATAAAAAACAAATTAACATTCACTTCATGGTTCCTAAATGAGACCTGTTCCGGATAATTGTTTGAGCTTTTTATATGAGGACTTACAATTAGGAACTATTAATTAAATTAAGCGGATAAACTGACTCATGGCGAAGAGATTTTGATTGGATGAATAATCAGCTTAGCACATAAATGTAATAAAAAAATGGATTAAGAAAGGAGTGCAGATTCTAATTAAACCTTGATTTGGTAAATTGGTAACCAAATGAAGGTTTGTCTCTTCTTCTTTTCCCTGCCAAGAAATGCATGATTTGCAGCAGCAATCAGACCACCTTGCATGCCTCAATCGACCTCCTCCTTTGACCTTATAATCTCTTCTCAAATTAAGAAAAAACTTTTCCCTGAAAATATTCTTTCTCTCATGCAAAGTTTCTGATTGAGGAGAACCCTCTTTACCACTTTTCTCACAGCAATAGCACCGAATCGGGTTCTCCTCGAGAAATTCATCCACAAATCTGTACACATAACACAGAAGAAAATCCAACAAATCTAACAAGGTGAAGACAACTAGGCTGATCGCTGAGATTAGAGAATTGAGTGCTCTTTTTGGAAATGTCAGAGGAGTAAGCATTTTTGTTTATTTTATGGAGGGAAGGGACGAGAGAGAAATTCGGAGTGATGAGAGGTTTGTGGCTGAAGGAAAAGTCGCAAAATGTGTTGTATTTGTGTGCGCTTCGACCGTTGTATATATTGGAACTTGGAAGAGGTGGTGGTTTAACCACGTTACCTACTTGCCTACTTGCCTTTTGTTTTAAGTGAATTTCACCTATATCCTTTGAAATTTTCAAAATTATATATTATTTTCACTACAATTTCTAATATCCGAGATTTTTATATATAAGAAAATAAATAAATAAAATATTAAAAATAAGAAACTGTTCACCAGAATTTCAAAAATAAGAAGGCCGCCACGCGGGATGGCGTCCCTGAGGGACGCCATCCCAGACTACGTCCCGCGAAAAAAAAAAAAAAAAAAAAACGGGACGCCATCCCAGATAACGTCCCTAAAAAAAAAAAAAAAAAAAAAAATAATTAATTAATTAATTTTTTTTTCTGTTGTGTTAAGTCAGAAATCCAATAATTTTGACCAGATTCAAAATTCATTTTAGAGAAAAGGCTACATGAATTTTTGTGTTCTTTATATCAAAATAAAGGTATGAAAGTCTAGTTTCTAGATAATATAATTTTTCTATACAAAAATATTACAGATTGGTACAGTTTTAGCGATTAATTGACAGAGGTCAGAATTCAGAAAAGCTGAAATTCAAGTGAGCAGTCCAATAATTTTGATCAGATTCAAAATTCATTTTAGAGAAAATGGCTACATGGATTTTTGTGTTATTTATATCAAAATAAAGGTATGAAAGTCTAGTTTCCAGATAATATAATTTCTCTATACAAAAATATTACAGATTGGTACAGTTTTAGCGATTAATTGACAGAGGTCAGAATTATTGGACTGCTCACTGAAATTTCAGTTTTTCTGAATTCTGACCTCTGTCAATTAATCGCTAAAACTGTACCAATCTGTAATATTTTTGTATAGAGAAATTATATTATCTGGAAACTAGACTTTCATACCTTTATTTTGATATAAAGTACACAAAAATCCATGTAGCCATTTTCTCTAAAATGAATTTTGAATCTGGTCAAAATTATAGGACTGCTCACTGGAATTTCAGCTTTTCTGAATTCTGACCTCTGTCAATTAATCGCTAAAACTGTACCAATCTGTAATATTTTTGTATAGAGAAATTATATTATCTGGAAACTAGACTTTCATACCTTTATTTTGATATAAATAACACAAAAATCCATGTAGCCATTTTCTCTAAAATGAATTTTGAATCTGGTCAAAATTATTGGATTTCTGACTTAACACAGCAGAAAAAAAAATTGATTTTTTTTTTTTTTAGGGACGTTATCTGGGATGGCGTCCCGTTTTTTTTTTTTTTTTTTTTTTCGCGGGACGTAGTCTGGGATGGCAGCCTTCTTATTTTTAAAATTCTGGTGAACAGTTTCTTATTTTTAATATTTTATTTATTTATTTTCTTATATATAAAAATCTCGGTTCTAATATTATATTTACTTTTCTAAATTTTAAAAGAAGGATAAATATAATATTATAGGAGTAGAACTAAGGTGCTCTTAAGCTCACCAAGCCCTTTGTGAGCTTAACTCAAAAACCTATTGAATTGATTTCAAACGATATTTACAAACAGTTAGATGTTCAATCTATATTAAAATGTGCTTGGAGACCAAATTTTACATTTTTTTTGAATTTTTTTACTATTTATTAAGATGGTTTGAAAATCGCTGTTTTCCAATAGTGCAGAATTATAGTAAAAACAGCGGTTTTCAAACTATCTTAATAAATAGTAAAAAAATTCCAAAAAATGTAAAATTTGGTCTCCAAGCACATTTTAATATAGATTGAACATCTAATGGTTTGAAAATGTCGTTTGAAGTTAATCCAATAGATTTTTGAGTTAAGCTCAGAAAGGGCTTGGTGAGCTTAAGAGCACCTTAGTTCTACTCATATTATAGATTTAAAAATATACGTAATATTTTTAGTAATATACATAAAATTTCCCGTGTTTTATTGTTCTGCAATATTTAGGTGATCTGACCAGGAAACTAAAATGATTGAATTTTCCATGAAAAATCTACTTTGTCAACCACGGCCAAGATTTCAGAAAAATGAAAATAATTTTCCATGAAAAATGATTTGACTTGTCGAGGAAATTTCATTTTCACTTGTCAACTAACATAAACACATTATTTTAATGTGTAACATGTTAATAAACGTAAATTGTGAACAAGTTTAAATATTTGTAGAGGGCCGAATTTTTTATTTATATCCAAAAAATAAATTAAATTACAAAAAATAACTATTTTGGTGTTGAAATTCGAAATCTATCCAAACCGGAAAAAAAATTTCCGGATTCAGCATCTAACTCCAAAAATTGTTTTCCGGAATTTTTTTTTCCGAACTTAACAATTTTTTTTTTTTAGAGAAAAATAGCTAAAATACTGAAATCTAACACTAAAAAATCGAATTGTTTTTTTAAATATTTGTTAAATTAATTTAAAAAATTTCAAAATGGTGTAGAATAATTTAGAAATTATCAAAATAGCTAAAATACTGAAATCTAACACTAAAAAATCGAATTGTTTTTTTAAATATTTGCTAAATTAAATTAAAAAATTTCAAAATGGGGTAGAATAATTTAGAAATTATCAAAATAGTTAAAATGCTGAAATCTAACACTAAAAAATCGAATTGTTTTTTTACTACGAATAGGGCCGATTTTGTGCTAAAATACGGTAAAGTTACTAAAATGCTGAAATTACAATAACTATGTAGAATTATGCTAAAATACGATAAATTACACTAAATTACGTATGAATGGGGCCTATTTTGTGGCATCTTTCATAAATCATAAAAAATAGTAAAAAAAATTCCAAAAATAATAAAAATTGGTATTCTAAAAGTTCATTACATAACTAATTTACTGAGCTACGTAGATTGAATAATATAAATGAAAATCTTAATTGGAAACTTCAAATGAAGTTTTGAGGCTCTTCCCTTTATTTTTTGGCGATTCTGAATTTGAAAATCGGCAAAGCAAGTTCGGATGCATGCGCATTTTCGCAAGCTTTCCGAAAAGTGGTCATTTACTGAAATCGGACACTCGAGCGCCGTTTTATGGCCGTTTAAAGTTTCGTCGTCATTTTTCGCCTTCTCAGTGAAGATATCATCCCTATTCGTACGTAATTTAGTGTACTTTACCGTATTCTAGCATAATTCTACATAATTATTGTAATTTAGTGTAATTCAGCATAAATCAAGTAATTTAGCGTGTTTTAGTACAAATATGCTAATTATATATAAAAAATGTAATCTAGCAAATATTTAAAACTAAATTCAATTTTTTAGTGTTAGATTTCAGCATTTTAACTATTTGTCTCTAAAAAAAAGTTAACATAATTTAAAGTAATCTAGTGTCAATCAGCATAAATTAACATAATTTCAAGTAATTTAGCGTATTTTAGTATAAATATGCTATCAAAAAAAGTAATATAACAAATATTTAAAAAAACAATTCGATTTTTTAGTGTTAGCTATTTTTCTCTAAAAAAAAAAAAAAATTGTTAAGTTCGGAAAAAAATTTCCGGAATTAGAGTTGAGTTTCCAGAAAAAAAATTTCCGGAGTTAGATGTTGAATCTGGAAAAAAAATTTCCGGTTTGGATAGATGTTGAATCCGGAGTTATTTTTTGTAATTTAATTTATTTTTTGGATATAAATAAAAAATCGGTGTAGAGGGTATATAAATTGTATAATTCACACTTAATTATATCAAGTTTAAAAACTTTTCTCTTTAGGTGTTTCACAGCACGAAAGAGCTATTAACCAGCTGTTTAAAATAAAGCTCGGGTCGTTCTAGCATGAGCCGAGTTCGAACTTTGCCTAACTAAACTAGGCTCGGCTCATTGACAGCCCTAGTTCAACTGTGATAGTTTGAAATGAATATTATAAATCAAAAGAATCTTAGGAATAATTCTATAAATCCATTAATTACCAGAAACCACATGCCTTGTGGGTTGGCTTTACAGATGTTTAATTATGACTTTAAGCAACCGATAGGAAAAAAAAAAAAAACCTGATCAGTTTGATAAACATAAATTAAGAGCAATTATTGGAGTTTAACTTTGACCATCTTAATCAGGATTAGCTCATTTAATTTGCGGGGTTCCCGTTCAAAATATTACGGGTATTTTTTTTACTCAATATAACAAAAAATTAAATCGCTGATTTCGTTCGGTGGAAATATGAACAAGTAGCAGAGTCGGTCCAGAGCATGCATCATCGTGAAATCAGCATACCAAGTCTTTAATTATTGTTATTGAGTAATTGAGACCACATTTTTCTGGACAGACACCAAATTAATTTTACTCTGCATTCTAAACTATATATGCAGTGCATGAAGTTGTTTTATAATACGAGATGGGTTGTGAAGTAAAAGTTTTGTTTAACTTCGCATTTATATTTTATTTTTAAATTTCAAATAGTTGATCCGAACACAATCTTCATATTAAAATATTGTTGCAGATTAAATTTTATATTTTCTAGAATATTTTTAATTTTTTTAGATAGGTATAAAATTCATTGATTAGGATAATAACAAATATTCTAGAAAAATATAAAATTTTGGTCTCCAAATATATTTTAGTATGAAGATCATATTCAATGATTCGAATTGACTGTTTAGACTTTAAAAACATAGATATAAAATATAAAGTAAAACAAAATTCTTACTTCACAACTCACCAAGCCCATAATATTATGTTGTTATGCATTTTTCCTATTTGTACCACTTTGAATGATGCAATTCATTTATCATTGTAATTTAATTTGCTTCGATTTATAAATTGATTCAGTAAAATAATTTTGTCAAGGTATCAAATTGCTGATAACAAATGCCTAGCACGCCTTATCCTCTTCTTTATCAAGAATAAATAATTTGCTTGACTATTTAGGACTTGCTATTGGAAACTTCATAATTCAAATCACCGGTTGAAAATTAAGTTCGGGTTAGAGGAGAGAGACCCCTTCGAGGAAAAGAAAAAGAAAGCAAAAACTTTAGCCGCCTCAACCTCAACCCTCTCACTCACCTCTTCACATCTTACATCGCCTTCCTTCGACCAACTACTCACGCTCCTCCATCGCCGCGGAGGGGAGCAGGGTGATCCGCACCGCCAGCTCCCTCCTCCTTCTCTCTGCCTTCTCAACACCTCCTCTTCGTCTCACTTCTCCACTCTCTTCCACCTTTGTCCACCACACATTCTCTTCAAGAAATCCTAGTGCAATCAAGCCCTACCCCTTATTGTCTCCATCTCTGCTCCTACTCATCAGAAGAAGAGAGATTTGACGATAATAGCTCTAGTCGTCATCTCTCTCGTCTATCGGCATCTTTCCGTCCTCCACCACCGTTAGGAGAATCACCGGAGCGTTGGCGGCAATAGCCCTAGTTGCCAACCCTCCCATCTCCTAACACCCCCACCTCCGCGCTTGGCTAGCCGATGTTGAAGGTCGTCAGTGTCTATCACTAAAGGAGAGGGTTTGTTTATTTTGTTGTTTTAGTTGTTTGTGTTGTTGGATGTTAAGGTTTAGAAGTTGATGTTTAAATGTTGATGTAGTTTGATGTGGATGATGTTATGGATGTAGAACGATCAATGTAATTTTACGTTTTAATTAATGAAAATTATACTTGGCAGAGAGTTTAAAAAAAAAAAAAATTTAAGTTCGGGTTTTATCATCCCATCAAATAACAATTCAGCATGTTTTAAATTGGGGTGGAGTTTCTGTTCAAAGGACTTTGGACAAAGTCTCATCCAAAGGCAGTCTTAAACCGTCCGATTTGATTTGAAATTTACATTAACGGTTTAGATTACGGATTAAGTTTTAAAAATATTGGCACGAATCTTAATGCAAGTTAGACGGTTAGGTCCAACATTAGATGAGATTTTGTCCAAAGTCATTTGGACAAAATCCAATTCCTTTAAATTGAAGCAACATATGCATTTAGACAAGCATATAAAGATAACTCAAAGAAAAGTTTGCAGTTTCTGATTTTGATAATTATGAGAGACAGGTTGACTAAAAAATGTTCCGAAAGTGTTACTGTACAAAAATCTCACATAAATATTTCATAATTGTAGAAAATAGTAAAAATGGGCCAATCCACAAGTACTGGAAAAACCTGGAAATCTACGCATAAGAAATAACACGCATAGACCACAAGTTTCTGGAAATGTCATGTATAAATGTATTCCTATATGCTCGGAATAGGAATAACACAAAGGTGTCATAGGTAATCTGTTTTATTTTGGGCCGGGTTAGAGTTTTAGACAGCAGTAGAGCCTCCAGGCCCAAATATAACAGGCCTCCTCCACTTCCACTACAAGTTTACAACTGATCCTGCTACAGAACTCTGCTCGTCTCCAATTCCGTGCGTGTATCCAACGCAGCTCCCATGGCGTGATTTCTCATTTCTCCAGTCCAGTGTTCCCGCCTAAACCTAGTAACCTAGTAACCTAAACCCCAATCTAAACCATTTAGTCCTCTCCATCTCTCCTCGGAGAAGTCTCCAATGGCGGATGAGCCACTGCGGCTGGTTCTTCTAGAGGAAGAGAGAGAAGGTGACCAAGAAGGCTCCGCTGACTTCATCTTCCGTCGGGTAGGTGAATCAGTGCCTCTTTTCTCCACTCTCTCCCCATTTGATCTCCAATCGCCTCCTCGCAAGCCTCTCGCCATCTCTGATCGGTTTGGAGCTCTCTTTCTCGCACACTCCCAAGGTCAGTTCACTTGCAGCTCTTCTCCCACGTTTGTATAGAAATAAGCACATTGGGCCACATTTCAATGTAATTACTAAACGGTTCGTTTTTTGGTTTTCTTTTGGAATACTAATATTGTTGATGCACTTAGAAGTATAATTACAGTTTGAATAATATTAATTGTAGGGCAACACCTGCAAAATTATTGTACCCAGCTAAGATTTGGTTTTGTTTATTAGGGTTTTTGGTTGTCAAAACAAAAGATGCAATTGATGCGGCCAAGGAGTTTAAGGAGAAAGGAAAGGGACCTTGTTTGAAGGAGTTGAGTTTAGTAGATGTCCCAATTGGAAGGGTGTCCCTTCTAGAAATATCTAGCAATTCTTCTATGCTTGGTGTGGCCAGTGGTGCAGATATTCACTTCTTCTCTGTTTCTTCACTTTTCAAAAAGGTTTTGAGTTTTTTATGTCAATTTTGCAAGAGATCCTGGATGTTTCAGTGTTTACAGAATTGACCCATGATATGTGGTACATGCAGAAGTATCACAACTAATGTAAATGGGTAGTTGAAGCAAAACAAGGAGTGGATACTTTGCACTTAATTTAACAGTCATAACATTGCCCTGCCCATTTGAACTTCATATTGAGCCAATAAAAATCACTGCTATATATGGAAGAAGGAAATAGTGGCTGCAACCTTTTTCCTTTTTCTTTATCTTTTTGCTGTTCCGTCTGTTACCCAGCTTAAAGTTGTGTTTCTTGGGTGCCTTGGTAGAACTTAGTAAAAGATAGGAGCCAGACCTAGTGTATACTGATTCGAAATTCAACCGGGGAATAAGATGGACTTTAAATCAAGCTTGTGCAAAAGCATCCATTTTGTATCTATTATAATACACAAGGCATGAATAATTTGGTGCTGCAATTGAGGTTTAGCCATTCTCATTTTGGTACATTCCATTTTGTGTTAATCCCTTTATTTAACTGCGCCAACTAGAATTTTTGAGATTGTTGCAACAATTAACTTCCACCAGAAAGGCCTCTTGATTTCTTATTTTATTAAGTGTTTACTTTTACATTCTTCCTGTAACCATCTAATCACGCCAACCAGGATTTGTTAGGCTTTAGCAACAACCAACTGTACCGCACAGAAATTTTTAATTATTTATTATGTTATTTCTGTTATATTCTTCATGTAATTATGGTGTAGGAGCAAAAGCCGTCTTTCTCTTGCGCTCTTAGCACGTCTGGCATTGTTAAAGACTTCAAGTGGCTGGAAAATGCCAAATCTTACATAACTCTCTCTGACACTGGCTCACTATATCATGGCGATTTTAATGGAGAGATGAAGGATATATTGCACAATGTTGATGCCAGTCTGTATTCTTTATCGTTTTTCTTTTGATTATCTTTGGTTTACTTTTCTATGATAATAGTATAATTGTTATTGTTATATAATCTTTGGTTTGTATTGAGTCTATACAAACTGCACGAATTTGAACACAAGAAAAATTGATGAAGGGAACTGATGTAGGTTGTTTTCTTGCTCTTTGGTGTCTCTAGTTATTTATTTTTATCTTTATTTACTAGTACTTTTTTGCAGTTGATTGTTCACCTGATAGCAAATCATTTGCTGTTGTGAGGAATAACAATCTGAGTATCTTTTCGCTGAACTTAGAGGAACAAGTTCGCATGCCTCTTTCATTTGAATCATGGTCTGATTCGGACAACACCAAGGGTAAAACCTTGAATCAAATCAATTTATTTTGACTGGAATTGTTTTGGAAAAATATGAGTGGGTTTTAAAGCTAATATTATATAGCACAAATAAAATAAATAGCAAAGAAAAAAAATAAGATTAGAGGCTAATTGTTCTTTAATATTCATTAATTAATGTTTAACATTACAATTTCTAAGCAGTAACTGCTGTTTCTAGTTTTTCTTTAATTCTATAAGATACAAGTGCTGTTGTTATATAACTGTTGTTACTAATAAAAGTCAAACGAGTAAAAGAAGGTATATTAGCAATTTGATATCATGTTTGACACATACCCAGTTACATTGATCACAATTAATTAGTCTGACAGATTTGCTTTTTAATATCCTTTTGATTAATCAGTGGATTCAATTAGATGGGTGCGTGATGAGGGCATTGTTGTCGCTGCTACTCAGTTGAATGACAATGGAGATGAAGAAGGTTTTCTTGTCCAGGTGATAATCAGCGGAGCCAGAAACTTTTTTGAGGTACAAATTTGACTTTCATGTTTCAATATGAAATTATAATTTACATTCTTAATTGCTTCAAATCTGAATTTTGTCTATTGATTTTGGTACTGCTATTGAACAAAATTATTAAAGCTTTCTTCTTCATTTCGTGGTGGCTAAATCTTTCAGAGCTCTTGCAAGCCAGTGGTTTTTTCGTTTCCTTATCTATTTGAAGGTATTTTGGATAGCATTTTACCCTCTGAGTTTGGACCTAACCTCCTTACAAGCTATCTGGATCGCTGGTATGTCAACCATGTTTTGTAATATTTTCTTTTTCCTTGTATATTTCCTATCTTTTGGTATGTCCCATAATCATGACTTTTTTTTTATAGGGAGCTTCTACTATCTTCTAGCAAGAAGAATGTTGATCAGCACGTCGTCCTACTGAAATGGTGTTCCAATGAAGATGATAAACATGTTGTTTCCCTAGAATTCCAAAGTGACAAGTACACTCCAAGAATTGATTTACAAGGTGTGTAAATTGAGTATTACTAACTAGTTTAATTTTGGACATGCACAGCAATTGCATTTTTTAATAATGTTTTTTTTTTTTCCTAATTTCAGAGAATGGAGAGGATAACACTATAGTTGGATTTGGTGTTGAGAAGGTTTCTTTGTTTGAGAAAATAATAATACAAGCTGGGGCAGAGACGCAAGAACTTGCACCTCAATACATCATGGTTTGTTTGACATGTGAAGGGAAGCTCATCATGTACCATATTGCTAGGTAATATTTTCATGTAATGGATTTTGCAAGGAGTTCCTCCTGTTTTTTTCCTTTTTTGACGGGAATCTCTTTTTTCCAGGGCGTCGGATCCCTCAGAGCTGCCGCAGTCTAACATAGCAGATTTTGATCTTAATGGCATTGAAGAAAACAAATCGGCGACTGTGTCCAAAGTACCTACTAAGGAACCATTGAGTTTACTCTCAGACAAAGGTAAAATCATATTAATTCCTCGTGTTAGTAAGTATCTAGCATGAACATTCACTGGAGCGTCGTTTTGTTGTACGAAGCATGTTTCAGAAACAAAAAATGTTCATAATGCTTGTTACCTGTGTCTCCTTGACAAATCCCTCGTAGAGGTCGAAATGAATTTATTTGGCTTTATTTGTTTTTTCCTTTATGGAAAACTACATAGATCAGGAATGATCTAGCTGCCATAGTACAGATGCTGGCCATTTAAATTCGTTTGTCAGGTTGGCACTGTCAAATACTCTATTTTGTTGGTTCTGATATTATTCTGCTTGATTTTTTCTTATCTCTTCAAGATGAAATATATTGCAGGGTTGCACTAAGTAGTAGCGTGTATTTAATCAGGAAATATAAAATTGGACCAAAAGTGCTAGCAGGTTAGACCTTGCTTGAGCCTGACCCATCAACACATTGGGTCACCTTGATCTTGCCAGCATACTCAATACACTTGGTCCCGCTGAGACCAGACTATTAACTTGTACTGCAAGTCCTATTTGGGTTCTAATTGGTGGGCATCTGTATTGTCCTTTTATGTATACACCGTGTATTGCATTGTTATTCTAGACTTTGATAGGAAAGTTCAAATATTCAGGTGAAGAACCAAAAACAAGAGAAGATAATCAATCCAAGATGGCTTCTGCTTCGGTGGGATCCACGATACAGCCTCCTGTTTCTGTGTCTACAGGTGCTACCCTCACTACAACAGTCACAGAAAGTAAGATACCAAACAAAACCGATTCTCCTTTCAAAGGAGGCTTTGGTGGTTTCAGTGCTCCGAGTCCAATGTTCTCTACTGGTCCTGCTTTCAATGCCGCAGTTGCAGAAAGCAAGACAGCAAGTGAAACCGCATCTCCATTCAGAGGGACTTTGAGTTTGGGTACCCAGAATATCACCACAACACAGCCATTTAATCTCTCTACCAGTGCTGCTCCTAACACTGCTAACCAAATGAGTTCTTCCTTTAAGGAACCTTTCGGTTTTGGTACCCATAATGCACCCGCAATGCAGCCTTTGGGCAACTTATCTGCCAGTACAGCTCCAGGGACTTCAGCTACTGGGAGTATGACAACAAGCCAGAAAACATCTTCCCTTGGAGGAGCTTTTGCTCTTGGAAACCGAAATGCATTTGCAACACAGCCTCTCAGTACATTCTCTACAGGTGCCGCTCCAACAACCACAGCCGCGGAGAGCAAAACACCTAGCCAGACAACATCTCCTTTCAAAGGAGCTTTTGGTGGTTCATTTGGTTCTATCAGTGGTTCAACACAAAAAGAGGGATTGCCAACCGCACCACAGCAGTCCATGAAACCATTTAGTAGTGTTAGTGGTACAGCTCAAAATGAAGGGTTTTTTGCTGGTTCACAACCCTCATTCAAGCCTTTCAGTGGCACTGGTCTGAAATTAGGATCAACAGAACCTGGTTCTGATGGATCTGCTTTGAGTAAATTTGGTGAAAAGTCACCTTCTTCTTTGTCTATTGGGATTCAAAATAAACCAATCAGAAATATTGAGGCAACCCCTGCAAGCCGTGGTTCTTTCGCAGCGGCTAAGGAAGGATTTTCTGCGGCAAGATCTGAGCAAGCTCAGGTGAGGACTACCTCCGACAATTCTGCAACCACAACAAAGGGTGAAGTGGAATCTGAGCAGGAATTATCAAATGATTTTTATAGTGTAAGCTTTCACATGACATTCAAGTTATGATTTATGTATGTTCGTCATACTAAAGTCATGAAATGTTATTGCTTTTAGGGCAATATCCCATAATTTTGCTGCAAAACCTAAAAAGTATTTCTGGTATGTAAAATGCTGTTACTGTCATCTAAAATAGGAACCACAAAAGTATTCAGATAAAATTCAGGGATCTGTTGGTTTTATTATCTTATTATGATGAAGTTTATAAGGGAAATATTTATCACTGAGAAATTTGTTTGGTGGCCAGGTAAAGGATATGACAAAAGAACTTGATAAACTCTTATTATCTATTGGGAAAGAAGTTGAAATAACCTCTCAACAATTTTCTCTTCTGGCGTTGGATAAGCACCTCAAGAGTCTTTCTGAATCATCCCTTATATGCAAGGTATCATACTTTCTTTCTTTGGTCTGTTCATCTATTTTATCGTACTTTCAACTATAGTTTTGACAGACTATGGCCTTTACATTGAACTTTAGAACAATGCGGAGGAGCAACTTCAACTGATACAAGAACTTCGGGATAAGATGTCACAAGGTATTTTTTTTTCTTTCTTTTGCTAATTCTGCGAGTTTGAATTAGTTCTATAAATGCAATTACCTGATACTTTTTTCCTGAAAATAAATTTAACTGCTCTCCTACAAATCAAATATTGCTTACACCCTTTAAAGTTAGAATACAGCACTTTCCCTGTAAAGCATCATAATTTGTCTTTTACCCTCTGCTAGTATTATGTGAAGCATTGCCATATACTTTGTTCTTTTGTATTCATATACGGATTGTGATATTGAGGGAGGGATGGATATGGTTTGAATTAATTGCGGAGAGGCTACAAAGGACATTTAAATTTTTATAGCATTGTTTTTTACACTTCGCAAGGTTCTTATTAGGTGTATCTTTCTTATTTTTGTACTTTGTTGGTGTTATACATGGCAATTTTTAGATTTTGCTGGATACACATGAAATTAAGCATTGGTTTTTGACCTTATTCCCAAAGAATGAAAGTTTAGAATTGCCTTGCACCTTTGTGTGTTATATATTAAGTTTGTCAGCAAATTGAGAAATCAGACGCTAATCTAATCCATTAACCCCGTCCATTATTTTGCAGTTTCTTCCAGACTAGTTTACATGGAAAGCATTGTAAATCAATCTTCTGACAGCAGGTATTGGGATGTTTGGAATTGTCAGAAGTTGGCTCCTGAATTTCAACAGAAAAGGCAGAATATTTTGAAGGCAAATCAGGTTTAATCTTTTTACCCTTTTAGTGCGCATTTGATGTGTTTTTGTTGAGTATTTGTAACCCTTGTAATTTGCTTATATCTAGTAACTTTGTTTCCTTTTTATCCAGAATTTGACGACTCAACTTGTAGAGCTAGAGAGGCACTTCAACACTCTTGAGATAAACCGATTTGGTGAAGTGGGACGTGCAGGCTTCAACAGAAGAAATGTCTACAACCATCCCGGGAGCTCAAAGTACACCACTTTCTATTCAGTATCATGCACAATATTACTCAGCTAGTCACCTCTGTTGGGTTTTTGAGAGCTACTGGCCAAAACTGAAAATTTGGAAATGTTAGTATAACCATCAAGTCCCAAATCAACAAGGACAATAAGAGGAAGGAACTTGATAAAACCTCTCATGGACTTGGCCAGTGTGGTACTGACACAAACTGTTGGATTAATTGTTCATGTTCATATCGGGGGTTTTTTCCCTGCCCATTGATGGTTCGGTCAGATATGTGCTTAATTAATATTTAATTACCCCTATGACTACCAAACACCATACTTTCTGTCAAGAACTATAAAAAAAAACAATATCTAGCTCAGTACCAAAATAATGGAATTTCCAAATTGGACATATAGACCAATTGGGTCACCACTTATTAAATGGATGATGGTTTCTGGTCAGTATTTTTCTCAACTCACAGGCAGGCTCTGCTGGGTTATCGGACCTGCTTGATAATGTGGGTCTGACCTGGACCAGGCCAGATCTGACCTATGTCACCCTGAAGGCCTGACCTTAAGAAGTTAATGATAACATTTGGAAAGGAAAAAAAAAATGAAATCCAGTATGCATCTGGAGGTATACCAATTATTGTATTACTTTTCAGGCAAACACAATCCTTGCACAGTGTTTACAACACGTTAAACTCACAGTTGGCTGCAGCAGAGCAACTGTCGGAGTGCCTCACCAAGCAGATATCTATGCTTAACTTAGGCCCTCCCTCTCCTTCCCCTTCTAAGCCCGCCGGATCAGTAAAAAAGCAACTCTTTGAATCCATCGGCCTTTCTTATGAGCCCGAATCCTATACATCTCCTGATGTACCACGACCAGTTATTGATTCAAGCTCTGTTAAAAGGGTTTCTACATCGGTGAAAGATTACCGGAGGAGAAGCTCTGTTGGCCTTGCAAAAGGAGTTGAATTGGAGACGGCAAGGAGGAGAAGAGAGTCGTTGGATAAAGTATTTCTTCTTTCTCCATCTGTGTTTGTTGATTTCTATTATTAACTTAGTCTGTCAAATATCAAGACCCATGGATTTACCCTCGTCCTATATTCTGGGTATTGGTAGCAGGTATTACCTGTAAAGGAATGACTTCAATATATGGAATTGTAACCAAGCAATTAAGAGTTAATTTGAGTTCTTAGAAAAATTCTTATTAAACACCAGAAATGGAAGGAGAGAAAGAAGGTAAAGTTGGACTGGTTGAAACTAATATTTGGAGTGAGGATACAGGAGCCTAAAAGATTATTAATACATGCACTATATTCTTGTGTGTACAAATGAAGGCCCAGCACTTAGATTAAATTTGCAACTGGTACCCAACCTTTCTGATATATTGTCAAACACCAATCCTTGTAGCGTGATATAGGTACATTTTTATGAACCCATCTGCACTTAAAAAATAATTAACAAGGCCAAATTGTACCAAAAACAGGCGAAAAGAATTTCTTTATTGGGCTTCCAACTCAGATGAACTTGTTATCAGTAGGTCTTGTTGAGTTGGTTATATCTTCCTTAACTTCAAGCTTGTTGTAAATACACGGCTTATTTGGAAAAAAAAAAGACAGACCACAAGATGTTGAGCATTGATTGCAAATATGAGGTATTATTTTCAAATACAATTAAATATTGGTGCTGTTGTGAAAAGCCTCAAAAATTATATTTTGAAAATTGACGCAGAGCTGGGCATCTGTCGAGCCACAGAAAACCACTGTGAAGAGAGTTGAAAAGCAGCTACAGCCAGTACAGCAGAAAAGGTTCAGTATAGGCAGTGATAAGAAGTTCAAGTCAAACAAAGAAATATTTAGAAAAGATACGGAGGCGGCTACCATTCATCAAACAAGCACCTATGGTGGTCCTGTTTCCTTACTCCTAGAGCCGGCCAATACCAAGTTAAATGCCCCCACTCTGACTCAAGGTATCTGAACTCCTTTCTGTGTCAAGTGTTTAGTCAGGAATGAGCAAAATAGGGAATATATTTTAATCCAATACGTAATTTGCTCATTTCCTAATTCTTTTTTATTTTGAGGAATAATACCAATTCCAAGTGATATATGTAACTACTAGATGTTCTAGAATAAAGTTGATTAGCCCACCCCATGTTTTAGAATAATAATTAGTTACTGTTTAGTAGGAATAAGGAGTTTAAAGCTAATTTTATTCCTATTGAATTTGTTTTTTAAGATGTTGCCTGCCTATGGGAAGTAATGGGTCTGGGAAAAAGGATATGTAAGATATACTGGTGTCAAATCTTATTCCTACTTGCCTTTGAATTTCAGCAGGTATTGAAGAAGAGGCTCCCAAGCAGGCAGCTATGCCTCAGCAAGGTGTTGCGTTTAGGTGGGCAAGGGAGGTCTCAAGTCCATTCCCAAATCTGGAGCCAAAAGCTCAAACCTCTCAAGAGAAGAAAGCAACAGGGGTTGTTATGGAACAACCTAAGTTTACCATCTCCTCACAGACTTTGGGCACCGGTACAAAAGATGCCATGAGAGAAAGCTTTGTTTCTTCTGAATCAAGAAGTGTTCAAAATGCCCATCCAATGCCAAAATCTTTTCCTAATGCAACCTCAGTATCATCAAATGCAAGCACCAATTTAAAAGCAAAAGGCCAGCCTACAGGCTTCTCTTTCTCTGGGATGGTAAGAGAGAGTAGCACGCCATCTTTTTCTCTTTTTACTGCACCTACGCAGTCTACTGATAACAGTGGGAAGTTTTCTACTCAATCTGAAATGATATCTACTTTTGCACCTAAATCAGTACTGCCCAGTTTTGGAAAGGCAGCTGAAAAAGATCAGTCTGCCAAGGACAGAAGTTCTTCTGAAGTCACACCAACATTTGCACCTAAACCAGTTTCTTCAATTTTTCAGTCAAGTGTGCCTACGTCTTCAACTAGTGCCACCTTTGGGGGATCAAAAGCAGGCACTGATTTCCTCACAGAGGTGCAAGTATCAGCAACAACTGCTTCTTCACTGTCAAAACCAGTGCAAGAATCATTTTCAGTATCAAGCTCGGGTTTTTCACCACCAAAAGCTGTACAGCAGTCAGCTTCAGTACCATCCTCAGTTTTTTCACCACCAAAAGCTGTACAAGAATCAGTATCTATACCAACTTTAGTATCCGCACCACAAAACCAAGTAGCAGAATCAGTTTCAGTACCAGATACAGTTTCTTCACCTCCAAAACCGGCACCGGAATCAGTTTCAGTACCAACCACGGTCATTTCTCCCCCAAAACTTGGACCAGTACCATTGCCGTCATCAGGACCAGCTACATTTTCTTCATCCCTAACTTCGTCAAAACCTGTTGCTACTGAGGCACCAGTTGCACAAGCACCACCTCCGGCAAGTGGGCCTACTCTGCTATCATCACCTGTGCCAGTGTCTATGCCAGTAACTGCAGATGAAACAACTGTTGATGCCTCTCCCCAAAAGGACGAAGATGAGATGGAAGAAGAGGCACCTAACAACTCCATAGACCTTAATTTGGGAGCCCTTGGTGGGTTTGGATTTGGATCTGGATCCGGATCCACCCCACAAAACCAACCCAAACCAAACCCATTTGGTGCCAGCTTGTTCGGTACAAATAACAACCCAACCCCTCCACCCAGCCTTACACCAAGCCCCAGTTCTGTATTTAGACCTCCATCTCTCAGTTTCCCTTCATCTCCACCAGTACAGCAGCCATCTCCTCCAGCCAATACGAACCTGTTTGCAGGCAGTGGATTTAGCGGGTTTGGCCAACCTGCCCAAATTGGGGTGGGCCAAAGTGGCTTTGGCAAACCTGCCCAAATTGTATCAGGTCAGCAAGCCCTTGGGTCTGTTTTGGGCTCTTTCGGGCAGTCTCGTCAGTTTGGTGCCGGTTTTGGTAATACTGGCTCTTCACCGAGTGGTTTTGGTAGTGGTGGTTTTTCTTCTGTGGCACCGTCAAGCGGGGGCTTTGGTGGATTCGCAAGTGCAGCTACAGGAGGTGGATTTGCATCAGCTGCTACTGGTGGAGGATTTGCAGGTGGTGGGTTTGCATCAGCTGCTACTGGTGGTGGGTTTGCGGGTGCAGGTTCAGGTGGTGGGTTTGCAGCTCCTACTTCACAGAGTGGAGGTGGATTTGCAGGTGCTGCAGCTGTAGGTGGTGGTGGTGGTTTTGGTGGGGCCGGTCAAGGCAGTGGTTTTGGTGGAGGTATGCCTTGGCAGTTCTTTGCTTATTTTAACAAATCTAATTTTACAACTTCTGTTTATAAGTTTATTTTTACAAACTTCTTCGGATTACAGTGGCTTTTGTTTGAGTTTTGGATTATTCACCCACACCGTACTGCAAAATTTAACATTTATACTATTTCAGAAAAAAATTATGTGTTGATATTGTTAAATGTAAGTCATGATAAGAATGAGAGAGTATATTCCCTTTAAGCCGAGCTCTAGTATTTGCTTTTCTATTATATCTGTGTTTCACTGATGATAAAAATAAAAAATAAAAAAACTTGTCATCCAAGTTTAGCATGAAGAAAAGACTAAATATTTTTTTGGTATGAATTATAGCAGGTGGATTTGGTGCCTTTGGTGGCACTCAAAGCAGCAGTTTCTCAGCATTTAGTGGAAGTGGTCCTGGAAGACCCCCAGCTGAGCTTTTCTCTCAAATGAGGAAATAGTGTAAAAGAACCCAAAGGTCAAATGGAGTGTATAATTTTATTGTTTTGATCTTATTGGTGTAGCAAATACATCTTTTCACTCTAAATTGTTATGGTCCGTTAGCAACCGCTCATGCATAATTCATATATCAGCCATGAGGTACTAGTATCTTGGAAAGAATATATTTTTTGTTGATAAAAATATGAGGGACTTGTGACTCAACTAGCAATTTCTTTTTCTGAAACGCTTGAATACTTGCTGAGAAAATATTAGGGAACTCGAGCATTCTTGTACCCTTTCTGGTCAGATCTAAAGTGTAGCTTTAGTAATGTTATCTAAAAGTCTATTATCAGATTTTGGTTCGTTGTAAATGAGCCTTAGCCCAGCCGAACCCGGACGTTTGGAGGTTGAACTTAGAAGAGCATTTATTGATTAAAGAGTGGGAGTTTGATGATTAAAAGGTTTTAAAAAGAGAACGAGGGATCATATTGCATTTAATAATTGATTTGGTGATACATGAGAAATAAGACTAGCTGGATTTTAAAGAATTAATTCTTATATAAAAGTAAGGATTTGACGCATTAATTAATCCTTGAGCGGATTATTTCAGCATTGTGTTCAAGTTGTTTGTTTTTTTCTTTTTTTTCTTGTTTTTAGTGAAGTGTCCGAGTGATCTTGTATATTAAACAATTGCTAGTATTTTATATTGAAACGAACATAAGCAACCTGTAGTGGGCTCGTAGTCTGATTTTTATTATGCCCATTTCATTTTTAACTACTGCACGCATCTTTATAATGTAAAATGCCGGGTTCCTTGAATGAGCATATCTTGGTATGATTTATGTCTGTTACTTATCTTCCTTAAGGGCCAGATTGATCGCATTCTGATACGGACGGTTGAAATTGTAAAGTCTAAACCCAAAATAGAACTAGGGTGTGATGGGCTCACCAAACTTTTTGGCGAGCATAACTCCATAATCTATCGGATTTACTTCAAACGAGATGAATCCAAACCGTTGAAACTGATCTACTAAACGAGTGATGCACGTACATGTAAAATTTTAAATTTTTTGAATTCATTTAGTCTAAAGTCAAGTTGTCAAAATTGATGAAAAATGAATGATTCAAAATGAAGTTTTAGAAGTTATTTTAATGCGTTCATTTTTCATCAATTTTGACTGCTTGACTTTGTACTAAATAAATTCAAAACATTCAAAATTTTGCATGTACGCACATCACTCGTGAAATACATCGGTTTCAACGGTTTGAATTCATCTCGTTTGAAGTGAATCCAATAAATTATGGAGTTATGCTCACTAAATTTTTTGATGAGCACATCACACCCAGTTCTACTCTATATATATCATCTCCATGTATTGTTTCTATAAAGCGAAGCCCTTCCCGTACATGGTAATATGGTATGGTGGAGATGCAGTCATGCAGAGCACGTTATATTATATGAATTCAAATATATTGATCCGTAAATCCGTAACATAAAACACAACATTATACAGCTGCGACGGATATTGATGGATCCGGTGAAATGGATGGTGGGGATTGGATTCTGGTTACAAGGTTTCCGGTGTTTCCCATGGCTGGGCGTCAACTTCTTCCTCAAAGACACTCTCGCCGTGCCTCCTTCCTTCCTCCAGCTCCTTCAAAACTCCGCCAATCTACCAATGGTCGCCAAGCCCCTCTATGGCCTCCTCTCCGACTCCGTCCCCATCCACGGACAACGCCGCCTCCCCTATGTCGCAATCGGAGGTACTTGTTTTCCTTGCTCTTGCTTTCTTTCATCTCTCTTTCCTTCTCCTTCTCCTTCTCCTACTTTAATTTTAATTTTATTTGGGATCCGAATTCATATCACCTTTGGGTTTGAATCCCCGTTTGAGTTTGAATCCGGTTCGTTATTCAAAAATCAAAATCAAACGGTGAAGTTATGCAGAGGATGCTGACCTGGTACTGTTCCTTCCTCTTTTCTGGGATCCGAATCATCCGATCCAGTGAGTGTTCCGTTGTTCTCGCGGAGCAACCTTGGAAAGTTAGGAGAAAGTTGACAAGTCCTTTTCTTACCGTTCCTTTTTTATTATTTTTATGGGATCCAGTGAGCTTGACGTGGTACTGGTCGGGATGAAAACGCGCGACCTTTAGTTCTCTTTCTTTTTTTTGTAAATTAAAAATTAAAAAGGTTCAAAGGAAGAGAATTAGACAATTTCCCTTTCCAGTCCAAGTCATATCTTATTCTTACCTTTGGATTTTGGATCGAATCTCCAAAAGCCCTAAAGGGGCAGTCACCTTGAATTCACACCATACTTTTGTTTGTTTGTGGGCCGAATCGAACCCTTCGTTTCTAAGTTTCATCGATTGGTTGCACAATATATGTAGTAATTTTATTGTTACACAAGTATTTATTTACAAAAATCATATTTCACTTTCCCAAATATAATTTTATTGTTACATAAGAATTGTTTTATTGTGACCTTCAATTATAATTTTATTATACTGATACCAGAACTGGCACATTATTGTCCTTGATTTGTATGATTGTTATTATAATTCAGCACTTAAAATTATTAACAAAATATTCGGCACTATAAAATTAATTAAACCATGGTGCAGCTCTCTTGCAGGCAATTGCATGGCTGGCAATAGGCCTATGGCCCGGGTCAGCGATCTCTGTCCCGGCTCTGACTGTGTTCCTTCTGCTCAGCAATCTAGGAGCATCCATTGCTGAGGTGGCAAATGATGCCATTGTGGCTGAGGCCGATAAACCTCAAAAACAGAAGCCGAGCACCTCCTCTGGTAAGCTCCAATCGTTCGCATGGATGTTTGGTTCTTCAGCCGGTGCTCTTGGAAATTTACTTGGTGGAATTGCCATCAGCTCAAACCTCTCCCCTAAACTTATGTTCATTTTTTATGGCATCATTTTAATTTTCCAATTCTTCATTACAATCTGTGTCTCAGAGAAATCCCTCAACTTGCCAAATCCAAATAACAAACCCAAATCTTCTTCAAGCGGTGCGGGTTTTCGGAAGCAGTTGTCAGAGATGTCCTTTGCCTTAAGGCGGCCAGATATATTCCGATCACTCTGTATGGTTTTCTGCATCATATGCCATGACTCCTCTCCTTCTGGGAACAATGTTTTTCTACCAGACAGAGTATCTAAATCTCGACTCTTCTATTATTGGCCTTTCTAAGGTTATTGGACAAGCCTCTTTGCTGATTTGGAGCATAGTTTACGAAAAGTACTTCAAAAGGGCGTCTCCACGGAAAGTCCTGTCAGTGCTGCAATTGGCCATGGTTATACTAATGCTTTCAGATGTGCTCTTTGTTCAAGGAATCTACAGAGGTTTTGGAATTCCTGATTGGGTGTATGTTCTGATATTTTCTGGGCTCTCAGAGGCGGCTTTATTCGTCAAGGTGCTCCCGTTTAGCATTCTGGTGGCGAAATTATGCCCACCTGGATGCGAGGGATCTGTCATGGCCTTTGTCATGTCAGCACTTGCTCTTGCTACCATTGTCAGTGGCTACTTTGGTGTGGCTCTTGCTTCATTTCTTGGGGTGTCTGGAAACGACTTTTCCAACCTCCCTCTTTGTATTTTGATAGAAGCTGGTTGTACAATGTTGCCCCTTCTCGGTTCCTCTTGGATTTCTGAGGGAAAAGTAGCTGAGAAGAAGAAAAAGTGATTAGATTTTAGACAAGTTAGACGAGGTTGTTAGATAGATCTATGCATTGTTTTATTTTATTTTTCTTTAGTTTACTTAAATTCTTTTTATTAGTTTCTGAGAGGGATTGATAAGGTGTATAATTAAGCAAATAGAGAGGGTTGTTGGATTTGGGGATACTATTGTTGATTAATACGTTGATGTATTTAGAAAGTAAAAGTTTACTGCATGACCGATGTTGCTGTTGATGTATCTTTTTAAAAAAGGTAAGATACATTAGACTCCTCTAGTTTAAATGGTAAGATTAAAACAATCAGTTCTCATCTGAGGAGGCCCACACAGGAAGGAAACTCTGGAAGTGGACGGAGTCGGGTGTCTTCACCACCTCCACGGCCTATAAGGTGCCTCACCACAAGGGCCTAATACGCTGTGGAAACTGAAAACCCCTCCAAAAGGTAAAACTTTTCATTTGGCTACTCTTCATGAACAAGATTTTGACTCAACAGCCAACAGGTACTTGTAGCTAGGGGATGCACAGCACAGTTGATCACGGATAAAAACTTTGTGGGGATCAAAGCCTTCAAACTAGAGATCATCTATTTTGGGCATGCCCATTCTCTATGGCATAATTAGCTCAGTGGAAGGTGCCCACAAATATGTAATAATGTAATAGCATTTTTTTTCCTCCAAAGCCCAAGGACTACAAAAACAGCAACAGTAACAGTATACCTCTACTGTATTTTAGAAGAAAAGAGATGCTGATTATCAGTTGTTACAAATCAAAACATAGCACATTAGTTTCCTTTTGCAGGAATGACAAATCTACCGACTCTTTTCATTCCAAAGCAATTGTCAAAACTGAGGACAAGGTGGGAGAAAACAAATTCCAGTGCCAATAATGCCAAGTTCTCGAATTGATTAAAGTTCTTTTAAATCAAACACGGATGCCAAGTTCTGATATATTAAAGATCCTTTGCTCCAATTCACGTCTCTGGTTTTTCAAATCCGACACCATAGAAGCCACCTTGCACCAAAAAAGAAACAAAGAATCAGTTAAAGCATACATTTGGAGATCTTTCATGCTTTGCTTTTGTTTGGTGGATGCCACCTTATCGTTATGCAATGTATGTTGCAAAATTATGTTCATAAAGTGTACATGTGCATAAGACAAATGTCAAGATATAGGTGGTATTAATAAGTGCACAAAGACCAAAATGACCCCAATGAATTAGTTCAATAAAGATAATGATTCAACAAGTTTAAGAATCCCGTTATAATTATATTTAATGATGGATGTCATAATTTACAATCCTGGGTGTGCATACCAGTTGAACTTCTACGCAATTTCAAAAAAAAAAAAAATATATATATATATATAGAGGTTGGCTAAGATCAAAGTGGTATGACCAAGACCTTGGTGCTACCAATTAGTTTTTGCAATTTTAAAGTTAAAATAATTGATCAGTAGTGCTCAACGTGTTCTCCATATTAAACTGTGCTTGGAAATCAAATTTCACATTTTTTTTGAATTTTTTTACTATTTTTTATGGATTTTTGAAAATCACTGTTTTTCATAATAAAAATAAATAAATAAAATCTGAAAAACAGTGATTTTCAAAAATCCATAAAAAATAGTAAAAAAATTCCAAAAAAATGTAAAATTTGGTCTCCAAGTACATTTTAATATGGAGAACACGTTGAGCACTTCGATCGACTATTTGAACTTTGAAAATTGCAAAAACAAATTAGTAGTACCAAGGCCTTGGTTATACCACTTTGATCTTAGCCAATCTCTCTCTCTCTCTATATATATATGAGGAGGGTTCCAATACCTCATGCCTTTCATACCTCATCATACCTCATATTTAATATCTTCGTTTTCAAAGTCTAAAATGTCAATCCGAACCGCTCAACACGATATCCATACTAACATATGCTTGGAGATCAAATTTTATAATTTTTGGAAATTTTTACTATTTTTAAGATAGGTGCAAAATCACTGTTTTTCGACTGTTGAAAAACAGTGATTTTGTACCTATCTAAAAAAAAAAGTAAAAAAATTCCAAAAATTATAAAATTTGTTCTCCAAGCATATTTTAATATGGATATCATATTGAGCGGTTCGGATCGACAATTTAGGCTTTGAAAACAAAGATATTGAATATGAGGCATGATGAAGTATGAAAAACATGAGGTATTGGAACCCTCCTCTCTCTCTCTCTCTATATATATATATATATATTTAGGTCCAAATAATACTATTTACTTAATATAACAACAGCAACAAATATAGCACAGACAGTTCACTCAATAATATATAAAAACTAAAAAGGATTGAGATCCGTCAGATATAATATCAGTTCAATGTATCAAGTTTTGAATTCATGTTACTGGTGGCATTAATAGTGGAGTAATGCTGCATGAATTAAAATATAGAAAAATAACACACCACATTTAACATTTAGTACTTCAATATTTGGCCAGTGGTAATTTTGTCCATAATATCCATATTTGAGAGAAAAAGTTTTCTTCTTCTTCGTGATGAAAACACAGCTATGCTATCCGGACACTCTTATTTCATCATATTGACTAAATTGAGTAGAACTAGGGTGTGATGTGCTCACCAAACTCTTTGGTGAGCATAACTCTATAATCTATCGGATTAACTTCAAACGAGATGAATCCAAACTGTTGAAACCGATCTACTTCACGAGTGATGCGCGTACATGCAAAATTTTGAATTTTTGAATTCATTTAGTCTAAAGTCAAGTGGTCAAAATTGATGAAAAATGAATAATCCAAAATGAAGTTTTAGAAGTTATTTTAATGCATTCATTTTTCATCAATTTTGACCGCTTGACTTTGTACTAAATAAATTCGAAACATTCAAAATTTTGCATGTACGCACATCACTCGTGAAGTAGATCGGTTTCAACGGTTTGGATTCATCTCGTTTGAAGTGAATACGATAGATTATGGAGTTATGCTCACCAAAGAGTTCGGTGAGCACATCACACCCTAGTTCTACTCTGACTAAATTATTCTCCTTTCACTGTTTATTCACATGGTGATAGTAATTTTCTGAAATTACAGTGACACCATTTGATTTCTCAAAATTTTGAATAGAAATCAGAAATACCCCTACCTCAGCTCGAAGCTCTATGGATTCCCTTCCAGGCAGTGATCGCAATCGATACATCAAATCTGGAATTCAAGTATATTTTGAGCTTAATGATTGAAATCTTTCAAAAAACAATAACAATGTAACAAAAGAAGTTTGAAATGAAGCTACTTACCAGCGGCGGAAGATTCTGCTTTGTGTATAGAATTAACAAGAGTTTGAATTTGCTTTCCAGAGGACCTATACAAGTGAGAAAAAATACACATTTCACTCCAGAAATCAAATAAACAATAATTAAGCACAAAAATCTACCGAAAGAAACTGCATCATAAGTTCATAACCACCTCATATTAGCAATTCCACGAAGTATGTCTTCCTCACCGAACTCAGTCTTTTTGAGAATTCCACTGTTAGTTTTCTTCAAACCCTCCAATGAATTTTGCAATTGCTTCATTCGTGATTCTGCTTCATTAAGCAAATCCTGTAAGGTGAAAATTCAGAGTTTAGTTAACTGACAGACATAACCCTATCCATATGCTTTTTAACTGCAGCGCTACCTTTTCAGTTTTAAAACGGCCGAAAGTATTGCGAATTAGGAAACGACGGGGAGCTAAAAGGAAAATAATTTGAAGTCAGTGTCAAGATGCGCCTTTTAAAATAAATAAAAGAAAGAACAGAAATGACTATGAATTGGCATAGTACAGTACTAATATCAGTACCTCGCATAAGAACTAAGCCAGCAACTGTGGCAACTCCAGCTGCTTCAACTGGGTGTTCTTCTACAAGCTTTATGTTCCCTGAGAATATTTGGGAAATAAATGAAAGCAAAACAAAAATGAACTTTTCTCTTTTAACTTAAATCAAAAAAAAAGAAAAACTTATTTCTTTTATTTATCACCTTTCACTGTGCTGACAAATTGATCCACATATGCATCACATTGTGACCTAACAGATGGTATCATCTCCTAAAAAATATTACAGACATAAGAACATAAGAAATTAGGGATCATTTCATTAATTTAACATTCTGATATTGCACAAACCATCCAAATTTGACAACCAGTTAAAATGGTCCCACGAACATAAAATTTATACAAGATCAAGTTAAGAACTTGTGCTTGGCAAAAATGCTGGAACGAAAGGAACCAGTAACAGAACCTAAATTTTAAACTGTTCCAAATTTATACTAAAGCTAAATCAATTCAGAACTTATATGAGGCGAGTGCTCTGGAAAAAGGAAACGTAAAAAAATGTAGATTCTATCAGCTACTAAACTACACTGAAGCTTTATCAATTGGTAATTTGATCTTAATTAAATCTAATTTGTTTCTGACTGGCTTACTGATCACTAAAACCGCACATGCGCACATAAAGCAATAAAACAAATTACTGATATTGGTCATGCAACAATCTAGAATCAAAATTGAATCTGAAAGGCGATTGTATGTAAAACTAATTGATTTAGGGGAACAGAAAAACGAACCTCGATCTTGTTAAGAGGCCATGGTTGCGACGATCGAGCGGGTCCGTCCGACGCCATCGATTGGGTTCTCTCTCGTAAATTCGCGCGGTGGAAAAAATATAAATGAAAAGCCAACTGAAAGAGAGATGAAAGAAAAGAAGAACACAAGCTGTTTGATGAAATTACTATGCGAACGAAGCCTTTTTTCCGGGTTAAGATTTTAACAGGGCAGTTATGGCTTCATGCAGCGCATTGACTGTAGATTCAAAACAGCGTTGCATAGGGGCATGAAACCAAACCTGCTCTGTTAAAATATTTACCGTTTTTCCGAATTCATATCTGCGCAAATTTTGAGTTTTGATCCGGACCATCCGATCTGTTATAGCACGAATATTAAAGAGACCCTTACATTCCACCTCGGGCCAGATTGGCCCGGATTCTGATCGAACGGTCTATATCTAAAACCAAAATTTGAGTTACTTCAGAGGATCAGGACTCCATTTTTCCATTCTTACTACAGTTTTTGCAATGTGGATTTAATTCATGTTCGGCCCCATATTTAATTTAAAAGGTTGATATGGGCCGGTTCAAATGAAATGGAGATTAACGACGCCGTATTAAAGCGTATTTTTGTAGATGTATAACATAATATCAATTAAATATGGCATGCATTTATTAATGTTTAGAAGCATTATTTTAGCTCTGCGTACACTGACTTCTCTGCTTTCGAGTCATTTCATGTATTATATTTATACAACTTAAATCTGTTCAGAATTGGAAAGGCATTAAGCACCCCTTCAATTATAGAAGAAAGGGAGCATCTAACTATTCTCCAATTCATTTCTCTCATTCATCCCCGATTATTAATTACCTGGGAGACCGCTTATTAACCGGGGAGACTACTAACTACTTGAGGGGACTGTCTAATATTTGAAAGCTTTTACGACTAGCGCGTAATTACGGATACCTATGCGCGCAAGTGTTAATATATAATATATCAAGTATTCATATCTATGATATCAAGTTTTTCGGAAAAAAAAAAATGGACATATCAACTTTACCCATCTTTTATCCGTTTTTAGAGGTGGATTTTTTTTTTTCGTTCAATCTTGCCCATATTTCTGATGATCTGTGAAAAATTTTGCGAATCTAAAACAACGAACGTCTTCTACGTAATTTTTCCTTTCAAATGAGATCCACGATGAAGTGCTTTCAGGTTTTTTTTCGTACAAGTATTCATACCTCGTCGTGCAAGTATTTATATCTAAGCGAGCAAGTATTCATATCTCGTCGCGCAAGTATTCATATATCATAATGCAAGTATAAATCGTTCAAGTATTCATACATCGTCGTGCAAGTATTCATAACTCGTCAGGCAAGTATACACACCTCATCGCGCAAGTATACATATCTAGTCGTGCAAGTATTCATACCTCGTCGAGCAAGTATTTATACTTCGTAATGCAAGTGTAAATAGTTAATGTGTCAAGTGTTTGTATCTAACAGATTCTATCAAATTTTAATTTTTTTTTACATGACACTGGATGACGTCTGAAAATATTAATATCAAGTGTTGCAAGTATTTATACCTCGTCATGCAAGTGTAAATAGTTCATATGCCAAGTGTTTGTACTCATCGAGCAAGTATTCAGAATTCATCATGCAAGTATTCATAACTCATCATGCAAATATTCATAACTCATCGAGCAAGTATTCATACCTCGTCAATCAAGTATTCATACTTCATCGAGCAAGTATTCATGCTTTGTAATGCAAATGTAAATAGTTAATATGTCAAGTGTTTGCACCTACCAAGCACCAGTCTTGTCTAGTGCCAATAAGTGTTTTTTATTGTTATGCCAAAACAATTCAAAAACAAATGCAAAAATGCAAAAAAAATGTGAAAATGGATGGATCCAATAAGGACTGAAATGGAGAGGAGAAGGAAAAGTGGAGGAAGCCTTTTATATTTCATTAAATCTAACACGTAGCCCCATTTCCCCATCAGATGGTTGCTCCTAGTTCACTATGGACCTAATTGCTTTTATATTTCTATATGGAATGAAAATGGTACACCAAGTCTATTTAAGATATCTCCATTTAACTTTCTTCTCCGAGATATCCCTTCCTTCTTTCTTCCCAAATCGAAAACTTTCATCCGATAAACCCAATTTGATGCCATGAAAAGCCAAAATTGGCTCATCTGGAGGAGAATTTCTACATTGACATATAAGTTTTAGAATTTTTATTATTAAAAAAATTAAATAGTGAAAGTATAATGAGGTGAAAAATAAAAACATCTGTACTCATTTAATTATGTTATAAGATGAGAAACTTGTACATATTTTGAAGAACATATACATTTCCACTATACAAGAGAAACATATGAATTTGTTATTAGCTGGAGCTGACAATACAGTAGGTGCCCGACATTTTTAATAATACCCTGAGTTAATTAGAGATTAATAAATTTGTCCACGGTTGCTCCGAAATTTTAAATATGTCCAAACCGGCCATTTAATGGCCGGTTCCGATTAAAATTCCCGACCGGCCATTAAATGGCCGGTCCTGATTTTTTTTTTTTTTATAGAGAAAAATAGCTAAAATACTGAAATGTAACACTAAAAAATCGAATTGGTATTCTACAAGTTCATTATATAACTAATTTACTGAGCTACATAGATTAGAGAATAAAAATGAAAATCTTAATCGGAAACTTCAACTGAAGTTTTGAGGCTCTTTCCTTTGTTTTTTGGCGATTCTGAATTTGGAAATCCGGCGTAGCGGGTTCGACGCATGCGCGTTTTCACAAGCTTTCCGAAAACTGGTCATTTTGCTGAAATCGGACACTCGAGCACCGTTTTATGGCCGTTTGAAGTTTCGTCGTCGTTTTTCGCCTTCTCAGTGAAGATATCATCCCTATTTATACGTAATTTAGCGTAATTTAGCGTAGTTTAGCATAATTTTACATAATTATTGTAATTTCAAGTAATTTAGTGTAATTCAGCATAAATTAACATAATTTCAAGTAATTTAGCGTGTTTTAGTATAAATATGCTAATTATATATAAAAAATGTAATCTAGCAAATATTTAAAAATAAATTCGATTTTTTAGTGTTATATTTCAGCATTTTAGCTATTTGTCTCTTAAAAAATAGTTAACATAATTTAAAGTAATATAGTGTCAATAAGCATAAATTAACATAATTTCAAGTAATTTAGCGTATTTTAGTATAAATATGCTATGAAAAAAGTAATCTAACAAATATTTAAAAAAACAATTCGATTTTTTAGTGTTAGATTTCAGTATTTTAGCTATTTTCTATATATATAAAAAAAAAAAAAAATTCAGCACCGGCCATTTAATGGCCGGTCGGGAATTTTAATCGGAACCGGCCATTTAATGGCCGGTTTGGACATATTTAAGATTTCGAAGCAACCGTGGACAAATTTATGAATCTCTAATTAACTCAGGGTATTATTAAAAATGTCGGGTAGGTGCCGTCTTATTTAAGACATCAATATAAAAAGGGCAGTAATGAGTAATGTATGACAGGTCCAAACAACTTTATTTTATTTTTTTGTGTTGTCTTTGTCAAATATCTGACAAAGCGGTGATGATATATTTGTTCATTGATTCCAAACATTTGATTTTATAGTTTATCAAAGTTAACAATTCTTGTTTGAGTTTTGTAACAAAATCATTCTCCGCAATAATGAGAGCAAACCCGAAATTTTTATTATACCCTTAAAAAAAAAATAACAAATATGCCCTCCATACTGAAATAATTTCATAAAAGTTTCGGAGAGGCGAAATTGTAGCAAAAGAAATGTGACGAATCACTTGTGGATATAATCTGATGATAAAAAATTTAAACAAAAGCACAATATATGACTCAATGTGGGCCCGCAAGATAAGTGATGAGAACGCGGAACGCTGAATGTGCAATTGTGCACCTGTAATATTTACTGTACAGTTCAGACTTTGTCAGCGCTATCCTCTTTCCGTTACACCAGGTGCACCGCATCCGAAGAGCAAAACAATGCCTCTGGGACCCATATCCAGTGGTAATGACGGTCGACAATTCAATGCTCCTAGAGTATTTAATCAACTCTCTTTTTTGGTCAATACTTATAAATGCATCTTCCCTTCTGTTTTCAAACGAAGGAGAGATTGAATTATTCAGAGCGCAACCAAAGGTAATTTTCCTTCTTCTTTTTTAAATGTTCACGTCAACGTCGAAATTAAATTAATTAGTCATAAATTCAAATCCGGGATGTACAAGTCATACTATTTTTTTAATTTTTCAGCGGCGCACGCATTTTGTTAGGTATTTGCGCGCATAATCCACAAGGATTTTCTCTGAATTTTTCTAAACAATTCGCTCTTTATTGGCTCCTATTAATATATCAATATATCAATATCGGTCTTAGCTGTTATCCGATTAGAATTAGAAAGCGGTGGTCTTTGAAGACCTTTATTTTTTAAGATAAGAGGGGAGGAAAAGGAAAAGAAAAAAGAGAAACCATTCGAATTAGGCGAAAATTAGCTTCTTTCGATTGCATTCTTGTAGGTAATTGATCCGAAACGAACTGAGTTTGTGAAAAAGTTGAATCTATTATTCTTTTCTGTTACTTTTGTTGGTAATTTTTGGTTTAGTCCTTTTGGGGGCAAAGTTTCTGTTTTGATTTAATTCTATGAATACTGTTTCTGACATATATATATTTATAGTTTTGTCTTTTTAGGATTTTTTTTTTTTAATTACCGACCATGAATAAACATATTGACTCTTGTAAGTGTTTTGTACTAATTGAAATACAATTGGCCTTTACCAGAGAACAAATCTGGATTTATAGAATACCAGAGAACAAACAGACTATGATCCCAATCAGGCCTGGCACCAATACAAGTGCTGTCTTTATTATATATTATGTATATATCTTCTCCTCCGGTTTTCTTATTTCCTGTAAATGTTTTCTCACCTTAGCATAAACTCAATCAGGCTGTTTTTTTGTTTAAACAGAAATTAAAGGAAGAAAAGCATGGTAGATGAAGGAACGTCTTATAGCAACATGGCCTCTACCAGTACCAGTGCCAGTACCACCATCCAATATTGGTGTCACAGCTGTACCAGAGTCATACAACCCCTGTTGGATGGATCCCAGATCAAGTGCCCCAGCTGCCAAACCGGCTTCATTGAAGAGATGGATGGACCTGGGTTGTCTAATGAGGCAGGGCTGCCCCACGCCGTTCATACCAGTACCAATGTCGCGGCCAATTTTTGGGCCCCAATTGTCCTCAGTATGATTCGTGACTCTTACCGGAGTAACCGCCAGGCGTGGGCTCTGCCACCCTCTCTTGTACCACTGTTAAATAGTAATGAAACTGATGCCATGACAATTGTGTTGCAAGGAGGAGACAGTAACCGTTTGTATGGTGTCTCTATAAGAGACGACATTCTTGGGCCGGGCTTGGAGATGTTATTACAACACTTATTGGATGGTGATCTGACCAGGCACGGCACTCCACCAACTCAGAAAGAAGCCGTGGAGGCCATGCCCAGGGTTAAAATTGAAGAGATTGTTAGCTGTCCAGTTTGTTTAGAAGATTTTGAGATAGGAGATGAGGCCAGAGAGATGCCATGTAAGCACCAATTTCACCACGGTTGTATCGTACCGTGGCTTGAGATGCACAGCTCATGTCCAGTATGCCGGTACGAGATGCCAGTTGATGAGCCAAAAGAGGAGGGAGGCAGTATAGGTGTTGCACAGAGAGAGGAGGGGGGTCTTGGTAACCCGCAATTGGAGAGGAGTCGAGGAGTAGGCAGCCCAAGAAACAGGGTTTTTGGTTGGGGAACCAGTACTGATACCAGTAGGGGAACTGGGCATAATGGAAGGAGGTTTCGTTGGGGGCAACTTTTTCACTGGTTCACTCATCGTGGTAGTAGTAATTCTTCAAATCGTACCAGCAGATAATTGTTAGATTGATGGTTTGGTGAATTTGGTACCGTTTGGTGTTGGCTTGGTTATGTTAAAATTTGGTGATTCGGTGAATTGTGTATCATAATAAGGTGTATACAACTTTTAGTTTGTTCTGTAAATATATTTTGAGCTCTGATTCTGACTGCGGAAGTTCCCGTGATGTGATTTGTGCCAAAATACTTGGTAAATCTGTTTTTGTTTTTTTTTTGTTTTTTTTTTGCAAGAACATGAGGATCAACTATGCCATATCAGGTTTTTCTGTTAATATGCATTTAACAGCTTGGCTCACATTCGTGGAGATGTTTACTGTGGCAGTCTTTATTTTATCAGACTTTCGGTCATAGAATTGGTTGCTAGGTGTGCTAAATTTCCTTTTTGTATATGTTGATATTGGGAAAATTTGTTGTTTTGTTGATGAATTTAATGAACAGGTGCGTTGATTTTGGGAAACCTACTCTCTTTCATTTGAATGTAAACTCGAATGTTATGTTTTGTATCTAGCTTGTTTGTAACACGTATAACGATACACTGGTACAATTCAGAAATTTGTTCTCATTTTCATGAAATTGATGACAGAAACTTTTTATGTCAGACACCCTTAGATTTGACAATTTCTGTTTGTCTATTTCCCTTGAAAATTATTATACGAGGAAAGAAGGTCAATTCATTCAGACATTAACTTGACTTGGCCCATTTAATTTGCAGTTAATTGAAAACAACTGCCTACCAAGCTGCACTTCCTGCATTCTTAGATACTTAGAAAGTGCTACATTTCAACATAGAAATTTAGCAAATAAAAATCAAATTCAAAAAAATATTCAAAAGCACTAGCAGAGTCTAGCACCCGATCTTTCAAATAACGGTCCAGAGTCAAAAGTCAAAACTAACAAAACCGTACTGTCTTTTCAGAAAGCAGCCCATAGAATTAAATAAGCATTTGGAAATAGAACAGTTTTACCTCCTATCATTCTTAGATACTTAGAAATTGACAGCTAGTTAACAGTACCAATATTAAGTGTATAGCATAATTATAGTAAAATGCAAAACAAAATGCTGCCGCCTCTATAGCTTTCAAAAGCAACACACGATATAGCCTAAATATCAAACCAATTTCCCCAACCATAACCAACGTGGTAATTCCAAAAATTTCCTCAAAAAAAATTCCCAAAACAAGAAGCCACAAAAACCCTAACAGACTACCATCTAAACCATTGATCACTCACTCACTTAACAGTCAATATCTTGATAACAGTGGCAGTGCCGACACGGTGCAATGCAACAATGGAGTCGCCAACTTTACAGAGACTCATATCCTTTGCGCTTGTTATGGCCACAGAGAGCACCTCGTCAGTTGACTCCGTATCAGATGCCTTTGGTGTGGCTGCACTGAGCAGAGGAACCACGCCTCTGACGATCAAGCTATGCCTGGCCGGTGCCTCGTCAGAGCACGTCCAGTCGAAATTCTCAGTCCTTAGCTCAGGGACAATAACTGAGAGAATCGGCATAGATGGTCTGTACTTGGCCACCAAGCTCGCAGTGGTCCCACCTCTAGTCAGAACCAAAATCAATGTTGCCTTACAGGAATTTGCAGTACGAACTGATGAGGAAGCCAGGCTTTCTATCGGGCTTAAAGGGAGCGGGGTCCCTTTGGTGATGGTTTTGAACACATTGCCATAGTCAACAGTTGACTCTGCCTTGATGCAGATCTTGGCCATGGTCTGAACAGCAAGCTCAGGGTAGGCCCCAGCGGCAGTTTCACCAGAGAGCATGACACAGTCTGTGCCATCAAGGACAGCATTGGCCACAGTCAGTTGCCTCAGCACGGGTGGGGCGAGGGGACTTGATCATGGACTCGAGCATCTGAGTGGCTGTTACCACAGGCTTGCCGGCGACATTGCACTTGAAAATCATTACTTTTTGTGCAAAGAAGATCTTCTCGATTGGGATCTCCATGCCAAGGTCACCTCTTGCAACCATGAAAGCGTCGGAGTTGGCGAGAATGTCATCAAAGTTGGCCACGCCTTCTTGGTTCTCGACCTGATTACCCAGTTAGATTAAATGCATGTAAGTTAATTCCACGGGTGAAATTTTTTTATAAGAACAATGTTAACAACCACACTATTTCAGCCAGTAAATTAAGATGTGCAACCACAGAGAAAATTTTGTAAGTAAATTAAATGAAAATGTATCTCAATTTAAATGTTTAAAGCTGCTCTTTATGGAACAATACAATTTGGTAGATGCTTTCTTCTCTAAGGACCACATGGTATGCAATTCTAACAATATACAATAATACAAAGTAGAAAATCCAATTTAACTATGAGCAAGTGGGCTTGTTCCCCCCTTCCAGCAAGTGTCTAATTACCATTTATAGAAAATGCAATACCTGCGAATATTACTATTTACCTAAATTAGAGTGTAATATGAGTCTCTCCTTACATGTTCTTTGTATCTTCAACTTAGTAAAACACTAAAACCGGCAAAGCCATGGTCAGAAGTCAGAACCAGTCAATAATTCCATTATGATCCCTAAATACAAAAGACTAAATTTAAAATTAAAATATTAAATACTTAAACTAACCTTAGACATGAGCTTGATGTTCTTGGCATGCTTACCAAGCACCTTTCTGACCTCCACAAGATCAGAACCCTTTCTCACAAAAGACAAAGCAATCATGTCAATTTTATTCGGCACACCCCATTCGAGTATATCAACCCTATCCTTCTCAGTCAGAGTAGGTAAGTCGACAATAACCCCCGGTAAATTCACATTCTTTCTCTCTCCTAACATGGATGAGTTTTCACACCGGCACCGTACCAACCCCTTCTCACGGTCACAAGAGAGAACCTTGAGAGAGATGGTACCATCAGCACAGAGAATCACCATGCCGGGTGTCACATCTTCAGCAAGCTTTTTGTAGCTCATGGAGATCATCGACTCATCACCCTTTATGCTATAATCAGTGCTGATGGTTATCTCATTTCCTTCTGTGAGTTTAATTGGCTTCTCATCCTTTAAAAAGCCGGTACGGATCTCAGGCCCCTGTGATATAATATTGAGTTTAGTTGGGGTTAAATTTGCTTTGATATTTTATCTGAGTAATACATGTTTTAGTATTTGAAAATAACAACCAACTTCTCAGATTGATTACTTAATTTGTACCAAATCAGATATGTGACTATAGGCAGGTTAAAAAAAATTGTTTCGTTGACTAATTATGAAGTTGCAAATTTTCTATATCTGGGTCCGAACACGCCAGCGAACTAGAATAGAATAGATATCCTGGGTTGGCTATTACCGTTTCTAAATTCAGACCAACTCCAAAACCTTAGGAGAAAACATCATTAAATTAGTCAGTTTTAAAGTTTACAAGTACTCCACAAAAGCAATTCAAACAAGTAATATAGTGCGTATATGGAAGAAAAAATGTTATGCGAGATTCAAACAAAAAAGAGAGCAAAATCATATTAAGTTGCATACCATACAACGCCGGAAAAGACAAAATTAAACTCTTAATTAACAACTAACGCTCTCAAACAACATCTAATTGTAAAAACTCCCTTCAAAAATGACACGTGGAAATTATAAAAACAGCAAAGAAAAACAAAACGAAAAGGTGATACCTTTGTATCAAGCATGACGGCGCAGATAATCCCAGTGTTTTCCATGGCTTGGTGGAGGTTGTCTAGGGTTTCCTGGTGGTACTCGTGCGAGCCATGCGAGAAGTTGAACCTAGCGACATTCATCCCAGCTCTGAGCAGCTTCTCGATCATCGGCACGGATCTCGATGCAGGACCAAGTGTGCAAACGATCTTCGTCTTCGGCCTCTGCATGAACTCTGCTCCATCGTCTCCCATTAGCCCCACCATGGCAATAGAGTTCAAAAAAAGGGAAAAGAGAGATTTGGGGAAAGAGACAGGGTCGTGACTCGTGAGTTTTAAGCTTGCACAAGAAGAAAATAGAAAAGCGATAGAGGGAGCCTATTAATAAGCAGTCTTTGGTTTTGTGTGCCCCACCAGCCGCCCCCCAAGGGCCCCAACAGCCAACAGGGTGTGCGTTAAGTTGTCCTCGCGGGAGGATCATAACTCGCGACTTCCGTGTTTTACTTTTACTAGTTCGCCCTCCCAAATGTTGGGAAATAGGATTCAAATGTCTTTATTGTTTTTGTCTCTGTCATATTTTCATTCTTAAAAATTTTAATAACTCAAAATTAAATTATAAATATCAAAATAAAACCGTTAGATATGATCTATATTATTTTATCTATGTGCTCATAAAAAATTATCACATTTCAATTTTGTTTTTATGTGAATCAATAAGTTGAAAAATCAATGTCTAGAAATTATCCACATTAGTACATTTTTTAAAAACTCTTAATGACAACCAAAATTTGAAATGTTGTAATTTTTACATGCACATAGACAAAATGATGTAAATCATATCTAACGGTTTTATTTTGACTTTTAAGTTTCAAATTTTGAGTTATTAAAGTTTTTAAAAATAGAGGTATAATGGAAATACAAAAAATGGAGGCATTTTTTGTGCCTCCTATTTCAATATTGTCCGGCTGAGGCTTTTCTTTAAAAACATCGGAGCCCCCTTATATTTTTCCAACAAAATATTTACATTTCATGAAAAAAATATTTACATCTTACGTTACAGAAATGAACAATTCTGAAATTGATATAGTAAGTATCGTTATCATAGGGATGCTATTGAGTCCAAAAGTCACACAACGCTTGAGATAACTGCTAAATTACTAGTCATCATTTAGGGAAGACGAAAACGTGAAGGTGAAGAAAAAGAACAAGGAGGAATATTAAAACTACTCTACCAATCTAATAACAACAATAAGATTGATAAATCAAAAAAGAATTACCAATAATAAGATTTGACATTTATAGATTATATTACTCGTTTCACAAATTCAAAGTCAAGTTCGAAAGAATAATATATTAATTTAAATGAAATAAATATTTTAGAACTAATCATGGTTGTATAAAATTGAAACTTAAGTCGAAATGATAATTGTTGACATCTTTTAGACCATGAGAAAGCATGATTTTAATAATTGATTTCGATAATAATTTGCTCAATTAAACTATTCGTTCAATCAAAGAAAAAAACAATGCTATCGTAATATGTTTGCATGGAATATTAATGAATAGAAATAAAATAGTAACTTTTTCACAATGTTACTCGGATGATGAGTTGTATTACAGCGCTTTTCAAAGTATCAATCAATCCATAAATTGATTGCAATTTTGAAATTCTGAAAATTGAAAATTGAAATTAAAATATCGATCAATTGGAACTTTACAAATTACAATACACCAAGTCCCCACTTCTCAAACAAATAAATAAATAAATACTAATTCAAAATTATATACTATTATTATGTTTGGGTTTGGTTGAGGTAGGTTGTCTTTTGTGATTTCTATGAGCCGTGAAAGAGATGACACCGCACAACAGCGAAATAAGTGTTTTCTAAAAAAATAAAAATAAAGTATTTGACATGATGCTCAGCTGCATGCGTCAAAGTACCGCTATCTAATAAACAATAATCACATCCGAATTAGTAATTACTACTTTACTCTTTAGTCTTTACTAGGAGAAGGGGATTAGGTACACAAACACTGTTGGATTGATAAAATATGCGAGCTATATTTTACCTCGTACATTAAACCTGCGGTGTATCGTAAGCGACTTTCCGAATGGGGCTGAGCCAGCATAAAGACGAAAATATCTTCTATTGCGACGACGAGTATCAGATTCACAATTTCGCTTCTGTCTGTTCGTTTTCTCCGTGTCAAATCATCTCCAGTTTAACAGAATGAGGTGACAGAATCGCTTAATGAAGTACCATGCCACTGAAACTGCAGTTTCTCCATTTCTAATGGAATGGAGAGAATAAGCTTTACGTACACTGTGAACTTTTTATGATGATGATGATGTTCTTGCGGTTTTCCTTGACTAGGGGGCTAGGGGAATGGACTCCGCTGCTTTTCTAGCAGAAAAGGAGGACTTTCTTTTCCGAATCCAACAATTCAAAATTCGTTAAGATTTGTGCATGAAAAGATTTTTTTATCGAGATACGTGAATAAAAATTTTGAATCGTTGGATTTGGAAGAGGAGGGTCCTCCTTTTCTGCTAGAAAAGCAGCAGAGTCGGACCCGGGGCTAGGGGCCTGGGCAAAGTAAGGTTTGGTCAATGAGAAAGATGGAATAAATAAAAGATTAAAAAGTGTTACAGGCAAGTTGAGCAAATTCATGGACCTCTTGTCCTTTTCCCTATTATTAAAAATCATAATTTTTAAAAATATATACGGACCAACAGCATGCAATTGAGAATGGTAATTTTAAACAGCTCAGGGCTCAGGCTGCCAATAGAATATAAGTTTGATAGATGATTTTCATAATTATTTTCACAATTCAAATATTCATTCAGAATAAAAAAGGACGGTGCAATTATGACAGGCAAAAAAAAGCATAAAAACAAAAATACCGCTGTCTCGCCCTAATTACTAGGAGAAAGGGTCAGGAACACCGTTGGATCGATAAAGCTGTGGCTTTTTGACGGTGGATAGACCGTCTATTTATTTTATTGCATATATTGTACCTGCGGTATATCGTAATCGACTTCCCGAACGGAGCAGCATAAAGACGAAAGAATCTTCCATTGCGCCGACGAGTATCAGATTCGCAATGTTCGCATTCTCGGTTCCGCGGTTCGTCTTCTCCGTGTCAAACCAATCTCCAGTTGAATTCAACTGGAGAAGGCAACAATGGGGCTAAACCTAAATAGTTTCACTTTCACCTTGCCACTTTAAGCTGCACTTCTCCATTTCTGGTGTGACTTGTGAGTTGCGAATTTATGGCCATGATATTCTTGCGCTAGAAGGCGTCATTTTGCCTTAATTGGGGTATGGAGTAATGGAACTATGAACTATGGATAGAGGATATAAATTTTTTTTATTGGGGATTAAAAATGTTCAAGTTGCCTTCAGAAGTAAATGCTAAAATTAGACATATAATTTTAAATCAAAATTAATATCTTAACTAAATGTATCAAACGAGACTCTAAAAAAAATCAATTCATACGTCATTCAACGTGGGAATTGATATAAAATAAAATTTAAAATTGGTCCTTTTCCACTCTCCTTAAAAGAAAGGAAATAAAGCTGGAATTAATAAAACAAGAAACGGTCACAAACAATTGGGAAATTGATGGGACCCACTTCTTCTTGGTCATTACTTGAAATGAAAAATAGCACAATTTAGAACATGAAGAGTTTGAAACAACTTTTCTTCTAGGTTGACGTTGACATTAGGAGAAAAGGTTTTGTTTTTCTTTGCTTGTTGCCTTCTTGGTGTTGGTGTACCTCTCCTCATTAAACATTACAATATTATTATTACCCCATCCATGTTCTCAATAAATATAAAATATATAATAAATAATGTGCCAATATGAAACGAAGCAGATGAGATGTCTGTCGACTTTTGACAGTTGAATTGACGAGACGGTGCCTATGGCCTATGCTCGCCAACTCCATCCAGAATTCCAGGAATTCAGAGGCATCGGACCTACTTTGGGTCGATGGGTGTGATGACCATCCGATCTGCATCAAGATTTGTGTGACACATCAGAATCTGTGCAAGTATGTATCAATTTCCGTGCATATAGATCTTGATGCTAATCGTACGGTACTAGAGCTAATTGAACCTAAATGTAGGTCCGATGCCCATCGGACCTACTCCTATCTCGAATTCCAGACCCAGTCAATGTAAAATTTGGGGACGTGCGGTATACGGAGACTGACGACAGAAGCATTGAGTATTTTATTCAATATAATATAATATAATATAATATTAGCCAGCCCCATGATTAAAAGATATAAAAGGAATGTACGGAGAGGACTAAGAATGACACTGGGAGAGCGACTCCAACGAGTGCGTATCCTCTGAGATATCTCAACTTTTGCGTGACCGATGTGTCCGGTGCCTATTCCGGGATAGCGCATGGGGCAGTATTATTTGTGCTTTGAGATTCGTGCGTAACTATTTGAATGGTTGTGATTTTCCAGAAAAGCACGCAAAAGTTGAGATATCTCAGAGGATGTGAATTCGACTCCAACGCGGTCCACTGGAAATATGCTATTTCGGAGATTAGATTATTTGAAATAGTGAATTCAAACTTTTTGTCTTCTTAGAATAGGCTATTTCTAAGGATTTTGAGATTTGACTATTCTAATAAGACAAACAATAGTTATTCTTAATTTGACTATTCTAGCTATTTTTATTTTGCAACCAAACATACCCTAAAAAGTTAACAATTAGGGCTGCACAAAAGATTCGTAGTTCGTGATTCGATTCGAGTTTGATTCAAAAAATTTCGTAAAAAATTCGATTGGAAATTGAGTTCGTTCGAAATTAATTCAAACCAAACTCAAACTGGATCTGGTTTGTTCGAAATAGGTTCGCAAACTATTTTCGTTCGAATCTCAAAGTAACATGAACCGTTGATTTCCGTTGATGACTTAAGTTCTCTAATAAAAACATAGGGCTGCTCAGTCCATAATCGCTCTCAGTTCTGAAAAATGTTTATTGAAACAAAAAACCCAGTCCAACTACAAGCCCAAATAGAAAAATTCAACAACAAATCCAGGCTAATGATGCAAAAATGGTGTGGGATGTTGAAAACCTTGCTACTGCATCTATAAAGTAATTTATAGATGTTTAGTAGCTAGCTTAATTAAGCTAAATATATGGCTGAAGCTTTGGATACCTGTGAGTGTTTTTAGAAGGGTTTTTCAGTAGCTAGTGCCTAGTTGTAATGAACTTTATTTAGGATAATATTTGGATTTGTAATAATTCTAAGACTTTGGTGATTGTTCTGTACTTCTATTGATATTTAAATTGTACTTTAAATACTTTGGATATTTGAAAACTCTCGTGATGTTGCTCCTGTTGGCTATTTGAAAAACTTTGGTGTTTAATATAAATTTTGGTATTTGTAATGAACTTTGACATAAACTTTGGTGTACTGTGTAATTAGAATTCAGAATGCCTGAGTTTTTATTGAAGTGTTGTAATTTCAAACTATGGCCTAGCCATAAGTCATAACTCGTAAGTCGTAACAAAGTTCGTAAAAAATTTGAAATTGAGTTCATAAAAAATTTGATTCGAAATTGAGTTCTTTTGAAATTAATTCAAATCAAACTTAGTTCGAAATTAATTCAAATCAAACTCAAACTGAGATAAGTTTGGTTTGGTTTGGTTCGTTTGCAGCCCGTCCGCTAAAAACAAAATGATGTGCTCTTATGGAGATGGTCTCCAAATCATCAATTTTTTGTGCATTCTTTATATGATTGGTTAGATTACAGTCCGACATTTTTATTAATATCCAAAGTTAATTACAAATTAATAAATATACCAAAGTTGTTGGGAATTTATAAAAATATCCATACTGATTATTTTCTGACTGGTACTAATATTTTTTTTATAGAGACAAATAGCAAAAATGCAGAAATCTAACACTAAAATTCGAATTTTTTTTTAATATTTGTTAGATTTTTTTTATATATAATTAGCATATTTATACTAAAATATGTTAAAATACTTGAAATTATGTAAAATTACGCTGAATTACACTAAATTACAATAATTATGTTAAATTATACTAAAATATGCTAAATTACTTGAAATTATGTTAATTACGCTGAATTACAGTAAATTACGCTAAATTAGGCCGATTTTGTGCCATATTTCATAAATCATAAAAAATAGTAAAAAAATTCCAAAATAATAAAAATTGGGGTTCTACAAGTTTATTATATAACTATTTTACTGAGCTACGTAGATTGAACAATAGAAATAAAAATCTTAATCGGAAAATTCAACTCAAGTTTTGAGGCTCTTCCCTTTGTTTTTTGACAATTTTGAATTTTGAAATTCAATGACACATGCGTATTTTCGCAAGCTTTCCGAAAAGTGGTCATTTGCTGAAATCGGATACTCGAGTGTCGTTTTATGGCCGTTTGAAGTTTCGTCGTCGTTTTTCGCCTTCTCAGTGAAGATATCATCCCTATTCATATGTAATTTATCATATTTTAGTATAAATTAACATAATTATTGTAATTTAGCGTAATTTAGTGTAATTCAGCGTAATTTAACATAATTTTAAGTAATTTAGTGTATTTTAGTATAAATATGATAATTATATATCAAAAAAAGTAATCTAACAAATATTTAAAAAAAAAAAATTGAATTTTAGTGTTATTTCAGCATTTTTGCTATTTGTCTCTAAAAAAAAATAATTAGTACCGGCCATAAAATGGCCGGTATGGATATTTTTATAAATTCCCAACAACTTTGGGTATATTTATTAATTTGTAATTAACTTTGGAAATTAACAAAAATGTCGGGATTATGGTGGTATATCAAATAATGATTTTGACACAATTTGGGTCTAAAAAATCCCTTTAAAAATCAAAATTTCCTTTGGTTGGTGAGACAGAATAGGATATACACTAAGTTAAATTTGTCCAAAAAAGGTCAGTTAGGAAATATTACTTGTCATTTTTGTGGTCAAACTGAAACAACTGATCACCTTTCTCTAACTTGTCCATGGGCAGCCATCATTTGGAACTGGATTGCTTCTATGAATAATTGTCAATTTAATTGTGAAAATGTTCAAGATTTGTGATATACAGATGCTATGAATATGATACCATTAAAAAACAGGTTGCTAATAGAATTATTAAGGGGTGGGTGTTGTAATTTGGACTGTATGGATTAATAGAAATGCACTTTGCTTTAATCATACTCCTACAAATGTCAGAACTCAGAAAAATAGTCTTCTGCTAAATGATTTCATGGTAATGAAATCAGTGGGATACCCACTCTTGTAAACAAAACAAAAAACAAAAACTCATTGATAAAATCCCATTGGGCCGGATCATTTACCAGTTGTTTTTTAGTCCCGGGTAGATCTGAACCAGGTACATGAAATTATGTTAATAAGAGAATCTCCCCAAGAAATATCGGCCTGGTATCGGCCCATATTTCATTACCTCTAACCAACACGTACGTATTAATTGGTATCTTCAACTGAGATGCTGAGTCAAAAAGTCTCTCTCTCTCTCTCTGTCAAGCTAAAGAGAATGTGAGAGGAAGAGAGAATATCATATCATATAAGACAAGAGAATTTGAAAAGAATGGTGTAGGTGACATGTCCTTTAATTCTTCTCTCTTCTTCGATCCATCCCCTTTTTCTCATGAATTGGTGGATTCTCTCTTCTTTTGAGTACTCGTGTCCACACAGGAAAACAAACCACTGATAGAATATGCTCATCAACTATTGATAGACTGTTAAACAAATTGGAACTAATCTTCTTAAAGAAATGGCAAATCTTTCACTGACAAGGGATCCTCAAATGACTCCATCTAGTTTAATTTAATAACTCCACAAGCTATGTAATGCGCAAATAGGTCCGTACGTACTATGGATTCATGTCTTGGTTTTTTTGAATTCAAACAGTCGTTCCAAACCGCGCAACATGATATTAATATAAAAACGTACTTAAAGACCAAATTTTATATTTCTTTAGAATTTTTTTTAGATATATAGAAATCACTACTTTTGGTGCACAAACTTTAGATCTGATGATTTTCTATCTATATAAAGAAATAGTAAAATAGTCCTAAAAATACAAAATTTAGTCTCCAAGTACATTTTCATATTAAAATCATGTCGACTGTTTTGGATTTACGGTTTGAATTATGAAAACAAAAATATGGATCCATATATAACACGGACCTTAGGTATGTGTGCATTACAAAATACCATAGCCTCACTCTTTACCACTAACATCATATATAACAGCACTATGCATGTTTACTTGTAAAAAACGAAAGTCTAATATTATCTAAACATATGTTTCATAAAAGCAAAAAAGATTAAGATGTCCTGTATTTATCTGTGAGAAGTATGATTAGTGATGAGACAGAGAGAGTAGAAGAATAATAATTTATGTAAAGCATAAAAGATAGCATCTTTTGATCATAGGAAAAGCACAAAGAAGTATTGACTGTGTTCTGTTTCATGATTGAGATGACGTACAGACTACAGAGCCCACCGGAGAACATGTGTAGTAAGTAATCTATGCTACAAAATATGAGGAATCATTTTAATTAACCCCTCCCATAATCCCATTGTCCGTGCTTTAAACTACACAATTGTGCTGCATAAGAAACTTTTGCGTATACTACAGTATCTTTTCTTTATAGAATGTTCTTCTATACAGAACAATATTTGATAGCAATCATATTTTCTATACCAACATATAATTTTCATATACTATGTAGGTTTTGCCACCTAAGCGTATGAGAATAAACTATATACTGTTCCCATATGATATAGATTTGTTGTACCTAGAATGCACAAAATATAGTTTAGTCTCATTGTAATGAAGACAAAAATTCCTTTTAAACAATAAATGTTATTGATAGAACATAAAACAACACAAAGGATTTGACAGAGAAAGAAAAATCGGAAACAGAAAGAGATGGTGCCTAATACTGGTAAGCAGCACAAAAAAAATGAATATAAAAAGTGGAAAAAAAGCTATAGCATACTGCATGGTACCAATCCAAATATGTGTAAGGAAATGAGAGGAAGAAAGAAAATGATATAGAAGGAAAAGTCCAAAGACGGTTGCAGATCCATGCCACTCCTGCACCGATACTGTATCATCGGTTCAGAGACATTACCAATTGCTGTACCAGCATCTAAACATGCCTTGGTACTAAGATAATGCCAGTACAGAGTCTTGCTATGTCACACATGGGTGACACCATATGAGCAGCTTCTCAACCTGATTGGTACAAAAGGAGATCAGATACAGCCCTGGTATAATCAGGCACCACATACTGGTACCGTAGCACCACAAAAGTGGTACTGTAGCATCTTTTTCTTTTTCTTCTTGGCTAAAATGTATCTGTATGAAAGTTTCATCTTAGTTATCGGTTTATTGGCCCCGTTATAAATCGGATATTGCCCGAGGAATGTATGTGTTTCAATCATACAAAAAAAGGAAGTATTGATTTTGGTTAATTTCCTTCAAAACATTAGAAAGTAAAATTATCATGCACTTCCTTTATGCAAGACAGATGGTGTGTTATACGTATTTTGTGAATATTTTCATGAAAATAGATATACATCTCTAATACCAACTTTGCAATAATAAAATGACCTATAATAATAAGAAACGACCATCATACCAGTTGCCGTGATACATGAACTTCTCTAAATCATAAGTCATTTGCCTAGACCAACTTAGTTTACTTAAATACAAATCATCCATCTTTTCTAAATAAACAACATAACAAATTTCCCGACCAAAAATAAAAAAAGAAACATAACTTATCCTAGTTTGACTCCGGGCACGTCTACCTAGTTCCAGCCAAATCCATTCAAGTCAAACAATTTGCAACTTTTACCCCCATCAATTCCCTCCTTTGAATTCAAATCCAATTGCGTGCTCACACAATCCTTTCTTCTCTCTTGTTGGTTAAGATGTTGCGTTCTACATTGTCGGTCGAGAAACATTTCTCGACCGTCCATTTCTTTACCTGTCGCTTCAATCTCCGTTCTAAGACCAATGGATAGCAAGTTAGAATTGCATTCGTTTTTAATCTGACTCTTCTTTTGATTTTCTTTCTGAGGCCCTTCACATGCTGTCAGACAGCTGTCGGCTGATCCTTGTTGGAGGGTGTTTTGGGAATTGAATTCTTGATATGCTTGGAATGATGTTTGGAGGTACTCAGTTGAGACCTTTGACATGAACCCAGAAAGTTGGAGCTTAGTGGATTCTATACCCGTTTGACTGGTTTGACCGGTTTGACCTGGATTTTGTTTGGTAAGAGTTTCTTGGGCCTTTTCTAGTACTGTTTGGAGGTACTTGCCCTGTGCTTCAATTCTTAGTTGAAGAGATCTTTGTACCTGTTTTCATGAATGGTAAACAGGATTAGTAAGTTTGCCAGTAAAGAAATGGTATTGTGCTAATAGAGTCTGGTCCGAACAATTTGTGCAGAATTTTTTTGAATGGAAACTCATAATATACGAGAACTTGCTTTTGTAAATTGGTGAAACTCATTAAAAATGTATAAAATTCTAGTTGTGTGAAGCACACTAAAAAGGATCATTTCTTTATCAGTGAAATTATTTGGAAAATACAATTCTTTTACAGAATTCATGTAATTTTCAGTGCCCTACGTGTGGGAGGTCGCTGGTTCGAAACCCAGATGGGGGGATCCTTTGTGGATATTAAATAATTTGGTAACTTGACCTGACCTCCAACCTTTACTCAAAAAAAAGAAAAGAAAAGAATTCATGTAATTTTACTGGTATACATAAACCAATTTTATTGGGAGGGGTGTGTGTTAGAGAGAGAGAGAGAGGCTAATTTAAATTAAGATGTCTAACCTACCTCTAGTTGTTCATGTAACCGTCGCTGTACTTCAATTTGCATTTGAAGAGCCTCACTTATCTGTATAGGTCTGAAAAAAAAAAAACTCAGAAAATTTATATTTTGTACAAAAAAGAAAAATATATTTTATTTTGAAATATTTCAATCAGATCATACTTATTCGGATGTGCACCGGCAACTAAATGATTAACTGGTACATATCCTTCAGGCGTTCTACTTTCCATTGGCACATGAGAATTTGCAACTGTCAGATGAAAGAAATAAAATGTTAATATTCATGTATAAAATCTAGCAGGTTATTAAATTCTTATTTAAATATCATGATAATAGCACAATACCATTTTTCACATTATTAGCTTGAGCTTGAGCTTGAAGATTCTTGCTTAGCCTGTATTTCTGGGACCACAAAAAATATTAACTTAGTATACTATTTAAGCTTAAGCAAATAATCCAATAATAATTAATTATAAATTAGTTATTAATTACCTGAAGATGGCTTTTCAGATGGTACAAGGTTAAACCAGGAATCCCCATGAGCCTCATAATGGTTTTAGGTGTAGCCTCTACAAATATATAAAAAAAATGTGTTAGCACATTACTCTCAATTTTTATTTTTTTTTTAAATTTTTTTTGGACTTAAAAACTATATATTACTATCAGGTCCACCAAGTTGGGCAACGGCTTCTGTGAACCGCTCGTGTAACTCAGGTGTCCATTTTAACCTAGGTTTAGCATCTGTTGAGAGAATTAGGCCGGATTCTTTCTCGCTAGAATACACTGATCTTGAGGAAATAATATTGCCGTGGCCTTGATACATCTACATTTAAATGGAATTCGGAGTCAAAATTAACATGTTCTACAATGAATACATTATTCGTGGAAAAAAAAAAAAAAAAAGCAAACAACAATATGCAATACTTGATAACATCAAAGAAAAAGGCTAGTAGAGATGTGTACTATAAACTTCTATTTACTCAGAAATTATAGGCATTATGCATTACTGCACTTCAAAAATATAGCAAGAAAGATGATAATTCAAAAGCAACAATGAAAGGACCTAAATAAAAGGCTAATAGATAGTTCATATACCATTTGCTTGGACCCTGTAGTCCTTTATGGGTCTGAAATCTCTGACAAAATAGGGATTTGATTGACCTTTTCTTATGTCTATCTAAATCTGCTACTTATGGAATTCTTTAGGATCGATATATTGCACCAACTACAAATGCTCTCTTGTTGGTTGAGAAGGAGAAGCAAGGAGTCACCTTATAAAGAAATGCGTACAGAGAGAGAATACGAAAACTCGAAAAGAGATATTGTCTCTCTTGCTTTAGGTGCTGCGGTGGGACCCTTTTCATGTAACATTGTTTACTTAGTATATTTATTTATTTATTTGTCAAATGATAATTTAAAAAGCAGAAGAACACACTTTCAATTCTGATTCTGTATGCACTTGTTTAGTTTGAAATTGGTCCATGCTTTACCTTTTCTCATATAAGGAGCAGAAAGAGATTTATTCCTTGTATATATCATTGGTTAGTGAATTGTAAAGCAGGAACCTTATTCTCATGTCAACTTTTTTTCCGTCCAAGTTTTGCCAAGGATAATAGCAAAACCTCCTGCTTTGATGTAATAGCAAATGATTTAATTATTTAATATAAAGATAAAAGATAAAGCGATAAATTTGAACTCCATACCTCCCTACTTTGATATATTTTAAACCCAGTTCTCTTATGAACTTATTTGCCGAAAACTTCTTTTTTTGGCAGATTGATTCTTAAGCCTCTTTGAGAAGCAATTAACAAGTGGGGCCCATTTAACATAAATACATCTTATACACTATATATTTATTGGTTTTTGCAATATACATAGCAGAGTTGTTGATGACCAACAATTTATTAGAAGAAAAGGTTGATGGAGAGAGATCTTGATTGTGAAAATGAAATACAGATAGATATTCCCCATGAGTTGAAGCAATGCACAAGATATTGCAAATGGTATGTACTATGTATGCTACATTAGTATAGTTGATAAGTGATATTATAGTATAAATATGAAGACAGAATAAGGTTTGAAAATGCCATCTTTTGACTGGAGATGCATCCAGAAGGGGAATTGGATAAAGTGTGGCAGTTGTTTGTTAAAGAAAAGGGGATGGAATCTGTTCTACAAATAAAAGATGCCTTCTTGGGAGATGGGATGGGAATGCTTAAAAGCAAGGTATAAGAATAAGAATAAGGGGATGGAGGAATAAGCATATAATTCGCTTTTGTCTCCTGTGTCAAGTTTGGTACTTATTCAAACTTTCAGAAAAGGAAAGGAGACGAAATAACCATAGCTTAGGCTTGGCATTATGGCATCTATGTGACCCCGCTGCTAGAACAACTTTATTGTTTTTTCTTTTCTTTTCAAAATATTACATACATTACTGCACCATGAGTTGAATCACAGCCGTTGATCAAAATCATGCAATGCACATCATAACAATTTAATTATAGCTGACGTGTCGTGATCTGCTGCACCACATGGTACAGTAAAGCAAGGAGCAGAAGTGCTTGCTTAGCATTTCAATGTAGTCATGATTTCTGTGACGATGAAATCAAATGTTTAACATGCAGCATCTCTCTTTTTTACTAGCAATTATTTGATCAATGCCTCTTTGAAATGAAAACTCCCCTACGTAAGAACTAAAGACAGCTCAGAATCAGTAGGTAATTAATAGGGTACCTATGTAAGCGCCAATTTGATTAGATAAGCTCTTTGTTTGGATAGCAAGGTTAGGGGTTAGGCTAGTAGCATATACCCTAAGAAAAATCCTTGCACGCAAGCATCTCAAAATATATCCATCGACATCTATTAAATTTGGAGAATTTCATCTTACTATACTTCATTTTCCTCTCCTTTTCAGAGAGCAGGATTCCTGATAATTTAATAGTACTGTACGGAGCAAGAATGACACCCAAATTATGGTTCTTCTGTCGTTTTTAGAATAAATTGCTAAAGATAGCTGTATGGTTTTCTAATTGCTGTGGATACAGGCACAGTTTACATTGTTATGTTCTAAGGGCAAAAGGGGAATTACATCTTTCTAAGGCAAACAAGGCTCAAGGCTAACTATAACAGAAACAGTACTATCAAAAGATAATTGTAGTGCTGTTACAGGACAAGTATTATTAAAATAACCCAAGATTATCTTCAGATTAGAGGTTTAAAAAAATGGATTTTTAATGTTAACTACAAGTCTACAACAGATACGGGATAAGTGGTGTTATTTAAATAACCCAAGATAATCTTTAGACGAGGGTTCAAAGAGATGGATTTCAACAAATAAAGCACATATTCTAAATGCTCTTATTATCATAAATAGGGAATTAAGTAGGCCATATCAACCACATTTCAAGGTGATATGACACAATGCGACAAATTGTTCATATAATGTAATTGCACTTAACCAATTGTGCATCTCCCAATATAATACAAAATAAATATATTGCACAGATGCTATAATAGTGACTGGTAAGCAACAGACAAATTGTTCATATAATGTAATTGCACTTCACCAATTGTGCATCTCCCAATATAATAGCAAAATAAATATATTGCACAGATGCTATAATAGTGACTGGTAAGCAACAATCAATGACCGTAGCAGGTCAATTGGTGACTTGAATGGATATGGTTCTTAATCTGGCATCGGGTCCATTAGTGATTCAGGTTTGCTCTGCTTATAGGTGACTTGGCGAGAGTTTTTGTGAGGTTTTGGGCTCAATTTGGTTCTGTTTCTTACATCGGTCGGGTTACAGATTTAGATAACGGTTTCGCTAGGTTTTGATAATTCAACTTCAAAATATTCTTGCCAGTGCACTCAAGAAACCAAAAATGGCTCAAAATTTCTCTCTTGCTCACAAAGCTAAAGAAAGGAAAACAGGTTTGTAAAAATCAAATTCATTACTACTGAAAGTTACTACAGTACAATAACAAATAATCAAGATTATACTAGAACCTCTCCTCATCCAATTCTCATATGTCAGCCCATTATTCCTGGTCATAGGTAAACTTGATTTTCTTCGCCTTAGGCTGAATTTTACCAACCTGCACATCAATATTACAAGAAAACATTATCAAAACACTTGAGGTTCAAAAACAAAGATTTATAAGATAGTTGAGCAGACTAGTAACAATCTTAAAAAATTAAAAGAAAAATAAAACATTTTCCTGTTTCCATCCCTAAAATAAAACATCTACCAGTTGATTCCATCATATTTCAGTAAAAGACAAATTAAAAATTAAAAAAATGCACAGCTAAAAAGCCCAGTGAGTGACTGGTATAACAATTGCAGAATGGGATCCGGTGCTCTTCAAATCCCTACTCTTCCCCTGTTATTCTCTCTCTCTCTCCTCTTATCTCTCTCTCACGTGATTCTCTTTCTCTCTCTCCTCCTTTTTGAAGAGAGATATAGAGAGTAAAAGAATAGAAGGAGGCTGCAGAGTCGGACCCAACAATTGTAACCCACCTCTAAACTTGAATGATTCCATGTATAACAATTGCAATTGCCACCCATCTCTTAGTTGAAACTTTATCACAAGGACTGTAATAAAACAAATTGGTGATTTTTGAAAGCTCAAGGTACAATAGGAAATTCGTGTCAAGTGTCATGGAACATTCATGGCATTTAATCAAGATCATGACAAATTAAGTCACAACTGGCGTTGTACTGTTTGACTTACCAATTCTGGGCACTCATACTCAATTCCAGCTTCCTCTATCCTCTTACGACGCTTCTTGTCCCGTTTCAAAATACCTTCCACCATTTTTTGGTGCTCTTGTAATGTCCTCTCCTGTATAAGAACATCATAATATCATAATAATCCCTTTGCTACTCATTAACTAATTCCGAGAAGAACAAATACAACAAAAACAATAACAAATTGGATTTATCGCAAAATTAAATTCGACGGTTAAGAACTTATAGTTGAAAAATAAAGCATATGATTTGTATGTCTATTTGTTATATAAATGCACGCAAGTGAAAACACACGATAAATAATTACAAAAGTAAGGTGATTAGTATGTCACGTGAAAAGATATACCTTGTTATGCCGCTTCCTTGCAACTTCAGCAAAATTCACTGGCTGCAAAGTCCTGTTAACCCTATTCCATCTACAAAAAAAATATTCAAGCAAACAAAAAGTATAAATAAAATTGACAAATTGTATATGACATTGAACAAAAACCAGGGAATTATTTTCATAACTTACAGCTTGGGATGTACTTTCTCAGGTGGAACAAGTTGAATCTGAAGATTGTGCTCAAATAGCAAGTAATTGTTCATCTCATCAGCCACAACCTTTGCCACCTACAAATTATACAAAATATTTCAGACAACTTCTCTACGAATTTTTTTTTTTTTTTACAAAGTTAAGTTCAAGGAAGAAAAGCATAAAGAGAGAATTTTTTAAACTGATGTACCTCAGGATTTGTAAACTCAAGAAACGCATAATGTTTTGATTTTCCAGTCTGAAATCCCAATAACAAAATTGTTAAATCTTTTAGAAGAAACAATCTCATGCATGTATGAATTATTTGGTGCAAACAAAAAGAATTCGGGGGTGTGGCGAGCAAATTACCTTCCTATTCCTGGCAATCCTCAGCCTCTTAATTGTACCAAACTGCTTGAAAAACCCTGAAACATCAGAAATGTTGTTTGAGAAAAATTTTGAAACGAGGGAACAACCCTTGTACCGAAAAGAAATTATAAGCTAACCTTCCATTTGTTCCTCATAAAAACCATGAGGAATATGACCAATATATAAAACAGTGGATTTATTAACTGGTTCGACAGATTCGACAATTTTCTTCCCTGGGCCTCCTTCCAAAGGCTGTAAAGATATGAAAAATCACCAAGGTTTATAAAAAAAAATAAAGGATATAAGATAGCAATTTAGTTATGTTTCAAGCCATACAGAATGAACAAAACGGAGAATTAATAAATGAAATATGAATCTTTTGACACAAATGAAATATTCTACAAAAACGATGAGCTAACTCTTTTGGAGCATCATTGAATTAAAATTTGAGATTTACTAAAAGAACTAGATAAGAAGTTGCGAAGCGTACCAAGAAATCTACATCCTTGTCTTCACGACTAACAACGATAGCTTTCTGTGCAGAAGCTTTTTTCAGGCTTTTCTTCGCAGCCTTCTTCTCCTTTGCTCCCATACTTGTTTCTTATCAAAACTGAATCCCAAAACAACAAAACGTTTATATCTGATTCAACTTGGGAATCACAATATGCTGGTACAACCATCTGGAGTTAGCATCGGACAGCTACAAATCTAGTAAACGCAAAAGACTAAATTGAAAAGAAAAGGATTCGATACCAGGAAGAACGATCTACAAGAGAAGAGAAGGGAGAAGCGAGGTAGCGAGGAGAGGAGGGAGAAGCTCGCACAAGGGTTTCTCCTCTGGGGGATTAGGGTTTCTGATAGGCGCGTTGATTAGCTCAGTATTGGGCTTATGTCCAACTGATTTTGTTCTATTTCACAAATGGGCTTAGATACATATTTTGAGGGCCGTATTAGAAAAGCACGGCCCTTTGCTTGATAACTCTACTATTGTTTTTTCTATATAAAAAAAAAATGATACTTCAAGGCTATCTGGCCCGAGATTTTTATTAATACCCTAAAAAAAAAAAAAAAAAAAAAAATATCCTCATTTTGAAAAAAAATTTAAAAATGCCCTAACTGCCCCATGATGGGGCGGTTCACTCCCTCAACCAAACCGCCCCATCACTGGGCGGTTCACCCCCCTTACCCAACCGCCCAATGATGGGGCGGTTCAAGCCCGAATTTTTTTTTGGCTTAAGCCCCCCTCTGGTCCCTTCCCCCCCCCCCTCTAACCCACCCGCCCCCCACCCCCCCACCCTTCCTCCTACCCGACCCGACAGCCACCCCCCCGCCGCCCCAGCCCAGCCCACCCCCGCCCACCCCCGGCCTCCCCTCTCCCCGGCCACCCTACCCCCAGCCTCCCATTCCCCGCCCCCTACCCGGCCTCTCCTCCTCTCTACCCGGCCGCCCATCCCCTCCCCCACCCCGCCACCACCACCCGAACCAGCCCCCCCACCTCAGCCCCTCTCTCCCTCTCTCGGCCAAACTCTCTTCCTCTCTCGGCCACCCTCTCTCCCTCTCTCGGCCAACTTTCTCTCGATCGGATTTTTTCTGGTACGTTTACGTAAATTATTAATTTATTTTTTTGTAGAATTAAGAGGATTTAGTTTGGAAATTGAATTGCCGTGTGCGGGTTGTTGATTTTCCCGACGCGATGAAGTTGATAAAAATTAGAGTTTATGGTTCAGTTTGGAAATTGAATTGCCGTGTGCGGGTTGTTGATTTTCTCGACGCGAGTAAGTTAAATTAGGGTTTAGGTTTTATAAATTAAATTAGGATTTATAAATTAAATTAGGGTTTAGGTTTTATAAATTAAATTATGGTTTATAAATTAAATTATGATTTATAAATTAAATTAGGGTTTATAAATTAAATTAGGGTTTAGGTTTTATAAATTAAATTAGGGTTTATAAATTAGGGTTTATAAATTAAATTAGGGTTTAGGTTTTATAAATTAAATTATGGTTTATAAATTAAATTATGATTTATAAATTAAATTAGGGTTTATAAATTAAATTAGGGTTTAGGTTTTTAAATTAGGGTTTATGGTTTATAAATTAGAGTTAGGATTTATAAATTAAATTAGGGTTTATGGTTTATAAATTAGAGTTAGGATTTATAAATGAAATTAGGATTTATAAATTAAATTAAGATTTAGGTTTTATAAATTAGGGTTTAGGTTTTATAAATTAAATTAGGGTTTAGGTTTTATAAATTTAAGTTATTTGCAAATTGTGCACTGCAGATACTATGGAGAGGGGCGGTAGTTCGTCCAGTACAGAGGCTCCCAGTGCATCCGGTGCAGAGCCTCTCGGTGCAGACCACGCTACACATGCAGCTGATACATTCAGCCCTCTTCTGTGGATTCCACACGTTCAGCACAGGGTCGCGCTCGCATCTACGGAGGTACGTTGTTTTTTAAGCAATTCAGTTCAAATTACAGATTTTTAATATGGCATATAGTAAGTCGCTCAGACTAAAATTATTGTTAAATACAGGACGAGACGATGTTGACCGTGAGACATCGCACCTCCGGGATACCGTACGTCGGTCATCCTCTGATGGAGCAGTGCATTATGAATCTCGGATTGTACCAGCTTGCTACCATGCCATAGGGTCAGATCGACCAGGCTCTGATGAGCGGGCTCGCGGAGAGATGGCGACCGGAGACTCATTCGTTCCACTTACCCTTTGGGGAGATGACCGTGACCTTAGCAGATGTGAGCGCTCTATGGGGTCTACGGATCGATGGGGAGCCTATCAGCGGTGTCTCCGACAGTCCACTTCATGTGGGGATGATACGGCGGCTTCTTGGGGTAGCGGATCCAAAGACGCTACAGAAGAAGAAGAAGAAGAAGGATGATGAGGAGTTCCGGTATTCGGGGTACTGCATTAGCCTAGCGGCGCTCCGTGATCACTTTTTCCTGCATCGGATCACAGCCGAGACCACTGATCTGGAGGCCGTCAGGAGGTAATAATTGAGAATCTTGAAATTAAAATATGTTACGAACTCAACAGTGAAAATCATTAAATTTATCTTTACTATTTTATATTTTTAGGTATGTGAGGGCCTTTGTGCTGGATCTCTGTGGCAGCGTCATGTTCGTGGACTCCAGCGGTGACTCGGTTCCGATTATGTTCCTCTCTCTGCTGACAGAAATTGAGAAGCCATCGACCTGGAACTGGGGCGGAGCTGTGATCGCCCACTTATACCGGAGCCTGTGCCATGCTTGCTTGGTAAGTTTTCACAAATATTTCGGAATTTAAATTACAATAATTAGGGTTCAATAATCACCAACACATTCACCTCATGTCCAAAATATAGGTGAAGAACAAGCAGATCCACGGACTGCTTCTTCTACTCCAGCAATGGTCGTGGTCTCATTTGCCGGTATGTCGGCCAGTTCGTCCGTCTCTTGTCCCTTACTTGAGGAGACAGGATGCCGAGAGGTGTCCCGCGTACGGTGCCATATGGGGCGATCGACACACGTACGAGAACACGGGCAGGGGGAGAACTGTGGGGATTTCATATGTCCGGAGTCAGCTCCAGATGCTTCACGAGAGCAGCGTCGACTGGTTCCCCTACCGGGAGTTCTACGAAAGGAACGCATTTTGTCGACTGACATTGGAGCAGAGGCATCTTTGGTTTTATCAGGGGCCGTGTGTATGTTACTGGATTGTTGAGTACACGTATCCAGATCGCGTGTCCCGACAGTTTGGTCTGGACGCATTTGTCCCACAGTTCTCAGAGCTTGGAGAGGCTGAGACCACCAAGTTGCACAAGTAAGTTACAATTACTTAATTGATCTCCTACCGTTACTTGTTCAGTTCTGCACTTGATTAACATTCTTTTTTTAATTTAAATGTATTGCAGGACTAAACACAATAAGCCCAACGTCGACTGGAGCACGCGCCACGCAGAGCATTACCTCCAAGCACAGTCTCCACAGTTTCACATGTGGCAGCCTCCTACGGCCGATGATGTCACACTGGGCGCAGGGCCTGGAGGATTGAGGTACTTAGGCCAGTGGGAGTGGAGCACAGCATGCAGATGCATATGCATCTGCTATATTTGGCACACCGCCTCCTCCGCCTACGTATCCATCGACCTGGGAGCCATGGGAGGTGCCTACTATGCCGCCTATCCCCCCACTGGTGGAGGATCCGTGGGCCGAGGCGGATACAGCCGCACAGGAGGAGGAGGTTCACGTCAGGCGTGTACAGCCGCCTAGGGATCGTCATCCACCTCGTAGGTTGGATCTCTCTGGTCGTCGCCCTCGCCCTCGACGTTAGGTTTTTTTATGTTTTGTAGTTTGATAGGTTTCTACTATTATGTATTCGGTCTGGACTGTTTTGCATGAGTTGTGGACATTTATTTTACGTAGTTTGGATTTTTTTTTTTGACTTCCGATTTAGATTACATATTTTTCACTGTTTATCACGTTAGCCAAATCGACAATCAGTACAACAACCGTATAACCGCATCAAAACTCAACTCACTTTTATTGAAAATTACAATAAAAAAAATTAAGCACTTTCCTTCATTTTTATATAAAATCTACAATAAAAAAATATATATCAATATATATTTCCTTACAATAATATATATCTTAGTAAACCAAAATATATCTTAAACAATATATACATCTTAAAAAAAAATATACCAATATGTATTTCCTTATAAATATATATATCTTAAAAAAATATATATATATCTTAACATGAAGGAAAAATATATATCTTAACAATATATATATCTTAAAAAAGAAAAATATATCTAAACAATATATACATCTTAAAATATATATACATCAATATATATTTCCTTATAAAAATATATAAAATCTGAAGAAAAAAAAAAAAACACTGAACCGCCCCATCTCTGGGCGGTTTTCTGGAGGAGGTGGACCGCCCCATTATGGGGCGGTTAGGGCATTTTTAATTTTTTTTTAAAACTGAGGGCATTTTTAATATTTTTTTTTAGGGTATTAATAAAAATCTCGGCTATCTGGCTATGCCGCTATGGTACATTTAAATCCGACATTTTTATTAATATTCAAAATTAATTACAAAATATTCATTATACTCAGCTTAGCTGGGTATTTTAAAAAATGTCCAAACCAGTCATTTTTGGACCGGTTGAATTAAAAATTCGGACCGGCTATTTTTTGACTGGTCAGGAGGTTTTTTTTTTTTTAAATATTTGTTAGATTTAATTAGCATAATTATACTACAATAAGCTAAATTACGCTAAATTATGCTAAGAGAGACGATATCTTCACTGAGAAGGCCAAAAACGACGACAAAATTTCAAACGGCTATAAAACGGCACTCGAGTATCTGATTTTAGCAAATTACCACTTTTCAAAAAGCTTGCAAAAAGATACATGCGTCGGTGACTTCTTTGCCATTTTTTGAAATTCAGAATTGCCAAAAAATAAAGGAAGAGTCTCAAAACTTGAGTTGAAGTTTCCGATTAAGATTTTCATTTCTATTTCGATCTAAGTAGCTTAGTAAATTGGTTATATAATGAACTTGTAGAATACCGATTTTTATTATTTTTGGAATTTTTTACTATTTTTGGAATTTTTTTACTATTTTTTATGATTTATGAAAGATGGCACAAAATCGGCCTAATTTAGCGTAATTCAGCGAATTTCAGTATAATTAGCGTAATTAGCGTAATTTAGTGTATTTCAGTATAATTAGCGCAATTAGCGTAATTTAGCTTAATTTAGTATAATTTTAGCGTAATTTAACATAATTTCAAGTAATTTAGCGTATTTTAGTATAATTATGCTAATTATACATCAAAAGAAGCAATCTAACAAATATTTCAAAAAAAAACCCTCCTGACCGGCCAAAAAATGGCCGGTCCGGCCGGTTTGGGCATTTTTAAAAATACCAAGCTAAGCTGGGTATAATTAATATTTTGTAATTAATTTTGGATATTAATAAAAATGCACCGATCAAGTCGTACTTTGAATTATATCTTTGTTTATAAAATTCAAACAATCAATTTGAATTGTTCAACATGATCATTATATGAATATGCATTAATGCATTTGGAGACTAAATTTTACATTGTTTTATATTATTTTACTAAATTTTAATAGATAAAAATTCACTATTTTTGGATGATCCAGAATCTTTAGATCATGTGATTTTCTACCCAAAAGAAAATAGTAAAGAAATTCTAAAAAATGTATAATTTGGTCCTAAAGTACATTTTCATATTATGATCATATTGAGTGGTTCAAATTGACTGTTTGCACTATGAAATATAGAAGAAAAATAATCCATAGTACGAGTCTGATACGTCCTATATCCGGAAAGATTAAGTTGCAATAGGTCTAAGCACTTCCTAATTCAAGAGGGATTAGTTCGTGTTTGTTAGGTGGATATTTATTACGTGTCCTGGTCTGAATTATGTGTAGATCTAATAGGTACGTAACTCTATCCTCTATATACCGTGCCCTTTTGAATCGTGCTCCCGATCTCATTGAATTTCAGGGTATTTATAGGCCTATAGGTCGGTTTGGGTCTCGTACGGACACTCGACTGGGCCTATTTCGCAGGTCGATAAGTCAGTTCGAGTCTCGTACGGACGATTCGAACGGGCTAACGAGTTGATCAGGATTGCGTATGGACTTCTCGAACATGCCTGCTTCTTGAGCTTGCTATGAGTACTAAACTTAGTACTCAGCTCATATAAGTTTTATGAGACTTTTAGTGCATGGCCTATCAAAGTCGATCTACACATTGCAAAATACCACAGCCTCACTCCCGAAATATATTAAGATTCAAATTTTTTAGCTATGTCATATCATTTATATTATCATCCATTTAATTTAGTTTTCTCTCCTAAGTTTTTAATTAGATAATTCTTATATCATGTTTCTCTCTCCTCATTCAGAAGGTATGTATTTGATGTTCGCAAGGTGTAATATAATTATTCTGTGGTCCTCTGTTGAATTATTGAGTAACTAATTGTTTTGTATTTATTGGTAAATTTCTATATAATTTAATAGAAAATGCTATGAAATTGTCAAATATTGATCCCCATTCATAACATAATTTTTTTTATATGTTTGACTCCATTCTAGTGTTTTGAAAATACCCCCACGGGTCAGACCCGACCCTGCCCGCCCGGGACCCGTGCACGGGTTCACGGGTTAAACGGGTACGGGTTGAGAAGGGCCGGGTACGGATTTTTTTTAAATTTACCCGTGATACCCGTACCGTTTCAAATCCGTACCCGCCCGTACCGACCCGTGGACCCGTACCCGTGCCCGTGATGCCCGTACCCGTAAAAATTCAATTTTCCCCCCCAAAAACAGAAAAAAAAACAGAAAAAAAAAACAGCAAAAAAAAACAGAAAAAAAAAAAAAATCCGGACCCGTATTGCCCGTGACCCGTGTTGCCCGGGGGGTTTGAGAGGGGCCGGGTAGGGTTTTTCAAAAAAATACCCGTGCTAACCCGTCCCGTGTCGCCCGTGACCCGTCCCGGATTTTGCCCGTGCCCGCCCGCCCGTGCCCGTTTGCAAAACACTACTCCATTCACGTATAACTCCTGTAGTTTGAAGGTTTGGCTCCGCTTCTAAATATTAGGTTTCATATTATCTTTTCAAGTAATGATTTAATGTCCCACTTTCTCATGATATACCTGATCCATAATACTTGATTTCTTTCGTATTGTCATAATATATACTCTCTTATTATCTAAATATCGTAATCGTTATATATATTGAGACAACATGATAATTTGAGGTTGAGAAAAAAAGAAAAGGCGAAGACAACTGAGCATTTCTCTTTTCATGTGCTTGCGTTTCTTTCTTCATTCTGTGCCACATGCCAATTACTCTTGCACCACAGAAATCCCTTTGCATAAAAGAGCCAAACAAACACCACAAGAATTCAAGAACTATAACATAAAGGGTCGATCGAATATAGCACGCTTTATTTTTTATGCCTTTTCATTCTTTTGTGTGTCATCTTTTTTTTCTCTTTTATCTTGCTTTCAAAAGAAGAACAAGATGCAACTCTAGTAATAAACACCGAAAGTTTTATTAATATCCAAAATAAATAATTAATTTCTAAATCTAAGAATTCCAAAAATGTCCAAACCACATGTTTTTTTTAATTATTTTAGGGCTTTTTTATTCTGTCCTATATCTTTTTTAATTCCATTTAGGACTTGGTAACTTTTGAAAAATCAAGCAAGCAATTCCTACTCTGAATGGAAAATGGAATTGAACCCGTTAACTACAGTTGGCTTATTTTGCTATGGGCCACCTTTATGGTGCTATTCCAAGTTAGCATGTGAGTATCTCTGACCCTCCAAACACTGGTACTGGTCGGTACCAACTTGTTGCGTTTACTGGTACATAGTTTTAGGGACTTATTTACAAGAAAAATAATACAAAGGGTAAAAGTTAGAAAATTCCCTAAGGTGGTAATTGATTATGACAGAACAAAGGTAAACTTCTTTTATTGCTCCATTTTTTCAGTACCATATATTTGTTGTATTAACTATTAATTTTAAATAATTTGAATTATTTATGCCAAAATGCAAGTATCTCTTGAAGATATAATAATAAAAAATGCATTTGTCGTTTAGTTTGCTCATAATTGCTAATTTGTTTTCTCACTTCTCTCAAACTAGGTATAAGCAAGCCGCCTTTTGTTACGAGGAGTTAATTATGGTCCAACCCGTCACTATACCAGATATCCTACAGTGATGTCAGTGAATTATACCCCAAGCAATTAGCTCTTATCATTCATCCAAGTCATAGCTACGATACCAGTAATAATATTCTAATGTTTTCTACATAGTATAATTAGGTTAGGTTTGTATTTACCGATCAGGCATTTTTGTCCATAGCAGTACAAATATTTTATTCTTAATTTAGATGCATTCTGAAAATTCTCTTCCTCTGATTCGAGGGTTTCTGTTAAGGCACTTGGTTTTTTTTTAGGTATTGAGGAGTTTTTCTATTGTTTTGCCCCTTTTTTATACTGATTTTTCTGGTATCGATCGAACAAATACTGGTAAGAACAGACATAGTTTGATTTTTAGATACACTGGTATATGGTTCGTGGTTTTTTCTGGTATAGCCCCCTTTTTTTGGTACAAGGGTTTCTTTTTCTGATTTTGATAAGAACAGATATACTGGTTTCTGTTGTTGATCACTTCTTTGGTGGCTATGGCAGTTCTTTGTTTGCTGCTCAGCCGACTTTTGAGGGAGAGCACCACGGTTGCGTATTGGCATGACTTGCCCCCTCCTTAGGTGTTTTGCCGGGTTATCGAGGTAAAGCTTCATGTGGGTTTATTTTTCATACACCTTTTATTTCATTTGCTTGCTTCAATTATTGGTGATTTGATGAATGTTGCTTGTAGTTTGTTTGGTTTTGTTATGATTTCAGGCTGATGTGAATACTGACGTAGTTTATGCACGTCTTTCTCTTGTGGCCGAAAGTGATGTGAGGGGTTTTGTTTAGGGGCCGATTCATGATTTTTGTCCGGAGGGCAAAAAAATATCGAATCGGGTTTAAATTCATTAACCAATTGGGTACTCGATAAAAAATAATATTTTAATTTATATTTTTCAATGCTTTGATTTGTAATTTTTGATACTCTGACTTATAATTCTAATTATTAATCAAAATTCAACAAATTTATTTCAATTTTAACCTTAAATTTAACTCGAATTACGAATCAAACATCCAAAGGGGGCAAAAAAAATTCCAGAGAGGACAAAGTCGGTCAGGACCGATAAATCTCCACTAAAACTCAAAATCCAGAGGGGGCAGGGTCCGCCCCTGGTTTTGTTGATCTAATCTACTAATTTTTTTTTTGTTTGAAGTAGTTTTATTTGGGTTCAATCAATATGATAATGTGTTTCTGATTTTTAAAAAGAGAAAGTACGTTGTCATTCTTTGGTTTAAAACTTTAAATTAATAGAGGTGCCATTTTGTTGATTTCCCTGTGTTCCTGAACCAAAATCATATCTTTGAACATTTTGCTTGTGTTGTATTATTGCGAACTTTAGACTTTGGAATCAAATAATGTATGTTTAAAAAAACAGCATAATAAGTTATTAAATTTCTTAAAACAAGATAGCATTTTGTTTCTTTTTTGTTTTCATATCTTGCATTTCTTTGGGATAGGTGTGTCTTTATCAACTTTTTTACTTTTTACAAATATAGTTGAGTGACTTTTTTCTAAATTTCAAAACAAACTAACCTTTTGTTTCACTGATTCCAAAATAGTTCTATATTTAGAGTGAGGCTATGGTACTATACTATACATAGCTTACTATTAGCTTCATATGTTTGTTTTCAAAGTTCAAATGGCCAATCAACTGCTCAACATTATCTCCATATGAAAATGTATTTGGAGATCTGTAGACACCCAAAATTGTATAATCTTGAAAGCAGATAATATATTTGCACCAAGCACAAGTTTTAAAATCAAGGGTGTAATATTCATGCTTCTACACAAAAAGGTATGCTTTACAATTCAATTTTTCAAGATAATATTATTTACTGCCTAATTTCGAGTTGAATATGCACACAACAAGTTGAATGTCATTGGGTTAAGCTTAAAAGAATTCATGTTATACTAGAAAAATTGCATAATTATGAATGTCTTAATTTGGAAGAATAAATTATGACAATGCATTTAATACTTGAAATTAAGAAAGGAAATATTGTAAGGTATATTTTTCACATAATTCTATCCAAGGGATACTTATCACATTAGTCATTTTGATCATTTATTTTGCCATCCACGGTCTTGAGATAAATTATAGTAGTATGTATATATCATCTCGTAAAGATAAAATCTAAAAATGTAGTAAGGAAAATATATTTTAACAAAAAAAAATCATCTCATAAAATTAAGATAAAATCTAATGGTATTCATGAGCGATGACTTTTTAATGCTACAATGCATACTTTATTTAACTATGACAACATTATACTAATATACTATAGTCATCCTACTTAACTATAATAATATCATATTTTTTTCATACTGTGAACTCAAGAGACTCTTTCAAATTGGACTTTTACAATACAATAAACGATCACATGGTAAGTGCAGTCTCATGTCTCAACATTAAAAAGAAGAGAGTTAGCACCCTACAATGGGTTAGGCAAAATCCACACGGTACCTATTGTCACCTTCTATTATACCTTGGTATATGTGTAATATATCCATATGGCTAAAACATGTAGAACTTTATCTACTATATAATATATATGTGCATGATTTCACATGTATGGTTGAATCATATTCCTAGTCTAATTTAATCATATTAGGTTAAAATCTGACATTTTATATAGCACATTATCAAATTAATTTGAACCAATTAGAAAAGTTATTATCATCAAAATCTCATTTTTTTAGACAAATTTCTAATTATTGATTAGTCAAGTTTTACATCAATTTAGATGTTATATGAATTATGAGAATATTTACATACATATGTTATCTTAAACGTTGATCAATTTGAGTCGATGTAAAACTCTCTACACTCATTAGCATTATATTCAAGCATATTTTATTTTCATCTTAAAATTTAAATCTTAAAAAAAAAATATGTAATGTGAGAACAACTATAATTTTTAGGCATCTTTAGTCATCTTTTAAATATTTTAGACTTGGCAAAATTATTTTGTAAAACATTAATAGCTATTCATTCACAAGTTTTCATGCATATTAAGCCAAAATAGAGACCTTAATGAGTAGAAAAAAATCATATATGAATTAGAATAATCATGAAGACAAGCAAATAGTCAAATTAGGCATTGTAGGGCCACAAAAAACTGTTCTTGGAGAATATTTCAGCAAGAATCTTGCTTTTGCATCACTTGGAGTGAAAATTTTGGCATGGATTATTGATCCTTCACACGTGCATGTTTTATAAAATTGATTAGATTAATTTATCATACAAATATTAGCATAAAATATATCATTCTCAAGTCTAAATCATTATTTCAAAGAGGAAAAAACTGCTAGCTAAAGTTTCCTATCAAAATATAAAGGGCGATATAAACTTTGTATTATGAATCAAAACACCTAGAAATTTATAAAAATCACCATTTAGGACTCTAAATTTGAAACCATAAATTATCTACCTCTATGCACACATATTAAGTACATTTTATAATTTTTCTCATATATAGAAAAATTTCCAGCAACTAAAAAAATTCAGCAGGAAAATTCCAGCAGCAACGTTTTTTCCAGCAGCAAATTCAGCAACATAAAATGAGATTAAGAGTAATTTAATTATCATGCTTATGCATACTCAAAGTACACCTAACTTTGTCATATCCTTGCTGCAAATTTTCAGTTTTTATCCATGGAGATTGACCTTAGAATAGTGTAATTTTCTGAAAAGAAGCAAAGAACATGGCTAGAATCCTGCTGCCATGTTTCCACTTCTTCTTGACAATAAACATGGTTATGACATGCTAAAATGGTTATATAAATTAAGTAAAACTTGCTAAACACCTGTATGCATGGTTTAGATTTTATATTTGCATTAAAATCATTATAATTAAGTCCAAAACTCTTGTTTAAATTCAGCAGGAAAAATTCCAGCAGTAACGTTTTTTTTCCAGCAGCAAATTCAGCAACATAAAATGAGATTAAGAGTAATTTAATTATCATGCTTATGCATACTCAAAGTACACCTAACTTTGTCATGTCCTTGCTGCAAATTTTCAGTTTTTATCCATGGAGATTGACCTTAGAATAGTGTAATTTTCTGAAAAGAAGCAAAGAACATGGCTAGAATCCTGCTGCCATGTTTCCACTTCTTCTTGACAATAAACATGGTTATGACATGCTAAAATGGTTATATAAATTAAGTAAAACTTGCTAAACACCTGTATGCATGGTTTAGATTTTATATTTGCATTAAAATCATCATAATTAAGTCCACAACTCTTGTCTAATATCAATCAAATGTGTTTTTGTTCAAAACAGAACCAAATGTGGGGTATGCCATGTAGCAGCAGTTTGAGCACGTTTTTGAGCTTCAAGAGGCTTCAAACTTCACCTATAAATAGCCCCCTACATCTTCACTTCATCTTCATGGTTGGTTAGAGCATCCTAAGCACACAAAAGAGCAAAAAACGTTGAGATTTCAGCCCACAGAAAAAAAAAACAGCAAAGGGAGAAAAACATGCTTTCTACAAATATCCTCATAAAACCCTAGTAGAGTGAGCTTAAGAAAGATAATGAGTGACAAACCTATTATGTCATGCCATTAACTTAGTCCTCAAATTACTAAAACCACCATCAAAGCCACCGAAGAGATCATTACAATGCTCTAATAATGAGAATGAAGATCTGCGTGACTTGAAAATCTTCGATCAATTTCTACTTTCTTTTTAGTCGCTTTATTTCTATTTTTCTTTCATTTTTAGTGTTGTTAGTTTATTTTATTTTGTAACTGGTATTATCATTGAAATAAAATTTTGAAAGCTAGAATTAGTAGAGACCAATTTCTCGGGTGAGTGTGGTGCCTAACACCTTCCGCATTCATAACCAAGACACGAACCTAGCCATTATCCATGGGCATAAATAGAAAATATGGTATATTTCCCGTAGCATTACGGGTGGCGACTCCAAATAAAATTTAAACCACACTTAAAAGGTTGAGTCGAGTGTTGGTTTCGTAGCACGGTAGCTACAGCTGGCGACTCCGCTGGGGAGTCTTAACTTGAAAATTTCTAGCTTCTAAACTTAGTGTTTGATTTAATTTCTGATTTCTGATTTCCTTTTTTTCTTCTACTTTTCACATTTTTGCTGCAGAAAAAAAAGGAACAAGGAAGGAGTAGTATTTCACATTTGCGGCGAAGGAAGAGCTAGGCAAAGATTTGGATCAATCGAGCAACTGGCAAAACATCATTGTGTTGGTAACATTAAACTGGATTTAAATTCTAAGCTCGTGAATAAGCCAAAAGGGTCTACTTTAAAACTGGTAAGGAGTCCTATCCTAACTAGGGCTCGATCAAAAATGTCACACACCACAAATTTCGACGAAGACCCCGAAAACATTTCACCTCAACCTCAAGAAGTCAATCCAAATGTAGAACAGTCCTTGAAGGACTTGTTAAGAGAAACCATACAAACCATGAATACAATGGTGACCAAACTTACTAATTTGCCGCAAATCCAAATGAGCCCCAATTTTATAAATCCAAATACTTCTCAAGGTGCAATCCCTACGAACCATGGACCTGAACAATCTAGACAAAATCTTGACACTCAAATCTTTCCTAATCACGATCAAAATAGGTCTGCGAGTACTCCAAGATCCGAACAATCACCAACCTCTCTTGAATTTGATCCGTTGAAATCCCGCATTGACAAAGTAGAGGCTGAGTTAACCAAAATACGAGTAGGGTGTACTAAAAATGTTTCATTCCAAGACCTATGTCCATTTCCTGATGTAATGTTGCCTGAAAATTTTAAACTACCAGAATTTGAGAAATATAGTGGGGAGGGTTGTCCGGTGTCGCATCTTAGAGCCTATTGCGGGGATATGGTTTCGTTGAAATCCAATGACCAACTACTTATTCGTTACTTTCAAAAAAGCTTGACTGGTCCAGCTTTGAAATGGTTCACTTCTCTTGATTTACCCAATATCGCATCATTTGATAATTTGTCACATATTTTTGTCGATCAATATTCATATAATCTTGACATGGAACCTCGACGCGAGGACCTTGAATCTCTTAGACAAAATAAAGATGAACCATTTGTTACCTATGTTGGTAGATGGCGCGCAATGGCCGCTAGAGTCAAACCCAAACCAACGGATGAGGAATCTATAAATATGATAATTAAGAACTCTTTGCCCACCATATCAGGTTACCTAGCTATTCAAGGACATCCAAACTTTACGGCCTTAATTAAGTCTGGTTCTCGTGTAGAAACAACCGTAAGTCAAGGGTTATTACCAGCCTTAGGACTGCAAACATCATCACCGAACCAATTCAATATGAAACGAACCCGAAATGACCAAAAAAATAACATCTCACCAAACACCTCAAAAAGTCAAGAGGATATAAATGCTACCTTTGAGGTATCCGGTACCAAACCAACTGTCTTCCCTCGAAACTCATTTACAAATGATAATCGATTGGGGGGATTGCCAAAACCAGCACATAATAACACAAATACCGGACCAATCACACATATGAACACTACAACTCCTCAATTTTCTGCCCCAAATCAATCATCACAAACCAAGGTCTTTAGAAAATTCACACCAATTGGTGAACCACCGAGTTCTATACTTGTTAGACTCTTTCAAGAAGGAACTGTGACCCCGTTAGGAAGACAAGTAAATCCTGATTCGCGAGGATATGACCCAACTGTTTTTTGTGAATATCATCAAAGTGCAGGTCATCACACCGATAAATGTTATAATTTAAAGCACGCCATACAAGATTTAATTGACAAAGGAGTAATTGCCGTCAAAGCACCTTCAACTGAAACTACTAATATAATGGCAAATCCGTTACCTCAACATCCAAAAAATGATGAAGCGACTTGCTCTCAAACGGTAAACGCTATTGAATGTGAAAAATATGGTTCATACTCTTTTAATGGCATTGTCAACCACTTTGAACAAAAATTAACTTCAAGAACCGTTGAAGTTCTAGGGGTAAGACCAAGGAACCAAATGACTCCAATACAATACAAAAAGCCTATTGAGGTTTTAGGAGTTAGAGAACCGGTCCTCAAACCAATGGTAGTCATGGGTCCAAAAACAATTGAGGTGTTAGGAAAACCAGCCATGACCAATCAAAATCAAGTTCCTTCGAATAAGAACCAAACTCTTGTATGCGCTGAATTAAGCAACATGACCAGGTCTGGTAGGGTTTACAAGCCATCATTCCTGACAACAGAACCCATACCCGAAGATGGTAAGACCAAAGAAAACACTGAAAGTCAAACAAAGAAAGATTCGTCCGGTTATGATGTGGTGTCCCAATTAAAGAAAACCAAAGCTGAAATTTCTGTTTGGGAGTTACTTGTTAAATCTCCAACTCACTACCAAGCTTTGCAAAAAGTCCTTCAATCTGTTAATGTGCCAACTACTGTAGAACCAAAAGACTTAGAAAAACTTGTTGGTCTGATATACGAACAAAACATAACCTTCTCAGACAATGAACTCCCTGACGAAAAAGAGAAACACAATAGACCATTGTACATAAAGGTTCAATGCAATGGTTTCCATCTTTCATTTGTATTAATAGATAATGGTTCAGCACTTAATATTTGTCCATTACGCACTGCCACCAAAATTGGAGTAGACCCAACAGGCTTTCGCAAAACCATGGGGACAGTAAAAGCGTTTGATAGCACCAGCACAGAAATTTTGGGAGAGGTTGATTTAAAGGTAGTAATTGGTCCGGTAATTTTTGAAATAACCTTCCAAGTTGTTGATATCAAGTCCACATTTAACCTGATTCTAGGAAGACCCTGGTTACATGCTCATAAGGTAATCCTGTCCAGCTTGCATCAATGCCTCAAGTTTCCATTTGATGGTAGAATTGTTGTGGTTATGGCTGAGCCTGAAATGGTTGTACCTGTTGAAGCTGGTTCTGTTAGCATCAACCAACAAGTGCCACTTATTGATGTGAAGTCCCAAAATAATTATTATCCTAACCCTGAAAGAATGTTAGAAACACTTCAAAAAAAATGGAACTACACCCCAGGACAAGGTTTAGGAAAATTCAATCAAGGACCAATAGAACCATTGACGCTTATGAAAAATAAAGGCACACTAGGATTAGGGTGTGAGTCTGACAAGCCAGTAACAACGGTAACCTCCAACACGTCCATAAATGATATTTTTATAAAAGGTGAGGTTATTGCACCAGAAAGTGATAGTTTTGACGGGCTAGACAAACTGTTTAAATTAGATCTTGGGGAAGTCAATGTATTGGAAGGGATACCTATACCACTAGATGGACCGTCCACTTCTAGATCGAACCAACCTAGGATGAATAATGATCCACCACTAGGTTCAGGGGAACAAACGAGAAGGTTACTTGTTTTGCAGTTGGAAGCTTTTCACATGTTAATCCGTCTTATAGCCCAGAAACCATCTGTTCCAAGCACTTCCACCTCAATTCCACCTCCAATGCTGCGCATACCACATTCGGTAGAACCTCTATTCAACCAATTACAATCATTGCTGGGAAGGATCGAGAGCTGCTTGGGCGATCTCAAAGCAAGATATGAGGAACCACCCTCGAGTCGGCGGCCAGAACATCCTGTTGAGCAACCTCAGAGTCACTCACAAGCATCACGTGCACAACCGCAGCAAAACCGAACATTGGAGCTATATGATGGTAGGAGTTGTCCAATAAGGCACATGACAACCTTCTGAAAGATATATGACACGCTCAGGTATGATGATGCAACTCTGATCTTACTTTTTGTTATATCCCTCAAAGATGATGCACACAAATGGTTCGAATACCTTGCGGAAAAGAATCGCATGACATGGAAATCATTCTCTGCAAGTTTTTTACACCGATTTAGTCGTATGTGGCATGTACCCTCCTTTAATGATTTAGCAAGGTTATCCCAAAAAGAAACAGAACATTTTCGTGACTATGTAGATAGATGGTTCACTACGGTGAATGAAGTCCAACAAAACGTGCCTCATTATGATGAACTAATTAAGATGGTGATTCGATCATCGCAACCACCACTTTGTGACCAACTAACAACATTTGTCATTAAAGACTTTAGTGAATTGAAATCAATTGGTGAGAGAATTGACCGAGTCAGAATCCGTATGAAACGACCAAGAGAAATGAGTGATCCTTTACAGCTCCAATTAGGCCCTCCCTCAAACCAAAGCGATCTAATTTGCGAGCCCGAACGATATTGTGTATACCATCGTACCATGGGTCATCGTACTGAATATTGTGCAGACCTTAAAGAGGTATTAAATGCTCGAACTAGCGAGATGGGGGCAAACAAGGAACCCCTAAAACCACAATCACCAGAAAGACCACACAATGTCAATGTACTTACCAACTCAGATTTAATAGTTGATCCAGAAATGACAATTCAACCAATTAATGAACCCGAACCAGACTTAATAAATGACGAAATCCCAATGAATGAATACCAAATGACCAATCCAATTCTAGACCTTAACCCTGATGATGATGAATTACCAGCTGATTATTTTGATAACTATGACATACACGGGAGGCTGTATATTAATAAGAAATTGCAGAAAAAAATCATTGCTCACAAAAGAATACGAGAAGCAGGACAAGCTCCTCTCATGCCCGCACAAAACAAGCCACGGATGGAATGGAGGCCCAAGGCACGGAAGCCAAAATACAAGGTGCTGAAGAAGGTCATGGCAGCCAACGACATCTCATCCTTCATCCACAACACTACAACTGGATTAACGGGTCTCAAAATTTCTAAACCAATGGTAGTATGCCCGGACGATGATTGGCCAACATCAACCTCATGTGGTTCGCCTCAAGTTACCCCCGCCGAGCACACGACTAAGGTATATGTTCCTTCCTCCTCCTACAATTCGAGTCTGGTCCCAACTTTCCCGGACCAGCCAAAAAAAAAGTCCGCCTAAACCTAGGATATTATGTACATAGTTTATTAAAAAAATCCAAAAAAATAGAAAAACATTTAAAACCCAAAAAAATCATAAAGAACGAAAAAAACAAAAAAAATAGAAAAACCAAAATGCCCAAAAAAATAGAAAACTCGAAAATCCAAAAAAATGATAAACGTCCAAAAGCCAAAAAAAGTAAAAAGCCAAAACTTGCCAAAAAAATTTATGTTAATTGCATTAATAAAACTTCTAAATTTAAAATTAGACCTAAATACTCCTCGGACCTTTTATCCATTGAAGATTCATACGAAACCATTCCCGATGAACTTTCCACCTTAATTACCAAATATGAAAATCCAACCACATCCATCCTTGAAGAGACAGAGGAGATAAATTTAAGTGTAAATGAAGAGTCCAAGTGTGTTCATATAGGAACTAATTTACCTCCAGAAATGCGGTCTGAACTCATTGATTTCTTAAGGGGTTATGTAGATGTATTTGCATGGTCGTATGCGGATATGCCTGGTTTAGATGAAAATGTAGTTGTGCATCAGTTACCACTCCAACCAGGGGCAAAACCCATTAAAAAAAAGCTTCGAAGACTTAAACCCGAATGGATCCTAAAAATTAAAGAAGAAGTCATAAAACAATACAATGCTGGTTTTTTACAAGTATCCCCATATCCTGAATGGTTAGCAAATATTGTCCCTGTTCCTAAGAAGGATGGTAAAGTAAGAATGTGTGTAGACTATAGGAACCTAAACAAGGCCAGTCCCAAAGATGATTTTCCATTACCTCATATTGACCTCCTTGTCGATAACACTGCCGGCCATGAAATGATGTCCTTTATGGATGGATTTTCGGGCTATAACCAAATCCATTTAGCAAAAGAGGACATGGAGAAAACCTCATTCATAACACCTTGGGGCGTGTTTTGTTATCGGGTTATGCCATTTGGCTTAAAGAATGCAGGGGCAACTTATCAAAGGGCCATGACCGCGTTATTTCATGATACGATGCATAACGAAATAGAAATATATGTAGATGACATGATTGCCAAATCTCAAAGTGCTAGTAGCCATTTGAAATGCCTTAAGAAAATTTTAGATAGGGCTCGAAAGTACAATTTACGGTTAAATCCCCAAAAATGTTTCTTTGGTGTCGCTAAAGGGAAAGTATTGGGTTTTATTGTCAGCCGTAGAGGCATTGAAGTGGACCCTAGTAAAGTTAAAGCCATAATAGAAATGCCACCTCCCAAAACTGAAAAGGAAGTCAGGGGTTTATTAGGGCGGTTGCAGTACATAAGCCGATTCATCGCTCAACTGACCCCAACTTGTGAACCAATTTTTAAATTACTCAGAAAGAATGCTGAAAAAGGGTGGAATGATGAGTGCCAATATGCCTTTGAAAAATTAAAATTCTACCTCCTAAAACCCCCTATATTAATGCCACCAAAACCCGAAAGGCCTCTCCTCTTATATCTATCCACCACACCAACATCTATGGGTTGTGTCCTAGGCCAACATGATGAAGGGGGCAAGGAACATGTTATATATTACTTAAGTAAGCGGTTCACAGGTTGTGAGAGTCGGTACACACCGGTAGAAAAGGTTTGTTTATCTCTTGTATGGGCCACCCAAAGATTGAGGCATTATATGCTATCCCACCAAGTTTATCTTATATCTCGAATTAATCCGTTAAAATACTTATTTGAAAAACCAGCATTAGTGGGTCGTAGTTCCAAGTGGCTCTTACTCTTATCCGAATTTGAGATTACCCATATCACACAAAAATCCATGAAAGCCCAAGCCATAGCTGACCATTTAGCTGACTCAGCCATTTCTGATCTAGAACCAATAAACGAAGAATTCCCAGATGAAGACATATTATTTACCACCTCAAATACCTCACCGTGTACTAATTTAAATTTACTTTGGAAGGTCTATTTTGATGGTGCGGTTAATAAACACGGTAAAGGTGTAGGGGCAGTTCTAGAATCACCATGGGGGAGTAAATACCCGGCATCCACTAAAATACAATTCGATTGTACTAACAATATGGCCGAATACGAAGCATGTGTACTTGGGTTAAAAATGGCCTTAGAACAAAAAGTCACTCATCTCCATGTCTTTGGTGACTCACTTCTAATAATCAGTCAAATAAAAGGGGAATGGAAAACCAAAGATAAGAAATTAATTCCATACTTTGAGTACCTAGAAAAACTGATAGAGGAGTTTATTGAAATTGAGTTCACCTACCTACCCCGAAACCGAAACTCTTATGCTGATGCCCTGGCCACACTGGCAGCCTGGATAGAGTTAACCGAGGAAACCATGACAATCCAAATTGATAGCCACAAAGAACCCGCATATTGACTCCATATTGAAAATAACAAGTCACACGAAAACCTACCGTGGTATCATGACATAGAGCAATACCTAAAAAATAAATCATTTCCCACGGAGGTCAACCAAACCGATAAACGTACCCTACAACGCCTAGCCATGCAGTTCACACTGTGTGGAAACCACCTCTATAAAAGAACTCCTAATCATGTCCTCCTCCGGTGTGTCGATGAGGCAAAGGCCCAAGAGATAATGCGAGAAGTGCATGCCGGAGTATGTGGCCCACACATGAACGGTTTGATGCTGGCCAAGAAAATAATGTTGCAGGGGTATTATTGGTTGACCATGGAGGCAGATTGTTGCAATTTCGTGCGGCGGTGTCATGAGTGCCAAGTCCATGGTAATCTTATCCATGCCCCCTCCTCTTGTTTACACAACTTATCATCTCCTTGGCCTTTTTCTGTTTGGGGAATCGATATTATCGGTAAAATTAATCCAAAGGCATCAAATGGTCATGAATTTATTCTGGTCGCTATCGACTATTTTACTAAATGGGTCGAAGCGGCATCCTATTCCTCAATTACCGCAACACATGTGTCTAAGTTTATTAAAAATAACCTGATATGTAGGTATGGAGTGCCAAATGAAATAATAACCGATAACGGTACAAATTTAACTGCAAAAAAAGTAGAGGATTTATGTAAACATTTCAAAATTACCCACTGCCGCTCTTCACCCTATCGTCCCCAAATGAACGGTGCAGTTGAGGCAGCCAATAAAAACCTTGTAAGAATAATTGAGAAAATGGTTGTCCCACAAAGATTGGCACGAGATGCTCCCCTACGCGTTATGGGCCTATCGTACCTCCGTACGTACGTCCACTGGAGCGACCCCGTACTCATTAACTTATGGGATGGAGGCGGTACTCCCGGTTGAAGTGGAAATTCCATCCCTACGAGTTCTTATGGAGGCGCAGTTGAAAGAAGCAGAATGGGTGCAATCAAGGTATGACCAACTAAACTTAATAGAGGAAAAAAGATTAAAAGCCTTATGCCATGCACAATGTTACCAAAAAAGAATGGCTAGGGCTTACAATAAAAAGGTCAAATTACGTGAATTCAAAGAAGGAGATTTAGTATTAAAACAAATTAGGGGCAAGGACGGCAAGTTCAAACCCAATTGGGAAGGCCCGTATGTTGTTAAAGAAGTATATGCAGGAAACGCGATTCGACTCAAAAACATGGATGGAGATGAACATGCAGAACCAATCAATGCACAATATGTAAAAAGGTATTATGCTTAGTCCATTCCTCTTCCTGTTCCTTTTTTTCTAAGTATTGTATCTACTTTTGGAATTAACAAGCAACCTTCCAAAAACAAAAACAAAAATGCTAAGTTTACCTTTATATCTTTCCTCAGTTTTACTAGTTTTCGCATTTTTATTTCTTAGGTAATCAAAGGGGAATTGCTTGAATTAATTTAGACTATGGTTTAGGCAATTGAGCATGGTGCCAAAAATTCTGAATTTTTTAAAAAAAAATTAGTGATTTCAAAGTGAACAATTAATTGCTAACCATGAATGTTGATCAAAAGTTGATAACTTTAGAAAATTATTATTGAATAATTTATTTTTATAAAGTCTTCTAAGTTTGAGAGTGATTTAAAGTAACCATTTATTATAGATTGACCTCTAGCAAAACTATGCAATAATTCCTCGTATGTATGAATACTTGAATTGTGTGTAATCATGGTACTTGTGACACAAAAATATTTAAATTCTCAGAAAAATAGAAAAAAAAAAAGAAAAAAAAAAAGAAAAAAAAGAAAAAGAAATAAAAGATGGAGGTTAGAAAAATGAGTACGGGTGCCTACACAAGACTGGTTACCAATAGACTCGATCGAACCTCCCAATTTCCAAAAAATGTCACATGTGCCAACACACTTAGTTGTCATACTTTGCTCCAATTAATTGGGAAGGAAAATCAAAATTTGTATCATTAGAATTCCTATTTATTGGAAGGGATCAATTTATAATCGAAGAAGAAATTAGCACTCTCAGATTTAGGGATATTTGCGAGATAAATTGTTCAAAATAATCATTCTAGGTGATGCATAATAAGATCAATCATGGGGTGAATAAATTGTACAAGGGAGAAATCATTAATATTTTTTAAAGTTCTATACTTTTGCATGCCATGTCAATTGTACCAAGTCCAAGTTCTAATTTAATTTGTAGCAAGTCCTTAAGATTGTATGGTTTAACCTCAGGTCGAACAAAATAGATTCACGTTATGCTCCCCATATATGCAACAACCTCATTAGAAAGTCACACTCATTACTACTAAATTTTCATAAACCAAAATGCTTGTGATTCCAAAGTAGTTATATACTAGGTTAAAGAAAGGAGGACGAGAAGGAATGTGTATGTAGCATAGTTCACTTGATGCATATGTGCGACCAAAAAAAAAAAAAAAAAAAAAAAGTTTGTGTTCTAACCCTGCAGGTACCTAGTGGATCCCTGTGGTGCCATTGATGATTGCTTTATAACAAAATTATAATCCCTCGTGGATAAAACATGTTTCAATGGGCATCTGAGGCAAAATACCACAAGGGAACACTATCACTCCAAATGCACCCTAGTGTTAACCATCTTGACTCATAATGTCAATGATAGGACAACAATGGGTAGCGACATGACTACAAGATATGACTCACCACTTCATTCTCAGGTACGTGATTAAAATAAAAAAAAAATGAAAAAAAATTAGCTAATGAAATATAATCAAGGTTGGGTACCAAGTAGTCCTACCGGCACTTAACCAGATGAACGGGTTTCACCCTAGAATGCCTAATGCCTAATTAGGGACCCATTAAATGAACTTAAGTGCAAAGATAGCAGCCAGGTGTACCAGGCCAATAGTTATATTTTCATGAATGTGTGGGTGTCTCTTTGCTTCAGCATAGCTTTGTGAGACAAAGCTATCTGAAGAGGGGCAGCTGTAGACACCCAAAATTGTATAATCTTGAAAGCAGATAATATATTTGCACCAAGCACAAGTTTTAAAATCAAGGGTGTAATATTCATGCTTCTACACAAAAAGGTATGCTTTACAATTCAATTTTTCAAGATAATATTATTTACTGCCTAATTTCGAGTTGAATATGCACACAACAAGTTGAATGTCATTGGGTTAAGCTTAAAAGAATTCATGTTATACTAGAAAAATTGCATAATTATGAATGTCTTAATTTGGAAGAATAAATTATGACAATGCATTTAATACTTGAAATTAAGAAAGGAAATATTGTAAGGTATATTTTTCACATAATTCTATCCAAGGGATACTTATCACATTAGTCATTTTGATCATTTATTTTGCCATCCACGGTCTTGAGATAAATTATAGTAGTATGTATATATCATCTCGTAAAGATAAAATCTAAAAATGTAGTAAGGAAAATATATTTTAACAAAAAAAAATCATCTCATAAAATTAAGATAAAATCTAATGGTATTCATGAGCGATGACTTTTTAATGCTACAATGCATACTTTATTTAACTATGACAACATTATACTAATATACTATAGTCATCCTACTTAACTATAATAATATCATATTTTTTTCATACTGTGAACTCAAGAGACTCTTTCAAATTGGACTTTTACAATACAATAAACGATCACATGGTAAGTGCAGTCTCATGTCTCAACATTAAAAAGAAGAGAGTTAGCACCCTACAATGGGTTAGGCAAAATCCACACGGTACCTATTGTCACCTTCTATTATACCTTGGTATATGTGTAATATATCCATATGGCTAAAACATGTAGAACTTTATCTACTATATAATATATATGTGCATGATTTCACATGTATGGTTGAATCATATTCCTAGTCTAATTTAATCATATTAGGTTAAAATCTGACATTTTATATAGCACATTATCAAATTAATTTGAACCAATTAGAAAAGTTATTATCATCAAAATCTCATTTTTTTAGACAAATTTCTAATTATTGATTAGTCAAGTTTTACATCAATTTAGATGTTATATGAATTATGAGAATATTTACATACATATGTTATCTTAAACGTTGATCAATTTGAGTCGATGTAAAACTCTCTACACTCATTAGCATTATATTCAAGCATATTTTATTTTCATCTTAAAATTTAAATCTTAAAAAAAAAATATGTAATGTGAGAACAACTATAATTTTTAGGCATCTTTAGTCATCTTTTAAATATTTTAGACTTGGCAAAATTATTTTGTAAAACATTAATAGCTATTCATTCACAAGTTTTCATGCATATTAAGCCAAAATAGAGACCTTAATGAGTAGAAAAAAATCATATATGAATTAGAATAATCATGAAGACAAGCAAATAGTCAAATTAGGCATTGTAGGGCCACAAAAAACTGTTCTTGGAGAATATTTCAGCAAGAATCTTGCTTTTGCATCACTTGGAGTGAAAATTTTGGCATGGATTATTGATCCTTCACACGTGCATGTTTTATAAAATTGATTAGATTAATTTATCATACAAATATTAGCATAAAATATATCATTCTCAAGTCTAAATCATTATTTCAAAGAGGAAAAAACTGCTAGCTAAAGTTTCCTATCAAAATATAAAGGGCGATATAAACTTTGTATTATGAATCAAAACACCTAGAAATTTATAAAAATCACCATTTAGGACTCTAAATTTGAAACCATAAATTATCTACCTCTATGCACACATATTAAGTACATTTTATAATTTTTCTCATATATAGAAAAATTTCCAGCAACTAAAAAAATTCAGCAGGAAAATTCCAGCAGCAACGTTTTTTCCAGCAGCAAATTCAGCAACATAAAATGAGATTAAGAGTAATTTAATTATCATGCTTATGCATACTCAAAGTACACCTAACTTTGTCATATCCTTGCTGCAAATTTTCAGTTTTTATCCATGGAGATTGACCTTAGAATAGTGTAATTTTCTGAAAAGAAGCAAAGAACATGGCTAGAATCCTGCTGCCATGTTTCCACTTCTTCTTGACAATAAACATGGTTATGACATGCTAAAATGGTTATATAAATTAAGTAAAACTTGCTAAACACCTGTATGCATGGTTTAGATTTTATATTTGCATTAAAATCATTATAATTAAGTCCAAAACTCTTGTTTAAATTCAGCAGGAAAAATTCCAGCAGTAACGTTTTTTTTCCAGCAGCAAATTCAGCAACATAAAATGAGATTAAGAGTAATTTAATTATCATGCTTATGCATACTCAAAGTACACCTAACTTTGTCATGTCCTTGCTGCAAATTTTCAGTTTTTATCCATGGAGATTGACCTTAGAATAGTGTAATTTTCTGAAAAGAAGCAAAGAACATGGCTAGAATCCTGCTGCCATGTTTCCACTTCTTCTTGACAATAAACATGGTTATGACATGCTAAAATGGTTATATAAATTAAGTAAAACTTGCTAAACACCTGTATGCATGGTTTAGATTTTATATTTGCATTAAAATCATCATAATTAAGTCCACAACTCTTGTCTAATATCAATCAAATGTGTTTTTGTTCAAAACAGAACCAAATGTGGGGTATGCCATGTAGCAGCAGTTTGAGCACGTTTTTGAGCTTCAAGAGGCTTCAAACTTCACCTATAAATAGCCCCCTACATCTTCACTTCATCTTCATGGTTGGTTAGAGCATCCTAAGCACACAAAAGAGCAAAAAACGTTGAGATTTCAGCCCACAGAAAAAAAAACAGCAAAGGGAGAAAAACATGCTTTCTACAAATATCCTCATAAAACCCTAGTAGAGTGAGCTTAAGAAAGATAATGAGTGACAAACCTATTATGTCATGCCATTAACTTAGTCCTCAAATTACTAAAACCACCATCAAAGCCACCGGAGAGATCATTACAATGCTCTAATAATGAGAATGAAGATCTGCGTGATTTGAAAATCTTCGATCAATTTCTACTTTCTTTTTAGTCGCTTTATTTCTATTTTTCTTTCATTTTTAGTGTTGTTAGTTTATTTTATTTTGTAACTGATATTATCATTGAAATAAAATTTTGAAAGCTAGAATTAGTAGAGACCAATTTCTCGGGTGAGTGTGGTGCCTAACACCTTCCGCATTCATAACCAAGACACGAACCTAGCCATTATCCATGAGCATAAATAGAAAATATGGTATATTTCCCGTAGCATTACGGGTGGCGACTCCAAATAAAATTTAAACCACACTTAAAAGGTTGAGTCGAGTGTTGGTTTCGTAGCACGGCAGCTACAAGATCAAATTTTACATTTTTTAGAATTTTTTAACTATTTTTTAGATAAGTGGAAAATCACTTGATCTAAAAATTCTAGACCATTCCAATATAGTGATTTTCTACCTATCTAAAAAAATAGTAAAACTTATAAAAAAAATTTAAAATTTGGTATTAAAGTACATTTTCATTTGTAGATCATGTTGAGTGGTTGTGATCAACCATCGGAACTTTGAAAACAAAGATAAGGAGCCATAGTATGGACTGGTATGCGCTATGCATAGTACCATAGCCTCACTCCTATATTTATATGTTTGTTTACGCTTGCTAATCCTAATTGTAGGGAACATGAGGAGACAGTAAAGGATAAACATAAGGTTACTCTGACAGAGAAGCTAATTGAGGAGGCCCTTAATGCAGGGTCAAAAGATAACAAGGATGAGGCTGCAAATCAGGCCGGAGAAAAGGAGGCTGAGCAAGAGAAAGTATTTTCTATTGTACTTACACTAATTGCTTTTTTTCTTAAGATTTCAAGATGATTCTGACCATTAACATGTTTGTTTTAGTGTTGTTGCTCTACCCTCTATCATCAATGCACTTATTTTAAATATATTTTCTCACAAGGAAATTTAAAAAAAAACTCTTAATCGGTTATCATAACCATTGTAATTGTGTTTGGTAGATTATCTTTGCTATTTTCTGTGTGTTTGGTTATTTGTTATCAGTGATTGGTAGATCATCTTTGCTATTTTATGTGTACTTAGTTATTGTCGACTTTCTTTCTTTTTGGTTTTTGTGAATGAGTCGATGACTATTTTTTTTAAAATATGTAATTATCTTGGCATACTTTTTTTAGGATCAAATGCTAATATTTTCGTTTGTTCTCATTATCGACTAATACATGAATTATGAATTATGTAATCAATTTTTAAATTAATCACATTTAAAAAGTGATCAAAATAAGACTTTCAATTTTCACGGCAACGCGTGACCGGCACTTAAAAAGTTGCTTTAGCATTCTTCTGCTCCGACTCCTACATAGACGATAGATCATCCTTATCCCGATCTGTTTCTCAATTGTAGAATTTTTAGGGTTTAGGGTTTAGGGCGGGCGGCGGAAACCCTAGGCGAAGGCAAAGGCGAAAAAAGGCGATCTTGGATAATATTGAAAATGGTTTCAGTATCTCTCACCACATGGAAAGAAGCTGATGGAGGGAACGGACAAGACAAGCTACAGGATATTCCTACAACAATCGAGACGCGTCAAGGAGCTCTTTTGGAAGGCGATCGAGTTCTACTAATAGGAAGCTTTCCTATTCTGCGTTTTTCTGCAAAAAATCCTGAGAAGGAAATCAAATCGGATCTTCTGGTCACAGAGAGTATTATACCATCTGTAGAAAATATGGAAAAGGCATCTGACGGTCAAACTCCAAAGGGGAAGCATTCAACATTTCCTGGAAAGGAAACGCTTTCAAACTTAGAAAACGCAAACAATAATGAAGGGCAAGAAGGATGGACTCTGGTTACTAGGCGGAAACGATCCAACTTCAAATCCCAGGCGGCTCAACAGGGGAGTATTCAATGGACAAAATTAAGTATCCATGCAACTAAGCTTAGGCAACAACAAAAATGTTTCAAGTGCCTCTTGAAAGGTCACATACAGGCTGTTTGTCAGAATTCGAGAAGATGTCTTTACTGCAACAAGCTTGGTCACATAATACGAGATTGTCCTTCAAGATTCAAGGGAAATTCAAACGACACAAGAAGACACTTCAATACCTATAAGAAGGGCACACATTCTACTCAATCAAAGCCATTCCAGAAATCTGTTCCCATCCCCTTTCACTCTACTATCAAGAAAAACAATCCACTCAAAGAGACATCTTCTCAAAAGTCCAAAAACATGGAGGTGCCAAGGGACTGGTTAACCATGCCCATGAATGAACCTGTAGATTTATGGCAACTCAGGCCTCAATTTCTCAATGTATACATTGCACCTAGAGAGCAACTTAGCCCTGCTAATATGTTCTTGGAGAGGTCTGCTTTTATCTTTGCAGGTCCTGGAGGATCAGATCCATATCTGCATCATAGAATTGCAAATTGCATGGCCAGGCAGTTTCAGAGAGATCCTGAGGATTTTCGTGTCTATACCATTGATGAAGACTTTGGTGATGTGCTGCTCATGTTCCCAACAGACACCATGGCGCGGGCAGCAATTGATATATCCTCCTTTTACATTGGCAACAACATAGAGATAGTTCTCCACCCATACTCTCTAGAACTGCAGATGGCATTTGACCCTTTGGGTGGCAGGGCTCGCATTAAGGTTTATGGCTTGCCTCTTCAACACTGGAACAGAATAGATATGATGACTCTGGTATCGGGCTTTGGCTACCCATTGCGTACATCACCCTACTTCACAAATGGAAACTATGAGTACCTAACAATGCTTGTAGCCTGCAAAAAGGCAGAAGAGGTGCCTTTCAATCTTAAGCTCAGGGTCAATCCGCAAAGGAAGGATGTAAGGGTGGTTTTAGATGGCTGGTTAAGCAATCAAGGGCCCCATCACCCCCGCCACTCACCACATCAGGGGGAGGAAGGGAGGAGAACCCGAGGAAGGAGTTTACATCGTGGAGAAAGCAGCAGGGGAAGACAAAACCAAACACAGAACACGCCAGAAGGACATCGTGGGGGTGCCAGAAGGGGAGGAAGGGAGCATGGACAAGAGAGAAATAGCTCAAGTGAAGGATCAAATTGGGTTAACAACTTACGTAATGCACTACTGGAGGCAGGTATCCTGGAGGTGAAGAATACAAATGAGGCAGCCCCTGAGATCATGGAAATGCAAGGCGAACAAGCAGCAAGTCAAGGTACATTTGCATTGGCTCAACCTGGTAATCAAGCTTCTGATCTAGATGAATTGATTGCTTTTAAAAAGGTAATGGAAAAATCGGTTGTTGAGGGAAATGTCAATACAACAGGGGTAGTGGGAAAATCAGTCAAAGGTCACTTTATGCTTTCCTTTGACAAAAGCAACTCAGATGAACCTTTTGGTAATATGGAGAAAGGGGAAGGAACTGGTTTAGGAAAAGGAATTTCACAGCAACAGAAGACCTGTGTCATAACTGAAATTCAGGAATTGGATGAGGAAATGATAGATGGTGCCACACCAAATCAACTGGGTAAGGAAGGACAAGTCAATGGCGGCACAGTTGTGAAAGAGAAATTAGTTGTAAATACAGAGGAGCAAGTTGGGCATGTTCAGAATCAGGTTGAGGGCTTTGGTCCCCCACCAGGCTTTGAGGAATTGGTTACAAATGAGGAGAAAGAGGAGAGTCAGACCAAGCACCGTAGTAAGAGGCTGATTGAGAAATATTCAGAGGTGAGGTTGAAGTACAACTCTGGTAAGAGGACATATAAAAAGAAAGGATCAAAACCTAAACCGGCAAAGTTAGACTACAATGAGTCCCTCAATCCTCTGAGTATGGATCAGGCCAAGCTGGTGGTTCAGTTAGCGGGTGTGGAAGTATCTGGAGCTATGGAAGATGAAGTGGCAAAGGTTGTGCATGCCTGAAGGTTTCTGGTACAAGTGCAGTTCCAGAAGTGTTTTCTCAAAGTTTTTTAATGATATCTAAAAAGTGGTTTTATTGCCCATTGTTTAGGGCTTTTATGTTTAGTATGTTTCTAAGTAGTAAGATGGGGGAATTTACTTTTGTATGGAGAAGATGGTTTTTTGTGTTAAGAAAATATGTATGTGGGGGATTGGAAAGGTAGGTTTCAAAGGAGTTGGTTTTTGTATGAAACTACTGTTCTACAAAAAGTTCGTCTATATTTAATGGAAGTTAATTCAAAGATTAAAATTATATCTTGGAATGTAAGAGATCTGAATGAGAAGGACAAAAGATTGGCAGTTAGACCGGATATTGTCGGTTTGCAAGAAACTAAGATGGGAGATATGAATGCTCAATTAGTAGTACAAACTTGTGGAAGAACACTAGGTGGCTTTTCAACATTAGATGCTGAGGGAACAAAAGGAGGAATGCTTTTGGCATGGAATCATTTAAAGTTTGCACTGCAGCAATGCAGTAAAAGAAGATTCATTATATCAGTAATTCTTACATCAAGAGGAGAAGATTTTAAAATCTCTGTTGTATATAGACCTACAACAGCTTCCTTGAGAAGGGAATTTTTTCAGTGAGAGTCAACAAGAACAACCACAAGATGACATGCCATGGGTAATTTGTGGGGATTTTAATGTAACCCTCCTGCAAGGTGATAGAACTAATCTGAATACTGACAACTGGAGGGAATCACTCAAGTTTTCTGAGTTATTAATGGATCTTCAGTTGATCAATCTGCCATTAAGGGGCAGAAATTATACATGGTCAAACTCAAGGTTCATGCCAACCATGGCCAAACTAGATCGATTCTTAATTTCACTAAGTTGGAATCTCAAATTTCCAAATTCAAAACAGGAAGCAATTGCTAATACCTCTTCAGATCACTCTCCTATACTCTTCACAGTTAGCACTGGCTTCAAAAAGTCTGTTTTTTTTAGATTTGAAAATGCTTGGTTGCATTCCTCCCAATTCAAATGCTTTGTCAGAGAAAAGTGGCTAGAACTGGGGAGTGTGCAAAGACCAGATGAACTTCATGATAAGTTTAGTAAAATTCAGAAGGAGATTAGAGACTGGACCAATCAAAAAATTGGGTTGATTAAGTCCCAAATCATAGTTTGTAGGGACTTCATTGATTGGTTGGGAAAAGTGGAAGAGAATAGAACAATTACATCATTGGAAAAATGGATTCATATTACACTTAAAAGTAGATATGTGGAACTATCTCTGCTGGAGGAGGAAATTTGGAAGCAAAGAGCTAAGATCCGTTGGGAAAAAAAAGGACATCGTAATACCAGATACTTCCATTCACTTGCATCTGCAAAGAAAAGAGGAAATAATATCCCTGCATTAGAGCATCAGGGAATGATTGTCAGATCACAAAAAGGCAAGGCTGATATTTTTTGGAATTTTTATCAGGAACTAATGGGAACTCAATCTGAGCAGTTACCATTATTAAACTGGAGCAATTTATATGACAACACTACGGTTACACAGGAATTAATACAACCAGTTTCAGAGGAAGAAATACTAAAGGTAATAAATGATTGGCCATCTAATAAAAGCCTAGGACCTGACGGGTTTACAGGTGAATTTTACAAGGAATTCAAAGATGTATTGTTGCCAGATTTGCATAGAGTCATAACAAGAGCATTGGAGGATGGTTTAACATTGGAGAAACTAAATACTTCTTACATAGTACTGATTCCAAAGAAAGAAGATGCAAAATTGCCCCAAGATTTCAGACCAATCAGTTTGGTACATGGGATTCAGAAGATTGTATCAAAGATCTTAGCCAACAGATTACAACCTATTATTCCTCATATAGTCAGTGACAGTCAGACTGGCTTTGTAAAAGGAAGGCAGATAACAGAGGGCTTTTTATATGCACAACATGTAGTTCAGTGTGCCAAAGACTCCAAAATTCCAATTGCGCTCTTCAAGGCAGACATTCATAAAGCTTTTGATACTGTCAGTTGGGAGTTTATTCAAATGGTTATGATTAATCTTGGATTTCCAAGGAAATGGGTAGACTGGATACAAAATTGTGTATTGAAAGGTTCATCACAGGTAATCATTGATGGTTTACTTGGAAAGAAAATTGATCTGAAGAGGGGGGTCAGGCAAGGAGACCCAATATCTCCATTACTATTTATCATAGCAATGGATTTTCTACCAAGATGGATGGAAAAATTGGTTCAAAATGGTTCATGGAAACTACCATTTGACAATATGAGGTCTTGTTTGTTGTATGCAGATGATTCCTTATTTTTTGTCAAACCAGAATTGGGGCAAATACAGGCACTCAAGATCTTGCTCACAACTTTTCACAAAATATCTGGTTTAGCAGTCAGTATGAACAAATCAGAGCTCATTTTGACAGATAGTGGACTATCTCAGGAGCAACAATTGTTGGATGTGCTAGGATGTAAAAGAGGTGTTTTTCCTTTTACATACCTGGGTCTTCCCCTTTCAAACAAAAGGTTACCTAAGATGGCTTATTTGCCATTGTTGCAAAAGTTAAGCAAAAGGCTACAAGGATGGGCTTCTAAGCAGTTATCAATTGCAGGACGGCTGATTTTAATTAATGCAGTGTTATCCTCTATTCCTACTTACTTCATGTCAATCTTCAAGTTACCAGAATGGGTAATACAAGAGATTGATAAAACCAGAAGGAATTTTCTTTGGAAGAACGTTAATGAAGACAAGAATGGAATGGCCTTGGCAAATTGGGACTTAATCTGCAGACCAAAGAAATTTGGGGGGCTGGGTATAATTGATATCCAAAAATTCAATGATGCTCTCCTCTCCAAGTGGTACTGGTACTGGCAGAAACCTGAATCAAGACTATGGAAATCAATAATTCAGGCAACACACACTTTCAATCGTGCCAGTGATTTACCAGGATGCAGATTTTTTACTCAGAATTTGAAGAAGATAATAATATTCTGTGAAAGTTCTATGCAACGAGTACTACAAAATGGGGAGAGGACACAATTCTGGTTTCACAACTGGGGTCAAGGAATATTAAAAAATGAGCTGCCATTGTTATTTGATGGAGCAATAGACAAGGGCATTTCTGTCCAACAGATGTTCCAGACATACTTCCAGGGTCAAATCTCAGATGTTTTTTCACATATTGAGTCAATACTGGACATCAATCAAGGAAGATCTCAATTCAACAAACTCAGGGGTATTTTAGCAAATCAACCATCTTTGGTAATGGGTCCGGATGATGCCATCTGGAATAGAGAAGCATCCAAATCATTTACTGTCAAGTCCGCTTATCAAGGTCTGAAGGATCAACCAAGATTCAATGTTAAGATTCATAGAGTGTGGAAACTTAAAGTGCCGCCAAGGATGAAGGTGTTTGCCTGGTTAACGTTTTATGATAAAATATTAACAGCTGATAATTTGGCAAAAAGAGGTTGGAGCTTACCAAGCATGTGTTTCTTATGTAGAAGGGCCAACGAGAATGTACAACACATGTTCTCTGAGTGTAAATTCACCATGAAGGTCTATGAGTACCTGACAATTTGTTTTGCTTTACCAGAAAAAAGGTGGAGGTTAATCTTTCAGGAAGTACGAGCTCACCATTGGATTATTGAAAAGGGAGGTCAGACTAAATCAAAAGAAATAATTTTGATAGCCATGTTTGTGTGTTGGAGAGAGAGATGCTCAAGGATTTTTAGAGAAGAATATAAGGAAGTTCATCAACTGACGCAGGAGGTTATTGACCAGTGGTTATGGCTGCAGGGGCAGTGTTACAGATAGATGAGTTTTACTATTTAGCAAACTCTTTTTTCAACAGCTTTCTTTTTCATACTAATGTTCAATAGGTATTGAACAGCTCTGTAAATCTTTGTAAAAGGTTTCTGCAAGGAAGCCTTTAAAATCTTCCAACAAATAAATAAATTCAAATAAGGACTTTGATCCTTATTTTTCCTCAAAAAAAATTGTAGAATTTTTACAAAATGCCCCTCTACCTTCTTCAATTTCTTCACTTGCATATTTTTTGTCAGAGCACGTACATATTGTAATTAAAGAACTTTATTAGGAGCAATCTTAGAATTTGCAAAAAAGAAGAATGAATTTTATTACCTTTTCTATTGTATTTTTACAATGGTGTACTGCGTTATTTATATTATAACCTACTTGTACAATTGTTTCCGTTTTCTAGCTAATTTACAGGTTTGCTACTCTCTAGATGGAATTTGTATCCTATGCATTAACTTAACTTTTGAGTTAATGAAGAATGAATCTGGATCGTCCGATTTGTGTTGACACAAATATTAAAGATGCTATGTGCATTTCATCTTAGACCGAATTGACTATGATTCTGATTAGACGGCCAAGTTGAGTTAATGGCTTAATGCGGAAGATGCGGACTCCTCTGGATGGGTCTGATACTCACAAATTAAGCACTATTTATTTTATCCCTTATTTGTTTCTTCCAAGAGTTGCTTGTATCTCTACGTTAATTAATCTCCCTATTATTTCCTTGTATGTTAATAATTAGGGAGGGCCTAACCTTCCCCCACCATCCATCCCCCACTTTTCCCCCAACTGAAAATAAGTAGGGGACCACAGTAAACCGTTAATGCCTCCACAGCATTACAGGCGGATAGATTGTGCATAAGTATTCACCCTTGTAAACTCAAGTATTCATCCATGTAAAGAAAAGTACTCATCTTTGAGAAATAACTATATAAGGAAGCATTACCACTCATCTTTGACACGTTTTTAGAGGTGATTTTTTTTTTTACGTTCACTCTAACTAATTTTTCCGACGATCTGTGAGGAATTTTTCAAATCTAAAACCACGAAAGTCTTCTACGCAATTTTCTCTTTCAAATGAGATCCATGATGACATACTTTCGAGTTGTCCGTTACGCAAGTATTCACACATCGTACGCAAGTATTCATCTCTCATTTAACAATTATTTATCCTAGTCACCTAAGTGTAAAGAGTACACGAAGGTACGGCGGGACCGCACAACCGCCATCACTAGGTAGAGGGGGAAATGCATAACCGTCACCGCATAACTACCGGCGGACTATTTGCCGAAAGGTATTCACACTTAACAAGAGTTGTATTCACCAATGTAAATGAAGGTACTCATTTTTGAGGTACAATTATATATGAAAACATTACGACACTATTTAACCTCAAATGATACAAATTGATGAATTCTTATGCAAAAATGGATGAATACTTATGAAGAAACATTTATTCATCCAATTATGGTGCAAATGATGAATACTTATTAAGAGAATGATGAATACAACATATCAACCTATTTACATGTAATACATCAAGTATTCACATCAAGTATTCACATGAAGTATCAATCTATAATACATGAAGTATTCACATGTAATACATCAAGTATTCACCCTGATATATCAAGTATTTAAAAAAAAAAACTGGACATATCACACCCATCTTTTACACGTTTTTAGTGGTGGTTTTTTTTCTCCGTTCAATCTAACTAATATTTCTGACGATCTGTGAGGAATTTTGCAAATATAAAACCACGAACGTCTTCTACATAATTTTCTCTTTAAAATGAGATCCATGATGACATACTTTCGAGTTATCCGTTGCACAAGTATTCACCCTCGTCATGCAACTATTTATCTATCATTGAACAAGTATTCATCCTCGTCGTGTGAGGCGGAGGCGGAGGCGGAGGCAGAGGCGGAGAAGGAGAGGCGGAGGTGGGAGGCGGAGGTGAAGAGGGAGAGGCGAAGGTGGGAGAGGTGGGCGGAGGCGGAGGTGGAAGAGAGAGAGGGAGGGAGAGAGGAAAGAAATAGAAGGAGAAAATCTACTAATTAATTTGTAATACATCAAGTATTCATCTATAATACATGAAGTATTCACATGTAATACATCAAGTATTCACCCTGATATATCAAGTATTTTTAAAAAAAAAACTGGACATATCACACCCATCTTTTACACGTTTTTAGAGGTGGTTTTTTTTTCTCCGTTCAATCTAACTAATATTTCTGACGATCTGTGAGGAATTTTGCAAATCTAAAACCACGAACGTCTTCTACATAATTTTCTCTTTAAAATGAGATCCATGATGACATACTTTCGAGTTATCCGTTGCACAAGTATTCACCCTCGTCATGCAACTATTCATCTATCATTGAACAAGTATTCATCCTCGTCGTGTGAGGCGAAGGCAGAGGCAGAGGCGGAGAAGGAGAGGCGGAGGTGGGAGGCGGAGGCGGAGAGGGAGAGGCGAAGGTGGGAGAGGCGGGCGGAGGCAGAGGTGGAAGGGGGAGGCGGAGGTGGAAGAGAGAGAGGGAGGGAGAGAGGAAAGAAATAGAAGGAGAAAATCTACTAATTAATTTGTAGGGACCACTAGTTAGTTAGAATTGATTATTATAGTTAGAAAAGAAAGTTAGTTAGTTGGGGGAAATATGGGAGAAGGAATCAAGGGGTAACATATAATTACCCTAATAATTAATAATTAATTGTCTATAAAGAGTAAATCTATTCGGTCATGTTTGCTTGATGCTAAAATTTGAGGGTATGTTACTAGAGGAGGGATCCGATTACACCTTTTTTGGTGACACACTTTGACACCTACCATTTTCAAAGTCCAATTAGTCGATTCAAACCATTCAACATGATGGATATATTAAAATGTGCTTGGAGATCAAATTTTACATTTTTTTGAATTTTTTTGCTATTTATTAAGATGGTTACAAAAATCGTTGTTTTCATACCATTGAAAAACAGCGATTTTGTAACCATCTTAATAAATAGTAAAAAAATTCAAAAAAATGTAAAATTTGATCTCCAAGTACATTTTAATATGGTGATCATGTTGAACGGTTCGGATCGACTGTTTGGATTTTGAAATTATAAAATTGACCTATATAAAAAACGGTGTCATGATGTGTCACCAAAAAAGGTGTAATTGGATCCCTCCTCATGTTACTATATATGTTTGGATTGGGAGTGGAGGTAGCAAAGTTAGTGAGCTAATTCATAATTTGAGAATACCGTTAACTCAATAAATTGTAAGAATAGAGAATAGTAAATTAAATGCCCCTACATTTTGTTTTTGTTCTTTTTCTTTCAGAGTTGATTATATATCTCCTCCGTTGTTTTATTCGACATTGATACTATATATTGTGATTTTCTTCTCCTTGTTCACACGAGGTGAAAGAAGAATGAGGTGAAGAAGAAGAGGGAGGGGTGGGGGCTATGCGATGCACACTATATATGTGCTTTTCTTCCTTATTTCGTAGCAAGCAAATACAAAGCTGACAAATTTTCTCTGACTAATATCAAATGAAATATATTTGATGCTAGTTTGAACAAAATAAATTTTAGATTGCATTTAAAAATGTTATATTTGGGATATGGTACGTGTTACATTAACAATGTGTAATGCATGTGTGCAACAAAACCATGATAGAATTGCTTCAAAAGCGCACAGTAACAGATTATTGCTATTTGATACAAACTAACTGGATCATATTAATTACCTTTTGCTGCCAGCTGCTCTGAAAAGAAAAGATCTCCTCATGTGGCAATGGTGGATAGGAGCAAATGCCTTAATTGCCTATTTAGATTTTAGATTTTAGATTTTAGATCTTAGATCTTGCTTGCCACATCGGCACGAATATTGAGTTCCAGTAGCAGTAGCAGAGGTGCTCAGCTTAGTTGAAACACGAGTCGGTTATCTTCACTTGCGTACCATAATTAAAATAATATTTTTACAAAACTAACGTGATTATATATATATTTTTTTAATAAAATTCATAAGAACCGAAATGTCATTTCGGTCTGTTATTTTTTTTATTCCGGACCAAAATGTTATTTCAGTATGGTTTTTTTTTAAAATTTTCTGTAGTACTGGTTTCACAAGTTTTCATATGAGCCGTCACATAAAATCTAAAAAGAAAACCAGACCGAAATGTTATTTCAGTCCGGAATAAAAAGCAATCATGTTAGCTTCGTAATTTTTTTTTTAATTATAGTTTATAAAAAAAATTCGCTCATTAGGAATCCCTGCTATGTCACCAAGTCAACTGGTACGTAAAAGAAAGTAGAAAATTCCCTTCCGAGACTATGCCGAAAGAAAAGCTAACTGGCGCGTCCAGTACAACCTTTTCGCATGCCTTTTTGAGCTGCACGCAACGCAAAACACTTCTTTACCTTTTTCCAGGGCCCACCTGTTGACGTCATCTCAGCCAACTCTAGCCACTAAAACAAGCATTCTTACAATTTAGCCCACCAACAAGTGTAAATTTATGTTAACAATAATACTTGGCTACAAAAATTCAGTTGCCATATGGCCTAACAAATTTCAAAATATTTGATGTTTTATATTTTTAACGTTGTAACACTAACAGTAACGTATGATTCCAAATTTTAAAACTCACTCAGCCAATGTCTTCTTTTAGGGTAAGAAAAAAATGTCATTTAAAATATAAATACGAATTCATTGATATGATAGTTTATAAACTCATGTTTTTGTTACTTACTTTATACTGTCAATGCTTTATTAAAAACATTCAAAATATTTTGATAACATAAGTGAATAAAGAACCATACTCTAAAACATTCAAAATATTTTGGAAAAAAGAAACTTGTATAAAGAACTTGATAGTCAATGTTAATTCTGCAAAGGACCATACTCTAAAATGTTTAACTACAGAGGGCAATCATTAAAAATTGCCTAATCAGAACTCGTGGCTGACAAGCGTTCTTAGTGCTGACTAGGACGCCAGCTGTCATCTCTCACCGATAACTCCAGGTCGTCCCCCCCTTTTATTCTTTGTTAAACGACGCTCTCTCTCTCTCTCTCTCTCTCTCAGACAGAACTAGACATGTGTTATTGTCGGATTTGATCCGACGGTTGAGAGATGTCTGATTTAAGGGATCCGGCGATCAAGCTCTTCGGGCGGACAATCCCTCTGGCGGCTGACGAAGTTAGTGGGTCGGGTTCCGACCCTCCACCCGATTTAACAATGGAAGAACTCGATAAGGTGAGGGAAACCCCTATTATCATATTATTCCTCCTTTTGCTTTTTCCTCTGGGAGCTTCATGTCTTTCTCAGGCAATTCTTAATCAGATGGAGTTCTGATTTTGTGCTTTAATTGGCTCTAATTTACTGGTGGGTTTTATAGCTTATTAATTTGTTGCTTGTGTGATTCTCGGATTACTAGCTCAATTAAGTTAGTTCTAGTTTGTTTTAATTTTAAGTTCTGGATTCCTATATTTTTTTTGAACTAATATTGCTTGATCTTAATTTGGAGAATATATTCTCTTTCGGATCAAGTTCAATTGCTTTGCCGATTGAATATGTCAATGTTTGGAAAGTATTTTGCAAACCTAGAGTCGCCTTTTGGTTTTATTCTACATTTCTATTCAAGGACCAAAAAGAGGATCGGTATACTTCTTTTGAGCCTATAAAAAATTAATTATGAACTTTTTCCTTCTCCTTTAGTATTAAAATCACTAAACCCTAATTTAAAATCTGTGTTGTTGAAGCTTTAGTTCCTGTAATCCACAGTCAAACTGACTTTATCTCTTGCTTTCGGGAATTTATAATTTCACCAATATTCAGTTCATATATGGGAATTTTAGTAATTTTTTTTTTTCATTTATATTTAGTATGAAAAGACTATGTATTTCAGGTACCATGAAAATCCCTTTTTGACCCAAAGAAGCTAAATTTTTTTACTCTACTACTAACTTTAAAATCCAATACTTTGGGGACTCCACAGCAGTTACAAATCTACTGAGATGTAACCCAGACAGCAAGTACTCAATTTTTTCTTTTGACTTTCAGGGTACATGCACAGAAGCTGATTCCTCAGTAGCAACTAAATCAAATCCAGATCCATTAGTAGACCCAGATCCGAACAACTCTGAGATGAGCAACCAAAGTCATGATACTGATGAGCAGACAGCTCAAGAACAAGAAGAGTCCAGACCTGAGAAATCGACGTCAGAGGCCGATACACAACTCCAAGAAAAACCTACCCTGAAGAAACCAGACAAAATTTTACCATGCCCTCGGTGCAACAGCATGGACACCAAATTCTGTTATTACAATAATTACAATATTAACCAGCCAAGACATTTTTGTAAGAACTGCCAGAGGTACTGGACAGCTGGAGGTACCATGCGCAATGTACCAGTGGGTGCTGGTCGGCGCAAGAACAAGAATCTGGTACGCCAGGTTACTGGTCCCATTCTAGCCAACTGCTCTGAACCGGTACAAATGAAGGCACCCAACGGCTCTGAACCGCTCTGTGAATCGATGGCATCTGTTTTGAATATTGGGGAACAAGACAAGGAAAACAGTGCCGGTAATACGGCACCAATGGTATCGTGTGGATCTTCTGCAACGACTTCTAAATGTATACCGAACGGGTTGACAAATGAAAAGAATGGGTGTAACGGGTTTACATCCATACCGCATGTACCTTATTACCCTGGGCCAACATTTATGTATCCTTGGAATGGGGGGCCCACTCCGGTACCATGGACTCCCTCGCCTTTACCTGTACCTGTACCGCCTATGCAACCACCGGTGGTGATGGCATCTGGTAATGGGTTTTGTCCTCCACCAATGCCATTTCCCTTTGTACCGGCTCCCTTCTGGGCATTTATGCCTGGGTGGGGCGCACCCCAATGGGTTGGATCACCTTCCTCCAGCACAAGTACGTGCTCAGGTACCAGTACAGGGTCAGCAAAACTAGGAAAACATTGTAGAGATGATGGAACCTCTCAAGTGGAAGAAAAAAGCGAGAAATCATTGTGGGCCCCGAAAACCCTAAGAATTGACGACCCGGAAGAAGCAGCCAAGAGCTCAATTTGGGATACACTAGGGTTCAAACCAGAGGAAGGGCGTATGTTTAGGCCTTTTGGGCCCAAAAGCGAGGGCCGAGGTCAGGTACCAGGGGAAAGCTCTCAAGTGTTGCATGCCAACCCAGCTGCGTTTTCTCGGTCCCAGTCATTCCAGGAAAGTACGTAATTGCGGAGTATATTTAGGTATAATTGAGAAGTTTCATGGAAGCTAATATATAGGCTTGTATTTGTGAACCAATTGCTTGAAAGCAAGAAATGTATATACATGGGACCCTATTGTGAGTCTCAGCTAATAGATTTCGGAGCAACAAAAAATCCTGAGGCAGGAGATACTGGCTGGGTAAAAAAGAGGTCAATTTGTCATACAAGGACCAGTCTGAAAAATTAAAATTGGTGATGGTTGCTATATTTCTTTGGGCGACAGAAGCATGAAAGTGAAGCCTAATTTGACCCGCGATAGGTAAAAGTACGTAATGTTGAAAATAAAGAGCAGAGATGCCAACACGGCAAAACACGATCTCTGGCTATATTTAAGTAGCTAGTGTTCTCTAATTTTGTTGTAATATATGACCTTCCCTTTTTCTTTTATCTTTTTTTCATTTTTCAGAAGCTAATATGGGACCAAAACTTGTAATACATTTGAATTTTGTCAATTTCAGTCCTCCCATAACTTTACACAATTGCTGTTTGGTACTTCTTTTATGGTTTCTTGGTATGCTACCGTGTGTAACTTACCTCAAATGGTTCCAGTTTGGTGTAACCTTTTAGGTGGTACCGTAGCTTTTAATAAAAAAAAAAAGCTGCACAAGCCCCTAATTACAACAGAAACAGTTTCCCAACCGAGCCTCTACGATGTGTATCTGATCGTAAAAACTAAAATAGGGGATCAGAATATCAGAGTCATTTTGAAGTGGTACGGTACTGCTGAAATATAGTACGCGCTTAGAGTTAAGTTGATCTTTTTGGAGCAAAAAAAAAAAAAAACACATTCTCTCTTTATAACTCCAACTTTTTTTTTGAGGAATTTATAACTTCAACTTCAGGTACTGGTCACCTTGCAAAGTAGATCAGCTGACCATCTTTTCTCACAATTAAGGATACTAACTAGTGTACCGTGTATTGTGTTCCATGAAGTTTTAAACCTTGAGGTATAAACATAGGTGGAGCTAGGATTTTTGTTAGAGGTGGATGAAAATATAGCGAATTGGGTTTAAATAGCTAATTGGATTCAAACTCATTAACTAAATTAGGATTTAGCTAATTTGAAGATATTCAAGTAATTAGTTACCATAATTACTTAATTTGTACAATTCTAAAGAAATTTGAAGAAAAGAAGAGATTAACTTAATTTCTTGCCAGTGCTCTTTGGACTGGTGCCCAAAGAGATTTCCAAAGGTGACAAATTAAATTCCAGAGAAGGGCAAACTTGGTTCGGACTTGTAAATTTCCATAAAATTTTCAAAATCAGAGAGCGACTGCCCCCTAGCCCTTACTAGGTCCGTCCCCGGATATAAATGCATATTCAAAAGAGGAGGATGACAATATTTTATTTTGACAGTCTTTGAAAATAGAGTTTATATTTGAAATCTAACATTATAAACATTATTTATACTGTTTATATATCATGTACATATAATATGATGAAATTTGATGTATGTTTAATTGTACATGAAGTGATTTGAAATTTCAACTATCCGAGATCCGAATTCAATTGTTTTTTATGCATAATCACATAATGCTAAATTGTATGAAATTTGATCGTTAAAATTAGGATGAGAAAGTCGAAAAGAAGAGGGAGAAAGTCGGCCCAAACAGCTTTTGAGCTAATACAGGGGATATTTGCTTTACCTTACTACAAGGCTGGGTAGAATTGAAGCCCATATTTTATAAATGGAAGCAGAATTGAAGTGAAGTTGGTAAGGTAGCAATATTTGATCGAATACCATAATATATTTCTTTCAACTCTGGTCAATTTGACCTGAGGCCTTTTTGAGTCGAGCGTGAATTAGTTTGTGATTAGCACTTAGCACACTCATATATAGCACTACATGCAACTAACTATGCAAGGTGAGAAAGCATAGCCTGATAGCCACGACCTTATATAGAAGGCGTGTAGCTACGAAACAGTATTAATTTATCTGTAATTGGTATTGACTTAGGCAGTGAACCATGACCACCTGTGTGATTAATTGGTGGGAACGGAGGGGATCATCAATTAATAATCCCTCTATATATAATTATTAATTACAATAACAATAGAGCCTACGCCCTACGGGGAAGTGACATCCGAAGTAGCTATGCCAAGTTCCTCTACTCCCATCCCATACGATCTCAAAGATCAAATCTGTCGGGACTCGGGAAGGATTAAAGTCAAACATGAAGAAATTGGTTTGCAACCAAATCGGTACCGATCGAAGAGCTTCGCCGTAAACTGCATCATCCAATGCCCGGTGATCGTGATCGCCGATGAGGGGTGCAAAGTGCTTCTAACATCAAGGCGATGCCAATTAGACCCTCCTTTAGCCTCGCCGTGACCGGAGCATTGCCGGACCCGAAAACCTAGAACCAGGCCTAAACCCTAGTTCATATCCAGGTTACACGAAAATTAAAGCAACACAGACTGTTCGATTGAGGCCCCAAAACAAAAGTTCAAAAGGGAACCCGAATCTCAAAGCAGCGGCTAATCTAACGGTCTAGGTTCAAATCAGGGGTTGATAAGGTTTCTGTTATGTGGGGCCCGGTCGTCAGCCGTTTAAAATAAAAGCCCAGAACCAAGAATTCGGAAGCCCAAAGTCCAAAGCCTAAACGGAATCCTAAAGCCCAATCTAAAGCCCAAAAATTCCCCTGAGGCCCAATGACCCAAACTCAGGAGCCAGCACCAATCAAAGCCCAGAGCACAGGTTTTAAAGCCCATTAAACCAAATCTCAAGGCCATCACTCAAAGCCCAGAGAATAGAAAATTAAACCCCTTTTGCTATTCAATCCTTCTGACAGAAATAAATCACAGCAAAGCCCCTAAATATTTACTAACAAGCCCCTGGATCCTTAAAATCTCTTCAAACAAGCCCCTGGAAGCCCAATTTTCAGCCCAAACCTTGTTAAAAGACAAAATTATAAATCCCAGTCCCTCAGACTTTACAAATAAGCCCCTAGAAAGTTAAAAACTTTCCAAACAAGTCCTTTTAAGCCATAACTAATTCGTTTCAAGTCCAAATTAACTCAAACCACCTCCAAATGAACCAAAATTAAATCCTCTACGATTCTAAATCAAAATTGAACATGTCCAAGAGTCATACAACCTGCGAAATGACCAAAATACCCCTTCCATTCAAATTCAAATGATTTCTTTATAAATAAATTAGTTTGAGGCTACGGTACTATGCATAGCACGGATTGGTTCATGCTACGGCTCAATATTTGAGTTTTCAAAATCCTAACGGTCGATCCGAACCGTTCAACATGATTATAAAATGAATATGTACTTGCAAACCAAATTTTACATTTTTTGAATTTTTTTACTATTTTTTTACATAGGTAGAAAATCACTTGATCTGAAAATTCTGGACCATCCAAAAACAGTGATTTTCTACCTATCTAAAAAAATAGTAAAAAAATTTAAAAAATGTAAAATTTGGTTTGCAAGTACATATTCATTTTATAATCATGTTGAACGGTTCCGATCGACTGTTAGGATTTTGAAAACTCAAATATTGAGCCGTAGTACGGACCAATCCGTGCTATACATAGTACCGTAGCCTCACTCAATAAATTATAAATAAAGCACATGTACATATTTCTCAAGTACAAAATATATTTTAAATAAATAAATAAGCATAATCAATGTATTTTGGATAATATAAATTTCATATTTATATATGCATCATGAACATACACACTCACCTATGTCCAAACAATGAGAACCAACCCACCAAATCCAAAATCAGTACATGAGCCCTTCATTTTAGCCCCATAATCTAGGTTCCGGATGCATTCAGGATTATACAGTGTTCTAAATAGCGCGCTATAGCGTTTTTGGACCCCAAACGCTATGCTACGACATCAAAATGTGCTATTTGCGCTACGGCCGCTACAACGCTATAGCGGTCCGCTACAGCGCTATTTGCGCTATACAATATGAGTTTTTTTTATTTTTTATTTTTAAGAAATTTATATGGGTTTTAAATTAAGATAAAAAAAATCTCAAACCGAAATTAAATTTGTTGCTACTTACTACAAATAAATCAATTTGAAATTGGGAATAGAAATTGAAATTTGAATAGAAAAAAAGTCCAAACCGGAATTAAAATTTGAATAGAAAAAAAAAAAAGATTATGTCATGAATCATGATACTTAAGATATTTTTAATAGAAAAAATCGATAGTTTATGATATTACCATGGATATTTTGAACCGCAATTTGGACTTTGTACGGGTTCAATATGAATATTATAATTTCTTAATTACTTTGGAGTTATTTATTGTTCTATGAGACCTTAGATAATGTTGATATTTAGTACAAATATTGAATATACGAAATGTAAAAAAAAAAAACGCTATTTGGAATAGCTTCCGCTATTCGCTATAGCTTTTTTTTAGCCTTCCCGCTACGACGCTATAAACGCTATTTAGAACCTTGGGATTATATAATTTCTCCAAAATGACATTTAAGGTGTGGATTCATCACATTTCACAAAAGTATATTTCTCCAAATTAAATGAACATTTCTCAAATATACCAAAGCTCCTACAGTCAGAGACTAAAGATTTTATTTATTTATTTATTAACTGTTCATATATATGTGAGTCAAATATATAGTTACGATCGAGTTCTTAATATTATTGTTTAAACTTTGTATAATTACAAGTACTTTTGATAGCCTTAGGAAAAAAAAGAAGTTACTTGGAAGATACAATCTTTTTTTTTTTTTGCAATGCAACATGCCCGTAGGCTTTTCATTTCAACAAAACTTTCAAGTTACAATAATTCGCATATTACAACAGATATCATAGTTACCACGATGCCTTCTCAAAACTTCAATCAATTGTTACATATATACTGTAGATGCTTAAATGAGTACTCTGCAAAATACCTTGTGGAGCCAAAATTTGATTACATACACTGCTATAAGAGAAATAGGCGCAGCTGGAAACAGTACCAGTCAAGAAGTATTTTTTTTTATTTTTTTTATTTGGGTGATAATCAGTCAAAGTATCGATGTAGCATATTAATAATTTATAAACAAGAAACCACATCAGGATAGGATCGAGTAGATTTTGCAAATCTCAAATCACCTCGTATTTTTAGTATTACACGTCAAAAGGTACTAGATACGTACTCTCACCAAACTTGATTCAATTCAATATATCTCCAATCTCTTGAACCTCGCTCGAGTAGATTTCACTTGAAAAAAAAATATACATATATAGCCCATTTGCAATTAAATAAAAACAATGACTAAAGCACGGAATTTAGTTAGGTGCACATACAAGATTTCGTTGTCCATTTCTTAATTAATTACAAGGAAAATATGTACCTGCACTGCTGCACAAGAGGCGGGAATTCTTCTTTTCTTTTTTTCTGTTCTTCTTTATGGCTCCAAGGATGCATGCATCAATTATATACACAAAGGAATCGGGAGCGGTCTAATGGCTATCAGATCATATGAAATCGATCCGATGTCCAGTTAGAAGTACCGTTCAATTCACATTAAGATTCACACAAATAATTTTAAAATCCGTGCTGATCAAGTTCACATGAATCTTGATACTAATCTGACGGCTCCAATCAGACATCGAACTCCTTACACAAATTAAACATATTGCAATTATATATATATATATATATAGAGATGGACTTAGCTACTTCATGGAGTAAAACGACTTTGTACTTCACACCATATCTTCATTTTCAAAGTTCAAATAGTCGATTCGAACCTTCCAACATGTTCTTCATATTGAAATGTACTTGGAGACCAAATTTTACATTTTTTTGAATTTTTTTACTATTTATTAAGCCACTTTGAAAATCTGAAAATCCTTATGAACAGTAAAAAACAGTAAAAATTTCTGGACCGCCGGATCAGTGATTTTCAAAGTGGCTTAATAAATAGTAAAAAAATTCCAAAAAATGTAAAATTTGGTCTCCAAGCACATATCAATATGGAGAACAACTTGAGCGGTTCGGATCGGTCGTTTGGATTTTCAAAATGAAAATAATGAGGCGTGGAGCACCAAGTCGTTTTACTCCATGAAGTAGCTAAGCCCAACACTATATATATATATATATATATATATATATATATAGAGAGAGAGAGAGAGAGAGAGAGAGGGGGGGGGGGTTGGCTAATATCAAAATGTTTGTTCCGAAGCTATGGAACAAATGCTTCGATTTTTACATTTTCAAAGTCCAAACAGTCGATCCAAACCATTCAACATTTAATCTATATTAAAATATAGTTGGAACCAAATTTTATATTTTTTGGAACTTTTTTTACTATTTATATATTAAGTCAGTTTTAAAATCGTTGTTTTCAATAATTCATAAATTTTTAACTGTTTATTTAAATCTGCAATTTTAAAACTAGCTTAATAAATAGTAAAAAAGTTTCAAAAAAAAATGTAAAATTTGGTCACCAAACACATTTTAATATAGAGATCACATCTAATGGTTTGGATCGACCATTTGAACTTCAAAATTAGAAAATCAATTGGCTACACCACGGTTCTTGAACAAACGTTTTGATCCAACACTTCTCTCTCTCTATATATAATATATTTCCATTTTCCTCTTTCTTTACATTTGACGTTGCAATTTACTCATTTAGTAATGATTAAATTAGAGAGATCAAGAATTAATATTGTGATTTTTTATTTTCTTATTACAATTGTAGGCCGAACACGACAAAATTAAATAAGTAGCATGTAATTGCTAGATAAAGTTGGGCTACTAATTAGCCACATAAAGTTGTTAAAGCAACAAAAAGGTGAGTATATATGTTTCAAATTTGAGGGACTAAACATTGCGGTTTTGTATGTGTGTTTGTGTGTACGCTAGCTTGTGAGAGACTAATTAATTGATCAGTAAATTAATAATGTTACTTTTGTTTTTGTACCAATGCTCCTCGGCAAAAAGAATTGTGCTACATGTAATTAATTTCTTTTCCTTGACTACACCTAACTTCATTTGATTCTCTTAGATTAACAGTGCTTAAAAGAACTTTTTTTTTAAGAACGTGACATCCATGAAACAATTAATTACGAAATTCTATTATGTTTTTGGATAAAGATTTTTTTCCCCCAGCTCCTATCGAACCAGTATCTTCTGTGTTACTCGAGAAAATAAAATGAGCTCTCAGCCGGTGGATATTCGGGTGATTGGAGGGGGCAGTATTATTTGTGCTTTGAGATTCGTGTAAATTTAAATCCACCGGCTGAGACTCACTTTATTTTCTCGAGTAACACAGAGGATCTGAATTCGCTCCTATCCCCCATTTATCCTCCAATCATTAATTATCTAGGAGACCACAACTTTAAACACAAAAAGACAAAAGAAAACGTGTATCAATCATTAATTACGTGGGGAACCGCTAATTAACTAGGAGGACCGCTTATATTTGAAAAAATTTACAACTGACGCGCACAAATATTCATATATAATACATCAAGTATTAATATATAATACATTAAGTATTCATATCTAAGATATCAAGTATTTAAAAAAAAACTGGACATATCACTTACTCATCTTTTACACGTTTTTAGAGGTGGTTTTTTTTCTCCGTTCACTTTAACCAATATTTCTGACAATCTATGAAGAATTTTGCGAATCTAAAACCACGAACGTTTTCTACGCAATTTTCTCTTTCAAATGAGATCCATGATGAAATACTTTTGAGTTATCTGTCGTGCAAGTATTCATACCTCGTAAAATTATTTATATCTCGTCGTACAAGTATTCATACCACGTCGAGCAAGTATTCATACCTCGTCGAACAAGTATTCATACCTAGCTAAGATATCAAGTAAATATGATTGAGTAGTAATGAAATTTCAATCGGTAAAATGAGTGAATGATGTGTCCAGTTTTTTATTTGTGAAATACTGATCAGGTATGAATACTTGCTCGATGAGGTATGAATATTTGAATGACAAGGTATGAATACTTGTGCAACGGACAACTCGAAAGTATGTCATTATGGATCTCATTTGAAAGAGAAAATTACATAGAAGACGTTCGTGATTTTAGATTTGCAAAATTCCTCATAGATTGTGAGAAATATTGGTTAGAGTGAACGGAGAAAAAAAACCACTTCTAAAAACGTGTAAAAGATGGGTAAGTGATGTGTCCAGTTTTTTTTTTAAAATACTTGATATCTTAGATATGAATATTTGATGTATTACATATGAATACTTGCACTTGCCGCGATAATAATGCGTTTTGTTTTGTCTTTTAGCGCTGAAATTTGTGATCCCCTCTTAATTAGCGGTCAACAAAGGTAGTTATTGACCGGGGGATGAATGGGGAATAAGAGCCGGGGGATAGTTAGTCGGTCCCTATGTTTTTATGTGCACACAGATTGCAATCTTTGGCACTATATTACTTGTGCAATTAATTAACGCTGGTAAATTATGTCTGGAGAGAGTTTTGAATATTTATTTCTCATATGTAGGAGAGAGTTTTGAATAAAATAATTTTAAAAGTGCAACTACATTAATTAAATATAATATCATATATAGCAATTCTACTAGAAATCGGCAATAATCATGAGAAACATGCAAGAAGCCTATATATAGCAGATTTTACGGTCAGGTCCCAAACCTTATTCCATTGCAACAAATTAATATTCCACTGCAGCATATATTAATTTAGCTAGCTAGCTAGCTAGCGCAGTTGTACTACGCGCGCATGCAAATGCTAATTAACACCTCAATTAGCATTGTACATCTCGATCAGGCCGGGCATGAGACTTGACTTAATTATGTTGATCTTGGAACCTGTATATATAATGCAAATTAAAAGAAGAAGAAGAAGCAAATTAAAACAAATTAAGACAGATCGAATTAAAGAATCATATATATATGAAGCTTAATTTGCGTGTAATAACATAATTAATTAAGGACCTAGCTACAAAATTATTTTGGATTTGAATTTGTTAATTTAATTACCGCAAAATAACTTGCACCCATTTGCAAGCTTTGCATGAGAATTCCATATTCATTAATTGGAAGTAACGCCCCCGACGAATTTACGAGCATCACATCTTGATCGAATGTTCTTCTCAAGTCAATCGGACCCCGGGGCACCTCCATCGCTACGCCATTTATGAACACACTAATAGTTCCTGCATATATTATTAAAAGTTTAAAGATAGGTAGCTAGCTAGTTTAATTTATGTGATCTATCTAGCTATTTGTGTTGTACGTAATTAATTCTGAAATAATTAACATGGGATCGAGGGGATCAAAATTTGAAATTAATTTCTACTGTAACACTAAAATGATCAATTTCGTTATTATGGTGTTTTAGCTCTACTTCAACTAAACATTTTGGTATATATATATTAATTACATCACGTAGCTAGCTAGGATATTATGGTGTTTTGAGTGCGACATTAATTCCAATTAGGGCAATTCAAAGAACTTAAAATTTGCACCAAGCACAGAGAACGAGCACTCGCATCAGAGAACGAGATCATAATTAATAGCCATATTTTAAGAAGTCGACTTATGTTACTTTTTATGATATATATTTCGAAATAAAAAATTAAATATCAATCAGACTATATATATATGCATGGTACTTTTATTTGAGTCATTAAAATTACCCAACAAAGCATTTGATGGAATAGGAAGAAAACAAGATGAACTGGTTCCAGGTGTAATTAATATTTGCTATAAATTAAATATGTACTAGATATATAAATTAAAGAACAGATGTTCTTCGGTACTTGTGTTCTTCAAAAAGAAAAAGAAAAAGAAGAAAAAATCTATGTTGACATGTCAACTTAGGGATCATAAAATTTTTATTTTTTATGTAACAAACTAACAAGTACATTTCTGCTTTTCAATAAGAAAAGGAAACAAATTCAGAAAATTAATCCATGCACCTCCTGTGATTTAAATCCAGGTTTATAAGAAGAAAAGATGAGAATATATATCTATATATATATGCTTGATTAAAATTCAAAAACCTAACAGCAAAAGCTATTTTATTCTGTCATTGTAAATTATAAATGTCGCTGCATATATTGCTTGAAAACAAAATTCTAGTTATACAAACTTAGGAAGGGAGTGCCTATGATCACCAATTCAATTGCATCAAATAATACACTTACCGGATTGGTACTGCCACTGAGACGGAGTACCAGAGACACATCCATATTGGCTTTGATTATTCTCCATATATCCCATTTGTCGCGAAATCGCAAATAAATCTTCTCCCCCGCCACCACTGCTCTGCTCCTCTCCTACAAATCCAGGTGAAGAAGAAGAACTCGCGCCGCTCGAATAACAGCCAGAATAAGAGCTTGAATGAGAGCTGGAATAGGGACTGTGTGATAACGCTCCGCTCCATGAGCCCGAAGAATTGCAGTCGTAGAGACTTGCACCGCCTCCTGCACTACCACCACCAGTAGTTGTCCCACTACCAAACTGGAAATTGGCACCTGAAGAAACCCTAGATTCACTGTTGGCTAGCCCGGCTTGCATCTGGCGCTGACGCCTACGTGATCTTGACCGTCGATTCTGGAACCAATAGAACACGTTTGCATCCCCTACTGTACCAAATTTCTCGAGTAATTTGCGGATTCGTACTGTTTCTTCTTTCGGTGGGTTCACCATGCCGCTATTGAAGATCGACTCAAGTATGAGTATTTGTTCTGGCTTCGGGGTCCACCTTGACCGTACCGGCTCCGGTGCGGTTTCATGGTTTTGGTCCTGGTTTTGATCATCCATAGAATATGAGGTCCCTCTCTCTCTATCTCTCTTTGTCTTTCTCTGAGGAAGAGGAAGTTTTGTTCTGAGTTTTCTGTTGTTTGGGGGGTTGGGTAAGCAAAGTCAAGTAGTATTAATGCAGTGAAATATGAAATATATAATAGGGTTAGGTTGGATCGAGAGCAAGTGCAGTGCTCACCCTTAAGAGCTAAGTGAGGTACTTATAGGCCTTGGAAGAATGTCTTATTGTGAGTTTTTGATGTCAAAAAAGTGTAATAGTGGTCTAGTTATTGTCTGGACAAATGACTATTATACCCTCATGATCTTAATCTTGTTCAAGATATATATATTATTTATTAATTCTAGTGTGTTGGATGTGAACTATAACAAAACTGTGTATGAAAGATATAGTCACATAGTGCTGCTTAATGATTACCTATAGGATTGTAAATGCGAACTACTCTTATCTTCTTAATTAAATGACTATGCTCTCATCTTCTTTTCATTGGAAAACACGTTGGTCTCCAATTAATCATGTTTTCATTTTATAACATTACATCTACTAGCTAATGAGATGGATGGATACATGCATAGTTATTGCATAGTTGCATATAATATATATATATATATATATATATATATATTGTTAACAGAGACAACGAAATACACATGATCAGGGATGTTGACTTCAGTCAAAATTTTGTATTAAATACATCAACATCAAGCGAGACCGGCCTTTCCTTTATGTCATTATCTAGGCATAGAACTAAGACCGTATATTATTTTCATTAATCTTTCTTGATATATATATATGTCTTAGCTCATTCATGAAAGCAACATCCAATTAATTCCCTTCTAGCTAGCTAGATAGCTAAAGTTGCTTTATTTTTTCTACATCTTCTCTCTTATATATCTTTGGATTTCTATATATATTTGCTACACAAGTTAAGTTGTTGGTTCACGTCCTTCTTAAAAGATACTGCATGAAATTGATGATAAAATTCCAAATGGAGTTTACAATAAAACATAAATCAAGTATGACTTATCAGCAATACTGATTGATGACTATAAAAACAACATATTTATGTAAGTACTTATCTTACTAGTAGCAGTTGCAAAATGCAGATTTTATTTGGAAAAATAATTATATACTTAATTTTGACTAGAATTTATGATAACTAGTTAATCACAAACCATTTTTATTTAAATTAACTGATCCCATTTCAGAAATCATTTTGTCGACAACATAGAAAGAAAATTACTCTGTGTGCAAAAGAAACTTTAGCTAGTTAGATCAAAATGATCACACACACACACACACACACACACACACACACTACACACTAGCTCAAGCACAAACTCATTTAAACAATAAAGCACATATACATGATTATATTTATTCTCAAGTTTGAAGAACATATATATATAACGGAAAGACGAGCAAGCATAATAATTAAGGTCAAAGAAATAGATTGTAATTAAACACATGGATCATAAATACTCACTAATTAATGCATACCAGTATAATTAACATTTTGTACAAATACCTTCATGATTCCTACAATTTGTGATTTATGCATCATTCAAAAAGTTTTGAACTTTTTTTGGTTGAATGCATGACGTCGTTTAAGTTGAGCTACACAGAATTCCAAAAGGTTAATAGGGCAGATGGATTTGCAGCTCCTACTTACCCAAGCTGGCCAGTCACACGTCGGATTGTCTGTGGCAGCTACGATCAGTAGCCACTCTAACGAGTTATTTACTGATGTCTACGGAAGATGTGCATCACAATAAATATGGTTTCATGATGCAATTTTTGTTTTGTTTTTTATGGACATCATAATTTTTGCTTGTTCCCCTTGGCGAGTTCTCAATTTTGTTAGGTGAGTAGTGACTTAGTGTTAGTCTTTTATGACAAACTTAACCACATGGATGTTTAAAGTGTAGCCGGTACAGGCGATCCTGAATAGTGAGTCGAGGGTCTGAATCACATGCAAATAAGAGAGAATAGGGACATGTGGGGCCCAGTGTTTGGCAAGATTGACCAGGGGAGGAAGCCTGACTGGTACGGTGGGGTCCTATAAGGGGTGCTTTTGCTTGCTAAGGTATCTTGGTATGTTGGGTTGAATTTGGGTTTGGGTTAGTAGCACCAGGCACCAGCACTTCATGTGAAAAGGGAAGTGCCCAAAATGTTTGGCTTTGATCAGGTCTTGGGGAGGTGCATTGGGATATGGGTCCTGCCTGTCTAAGCCATTTTCTAAGTAAACATGCTATTATTCCCCCAAAAGGAACATCCAATGTGCATCTACTCCAAATGGGAAATATATGTTGCTATGGTTCAGGTAAATGGTCACTAAGGTAGTAAGGTATAATATTTATATCTAGAAAGAATATTTTTATTAATTAAAATGGCCTAGCTACTTTATCTATTCTACCGTTTGAGAGAGAATTAAGTCTTACATACTATAAATATTTCTAATTGATAGTGGTCTTTGAACAACCTTACTTGAGGGGAAACACTTTTGAACTAAAGGATATTTATAAAAGCAACATTTCAACTCAAATAATAAAAACCAAATATAGTACATTTTATTAGGGTGTCATCGGGTATGATACGGGTCGGGTGGAGACATTTTCAAACCCGTACTCGTTATGATGACGGAAAAAAATCTTTACCCTTATCTGTTTTTTCGAAGACGGTACGGGTCGGGTAAACGGATAAAAAAGTGTCATTGACATCTCGATTTGTGCTTTCAATAAAATATTTTTCAAGATAAGAAAAAAATAATAATGAATACAACTAATTTATATTATGAAAATTTAGTAAAATACCTCAAACTATATTATAACATGTATTATCTTCATATAAATATATATCTATATATATAATGTTATTTTTAAAAATTATTCTATAGGATAATGGGTAAGATAACGAAAAAAAAATCGTTACCTTTACCTGTACCTGATATGTTTACGAAAAAAAATCTTAGCCTTACCCGTCTTTTCGAATACAATACAGATAAGGTAAACGGATAAAAGAGTGTCATTGACACCCCCCCAAGTAAACATGTTTATATTACACATCATATCCTTAGTTTGAGATTATGAGTTGCCATGTTGTAGAGTATGAAACATGATGCAACTTGGAATTCTATAGCATTGCATTAACAAAACAGAAAAATCACAAAGTTTGCCAGGAACCGCTCATGGCAGAACTATTAAAACCTCAATTTTACAGTGATGACGTAGTATGGACATGAGGGCAACGCATGGACAAACCCTAGGCACAAAATTTTGAGCGAAGGAAGCTGACACTTTCGTCTTATTTTAAAGTACTTCTATATTACAGAGAGAGGGTGGCAAATTTATAACATAGCCCTCTCAAGTAATTAAATTTGAGTGAAAAATAGCAATCCCTCAAAACTACATGCCAAAATGACCTCCCCAACCTTAAGAGTTAGGATCCTTATGAGGTCACTCAAATTTTAAATTTGGATCCGGATCGTTCGATCATAATTCGGACATATCTAATCCGAAGTGGAATATACGGTGTCCTTTTAATATTCGTGCCAAAGAAAATTCGATAGTCTGAATTCAAACTCAAAATTTGAATTACCTTAGGTACTATGAATTCCCAACCTTATGTCTCAATAGTGCCTACAAATACTGAAATGATGATATTAAATGTCAATTTATGAAATGAGCAAACTGTTGAACTGCAAAGATGTATACTACTGTACGTATAGTTGAGCTTTGTATATTTCTTAATGAGTGAGGCTATGGTACTATGCATAGCACGGTTGGGTCCGTGCTACGGCTCAAAATTTGAGTTTTCAAAATCCTAACGGTCCATCCAAACCGTTCAACATGATTATAAAATGAATATGTACTTGCAAACCAAATTTTACATTTTTTCGAACTTTTTTTACTATTTTTTTAGATAGGTAGAAAATCACTTAATCTGAAAATTCTAGACCATCCAAAAACAGTGATTTTCTACCTATCTAAAAAAATAGTAAAAAAAGTTCGGAAAAATATAAAATTTGGTTTGCAAGTACATATTCATTTTATAATCATGTTGAACGGTTTGGATGGACCGTTAGGATTTTGAAAACTCAAATTTTGAGTCGTAGCACGGACCCATCCGTGCTATGCATAGTACCATAGCCTCACTGTTTCTTAATTGATCAGACAACATAAACTCATTTGAATTAATATTATAGAAAACACCCAAGTAAAATCATGGGTGTAATTTATAAATTCCTTAATGATGGACCATGGAGGCTATTTTGGCACCTGATTTTGAAGAAATTTAGTAGGAGGATTACTACCTATATTTGCCAGAGATGGAGATGGAGCCAGCGGCAGTAGGTATTTTTTTGGTAGTTAGTAGGGTTGGTGTTGTCCCATTAAATGAGAGCAACAGAACCCGGACTTCTCCAGAGCTGTCTGGATCTTCTGCGGCACATTTTGTTTGGTTCCAAGTTCCAACATTAGATAATCCTCTATTATTAATATATTATGTATCGTATCGCCAGAGAATATCCTAAGAAACCTTCAAATTGGGTTGCACGCACCGTTGTCTCCTCCAATTGGCATCAAGCCATCAAGGAAGGGGTCACAAAACTTGAACTTTTGCATAACAAGAGTTACCGGTCTTCGTTTGTCGCTTTCTTAACTCTCACCTCAGGGCAGGCTCATTGGATGAAAAGTACATATTTTTTAACGAGGCATTACTGCTGTTAATTCTTCAGGACCACGTTACATATCTTCAGGCTCAGGCTCAGGCTCATTGGATGAAAAGTACATATTTTTTAACGAGCAATTACTGCTGTTAATTCTTCAGGCTCATACCCAGAGTTCTCTTGAGTTGGTGCCTGGAATCATTTCTACTACTAGATACAATGTCCAGTGCTACGTGTCAGGCTGCTAAAGAGCTACCGACTTCTGCCCTAAGGGAACCGGCAAGTTTGTGGAATAAAGAAATTGACAAAATATAAATTACCAATTTCTCAGGTTCAAAGCCTAGAAATTTGCACCTCGAGAAAAGATTACTGATGGTCTGTGGAAAATCTGGATCTTGCTCCCACCGAATAAAATGGTACATTTAATATTTTATTCCTAGAAAAAGTTATAAAATAACACAGAGAATTGAAGAAGTACTTTTGTTTGTTTTGATGTAACACAAGGATTGATCAAAATCGATATAAAATTCTAGGAATAAAATTTTTATAAATTCAAAATTTGAATAGGTATCCAAAGTTCTTTTTAATAAAACTGCCTGGGATCTTATGTGGCAATCAAGGCAAGGATATTAGAAGTTCATTTATTTTAACACCCAAAGTTTGTTCGATCCATGGAGGATCCAAAGCAACCGGATAAAAAAACTCCTTTGAATGGGAATTTTTTTTATCAATCCATACTCCACCGATTCTTCTATGCATCAAAAATCAAAAGTACTCTTTCTTTTTTTTCTATATTATTTTATAGTATTTTCTATGAATAAAAAAAGTCTCTATCCAATAAGTCCACAATTATGTAAATCTGCCATTTTTAAGAACTATTTTTTTTAAATATTATATTTATATTCCAAGTTTTCATCTTCAAAATTACCTCTCCTTTTGTTAAAACATGTATGTATCTATAATAATAAATTGTGTATTTCAAAAAACTAAATGATAGTCTAATTAATGATGAAGATATTATGATATTGTCTTTATGTGTGGAAAATATGTAATTCACCATTTGCATTAAAGATAATTCGAGAATTTTGACTCTCATTTCATACTTAAATAAAACTATGTCAATTTTGTAATTGACTTAATCAGTCAAAACAATAGAGGTGCATTTCATAATAGTCAAGTGTATAAATTTAAAAAGTTTGGATGATATGCATGGAAGTTGAATACTAAAGAAAAAGTTATATATAGAGAGAGAGAGAGAGGGGTTGGCTAATATCAAAACATTTGTTCCGGAGCCGTGGTGCAACTAATTGGTTTTTCGATTTTCAAAATCTAAATGGTCGATCCAAACCGTTAGATGTGATCTCTATATTAAAATTTGCTTGGAGCATTTTTGGGAATTTTTTTACTATTTATTAAGCTAATTTTAAAATCACTGATGTTAATAAACAGTGAAATTTTTTGAGATCATTGAAAACAACGATTTTAAAACTAGCTTGATAAATAGTAAAAAAAAATTCAAAAAAATGTAAAATTTAATCTCCAAGCACATTTTATTATAGATTGAATATTGAACGGTTTTGATCGACCGTTTGGACTTTGAAAATGTAAAAACCGAAGCGTTTGTTCCACGGCCTAGGAACAAATGTTTTGATATTAGCCAACCTCTATCTAGTGTTTTGAAAACGGTCCGGTCGGTCCGGGCCGGGTAAAACCCGTGGCGGGCACGGGCACGAGCAACACGGGTCACGGGCGACGCGGGACCGGTAGCACGGGTTTTTTTTTCAAAAACCCTACCCGGCCCGGCTCAACCCCCCCGGGTAGCACCGGTAGGCGGGTTGCACGGTCCGAGTCCGGGGGTTGGACGGTCCGGACCGGTTTTAACCTATTAAAAATAAAATCTAACAAAAATAAATTTAAGTTAAACTAATTTAAGTTCGGCCTAGGAATAAATCTAACCTTTTTTTAACCTATTAAAAATAAATCCGAATTTAAAAAATAAATCTAACCTATTAAAAAAAATTTAACAAAAAATAAATCTAACATCAAATTTAAATTTTAAATTACTCTACAAAAATAAATCTAACATTCAATTTAAATTCTAACATTCTCTACAAAATCTAACAAAAATAAATTTAAGTTAAACTAATTGAAACAAAAAATAAACCTAACATTCAATATTTCAATCTAACAAAATTTAATCTAACATGAAATAAATGTAACATTTAAATCTCGCGGGAAAATCTTGTGGGAGGTGCCGAACTTCGTAATTTCAATACCTTCGTAATTCCGTTTGCGTATTTGTAGAATGAATTAAATTTACAACTATATTTTTTTAACAATAAATTTAAAATTGAGAATAATGAAAATATTGAGATTGAGATGTGAAAATTTGTGAGGGATGGGGGTGTATTTAAAGAGTTTTGTTTGGGAGGAATCAAATTTGAATTTTAAAAAAAAATCTGAAAAAAAAATCCGGGTAGGGTACGGGTGAGTCAAATCCGGGTAGGGTAGGATTTTGTTTGGGGGGAAAATCCCATATCCGGATGAACAGTAAAAACAGTAAAAAATTCTGGACCATTCGATCAGCGATTTTCAAAGTGGCTTAATAAATAGTAAAAAAATTCCAAAAATTATAAAATTTGGTCTCCAAGCACATTTCAATATGGAGAACATGTTGAGCGGTTCGGATCGGTTGTTTAGATTTTCAAAATAAAAATATGAGCGTGAAGTAAAAATGACATCTTACTTCGCAACTCACCATAGCCCAGCTCTATATATATATATATATATATAGTGCTGGGCTTAGCTAAGCCATGGTGTAAAACGACTTGGTGCTCCACGCCTCATTATTTCCATTTTGAAAATCCAAACTACCGATCCGAACCGCTCAAGTTGTTCTCCATATTGAAATGTGCTTGGAGACCAAATTTTACATTTTTTGGAATTTTTTTACTATTTATTAAGCCACTTTGAAAATCACTGATCCGGCGGTCCAGAAATTTTTACTGTTTTCTACTGTTCACCCGGATTTTCAGATTTTCAAAGTGGCTTAATAAATAGTAAAAAAATTCCAAAAAATGTAAAATTTGGTATCCAAGCACATTTCAATATGAAGAACATGTTGGAAGGTTCGAATCGACTATTTGAACTTTGAAAATGAAGATATGGCGTGGAGTACCAAGTCGTTTTACACCATGGCTTAGCCTAGTCGGACTATATATATATATATCAGCTCTTTTGTTGTACCGTCCGGTTGGTACTGAATATTTTTTTAATCAAAATCCTATTCTTCTATGAGCAGATCAATATTAAAAAAAAAACATTCGACCATTATGAAATAACCAATAGTACATTACTTTTGTGTGTTAGAGCATAGTTCAAAGTTCAAACACAGTATAGTTATAGTTACTTGCGGATAGAAAGTTGAATCATGAGCAAAAAAGGATATATAAAAGTTACTATCCATTCGTATTCTTACAACTTACAAGACATGATAAATTGATAAGTTAAAAATGTTCAAATCTCTTTATTTTGTGTGTGTTTCTATTATGATTTTATTTTTAAAACTACAATAACTTAAAATTTAAAACTTAAATATCAAAATAAAACTAGTAAATATGATCTATATAATTTTATTTATGCACACATAAAATATATATCATGATATTTCAATTTTCTTTTGATTAGTATTAAAAGCTTGCATAAATACACCGATGTGGGTAAATTGAAGACTGATAAGTTTTTATGTGAGTGAAGAGAAAATAATATTGATCACATCTAACGATTTTAGTTTGACATAAAAAATTAGAATTTTTTAAATAGGGAATTAGAAAATTAGAAAATAAAGATATGACAAAGACAAAAATAAATTAAAGTCATTTAAATCCTCCTCTTAATACTTTAGGATGTGCTCCAGAAGCGTCTGCATAGAGGAAGAGGACGGGAAAGGAAGGAAGGAGACGAGAGCGATGGCTCCCATCTGCACAATAAGAGAGTGAACGGTTTTGTCAAAAATATGCACGAGCCTTACCTCTGCTCCCCTCCACTCCCTCACCGACTCTCCTCTTCGATCGATCTGGAGCAAGTGAAGGAGCTAAGCTTTTCTAAGGAAGGACCAAAACAAAACAAAAAAAATATACAACCAATTAACTTTGTGCACCACTTTACGTCTACATCTACAACTCTTCATCCAGCACTCAAATTAGAAGGCACCCAAATTAAGAGTTTGTACAATTTTAGAAATGGGTCCTTATTTGCTTTTTAGTGGTGGAAACCAATCCCGCAAAATTAATTATGAACTATATATATATTTTCTCTTTTCACTTACTTTTGAAGCTTCCACAAAAGATTGGATTAGAAGCATTAATTGTACCTTAATTAATTTATATATTTGCCATGTTATTAATTAAGGATCTTTTGAGTCATCTAGCCTTATCTTTAATTAGCAAAGTATAATAATAATAACGAAGCTAGCTAGGTAAATGTTGATGACATGAAAGGGGTAAGGGGATAAGGCCAGGTGAGTCCATATGAGAGACAATTAAGTACACAAGCTTTTGGCTGCATGTCGGACTTTGCTTTACCATATGCATCGATCTACTTAATTAGTAATTACACATGCACTTAATTACACAATTTGCTTTTTTGGAAGCATCAACGTACTTTCTTCTTTTTTACATTATTAATTAATTTGTTTCTAGTTCTATTATATATATATATATGTCGATCATGCATGGTTAGATGTGAATCACATTTCATTTTGGTTTGGGTTCGGATTTGAGCGAGTAGATCGAGTTGGGTTTGAGTCTGTGAGCTAGTCTGAGTAGTCATTTAGAATAAATATAAAGAGCTTAATGATTTATAAACATTTGCTAATTCCAGATGCTTAATTAATTATGTTTGTAGTTGTTGATTCTTATGAAAATAAAGTGTAAATTAATTAAGCCATTTTTTATGCGTGTTAAAATTAAAATGAATATAGATCATGCAGATAATTAAGTGGTAATTAATGTTTCTCGTACTTGATTGGATTAAAAAAAGACAGGCATGCATGAATTATTGAATTATGATGCATGCTGAATGCAGGTATAAAGCCATTAATATAATTTTCTCATTATTTTAAATAATTAAACCCCCCCCACGGCCCCACCTCAATCCCCATGCATCTTCAGCTGGAGTAATTAATGCGGTCACTAGCTAATGCTATCAACTTAATTAATTTCATTAGTGTAGACTGTACAATTAATTAATCTTTTGAAATTGAGTTTTGGAGTTGTATATATGACTAATTGACTAGTCTCTAGATCTGTGTGTTATGTGTACGTAATCCGTTCGTATATAATATATTAATATGACAATTAATTAAGCATAACAACACGTCAAGACTAATTAGTTAATTTGTGATTGAAATTAATTTTCATAATTAATTAGTTTTCAAAATTACAAAAACAAAATGAGGATCGATCTTCAATGAATAAAGTATATATAATATATAGGTCGATCGGACATCAATTGGGTAAAATAAAATGAAGAACCTGACTTAAAAAGTAGACATGCGCGCAGTAATTAATTAAGTGTGCATGGAGTTTTAATTAAATCCAATTTCTAATCGACGTATGTTTAATTTGTAGCTTTCCTCCGATCGAAATGCTTCCATGTGGGTTAACAAAGTATAATCACTAACTTTTTAAATTATTTAATTAGTATCATGGTGACACGTGGCATGTTACTTAATTGTCCATATTAAATTAAATTAAATTAAATTAATCATCCACATACAAATCCATGTTTCCTAGATGCATGACATTCAATCCATGTTTCCTAATGCTAATGCTAGTAAGTAATAATACAAGGTAATAGCAACAAGTACGTCCAGAAGTTATATTTTAATTAACCTCATGATATACCGGATAGATCATATCTCTTTTATGAGCTGGATCATGTCACATGAGGTCCTCACAATATCATTAATTATCATGTATAATTAAAGTGGTTCAGTAATCATATCCCATTTAAAAATCAAAATCAAAATCAAAATGAAATTGTGGAGAGCTTCGGTCCCATTGATTTATTACACTGTATGGTTGTTGGTGTTGTAATTAAGTTGTGATGAAGATCAGTGGAACCAAATCATTCGATCAACTATTGATCTTTCATCCACTGGAACTGAATCATTGGTCGGTCTCATTCTTTTATCGAGAAAAAAAACAAACCATTTTATTTTATCAAATTAATTTTGTAATTTCTAAAAAAAAAACTGATCATTCCCTCTCCATTTTTACCTCAAATTTAAGAGATAAACACAATTTCGCATGAGTTGCTTTGAAAGATAATATGAAGGCTTGCCCTTGTAAGTTGTCCACAGTATATATCCTTAAATTTAATATTCTCCGAATTATATATTTAATTATTCTATGAGTAAATGATTATTAATTATCCAAAAACAAAGGTTCCAAACGCTTAATTAGCATTAACCCTGTAGGAGCTATTGAAAGACAAAATATAAAGGATTGTGTTAGATAAAAAAAATGTTCCCTAATTAGTATTAATAATTAAATTACCCGAGTTTGAAGTTTTTGGAATACATGACTAATTAATAATAAGTTAATTTAAAACCGTACACCCATGTAATTGTAATTGAGCAGTCAAACTTACCTAATAGAATTATTGAACATAACAAAGAGAAATATCAATTATCTTGACTACTAAATAAAATCATATTTTGAAAAAAAAATTTATTGAAAATGGTGGCCTAAACATTCCATAATTAAATCGATAATATTAAAATAATAATACTCTCACCATTGAAGAAAGGACATATATATATAGGATGATACTATTTTCTTGCCTCTGGCAAGCATTTAAAAAAATGTAGGCAAAGATGCCATGCACTGTTGGCACTGAGGCGCCGCTATATATGTATGCCAGCTGTCAAGTGCCAAAATTGCTGACACTAAAAAGCACAAATCATTAAATAATTAAAAAAAAAAAAAGTTTTCTACACAATGAATGAATTATGAATGTGATGAAAAAGACAAACAAAAAGCAAGGGTTGGTGGGTCGGTCGGCGTTTTTCCACAATCTATAAATATTAAAGATTCCTTTTCATATTCCTTAAATAAGTACTTTATTTATTTTAATAATTTTTCTACGGTGTTTGGCAAATGTCATTTCTCATTTCTGGGTGCTGCGGCGCATGGCTACATCGTTGGTCCCTTCTGCCGACATTTTTAAAATTACCCTAAGTTAAATAAAGATTAATAAAAATGTCCGCACCTTCAACTTTTTATTAAAAATACATAAACCGGTTATTTAATGGCTGGATCAGGATTTTTTTTTTAAGAGACAAATAACTAAAATACTTAAATATAACAATAAAAAATCGAATTTTTTTAAAATATTTGTCAAATTAATTTTTTTATAGCATATTTACCGGTTTTTTTTATTAAATATATCACACAGACTGTTTCTTGTTTGAACATACAAAATAAAATATGCTCAATATTAGGATGCTGATTATTGTCAAATTAATTCACTAGCTGCATGCAAACACCAAATATCATATCACTAATTTTGATACAAGTTCTGACTTTTACTATGCTGCATACGACACTGTCACTAGCCGCAAACGGGTCGTTGCGCGACGCACCAATGATAAAAAACTTTAACTCAATTTTTGAGGCACTAAACGACGTTTTTTGCTCGATTCCTACAATTTTTGAGGCACTAAACGACGCACATAATTCCTGTGGCCCGCACAAACTCGCATAATTGCTCCTTTTTGCTCGATTCCTGCAATTTAGATAAGGCAAATGCAGTAACTTGGTTCTTGGATGTATTATATACTAAACTAAGATAAAATACAAGGGATTTGGTACAAATTTAGGGGTAAAACCCTAACCGAAAGTATATATAATTTGGGTTTATCACCTTAGCATCGATGTTTCATTGAAAACATCGATGTTTCATTGAAAACATCGATGTTAATGAAAATGATGTTAAGGCTAACGACATGTTTCATTGCAAAACATCGATCCATGACGTTTTCAATGAAATATCGATATTTTGCAATGAAACATCAATGCTAAGGCTAACGAAAACATTGATGTTTAAGTCCCAATGTTTCGTTAGCCTTAGTATCGATGTTTTTGCAATGAAACATCGATGTTCCATTAACGATAGCATTGGCAATTAAGCAGGGTAGTGCTGAAAAAATATCGGTGCGTCGTTGATATTTTTGTAATGAAACATCGATGCACTTCTACCGTCGACAAGCCGTGAATAAAGCATTGGTGCATCATCGGTGTTTTTGCACGAAAGCATCGTTGTTTTTTAAAAAACTTTAAACAGCCATAACTTTGGCTAGGAAACTCAGAGTTGCGCGTATGACCCCAATTCGGAAAGCTTGGGACTAGATGGGGGTAATGGCGTCCTTAGAATCATCCCTAAGGGGCCGACAGAGTCAAAATTGCAAAAAAATATCGTTTAGTGCCTCAAAAATTGAATTAAAGTTTTTTATCATCGGTGCGTCGCGCAACAACCCGTTTGCGGCTAGTGACAGTGTCGTATGCAACATGGTAAAAGTCAGAACTTGTATCAAAATTACTGATCTGATGTTTGGTGTTCGCATGCGGCTAGTGAATTTAATTTGACAATAATCAGCATCTTTTATTTTGTATGTTCAAACAAGAAACAGTCTGTGTGATATATTTAATAAAAAAAAAGGTAAATATGCTATCAAAAAATTAATTTGACAAATATTAAATTTTTTTTTGATTTTTTAGTGTTATATTTAAGCATTTTAGCTATTTGTTTTCAAAAAAAAAAATTAAATCAAGGACCGGCCATTAAATGACCGATTTGGACATTTTTAATAAAAAGTTGCAGGTGCGGATATTTTTATTAATCTTTATTTAACTTAGGGTATTTTTAAAAATGTCGGTCCCTTTTGTAACTATTTTAATACATAGGATATCACTCATTTCCAATGCTATCAAATTCTGTCTATCATAGTTAGGCATCTCATGGAACCAAAAGTCTTCTCAATTTCGACCATATATTGGATCATATATTTGCTTTTTCAGGATAGTATTTTGAGTTCAAATGAGCTCAAGGATATAATAACATAGAATCGGTGATGAGTAACTGTTCACCCTGATATCTATATCAAAATATATTTATATATATATATCAAATTTTATATTTCTAAATTTTGTTTTACTATATTTTATTTTTATCTTTTCAAATTTTCACAGTGGCTGCAAAGTCGTGAGAGAAGCTTGAACTCTTAATCTTTGGATAGCCACACTTCTAAAACCTTTTTACTATATTTTTATATAGATAGAAAATCACTTGATCTAAAGATTCTAGACCATTAGAAGTAATAATTTTCTACCAATATTAAAAATAGTAAAAAGTTACAAAATATATGTAAATTTTACTCTGCAAGTACATTTTCATATAGAAACCATGTCGAATGGTACAAGTCAACTATTTGAACTTTGAAAACGAAAATATTAATCCATAGTACCATAGTCTCACTTATCGGTGATTATATATGACTAAGGCTTAGGTGTTATGGACAACATAAGGCCCTTCCGTATCTCAAAAATCTATCGTATAAACTTCAAACTTTGATCTAAGTAGCTCGGTAAATTGGTTACATAATGAACTTGTAAAATACCAATTTTTACTATTTTACTTCAAAAGTTAAAAATATGTGAAGATATTTCAAGAAAAAATTTCATTGTGAAAATTTCATTGAAATTTTTTGATACTTTCATTTGTATTCATTCTATTGATTTTTATTATTGTTTTGTTCATTGCCCAAATTCTTGAGCTTTGTTCTGTTTCTCTGTTTCTTCTTTGAACTTTTGCTTCTTAATTTATCCAAAAAAGAAGAAGAATGACTTATAAATTTTTTCCTCAATAAAAGAAATAGACTTTGATCTAATTGATTTCTCCAATTCTATAATATTGGCAACTCATCAACCATGAAATTAAAAATATGAAAAAAAATAGATCAACCAATTAAAAATGTGAGAAAGTCAATTTCAAAGTCATCAACTTTGATCTAATTGATTTCTCCAATTCTATTAAATTGGCAACTCATCAACATTAGTGAGATCATATTATAATTAATAAAATTAGAATGTGAAACTGAAATTACATTTCTACATAAGTATACATAAATTTTAAATTCTGAAAATTGCATATGCAATACAAACATATTACAAACTCTCAATAATACTGAATATAGTGAATTGACATAACATTTTTCCAAACTAGAGACATGGTTATGCAATACTTTGGATGACAATATATATAGAGCAAATTTGCAATTAATATATTCAACGATAACTGTTCGTTCTCAACTTTTTCTTCACCGAGATTTTTATTAATACCCTAAAAAAAAAAAATATTAAAAATGCCCTCTGTTTTCAAAAAAATTTGAAAATGCCCTAACCGCCCAGTGAACAGGCGGTTCACTCTACCTACCCAATCGCCCCTTCACTGGGCGGTTCTCCTACTCTACCCAACCGCCTAGGGGTGTTCAAACGGTCGGTTCGGTTGAAACCGAAGTTTCATATCCAAACCAAACTTTTTTTCGGTTTTTAAAAGTTAAACCGAACCGAACCGTTAAACCCATCAACCGATTAAGAACCGAACCGAATAAACCGAAGTAAACTTCGGTTTATTCGGTTCAAACCGAATTAAACATTTTGTATCACAGTAAATGCCCTAGAATTATAGGTACACATTCTTTTTTTTTTACCAAATCCCGTAGGCATTCATTAAAACATACCAGAAACCCCCAAAAGTTGCTAAATCACAGAAACCCCCCAAAAGTTGCTAAATTACAGCACCAAAACTTCAATATAAATATTTGAGATAACAAAAGTCTACAAAAAATACAACAGAACATAATATATAACTAAACAAATAACTAAAATCTATAAAAATACAACAAAACATACCACATCATTTGCAAGGCACATAAATTTCAGCAATCGAGATATTCAAGTTTTTTTACATAAACCCTCCTCTTTTATCCGGGCTTGGGACCGGCCATGTCAAATATGACATGGGCAGAGTTAAAACTTGGTGTTAGTATCCATAATACAAATAAATATATAATTGAAGAGGTAATAGAATTATAAAGATAATAAAATAGTATATACCTCTGTACCAATAGATCACACCATATCATCAGATCACACCATATCATCAGATCACGCCATATCATCATATTACACCATAAAACTGAAATCAGAAGAGCATACAAAAGTGCAAGAAAACTCTAACTTTGATACAATCCCAACAAAAGGAACCTACTGTCACCAAAAGAGCAAGATCGAAAGTCTGAAAATATAATATTCAGTACAAACCAAAAGGAACCTACTATCACTTTCACTAATTAGGGGTTGAAGCAGCACTCTCCAATCCTACTTTGGAAAATTCTGAAAATACAAATACATAAACAATTATTCACTAAAACCATTCTAGCACATAAAAGAAAAGAGAATTAGTAAATAGATGATTTTAATTACCTTCTTCAAGTTCATCAAGAATTTCTAAATTTTCTTCAACACCAATTGGACGTGTTGACCGAAGCCAATCTTCAGAACATATGAGAGATTGTGCAATTCTTGGAGTCAACGAACTCCTAAATGCATCAAGTATGCGGCCACCTGTACTAAATGTTGACTCGGAAGCCACGGTTGAAACAGGAATAGCAAGAACGTCACGTGCCATGTGTGACAAAATAGGAAATCTCGGGGCATTAATCTTCCACCATCCCAATATATCAAAATCTGTTGCATCAACCTCTAGATCATCTTTAAGATATTTTTCCAACTCTGACTTGTTCTCTCCTCCACTTGTGACAGATTTGTGCTTCTTAAACATCGATGTCAGCACTTGTACATCATCTATACCAATAGAGGCCTCTACTGGAGGGTCATTATTTAACCCTTTTTCATTTAAAGATAAGCCATATAACCTTTTGTACTCATCAAATAACAAACCTAAATCATCTTTCACCTTCTTTATCATCTTTTCACTCTTTTCTTGGCCATATAATTCCAAGAGAGCAAACTCCATGAATTCTAATTTATGTCGAGGAGAGCAAACTCCATGAATTCCAGTGGGTTGGGACTTAGGGTTTGAAAGAATGAGGGAAACAGGGGTTGAGAGAGAGAGACAGTCAAGGAGAAATGGCCTTTGTGATTTATTATACGCATGGGCGAGAGCGACGGCGACATCGTGCAGAGGTCAGAGAGGTGGTTCGGCGATTTGACAAGGGTAGTTCGGCGATTAGAGGGGAATGAGTAGTCTAGGTTTAGGTTTAGGCGTGCTGTGCGTACTGAGCAGGCGTGAAGAGGAAGGAACCAAATAGGCAAATATACTGGAGGTCTGGAGCTATTATTAAATCGGTCGGTTCGGTTTAGTCGGTTTTGAGATATCAAAACCGAACCGAACCATTTAAACCGAACTAATTCATCAAATTAACCGAACCGAACCATTTAAACCGAACAACCGAACCATTTAAACCGAAATTTTCCGGTTCGGTTCAAAACCAAATAAACCGAACCATTTGAACACCCCTACAACCGCCCAGTGGTTGGGCGGTCCGCTATATTTTTTTTTTTCTGGCCTTAAGGCCGCTGGTTCTTCTCCCTCCCTCAAACCCTACCCCGCCCCACCCCCTGTTCCGCCTACCCGACCCGAGCAGCCCCCCAGCGCCCCCCCCCCCCCCCCGACCACCCCCGCCCACCCCCCGCCCACCCCCGGCCTCCCCTCTACCCGGCCACCCTACCCTCGGCCTCCCATTCCCCTCCCTCTTCCCGTTCTCTCCTCCTCTCTACCCGGCCGCCCCTCCCCTCCCCCACCCCGCCACCACCCCCTCCCCCACCGGCCACCCCTCTCTCCCTCTCTCGGCCACCCTCTCTCTCTCTCTCTCGGCCAACTTTCTCTCGATCGGATTTTTTCTGGTACGTTTACGTAAATTATTAATTTTTTTTTTGTAGAATTAAGCGGATTTAGTTTGTAAATTGAATTGCCGTATGCGGGTTGTTGATTTTCCCGACGCGATGAATTAAATTAGGGTTCTATAAATTAAATTAGGGTTTATAAATGAAATTAGGATTTATAAATTAAATTAGGGTTTATAAATTAGGGTTTATAAATTAAATTAGAGTTTAGGTTTTATAAATTAAATTATGGTTTATAAATTATGGTTTATAATTTAGAGTTAGGATTTATAAATTAAATTAGGATTTATAAATTAAATTAGGGTTTATAAATTAAATTAGGGTTTATAAATTAAATTAGGGTTTAGGTTTTATAAATTAAATTAGGGTTTATAAATTAAATTAGGGTTTATAAATTAAATTAGGGTTTAGGTTTTATAAATTAAATTAGGGTTTATAAATTAGGGTTTATAAATTAAATTAGAGTTTAGGTTTTATAAATTAAATTATGGTTTATAAATTATGGTTTATAATTTAGAGTTAGGATTTATAGATTAAATTAGGATTTATAAATTAAATTAGGGTTTATAAATTAAATTAGGGTTTATAAATTAAATTAGGGTTTATAAATTAAATTAGGGTTTAGGTTTTATAAATTAAATTAGGGTTTATAAATTAGGGTTTATAAATTAAATTAGAGTTTATAAATTAAATTAGGGTTTATAAATTAAATTAGGGTTTAGGTTTTATAAATTAAATTAGGGTTTAGGTTTTATAAATTAAATTAGGGTTTATAAATTGTGCACTGCAGATACTATGGAGAGGGGCGGTAGTTCGTCCAGTACAGAGGCTCCCAGTGCATCCGGTGCAGAGCCTCTCGGTGCAGACCACGCTACACATGCAGCTGATACATTCAGCCCTCTTCTGTGGATTCCACACATTCAGCACAGGGTCGCGCTCGCATCTACGGAGGTACGTTGTTTTTTAAGCAATTCAGTTCAAATTACAGATTTTTAATATGGCATATAGTAAGTCGCTCAGACTGAAATCATTGTTAAATACAGGACGAGACGATGTTGACCGTGAGACATCGCACCTCCGGGATACCGTACGTCGGTCATCCTCTGATGGAGCAGTGCATTATGCATCTCGGATTGTACCAGCTTGCTACCATGCCACAGGGTCAGATCGACCAGGCTCTGATGAGCGGGCTCACGGAGAGATGGCGACCGGAGACTCATTTGTTCCACTTACCCTTTGGGGAGATGACCGTGACCTTAGCAGATGTGAGCGCTTTATGGGGTCTACGGATCGATGGTGAGCCTATCAGCGGTGTCTCCTGTTAGTTTGTAATAATCTAGAAGTCAATAATATGATAAATTTGTTATAAGCTTTGTTCATGAATTGAATGTTTAATCATTTTGTTACCATGAGTATTATTGAATTTATGAATCATTTCGAGTTCATGACTGGAATTGTGAAACTTCATAATATAGATGATAATACTCTTAAAAGTCTCTAACCAAGGTAATTAGCAGGAACACTAATTACCGCGATAAGGTTAGTGTGTGGATTAAATGATGGTTAAGTTTTACAAACCATAGACAAAGAGTTGTCATTTTAATCACACAGATACATGTTAGAGAACATGATATTTGACAGACCCCAAATGAAACATTAAATGGAATTGTGTTTGTGTCATTAATGTTTTCATTTTAGTGTTAAGTTCTAAAGTATGAGATATTCATTTTTCCTACATAAGAAATGTATATGTGTGATTGCTATCTAACGCTATCCGTAAAAAGTAGCTATAAGGATAGTTCTTCGGTATACATAGCTTATGCGGAGGAAAAGATGGTTTATCAAAAGTACTATTGTCCCTCGTATCTCAATACGAGCTATAGCGTCACTGGGCCCCTTGATAGAATATGATTATCTGGATCCAGTATGATTACAAGAGTAAACATATTTGATAATCTATTCAGGATCAAGAAAAGATTAAGTTTGCAAGGATGACACACACCTACCTTGAAACTGATCTGATAGCTATGAGACAAAAGAATTAACACGAAGTAAATCGTTTACTGGATCATGATATTGTACGGTACAGCATCATCTGTGTAATTGGTGTCATAATGTACTTACCAGGTGCCACCTATGATAAATAGAAGTTAAAATAGTTTTAATTCTATTTGCCAACATAACACAGATCCTATTGGGTCACACCATATAGGAGCTAGTCGGAGAATCTTGTTGATTAATTATAATGATTATAATTAATAATAAGATGGATAAAATTAATTATATATGATATAATTAAATTATGAATGTCATTTAAATGACAAGCAAAAACATTGGTTAATTTATGAACGTGTTTGACACGTTGCATAAAAGTTACCGAACGAACGATCGAGAAAATATATATTTGATTTGGACTTAGAATATTTAATTATTGAATTTATATTTTGGGCTTGAAACCCATTAAGAATAAATCACTAATTAAAGATTAAAGGCCCAAATCAAAAGTCCAAATCAAAGTCCAAAATTAATCAAGCCTTAATGGGCCAAGGGCAAAATGGTAATTTCATTTTGCTAAATTTCTTGCCGATTGAATTTGGCCGTTGAATTTGCCGACTTTAATTGCCGACTCAATTTTTTGATTACATATAAATACAAAAGTTGATATGTCGGTTAATGAAATGGTTATAAATATGTAATCAAATTCATAAGAGAATTCATTCAAATTCCTGAATACGATTCGATCCGATCGAACGATAATTCTCTCTTTTCTCAGATTCGTTCTAATCAGAGTACGGGTTTTAGAAATAATATTTTACGAGAGTCGTAATTATTATTTGCTTTTTCTCGTGAATAGTGTTTTTGTCAGATTCCGCGGTTTACGGTATTTCTGGTAAAAGAAATAAACCGCTCTCTCGATCAGTCCTGGTGGATAACCGATAGAGGCACTATAATTTTGGTGCTTGCTTAACCGGGTCAGACAGTCGGGTCAGACTGCATTCCAATTTGAATTTGGAAGCAAGGTAAAGAAATGTTATATTAATCTATTTAATTGTTAAATAGATTTAATCTTTTAGAAATCAATCAAAGGAGTAGATCTATAAACTGATTAAAATACAAGTAAATACGGTTTTACTATTTTGGGTCTATACAGGATTAATCTGGTATGTAACTCTCGGTTATTATCCGACATACTACTTAATCTATGATCTGATTAGTAAAGTTTTACTTACGGTTTTTAATCTAAGAAAAGGATTGAACAGGTATGTAACTCTCGGTAGATTATCCGACATACCACTTCAATCCTTTTGGCTTAAGTTAGAAGTAAAATTTTTGTTTTACGGTCTTTCCGCAGCTTAAGCCTAATGGCTTTGGGTAGCCTCAAAACCCAACAGTGGTATCAGAGCACAAGGCTCTCCTGTTGATTGATTTTCTAAAAGTTATAACTTATGCAAATTGTTTGCATATACCGCGTATCGGTTTAATTCTTAGATTTGCAGCTTAAGTCCAAAACCGATTAGAAATGAGATTTTCTTGGTTCGGTTTTTCGACTGAGAAAGTTAAATTAGATTTAAGCTTTCTTTAATATTTTCTTTATGTTTTCGTTTTCAAAAACTTTCGACTGTGGTAAAGTTAATCTAAGAATGTGATGAAGCAATAGAGTACCCAAGTAAGAACTGTTTATCTCCACCGTAAAAGAGAAAAGGTTGAGTCAAAGAAGAAAAATAGTTTTCTTTCTGGCGAATCCTATTCCTTTTACGTGTCCTGATAAACTGGCCCAAAGGGGACTTTGTCACGTTACCAAATTGCTTTACTACTGTCGAAGCATGGCAAAATGTAATTCTTTCGCCTTTTCGAAAACCTTTGGTTTTGTAAAGTTCATCGAAGAATGTGATGAAGCAATAAAGTACCTGAGTAAGAGCTGTCATTTCCACACCGTAAAAGAGATGGTTCTGTCTAGGAAAGACCGAATCTAAAGCGGTCCTCGTGACCCCGGCTTTCCTGGGAGCCCCTTTTCGTGTCCTAATGGCTGGCCCAAAAGGAACTTTGTCACATTACCAAATTGCTTTACATGCCAAAAAGAATATCTGCTTTAAAAACATATAAACTGTTTATATGCTTTCAAACGGTATAACTAAAGAACTTGAGCATAGCTGCAAAATAAAGAATTAGGAACTGATAAGTTGTATACGTAACTTGGTCACGTATATAAATAAATAGGATTTATTGCTTTGATATGAAATGCATAAATTAGATTTATCGCTTTCAAGGAACCGTGAAATTAGTCGTTAGTCAAAGAAAGACTGGAAGTGGATACCTTCGGTTGTCTTTCTGGCAGACTCCTTTCACGTATCCGTAAGACTGTCTAAAACCAGATTTACGAGATAAACATGCTTAAAACAAAGTCAAGCATGTGAAAGAGTGTCTTAGTCAAAAGAAGACTGGAAGTGAATACCTTCAGTTGTCTTTCTGGCAAGACCTCTTTTAAAGGTTGCTTACAAGGTTTAAAGCATAAAACAAACCCATCTAATTAAGTAGTATGCCCTTCCTACTCTATCCTTCTCAAACCATTGTTCATTGGTTGACGGACTGCTCAGCAGACGTCGCCTTTTACCTTTGGTGGTCGAGGGTTATGTTCGACATAACAAACCAAATAGAGTGAGGTTACTTACCGGTGATTTCCAAAATCGTTTTGGGCTCGGGGCAAAGTCTTCGTTAAAACATACGATGTTTAACGAAACCAAGAGTCATATAGAGATATGATTAGCAAAGAGTTGCTTACCTAAAAATAATTAATAGCAAGCTTCTTAATCGACTTGTCTATTAATGAAAGATAGGGATCTTGGTCCTTCTGCAAAATGGGAATATAACAGATTTGCAGTGGGAGTTTTATTGTTAAAAATAAAACATTACATGAACAAAGCTAAAATCTTTACATTTAACATTGTAGAACATGTCTAAAGAAACGTCATTCTCGTTGCGCTCCCTGCTCGAGAAAGAAAAGCTGAAAGGAGACGGGACTAATTTTACTGATTGGTTCCGTGCTCTCACGATCGTACTAAGGCGCGAGAAAAGGGAATATATCTTAAATACACCTTACCCTGATGAGCTCAAAGCAGGTGCTACTGCTGATGAGCTCACGGTGTACAACAAGCACAAGGAAGATGAGCTTGATGTACAGGGTCTCATAGTTGGGATTATGGGTCCTGAGTTGCAGAGGCGATTCATGGATACCAAATCCAACGACATGTGTGTCCAGCTTAAGAACATGTTTCAAGAGCAGGCACGTGTGGAGAGATTCAAGGTAACCAAGTCCCTACTAGGTCACAAGTTGGCCGAGAGCGGCTCTATGGGCACTCATATGCTCCGTATGACGAGTGATATTGAGCAGCTGCATAAACTTAATAGTCCGTTGAGCAAAGAGTTTGCTACGGATATTATCCTGAACTCGCTTCCACCCAGCTTTTCGGGGTTCATCATGAACTTCCACATGCTTGGGATGGACAGGAGCTTACAGGAGCTGCAAGGGATGCTTAGGATCGCAGATGGAGACATGAAGAAAAGTTCTTCTGTTCTCATGATCCAAGCGGGTAAGAAAAAGATAAGTAAGGCTAAGAAGAAAGTGGTTCCGAAGTACAAGGGCAAAGGGAAGCATGTTCCTAAACAGAACACTCCCAAGGTAAATGTCTCTGCTTCCTCTGACTGTTATTATTGTAATAGCAAAGGTCATTGGAAGAGAAACTGCCCTAAGTATCTGGAGGATGTAAAGTCTGGAAAGGTCTCCAAGGCTTCAACCTCAGGTATTTATGTTATTGAAGTTAATGTTGCTACCTCTATTAATGATTGGGTATTAGATACTGGATCATGTGCTCATATTTGTTCAAATATGCAGGCATTAAAGAATAGAAGGAAACTTGGCAATAGGGAAATACAACTCCGAGTTGGAAATGGAGCAAGTGTTGCAGCCATTACAGTCGGTAGTATAGAGTTGTGTTTGCCCAGCGGGCTTGTAATGGAACTGGAAAATGTTTATTTTGTTCCTAGCATTTCCAGAAATATCATATCAATCTCATGTTTAGAGATGAATGGTTTTTCATTTGTTATAAAAGACAAGCGTTGTTCTATTTATAAAAATGAATTATATTATGGATCATCTTATATGATAAATGGTCTTTATATGCTGGAAATGGATAAACCTGTGTTTAACATTAATAATAACAAACGACTCAAAACATCTCATGAAAGTACGACTTACATGTGGCATTGTCGCCTTGATCATATAAACGAGAAACGCATTAAGAAATTACAAGAAGTAGGACTTCTTGGTAAATTTGATTTTGAATCAATTAACACATGCGAATCCTGTTTACGAGGAAAAATGACCAAAGCGCCTTTTTCTAAAAAGGGAGAAAGGGCAAGTGACTTATTAGGTCTAATACATACCGATGTATGTGGACCTATGAGTACTTGTACAAGAAACGGTTATTACTACTTTATCACTTTTACTGATGATTACAGTAGATATGGTTATGTCTACCTGATGAGACATAAGTCTGAATCTTTTGAAAAGTTCAAGGAATTCAAGGCTGAAGTAGAAAATCAACTGAATAAAAGTATTAAAGCCTTACGATCAGATCGTGGAGGCGAATACTTAAGTTATGAGTTTAAAACGTACTTAAAGGAATGTGGGATAGTCTCACAACTCACGCCTCCAGGGACACCGCAATGGAACGGTGTTTCTGAGAGAAGGAATCGAACTCTGTTAGACATGGTTCGTTCCATGATGAGTAACGCCACTCTACCAAAATCGTTTTGGGGCCACGCACTAGAAACTGCTGCACTAACGATAAATAGGGTTCCATCTAAATCAGTAGAAAAGACTCCGTACGAGTTATGGTTTGGAAGAGTTCCAAACATATCTTTTCTTAAAATTTGGGGTTGCGAAGTATTTGTCAAACGCCTGACGTCTGACAAACTTGGTCCTAAATCTGATAAATGCTTTTTCGTAGGGTATCCTAAGGAAACGAGAGGATATTACTTCTATTACCAATCCGAGAACAAAATAGTTGTTGCTCGTAATGGTATATTCTTGGAGAAAGATTTTCTTACAAGAGGAAGTAGTGGGAGTAATGTAATACTTGAAGAAGTTCAAGATACATCACATAATATAATATCTGAACAAGATCAGATAAACCCAACACTTGTTACTTCAGCTGATGAGCATCTGGAAGAACCAAATCCACAAGTAGTTGTGGAAGAGGTTCTAGTCCCGAGCTCAGATACTTCGACTCAAGTTGAAGTAGAACTGAACCCACAAACAATTGTGGATGAAGTTCAACAGCCAGAAGAACAAGTGCTACGTAGGTCAGCAAGGATAGTCCATGCACCTGAAAGGTACATGGGACTACACGAGATTTCAGTGTTTGACACTGAAGATCCACTGACCTATGCGGAAGCAATGGATAGACCCGACTCTGAAAAATGGCTGGAGGCCATGAGATCCGAAATACAATCCATGTATGACAACACGGTCTGGAACCTAGTTGTACCACTTGATGGGGTAAAACCCATAGATAACAAGTGGGTTTTCAAAAGGAAAACAGACATGGATGGTAATATGACTATATACAAAGCACGGCTAGTAGCGAAAGGTTTCAAACAAATTCTCGGTGTAGATTATGATGAAACTTTTTCGCCCGTGGCTATGTTTAAGTCAATTCGGATGCTCCTAGCAATTGCCGCATTTCATGATTATGAAATATGGCAAATGGATGTCAAAACCGCCTTCTTAAATGGAAATTTAGAAGAGGACGTGTATATGATACAGCCCAAGGGTTTTGAAGATCCAAAGAATGCTGGGAAGGTGTGCAAGCTTCTTAAATCCATTTATGGATTGAAGCAAGCATCAAGGAGTTGGAATCTTCGATTTGACGAGGAAGTCAAAAAGTTTGACTTCGTCAGATGCGAAGAAGAACCTTGTGTGTACAGAAAAACTAGTGGGAGTGCCATCGCCTTTCTAATCTTATATGTAGATGACATACTCCTGATGGGAAACGATATTCCGTTATTGCAACAAGCCAAGTCTTCATTAAAGAAAGTGTTCTCAATGAAAGACTTGGGCGAGGCAGTCTATATATTAGGCATCAAGATCTATAGAGATAGATCGAAAAGACTCATAGGATTGAGTCAAAGCACATACATTGACAAAGTGCTGAATCGGTTCAGCATGCAGGATTCCAAAAGGGGATACCTGCCAATGAATCATGAAGCAAAGCTTAGCAAGACTCAGTGTCCTTCGACAACTGATGAGCGAAGCAACATGAGTAAAGTACCATACGCTTCGGCTATTGGCTCTATCATGTACGCCATGTTGTGCACTCGCCCTGATGTCTCGTACGCTTTGAGTGTTACGAGTAGATATCAGGCTAATCCAGGCATGGAGCACTGGATTGCTGCAAAGAATATCCTTAAGTACTTGAGAAGAACTAAGGATATGTTTCTCGTCTACGGTGGTGACTCAGAACTCGTGGTAAATGGTTACACAGACGCAAGTTTCCAAACTGACCGAGATGACTCGAGATCACAGTCCGGGTATGTGTTCATATTCAACGGTGGTGCTGTGAGCTGGAAGAGCTCAAAGCAGGAAACAACTGCAGACTCAACCACCGAAGCTGAGTACATAGCAGCATCCGAGGCAGCGAAAGAAGGTTTATGGATTAAGAAGTTCCTTAGCGAACTAGGAGTGGTTCCCAGTGTTCAAGGCCCTGTGGACCTCTACTGTGACAACAATGGAGCTATAGCTCAGGCCAAGGAACCAAGATCGCACTCAAAATCCAAACATATTCTACGCCGTTATCACCTCATACGAGAAATCATAGATAGAGGTGATGTAAAGATCTGTAGAGTTGACACAGCCAGCAACACAGCTGATCCACTTACAAAACCTCTTCCTCAAGCCAAGCATCAGATGCATACTACTTCTATGGGTCTGAGACACATAGGAGATTGGCTATGAGATTTTCTTTAGATCTATGAGATTTTTAGAAAATAGAGATTTGTATAAGATAGGGCCTACGATGATTGGCTCCTAGCTTAAGTGGGAGATTGTTAGTTTGTAATAATCTAGAAGTCAATAATACGATAAATTTGTTATAAGCTTTGTTCATGAATTGAATGTTTAATCATTTTGTTACCATGAGTATTATTGAATTTATGAATCATTTCGAGTTCATGACTGGAATTGTGAAACTTCATAATATAGATGATAATACTCTTAAAAGTCTCTAACCAAGGTAATTAGCAGGAACACTAATTACCGCGATAAGGTTAGTGTGTGGATTAAATGATGGTTAAGTTTTACAAACCATAGACAAAGAGTTGTCATTTTAATCACACAGATACATGTTAGAGAACATGATATTTGACAGACCCCAAATGAAACATTAAATGGAATTGTGTTTGTGTCATTAATGTTTTCATTTTAGTGTTAAGTTCTAAAGTATGAGATATTCATTTTTCCTACATAAGAAATGTATATGTGTGATTGCTATCTAACGCTATCCGTAAAAAGTAGCTATAAGGATAGTTCTTCGGTATACATAGCTTATGCGGAGGAAAAGATGGTTTATCAAAAGTACTATTGTCCCTCGTATCTCAATACGAGCTATAGCGTCACTGGGCCCCTTGATAGAATATGATTATCTGGATCCAGTATGATTACAAGAGTAAACATATTTGATAATCTATTCAGGATCAAGAAAAGATTAAGTTTGCAAGGATGACACACACCTACCTTGAAACTGATCTGATAGCTATGAGACAAAAGAATTAACACGAAGTAAATCGTTTACTGGATCATGATATTGTACGGTACAGCATCATCTGTGTAATTGGTGTCATAATGTACTTACCAGGTGCCACCTATGATAAATAGAAGTTAAAATAGTTTTAATTCTATTTGCCAACATAACACAGATCCTATTGGGTCACACCATATAGGAGCTAGTCGGAGAATCTTGTTGATTAATTATAATGATTATAATTAATAATAAGATGGATAAAATTAATTATATATGATATAATTAAATTATGAATGTCATTTAAATGACAAGCAAAAACATTGGTTAATTTATGAACGTGTTTGACACGTTGCATAAAAGTTACCGAACGAACGATCGAGAAAATATATATTTGATTTGGACTTAGAATATTTAATTATTGAATTTATATTTTGGGCTTGAAACCCATTAAGAATAAATCACTAATTAAAGATTAAAGGCCCAAATCAAAAGTCCAAATCAAAGTCCAAAATTAATCAAGCCTTAATGGGCCAAGGGCAAAATGGTAATTTCATTTTGCTAAATTTCTTGCCGATTGAATTTGGCCGTTGAATTTGCCGACTTTAATTGCCGACTCAATTTTTTGATTACATATAAATACAAAAGTTGATATGTCGGTTAATGAAATGGTTATAAATATGTAATCAAATTCATAAGAGAATTCATTCAAATTCCTGAATACGATTCGATCCGATCGAACGATAATTCTCTCTTTTCTCAGATTCGTTCTAATCAGAGTACGGGTTTTAGAAATAATATTTTACGAGAGTCGTAATTATTATTTGCTTTTTCTCGTGAATAGTGTTTTTGTCAGATTCCGCGGTTTACGGTATTTCTGGTAAAAGAAATAAACCGCTCTCTCGATCAGTCCTGGTGGATAACCGATAGAGGCACTATAATTTTGGTGCTTGCTTAACCGGGTCAGACAGTCGGATCAGACTGCATTCCAATTTGAATTTGGAAGCAAGGTAAAGAAATGTTATATTAATCTATTTAATTGTTAAATAGATTTAATCTTTTAGAAATCAATCAAAGGAGTAGATCTATAAACTGATTAAAATACAAGTAAATACGGTTTTACTATTTTGGGTCTATACAGGATTAATCTGGTATGTAACTCTCGGTTATTATCCGACATACTACTTAATCTATGATCTGATTAGTAAAGTTTTACTTACGGTTTTTAATCTAAGAAAAGGATTGAACAGGTATGTAACTCTCGGTAGATTATCCGACATACCACTTCAATCCTTTTGGCTTAAGTTAGAAGTAAAATTTTTGTTTTACGGTCTTTCCGCAGCTTAAGCCTAATGGCTTTGGGTAGCCTCAAAACCCAACAGTGGTACCAGAGCTTGGAGAGGCTGAGACCACCAAGTTGCACAAGTAAGTTACTTAATTGCTCTCCTACCGTTACTTGTTCAGTTCTGAACTTGATTAACATTCTTTTTTTAATTTAAATGTACTGCAGGACTAAACACAATAAGCCCAACGTCGACTGGAGCACGCGCCACGCAGAGCATATCATCCAAGCACAGTCTCCACAGTTCCACATGTGGCAGCCTCCTACGGCCGATGATGTCACACTGGGCGCAGGGCCTGGAGGATTGAGGTAAGTCTGGTACCAGAGGTGGGGCATGCCCTCGGTATACCTCACGGGCCATTGGGGTGAGACCCTTCGACGGAGGCTTTCTCGTGCAGGGTCGAGTGGTTATATGTCATTCGGACCGATGCAGGCTCGCCAGGTAATTACTTACGAAACTAACATATTTAAAGCATTAAATGTTTATTTAGTTTTTCCTAAAAAATTAATAAATACACTTTGTGCAGATTCTTACCGGTATCAGAGGAGTGGCACACAGCTTGGTGTGCATGGCACGAGATGGTTGGCGAGCAGTGGGATGTACAATGCTATTTGTATGTAGCAAAACTAACATTGTTTCCATTAAGGGTGGAGCTCCCCCACGACATTCCACTCCGGAGTTCACTATGGACGACTTTATGGGAGATTATGCCGGGGATGAGAGACGGAGCCTCCACATGCCACGATATCCGGAGGCCAGACAGCACGATGACGAGGCCAGTGGGAGTGGAGCACAGCATGCAGATGCCTATGCATCTGCTATATTTGGCACACCGCCTCCTCCGCCTACGTATTCATCGACCTGGGAGCCATGGGAGGTGCCTACCATGCCGCCTATCCCCCCACTGGTGGAGGATCCGTGGGCCGATGCGGATACAGCCGCACAGGAGGAGGAGGTTCACGTCAAGCGTGTACAGCCGCCTAGGGACCGTCATCCACCTCGTAGGTTGGATCTCTCTGGTCGTCGCCCTCGCCCTCGACGTTAGGTTTTTTTATGTTTTGTAGTTTGATAGGTTACTACTATTATGTATTCGGTCTGGACTGTTTTGCATGAGTTGTGGACATTTATTTTACGTAGTTTGGATTTTTTTTTTTTTTACTTCCGATTTAGATTACATATTTTTCACTGTTTATCACGTTAGCCAAATCGACAATCATTACAACAGCCGTATAACCGCATCAAAACTGAACTCACTTTTATTGAAAATTACAATAAAAAAAATTAAGCACTTTCCTTCATTTTTATATAAAATCTACAATAAAAATATATATATCAATATATATTTCCTTACAATAATATATATCTTAGTAAACCAAAATATATCTTAAACAATATATACATCTTAAAAAAAAAAATACCAATATATATTTCCTTATAAATATATATATCTTAAAAAATATATATATATATATCTTAACATGAAGGAAAAATATATATCTTAACAATATATATATCTTAAAAAAGAAAAATATATCTAAACAATATATACATCTTAAAATATATATACATCAATATACATTTCCTTATAAAAATATATAAAATCTGAATAAAAAAAAAAAAAAACTGAACCGCCCCATCTCTGGGCGGTTTTCTGGAGGAGGTGGACCGCCCAGAAATAGGGCGGTTTTCTGCCATCAGTGGACCGCCCCATTATGGGGCGGTTAGGGCATTTTTAAAATTTTTTGAAAACAGAGGGCATTTTTAATATATATATTTTTTTTAAGGGTATTAATAAAAATCTCGGTTTTCTTCACAACAAAAAACATAATTACTGTATATTTTAACCATGTCTCTAAAATCCGGTACCCAAAACATCTTGCACAATTTCACCTCAATTATCAAACGAGACTATATATCTCATCTTAGCTAGCTAGGTTGGGTCCACACTCCACCTGGTAGGTTGGGTCCACACTCAACACCAGACCAGACCAAGTAATGCTGCCCGTACAGAGTACAGACCCTAGCTAGTTCCCTTGTGAGTTTGTGAGGCAGCACTAGCACAAGCACAAGCACAAGCACAAGCACTGCTCTTTGGGGCTGTCTCCAACCTAAGTTCCAAAACCCTAGTTAAGTTTTTGGAGGCCGCCTGTTTAAGGTACACAACCGACCCACCATGCAAGATTGCAAGATCAAGATGCATCTTAATTTTATGTTTTATACCCTCCAGGCATTTCTATCTCATGCATGCGTTTATAAATAAATATTCTTGTGAATTCTATTCATTCTTTTGCCGCTTCTGTTTTTAAATGCTAGCTACAAGCTGAGTTGAGGTAATTAATTGTAAACAAAATTTCAAGTTAATTTGCTACTTGGTTAACAATTTCGAATTAATTAGCCACTAAAATTGTTACAAAATATTGCAGATTTTTAACGCACAACGCGCGGGGCTATGGTACAAAATGCATAGCTTCAAGCGGGTGTTGACACGGCTTCATATTTCAATTTTGATATTAAATTGGTCGATCTGGAAGAATCAGCTTGTTGCCTAGTGGTAAAAGGAAATACTCTGTGACCTCCTCTGTGGGAGGTTGGGATTTGAAACTCAAATAGAGATTTTTTTTTATGGATAATTAAATGAAAGTTGATAGGCTAGACCTGCATCTTTCTATTTAAAAACAAAAACAAAAAAAAATTGGTCGACCCGGGTTATACTAAATTCAATATACATATTGAAATTCCGTAGAAAATCAAATTGTATATATTTTTTAAGATCTTTTGACTATATATTTTTTCAACACACGTACTCGCCCATATTAATTAGAGAAAAAGATGGTGTCCACTCAAGAAATTAGGTGGTCAAGAGTACGCGATGATAATGGAAAACAAATAACAAAGAAAATCAGCAGGGAGTGCAATACACATTATAATGCTTTATCACTAATCTGAACCACCAGATTACAGTATATAAGACTCAATGTACTAATCAATATCTTAATAGATTCATGCAAAAGAAAACAAAATTTAATCAAATCGAATAAATATTTTACCAACATAAAGTTCATTACATATATAGCTAATATAATGATCATAAATTTAATTAATTAGATTTGATTTGATCTTAATTACATCAAAATTAAATTGATTGCAACAGCTAGCATTGAGCCATTGACACATGCATGCTTGTTGTTTCCTTGTTCTGTCAGAGAAAGACGGTACCACATGAGATGTGCCTTCATTAATTGTTTGGAGGCGCTACAGATGATGTTCTCCTAAACATGCTATGTCCACATAATATTTCAAACCGTTCACGCCCTATTATTGCTTCAATTAATCTCCTCTTGTACTATCAACTGTTTCGAAGCCTAAAGCCTTGCATGATTATCCTTATAATTGTTCATTTCAAGGCTTAAATTTGGGTAAAGATGTTGACAGATCTATTTCGGCTTCATGTAACACACAATCAAAAGAGACGAAATGAGAAAAAAAAAACATATGACTAGCGTTGTATGAAGTCAAAATAGCTCTGTCAATTGCTCATCAGATGGTTTAATGGTATATACAAGTTACCAAACATTAAACAACCATGTTAATTTTTGTATTTTGAAGAAGAAATCACAAAAAAGGTTGCATGAGTTTGTATCCTCTTGTACCATTTCTCTTTAAGCCTTAAAGAGGAGAACCTGAACAGGCAAGCCCATTTGAACGTAATAGACCCCCAAAATTAGTTGCATTCGCAATCTACCTTTCCTTGGGTAAAAAGCCTTTATAAATGTATATCTCAATCAGGCCCATAGATTGATTACATTGGTGCTCATATCTGGCCTGGTATATGAGTATATCCAAAAACAAAAAAAAACAAAAATTTTAAGTAAAACAGCATCATCCTGAGGTTTACATACCCCTATCATCCAAATACAAAAAAGGAAATGTTTAAGCAGCCCAAAAAAAAAAACAAAAAACAAAAGGACTGCAGCACATAGAGAAGTTTAGACAGAGATCAAAGCTAGGAAATAAGAGATAAATCCTAGAGTTAGTGGTTGAGCTGTAAGCATTGCTGGAGGAAGTGGAGCAACCTTCACCAAAAATTAGAATCTAAAGAAGCATATTTGACTCCAGGTTCACCCAGAACCTGTTTATAGTAATCAAAAGCATGATTCTCAATATCTTTGGTAGTGGTAAGTTCTTCTCTAGAATCAGTAATCAGTCTAGTGTTTCCTTCTATGAAAGAATTTGGTATTGTGATCTCCTTCTTTAATCCATTTGTTTTTTTTAAATTTTTTTATCTAAGTTTCCAATATTCTTCTTTTTCTAAGTAAATCTGATATAGTCTAGAAGTGGTTTGTTTCCACAAGTCAAATTCATCTGGATTTAAGGGTTTAGTTTCTTTAATCTGTTCTAGGTCAAAAAGAATGCCTAAAGCTTCCTTTTTAAGTCTTTTTTTTCTCCCCATGATAGTTTTTAGTCCAGCCTTTAATTTTTCGTTTAATGCGAATTCACAACAAGGGTTAATAGGCTTTTCAGCCCACTATTTAACAATGAGTCGAATGAATTCAGGGCAAGAAGTCCATTCAGGATCAAATTTAAAGGGGGGGGGGGGAGCAGGTTGGACAGAATTGGGTTTGCTTTGGAACAATAAAGGACAATGATCTGTGAAACATGACATTGTGGTAAGTGATCCTCTAAATCATTAGTTATAAAAATTCTATGTAAAAGGGAATGATTTCTACCATTAGTCCAAGTATATTTTCTGTCAGTGAGTTGCATTTGATTCAATCAAAGTATGATCTTGGACAAAAGTATTAAATTTTCTGCTGAGTCTAATATCAAAATTAGGCCCTGATTTTTTCATCCTATTAATTCCTAATAGCATTGATATCATCACATATTAACCAAGGTAACTTACAATTCATTCTATAGGAATATAAATAATTCCTCCCAGAGAAAAGAATTCAGTTTTCAAAGATTTATCTATGGGAGCATAAACTGAGGTAATCATCCAATCTGTTTGAGTTTGTTTATCATGTACAATGACTGAGATGGAATAAAATTTACAAAGGAAATTTAGCACTAGAACATCCAAAAAGGATACCACCTGAACCTGATCTACCAACAGAGAGGGGAATCTGTTTTTTCCTATAGGCATTGAGCTCTCTAATGTTGTTCCAATTGAGGATATTCATGCAATCCTAAGAGAACCCGAGTCATCTTGATCTAATATCAAGAAACAATCAGAACTAGATGCTTGAATTTTGCTAAGAGAACCCAGATTAAAGAAAACTAATGTTATCACTTACAATCGGAGTGATTTGACTCGACCAATTTTGCTAACATGTCCTGCATTGCATGGTATAGTTTGACAAACAGTACTTGAATTAAGCACGAAAGGTACAATGTATTAAATGAATTAAGAGGACAAAAGAAAATGACTATATATGATTTGTTTCACGAAAAGTTAAAAGTACTTGACTTGTTAATTATGTATGAAAGGTACAATGTACTAAAGCCAATAAATGATGGCAAAATTAATAATCAAATTTTAAATTTACATATCGTTAAATGTCACTCAATTTGCGTGTATCATAATTGGTCTCGAAACTTCATTTTATTTCTAATAGTCATCTAAATTCAATTGGTCTCAATCAACACAATTGTGTTGCATTATTTGTAAAGAAAATGAGAGCAAGTATTATGTCACTGTGAGCCTATTAAGTTTTTTTTATTAAATATATATTATATACAAAAAAAACTATATGTACTACTCTCTTGGACAACATAAGAGATCTCCATGTAATAAATTTCTGTGTAATATTAATATACCAAAAAATAAAGGTGATAAAATATACATCTCATTTAATCTGCAAAACTACCCCTTTGGATAGCTACTAAGCCTATAAACCGGTGAGAAGCCGACCCATAGCCCAAAGAATAAGCCTAATAATATACACACATAACCAAAAGAAGAAAAATTTCCTGTGACAAAAAGAAAAAGAAAAAAAAAAAAAAATGTGTGAACCCTCTACGATTATGGCTCAAGCTGCTGCTGTTGTTGTTGCTGTATCATTTGAACTTCAGGTTGTGTTACAGCAGATGCATCGTCGGTACGAGGTACGCTCGTTGTACCGGTCGGGTTGTTAATTTTCTCCATTTCCCTTGCGATTTGGATATCACTTGGCATGACAAACTCCAAGAAAGTTTTCCCCACAAAATGAGGTACCAAACCAGCTACTATTACACCAAGCAAGCAAAACCAAAATCGCCATGTTTCCATCATATGATATATTGCCCTGAACACACCAAGCAAAACAAATTAGTAATCTTGTTTCAGAACAGCAAACTTTGAAGTTCCCATTTAAAATTTGGTCCATAAGTTAGAAATATGTCAATACAATACTTGTTCTTTATACATAAAAAAATTTTGGGGGGTCAGAATAGTATTTTTGAAATAATAGATCAAAAAACAGGGATGTAAAATGTTTTCCAAAAATAGCAAAAGAAAAGGCCAAGATAAAAGAAAGACGTACCAGAAACCAGGAAGCGTCCATATTGAATCAATAATAATGACACAAATCCAAGTGGCAACAATACTGCCCCAAATCGCGGCATGGGTGATCCAATTCCACCGTATCACATCCACAGCCAAGTCTAGATTTACCAAAATAACTATCCCAAGGAGCCACAAATCACCTAGGCCAGACCAGTCGACATTACTATGCCGGTACGCAAAGAATGGCAAGAAAAATATCACAAGGCTTTGCCACAAAGAATCGAGCATGAAACCGATGAAGAGCTTAATGTTGTATTTCTCTTCCCTTTGGCCTGAACCATAGAGTTGTGGGTGGTTCATCAGAGTACTACGGCTCAAATCCTTGTCGAGTATGGCTACTACTATAGTCGGTAGCGCAGTGTATATGACTGAGTATAGAACGCCACTCCATTCATTTATGGCATTTGTTGGTGAGAAGGCTGTGTATAAAACATACCTGTGATTTAAAAGAGGAAAGATATAATTGTTAAGTGTTCAAAATTGAGTTTATTAAAAAATTCAGCCAATAACTAGTCAAAAATTGAAGTAAAAAATATTTTCAACAAGTAAAAGATATACTTACCAAAATAGCACAAATACGTAGACGGCATTACGGTAAAAGTTGTAGAGGATCATATAGGCCATTCTTTGATAATTCCAATGGCCATGCACCAACAAAAGGGGTACCAGAAATCTAAATTGTGCCATGGCGAAATCAGAGGCCATGACAGCTTGTCGTCCCTCCTGCCCGCTTATCCCTATCCCGACATCCGCCATTTGTATCATCGACACGTCATTTGCTCCTGCACAAAATAATGCCCATTTAGTCCTTTAATGAAAATTTCCATATGTGCACTCAAAAGAAGAATAGCCATTTTTACCAATTCTTTTACTACCTAAAATATAAATTTGTCTCCCTTACTACGGAGTAAGAGAGTAAGTAGGGGCATCTCTGGTAATTGGCAGGAAAAGGGTTAGCGAGGACACAGAGGATATATTTATTTTTCTTTATTATATTTCTCATCAGTATGGGTATACATAAATATTTTTGTCTTTTGTGAAGGCCTAATTTGAACTGCCCTATTTAATGCCTTAACCAACTTAATGTGACTTGCCCTACTGTCAGAAATTGCCAATGAAACTGAGCAAGCATAGAACTTACCATCTCCAATAGCAAGTGTCATGTCATCGGTACGGTTCTTGATAAGAGCAACAATACCGGCCTTCTGCAGTGGGGCCACACGGCAACACAACACAACATCACACCTGGTAGCCACTTTGAATAGCTGCAAAACATTCATCAATTTTGTATCAGTTAAGAACAACATAATCCTTTCATAAGGAAAAATAATAGAAGAAACTAGAAAAGGAAAATAATAGAAGACAAGATTTTAGTACCTGTTCTTCCAATTCAGTCTCAAGAACATATACAAGGCTATTTCCGTCGATTATTAGCCCTTGCTGTTCATTTGAATTTCTCATTATCTTCTCTGATAAGGCAACAGCATCTGCTAAATTTTTTCTACATGAGTCCCTGGAATTGGCATTAATCACAATCTGGTTCATACCTCTTGTCAACAGTCTACAAGAGAACCCGATTGAGATAGCCGTCTCCTGTTTGTCCCCTGTCAAAACCCAAACTTTTATACCAGCTTGCCTTAACTTCTCTATTGCCTCAGGCACACCCTGTTGCAACTTGTCTTCTATACCAGTTGCACCGAGAAGTTGTAACTCGGTTTCCATCTTGGATGCTAGCTCGCGCAATTGGGTCCCACGGCCAAGGAGTGCTGTGCTGGCCCTCTCATATGTGCTCTGCCATTCTTCGAACTCTGCATTAGTGAGGTCTCGCATGCCGATAACCAGGGTTCTGAGGCCAATGTTTGAGTAGTTATGAAGGTGGGTCTCGGTTAAACGGGTCACATCCGGGTTTAGGGTCTTATCAAGGACAGTAAACATTGAACTATCAGCACCCTTCACGAACAGCTTAACGGAATTGTCTGGGCATCCAATAATAACTGACATCCGCTTTCTGTCACTATCAAATTCGTGTAGACCCAACACATTATAGCTGCATGAGATGGAAAAACTCATCAATTTTGGGTAAATCCCAAATAACTGCATAGAAAATAAGTTTTAGTTTAACTAAAAGAAAAATAAATTTAAAACGGAACTATCATGAATTCATGATAAATACGAAAGTCGCAATTATGAAATATCGATCATAAAAAATGATCCATACTTCCATAATAATTTCTTTTTGCCAAGAATTGAAGGCGGTTATCAACATTTGCCAGTCTAGCAATTTTCTAATCATGTAATTGTTCCTAAATTATACCTCTGACGCTCTCCTAGCATGTCAACTACAACACGGCCAGACGTTCTCTCAACAAGCACAAAACCATAGGCCGCTGCTGCCGAGACCAAGGCCTGTTCATCAGGTGACTCGCCTTGATAATCAACTAATTTCATGTTATTTCTTTCATCATCCAGCACTGATGGCACAATTGTGTTACAACATGCCAGGGCAAGAAAAAATTCTCTGATACACTTCCCCTGCTCCGTATCACCCGTTATGTCACTCAAAAGTTTCAGGTCGGTTTCAACTCGCATTTTTGGCATCCAAACTGTGTTTGAACTTGCACCCGTCGTGACTGGGTTTCTATAATCTACTCCATTAATGCTCACGTACCGAAACCCCATCTTGTTCTGGGTTAGTGTACCAGTTTTGTCAGAAAATACGTACCTAATCTGACCCAAATCTTCATTAATATTCAATGCCTTACATTGAAACCGAGAGCTCGAGGTTCCATCACATAAATTATTATCACCAGTCATGAAGTAGGCCTGTCCAAGCCGTACCAGCTCCATGGAAATGTACAAGGAAATTGGTATCATGATTTGGAAAATAATTACTGACATGAGAAATGTGAAGAATACTTGCACCCCTAGAACATAGTAGTTATAATTTGCTTCGATTCCATTAGTATAATCCTTTTTGTGAAAAAATTGTGCCAAATCCAAATCACTGCTATACATGGCAAGCCAAATACCAGCAAGTAGAGAAACAACTGAGCACAACACAATCAGAATAGCCGACAAATAAACTGTTTCTCTGTTCATATGTCTCTCTAACCGGCTCCTCTTGGATGGAGTACCGGAGTTGTTTAACATAGCCTTGGTCTCACTCCCGGCATAAACCACAACCCCTATGGCCCACTCTGTGTTTTTCAACTCGCAACCACGTAAAACAATATTCAATGGACCAAGCGATACACGCCTGCCATCAATCTCCAAATATGCGTGAAAGCCGTAAATATTTCTGTTGGGATTCTCACAAGTTATAACAGCTCCCTTCAATCCCTCTGCTCCAGCTCCAGCTCCTCCCATTCCCAATCTGCTAACCGTCTCCTGCTTTGCGTACCTGATTTTGAGGTTGGATTCGCCGTCTAAGTTGAGTGTTTGCACATATGCAACTCCAGTCTGGTCACTTGTAGATAACAACACCATATCAGCCGGGAGAGTTGAATTAGCTGACACCTTTATGACATCACCAACTTGTATCTCCTTCCATCTTTTGAATGCAAATTGATTGTTGGTGAAAACATAGGCTAGCCTATGGTTTTCCCTTCGGTCTGATCGGTGCCGTCGAAAATCTTCATACGCATCTTTTACTGCAGTAACTAATAAAACAACTGCTAGGGGGAAAATCGACGCTCCTCGGCCAAACACGGCTAGCTGTGGCAGCTGATTTAGTATGGCAATTGCCAGAAAGTACACATACGCAACTCGATGGAATTGTTCGAAAAGATTTCGAGGGAAAAAGGTGAGAAGGGAGTACTTAGCAGTTCGGATTGAGTTACCGGCTATGTCAAACCGGGCAGTAGCGAGAGTTCGACCCGGATCGCCTATGAAGACGAGCCGTGACTCTTCCTCATTTAGAGTTGTTTCTTTTGGTGAGGCAGTGAGTTGGTCTGACTCAGCACGAGGGCTGAGATGCCGAGGTAAAGGTGAGGGAAGTTGATCAAGCGACCGGCTGGAAGGGCTCGGCAGGTGGGTACAGTGTGGTGACACTTCTGTGGCCATGTCTGTTGGAGCTAGAGGGATGAATTTGACATGGAATTGGAGAGATCAGCGCAAAGGTTGAAGCTTTTCCGAATTGTCTAGTTTGGGTCAAAAGGGTTTATGAAAAAGAGAAACAGAGGTTTGAGAGAGAGAGAGATTTTGTAGTTGTAGGGTGAATAAAAAACAGAGACTTTATTTAAAACTGGAGAAAAGAAAAGAGAAGGGTTTTGGAGTAGGTGGGTTTGAAATGGATGTTGAGTGAAAGGATAAAGAAAGTAAAGGAGCGATTGGTGATGCATTTAATAACAGATTTGAAGAGATTACAAAATGTAAAATCGATGAGAGGGAAAGGAAAGCAGAGACAAGACTTGCGTGAAGACCAGAAAGCTCAAAGGCAACAGTTGTATGACTAATTCACTTGATAATTCAGAGTAAAGGAGTAAGGAGGCTCTGAAGAAACCCTGTGACTGTGTAATGGTAATGCCTTGACTTAAAATCAAACATTCAAACGCTAGCGTAGCGTAGCAGAAATTATTAGTTGGAAACTAGAAGCACTGTATTGTATTTAAGCAAGGCCAGTTCAGTATCAACTATCAAATTTCAATTGGTCTGAGACTCTGAGTGGGTTTAGACTTGGTTTCTGTGCACATCTAGAAAAAATGGGAAATGGAGATTTCCAGTATGTTAATATAATAGATAATTAGACGAAAGATGGACCATTTTTATTAATTCGGTACATTCAGCGTTAAATCCATGCCATGCTATTATGCTAACTCCAAAATATAAAAAAAATTAAAAGTACACTTTGATCACTCGTCAAGTTGGTTAAAAGTAAAGCACTATATAGATAAAGCTAAAAGGGAGAAGATGAAGATGAAGATGACAAGTCTATAATAACCACCTTTCCTTTCCTTTCCTGATCAGTAGTTCTAAGTAGCGCACCTTTTCCCCTTGGGTATCACTTAACCATTAAGCATTATTTAAAATGTTATTTAATATGAGCACTATTTGCATTGCCACTGTTTTCTCCATGACTAAAACTTAACTTTGTGCAGAGGCAGAGGCAGAGGCAGGTACTTGAAAGACTCAAAACATTTAGTTCGACTTCTTATAAAATAAAATAATATCGAATTGACACATCAGGATATGATATCAATTGTATATCGTCATAATATAATTCTTTGACTACGGACCAAATTTATCTGGTTCACACAACGCGGAAAATATGAATTTTACGATTATCTATAGCGATCTCTATAGATTTTATTGTGTGTGAAGTGTCTGTACATGGCGCAAATATCACCCAACTCATAGTAACAAGGTTCTAAATATTACTCCTGTCGCTATCATATCCTAATTATTCTTTTTCATTTGATGTCTGAATTATTTATAAAATTGACAAACTAACGAATAAAATAACAAGTTACTGAATTGTTCCGTATTAGATCTCGTTATGAATTATAAACCTTGCCAAATGCCAAATATAAGTAGCAACACACTTCGCCACATTAGGATAGAATTAAGAAATCCAAATTCTAATAGTTGAGTCAAAAGATCCACCGATCGACGGATTGACTTTGTCCAATAGTGGCCCCCATATAACTTGGAGACCACGGGAGGATCTCGACCGTTCAAATTCTTTCACTAATGTTCCACCTTAAACGTGAACATCACGGAAAGATCAGGATCGTTGAAATAGTTGACCAGATCAAAACACTACCTCCTTTGAATTGTTTAGAATGTGAAGATTCCTGACAATGATACTTAATTACTTACTGTTGGGTTCAAATCCTCTCCATTTTTTTTAAATGGAGGCATCCTTAGAAATTGACTTCATTTATCCACGATATATATAGATAAAATGTCTGATTGATTTGCATTTAATACGCGTGAAAATCACCTCTTAATAAATACTAAATAGTTAGATAAATTCTTTTTGTATGTTGAAGATGTCATGAAATGTTTTTTTTTTTTTTCTCTGTTGCAATTTGCAATTTGCAAAGAACAAAGAAATGTTATTTTATTTATTTAGAACATGAACATAATATAAAATATAAGATATTTATCAAGAAAAATAATATCCAATCTGAGATGTCGAGAAAAGTTGAGATTTTTATTTTATTTTATTTGTTAGCTATGAGGCTATGAGGCTATGACAAAAAAATAATATGACTTCCCTGCAAAGGAACTGCAAAAGAACTGTGGAAGCAGCTTTTCAAAAGTGTTCACTTGAAAGGTAGATTTCAATTTCATTTCTCAAAGAAGAGAAAGGTGGGTTTCATTTATATGGCTATGGCCTATATGGCCTATATGGCCTATGCTGGCTAGATAGATCACAAATGGAATTATCAATTATGTTTTTTTTTTTTTAATAATAATAATGGATTCGTATCTCATGCAATTATATATGTTCCTACTCATTTACGGCGCTACAGCAATTGATTTGAAAGTGATGACACAGATTTTATAATTACAGACAGGTGACATTTATTCATGGTTCAAACTTCAAAGGAGCTGAAATTAAGAAAATTAATAGCTAATGAGTTTATATGAAAATGTGGTCATGAGGAGAGCCCGGCCCATTTAACACCAAGCCCATCTTTGATTATAATAAGCCTAAAACTGAACTCCACATAATTATGAGATAGATGCGTGATCCACTATTTTATTATCTGTTTTCTTCTATGCGCAATTCTCCATGTTAATATCTTTTAAACCACAAAACCTACCAAAGCAAAGAGACGCACAAATCAAGATAAACTTCTCTTAATTATATTTATATAACATTATTGTTATTACTAGTAACTAGCATATGGAATAATATAAATATTTGTTCCCGCCGCCAGAGCTTTGACTTCTGATAGCCAATTAATGGCCCCGTTTAATAGGAATTCGGATATTCTACGGAGAACTTTGTGAGAGAAATGTGTAGTGATTCAGAATACATCTTTAGGTATTAAAGAAACTAATCATCACAGATAATAATTTGATGGAATCATACTAGTTGATGTGCCACGTGTGCACAGAGGTGGGAGTAGTTGACACACAGATTGAAGATCTCAACTAAACCTCTACTATGAATATGATGCATGATTTCTTGAAATTGTTTTTTTGTTAATTTACATCTACTGCTTGTTCTTTGTAATTGGATCTATTAACTGTTGTATGTAATTATTTTTTAATTCTTTCAAGGATATGGATATGCATGGAAGATTCTTCTGTTTGAGTTGTTTCATAGGTACTTGTTTGTTAATAAACCGATGGAGATATATTCTGTTAGATATATATATATATTATATTTGGAAATTTGAAAATTCAAATAAATTATTGTAATGGGAATTTAACTTACGCACCGCACCGATATTATCCTATGAAAATAAAATGCCTGCCTGGGCCCACATGACACACAGGGCATGATGGATTTTTTTTAAAAACCATAATTAAAAAAATTAAAATTAGGGAACCAACATGATTGCCGGCTTATTTCGAAAAACCATAAGAACCGAACAGCCTATTCGGTCCCTAAAATTTTTTTTCCCTGGGACCGAACAGCCTATTCGGTCCCCCCCCCCAATTTCACAATTTTTCCGGGCCAATGCCACAGAAAATCGAATTTTGATGGGGACCCGAGATTCCATTTCGGTCCACAATTTTTTCCACCTGAGACCGAGCAGCCATTTCGGGTCCCCACCAATTTTTTTTTTTTAATCCCGAGAACCCGGCTTCCCCCTCTGGCTTCCCTCTTTCATTTTCATTTTCGCTTTAAAAGAAGGCTGAAATGCAGTCCGTGCAGTAATTTGTGTGGTGGGTCCATCTAAGATGTTAAATGGGTTGAAAAGGGAATCTGTTGTGTTTTTGGTACGCAACATAGCCGCAGAAAAACAGCAGATACATTGACTGATAATCAGTACGGATTGCACATGGTAGGGCTCTCGTCATTTCATCGGGGGATTGGATTACTGTTACTGGAGTCTGGCCGCAATATGTAGCTTCCGATTGAAAATTGATGGCTGAGATTTAACTGGAGGGAGCGTTTGAATTGAGAAATTGTCATTAAAGAAAGCTTTGATTACAAAAGGCAGACTAGTTGTAGTTTAGTTTGCTGTGAAATCCGCAGCGAACATTGCGCTCGTCCAAAATTCAAGTTGACGTGGCAGTCTGAGAGGGAGCGTAAGGGTTACGTGTCAATGTTATAGCAAGTCATAATTTGGATTTGGGGAGAAGTAGATAATTGAAATGATTGGTAATCAATCAATTGACTGACTAGTCAGTCAAGATTGTTTTCTCACCGTTTAATTTTTGTCTTGGTAGTCGGAAAAAAAAAAAGTAGGACCGAAATTCCTGTTCGGTCTCTACAGAAAAAAAATCCTGGACCGAATTGGGATCTCGGTCTCATGGTGTTACACCAAAGGCAACACGGTTTTTGCAGAAAAAGTGTGAAAACGGGGGGGACCGAAATGCCAATTCGGTCCCAGGAAAAAAAAAAAGTGGGGACCGAATTGGCATCTCGGTTCTTATGGTTTTTGAAAAAAACCAAGTAATCATGTTGGTTTGCTAATTTTAATTTTTTTAATTATGGTTTTAAAAAAAAATCCGGGCATGATAGATCTAGATTCCTAAAATAATATTTGAATAAATAGTGCTAAATAATTGTTATTGTTATAAACGACTACGCGTCTTCATTTATTAATCATATATTGGTGGGGGCACCTATGAAAATTGTGGGAAATTAAGAATATGATTTATCCCATGTAGATTGATCAATGATCACTGATTGGATTCAAATTTCACGCTGATATGATATGTGAGGTTTGGTACGGAATTATAATATTTATCCGTTACATGTCATTTACCTTGTCATACCAAACAAAGCGACACTTTTTTTTTTTTACTGTACGATCACCAATTATAGCGTTCATAGCTACCGATGTAACCTACTTCTAATGATTACATAAGTTACACTTGCACAAAATACTAAAAGATAAGGGTAGTAATGTAAACATGACACCACTCTATAGTCTATACGACTGTACCTCGTCTTTTTTCAAATTTTGACCTTTTACTTTACTAATTCTCACTCGTCAACATGTTTTCCCAAATTAGTACTAACTACAAACAAATAATGAATTAATAAATCCTTCAAACAAAATATTACCTCTGTTGTTGCCCGAAAACATCGACGATGATGTGACCGGAGGTGCGTTCGATTAGTATGACTCCATATGCTGCTGCTGCATAAACAAGCGCTTGTTCGTCCGGCGACTCTCCCTGGTACTCTAGCACTCTCACACCGGCATCAGCCGTCTCGACCACAATTGGCACTATTGTGTTGCAAGTGGCCAGAGCCACGAAGAAATCACGCGCTCGATCGGCTTTCGGTCCGATCCCATCTCGTAGCAGTTTGTGCAACTCCGGATCAGTTTTCACTACGGTTTTCGGTCTGAAGACGAGACCATCTGCTATCAAAAAAATTAAATAGATTTTAAATAAGTTTATAAGTATGTCATGTTAATAAATTAAAACTTTTTAATTTTTTAGAAGTTTTAATTTTGTGGGGTTCTATTTAAAAATTGATACTTTGGTTTTGTCAATCTAAGTTGGGCGCTTCTTGGTCAAATTGTTTTTTTTAAATACGGCAGCTGGCCAAATGAGAAAATTCAACCCATTTCCCACATTTCAGTCTTCAAAATGGACAAGGTTTACTAATTATATTCTACTCCAAATTCTGAAATTCCCATCCCATTCATCAAGAAACCAGAAAACAAATTAATTATTATAAATATAAAACTAGAGTTGGACAACAGAAAATAAATAGAAAGCATAAAGCACAAGTAATTAATATTATAAAATAAAGTACTTGATTATTATAAAAATAGCTATCACCATTTTTACCATGGTCCATTTGTAAAAAAGGAACTTTGTTTGTGCACGAGTTGAATAAAATGAATATATGAGCTCAGTAACAAACAAAATTTTAAGATTAAAGAACAATTAACTATCTCACCTTTAACAGAAGTTGTGTTCTCCTTGCCAGAATAATCACCGATTCCGCTGAAATCAGATCCATAAACACTTGCAGATCGAAATTCCATCTTATTCTCCGTTAGCGTACCGGTCTTGTCAGAAAAAACATACTTAATCTGTCCCAAATCCTCATTTATATTCAGAGCTCTACACTGAAACTTTGATTTGGTGGCCTCATGATACATTTGCTTATCCTGAATCATAAAGAATGCCTGTCCCAGCCGTACCAGTTCCATTGAGATGTATAAAGAAATCGGTACCATGACCTGGAAAAGTATAACCGAGCTCAAGAACGTAAACACAATCATCCACCCTTTCCCGTACCAGTTGTATGTTGTTTCGTTCTTCTTTTGAAAGTCGTCCTTTCGGTAAAATGGCATGGTACCGAGCTCGTTTTGGTGCACAAAGAGCCATATTCCAGCTAATACCATCACAATTGCGCAAATTAAACCAAGTAAAATCGAAAGAAAGATCGTTTCCCGATTCATGTGCGATTCGAGCCGGCTTCTTTTAGACGGCGCACCCGAATTGTTCAGCATGACCTTCGTGTCACTGCCCGTGTACACCGCTATACCTATAATCCAATTGGTGTTTTTAAGCTCGCATCCACGCAAAATTATATTTGACGGGCCTAGGGAAACCTTTTTTCCATTAATCTCGGCATTTGCAAGGAAGCCGTAGATGTTTCTGTTTGGTTGTTCGCATTTGATCAGACCCAACATTTGCTCCGGTGGCGTGAACATGGTCTCTTGTTTTGCGTACCTCGTCTTGAGATTCGACTCGCCGTCAAGATTGATCGTCTGAACGTAAGCGACGCCGGTGTGGTCACTGGTTGCTAACAAGACCATATCACATGGCAGTGTCTCATTACTGGTTACTCTGATCATGTCCCCAACCTTAAATTGCCATGTAATAATGTGCATTTTGTTAGTTAATAATTACAGTTCGCTATATGCTCATAGTTCAATTTTTTTAATAAATTCAGGAAAATGAGAAACATCAAATAAAAAGGCAATTTGACTTTTCACTGTAATTAAGTTGGGACACCCATGGAACACATGTGCACCATGTGCAAATAAAGAAAATAGTCAAATGTTCAACTTAACTCCGCATAAGTTAATTGACCAACCATATAATCTAATCCAAATGCTGGTCCCAAATTAATATCAACTGTGCAAAAGAATCTAATTGCGATATCAGCAAATCAGAAAAATAAAATAAAAAAATGAACTAACCTGTATGTCCTTCCACATCTTGGGTTGAAAGTCGCCGCCGTTAAGCACCGCGGCCGTACGGTTATTCTCCGTTTTATCCGAACGGTGCCGTCTGAAATCCTCATACGCATCTTTGACCGCCGTCACAAACAGCACAAATGCGAGAGGTAAAATCCCGGTAACTGGTGAAAAGACACCCAGTTGCGGCACGAAGTTAAGCGCTGCGAGGACGAGGAAATAAATGTACGCGAGTCGGTGGAACTGCTCGAACAAATTTCTCGGCAAGAAAGTAATGACAGTGTACTTGGAGGTACTAATTGCATTGTTTACAAACTTCACTGTGCCGTGCGTGCGTGCCGGTTCGTTGATGTATATAAACCTCGCCTCGTCATCGCTCAGGTCTCGGTGTGATCCAAGCCGCTCCGAGTTTCGTCTAGTCGATAAGCGAATCAGGTTCGGTGGTTGCGTTGAGCTTGGAGCAAAACCGTTATGTTCTAAGTCGACTGGTCTCGAGCTCTGACGCAGGATTTCGGCGAAGGAGACTGTTTCATGGGAGTAAGAGCGCGAGTGGGTCCGCCTGTGAGAGGATGATTTGAGGATGGGAGAAGGAAGCGGGGCGGGTAGTTGCGTACCAGCGGTGCTCGTGCTCGGTTCATCAGGTGGTGGGCCCGGCCTAGGAGGTGATATGAATGGCTCCGGCGACCTCATATATATATATATGCTGCTGATCGGTAGAGATCAGTTTTGAATCAATGGTGGGTTTTTATTTTGTAAGATGATGAAGAGTATAATTTGAGCGTATGAAGAGGATTGATTAAGTCAATTGCACCTAGTTTGCGTTATGTGCAGGAAAATAGAGAGAGAGGATTTCCAAAGAGGCTGCGTAAGAGAAGAGGTGGCCATTTGAATGGATACAAGAGAGAAAAGTCGTAAGAGAGAGAAATACCGATTTCCATTGGATTTCTAGAAGGAAGCGGGAAGGAATCTGTTGTGCCAGGATAATTTGTGACGGTGTCGTATCAAATTGTATAACACTATGTTTGAGAAAATGACCACATGAATGCAATCATAATTGTGCTCACAAGAGATCCTTGAAGGTTGTTATATGAATGCATTGCTTTTGAATCACGACGAATGAGATCATGTCTTTGGTCATCAACGAAACTTTCAATTAAATATTGCAAGCCCAATCAATGTTCGACGCATTATATTATCGATCTATGTTTTGTTTAACACGGCCTAAAATAAATTCTAATGTTTGAAATTAGAAAGTCTTTGTGGGTTCACAGACACTCTTCTAGACTGAATTCATTGACTTCCCATTTCCATTTCCATTTCCCTTTTCCTTTTTTCCGTTACAAATTAAAACAACCCTTTTTTGATCTAGAAAAATCCTTTTGGGTTGTCAGGTATGATAACGATCTCCGAAGAAAAGAGACTGCTGTGCTGGAGCCTGGAGCTGCATCTGATCGGACGGTACAGATCTAAACAAAAATCTTCCAGAAGAGAATTAAGAGCAGTGTTGCAGCGAGCTCAGCTACCGTGAACAAGTGATGTTCTTGGAAAAAATGCGTCAAAACAGACGTGGCAGTGCTGATTTAATTAATGACATAATAAGAGAACCAACACCGAAAGAAACAACCTTTCTTTTGTATGATTTCAAACATCCATATCAACATTTGTAATTTTAGTTGAAATATAAATGGTTTATTCTTTTAAAGTATAATTGGTGGAATTAATTAAAACGTTTAACATTATGTACATATATATCACAATATTACAATTAACCAAGTATAATTTTTTTATTATAACTTTTTTGTTCTTGATTTTTAAACAATAATTAATTCTGTTTGATATGCAAATTAATGTTGAACATTTATACAACCACTATGCTGCGCTGTATGCTGGAAGAAACGGATAATTAGAAATAATTAAGATGATTTTTGAGGGCGCATGGCACTTTGCAGATCAGACCATTTACACTCTATATATATGCATGGACAGAGGTAAAGCATGAAATAAAACATTTATTAATTGTATGTTTTGTGGTACTTTTGGTTCTGTATGGGAGAAAGGCAAACATACATATCATTTTTTCACGTTTTTTGTGAGTGCGTATCCTCTGAGATATCTCAACTTTTGCGTGACCGACGTGTCCGGTGCCTATTTGGGGATAGCGCGGGGGCCAGTATTATTTGTGTTTCGAGATTTGTGCATAACGTATTTGAATGGTTGCGATTTTCTATAAAGTCACGCAAAGCTTGAGATATCTCAGAGGATGCAAATTTGTCTATTATTGGGGCTTATTACGGAGTGTTACGTGATAGCCATTTTTCTTCATATTTAATTATACATTTTTATTTTTTGAACTAATCAGTTTAAAATTTCTAGGTAGAATCGTAGGACAGAATATTTTGAGGGATAAGAAAAAAAATAAGAAGAAAGGAGGAGGGAGGGGGAAGCGAGATGAAAGTCGAGTCTACAAGAGTATTTTGTCAAAGAGGTATTTTGTTTGATGATTTAAAAAAGTTGGGCATTTTATAAATTTTCTCTATTAATTACATTATCAAGAGATATGACAGATGGAGGATATTTAAGGAGAATTAAAATTGTCTATACATTTTTTTTTTAATGTTTTGTTAATACAAAAGTGAGTAATGGTAATATGCTTTTCAAATTTTTTAACACAATGTTATCTAATTTTTTAATATATAAACAATTTTACCGTCGTTAATTATTTCCCTACAAAATTGCTTCTCTCTCGTATATTGTCATAGGATTTTCTTTCCTTAAAAGTTATATTCATAAATGTATTATTTTGGTTAAAATTTGTTTTTCTCTTGTATATTATTATAAGATTCTCTTTCCTTAAAACTTAGATTTATAAAATAAGTTAATGTTATGCTGTATTCGTTATGTGCATTTCATCACATGTTTTAGATTATATAAAGAGAATATAAGTGTGAAAAAAGTTATTATATAATGAAAATCCATGAACATTGTATCAATTTATCCCAGCTTCAAAAATTATATTGACAATTTACTTTAAAAAAAAATATTTTGAGAATTAATATTTTATCTTTATTTTCGCAAAAGTCACTTAAGAAATTGACATGGTAACTTATATAGATGAAATATGAATTGATCATGAAAAGCACAATGAATGCAAATTATTATAAATAATTTTGATAGTCGACTTGTGATTAGAAAAATAGAAATAATAGTACATCCTAACACTACAATAAAATAAATTATGTTGATCACGCTACATTTCTATGAGTTTTAATACATAACTTAAAATGAACAGGAACACGTTCAAGTAAAAACAATTTTATTCCTAACATATATCTTGTTATGTGCAACTACTGATAAATTAGTCCAATGCAAAATCATAAAGAAAAAAAAAATCTAGCAATTATGAAAATCAAATAATCAATACATATTACAATATTAAGTATATTATAAAGTGTATTCCCTCCCTATCACAACAGTTCAGACAAGTTGCAGAGCAAGTCCAAACCACATCAAACAGTAAACAAACAAAATTCTTTAATTGCCCAAAAACTTTGCAAAACCTCTATATACTCCCTTCTACTTGTCTCTTGTTACCTTATGAGCTCTTAATTCTTCAGTTGCCAAATCTTCATTTGGGTTTTCATCATCTGTTTTGTTTTAGATGCACCATCTCACTCTTCAAATATCCTTGCATTTTGTTACTCGTCCAGAAAAAAATAATAATAAAAAATAGAGAGAGTTGCATGCCATCAATTAGGTCCTGATAGGTTTGTTCTGGCCCCACTCAAAATGATTCGGTTTCTTTCTAGTCATACCCCTACTGTTACATATTATCTGGCTACGGCCTACGGAGGAATGATTGGGCTAGAGTTGGTAACATTGATTGCTGGGGAGTTGCCAGTTCCTAGTTGAAGAAAAAGGTCATGCTAGATATGGGCCACTAATTTGTGTCTAGGCCTGCTAATGGAACATATTTAGATAAGGATATTAGAAACAGGATTACTATTGTCACTATTAGGCCTAATAGCATTCAGATTGTAGAATATGGGCTTTCAAAACGAAAGCCCATATTAAAAAATTAAAAACAATTATTATTTCCGTTGCCGGGACTCGAACCCGGGTCTCTCGGGTGAGAGCCGAGTATCCTAACCAGCTAGACTACAACGGATTTGTAATGGGTTGCATGCTCAACAGACAGGAGGAGGCCTTGTATTGAGCCCAGCCCAGCCCAAAGGCTTAATAAACCAAAAGGAGAAGAAAGAAGTGGGATCGATTTCTTCTTAGCTTAGCTTGTCTAAGTTTTTTCAACTCCTCCCCTCCCCTCCCCTCCCCTGAAATTACAATACAAACCCTTTCCGTTTCTCTCTCTACGCGCTTGGCTAGTTGGCTTGGCTTGGCTTGCTCCTAAGGGCCTCCTCAATGTCTAACGGGAGCAGTAGTAAATCTATGGCTTCCTCGGAGGAGGACCCCAGCACCCCTCTTTGGAAATTCGTGACCAAACTCGAGAAAATCAGCGACAACGGTGGGAATTGGCTATTCCAGTGCACCTTTTGCAATTCCAAATTTAAAGGCTCCTATTCCAGGGTTAAGGCGCACTTGCTAAAAATCCCCAATCAAGGGATCAAAATTTGCGACAAGGCGCCAACTCAAGAGAGATCCAAGTTGAAGAAGTTGCATAGAGAATCCGAGGAAAGAGCGATTGTCAAGTCTACCATTAAAGAGGGGTATCAATCCGAGCAGAGGAAAAGGAAAGCGTCCGTTTCTAGTAGTGCACTGGACAGCAAAACGTTCAACAACCAGCAAGGGCAAGGAGCTGCTCTTGATTCTATAATAGCTAGGTGTTTTTACTCCCAAGGTATATCTTTTCACATGGCTAGAAACCCATACTACCTTGAATCATACATGTACGCCGCGAGTCATGATCTTCCAGCTTATACCCCTCCAACTTACAATGACTTAAGAACCACTTTGTTAGATAGAGAAAAGGCTAATATTGACAATTTGTTCGAACCGGTACGGTTCAAGTGGGGTGAAAAAGGGGTTACCATTGTTTGCAATGGTTGGGGCGATCTCGAAAGACGGCCTCGGATTAACTTTTTTGCAGTCTCCGACTCCGTGCCGATGTTTTTGAGAGCTGTGAATTGTGAAGGTCTGGTTATGGACATGGACCAAATTGCATCTATAATTAGGAGTGTTGTTTTAGAGGTTGGTATGAAAAATGTGGTTCAAGTGGTTACTGACAGTAGTTCGGTATGTGAATCGGCCGGTAGGATCATAGAAGAAGAATTCAGCAATGTCTATTGGTCTCCTTGTGTTGTGCACACTCTCGATCTCGCTCTCAAAGACATCTGTGTGAATAGAAGTATCGAGTTGAATGAGGTGTCTAATAAGCAGTGTCAGTGGATTGGAGAAACCATCAGTGATGTTTTATTGATACGGGATTTTATTTTGAGCCAATCCATGTGTGATAATCTGTTTAAGAAGGTACCAAATTTGAAAATGCTCACAATTGCGGAGACTCGCTTTGCCTCTCATGTTGTAATGCTCAGACGATTTAGAGATATCAGAATGTCGCTTTTGAGAATGGTGATGGACGATGATGCATGGCCATGTCACGTAGAAGGTGATATTAGCAAGGCCAAATATGTAAAAGAGAAAATTACAAGTGATGAGTGGTGGGGTTTTGTTGATTTCATTATCTCTTTCACCGAACCGATATATGAGATGATGAGGATGTGCGACACAGTTGAACCGACATTGCATTTGGTCTGTGATTATTGGGATACTATGATAGAAAAGGTGAGAGCAACCATGTATCGCGTTGAAAAATTACGGGAGTTTGATGTCCCAACACTATACAGCGTGGTTCATAACATGTTGGTTTCCCAGTGGGCGAAGAGCTATGCACCACTCCACTGCCTTGTGCATTCATTAAACCCTAGGTAGTCCTCAATAAAAAAAAAATCTTATTTTATAGTAAACTTAGGTTTAATTTTGTATTTATTTCTTTACCTTATGAAATTTTGTAGGTATTATAGCAAAGAGTGGTTAGAAGGAGGGCAAGGCCGGGTTGCTCCCCACATGGACGCTGCAATCTCTAAAGAAAGGGACAACTGCCTAAAAAGGTATTTTCCTGATCCCGAGGCTCGTTACAGCGTTGTTTCTCAATTTGGGGATTTTGCGGGGTGTGCCGGTGATTTTGCCTCTTTCGACTCGCAAAGCGCCAGAGGTCGAATGGATGCTAGGAAATGGTGGGTTGTGTATGGAGTTGGCGCGCCTCAACTCCAAAGCTTGGCACTAAAATTACTAGGTCACCCCACTTCGTCCTCTTGTTGCGAGAAGAATTGGAGCACTTATTCATTTATTCAGTCTCTTGACAAAAATTCAATGGATCCTAAAAGAGCTTTGGATCTTGTTTTTGTGCACAATAACCTTCGCCTTTTGTCAAGGAGATCTCCACAATACAATCAAGGAGAGATGAAGATGTGGGATATTGCGGGAGATGCTTTTGACCTAAGCGAAAAAGGAATTATGGAGATGGCAAATCTCTCGCTTGATGAGCCCGAAATGGAGCGTGCATTCTTTTTGGATGAATTGGGAGGAGAAGATCGTGTTCTTATGTTGGCTTAGAATTTGAAATTTTTTTTTTTTCGTTTTTTCCTTTAGGGTAGTTGTATTGTGAGTTAGCAGTAGATGGCGATGCTTTAGGTGTATTTTTCGACTCATGTTTAGCTAAATTCTGTATATACAGAGTTGATGGTAAGAGTTGTTTTAGGTGTATCTATTACTTGATTAATGATGCATGCCAATGTTTAGTTAAATTCTGTATATACAGAGTTGATGTAAGAGTTGTTTTAGGTGGTATCTATTGCTTGATTAATGATGCATGCTCAAGTTTAGCTATGTTTTGTAATTGCTAATTAAGAAAGTTGATGGATTGATATTGGATCTCTTTTAGACACATTATGGCAATAGACACGTAACATTAAGTCCCTTATCTTTTGTTAGATTCTATATTATAATTTGGCAATAGACACATTATGGCCTTTTGGGGGTATGGTTTGTGTTTTTACTATGATAAAATAATTTGCAATTAGAAATGATTAAATGACACCCCATCTGTGGTACCCTTTAGTTGCAGTTATATAAAGTGAGGCTATGGTACTCTTTAGTTGCATAACACAACAATATTTTCGTTTACTAAGTTTAACTAGTCGATGTGAAACGTTCAACACCATATGAAAATGTATTTTTAGATTAAATTTTACAATTTTTAGAATTCTTTTACTCTTTTTTTAGACAAGTAGAAAATTACTTATCAAAATTCTTTCTCTTTTTTTAGACAAGTAGAAAATTACTTATCAAAAGATTCCAGACCATCCCAAAACAGTAATTTTCTAACAGAGAGAATTCAAAAAAAAAATGTAAATTTTAATCATGTGGACAGTTCACATCAACTGTTTTGAAGTATAAAAATTGATCCTAAGCACAGACCAATAAGACCAATATGCGTTATGCATAGTACCATAGCCTCACTCCAGTTATATCTTATACATGAGTTGTACTGCTCTCTCTCTCTCTCTCTCTCTCTCTCTCTCGATAATTTCACAACCACAGGCCAAACTTCAAACAAAAGCATTTTTCATGTTTTCATAACATCCCCCATTAAATATATTCCATCCTGAACAAAGCAACACTCACCCAGAAAACACAAAGATCAGAGACATTCTAAATTTAACAAAGAGGTAAAATATTAGTCTACCGGCTGGACTATTGCTTTTCGTAATAAAATAAAGCCAAAGCTTCAGCTCCCTAGTGTAAGCTGTACAAAACAAGCGGCCTCTGCCTTCCCACATTATTTCTTCAACTGGTCCCCACGGTCATCCCTCGGGTTTTTGGATGAAGACCCGGCTCGTCTAAACACCCGGCCTGCTCCAAAGAAATCCTTCCCTATCTTCCCTCTTAATGACAGCTGCTTCTTCAGACGACTTCTGAATGACCTCTCTCTAGGGATCAAACTACCGCTGGTACCAACACCAGCATTACCAGTTGTAACCCCACTATAGTTACGGCGGATCGACCGCAGGGCCACCTGAAGTGGTTCAGAGAAAGAAACCGACCCGGATCCATCAGGGTTGCCAGGACGAGTGCATAACGGACACGGTGGGTCATGGCTCTGACCTTTGGGTGTAGTCTCCTCTAAACAATCCGCATGGTACACATGGCGACATGGGAGGACACCAGCTATAGGCATATCACCATTTCTAACAATGCGGGTCGAACTCCAGGGGGATTTCTGCCACAACATCCGTTCACACAACCCGCATTTCTGGTACCTCAAGGAGTTGCTCACCCCATTCGGATGCAAAAACCTTTGTGACTCCAAACCGGCATGATCAGTCACAATATCAACTGATTCACCGTCGTAACCAAAGTCATAGCTGCTTGCATTGCTCCAGCGGAAGCCATCACGCCTGAAGCTGGAATTAGGGTCGGGCGAGGCTTCCATCTTTTGGAGCTCCGTTAAGGCCTTGTGAAATTTGATATCCGGGCTATTTAGGTTGTCGGGCCAGGCAGGGGAGGCATGGCTGCCATCACTTGGGGTGGTGCGACCCGCGTTGCTAAGTTCAGGTATGACAGAGGAGGCAGATCCGGGTTCGGAGACCGGGTTTCGGAAGACTAACGGGTAGACAGGTTTGGACATGAAGGAGCGGCGACCTAGGTAGCTACGCTGAGGGAAGAACATCGGCGGTTGATGCTTGCTGCTTGATGCAGATGCCGGTGCAGATGGGACCCATTGGCTCGACTCGGACAAAGGCGACGCTGATCCAATACTGTTTGATCCTGTGAAATGCCTCTGTAGAAAGGAAAGAGCCTGAAGTTAAATGGCTAGATGCATGCAGTACTAGACAATTCTTACTCTCTTGGTACTATACTGGTCAAATATGCACCCAGTGGAATAATAATATTTTTTGAGGATGGGTTGTGTGAATTCAAAGAAAAGAGTACCTCAGTGGATCGTGGACATGAAGCAGTCTCAGGCCTCGCACCTGACAATGAGAAAGATAGAAAAAAAAAAAAATAGGAACGAAAAGGAAAAAAAAATCAAACAAATTAAATGACAGACTAGTGATTCTTCCAATAATACATTATCCATGTTAGGAAATGTGCAAAATAATAAAATAAACATTGAAAGCATAATAGACACGACTGTTCTCATAGATGGACTAGCAGAGTAACAAGGACAATTCAAAAATTAAGAAGCTTTCTCTTTTTCAAACTTACGAGAAACACTTGCATAATTGCAAATATCACAACTAATGAATTGCTGTTAGATTTCCAGCTTAACCAAAAACAAAAGAGGAAAATAGCAAATTGGCTTTATTCAATAACCCAAAAGATTAGTGTTTCTAGCAAATAGGGCAAATTACAGATATTTTGAGAAATATTAAAAGAGGAGGGTTCAAATGCCTCCATTTTTCATGCCTCCACCATGCCTCTATTTTTAAAAACTTTAATAATTCAAAATTTAAAACTTAAAAGTCAAAATAAAACCGTTGGATATGATCTACATCATTTTATCTATGCACGTGTAAAAAATTATGACATTTCAATTTTGTTTTAGTTGTCATCAAGAGCTTGTAAAAAACGTACTAATGTGGATAATTTCTAGACGTTGATTTTTCAACTTATTGATTCACATTAAAAACAAAATCAAAATGTGATAATTTTTTATGAGCACATAGATAAAATGATATAGATCACATCCAACGGTTTTATTTTGACTTTTAAGTTTTAAACTTTGAGTTATTAAAGTTTTAAAAAATGGAGGCATGGTGGAGGCACAAAAAATGGAGGCATTTGAACCCTCCTCATATTAAAAACCATATATACATAAAAAAGGGTTCTGGGTGGAATAATGAGAATACCCACCAAAGTCATATCAAAAAGTTAGTGTAAGTGCCCATGTTTTTTATAATATGGTGGCCAAAGAAACCAAAGCCAAGGTAGTACAAACATCTCCCTTAGAGGGTATAGTTGTAAAAATCATTGGAACACTAATAAGGAATGCAGTGAAGTTGCATCTGAAGGTAAACTGAGGCTGTTGCTGCTGGTTGTTTATGACAGACATGGTGTTAGGAATGCTGTTTATTGGTTTGGTCACCCTCAAAAGTGGATTCGAGGAAAAATACGGGCTTTAACAGGGACACAAATTGCTAGAAACAAAAAATAATCGAGATATAGTCTCGAAACCATATGCCAGAAGAAAAAGAAAAGTTGACTGTGGCAGTGTGCGTGTGCATCCTTGCGATGAGGGGTTGGTACCACTGTCCAATTCATTACTACTCAAAAGCACTATACTGTTGTTTGTTTGTTTTTAGTTCCGACCAATATCTATTTCTCTTGGCACAACCTCAATCCCTACAATAGTAATGCTCAAAGTTTAAGCTTATTTTAAAGCTTTCGATCTCACCCTCAATTAATTCCCATCAGTAGCTACAACTACTCTCATTATATACCAGTCTATCGGAATTCAGAAGCAAGATAGTTGGTTTTGAAAAAGAACGGAATAGTTGAGGAAGGACTGAGAATATCAAATAGAAAGGCAAGCAAAACTCAACAATTTATGATTGTTGGTTTTGAAAAAGAATATAAATCTTAACATTTCTTACCTCCTGCAGGTGTAGAGAACTCGCCAAGGTCAAATCTCTGCACCGACGGGGTCCACCGGCGTGGCGGAAGACTCTCAGCTGGGCTCCCCATATAAGATAGTGCCCCATCAGAGATCGAATGATGATGATTTCTATCACTCCCAAATTGGCCACTACGGCTCCCCAAAGACGACCCATATAAAACTGGTTCGTTTAAAGGCTCATTGGGCCGGCATGGGAGCCCATCACCCTGCTGAAGGTTGTACCTGTACCAATGAAAGAGGCAATATTTAAGCTATACTGCAACAATTTAAATTGACATGACAATATGGTTTCAGTACTAGACTTATAAAGACCATTTTTTGCAGATAGCGACAAACTTGCTGATATTTTTATTAAGCAACCCAACAATTTTGCCATCATTTGAACATATACCCAACAGTTCAAGTCAAAGTAAGAGTTAAACCGAGTTGGTAAATTGCCTGGAGTTTGATTAATTTGACCATATCGCAAAGACTGCCATGCATCATGCTATGTTGGAACCAACAACTCGGTTTTGCTTGACTAAGTTAAAATTTAAGCTCTCATAGAAAAAGAATAACTCATATACTCAAAAGGCAAATTTGTCAACATTTGAATGCTTATTATCTTCTTAACCGCTCTACTCTAATTGCTTGGGTTCTACATGGAAATATCTGACAAGATCCGGATGCTACTATCACTTCAAGAAAAACAGCATAAATAATGTACAGTGCTAGTGATCATGCAGAAAATATTCAGTGTTACATGCAAATATCTGGAAAATTCAGGTGCTAATCACAGACAAGGAAAACGCCAATGTACAATTAGCAAGCACTGTGGAATATCAGATGCAATTGCAACATCTAAAAATAAAACAAAACGAGAACATAAAAGACCAGTGATACAGCACCTGTGGTCAGGGTCCCACCTTCTAGAAGAGGGTGGAGAGAAGCTAGAGTTCAAGCGCCAGCGAGGTTCACTGGGGTCCATGGAACAGGCTTGGCTGGTCACACTTGACTTAGGCCCATGTGGCCCCGCGGCCACACAACAAAGCGCACCCGTCTTGACTTATTTTAAAATAAATTTAAACAAGTTAGATTTCCAAGTCTTCAAGTAATTGGCTTGGCATCTAATATGGGATCGCCTATCACACAGAACAGTTAATCAAGGAAATTCATGTGTATTCCTGCAAAATGAGAAATTATCATACATACATCCTAATAGATAGGTCATATCATGAAAACATTCTCTGATCCCCTCCCTGCTTTACTTCAAAAGATTCCAAACTATGCTTCCTTTGCCTAATCGTTAAATACATAACCTGTAGCTAGTCATCGCATTATGTGAGCGCTTTTTTTTAGTTTGCAGACCTATAAGTCTCTGAAGGCATGCCATAAAATCATACAAATTTAGAAAAAATGACAAAGGGAGCATCCCTGCTGAAAATAAAAGAGACTCAAAATTTTATTAATGGTTAATTATTTGTGTGATCTTTTAGTAACTGGAATGAACTCTTCTATATTCAAAATTATCCTTCTCTGGTAGATAAGAAAACAAGCAAACATTTAGCAAGTATGAATCTACTGTCAAAACAGGAACTGTACCCGGTGCAGACTGAAACTTTTTGAAAAAATTCTGTAGCTTTGCAACTAAAACGTTTAGCATCATAATTATATTGAGAAAGTCCCTATTAAAAAGTGATATATATTGAGATAGGTCAATTCAGCACCAAAATCACAGTTTAAATAATGTCATGAAATTATAAGCAGGTATTGGTACATTTTTGGGTCGATAGAACTTCACAGAATAAAGTAGAGAAACAGAGAAAAAGAAAATCATATTTTCACCCGAAAAAAAAAAACCTAAGTGGACAATAAACAGTTACAATAAAATAGAATAGGACTTTAACATCGATTAACGGCGAACGATAATAAATTAGTACCTCGTAATCGATTCTAAAAGGGGAAAACCTAGAGAGAGAGAGAGAGAGAGTACCTGATCGAAATCGAAAGATTGAAGGAGGCAAAGGCACAGGAGAAAGAGAAAGCGGAATTAGAGAGAGAAAGTGGTGAGCTTTGACGAGATAAGCGGGGCCCCAAGGGGTTTAGAGAGAAAAAGAGGGAGGCAAGAAATGGTGACGAACCTGACGGTGACGGTGATGGTGATGAAAGAAAGGATGACTCCCTCTCTCTGACTCTCTCTCTCTCTCCTCTCTTTAGAAAATAGAAATGAAATGAAATGAAATGAAATGGGCTTAGCAACAATACTAATGGCACGCCTAATCCCTCCATTAACCCCACCACTATAGTCTATAGATTCTCTTCATCTTTTCTAAATTAGTCCTCTAAATATATTTAAATGAGAAACACAAACCTTTTCAAACCAAAGTCGTCCTTTGCTTTGCTGTGCCAATATAATATAGTAATTTGTGAAGCTGTAGCCTGTAGAGCTAATATTTATAATTATTGTAATATCGAAAAACACTAGTCAATCAAATATAGAAATATACATACCAAATAATAATTTGAAAAATGTTCTGTTCATACTCATAGTGCTTATAATATTCTAATATTTTCAATATAATAAAGTTAATGAATCAAATCAAAGAATGTATTAGGGTAAGTAAAAAAATAAAAATACATCAAATGACATATTCAAGCCAAATTTTGGAATATGATATATTAATATTAAAATGCTAAAAGGAGGGGGAGGGGCCTAGCTAGATTGAAAAGTGTTGAATTATTTATTATGATTTGAAGGGCAAGCATGTAAAACATTCTGGCCTGTCGGCTTCAGCGTGCTTTAAGACTGTTCATCTCGGTCCGTACGCTCCAATTTTATTTACTTAGTTAGTTAGACACGGTTCACAATTTTCAATCAACACCGTTACTATTACTGTAAGCATCGAGCATCGTCTCGTCGGTCCCATTTATGTACAGTACAAAGAAAGCACGTTTTCTCTAATAAAATTCCAAGTTCATGAAGCATTTTAATGTGTTCAGACATCACATCAGATTGAACTAAGTGCACTTAACTTGTTCAGACTTCCTGTGACCCCAGACAAGCTTGACTTCGTATCCCCTGACCCCTGTGCATGCAGAGGAAGCAGGCACGAATTTTAAAAGAGACCCTTACCGGTTAAATAGGTTAAATAGGTAACTATTGGATTGAGTTTGGTCCAACTATTGGATTGAGTGTGAGGAATGGATCCAACAAGCTTATCGTTTGTGCAAAGAGAGAGAGAATTAATTTGTTTCTTTCAACGAGCCAAACCGAGCTTGGCAAAGTTCTAGCTTGCTTGTGTTAGAACTTAGAACGAGCCTAGCCACGAGCGACTTTAATTTTAGACCAACCAAGTCACGAGCGAGTAGAATTAACTTATTAATAATTATTTCGTGGCGTAAGCTACGTAAAGAGTAAAACATTTCATCAGTTTGGTATTGTGAGCCGTATATAGATCATATATGGGCAAAGAGTTGTATTTTTTTTTCTAGCAACAAATTTCTGTTGGAATTAATTTCAATTAATTACAACATATATGGACTTATACATGATATAAATATATATTGAATAATAGACTGTCAAATATCTAATTAGACCCGTTATGAAGTGATCAAATTAAGTATTATTTATCGGGTTCAATATGTGTCATGAGAAGTGAGGTCTTTAATGTGTAGAACGCGTATTAATAACTTTATTAACTTTATGATTTAGTGATGGTCTAAATTATATAAAGTTTGGAAATAATACAATTATGTTATTGGTCTTTAGGAACACAGTTAAATAAGACAATGTTATGTAAATAAATAAATACTCATTTATAGGCAAGTTCTGGATTAGACCCACTAAGGATCTAATAAGGAAATAGGAATAATCCAATAAGAAAATAGGTTACAGATAAACTCTGTATATACAGAGACACCTATTCAATTATTAGATGAAGGGGTCTCTTGCTCTCTCTCTATCTGTCTGATTATCTCCCTCTCTCTCTCTCTCTCTATTTTTCTATCTCTCCATCTCTCTCTCTCTCTTGATAACAGAGATTGATCTTGAGTGATTAGAGAAGAGGCTTTTGGTCAAGAACTTGCGATTCAGGTGTCTCTCCTTGTGCAGAAAAGAGCATTACTGTTGCCGCCTCTCTCGCTTTCTTCATTGGACTTGAGAGGGATTACTTGAAAATCTTAAGGCTTCCAGTGATCAACGGTGATTGTGTCTCTCTGGAAGATCATGACTATGGACCAAGGTAACTTAGAATTTCAAATTAAGAGTTCACTAGAGAATCATGGTAAATCTACGGTTTATGAATTGCAGTATGGTTATGCATGAAATAAATCTCACAATTTCATTCTCTTATAAATTGACACATAAAAACAGTAAAAGATTTAAAAATAACTTCATCTACTTTTTACAACGAGATGAGAAACTAGCCGAGCCAACACAAACCGAACTAGGCCAATCTCAAACTCGTTAATAACAAGCGAGCCATAATCAATCTAGCTAATTACGAATATTTTTGTAACCGAGTTGGAGCAAACCACAAGCTTTTTTACCCGCCCTAGCCACATTATCACTCATCAGATCTTCATCATTTTACTTGCTTCCCAATTCCCTTATCAGGTGAAATATTTTTCTGAGAAGCGCACAAAAAACAGAGTATTTATTTGAATAGAAAAGTGTTATGCTATTTTTGTTTGGATGCATGAGAAAAACAAATGGACTTGCATTGCATGTGCGGACAGAAAAGGGATTAGGAAAAGGGATATTAACTATATATAAACTAATCCAATCTTCGTATTGTATTTGTATCTGGTGGGTTATGATATCAAGACACCACATGACCACAAACAACAAAAGTTGTAATTTATTGACTTTCCAGTAAATTAATTAAGGTGTGATCAGAGCTCTATTATTAACAACTAAAAATGTATTAGAAAGATGCATTGGATTCATCAATAGTTGTCAGACAAACCATTAGATAAGCAAGCAAGTTCAAAGAAAAAAAAAAAAAATCATTGCCGGAGACTTTGTAGTTTGTGACCGGACATTAGCATAACTATAATCGGTATGCGCAAAACGCACGAAGTATGCGCCTCGTCGGACGGACATGGTACCACCAAGCGATTAATCGGTATGCAATCGATTAATCAGAATTATGCGGTCAATTAATCGTTTTCATTAAAATTATGTGTATATATTCATCATTTATTAAAAATGATTTATTTAACTCATCAAACTTATCAAATAAACTTAATTTAACTTAATTTTATTATTATAACATGACACTACGCTTATTTCTTCTTAACAACACATACACATTTTACATTTGTAACTAACACATTTATTTAATGCAAAAATAAATTCAAAAATTAAGCCTTTTCAAATATTAATAATATATTATTTGAAAGAAATGAAACATTCCAACATAAAATCACTAAATTTAGTTAATAATAACAACTTAATTTTATATATGAACATATCGTACTAATTGAAAAAATTACATCAGTAAGTAAGAAAAACATATGCTATATAAATAATAGAAGAATTAATCAATTTCAAAATAATTAAGAAGAAAAAACAGATATAAAAAATATTGGATGTATATCCAAGTACAAATAAAACTATAATGCAATATCACACACAGTCACAAAAAAACAATGTGAAAATAAATATTCACTGGAATAAACGAGAATAAACGGACGATTAAACGGGAATAAATTAATGGAATAATCGGCCGATATTAATCGGAAAAATCCGTTAATAGACCTCCGATTAGTGTATTCATAACGGTTTGACCGCCGTTAACAATTAAACGGGCGTTTAATCGGCCATTAAGACCGTTTTTTACAACACTAGTACTCGGTAAGCTTAAGAACACCCTAGTTTTACTCCTTATAATGTATATGTTAGGTGGGGCATGATTATTTCTGACATTAAATTATGAATTATGATAATATAATTGAAATGCAAATTTAGATCTCACAATGTAATAAAAAGAACTGCACGAAGTAAAGGCAGAGCCAGACTTTCAAACAATGGTAGTAAAACGTGAATGGAGTTAATTATATAAATTTTTCATTTTGAGAGCGGGGCCAATTTACTCTAAATTATATAGAAAATCGAGTAAAACTAAGGTGTTCTTAAGCTCACCAAGCCCCTTTTTGAGCTTAACTCAAAAACCTATCAGATTAACTTCAAACGACGCATCCAAACCGTTGAAAACGATCTACTTCGTGAGTGATGCGTTTACATGTCAAATTTTAAAAATTTTGAACTAATTTAGTATGAAGTAAAGCGGTCAAAAAAAGATGATTTATAAGTTCATTTTAATGAGTTCATTTTTCATCATTTTTTGACCGCTTGACTTTATACTAAACTAGTTCGAAAAATTATAAATTTGACATATAAATGCATCACTCGTGAAGTAAATCAGTTTCAACAGTTTGGATGTGTTGTTTGAAGTCAATCCGATAGATTTTTTAGTTAAGTTCACAAAGAGACTTGGTGAGATTAAGAACACCCTAGTTCTACTCTAGAAAATCATATATAAAGATAATTTTTTTTTAAAAAAAGAGGTCAATTTACTCCCAATCAGTCTACATGCCTCTGCCCCTAACACAAAGCGCGAACATCCTACTAGTTTTATAAAATAGGAAGAAGTAAAGTGCAACAAAAAATGTTTTGACTACAAATTTTCATCCTAATTTTACTTTTTCCTAATTCCATTCAGTTTCAATTCCGTTTCATACATATTTCAAAATAATTATTATAATTCATCTAGTTTCATTCCTAAACAAGTCCAAACGAAAAAAAACTAAGTATGTCTAAGAACATTGACACCGCAACTTCGTGAAATGACGTCCTATAAAAATTTAAATACGTGATATTTATTTATTTCTCTACAGAGGATATATTTTTTAGGAACATGCATGATTAGTCCTAACAAATTTGCAATAATCTATTATTAAAACTGATCTGAAATAAGCTTGATATATGCACATACACTTTTAACTTGTAACTAATTATGAATAATTTTGTGTAGAAGGTCGCAGGTTCGAAATCCGGATGGAAGAAACTTTTATGGATATTATATAGTTTGGTAGCTTGGCTTTTAACATGTACTAAGAAAAACTAATTATGAATAATAAATAATATAAAGAGATTTAAGCTTTTCTGGTGGCGTCAGTTATGTACTTGTCCATATAATTTTGCTTATTTTTATTCATTTACCTTGTTTATGTTGGTCTCCTCGTTTAAAAGATTTTGAAGAAAAATCAATGCTCAATGTCTATGTTGTCCATATATATTAAGAGCATGGAAAATCAATGCTCAATGAGAAAATGGGTTTAAAGCCTTCTGTTTCTGTTGCTCTTCTTTCAAACTCAATAGTTCAGATTTTGAAGAGAAAAGAAAGAAGAGCGGCAGATTTCATCTTCAAATCTGAACTTCATTTAAATAGCTGGAATGAAATATATATATATATATCTTACTTTTCTAAAAGAAAAACAACATATTTGATTCCTCGAATCACATCGAGCGGGTACTAGCTAGAGTTTTGAAATAAGACCTATCACATCAAAAGTAACGTAGATATAGTTCAGCTTAAAATTATCCACATTATACTAATATTTACACATATTTTGAGTTCAAATGATATCATATTTTATATACACATGCCGAAAGTGAAAGTGAAGAGATGAAAAGATTAAAGCTTGTTGAACTCAAAAAAGAAAATTGAGACTTTAACGCCATGATATGGTCATAATTGATTCCCTTAACCTTAATATAAGATTAATTGATCGGTGGTTAGTAATGCTTAGGATGTTAGCAATCATATCTAAAAACCTCATCTCCTATTGATCCTTTTCAAAAGGTGGAGCGTGTGCAAAATCCCATGATCTAATAATTTGATTTTCTAAATTCATGGTTTTTCACAACCAATCATAATAGCTCGTCTTGGGTTGTATTGTACTACGGATCGCCCACGGAGCTTTTTTGTGTTTCAAAAAAACAAAATTAAATTAGTTTTTGCCTTTTTGGAGACTCAGAATTTAAACTCAGATCACCTAAAGGTACCTCATCATTTGAGTTTTGAATTGACTTGTTTATTAAATATTAGCACGAATCGTAAAGGATCCCGTGCATTATAATCTTGAGCCGGATTCGCCCAGATTCTTATCAGATTATCAGAATTTAAACTCAAACAGTGAGATAATGCAGATAATCAGAACTCTCGGGTTCGAACCTTAATAATTCAGTCTGGAAATAAAAGTTAAAACTTTGAAATTCCAATTATTTTGTTTTCAATCTGTTTCAATTTTTTTTATAAAAAAATCCAGCATATTCCAACATATTTTAGAAGTTATTTTTGAGAATTGAACATGCATCTCTTCGAAAAAAGACCAAAACTTATGCAACTGCGCTAAATTTTAATTTGTTTCTGTTAGTGTTGTGATCTAGAAGCCTATCATAGGATGATTGTTTTCTAAGTTTTGTTCATGTAATTGAATGATTTATTTATCATTTTGTTCCTTGAGTATTTCATTACTTATAGATCATTCAAGTTGAGGACTTGAAATTGTAGAACTCTATAAAGGAGTTAATAAATACTCTAAAGTGTCCCTAGTCTTGGTAATTAACAAGGAACATTAATTACCGGTATAAGATTAGCATTTGGATTAGATGATGATCATGTTCTGCAGATCATGTGACAAGGGGTTGTCAATCTAATCAAATGGATACCTGATGGAGATCAGGGATTGGACGTGACCAAAATAAAACATTTAATATGGATTGTGTTTGTGTCTGTAATTCTAAGGTATGAGATGATTGTTTCTCTCACATGAGAATACATATTCGTGGGTATTATCCAACGCTGTCAGTAACTGACAGTCATACAGATTATATCTCAGTATGTGTCTCTCATGTGGAGAGATAGTAATTATCAAGAATACCAATGTCCCTCATGTAAATGAGTGATGATATCACTGGGCCCCTTGATGAAATAATACAAGTATGTGCACATATGATTAAGGAGTTAATCATAATTACTGAATTATTTCGGAATCAAGAAACGAGTAGATTTGCAAGGATGACACGTTCCTACCTTGGATCTATTCATGATATCATGAGACATGGAATTGACACGAGGCAATTGTTGCTCAGGGATCGTGATACAGTATGGTACTTATCATCTGTGTCATTTGGGTAACTGCAATGCATATTGCTAGGTGCCGCTTGTAGTTTATGGAATCGAAAGGAGTTTCAGATTCCATTGCCATGTGACATAGATCCCACAGGGTCACACCAATAAGAAATGAATTAGAAATGCTCCTTAATTTATTTGACATGTATGACATGACAAATAAATTGGTTTATCCATCAAACCATGAGAAATATAATTATTTGAGATAATTATATATGATACTACAATTAATTAGATTAATTGTATTTGATTATTGCAAACAAGAAAAATAGAACTTGGCCCAATAAACAAAGCCTAATGGCTGTTGTTAATTATGGCCCATGTTTATTTTATGAATTGTTTCCTTAATTAAAAGTTCACCCAAAATAGTTTACCACGTTTTCTGATAACTGCTGCGCAGCATTTCTTATTTTGACCATATCTCTTTCATAATAAATCCGTTTTTAACATTCTATATATTTATGGAAAGGTAAAAGAAATATCTAGAACTTTGCATCTCTGGAGGAAAGCCAAATTAGAAACAGATCATGGTCAAAAACGCGATAGAACGTGGTGGTTAATTTGGACCGCCATGTTCTGTAACTGCTGCGCATGTTTCGTATTTGGACCATAACTCTCTCATACGATGTCCGTTTTGGGCGTATAATATATGGATGGAAAGGTAAAAGAAAGATCTATAACTTCTCCTTCTGTGACAGAATCTAATTCGAATTAGATCGTGGTAAAAAACGTGGGGTTAACTTTGGGAACAGAATTCACATTCCTTGTTTGCTATATATATTCTCCCTCTCATTCCTTTTATATTGAATTCGTTTTTGAGAGTTGAAGTTCTGCCGAAACTCTCTCTCTCTTATTTTTCCTCTCATGTGTTGAGAACCCACAAACCCTAAAAGTTTAAGATCTAGTTCTCTTGGAGGATAGGGAATAAGGAGCAACCAAGTTAGTACTCTCTAGCAAGAGGAAACTTTGGTTTCTAATTAATTTCTTGGTGGATACCGTGGAGGACTTCTACTTTGGAGTCTCATCTTGGTGCAAGGCGTTCTAAGTCACGCACACATCAACCACAAAGGCGCTGCAAGTCATCAACCACCATTAGCATCAACAAGAAGGTGGAGGCTACAACCCTACATCTCAAGGACCTTCCTTTCTTGTTAGAGACAAGAAACTAAAGGTATGATGCTTATTGATTTGGAAATATATTTTGGTTTGATTTCAATCACACATGATGATCTCTTTTGGTACTTTTCTCGTCAAAATTTTGAAATTCCGCTGCCTAAGTACCATAAGAACCCAACAGTTTCAATCTCAAATACTCAAATACTAACTTTCTTTTGTGTGTCAGATTAGAAATTTTGTTGTCTTTAAAGCGAGTGCTTTTATGGCAGTATATCGATCGTATCGAAACAACATAAATAAATGATTAGGGCAATCATGGCAACCTTATCGAAGCCTGTTGCAAATCATCTTGAAAAATTATAAATAGTTTGTTAAAAACATTTCGATATTTAATTACTAGTTTGCCAACATTCGTTTTCAGAACACAAATTTAGAGTTTGATTCTATCTTATTTAAAAACACATATTAGATATTACACTGTGGTCTTGTGCAGTTGTCCTCATATATCACACATATTAATTCTTGCATGTCATAAACCTACGAATAATTAAGCAAATTGTAAAAACATGCATCAAATTTTAATATTTCCTTCACACACGATATGTGCACTGCATAGATCATATCTATAATATTAAAAATTTGAATTTAAACTTTACTTTTGCTGTTGTTAAAATTACTGAAATAAATAATTATTACTTTTAAGAATTTAAAATTACTAATTAGTTAAATGACAGGGGCAGCCGAAATTTTTATTAATAAAATAAAAAAAATAGCAAATTTGCCCTCAATGTGAATTTTTTTTCAAAAACACCCTGACCGCCCTATTTCTGGGCGGTCCACTTTCTATACTAAACCACCCCACAGGAGAGAGAGAGAGAGAGAGAGAGAGAGAGAGAGAGGAGAGAGAGAGTGAAAATTTGAAATGAATGAGGTGAAAAACAGGAGGGGTAACCTCCAATATATAGGCAATAGCAAACCATCCCAGCATGAGGCGGTTTGGTACAGGCAGCAGACCGCCCCACTGTGGGGCAGTTTGGTATAGAGAGTGGAACATGGGGCGGTCAGGGTGTTTCTGAAAAAAAAATTCATACCGATGACATATTTGCTATTTTTTCTTTTTTTGAGAGTATTAATAAAAATTTCGGCTGGGGGAGCGGGGAGCGGACCAAAGAAATTTATCAAATTTGGTTGCTATTCAACTGTTTAGTATAAATTGAATTCAATTATAAAATAGAACGATTTTCTTGAAAAAGTCAAAAAGGAAAAAATGTCTCAAATTGGTCCAGTGTTTTGTACTTTTATAGTGTGGTACTTCAAAAAAAATGAATACTAAAAAACGCTTCGTCGTTCATTGCTGTTTTTTTTTAGGTCAAACTGCTCGGGCACAGGAGTAGTATGGATTTTTCTGAGAATTTTTTGCTTTTTTTTTTGTTGGCTTGTTGGAGGTTTGTGCGGCTATGGGTGGCCGCACGGATTAAGACTAAGGTTGCATTTCATCTCTGTTTTTCAGCAGAATCATGGCTGGGACTCCAAGTGTGGTTGTGCGGCCGCACAAAGTGCCCCAGAGGTCACACAAATGGTGTAAATGCTCCAAAACTGCGATTAAATCAGACAAAAGACAATAACTTGATTCTTGACATAATTCTAGACTAAATTATACTAAAATACAAGAAAATTGGTCAAGTATTTGAGGTTAAACCTGTGCTAAAGATATATATAATTGAGGCTCATCAAACAAGCAAGAAAGTAGCAAAACAGAAAATAATAAAAAAGAAGTGTCCAAAGAAACAAAAATCCATCTTCCTTAAGCAAAAATTGTATCTCTAGTAGGCCGGTGCAAAATTTACGTCCTCACCTTTTAATATCAATTTGTATCAACAAAAAATTTAATATCAGTTTGCTTTTTAAATTGAGATTTGTGTTTGTTTGTAATTTTTTAAATTATTATTCATTATAATTTCTAGATAAAAGTTAATTTCACTTTCATGCTAAATTAAAAGAAGATTATTTTTTAGACACTACGTGATTGTATATATTGAGAAGGAGATAGCTAATAAAATTATTACTGGAATTAATTTTTTAGAAAATTTAAATAAAAAATAAGAATATTAGTTTTTAGTTTGATTTTGATAGACATAATACTTTATTAGCGTTAATTATCTATTATAATTTTTATGAAATTCAATGGTGAAAGATCTTATTATTTTGCATTATATACTGCTTATATAAATTTTAATTTTTTATTAAAAATTACAAAAATAATGTTTAGTATCCTTTATACTCAAATTCTAATTCTAGTTCCTTCCCGACCCTCCCTTGCAGTACTTACCTTTAGAGCTAGTATTGTCTCATTCTCATATACATAGCTCAATTTAAAAATCACAAAAGTCCAGAATAATTAGAAGAATGATACCGTTAATATTTTTATTTTTACCCTTAAAGGCCCGGTGCTAGAAAGGTGCACAATCTTATCCTTACAGGCCCGTTTATAATGCTGTCGATTGGGCTTTATTTCGGCCCCGTTTATTTGTAGGTCCCAACTCCCAAGGAAGGAATTGCAATTCTAGCACTCTAAATTATTTCAAGCCTCTCTCTCTCTTCTTCTCTTTCTTTCTTTCTTTCTTTTTTTCATTCTTTTTTTTAAAGACATAAATGTCTGTCTCATTGATCATGAAACGAGTTAATTACATACAATATTTCGACTATCAACTTTTAAATCCGCCACTACCAAGTTTAAAAAAAAATTAAATCCTATCTCCCTGAAAGCCGAGGAAACATTGATGATCTCAGCACGCAACACCCACTTAGACAGAACAATCAACTGTACATAAATATAAAAGTTTCGTTGTCAACATATTCAGGAACGGAGTCAAACTTTCAAGTTATATAGGGGTCAAACTTAAATGGTTGTCAAATAATAAAATTTTCATACTGCGAATGAAAATCAATTTTACACTATCCATAACATTTTACTCTAAATTATATAGAAAACAAAATACACATACAAAATATTTGAAAAAATGAAACAATTGACCCCATTCCTTCAAAAACGAACATATTTCATCTTGCATCCTAAATCTTTGTTTTTATTCTTTATCCTTCTCTTTTAGGAAATAGAAAGTATATCGTTTACAATTTTTGCACCATCACGATCAACACTTGGCACTGAAAAAGAGCAACAAAAGGAAATATATATGGGTTGTATTTTATTAAACATCAAAATCACATAATGCGCTAGAGATATCATCAGATCAATCTCACTCAGCCTAGTGTCACGAAAAAAAATTTCGGTACAAATTAATTAAAAGTAAGAGAGAGAACAGAAAGAGTACATCTGTTTTTTTATTGGTAAAAAGATCGGTACAAATTTTATTGATCTTAAAAATTTCAAAGTTTGGAACGGTACGATTATTGCCGATCTCAACTCAGTTTCTTAATTTATTTTTATTTTTTCACGGGTTATGAAAATAGCGTCACAGCGGATCCGGAATTGAGATCCCAACATTTAGATCGATTTAACACATACCGATCTCAACTTGGGTATTTTTTTTTTTTTTTTGTGCTCCCGTCCCTTCCCCTGCCTCTCTCTTCTTTCCATTTCCAACCCTCAGAAAGCAATCTGAATATTTTAATCAAAATCAACATATAAGTAGTATGAAACATGATTTTCATTCAAATTAAAAAATACTCAAAGCTAGGTTTAAATCGGTAAGAGAATTACATATCTAAACTCCAACTTTTTTATTCCTGTACCAATTCGTGTTGCTGCGGAAACATTAAAAGAAAAATAAAAAAGAGTTAGGATGGGTAATAATCATACAGTTTCAAACTTTCAGATTTTTAAAATCGGTAAAATTCGTACTGATCTTTCTATTAATAAAAAACTGATGCACTCTTTGTATTTTTCTCTTTTACTTTTAATTAATTTTTACCGAAAATCAAGCGCTCTGTACTATCAAACAAAAATTGCTTACCTCTTTGTTTAGCGTCGACCCGAAGCATTAGTCACATCAAATGGTTCAATAATTGATGAACCTCCTATCTCTTTGGCATTTGCTCTTTCTACCAATTAGAGGAATGGAATTATTAGGAGACACTTGTCAGATTTGAAGCACCAAGAAAAATGGGGATCCGTATCCTCTGCATTAACTCAAAAGGGAATCTTTTGAATTAATGAATTTCAACCGTCTGATTTTAAACAGAGCCAATCCGGCTCGTGTCTATAACATAGGGGCCCTTTAATATTAGTGCAAATCTAGTTCGCACGAATTTTGAAACAGATTGGACAGTCCAGATTCATTAACTCAAAAGATTCTCTTTTGAGTTAATGCAGAGGATATGAATTCGAAAAATGGATATCTACAAGGGGACGCGTCTAATTTTGACTTCAGGGATGTACGCGTGTACGCAATAGTCTGTGCCTCATTAATTTTGTTTTTTTGCTAGCCGATTCCATGGCGTTTTTTCTTTTTCATTTTTTTTTACACCCACGCATGTATGAAGAAGATTTTTTTATTTTTTCTGGTTTTATGCAATTTTTGAATGGTTGGTACTTTCTACTTATCTTTAATCACATTATCCAGAAAAAATAAAAAATTCCGTTATATATCAAAAGAAAAAAACAAATTTTGTATTTTTCTTCTTAGTTGGTAGTTCTACTCCCGTCATTTTTATTAATATCCAAAGTTAATTAGAAATTAATAAAAACGTCCAAGTTTGTTGGGAATTATTAAAAATGTCCATAACGGTCATTTTCTGACCGGTTTTCATTTTTTTGGTACCGGTCAGAAAATGGCCGGTACCTTCCCTTTTTCTTAGAGACAAATAGCTAAAATGCTGAAATATAACACTAAAAAATAGAATTTTTTTTAAATATTTGTTAGATTACTTTTTTTTTTTATATAATTAGCATATTTATACTAAAATGCGCTAAATTACTTGAAATTATGTTAAATTACGCTGAATTACACTAAATTACGCTAAATTACAATAATTATGTTAAATTATGATAAAATACGCTAAATTACGCTAAATTACGTATGAATAGGGATGATATCTTCACTGAGAAGGCGAAAAACGACGACGAAACTTCAAATGGCCATAAAACGGCTCTCGAGTGTCCGATTTTAGCAAATGACTACTTTTCGGAAAGCTTGAGAAAATACGCATGCGTCAGTGCTTGTGATGCCAGATTTTGAAATTTAGAATTGCCAAAAAACAAAGGAAAGAGCCTCAAAACTTCAGTTGAAATTTCCGATTAAGATTTTCATTTCTATTGTTCAATCTACGTAGCTCAGTAAATTAATTATGTAATGAACTTGTAGAATACCAATTTTTATTATTTTTGAATTTTTTTTAATATTTTTATGATTTATGAAAGATGGCACAAAATCAGCCCTATTCATATGTAATTTAGCATAATTTACTGTATTTTAGTATAATTTTACATAATTATTGTAATTTAGCATAAGTTAGTGTAATTCAGCGTAAATTAACATAATTTCAAGTAATTTATCGTATTTTAGTATAAATATGCTAATTATACATAAAAAAGTAATCTAACAAATTTTTTTAATTTTTTTTTATTTTTTAGTGTCATATTTCAGCATTTTAACTATTTGTCTCTCTAAAAAAAAAGGAAAGGTAACGACCAGAAAATGACAGGTATGGGCATTTTTAATAATTCCCAACAAACTTGGGCATTTTTATTAATTTCTAATTAACTTTGGATATTAATAAAAATGATATATATTTAGTTTTTCTTGAGGAATCATTCTACTATATACAACGAGAGTCGATCATCTAAATTTTAATTGGGCATTATTTTACTAGTTAGTGTTTTTTTTTTTTTGAGAAAATTGAGGTGTGGTTTCAATTTGAATTTATCGTGGTCTAGAGTACACTGAAAAATCTTTGATCATCTAATGAAAAAAGAAAAAATAATTTATAATATTTTTTCATGTACTGTTGTAATACTCTTCTCATAAAACGACGGAGGAGCGCTCTGGAGAGGATCGTTCACTCCTAGTCCCGCCAGCCTCCGGCCTCTCTCCCTCACCCTCCCTTCTCTTTCTCCGGTGAGAATTGTCGGTGCCGATTATTTTTCCACCTCCGTCTTGGCTCCGACCTTCTCCTCATCTCATAGCTCAATTGGTATGAAGTGCGAAAGAGAAAGTCAAGGAGCATAGCCCCTCCGCCTCTCTCGCCTCTGCCTTCTTCGGTCGCCACATTCCCCAACCGTCTCCAACCTCCATTCTCCTTCCCCCGCCACTAAATCCTAGATTCAAAAGAGAAAGCTAGCGAGAAGAGGCGTAGCTCCTCTGTTGTTGTAAGCTATCTAGTGCTCTATTTGATTAATTTGCAAAATATTTAAATATCAAGTTTTATAATTTCTTTATTTGAGATGTTTGCAGGTTCATAATGTAAAATTGCTATATGGATTGGATAAATCAAGAAGAGCATCAAGACATTTTATTTATCATTTTGTACTTTGAAAAATAATAAAGTAAATTTGAGGTTGTGCAGTCAGGGATCAAACGTTACAACGGTTCAAATATCGAATTGTTAAAATTAATTCCCTTGACATTTTTCAGCAGAAAACAACCATAGGTCAACCGCTGAACGATTGAGGAAAGCACAAATAAAATATGCAGTTTGAAGTAAACTGTCATGACGTTTGCTAATCGCTTATAACGGTTGAATTCAAATAATAATTCGAAATTCAGCTGAGTTGCTCCAACTATTGTGATGGTTATCAACCATTGTAACGGTTGAAGGAAAAACCCTGGATTTGTTTCCTTTTGTATAAATAGAAGATTTGACTGTGACTTGCGAAATACATTTTTTTTTGTCTAGATCTAGAAAACACCATTGTATTTTTAATATTTGTGTAAATCCTGTTTGAATAATCTGAATCCAAATTCAAACTTTGAGTTACTTTAGACATCAGAATTCAAACCGACAGGCTTTGCCTAGCAGAACTTGGGGTTCGGATCCCCTAAAAGAATCCAATTTTTTTATTTTATTTTAGATTCGAATCCGAGCCAATTGAGTGTGAGATGAAGCGCACGGGGCTCCTTTCCTTTAATTTGATGGCCTGACTCAGCAGTCAGCTCTGACAGTCCGGATGTAAACTTAAAAATTAGATCCGAACTCGCAGAACACCCTCTTAGGGTGTTACTATTTTAGACCAGCAAATTGACTCGTGTCATCAACAGGTTTGTGAATTGTGAGACCTCTCCTTTGGAATTTTTTGCTTGTGTGATTTTGAGACCTGACACCTGTGGGAAAAAAAGATCCTTAATTAGTTTTATAATTATAGTTGCTTTTGGCTAATGTTTGAATGGTATTATGGTACTATCCAATCATGGGGAAAATGTTTGATTTCAAATAAAGAGTATAAACATGTAAAAAAAAGTTCCTACCAACAGAGTCCATGTGTCTATTCATTAATTATTTGAATAGGTATAATTAATTAAAGTTAGTATGAGTTTGTCTTTTTAAAATTCAATACTCTTTTCTATTTTAATTATGACAGTTTAAATTATGAATGAATAGACCTGTTGGCAAGAGACTCGGTTGAAATAATTATTTGTTCAAATGGTATGAATGTTTATACTCCTTACTTTTAGACAGGAACAAGTTTTTAGGTAATTATATTCAGTAATATTTTTCAGCATTTAATGAAAACTAAACATATCAAGATTTGCCAGCTATATAGAGACTTGTATATTTTAAGGCTGCTTGTTGTTGGAAAATAATTTCCCAAAATAAATATAAATTCAAAACAGAACAGAACAGAACAGAAGCGCAAGGATGGATTATGGATTAGGGATTAGGGATTAGGGATAGCTACTACTTATTGTAGCCTTAAACGGACCATCAAATTGGAGATTGGAACGGTAAGCTGTCTCTGTCGCTCCTTTCCTATCCTAAGAGTAAGACCGACCTAAATCATGTAGCCATTAAGCCATGTAGGGTAGGTGAGGTGAGGTGAGGTGTTATGAGATTAGATGCCAAACCTTCTACCAAAATCCAGCCTTAATCACATGTGGATGTGGTCACTTTCTAAATTTAGTCTTCAATTTGTCAAATCAAACCCCGATACCAGATCACACTTTCAAATTTGACCCATCACCCACCCCACCATTCAATTCAATATTTCAATACTTAGGTTTAGGTAGGGTTTCTCCTTCCTTTGTTTCTGGATAGGATAATTCTCTACTTTTAAGCAAGATCTCTACTTTTAAGAGAGAGATTGCTGCTTGCTTTCAATACAAATTCATCCACAAGCAACAATCATAAACATGATCATTTACATTCCTAAGTAAAGACTAAGACTAAAGACAAACAAACAAAAGTAAGATAATAAAATATAGCTCGCTCACAATTATAACTATATTGTTCACTTCAACAAAATACAACCAACCATACATCAAACATAACAACATCCTCAAATAATTACACACTGTTTTCTTTTCTTTCCAAAAAAAAAAAGAGAACATCAAATCAGAATACAACCTCACATATCAGTATCACTCATCTTTCTTCTCTCAGGCAAGAGATATAATATCACAGGAATTCACAACCCTAATACCTAGTTGATATATAATAAGCAGGCTAATGATTTAAAATGCCATAGCCTGCCTAGATAATAAAAGCGACTACTCGCCATTCCCCACTACCCCATTAAAATCTGAAATAACAAGGATCTCTAAAGTGATTTAAACCCCCTAAATAAAAGCTACTACTTAGAGCAGTTCCATTTAGAAAGAAACTGAAAAGAAAAGAACTGTACAGTACAGTACAGTACAGAGCGAAATAATAGAGATATCACTTGATTTCATATATCATCTCTCTGTCGACACCAATTCTTTCTCCTCTTTTTCCATGGCAGCCACTGGTGAAACTGCAGATAGAGGTGCGAATGAAGGAGTGCCAGTTGGCACCTCCGTCTCCACTTCTTCTTTCTTTGTATAGCTCAAGTTCAGTTCTTTGTTAGCTGCCAGTGCCAGTAAAGCCGACTCATCGAGCCCCTTTGTGGGCCCCAGACTGCACCTCTCCGGTGTGTGCTTAGCCAAAGCATCTCTGAATTTCTTAATCTGCAACAAAATCAACAAATTCATTGTCAAACGGGTATAATTGACTGTAGAAAAGTCTAAACAGGTTAACGGGTCTTGGACTTACAGTTTGGGTAGTGCAGCTGAACCCGCAGAGGCGGCCTTGAGCTCCTCTAAAGAACCAGAAGAAGGGGAGAACATGCACATGTAGGCTATAACACATTGATTTGTGCTTCTCATAGTTCACTTGGAGAAACAACACATCTGGGTTCGCCTCGGCAAATTGACAAATCTGCCAGAAATAATTCATTTAGATACTTGTCGCAATCTAATTTTGCGGTAAAATGAATGGAATTGGAATTGATTGAAGCGATTAACTAGCTAAATAAAATATAAATACCTTTGGTTTTGCGGTAAAATGAATGGAATTGGAATTGATTGAGGCGATTAACTAGCTAAATAAAATATAAATACCTTTGGATGGAGAGTTTTGCAACCGGGGCAGCTGGGCGAGAAGAAATCGACCACTACGAGTTTGTCACCAGCATTTCTTAAAGAGTCAACCAAATCTTGAGTCGATTCGATTTCTCGCATGTTGGGTTTCAGCCCGTGCTCCCACCATCTCATGGATTTTGGTCCAATTGTGAATCCCTTCTGAAATTTCAAAGGACACAAATTCATTTAATTTTAATTATTCCTCCATCTCCATCTCCATCTCTACAAAAGAAAAGATTTAGCAAACCTACCTAAACTAATAGTAATAGGGCCTTGATTTTGAACTAGCCCTGTTACTTTCTACCAAAGAAAGGTACAAACAAAACAAAATAAAATAAAATAAAATACCGGCACAGGTGAGGCGACCACAGAAGGCTTGAGAGGTCTATCTCTCCTCACGGCAAAAAGCAACCTCCCTTCGCTAAATCCGCTCTTCTGCGATGCATCCTTCATTTCAACCATCGAAGGAGCGAACAGAGAACAATAGACGCCTCCTTTCTTGCTCTGAAACCTGGCGCCAGGTGACACGAAACCTCCTTTGAGACACACCTCCGCCATGGATGATCAAATTCGAAGCTTCTGGTTAGATTCGGAGAAGAAGAGGAAATGTTGAAAGTTGAAACAGAGAGAGAGAGGGAGAAAAAAAAAATGAAATGGGGAAAAGCAAGATGGGGAAGGAATAAATAAATAAAAGAAAAGATGAAGGGGGGTGGGGCCCAGGAGCGAGAAACCCTGAGGTAGCTGACCATGTATAACACTCCAGCCGACCAAAATCAATTCGGTATGTATTTGGAATAGATGGGATCCGTTTTAATATTGGTGCCAGGATGAAACAGACGATTCAGATATAATTCTCTACGGTCAGGTATTGTACTGGATCCGAATGCGGACCCAGGTTGGTTCCTCTTCCTGTCAAAGAAAATAAGATAAGGATAAAACGGAATTCTCTTTCCGGTGCAGGAAAGCCGATCTTGGCCGTTTATTTGATTGATTATCTACGTGGCGTGATGAATATTGGGACGCGTGTTAGTTGGAAGTCCTTTGTAGCTGAAGGTTGGGAACAGTTGGGATTCTCCAGTTTTTATTATTGGTCAAAGATAAAAAGGATAACGTTAGAGTACAAGGGCAAAATGGGAATATGTCATGTCGCAGTCGCACACAGGAAACCCTAAAGCAGCGGCGAAAACAGCGTGCACCTGCACCGCATCTTTCCTAATTTATGAAGTTTGATTCCTTCCAGGCGTATTTTCACTTTTTAGTTTGTACGGTGTCTGACTCAAGTACTAAAAATAAACTATGAGTCTATCAAGTACGCACAGTTACATGTCCAGGAATGATTTTTAATTGCATTCACATTTTATTTTATTGGCAGTTTTAGGATTCTGGTTATTAACAATGTAATTATTCTGTCATTGTGCATGCAACAAGTGAAATAAAAAAAATTTAAACATGACACAGCCATGCCATGCCCGTGAATGGACACGCTGTCAACTTGCTAGCGACGGAGGCGGATTTTGACAAAAACAGCTACTTGCATTTTAATACATTTATTTATTTATTGTGTTGCATTTTTTTTAAAATTTGAGCTAATTCGATTCGATTCGAGATCCTTAATTTAATATTTGTGCATATCTAACTCAAAACTTTTGAGTTATTTTAGGAGATCCAAATTTGGTGTTAATTAGGTACGTTTTATGAGATGTTTATTGATTCCTTAATTTAGATAGTGGTCAATAACTAAAATTTAATAGTCTTATAAATTTCAAATATTTCTACTATTATATATATATATAGCTCCCAACATCAAGTTTGAATTTATATTTTAAAATTAATCTAACATCTAATTTTGACAATTTCTTTAATCTAATTTTGAGAATTTGGCTAACTGTAGTTGCATACGAGAGGAATAAGAGAGCGGGAAATAAATAAAATTTTGTATAAAAGATAAATAAAATGAAGAGATAATTAAGAAGATAAATTTTGTTGTCAATTTCGTACTCTTTGTTTAGTAGCATAATAAAAAGGGATTAGGGTAGTTTAGCCATTATTTTCCAACAAAATAAGAGATAAATTTAAAGACCATGTTGTATACAGCTTTTTTAAAAAAAAAAAAAAAAAACTCTTATCTTTGTAAGAGTGACAAATATTATTTGTTTATCAGTCCATTTAATTAAGCATTCTCTCTAAGAATGTATGGTGGAACAAAAAAAAATCATGATAGAAAGATAATCTTATCCCTTTTATTGGAGGTAATCATTTTCCTTTATTCTTCTACCAAGTACGTTTTTAAAGTTAAAATTACCAGAGATAAACATTATTTGTTAGGATATAACACTATCTTGGCCACCTACTAGCCTACGAAGCGAGATAAACATTATTTTTTTGGATAGAATTTAATTTTGTCCTTCACTTTTGTATATATTATTTAATTAAATATTATACCAACCTTTATTCTAAATACATAGTCAAACACATAAAAATATGGTTGCTGAGAATAAAGTTAACGGATAAGAAGATATATATGAGATAAGTGTTACTCTTGGCTGTGTTTGGTGTGAGAATAAAGTTGAGAGATAGGAAGATATTACCTGAATACTATATTTGGTAGGAGAATAAAGTTGAGAAATAAGAAGATATGTAATATGTGTCACTCTTTGGTTATGTTTGGTAGGAAAATAAAATTGAGGAATGAGAAGATACATGGCTATGTTTGGTAGAAGAATAAAGTTGAGGAATAAAAAGATATGAGATAAATGTAATTCTTTGGTTGTTTGGTGGAGAATAAAGTTGAGAGATAAGAAGATAATTCTTATCTTTTTATCACTTCACTTCACACTCTACCTAACAGTTTTATTAAATTATGTTTGAAAGAGGTAAAATAAGAAGATAACTCTTATTATCGCACTCACATAAGATAAGAATATTATCTTATTTCTTAATTTAATATCAGATTTTATGCGTAATTTGATGATAATAGTTATCTTCTTATCCTTCCACTTTATTCATCTTCCAAACATCATATTTTTTTTTTGTAGAATTTTTTTCACACGGCCTAACATGATCCTATCTAATATGGCCAAATTATAACATTTGAAATGATGATGTCTATAAATTTTATATGAGATGAATCTATATGTAATTTGTACAACTCCAAGGAATAAACTTGGACAGTATAAATATATCACTCACCGCGCTTAAATTATTTTATAATAATATTGTTTATTTCAAATCTCTAAGAAAAAATCTCGATAACATTTAGAAGCATACTTGCTTGTTTTTTGATTGAATGATTCGAAATGGTGATGGAAGTAGTCAACAAACACCAATAAACCTGACTTAGATGCTTTTCAGTTATATTCTTTTTGCCCCAAGTTTGATTTAATCCATATGAACTGAACTGATGTGAAATACATTTTTTGCGCGTGTGTGCATGCATTTTAATCGTTGTATAGTTTTTTTACGATTACGAACATAATGATATGATACTCCTATTACTGTTACTATTACTATTACTATATAAAGTGGCGTCCAACAAAATCATATATATTCAGCCAAATTTGATCTAATCTATTTATTTCATGCGTATGGATATTATATATATTATTTTTTGAAGTTTTTGTGATACTTTTGTTTGTATATATAATATATTTGAGGCCCAGACACACTAAAAGGCCGTATTGTCAACACACAGTGTTGCAAAAACAAATCTCAAATATTTTTTTTTGTAAAACACACGGTCAAATCTGCATACAAATTAACTAATCGATATTTTTTTATCATATAAAAATCATTTTTCTAGCATAGTGTGCATCTTTATAATCGAGGCACAAGCTCTGATTTTCAATGTTCTTTGTTATTACTTGACTTGACTTGAAATGAGGAAAGAACTAATTAGAAAATACTATAAATGCCCTTTTCTATTTTTACCCCAATTTGGATCTGGATCTAAGAGGCTAATAGTTACCACCATTTTTTTTGGGCTTTTGTGTGCGTGCAGCATTTAAATGTTGTAAATGTTTTAGCCCCCAAGCTGCACGAACAATGTGCATACTGTTCACAACATGCATGTTTGTATTTGTATTTGATGTAATTTCTTTAATTTAGAAGACATTTTTTTTGCGGTGCACATGTATAATAATGTTTGGAGCAAATCTACGAGGCTTTTACCATATTTCTGCATATACATTGACATACAAAAAGATCAAGTACCCAATTAGCATACATAATGCGTTCGAAATATATATTTTCAACACATTTGATCTTATATTCATGAATTTAGGATTCAATTTTCATGTCTATAGATGATAATATTCATAGCATATTTGTGTGCAACTTTTTTTAATTGAGTTATGTATTTGGATCCACAAACTTGTTAAAGTCTCCTTTTATTACACATAAATGTTGTCAGCAAAATGAGTTTACCATACCTATACTTTGATAATGTTTGATAGTAGGCACACATATAACATGTATGTATGTATGTATGTTTTTCATCTTAGGCACACATAACATGTTTGATACTAGTTTACCGTACCTAAACTTTGCATATCAATAAACAAAACATGTAACGACACAGTTATAAGCAAGGACTATTTTTCCATCAATAAACACCAAGAAGATAGATAGGTTGCAGCCCCATTAATTTTTGTACTGTTAAACCACTGTAGTTTGAGCAAAACAGACACCAACCCCACAGGAACAAGTAATGTGTAGCATCAGCCCCACAATCAACACTCTCTTCTTTGGATTTGAGCACACATGAATCCATTTTATAATATTTAAAACCATGCAAATTAGGAGCCTTTGTTACTAGAAGGATTGCGACCAAATTGGATAATGATTGGTTTGCCTTTGAGCACATACCCATTCGCCAAATTCTGCAAAAATTAAGACAAATGTAACATTATGACTAATCCAACCAAGGTTCTGGGGGCAGTACTGTTGCATATAACACCACCACCAACAAAGACTTTAGTCCCAAACAAGTTTGGGTAGGCTAGAAATTGAACCCAACCGGAGTGTGAGAGTTCCATTTCCATAAAAGGCTGTAATTTACGTTGGCTCGCCATGCCTATCACAACCCTCCTCCTTTTTCCTGGCTTGGGACAGGCTGTGTAGAATGAAACAATTCCTAACATATTCATACAAACAGCTAGAACAATGTTCAATCTCTTTGCCCACTTATAGTTCCAATTTCTGTTTTGGCCATTCGGGAGAAGAAACATACTTAAGGTTTGGTAAAATTGTCGAAAGAAAATCTAGGTGCTGATAGCAATAATGAGGATTTGTAAATTAATGTGCATGTGTTGAAGATTATTGATTTTTTTTTCCTCAAATGTCTCTTTGGGCTTGTTTGGTAGGGAGGAATAGAGGAATTCCTCTCTTGTACTATTCTATGCTTGTCAAACACAATTGGTATATTGTGGAAATGGCTCTGCTATTGAGGCTCCCTAATTATTCCTTTCTATTCCAGTTGGTGTCGAACGGGCCCTTTGTGTTAATGCTGATTTAGTAACGTACCAGTGCACACTGAGCAAGTTCAATAGAAGGAAAAGTCACAAATGCTTGTCCGCGCATTCTTCCTTCCTATTTCAACAAATTCAACCAATTACCGTATAGAACTATAACTACATTTTAATTTTTTTTTTTTTTTTTTTCAATGTACATTGCAAGAATGAACCTGTTAATTTGATTTTCACAAAGAGAACTAAATAAATAAATTAGAAGCATCTAAAAAAAACCTGCATCAGCTTGATACTTAATCCAGATGTGGCAGCCTCATAGCTCCCAAAAATTGACCCTGTAATAAAAAAATATACCGCAGAAATAGTAAAATAGAAAACAACAAGTGCAGATAATATCTTCAAATAAATAAAAGTAATAGTCAAATTTACCAAAGATGAAATAGAAGTCATCTGAAACAACATCCTTGGCCAAATTTTTAATGTATAGAACACTAGCTGGATTCCCGGGCATGTACTTCTGCAAAACAGAAACAATTTTTTGAAGCAAAACACAGATGATTATAATAAACAATAGACATATCATGTACCTTAAACTAAAAAATGGTGATATTGAATTATACAAACTCTAAACATATGCCATATCATCTACCTTAAACATAGGTAGAGATAGTATTTCCTCAGGAGGCATCTTTCCATTTTCTATTTCTTGTGCGGTTGCAAATTGCTTTTTGGCAGTCATCTCCTTTTCCTTCATATCTGTGCTTTCTTCTTTTTCATTTGCATCTCTACTCTCTTCACCAGGTCCTTGACGTACAGGCTTGGAAGCGATTTTTATCTGAAAAATGAAGAACCACACCAAAGAGTTATAAATCAAGAGAACCATCTTGCATGCAAAACAAGCTACAAGTAATTGCAGAGTTACCCATGAGTTTGAGAATTTATTTTTTCTTCAAAACACAGCAACTAATTATTCAAAAGACACCATAATTTTTTTTATTGTAAAACAAACATTTGTAGAGTTTTTTTATATTAGCATGAAATAAACCAAAAGGTTTTCCATTTGACTACTCTTGGACAAGTTTGTTCCCCTTGTAACCTTCGCACAAAGGCATATGTTAACTATTCTTTTTTCCCCCTCATTTAACAAGAAGCTAAAATTTTAAAGGCACAGTACTTGATTAATAACAGCGAAAGGAACTTCAAGAACAGCAGTTTCAAATTGAAGTATGGGTAATACTTAAGTTGATGTTTGGGGATATAATTGATATAAGATTTTACTATATAATCTAAAATTAACAAGAAATGGTCAAATTTACTTTTTCTTGCAACTAATGCTTAGATTATTCTTTTTCCTGAAAAATTTACACAAAATCCCCTGTTGAATTGCTACTGAAGATGAAAAAAGAGAGAGTTCATACTGGCATACAGCTACACACCCTATACCACCATCCTTACTGAAATGGTAAATTAAATATATGACGGTGACAACAAAATTTTATAAAATTAACTTTTGTTTGAAGATTTATACTAAGGGTGATTGGATGCATCATTTTACTGATGATTCATAAGATTTATACTGCAGAGTGAAGGATGTATCATTTTACTGATGGTTCATTTTTCAAACATTGCTCTTCATCACTTCAATAATGAATAACTTATTAAGAGAGAGCTAGCTAATGCTTACGATCCTCTAAAAAAAAAATTCAACAATTGAGGGGCTTTTGCTGCAATTTTAGACACCCTATGGCATTTAACTATTTTGTATTTATCTAGAAAACATAATTTTGAGTGTTTTGATTTTGCAGATGTGGCTTAAGAAAAAACAACAGAACCAATAAAGACCTGGAGAACAGGAGCTTTCTTCTTAATCACATGTTCTTTTGGAACTGTAACAGGTTTCAATCCAACTGATTCATGGGCCACTGTCTTGTCAACTGCTGGACCCACAATCACTTCTCTCTTCACTTTTTTCCTCTTCCTTCCTTCATCATCTTCCTACAAAATGTTTAAACAAATAATGAAATGCTTTCTTATATGAATTAGATTCGCATTTTGCAAATAGCAAAATTGACTTTGCATATTTGCAAATCAACCCTCACCTTTTAAACCTACATATAGGAAGAGGCAAATAACATCAAACGTTTGACAGTTCTACCCACATTTGTAGAAAAATCCTTTTCTTTTGTGTTCAAGGGAGCCCATATTGATCAAATCCAAACAAAAAGGGGCATTCATTTAAAATTTTATCATGGTATTTGGTCATTTTTGTTGAATTGAGCTTTGTTTCAAGTTGAATTTTTGTTCCTTGTAGACAAAACATTGTTAGTTGTGACTTGCATATACAAAATTTTGGGTTAAGATCAATTAGGCTATTATTTAATTTGACAATTATCAAAAATAAAGTTTAAATAAGAACTCCAACATTTTATACATGATCTATATGGTTAACATATTACGCCTATACAAATCTTGATAATTGGTGAATTTTGTACTATTCATCAAACAATTTGAACTTTTCAAAGGTCTGAAATTTAAGACCCTTGGTATTATCAAACAATACCCAAGTTGCATGAAATTTGAGAGATAGGCTTTCTATAAATCCAGCAAACTCACTTCTAAGCATACTCTTTTGTTCTCAAACTTTCTTGACCTGATATGAGAAATATAGTCAACATGTTTAGATAATTCCATTCTCAAGTGATACCATCCCGAGAAAGAGTGCAGTTACAAAAATAACCCAATCAGAAAGCCAAGAGAGAAAGAGAAACTGTACATCAGAGGATTCAATCTCAGACTCATCACTAGAGAGATCAGCTGCTGGTGGCTTTTCGGGAGGCAGCGGTGGAGGTGGTGGTGGGGCCGTCACAGGAGGTGGTAGAGGTGGGGTCGGTAAAGCCATGCGAAATGGTGCTGGTATGTTCATTTTGTTCATCAAATGCAATACCTAATATAAATAAACAGCTCACTAAATTACTTGTAACAATAGCAGGCCAGTATTGATTTTGTGGTGGACGTTATTTTAAGATTTATTAAGAACAAAACTGCCTACAATTAATAAGCTACAGAACCAAACCTGAGTATAAAAACGAGGCACTGCAATCAAGGCATTAACAATGTTCGTCAGAATATTCCCATCCGGAGGGGGATATTGGTACCTAAATATATCCAAATTTAGTTTCACATGTTATGAGTAGAACAAATGCAAAAATTACATGTATGACTTACTCAAGATGGGGAGGAAAGGGGTAGTCGACTCCAAGCGTAGGAGCAATTGGCTCAGATCCAGCAGCTAATTTGTTTTGATTTATAGAAGCCTTGTTTTGCATGGGATTTGAACCAGATAATACCTCCTTAGTTGTTTCATCTTGGCCAATTTTACTAATCTTACAGGCCCTTTCAACAATGAGTACTTTACCTAGGAATCTCAACCTGTAAAATGACAAATATGTTATTCTGCTTCACTTGAACGACCTCAATTTATCCAACTTAAACCATCAATCTACAATTAAGAAAATTCATTGCATTTGATAGAGAATTACCTGTTTAATTGAGACTGTGCATGATTTGCTGTGGCCTCGTCCTTAAAATCTACAAATGCACAATTCCTCAACCTAGCAAGAAAAGAATGCAATTGAAATGAAGGCCGCCATTACAGGAATGAAAGAAAAGAAACCTAACTACTTGCCACGGATGATAAATTAAGAGTTGGAGAGAAACACAGAGAAGAGAAGAGAAGAGAAGAGAAGAGAGGAGTGATGCTTTACTTTCCCCCGGCGCAAGGTCGTACAGAGGAGGCGCCATAGTGGGAGAAGAGGCGAGAGAGCATCTCCTCTGTCATTCCCTCCGGTAGGTGCTTCACCAAAAGAGTCTCCGGCAGCTGAGGCGGAGTTGGATATGGGGGAGGATAGGATGCCATTTTACTCTACTCGTACAAGCAAGCAAGGAAGCAAGGGTTTAATCTTTCTTTGCAATTCGATACTCTAATGGCCGCTTCTCAAACATTGTTTACGCTACCCACTGACAGGTAGGACCCTTTGTCAGTGAGCACTTGAGGGGAATCAAGGGAAATAAGAAAACCGCTATCCGCTATACTAGGGGCGTTTGCTTCTCGCTGTTGCCGACATTTTTATTAATACCCCAAGTTAATTAAAGATTATTAAAAATACCCACGGTCCCCGAAAATTTTTAAAAATGCCCATACCGGCCATTTAATGGCCAGTACCGAATAAAATGCCCTACCGGCCATTTAATGGCCGGTTCCGATTAAACTCCCCAGCCGGCCATTAAATGGCCGGTTCCGCCAAAAATTCAATCCTATATATTGGAGGCAGCAGCGTTTTTTTTTGATTCAAAATTCATTTTATCAGATTTTACACTATCTCTCCTCGGTTGAGCTTTTTCTTCAAGATTTCTTTTTCTCTTCTCAAATTTGCAAGTAAGTCCTTCTAATTTATTATAATATTTTTTGTAGTGCAATATGGTTATGTAATGTTAGGATTTGTTAGTAATTGCCAGAATTAGAATAATTTGTTAGTAATTGTCAGAATTAGAATAATTTGTTAGTAATTACCAAAATTAGAATAATTTGTTGTAATTAGAGAGTAATTAGTGTAATTTGTCAAATTTTGGGTTTACGGTTTATGATTTTGGATAATTTATTTTAATTTAGTATAATTAGAATTAGTGACCATATTTAAGCGTATTTTATGATATCTTTCCATAATTATGATAATTAAGTCTAATTTTTGGCAATTTAGCATAATTATGATAATATAGCCTGGTGTATATGTTATTTAGCGTAATTAAGCCTAGTTAAGCCGATTTTAGCGTAATTAAGCCTATTTTGAACGGTTTTTACCGGTATTAAGCCTATTTTAGCCATTTTTTTAGTGTAATTAAGCATAATTAATCATATTTTAGCATATTTTGAGCGTAATTAAGCCTAGTTTAGTCGATTTTAGCGTAATTAAGCCTATGTAAGCCGTTTTTAGTGTAATTAAGCATTTTTTAGCATATTGTATCCTATTTTGTGCGTAATTAAGCCTATTTTAGCATTTTTTTGCGTAATTAAGCCTATTTTGCACTGTTTTTACCGTTATTAAGCCTATTTTAGCCGTTTTTTAGTCTAATTAATCATATTTTAGCATATTTTGAGCGTAATTAAGCCTAGTTTAGCCGATTTTAGTGTAATTAAGCCTATTTTGAACTGTTTTTACCGGTTTTAAGCCTATTTTAGCCGTTTTTAGTGTATTTTAGCATATGTTAGCATATTTTGAGCGTAAGTAAGCCTAGTTTAGCCGATTTTAGCGTAATTAAGCCTATTTTGGAATGTTTTTACCGGTATTAAGCCTATTTTAGCCGTTTTTAGTGTAATTAAGCATATTTTAGCATATTTTGAGCGTAATTAATACTATTTTATCTGTTTTTAGCGTAATTAAGTCTATTGTAGTTGGTTTTCAGCGTAATTAAGCATATTTATGCTGTTTTGACCGTTGTTAAGCCTCTTTTAGCTGTTTTTACCGTTGTTAAGCCTATTTTAGCGGAATTAAGTATATTGTAGCCTATTTTAGCTGTTTTTACCGTCATTAAGCTGTTTAAACCTATTTTATGCATTTTAGAAGCGTAATTAAGCTTATTTTATCGGTTTTTACCGTTATTAAGTCTATGTTAACCATTTATTATCGTTAGTAAGCCAATTTTATCGGTTTTTACCGTTTAAGCCGATTATACCAGTCTTTTAGCGTAATTAAGCCTACTTTACATTTTTTTGCGTAATTATCTCTACTTTAGGAATGATTTATTAAGCGTCGGTTAACATAATTTTATTAATGAAATTAGGATGGTTAGAGGACGGCCTAGGCTTCGTCCACTATCACCTATAGGTGGCGAGCCGATCGGGACTGACAGCACAGAGCATTTCAGTCCTCTTCTGTGGGTGCCCCACCGCGATCACCGGGTCTCACTGGCTTCTCGTGAGGTATGTATTATTTTTTTAAATTTCATCAATTCTAATTGTTGTAACTCACCATGTGGATTAAATTTGTCAATGTAGGATAAAGATCTTTTAGATGTGAAGCTTCGGTGCGTTCGTTTGCCGTACTACCGGTTGATGAACCGGTACCTCGTCAATCTAGGCCTATACCAGATGGTGGACATCTTAGCGCAAATTGCCATCAATAGTGGTCTCAGCAAGCTGTACGAACCTTCCCAACTACCAAATTCGCGGGCTATTGCAAGCTCACGACCCCTCCACAGTCGGTTGTATTTCGGGGTGACGTTATCATACACGGCCACAACACAGTTTGCCACCGACCGGATGCTCATACAGGGATCGGTCTTAATGCTGTTCTGGATGATATCGGCAATGATTGATGCCGTCAGACATTCATTGTCGGTCCTTGTATACTCTGTCCTGCATGTGTGAGGCTTGTCTTGCTTCGTTATAACCCACGCATCTCCAGTTCCCGATGGTTGTCCCCTGAGCTCGTAACCACAACGCCGGTCTTTGCACACCACATAAATCCGGCGGCTATCACTTTTCTTCATTCTTATTTCCTGATTCGAATGAACATGATGCTCTCTAATCTTCTTTATTAATTCATCTTTGCTTTTAAAAAATTGGTTTGCAGCCAGCTCACCGTTGTACTCGATTCGTGGCCCATAGGAACCAGTATCTGCTTCTCTAAACCGAGATATATCATTGAAGTCTGGGAATGGGTGCGTATCACTCCGCCCGGTAAGCGGCGCTGAGCCAGAGCTGCTTCGAATGGGCCCTTCGCCTGTTTCATCTGGATCATCAGAGACCCAGTCATCTCCATCATATTCATCTCCACTCTGCAGACGTTCACCCGGAATATCATTGATATTTTCAAAATCTGACCCAATTTCATCATGTATTGGTCCTGGGAATGGTAAAGGCGCCTCTTGCACGGGTCTAGGTGGGGAACAAATTTGGAGTATTGGTTGAGGTGGTGATTGCGGGGCAAGTGGATAGTTAATTTCTGGGTTGGTAGGTGGATATTGGCTTTCTGGGTGAGTATGTGGATAGTAGGTTGCTGGATGTGTAGGTTCATAGTAGGTTGCTGGATGTGGAGAAACGACGGGAGTTTCCATTGCAACTGAGTATTGGCTGGAACTTCCAACCCCTGGCTCTCTCGGAACTCTTTTAACATAGATCTCTATTACAAAATCTCCGTTGTCCTTAAAATACCCACACAACCCTCTCCATGTATTTTCATCTGTAATTTTCGCAAGTGAATATTTCTCGGTTTTTCCATTACAAACTCGGGTCCCCAATTCAAGGTTGCACCTTTCTGGATTATAACCGGTGTAATCGAAAAGTATGACTTTCAAGTCCAAAAGAGATATATCATCGTTAACCATAGCTGAAGCAATTGGTTCTTTGTTGTAATAAGGCCCGTCTGTATTTTTTTCAATTTTACCACCACAGTGTATTGAAATCAATGGCATTGTAATCAAGCTACATTTCGAAAGTGATAATCATTTGTCAGGTTACTAATTTACACAGTTACTGAATTAAAAAAAAAAAATAATGAATTACTTACAATTAATTAATTAAAATTAAGTATAATTATTTAAAGTTAATCAATTTTAATTAATTAACTATAATCAATTTTAATTAATTAACTATAATTAATCAATTAAAATTAATTAACTATAATTAATCAATTAAAATTAATTAACTATATAATTAATCAACTAACTATAATTAATTAATTAAAATCAACTAACTATAATTAATTAATTAAAATTAATTAACTATAATTAGTTAATTAAGATTAATTAACTATATAATTAATCAACTAACTATAATTAATTAATTAAAATTAATTAACTACAATTAATTAATTAAGATTAATTAACTACAATTAGTTAATTAAGATTAATTAACTACAATTAGTTAATTAAGATTAATTAACTATAATTAGTTAATTAAGATTAATTAACTATAATTAGTTAATTAAAATTAATTAACTATAATTATTGAAAATTAATTAACTTTAATTAATTAAAATTAATTAACTAAAATTAATTAATTAACTATGATTAATTAATTATATTTAATTAGCTATGATTAATTAATTAATTAAATTTTTTTAATTAACTATGATTAATTATAATTAATTTATCATAGTTAATTAATTTTAATTAATTAATTAATTTTTAGATTAAAAAAAATAATTAATTAAAAAATAAAATAAAAATTAAAAATTAAATTAAAAACATAAAGAAAACGTACCTTTGAAGAGGCTTTGCTGCTGCGACTTCGGCTGAAGATTTCTGAGCGTCTTCGGCTGCATTTATAAGCTGTGAAAAGTGGAAAACCGAAAAAGGCACGGGGCCGGCCATTTAATGGCCGGTTTGGGATTTAATAGGGAACCGGCCATTTAATGGCCGGCTGGGGAGTTTAATCGGAACCGGCCATTAAATGGCCGGTATGGGCATTTTTAAAAATTTTCGGGGACCGTGGGTATTTTTAATAATCTTTAATTAACTTGGGGTATTAATAAAAATGTCGGCGCTGTTGACCATTCCACGTAATAGAAAATTTCAAAGGGGAATTGTTATTATTGGGAATGTGCTATTATTATGTTTGCTTTGTACTTAGTTATCGCTTTAGCGTTTCAGGAAATGTTCTATTATCATGTTTGGTTCGTGCATAGCTATTGCAATAGCTATCGAGACATGTCTTCGCGCACACACATATATATATTTTGAAATTTTTTCTAATCAATATTAAAATGATATTTTTATAAATGTGCCTACATACTATACAAAGTCAAAATTCAGGCCATATTGGTAAATTAAAATCACACACTATCAGTAATATCATATCCATATAGCATTTCGAAATAAAATTTACAACATAGGAGAGAGATGCTGTCAATCCATAGCTCTTTTTGAATATTTTTAGTTTCTAAAATTCCCAGACATTAAGACCTTCAACAACGGCTTATTTCATAATTGTTTCAATTTTCTAAGTGTATTGAACAGTGACTTTGGCGTTGATATTTTCTGCATGTAAGTCGCTAGTTGTACCCGTGTTAGATTTTTGAAGTATGAGATTCAGACCCTCACCATTAATTGTACAAAAATCAGAAAAATATGAGGTTTGTTTCTATGCACTCATGAGGGTGTTGTTTATTTGCTTGCAAGAGGATTTGGTCTGATTTGGAGTGTAAGTACCATTTTCATTTTTATTTGTGACAGAGGGTATTTTGGGGCAGTTTCTGCACCAGTGGTGTGTTAATCACCTTGATTTATTTCTAATGTCTGGTACAGTGCTCAAGACATGTTTAGACATTGGTTTGGGGGCTTACCTATCATGTATATGTAATGATTCAGATACTGTCATAATGTATGACCTATGATCTACATGTAATGCATATGAGAAATAAAATGAAAGATCAAAAGAACAACTTTATTTATATATTTTTGAAAATACATGAGTCAAAGTCTCTGTCAGCGATACGCCCTCCAATTTCAAACTTGAATTAGAAGCCAACAACCACCAAATTTTAATGCCGAATACACCCCACAATCTTCACTAATTGGCAGCTGGGGGAATGACAAGGAATCCACAAATACATTGTAATATGTGTAGAAAAGGCATGCACATGATATGACATACAAATCAGAAAATGACTCACAAGAAGGACATACAGAGATGCAACTAAGTCCATGCACCTATTTAATTAAAGAGGGATGCTTCGGTGGACATAAGGACCTATTTGTAAAATGAGTTCTATTTTCATTTTCAAAGTTCAAACAGTCGATCCGACCGTTCAACATTATCTCCATATTAAAATGTACTTGGAGGTCAAATTTTACATTTTTGTGAATTTTTTTACTATTTATTAAGTATTTTACAAATTCAATGGTCAGAATTTGACTAGTTTTTGTAAAATACTTAATAAATAGTAAAAAAATTCAAAAAAATGTAAAATTTGACCTCCAATTACATTTTAATATGGAGATAATGTTGAACGGTCGGATCGACTGTTTGAACTTTGAAAATGAAAATAGGACTCATTTTACAAATAGGTCCTTATGTCCACCGAAGCAAATGCCTTAATTAAAATATTTGATTACTAGTACATTATTAGTACAATGCAGATCCCTTTAGAGTAAAAAACAAAATGCTAAATAGATGAAAATAAGAAGAAAAACCCTACAAAATTGCTACATCATGCAACCACCTAAAACCCAATTCACATACTCTGGCTTAGCATCATTTGCTAAAGAAAAAAATAATTGGTCTTGTTAGTGTCTCTTGAAATGACAGCCCCAGCTTTTATATGATCTAATAGAGATAAGCCTTGTATTTTTTCAATCTCTTAGACACTCCATCTTTTTTATTTGCATGATCTGCCATGAATTGAAAACAGCCGGCTAATTTTGTGATATTATTGCTAGTTGTCCCAAACATACTCCTCATAGAGCATATTGAATTAGCAATTGACTCATTAAGCACATCTGCACTTTACATTCTTCTTTTTCTAGGTCTTATAGACGTGCTACCGTCAGTTCTCTGTGTTGGTGAAATGTTTGCTTGGCTTCTATCAACGGGACTATCAACCAACTCCTCATAGCCTAAGTTATCATTCATGTCTACTTCAACATTTCTTGGTCCATCTTCATTAGTTGCTTCCTCTCGTTCAATATCTTCTACTGCATTAGCCAGGGACTCTGCTCCTAATCCACTGGCACAATCCTTGGCAAAGACAACAGACCAATCCTCCAAATAAGGAAATGACTTTCCTCTTAATCCTATAGCAATTGGATGGCTCTATACATTTCATTTCAAACGTGTACATAAACATAAGATGATATGATTTCACAACAGTTTTCTAGCAATACCATTCATAATAATAATGTATATTTTGTGATAAAAAAGAATAGTTTTTTGTATGTTCACATAAAACATAAAAAAAGAGATACATTTGTAGAAATAACTATTGAATAAGTGTTTTTTTTTACCTTAATCCAATTATCATATTCACATTTCTCACAACATATAGATTTTTCATTGTCATTCCATCCAAATCCGCTTGCACCCAGCATTTCGGAAAGTGCATAGTATTGTTTCTTCCATAGCTTCACTCGAGAGCTAATGTGAGAGGTAGCTCTTACTTGACAATTTGAAATCTTTTCATGCATCCATTTCTCTAGTTGCTGCAGAAAACCACTTCGAAATGTGTCATTATCACCTCTCCAATTTGCAGATTCTAAAAGTTGAAGCAAGCACTCTATCAACTTCTTATCTTCCTCCTTATCCCACATATGTTTCCTATTGTTGTTACTCTGATTGGTTGGCTGCTTATCCATGTCTATGAAAGAAAAACAAGTTGATCATCAATACAAGTTGAGATGATCAAAACAAACATAAATTTATTTCTATTCTAAGAAGGCTAGATGATCATCAACACAAGTTAAGATTGATTGGCTTATTCTAATTAATCTGTTAAAATAAAAATAATAAATCTATTATAAATGCAAATGCTTACTGATTTCTAACATATCATAGCAATTCTAAAAGAATATGAGAAGGGTGTTAAGAATAATAAGCCTTTTATTTAAATGGACCGTTTGGACTGGTATAAGACATACAAGACTGATACAATACTGTTTTAAAACTGGTATAAGACATATAAGACATACAAAACATACAAGCCTTTCATCCATTGTCTCACAGAAATTGTATAATTTCTCTATATAATCAAAATTCACAAAAGATGATTAAGCTATGACTCATGATGCAATTCAACTCGTTAAGCTATAGGAAGCATAAAAAAACAAAAATAAAAGATAGAGTTGATTCAATCGGATTGAAAGGGAATAGGCTTCCAGAAAAATGTATACTTCTTTCAATTACATTAATCGATGATTCAAGGGCTCAGATAAAGATTCTTCAATAAAGTAAATAGCTAAAGCGAAAGAGGGAAGTGTGGAGGCACCTTGCAATAAGGATTGGCGGAGGTGTATTTTGATCGAATGTTTTCTTTTTGCAAACGCGCAGAGGTTTTGATTGGTCCCAACGGAGGAAACGAAGGAGTATGTATAGAGAAAGGATTGGTGGTGGTGCTAAAAAAGGCAAAATTGAAAAATATTTGGTGCTAATCGGGAATGAAATTGATTACCGCACAGCAGGAATGGAAAAAATCCACGTCTCACGTGGCTAGCGACATAGCCATCAACTATGGCATAACGATTGTAAGGGAATCGATGATTCCTGTGTCTATTCCCTTCCTGTTTTAACCAAACGCGATAATGACTAAAATAGTATTGAGATGCCAGGAAATTAGCCTATGATAGAATGAACCAAACGCCCCCTTAGTCTATTAGTCTATTACTATGAATGGTCCGTATACCTATACCTTACTAATTACTACACAGCTCTGCTCTGATGACTGATGTTAACTTTTCATTTTAACTAACATTTTACTATAAATAGTAATAACATGAGTTTTTACCTGCCTTGTTTCATATTCCAAAAAAAGGGAAAAATAAGTAACAAAAAGAAAGTAAAAGAGCAATATATGATAACATACCACTGGATGTGTCCAGTCAGAGTCAAAGCTGATTAGTCAAAGTCAAAGCAGATTAGTTACATTGTTAGATAGTTAGTTACGGACACAAGATAGTAATTAACTTCTGTATATTCCTATAGCTATATCTTCTATAAATAGCTGAATGTAACAAGCACAATTCAATCAATAGAATGAATTCATTTCAATATTCAAATCATTTCTTTCTTCTTCTCTAGACTACACAACCTGTTTCATGGTATCAGAGTCATGTCTTCTACCTCCGATTCTCCAATTCTCAATCCTGTATCCCCCTCTCTTTCTCCTTGTGAACCGATTGTGCCATCTCAATCTTCCTATCTCTACAAAATTGAATCGCATTAATTTCCTAGCATGGAAATCTCAGATCTTACCTCTTCTCCATGGCCATCGACTTCACAAATACCTTGCCTCACCTCCTCCAACTGCCACTATGACAATTGATGGTAAATCAGAGTCCAATCCAGCCTTCGATCACTGGTGTCAGCAGGATCAGCTGATTTTAGCGTGGCTACGCTCCTCTTTATCAGAATCGATCCTTGGTGAAGTCGTTTCTTGCTCTACAACGGCTGAGCTTTGGTCGAATCTGGTTCAGACCTTCTCATCTTCCTCTCGCGTGCGTCTTCTTGAACTCTGCCAATCATTACAAACCACAACGAAGGGAAGTTCTTGTACAAAATTTGTCAAGAAGATGAGAGCCACTACTGACGAACTTGCTTTTATCGGGTCACCTGTTTCGGATGAAGATCTGGTTCTTTATATCTTAGGAGGACTCGGATCTGATTTTAATGCCCTTGTTACCACAGTTTCCGCTCGCCAAGGAGCTCTGCCTCTCTCGGAGCTTCAATCTCTTCTTTTTACTCATGAGAAGCTTCTTCAGTCCTAGATCGGTATCTCTTCTTCCTCTCTTAATTCCTCTGCGTATTTTACTTAACCAAGAGGAACAAGATCCGGTTACAGACTTAGGGGTTCGCGACCGGGTTACAGACCCAGGTTTAGACCCGGTAACCCACCTAGGCCTTCTTATGGCGCGTCTCTTTTGCCAAATCCTCCTCACAGGCCTCAGGTGGATCATACTCAGCCCAACACTCAATCAAACAGGCTTTACAACCCTGATCGGGCCACCATATGTCAGCTCTCTTCTAAGAAAGGTCACAGTGCCAAAAACTGTTAGTACATTGAAGATTATGTGCCTACTCACTCAGCCCAACCGAGTCAACCCAACTACCAATCCAATTTGGTTCAAACCGCCCTACCACAAGCTCAGGCTCTTGCTACAGTTCCGAATCAACAGAGCTTTGATGGATCCAAGTGGTATTTGGATTCGGGTGCAACTCACCATGTAACCTGGGATTTCAACAACGTATCTTCCTATATGCCTTATGAAGGTATGGATGTACTCTTTATTGGTAATGGCACCAGCATGAGAATTAGTCACATTGGTTCTTCAAAATTAACCCTATCTAATTTCACACTTGACCTCAAAGATGTGCTATATGTTCTTTCTTTTACAAAAAAACCTTTTGAGCCTCTCTAAACTATTACTTGATAACTCAATTCTCATTGAATTGTGTTCTCAATTTTGTGTGATTAAGGAGCGCTGCACCTTGAAGAAAATATTCCAAGTCAAACTTCTTAAGGGTCTTTATGTGTTGCCTATTCGGCCTCAATTTGAAGCTTGCTTTGGTGTACGGGCAACGGCCGACTTGTGGCATGCTCGACTTGGACATCCATCTAATTCTACAACTTTACAAATTGTTAATTATCATGCTTTACCATGTACATCCAATAAGTTGTCTTTGTGTCATCATTGTTGTATGGCCAAAGCTTGCTGATTACCTTTTTCTTCTAGCATTTCTTCTACCTCTAAGCCACTTGAGATGATACACTCGGATATTTGGGGACCCTCTCCCATTGTGTCTAATAATGATTTTCGCTATTATGTCATTTTTATTGATGATTTTACCTGATATACTTGGATTTATTTCTTAAAGTCCAAAGGTGAATTAATTCATGTGTTCTCATTGTTCAAGGCTCAAGTTTAGAGCTTACTTGAGACTTCTATCAAGATCCTTCGTTCGAATGGTGGCACCGAATACAAACTTATTGCTCGCATGTTCCCCTCTTTCATTCATCAAACCTCTTGTCCGTACACTCCCGAGCAAAAAGGGTATCGAAACGCAAACATCGGCCTATTGTCGAACTTGCTCTTTCTATCATGACTCATGCTTCTCTTCCGGAATGCTTTTGGGATGACGTTTTCTCTAGTGTGGTGTACTTGATAAATAGGCAACTATCGGCTTATAACCAAGCATCACCCTATTTTTCTCTTTTTCACAAGGATCCGAATTATCACTCCTTACAGGTATTAGGGTGCTTATGTTTCCCGTTTACTCGTCCTTACAACGATCATAATCTTTAACCAAGATTGGTTCCGTGTGTTTTTCTTGGTTATGCCACGTCTCAAAAGGGGTACAAATGCTTACATTTAGACACAAATAGGTTGTATGTCTCTTGCCATGTGAAATTTGATGAACTGACTTTTCCTTTTAAAAGTAGTTTTATTTCAGCACCAACAGCGCAGGAACCTGTTACCAACACTTCAACATGGCTTACTTTACTCCCAGTTCGTACTTCTGAATTCCCACCAGTTGGAGATGATCCAGCAGCTCCCACATCTTTTGGAGTCAGCACATCCTCAGTCGGATCCGGTCCAACCATCCTCCTTTGTCTAACCCGCGCTAAGGCCAATCAACAACCCTGTCTCATGTTCGGGTCCTTCATCACTTGTAGCGGATCCACCTACTCCTCTCACCTATGCACATCCTTCCCCTGTTGTACCGGATCTCTCTGCTTCTTCTAATTTCAAAACTTCTCATCCCACCGACCCTAGTTTGACACCTTCAGGTTCTCTGGTTCAAACTCCGCACATACTCAGTATTCTATCCATCCTATGACCACCAGGACTCGTGATAATACCCAACAATTGTGCATTTTTCTAGATCACATTGCATTAACATTTCTACATCCATTATACCCGAACCTAAATCCTATAATCAAGCCAAAAATCACAAATAATAGGTGGACGCTATGACCAAAGAACATGATGCTCTTCTTTTCAACCAGTGTATTAATATTCGGTTCTCATTCGGTATGCGGAAGGCCACCGCATACCGTATATACGGTATTCGGCCGAATATATGGATTTTTATTCGGATTTATATATTCAGATTTTCAAATAAGAATTAATATTAATAGTTGTGCAAATCAATATCCTGCTGCTTTGAGATCAATGGAATCCGCATATGAAATATGATAAACATATGCCTGTCTTCTCAATTTTGTGCTTGGTGTTGAGGTTTGCCAAGTCCCAAATCCGCTCTTTGTTCTTTGGTATCCGATTCTTTTCCTTGGCCGTTTAGAACCTCAAATCGGCTGTTCTTATGTTATCGCACCATAGTTTATGACTCGGAACCAAGAGGGTTTGAACCAATTTTCTCCCTTCTTGACGAATTTCCATTTTCTTTGTTTTTCTCTACTATCGGAGAAGGAAATAAAGGGAGGGGTCAAGGAGGAAGATACTGACAACGCGGGGCCCGCTTAGTCAGTCTCTCACAGAGTAGAAGACTGTTCTCAGTTTGTATTTTTATCTTGGGTGCACTCGTTTTTCTGTATACCATGTATGAGATTGTATTGATCTAGTGAGCTCCAAGTGCACGGGAATTAAAGGGGTCATTTGCGCTGGGGAGTTGGATTTTAAATTGGCTTCGGGTTTGGGTGTGTTTGGTGCATGGTGAGCCACTTGATTGACAGCTTGGCCCATAAAGCTTTGAGTAAGTGAACTAAGTCCACCCATCTTTGTATATCAGCGAAAATATACAGCTAAATAGATTATATGCGGATTGTGGAATCAATATACGGCCGAATAGATTATATGCGGAAAAAAATATACGGCCGAATATGCGGCCGAATATTCGAAACCGTATATTGAACCGAATACTGATTTTCTATTCGGATTCCAACCGAATACGAATATTTGGCCGAATATTTGGCCGAATGAACCGAATTTTAATACACTATTTTCAACCGTACTTGGACTCTAATGCCTTCCTCCCCCGATCAAAATGTCATTGGTTGCAAATGGGTTTTTAAGGTCAAACGTCGTGCCGATGGGTCACTTGAGCGTTATAAAGCCCGACTAATCGCTAAAGGATTCTATCAAGAAGATGGTGTCGATTTCTTTGAGACCTTTAGCCTAGTTGTGCGGCCTACAACAATTCGGGTTGTTCTTACCAATGCACTAACCCACCATTGGTCTATTCGTCAACTCGATGTCCAAAATGCCTTCTTGTATAGTGATCTTCAAGAGACGGTGTACATGCAACAACAGCTAGGATTTGTTCATCCATCCAAACCGGATCATATTTGTCGACTTTCCAAAGCCATTTATGGTTTAAAACAATCTCCACGAGCTTGGTTTCATACTTTTAGCACCGCTCTTCTTGGTCAAGGTTTTCATGCTTCTCATTATGATCATTCCCTATTCATTCTTTCCTCACATGAAGGCACTCTTATTCTTCTTGTTTATGTTGATGACATTATCCTTACGGGTAGTTGTCCCGCTCTTGTTCAAAAACTGATCCACTCCTTACAAGCTTACTTTGCTATCAAAGACTTGGGCCCCTTACACTATTTTTTAGGAGTTAATGTCTCTTCTTCCCCTCTCGGCCTACACCTCTCTCAATCGAAATACATACGTGATCTTCTCTCCCGTGCCAACATGAGCTAAGCTTCTTCTTGCCCTTCTCCTATGGCTCCCAATTGTTCTCTTTCTAAACTTGATGGTGAACCATTTCATGACCCTCATTTATACCGATCTATTGTTGGTGCATTGCAATATGCGACTTTGACTCGACCCGACATCTCCTTTGCAGTCAACAAGGTCTCCCAATTCATGCAATCTTCTACCATTCCTCATTGGACAGCGGTGAAGCGGATTTTAAGATACTTAAATGGTTCTTATTCTCATGGCCTTCTCTTGAAACCGGCTTCTTCCTTTTCTCTTCACGCTTATTGCGATGCCGATTGGGCCGGCTCACCGGATGATCGGCGATCCACCTCCGATTTTAGCATCTTTCTTGGGTCTAATCTCATATCTTGGAGCTCCAAAAATCAGCCCACAGTTTCTCGTTCGAGCACTGAGTCAGAATATCGAAGTCTTGCAGTGACTAGTGCCGAACTCGTATGGATCCAATTTTTGCTAGCCAAATTGCACACTCCTCTTTCCCAACCGGCTACACTTTGGTGTGACAACATCGGGGCTACCTATTTGGCTTCGAACCCTATGTTCTATGCTAGAACTAAACATGTCGAAATCGATTTTCATTTCGTTCGTGAGCGTGTCGCAAACAAGTCACTACAGTTCCAATTTCTCTCTACTCGGGACCAGATAACAGATGTTCTCACCAAGCCGTGGGCTACACCAAGGTTTCTTCATCTTCGATCCAAGCTTACTGTGACTACCTCACCTTCAGCTTGCGGGGGGCTGATAGCATACCACTAGATGTGTCCAGTCAGAGTCAAAGCCGATTAGTCAAAGTCAAAGCAGATTAGTTACATTGTTAGATAGTTAGTTACAGACAAGATAGTAATTAACTTCTGTATATTCCTACAGCTATATCTTCTATAAATAGTTAAATGTAACAAGCACAATTCAATCAATAGAATGAATTCTCAAGATTCAAATCATTTCTTTCTTCTTCTCTAGAATACACAACTTGTTACAATATACAAAATCAAATTAACAGAAAGTCTTGATCTTGATGAACTAAATTCGTTAGCATATTCTACGAACAACTAACTACTCCTAAATTGGTTAGCATGTCTTAACAGCAAGATGCAAATCCTTGAAATGCCTCTGGAGTTGGAAACAACTTGGGGGCTGTCATCAATGACCATCTACTGGTAACTGGTCAAGTCGCCTAGTCGTGACAGTGAGAATGTGATAATCGTAGTTGGATACAACTGCTCAATAGAGCAGCTGCTCGACACCTCCATTACGACTAAATTAGTAGGATTATATATTCAAATAGAACCTTTATACAATGTTTCACCAAATAAAGAGTGGAGGAGAGTGGAGAAGGTGAGGAAGCGCAAATAATACAATCATGGGCAAGAGCCAATTAAGAGGGATGGATGGTTTGCTTTTCAAATAATACAATCACGGACAAAATGAAGAGGAATCCGAAACAGCCCAACATGTATGTCCATGCTTCAATTATTTATTTAATTAGTTACTCATCCATAGTTATGGGTCAGGCCCAGAACTTATGTCATAGTGGGCTTTATTTTTTTGCAGATAGAATATCTGATGCTCCTTAATTTCCTTTGCCATCAGAATTCAGAAATTAAAAACAAAAGAAGCAGATTAATTAATTGCACAATTCCATTCCATTAATAACACCAATTAGACTCACTGGATTCTTTCATTGTTTATTTCGACTCTATTATTTTTTCTCGTACTTTACTTTGCGTGAAGCCAACCCCCAACCCAGAGCTAGGTTGTTAATATCTTTTCTTTGGTCAAAATCAAATAAACTACTATTAACAAACAAGGAAAATCCTGTATGGTTCTAGCTGCTTAATTTGTGGTGTAACATTAACATCTTAATTTTCAATTGAGGTGTAGTGTAATGATCCGATTCTAGACCAAACAAAAAGCACACAGGGACCTTTAAAAGTTAAAACTGGACCAATTTAGATTTTATTGAATGATAGATAGATAGATGGACCTGGTCCTGGACCACCTATGGTCATGGTCCCCTTCTTCCAAAAAAGCCCCTTTATGCCTTTTTCTTCGCTTTGAGCCTTTCACAATCATTCGGTTTTCTAAAGTAGGAACCAAATACGTACTTCCAAGGGGCCCAATTTTGTTTTCTAGCATTTACAAGAGATGAGAAAAAAGAATAACTGAATTAATATATAGTGAATACAACTGCATTTCTGTAACCTCAATATAATTGCTCTTCTTCATCAACTCATGCCACCCATTCTGTTAAAACACATATACAATATTTTAAATGTCAGATTTTACAATGACAAGATTACATGCATATATGAACCTTCTTCCAATATTATCCTCTTTGAGTTGTAATTGCGTGAAAACATTTTCAAAGAGTTAGTGATTGAAGCACTTTATGAACGTCAACTAGATTATGACAGGGCGGTTCTTGGAATGCTTTAGATGTTTGCATTCATTATTACTTCCAAATGTTTCTTTAATTAGAGATATATATAGATATGAGTGAGGCCATGGTACTTTGCATAGCACGGATTGGTTCATATATACTATGCATTATTATTTCTATTTTCAAAGCTCAAACTGTCGATCTAAACCGCTCAACATGATCTCCATATGAAAATGTACTTGTGGATCAAATTTTATATTTTCTACAATTTTTTTACTATTTTTTTAGATGGATAGAAAATCACTTGATCTAAAAATTCTAGACCATTCAAAGTAGTGAATCTATATATCTATCTAAAAAATAGTAAAAACAATTCTAAGAATGTAGAATTTAGTGTGCAAGTATATTTTCATATGGAGAACATATATATATTTAACGGTTTAGATCGACTATTTGAACTTTGAAATCGGAGATATTGACTCATATAGCACGGACCAATGTGCGCTATGCATATATAGTACCATATATAGCCTGACACGATATATATATATACATGATATTCTAGTAGTCTAGTTTATCTATTATATTTTGACATTCTGCGAAAAAGCCGAGAAATAATTAGCTGTGTGATGTTACTTTTGAACTGTGATAACCCAGCAACTTTACTGTTAAAAAGCATGCATATATATTGCTGAGACAAAATGCGGGTGTCTACATTTATATAATCCAGCAAGCATTCTCTGGAGGATGGCCAGGTATGAAAAAAATGAGGTCACCATATATATATGCAGTTGAGTGCCTTTCTCAAACTCTAATTAATTAACACTGCTTAATTAAACTATGTAAGAAAGACAAATTAAGAGCTACATTATAATTAATATATCCTTTTGTTTTCCCTTAACACGACTCACAACCTAAATCCGAAGAGACTACTTTTTAATTGCATCATTCAATGCCCCGCCCTGTTCTCATTTGATTGGTATCTTGCTACCAGATTTCCAGCATATATAGCTTCTGTCTCTTGTCCATGTAGACTACTTAATGCCATGCACAAGGATTTTTAATTAATTATAACCACCGCACCAACAAAAATTATTCCTATATATATATATATATATATATATATATATATATATAGAGTATGGCTAATTTGCTTCCGGAAGCATTTCGGCCGAGGTGCTTACGGGGGCATATCTTGCAATTTGATATTCAAACAACAAATTCAAACCGTTAGATGTTCAATCTATATTAAAATCTACTTGGAGACCAAATTTTACATTTTTTGGAATTTTTTTACTATTTTTTAAGCTGGTTTGAAAACCGCTGTTTTCAATGCTTCAGAAATTTAATAAAAACAGCGGTTTTCAAACCAGCTTAAAATATAGTAAACAAATTCCAAAAAATGTAAAATTTGGTCTCCAAGTAGATTTTAATATAGATTGAACATCTAACGGTTTGAATTTGTTGTTTGAACATCAAATTGCACGATATGCCCCCGTAAGCACCTCGCCGAAATGCTGCCGGCAGCAACTTAGCCGCTCCCTATATATATATATATATATATATATATTGAAATCAAGGATGCTACTAGAAAATTTATATTGGAGGAACTCAATATGTGTAAATGCATAATGTGTTGAGGAGGGCTGTTATAAAAAAAAAAAAAAATGTAATTTCTACACACATGATGCATAATTAATCGCTAAGCATTCCCTACACTATCTTAAGGTCTGCCCATGATTGAAACAATATAACCTGCAACTATATATGTAAAAGAGGAAAGTTAATTGGCAAATGAATTACTGACAAAATGAAGTAAATCTTAAAAATCTTTGAACACAATCCTTAATTAAACTTAATTTTGTTGTTCATTATGATTAAGTATGGTGATATATATATATATATATATATATATATATATATATATATATATATATATATGTTGGAATATATAGTGCGTGGTCTAAAATTAGCCAAGCAAATGAGGAAAAGACAGAGATAATACGCAAAAAATGCTTTGGAGATGTGTATTGAAATCACACTCAAGCTAGCTAGTGCATGAGATCGATGAGACCGCCAAAATAATGCCACGTTTTGCATCTCTTGAGTTGAGTGTGCTCGAAGTCTTAATTAAAAATCTCCATAATTCCTTTTTTGTCTCGCATATTACTATATTTTATATATTTCCTTCATTACCAACTATTTTCTATAGAAAATTAAAAGAAATACTTACGACTTCGGACCATCCATAAACTAAAACGTCAATGAGGATGTCGTAATGCAGATCGAAATTAAGCATAGAATGAAAGAGAAAACTTTAATCCACGAAATTTCATCGGATTGAATGGAATAGAGATCTATATATATAGTTAAAGACAGGTGTGATTAGCTATTTTTATAATTTTAAAATATTTAATTATGTGTATTATATTTTACTTAATTTTTTTTATTAAAGTTGTATATAGATATATAGTTCAATCTCTTCGTAAAATATCAAATGTATACTTGTAGCTTAATATATATAGCTGAAATTTTTATTAATACCCTCACAAAAAAATAGCAAATCTGTCCTCCACTTGAATTTTTTTTTAAAAACGCCCTAACCGCCCATGTTTGGACAGTCAGGTCTCAATACCAGGCCACCACACTGAGGGGTGGTTTGGTATGTAACCTTTTTTTTTTTTTAAATCGCGACCCCTCCCTCTGTCCCGTCTCTCTCTCTTTTTCCCTCCGCCCTCACCCCACAGAAAAACCCCAAACCCCACCCGCTCCACCCTCACCCCATAGAAACCCCGCCCCCACCCCTTTCTCTCTCCCTCTCTCTCGCAGGACCGCCCCCTCTCTCTCTCCCTCGCTAGGCCGCTGATGAGTCCAAATTGAACTACTACTTTTAAAGATTTATAAACCCTAATTTCTACTTACGTTCAGATCACAAGCGCATGATCATACCGTGTAGTATGATTGGGGTGTCGATCCACATGGATAGTGTACTAGATTATAAACAATTTTCACTAGTCTAGGTTATCGGGGTTTTTAAAAGGTTTGATGCGGTGGCACTAATTGCAATCAAGGTTAAAGTTAAACAGTAATAGAGAGCCTCTAGGGTTCAGGTTCTATCATTCTTAATTATGCAAAATATAAATTTCGACATCTCTCTATGTCGCATGCGGCCTAGCTAGATTGTCCCACAGCTGTCCCGCATGCGACACTGTCACTACCCGCATGCGGCCTAGGTTATTTTTGAAATTATCTCATAGTGGAGGGCAGATTTGATTTTTTTTAGGGTATTAATAAAAATTTCGGTATATATAGTTGAAATTTTATTTTATGGTTGTGAAAGTTTGATTTCAAATTTCAGTAATAACACATTATAAATTTTACGTATCAACTCTTTTAATTTTTTTTTTTGGTGAACTTGTATTTTTTTAGGATCTCATGTGCAAAGTAGGCCCTTCACTAAGTGAGAAAAAAGAGGTTATATAGATGAACTCCAATAAGGTAAAGAAACTTTTGTTCTCTTGCTTTCTACTGATCATTACTTGAGCTGATCAAATCTTAATTACATATATTAATTAGCGGTACGTTTAGGAATTTAAAAGTGGCAATAATTAATCTCCATTTTTTCATAAAAAGAAAAGCTCATATTTTTTATACACAAATGAAAGACTATCTAAATTTCATTCATGAAATAAAACCTTTGATACCGATAATTATTGCCGATAAAAAAAAATTCAACTTCAAAATTATCTCTATTTCAATATAATATATTAAAATAAATTATTGTTTTTCTTACAGTTGGTTCTATCAAAATATTATTGTGGTGACAATATCGATCGTGGCATTGTATGATTCAGATTTAATATAAAATAGAACTAGGATATTCTTAATTAAGCTCATCATGCACTTTAGTGAGCTTAACTTAAAATATGTATGATTGACTTCAAACGACGAATCAAACTGTTGAAACCAATCTACTTTATATGATTATACATAAAGTTTATAAATTTTGAATTAATTTAGTATAAAATCAAATTATAAATAAAAATGATAAATTAATTTTAATGTGTTCATTTAATATTTATTATTTTTTATAGCTTGAATTTAAACTAAATTAATTCAAAAATTTATAAATTTTGTAAACACATGGCTCATGAAGTAGATCGGTTTTAATGATTTGAATTCGTTGTTTGAAACCCATTCGGCAAGTTTTATAACTAAATTGGTGAAGAAACTTTGATAAACTTAAGAACGCCCTAGTTGTCTTGAATATATGATATGTTCCATTTCTTACATTTCTTATGATCAATAAACTAAAATTTGATCCGAGTTGTGAATTAATTATGAGATACAATTAACATGCATGATTTGATGATTTGATACAACTAATTAAACTGAACTTGATTAAATTAAAGCGCGTGCAAAATCAATGTCAGGTGCCATGCATAAATAGTGCAACCACCTAATTAATTAATTAATTAAATGATTAGCATGATAATCAAAGCAAGTCGATCGATGAGTCCCCTTTTCTTACCAAAATTGATATATTCTCAATTTCCATGATGAATGTACTGCTGCTTTCAAAATTTATAATAATTGTAGTGTACAAACTACAAACTATAGCCTATACAATCTAGCTAGGATTATGACCAGAGACCAAATACCAATCACACCATATATAATTAATCCAAACTTGATCAAATAATTAATATATATAATTGAAATTAATGAGTCGTACAACTAAAAGTTGGCATTAATTAATTAATCAATATGGACAACGCATACATAATATATATTTTCTTATATATTCGACACTGACAAGTGACAACTAGCTAGCTAGCTAGCTAGTCACGTCTCACGTACAAAGCAAAGCATCAACAAAAACATAAACATAATGAGAAGCATCATCAAAATAAGGAGACAACGTACTCTCTTCAATTTGCTAAAATAAAGAGAAGCAGATCATTGGAAAATAAATTAATATTTCTTTATCATTTGAATAATGGAATTTTTTTTTTAAAACCATAATTAGAAAAAACAAAGTTAGCGAACCAACATGATTACTTCAGTTTTTACAAAAACTATAAGAACCGAGATGCCAATTCGGTTCCAAGTTTTTTTTCCCCTGGAACCGAATTGACATTTCGGTTCCACCATTTTTCATAGTTTTTCCGCAGCGCAGAAACAGTGTAGCATTTGGTGTAATGCTTTGGACCCGATTGGGATTTCGGTTTCTATTACTTTTTTTTTTAGAGATAAACTAAAATGATGAAATATAATACTAAAAAATTGAATTTTTTTTCCCTTTGTCAAATTACTTTTTTATAGCCAATTTATACTAAAATACTATAAATTACTTAAAATTATATTAATTTATGCTGAATTACACTAAATTACTTGAAATTACAATAATTATGTAGAATTATGCTAAAATACGGTAAATTACGCTAAATTACGTATGAATCTTCACTGAGAAGGCGGAAAACAACGACGAAACTACAAACGGCTATAAAACGGCGCTCGAGTGTCCGATTTCAGCAAATGACCACTTTTCGGAAAGCTTGTGAAAATACGCATGCGTCCGAACTAGCTTTGCTAGATTTCCAAATTCAGAAGCACCAAAAAATAAAGGGAAGAGTCTCAAAACTTCAGTTGAAGTTTCCGATTAAGATTTTCATTTCTATTCTCCAATCTACGTAGCTCAGTAAATTAGTTATATAATGAACTTGTAGAATACCAATTTTTATTATTTTTGAAATTTTTTTACTATTTTTTTATGATTTATGAAAGATAGCACAAAATAGGCCCTATTCATACGTAATTTAGCGCAATTTACCGTATTTTAGCATAATTCTACATAATTATTGTAATTTCAAGTAATTTAGGGTAATTCAGCATAAATTAATATAATTTTAAGTAATTTATAGTATTTTAGTATAAATATGCTATAAAAAAATAATTTGACAAAGGGAAAAAATAATTCAATTTTTTTAGTATTATATTTCATCATTTTAGTTATTTGTCTCTAAAAAAAAAGAAAAAAAAAGTAATGGAAACCGAAATCCCAATTCGGGTCCAAGGCATTACACCAAATGCTACACGGTTTCTGCGTTGCGGAAAAACTATGAAAAGGGGTGGAACCGAAATGCCAATTCGCTTCCAGGAGAAAAAAAAACTTGGAACCGAATTGACATCTCGGTTCTTATAATTTTTGTAAAAACCGAAGTAATCATGTTGGTTCGCTAACTTTGTTTTTTCTAATTATGGTTTTTAAAAAAAATTCTGAATAATGAATCCCTTTTCGCTAGAAATAACTAACGTACTCTAGTTTAATTGCCAACAAGTCAAATGTTTGTTATTAATTATTTTTCCAGTTCGGCGATGGTTCAACAACCATATATATATTGTTAAAATAACTTAAATATATAGTTAATTTAAATAAAGTGAATACTAACCATACCGTTGAATATCAATTGGTATTTTTTATTTGGTCCGAATTGGTCAACACTCCTTCGTTATACATTTTATTTTTATTTTTGAAGGCCCCTTATTTTTTTTTCGAGTATGTTATTTCAAGAACCCTATATTATTTAGCTGATCATATTACTTTTTGACATGGTCTATATTAGTACCGTCATTTGATATAATATTTAATCTTTATATACAAAAAAATTTCTTGTTTCCTCGTTTATAATATTTAGTACAATGCATTAATTTCAACAAACATTTTATTAACTTAATACCTTGTTCTAATTCAAAACCAAACGAAAGAAAAAAGTTTAACCCTTGTCTGTTCTCAAGAACAGAATTAGAAAATTTAATTTGAGAAGTGGAATCTAACTACTAAAGCTATGTACAAAAAACACATTTAACATTTTATAAACTACGTGCGTACAAATTTTTGATGTATAATAATTAATGAAATTTGTTCTGGAGGCGTGACCTCCACATTTCTGCTTTAAGAAAAAGGCTGAACAATATTATAAAAACTAAAAAAAGAAAATTTAATTAAATTTTAATATACATGATTAATTTTTTAAAGTTATGGGAATGGCTAAATATTCGGGCTTAACTGTAGACCCGCCCTGATTTGTTTAACCTCTTTATGTCCAACAAAATTTGTGAAAGAGGAAAATATATGAAGAGAAACACCATGTATATATGTCCTACCAGAGCATGAAAATGAAACATAACATATATAGTGAAGACATTCTAACATCATGCCATCTCAACTAATTAATGTATATATCGATCATTGACAGCTAAAGCGCTTTCTAATCTTTCTTAGTCTTCAAATCCATTCATTCCACATCATCTCACATCCACTTGCTATATTTCATTGTCTGAGAGAATGGATATGGATGACCCCGATATATATATATATATATATATATATCTCTCTATATATATATATAGTGCTGGGCTTAGCTAAGCCATGGTGTAAAACGACTTGGTGCTCCACGCCTCATTATTTCCATTTTGAAAATCCAAACTACCGATCCGAACCGCTCAAGTTGTTCTCCATATTGAAATGTGCTTGGAGACCAAATTTTACATTTTTTGGAATTTTTTTACTATTTATTAAGCCACTTTGAAAATCACTGATCCGGCGGTCCAGAAATTTTTACTGTTTTTTACTGTTCATAAGGATTTTCAGATTTTCAAAGTGGCTTAATAAATAGTAAAAAAATTCCAAAAAATGTAAAATTTGGTCTCCAAGTACATTTCAATACACTACTAGAATTTCCGGTTTTTGCAAGAGCAGGAAATAACTTTTTCCATTGGCGTACCGTTGGAATAAGCCCTGAAATCGTTATTTCCATGCGCTACCCTTGGAAATACTCCCGTAGCAACAACCCTCGTTGGAAATAGTGTTTATTTCCAAGGACGCCGTTGGAAATACTCGTTTCTAACTTTTTCCATGCGTTTACTCTTGGAACAAGGGCGCATGGAAATACTTTTGAACTTGATCACTATCTTGAGTATTTCCAATGGCAGAGAACGTGGGACCCACATTAGTATTTCCAAGGAAGCGTTAGTGGACCCCACCCAAGTATTTCCAAGACAAGCGAATGTGGGACCCACCTGTTTATTTCCAAGAGCAGCGTACGTGGGACCTATCTGTTTATTTCCAAGAGTAGAGTACGTGGGACCCACCCCAGTATTTCCAAGGCAGGGTACGTGGGACCCACCAGAGTATTTCCAAGGGCAGCTATATGCCTAAATGGGCATCATATGAGCATGCCCTCATTATATAATCCTCTCTATACCAACCCGGTACCAACCCGTTTATATTTCCCAATTCCCATTCCACAAAATTAACAAACACATTGAAATATAGAAAAAAAAAAAACATGTTATTAACATTAATCAGCATAGTATAATCATCATACATTGTACCAAAATATCAAAAAACATTAAAATAACAATATGATATTCTTAGTTAAGAATAATACTAAAAGGTTATACAATATAATATTTAAAAAGTAAAAATCTAAAACTATCATCCTTGCTAAGCGCAACACCAATCCAAATTAGGACCAATATAATATCACTATTAACGTGCCGTGCTTTTGCTTCCCACACTCTACAAACCTGAAAAATTACAACTTCACCACTTAAAATGATAGCTAGAAACTTTAGTAACACCAAGAGATACCATAGTCTGAGACAATCCAAAGAGATACCATAGTCCAAGACAATCCACTTAAAATTTGAGAGGAAGTGCATGTTTGAATATAGGAAATTGGATATAACCTATATATAGTCCCTTGTTCATTGATCACCAAATGTTGAGTACCTCCCATTAGGCCTCCAAATTAGTGCAATCTTAGATTTTTCTTTTCAATCTAGTACTGTCATTGAAGTTCAAAAAAAAAAAAAAAATTTCTTCCTCAAATTGACCCAACCGAGACAATCCACATGCATGACTTGTATTCAAAAATTATGGTATTGATCGATTGAGATCCCAGCAATGTCAAACACATACAAAATTTGCAGGTACAATACAGAATTTTTACTTCATTTGAAAATTGAAAGTACCTTGGGGTTATAAAAATGGAAGTACCTTGGGGTTGGGAATGATTTCTATTTTTAGAGCATCAGCTTCAACAATCCTTTTGATAGCCGTGAATTTCACCCACCTATTATGAATAAGCTACAGTTAGAAATGAGAGGTTGATTTCAATTGACAAGTGAAAAGTAGAAATTTGAAAGGGCCATACAAGTTGGTGTTGAAAATGTTGGACTTCTCAATCAACTTGAACTCGTTAACCTATTTTACAAGAGTTAAATGTCAGTCAATATTCAACAAGTTGAATTTATATCAAGATAACGAAAAGCAACTTGATAATTATTATCTAGATTAAGACTTACATGTTCATCAGAATAAGAAAATTGGTACTAAATCCTGTTTCCTCAAGGGCAATACAGTGATGCGATCAATAAAAAAATGGGTACTAAATCATGTTCCCTCAAGCCTAATTCATCAGACTTACATGTTTATACAAGTCAATACAGTGATGCGATGGATAAGGCCAAGTACATCTAATGTATGTTATAAAATGTGTTAAGCATGTTACCGATGGATAAGGCCACTCGTGGTGATGATCCCACCAGCTGAGAAGCTTCTGGCCAGGATCTTTCGGGAGCTTCCCTTTCTTTTTTTTCTTGGAGATCTCTTTCCACAAGCTGCTCAGTCCTGATGGACATATGACAAGCACTGTACCAGTCTTAAATATTGACCAGTGGGTGATAGACCAAAACTGGTAAATAAAAAAGCTAAAAGACAGCTAGAAAGAAAAAAATTATAATATCTAGGGAAAAAATGGTCATTGGACTCATTCCTTCTATAGACACAGAGAGAATTTTAAAATAAACAGTTTGGAATTTTTGTTTATATTTTAACATTTTTCTGCTATTTTCTACATGCCTCTGAATCTTATCTTTTCAAAAACCAGAAAATTGTTAAATAAATATTAATTTACTATTCTGTCCCTTTAAAATAAAAAATAAAAAAACATAGCACCACGACCCCTGAAGATCTGAAATCTCTTGAGTGTTTAAATTAGACTTTCATCTACAATCTAATAAAAGGAACATAAAATCTATGTATCAGTCTAATCACAACTATTAAAAAATAATACAAACTCAAATTATGACTTTGTATAAAGAAAATAAAAAGGAGGCACAAAACTGAGCTACTGACATATGTAGCACAACATATGTACATACATACTTACATTGTATAAAGAAGGATGTTCTTGTTGAATTTCATTGTTGCGTAAGCTGCATTGAAAGTTCCTCTTCTAACTCTTCGCTCGCTTCCAGTTGAATAGGATCAATTGAAACAGGTAATGGAAATGACCTTTAATCTGAAATTGAAAAACAGTTCAAGAGATCTATGTGTTCAAAACTGAAATAATTGAAACCTAATCACTTGGCATCAACTAAAAACAGTTCAAGAGATCTCTGTGTTCAAAACCCTAACTCGCTGAAACCCTCAAAACCCTAAACAAAAAACCCTAACTAAAAAAAAACTAACCTTTAGCTCTGAGAGAGGTGGAGGACAGCGGGGCCAGGTGGTACGAAAGATGCTACGGTGTCAGGGCAGGTGTTACGGCATCAGGTGAGGGGCTACGGCAGCCGGGAGGTGTTACGGCAGCGGGGGTGTTACAATAGCCTAGAGGCCCTTCCTTTCGATTTTGAGGCGCAATTCTAGGTCGGAAAGGGGAGAATTGGGGAGGGCAGTAAGAAGAAAGAAAAAAAACTAAGGCGGCTGTGGAGAGAGAGAGAGTTAGGGTTTTATGGCAACAGAGGTAATCACAATTTTGTTGTTTTCGCTGGGATTTTAGAGAACAAAAAAGGGGGGAAATACTTCTCCAAAAATTTCATTGCGCGCCTATATTTGACAAAAAAATTGTTAAAGTTGACAGAGCAGTTTAATCTTCATGCAGTTTATTCTTTATATTGGAAACTTTTCTGATTCTATATAACCGGCGCTGCTTATAGTCAAATCAGGTCTGTTAAATAAATCGCCTCTAATTGACTCTGTAAGAGAAAAATGAGAAGGAAATGAAATAAATTTCATTTGAAAACTTCATTATGGTTTAATTTACATAAGAATTTAAAGTTGTACCATACTAAATTTTGTTAGATATTTAATATTTTTTTTAATTAACCATGGCATCGTTAAAAAATTAGTTGTTATATTTTTATGTTCAAATGTTATTTATTAGAAATGGTTAGTAAGTTACGTAATTAGCGAAATTTAGACAACTAATGAACAATTGTGACATTAAATTTAGCAAAAAATTTGAATTGCAAACGAAATTAAGGCGATAATGAATGGAAGAACATTTTTATGAATTACTAAAAGATTTGTACAAAAAAAAATATTATATAGCATAACATGTTTGTTGCATGAATAACTCATATCCTTCAAACATCAACATAGAACATGAACTCTTGTAGTGTGAGTTAATGAATATCCACAAGTATACGTTGTCTGATGGTCGATCAGAACCGTTCAAATTGAAGAATATCACATTCATTTCATTGTAGTAAAGTTTGATAAAATTTTATGTTCATCTACCTATCCATCAGGACGACAGAATATACAAACATCGTAGGGCCACAGACATTTCACGTCGGATCGAAGCTTCGACATATCGAAACTTCATTTTTTTTTTGTTGGTTACGTTCAATGTTTTCCCTTGATCATTTAAAAACTAATTTGAAATTATTTCACTGCAGATCGACCATTGATTGCTCATTCAAAAATGAAGGGTCCGTAATTATTGGTTTAATTTGAAGGGGCAAATATTGATGAAATTATATGAAATTAACAATTATAAGTATTATTTGGTCACAGGGCATGTATAAATGTAGGAAATATTTTTTTAAGAATTTATTCATATTATTTGCTGTACAAAAATCACTAATTTTATCATATGTTGATATGAGCTCGTCTGATGGGTGATGAAGGGTGATGATTTCCAATGGATGTCTCCATTACAGAGGCTGTGGGCATGAGGTCTATTTCACTGAGGTGACATAGTATTTCTGTTTAGATCTGGCTTAGATGAAATCATCTGAATTCTTTAATAATCGTGCTAATTCTGATCATACGGTTCCGATCTAAACATAAATATTATGTTACCTCAGGTGATATAAAATCATGGACATATGTATCAATCATAAATCATCTCTGGCACTCGGAGAGGTGTTCACTCGCTGGGACTCATCCCTTTCTTTTTCTAAAAAACTGAACACCTAAACCCTTTCCTCCTCTTAAATACTCTCAAAGCGAGAGAAGAAACCCGATCGTCGGAAACACCAAAGCAGATTCATGATCGAATCTTCTCCACCGTCTGGATCGATCAAGCTGAAATTACCCCTTCCCGTTCCCTCCCGCGAAGCCTCTTCCCGTTCTTATTCTTCCTCTCCCCCCTTCCCATCTCCGTTCCTCCACTAGGTCTCTTTTCTTTTCCTGATCTCCGACTCCGACGCCACTGCTTGTCTCTGAGTTCATACTCCTCCGTCGATTCTGTTGCCGTTGTCGTCTCCGTCACCCACTACTCTTGCACTTGTAGTGCTCGACTTCAAGGATGCCGGCCCATGGCTTGAGAAGGTAATGAATTAACTTTAATATGTAACTATCTTTAAAATTAGCAAAGTTGCTCCCATAATTTCAGTTTGTAATTAATTTAATAAGGTAATAAGGGTACACTGGATTAATTGAAGTTAAATTGGTTGTAATTGAGTCTCCTCAAGATTTATAATTAAAAAAGTGGTTAACCAATTCCATTAATTAAAGAAACAATTTACGAGGCATGGATGCACAAATTAATTACATGCTATTCTCTGTTTCCAAAAGCTTAGGCCTTCTCAAATGATTGACCGCTTGACCCCTTGTTAATTATCGTATTGTTAATTATGCACCTTTGCATGCGCATCAAAACTCTAATATTAAGTGACTATGCGATCTTACTTAGCAGTATGGTAAATAGAAAATAGTGCTGCTAATTTATAATTTGGTTCCTTACTTAGCTTCTATGTAGAACTTTTGATTATATTCATATCCCATATAATTTTTAGCCCTTCACTTTATAATTGGGTTCTTTACTTCACAAAATAGACATAGTGCTGGCCCTTTGCTTAATTCTGGTCTTTATCCCATATAATTTCTTGAGTTAACATTACTTCACAAATAGTGATAGTTACACTATGGTTTCAATTAGGAAGTACCTGGTTAAGAGAACCCTACAATGGCAGGAAGAGGAAAGGCGATCGGCGCAACCAAGGTCACAAAGGCGGGGCTACAATTCCCCGTAGATTGGATTGCACGATTTCTGAAGATCAGGAAGTATGTTGAGCGCGTCGGTGCTGGTGCGCCTGCCTATCTCGCCGCTGTTCTCGAGTATCTTGCTGCTAAGGTAGTTTGTTTTTACCAATTTGTGCTTAATTTTAAGAAATGACGACAACTATGATGGAAATTCCCTTTATTAATAATGAAATACTGACGACAACTATGATGGCAGTGGCATAAGATAAGTAGCAATATTAATAGGGTAAATAATTTAGATTGAGGGTAAATGTCAGTTACATTGATCTAGTTTAATTGAATTTGGAGTTAATTGAAGAAGAGTTGAATTACATTAGCTTTATTTCTTAAAGTAAGCTTATTTAGGGTTAGTTGTTGCTCAGTTGGCTTGATTGCAAAATAAGGTACATTTTTGGTCAATTTGGAACCGTAAGACAATTGAGTGTCCATTGTGGTAAAATTTTATTAGCCAACACTCAATTCCTAGGTCAAAGCTTATAGCAGCCAAATTATGACTTTAGAAATCTAAACTTGGGCTTAATAACAAAAATATGCTGCAACTAGTTGGCTGATTATATTTTACATTTCCAGGTTAGGTTGGTGGAGGTGTCATAACCAGGCCCATCTCTACAAATCGTCTTGAGTATTGGCAGTTTGTTGATTAGCATTGACAAAGCAGCCAAACAAGTGTTCAATGACGATTTGGCAATCTCTGGAGATCAAGCAAGTATGGACTACACTATTTTTGAAGGATTGGGAGAAGCAAACATGTGTAGAGCGAATATTGGCACTCACAAAGGATTATCTTAGCGTTCTCTGGATTTTCTTACCAATTACTGCATGTTTGTGGGGTATATATTTTGGTACTGATGTGTATCAGTTTGGGGTATTTTGGTATTGTTAGTAATAGTGATGATATCACTAAACCACTATCTAATTCAAGTATTTTTCTTATTAATTAGGATGTGTTATATAAATTATTTTGCTAATTAATGAGGTGTATCATTTTGGGATTATATTCTATGTTAATTGAATGTTCGCGACTAGCAAAAATGTGGAGGGCTAGCCAATTGCAAAAAAAAGTTGCTGCCAAAATTCATAACGATACACTAATAGTTATAATTACAAATAATTAGCAAAAATCATTAAAGAAATGGATAAACACAATAAATTATTTCCATGAACCTCCACTATAAAATAATATAAACAAACTAATCACAACATTTCCAAGGGTAGCTCATGGAAATAATATGTCTCACTACTACCATCTTATTTCCATGCGCTGGGGTGAGATATTTCCATGGGCTATTAATAAAATATAGTATTTGGTCTGTTTGGAGGGTCATGGGTCATGCAAAATTATTTCCAAGGGCGGATAGGAAACATTTCCATGTGGAAACAGCAGGGATTTCCATGCGCTACTAGTTCCATGAGTCTACCGTTGGAAATAGTTAATGGTGTCAGAAAATGCAATTTTATTTCCATGGACCCTTCCTCCTCTTGGAAATAACATTTGCTCCCCTTGCAAAAAGCGGAAATTCTAGTAGTGATATGAAGAACATGTTGGAAGGTTCGAATCGACTATTTGAACTTTGAAAATGAAGATATGGCGTGGAGTACCAAGTCGTTTTACACCATGGAGTAGCCTAGTCGGACTCTATATATATATATACAGAGGAGGGATCCAATTACATTCTTTTTTTTGACACATCTTGACATTGTTTTTTTTATAGTCTAATTTTGCGATTTCAAAATTCAAACAGTCGATCCGAACCATACAACATGATCACCATATTAAAATGTGCTTGTAGATCAAATTTTACATTTTTTTGAATTTTTTTACTATTTATTAAGATGGTTACAAAATCGCTGTTTTTCAATGGTCTGAAAACAGCGATTTTGTAACCATCTTAATAAATAGTAAAAAAATTCAAAAAAATGTAAAATTTGATCTCCAAGCACATTTTAATATATCCATCATGTTGAACAGTTGGGATTGACTATTTGGACTTTGAAAATGGTAGGTGTCAAAATGTGTCAAAAAAATGGTATAATCCGATTCCTCCTCATATATATATATATATATATATAGTGCTGGGCTTAGCTAAGCCATGGAGTAAAACGACTTGGTGCTCCACGCCTCATTATTTTCATTTTGAAAATCCAAACGACCGATCCGAACCGCTCAAGTTGTTCTCCATATTGATATGTGCTTGGAGACCAAATTTTACATTTTTTGGAATTTTTTTACTATTTATTAAGCCACTTTGAAAATCACTGATCCGGCGGTCCAGAAATTTTTACTGTTTTTTACTGTTCATAAGGATTTTCATATTTTCAAAGTGGCTTAATAAATAGTAAAAAAATTCCAAAAAATGTAAAATTTGGTCTCCAAGTACATTTCAATATGAAGAACATGTTGGAAGGTTCGAATCGACTATTTGAACTTTGAAAATAAAGATATGGCGTGAAGTACAAAGTCGTTTTACTTCATGAAGTAGCTAAGTCCATCTCTCTATATATATATATAGATGGACTAGGCTAAGCCATGGTGTAAAACGACTTGGTACTCCACGCCATATCTTCATTTTCAAAGTTCAAATAGTCGATTCGAACCTTCCAACATGTTCTTCATATTGAAATGTACTTGGAGACCAAATTTTACATTTTTTGGAATTTTTTTACTATTTATTAAGCCACTTTGAAAATCTGAAAATCCGGGTGAAGAGTAAAAAACAGTAAAAATTTATGGACCGCCAGATCAGTGATTTTCAAAGTGGCTTAATAAATAGTAAAAAAATTCCAAAAAATGTAAAATTTGGTCTCCAAGCACATTTCAATATGGAGAACAACTTGAGCGGTTCGGATCGGTAGTTTGGATTTTCAAAATGGAAATAATGAGGCGTGGAGCACCAAGTCGTTTTACACCATGGCTTAGCTAAGCCCAGCACACACACACACACACACACACATATATATAGAGATAGACTAATATGCTTTCGGTAGCACTTCGGCCGAAGTGCTACCGATTCAAAATCGGGTTTTCAAAGTCCAAATGGCCGATCCGAACCGTTCAAGTTGTTCTCCATATTGAAATCTGCTTGGAGACCAAATTTTACATTTTTTGGAATTTTTTTACTATTTATTAAGCCACTTTGAAAATTGCTGATCCGGGTGAACAGTAAAAACAGTGCAACCAAATTCTGGACCATGTGATCAGCAATTTTCAAAGTGGCTTAATAAATAGTAAAAAAATTCCAAAAAATATAAAATTTGGTCTCCAAGCAGATTTCAATATGGAGAACAACTTGAACGGTTCGGATCGGCCATTTGGACTTTAAAAATCTAATTTTGAATCGGTAGCACTTCGGCCGAAGTGCTACCGAAAGCACATTAGTCTATCTCTATATATATATATATATATATATGAGTAGAACTAGGGTGTTCCTAAGCTCACCAAGCTCTTCCGTGAGCTCGACTCTAAAACCTATCGAATTGACTTCAAACAACATTTCCAAACCGTTAGCTGTTCAATCTATATTAAAATGTGCTTGGAGACCAAATTTTACATTTTTTGGATTTTTTTTACTATTTATTAAGATGGTTTGAAAATCGCTGTTTTCCAATGGTGCAGAATTTTAATAAAAACAGCAATTTTCAAACCATCTTAATAAATAGTAAAAAAAATTCAAAAAATGTAAAATTTGGTCTCCAAGCACATTTTAATATAGATTGAATATCTAACGGTTTGGAAATGTCGTTTGAAGTCCGATAGGTTTTAGAGTCGAGCTCACGAAGATCTTGGTGAGCTTAGGAACACCCTGTTCTACTCATATATATATATATATATAGAGAGAGAGAGAGAGTTGGGCTATTGTACTTCGCAAAGTAAAACGAAGTTTTACTTCACGCTCATATTTATATTTTGAAAATCCAAAACGTCGATCCGAACCGTTCAAGTTGTTCTCCATATTGAAATGTGCTTAGAGACCAAATTTTACATTTTTTGGAATTTTTTTACTATTTATTAAGCTACTTTGAAAATCGATGATCCATTGTGAACAGTAAAAAACAGTAAAAAATTCTGGACCAATGGATCAGCAATTTTCAAAGTGGTTTAATAAATAGTAAAAAAATTCCAAAAAAAATGTAAAATTTGGTCTCCAAGCACATTTCAATAGGGAGAACAACTTGAACGGTTCGAATCGACGTTTTGGATTTTTAAAATGGAAATATGAGCGTGTTCGTTTTACTTCGCGAAGTACAATAGCACAATTATATATGAGATGAGCTATTGTGCTTTGCAAAGTAAAGCCATCGTTTTACTTCGGCTTACTTTTTGGATTTCAAAGTCCAAAACGTCGATCCGACCGTTCAAGTTGATCTACATATTGAAATGTGCTTGCAGACCAAATTTTACATTTTTTGAATTTTTTTTACTATTTATTAAGCCACTTTGAAAATTGCTGATCACATGGTCCAGAATTTTGTTGCACTGTTTTTTCTGGACCATGTGATCAGCAATTTTCAAAGTGGCTTAATAAATAGTAAAAAAATTCCAAAAAATGTAAAATTTGGTCTGCAAGCACATTTCAATATGTAGATCAACTTGAACGGTCGGATCGACGTTTTGGACTTTGAAAATCTAAAAAATAAGCCGAAGTAAAACGATGGCTTTACTTTGCAAAGCACAATAGCCCATCTCTATATATATATATATCGACTATGGTGAGTTGTGAAGTAAAGCGTCGTTTTACTTCACGCTCATACTCCATTTTGAAAATCTAAACAACCGATCCGAACTGCTCAACATGTTCTCCATATTGAAATGTGCTTGGAGACCAAATTTTATATTTTTTGGAATTTTTTTACTATTTATTATGTCACTTTGAAAATCGCAGATCCGGGTGAACAGTAAAAAACATAAAAAATTCTGGACCATTCGATCAGTGATTTTCAAAGTGGCTTAATAAATAGTAAAAAAATTCCAAAAATTATAAAATTTGGTCTCCAAGCACATTTCAATATGGAGAACATGTTGAGCGGTTCGGATTGGTCGTTTAGATTTTGAAAATAAAAATATGAACGTGAAGTAAAAATGACATCTTACTTCGCAACTCACCATAGCCCAGCTCTCTATCTCTCTCTCTCTCTCTCTCTCTCTCTCTCTCTCTCTCTCTATATATATATATATAGATGAGCTATTGTGCTTTGCAAAGTAAAGCCATCGTTTTACTTCGGCTTACTTTTTGGATTTTCAAAGTCCAAAACGTCGATCCGACCGTTCAAGTTGATCTACATATTTAAATGTGCTTGCAGACCAAATTTTACATTTTTTGGAATTTTTTTACTATTTATTAAGCCACTTTGAAAATTGCTGATCACATGGTTTAGAATTTTGTTGCACTGTTTTTTCTGGACCATGTGATCAGCAATTTTCAAAGTGGCTTAATAAATAGTAAAAAAATTCCAAAAATTATAAAATTTGGTCTCCAAGCACATTTCAATATGGAGAACATGTTGAGCGGTTCGGATTGGTCGTTTAGATTTTGAAAACAAAAATATGAACGTGAAGTAAAAATGACATCTTACTTCGCAACTCACCATAGCCCAGCTCTCTATCTCTCTCTCTCTCTCTCTCTCTCTCTCTCTCTATATATATATATATATATATATAGATGAGCTATTGTGCTTTGCAAAGTAAAGCCATCGTTTTACTTCGGCTTACTTTTTGGATTTTCAAAGTCCAAACGTCGATCCGACCGTTCAAGTTGATCTACATATTGAAATGTGCTTGCAGACCAAATTTTACATTTTTTGGAATTTTTTTACTATTTATTAAGCCACTTTGAAAATTGCTGATCACATGGTTTAGAATTTTGTTGCACTGTTTTTTCTGGACCATGTGATCAGCAATTTTCAAAGTGGCTTAATAAATAGTAAAAAAATTCCAAAAAATGTAAAATTTGGTCTGCAAGCACATTTAAATATGTAGATCAACTTGAACGGTCGGATCGATATTTTGGACTTTGAAAATTCAAAAAGTAAGCCGAAATAAAACGATGGCTTTACTTTGCAAAGCACAATAGCCCATCTCTCTCTCTCTCTCTCTCTCTATATATATATATAGGAAATGGCTACGGTGCTACGCGTAGCATATAGCGCCTCCATGCTACGGCTCAATTTTTGAGTTTTCAAAATCCTAACGGTCAATCCGAACCGTTCAACATGATCTCCATATGAATTTGTACTTGCTAGCCAAATTTTATATTTTTTAGAATTTTTGTACTATTTTTTTAGATAGGTAGAAAATCACTTTATATAAATGGTACAAAATTTTCAGATCAAGTGATTTTCTACCTATCTAAAAAAATAGTAAAAAAATTCTAAAAAATGTAAAATTTGGCTAGCAAGTATATATTCATGTGGAGATCATGTTGAACGGTTCGGATCGACCGTTAGGATTTTGAAAACTCAAATATTGAGCCGTAGTACGGAGGCCCTCAATGCTACGCGTAGCATGCTAGCCATTTCCTATATATATATATATAAACATTAGTATATTATTGTTCTTAATATCATTGCAATGACATCCAATTTTTGAGTGGGTCCTTCAAAACGACCCATTAAGAATTTAAAATTGACAAACTGGTACATACTTTTCCATTGATAGATACTAGTCAAAATCAACAAATATAATTATACTTCATTACTAAAAGTTTTATGTTAGATAACATTTTTTTAGTATGAGATAAAAATATATTTTGAATGCGCGCATAAGGTCAAATAAAGAAGGGGCATTACATATGCTTAGGTATGTATATCATGAATTCATGATGGTGGTGAATCCAAAATTCCAATTTTAAATAGCACATGACGGATATTATAGCAATTACTTTTGATAATCGATCAAATGTTCAATATACGTGAGATAATGTGACGATACAATATATGAACTTTATTAGTTTCTAGAATTTTTATTTTTTATTTTTTATATATATAATGAAGAAATCTTAGTTACAAGTCCTACATCCATATTTATGTTTAGAGAACTTGGAACTTCAGTTACTATGTTATTTGTTTAAGCATGTTTTCTAATTAATTGGCATTATAAATTTATAACCAATACAATTAAAATTCAATTGGATGCACTATATATAAACAGGATGTTTAGACTCTACATTGCAAATAACAAGCTTAATGTTTTATAATTACCTTTGCAAATTATGTGTGCAAATTTATAGTTTAATTTGCTCTCGAGTTATGAAAATCAAATACAAAATGGTCTGAACAACGGAAACAAAGGGCATCAAATCAAATTCGGGATGATGTTTGATTCAGGTAGTTTGATTTGTGTTGAAATTGGCATGCCCGTTTTACATTCACAAGATGATTTATAATTTTAATTTGTTAACTTCATTTGCAGTGCTTGTATTGTGGAGTTTGAAATGAGGGAGATAACAGAGCTGAGCACATAGGATTCTTCCTTTTCTGATGTCATTTTCTATGTATGACTATCGATTTCTTCAACAGAAAGCCAAAATGCCACATATATAGGAGAAAGTTAGAAACAGAGATCGTGGGGCCCAGTACGAATGCTGATTTGGCATGTTAAGACGGCGACTGGGACGTCATCTGGACCCACCATGTTCTTGTTGAGCCAAAATGTTGACACGTGTCTTGGTAACAAAAAATAATTCTATTGTAGTATAATTTATTGTTCAGCCTGAATTTTTTATTTATAGAAATTATGTAAAATAATATAAGATAATATACTATATTATTTTCAAATAATTTCTGTGAAGATGAGCATGAGGTGTGGCTTGTAATTAAGGCTTGCTATGATCATTGATGTAAATGTAGCATTATATCAAGTAGCCAACCTTGCTTTTTTAAACCCTAGTTTAATTTGGTTTCTCTTGGCTTTATTATCTCCACGATATCTTTTTGGTATGGATTTAGATATTTAATTAAATTAGATATACCGGTAGGGTTATTCTTTTTCTTTTCTTTTTGGTTTTTACATAAGCTAGCTATAATTCTATAGCATTAATTTGTTGTGGCTATAATTAACTTTTCATACATTGATGACTAGGCAAAATTTAATTAAAAAAATAGATTTATTAAAATGATAACATTAAGTTGTATAACAAACTTGAATCAAATTATATATATATCACAACTACCAAATATCGATCTTTTATGGCTTGTTGATGGGGCTTAATTAATAATCTATTGATATGGGCCCCCTCCATTGATTCTCGATAAAATAATTAATTAATGTGGAAAACAAAAGCCTATGTTAGATCGATTTGATTAATTAATTCATTGATGAAAATAAAAAACCGTCATAACGATTATAGTGACAGGTCTGAACAAAAACACAATTTGTACCTACTATTGAGCTTTTTAAATTACTCTATGCATGATAGTATAGAGATAGGAGTAGGTCCGATGGGCATCGGACCTACATTTAGGTTCAATTAGCTCTAGCACCGTACGATTAGCATCAAGATCTATGTGCACGGAAATTGATACAGACTTGTACGGATTTTGATGCAGATCACACGAATCTTGATGCAGATCGAATGGTCATCACACCCATCGAACCAAGGTAGGCCCGATGGGCATCGGACCTACTCTGATTCCGATAGTATAATCTAGTTCACTGATTTTTAATCTTAAATTCACCATCCGTATTATGTATTAATTAAAATTTACCTAAATATAATATTGGACAGGCAAGACTAAACTTTATCTATATATGTGCAACATATATATATTATGCTATTAGAAATTACTATACTTTTGCCATTGTTTTTTTTTTTTTTACACAATTAATTAATTGCAAAACTTGTCTTCAACGTCATGAAGGCGGGGAAATTGCACAGATTCCCCCCTTTAATTTCTATCTCCAGCCGAACAAAACCAATTCCCCATGTCTATTTAGAAAATTCATATTATCTGAGGTAACAAAAATTGCGAGTTTAGATTCATACCGTCTGATTTTCTTTAACACGAATATTAAAGGAACCTTATACATTTCACTTCTAGCCAAATTAATCTGAATTCCGATCGGACGATGTGGATTTAAACTCCAATATTATTTTGTTACCTCAGAGAATGCGAAAATCCTATTTAGAATAGGATTACGTTTTATATCGATCGCGTCAAACCGAAACATGTGACTCAGATCTCATTGTACACGTACGGTCAGGTATTGCAATCGAGGATTCATATCACCTGAGGAGGTAACAGAAATTTTGAGTTTAGATTCGGACAGTCTGATTTGATTTGGCACGAATATTAAAAGGTTCCCCATGTATTTCATCTAGCTAGGGACCTAAAAAAGTCGCGGCGTGACCGAATACATCACGGCACGCCACGGTACGTCACGTGATCACGCGAGTGATATATAATTAGAATTGTTAGATCTTGATCGAATGATGAATTTTGAATGAACTAACTTAAATTATGAAAACAATAGTTAAATGTGATTGGACACAACGTGACTAACGTGAATAAACGTCTCGTGACCATCGGCGTGAATAAATGGTGATTAAGAGGAAATTGGGTCATGATCAATTGACCCTCATTTTAAATTTCTTTTTGTATTTAGATATGATTTTCTATAAATTTCTTTTGTATTTAGATATTGTAAAATTGAAGAATTGACCTCATATATTTTTGACCCCCATAATTCGGAAGTCTGGCTCCGCCCCTGGTGATTAACGTGAATAAATATGACTAGACACAACGTCACCTACGTGAGTACGTAACGTATCATGACCATGTTTTCAAATTTAATCACCAACGTGACTAGTCTCAACACGTGTTGATGCGTCCCGTATTTAGATCTCTTATTTTGCCTCGGATTAGATGATCCGGATTATGATTGGACGGTTCAGATCTAAAAGGACCCTTGCAATGGATCTGAATTCATTTCCAAGTCCACTTGACCAAATCATGGTACAAAGGAATTGAAGCGTATGCAAACAAACCAGCTGTCCCTCCCTAGCTACTCACTGTTCTAATGTAATTAACTTATTCCCTACAAATTATTTTATATTCAAGTCCTTTGGAAAATTGGAAGCATAGAAATTATTTCTACAAGCAGCGGCGAATTAAGATTGAAGATACAGCTAATAATTATTCGCCGAGCCAATTCCGCCAATAGGAGTGCCATTGGTCGAAGCAACACTTCTCCCTTTTCCGAGAGAAACGGATGCATCCATTACAACTTGATAAATTCATTGTCAATAGAGTTTATATATATGGACTGAGAATTTAATATAAAGTTTTAACGAGTATATCCTTCTAATTGGATATATATTAAAATTTCATATAACACGTGTAAAGTCTTGTAATGATAATAACAATATCGAAATGTCGTATCTTATACCTTTAACTGTTATCTTAAGTTGATAAAAATCATGACGTCATTACCGTGTAGAATTAAACAATATATTGTACTATTTCCTTCTAAGATAAGTAAATCGTTTGGCGTATCTTATCTTTATGAAAAGAATTTATAACGCATATATTAATCTAATTTTCTTTACAACTGGCATAAATTTAATGTCACATGCAACGCATGACATATATAAAAAAAAAAATTAATGATTAGATGTTCATAAATAGTGTATTCCTGTGTAGTTCTTGCCATTAGTTTTCTCTAAAATCAATTAGCAGGTTTCGTGTAGAAGTAAAAATGTATTCGATTGTATAATAAGAAGTAAAAAACACACAAAATCTATAGCAACCTTACTATATATATTAGAGTGAATTACTACAATATATTTATGTCGAATTTGGTGGATATATATTTAGCATAAATAAGATACCGTATAAAGATATATATGCATGATTATGAATTATGATGCTTGGACTTGCAAAACTCTTATATTTTCTGAAAATAAATACCAGCGGCTAGCTCCTAATTAAATGTGGTAGGGAAACGTAGATGTCCAGTTTAAGAAAGTTATAGATGGAACTGGAGAGGAAGCGATGGTTAAATAAGATTCTCTTATCCCGGAGTTTAATGCATGAAAGAAGCACAAGGGGGGCGCAAAGGGCGGTCCTTCTCCTCACACCAAGTCTTTCAAACAAAAGTGCACAAACAAAATGAAATTTTAAAAGCTAGAAAACACCACCTCATTGCTTTGAATGGAAAGTAAGCTAACTATTTCCCAAAGCAAATCACACACGAAAATTGCACCACTCTCTCTTGCTCTCTCTCTCTCTCTCTCTCTCGTTGCCTTTACTTCAGCATATATTTGAAGGACATGGCCCATGGCTATATATGTGGTTTATACACATGCATGATGGAGATGAAGCTGGTATATAATATTATATATATATATATATATGTTCTCATTTGTGGCACGGGGTTTGTGCAAGAAGATGCAATTAATTAATGTACCATGCATTAAAGGACCAATCTGGACTATGGAGATATATAGTCTCATCCATTATCCATAGTTTCCATGGAGCTAGCTAGAGTGGAGACAGTGTTTGGTAGATGTCATGGTAGATTTGGTGAAGAAGACATATCAATGATTCACTGTAATATATAATATACTCCGATTGGTATCGAACACACTAACTATTTTATGAAATTTGGAAAAGGAATCGAACCAGCAGGGATTTTAAAGCGCATGCATGCTGGATTGCTGGTGTAGTTGAATCAACAGAATTAATTACTTGCGGCCAATTTGCCATGGCCACAAGTTCCAGATATGCATGGTGTAACTCAAATAACAGCACAAAATAACATTCAATTAATATTATACAATAATCTTTCTATATATTATATATATATAGTCTAACTCAAACAACAGCATTACAAATTTACATTAGCATTGCTACTCTCAATATATTTTTTTTCTTTCTTAACTTTTAATATAGCTAATATAATTAATGTCTCTTTTTTTTATTTTTTTTCTCTAACACAACATAAGAATAAGATACTAAACCTCCATCACACCTAAATATACATAGCTATTTTAACAAACCCTAGATCGAGCTCTTACAAATACATACAATATATACTAATTAGCAAATCATAGAATTTGTTATATACAAGGAGGGACTATTGACTAACACCACTACAGAAGACCATCTCTGTCCAAGGAAGAGTACTACCAATCTACCTTTCCATCAAAGAGCTGCATGCTACCAAATACCGAATTCCAGTTAATCGATCTCTTCAAATTAGACCCCACCCCTAATTCAGACATTCCAGATGCCATCCCATTCGACGAACTCGTTGGAAGCATCATGCCGTGCCGTGAGAACCGATGAAATCTCGTTGTTGCGGTCGATCAGTTCGCTTAGACCTGTTTCATGCGAGTGGCTTGGAATCGGGTGATTCGTTGACTGTTCGGCCTTGCAGTGCCTCCTTATTGGCTCCTGATGGGGCACATAGCTTGTCTGCGCCGGCTCTTCATACGGGATGTAAGAGGTGGAGGGTTCCATCTGACAGTCAAAGGCCATGTCGAACACCCCAGAACTGTAGAAGGATGGTTCATAATTTTCGAGAGGCGGGAGCATCGGTATTTCCAATAACTCGTTAATGAATGAGTCGAGCCTCTCCAGGCCCGGTGCAACTGGGTTTCTCTTCGGCACACCACCAGGCTTCTTAGTGACTCTACAGACCACCCAATCATCCTGCATTGATCAAACCCACGATGATCAATAAAAAAATTAAGTGCAAAGATCGGAAAAATGATATAATCAGGAATAAATAAGTCGATCAGTACCTTCATGGATTGATTGTAGTTGGCGAAGGGGAGTTTGCCTTCGAGGCGGTATTCATGCATGACCCAGTTGGTCTTCTCGCCTCGCGGGGCCCGGCCTGTGTAGAAAACTAGGGTTTTCTTCATGCCAATGAGGATGTTTCTGCCCCGGAAAATCTCCTTGTCTTTACCGGTGGCCTTCCAGTAGCCTGCTTCGGTGGCCCTATTGGTTCGCGTACCGGTCGGGTACTTCCTGTCTCTCTGACAGAAGAACCACCATTCCTTCTCCCCCATCTTTGCCTTGTCTGAAAATATATACGAGTTCATAGATCATAAATATTTGAAAAAGAAAATTAGAAGAAGCAATTAAAGCATATATATATAGCTTTCAAGAAATTAAGACTAATTAATTATGGAGCTAGAAAATTAAATTTGGCTTACTTGGGAGGTCCCAAGGTTCACACTTGTTGAGATCAACCTCTCCAATGGCAGCAGGGGAGAAAGTGCGCATCATGATCTTGGCGGAGAGATAGTGCGTTATGATCTCTTCATCCGTGGGATGGAACCTAAAGCCAGGTGGTAAATTCATGGCCGCCTGATCTTGCGCCTGCAATATTGCACCTTGCATGATATATTCCTTCAAAAACCTAGGAGAGAAAGAGAGAAAGAGAGAGAGAGAGAGAGATTGGAATGAATGAATTTGAGGAGGGGGAGGAGGAAGGGCCCGGGGCCCGGGGGTTTATATAGGCAGGAGAAATGAGGTGAAAGAAAGGCGTGACTAGAGAAATTGGGGGGACCCACAGAGAAGATCCGTGGTTTTCAAGGCACTTGTGGGAGAAGCCAAGCCTTGAATGGATTTGGGATAGGTGTCATTATCTGCACTGTTATGTCAGATTTATCTTATCTATTCTTCCAATTATCAGATGCATTATTTCTATTTTCTAATAATCCTACTATATATATTGTTCGTATCGTATATTCGTATGTAATTGTAATGTAAGTATGAAGTATGAACAGAAAGGCACTTCAAATTATTTATGGCTGTTTACAGTTTACACCCCTAGGAAGGGAACCACTGTCAAATTCATAGAAAAGCTAGCTACCCCATCAGCATCAGCATCAGCATCAGATAACTGTTTTCCTTGTAATCAAATCAACCTACGAAAAGCTTTGACTCATTGACTTTACCCTTATAGTAAAAACTCAAAACTGGAGACGTACATACATAATACATTGTCTCTGTTTCACTCGAGACTCGAGACTAGCCTGGATTCCTGGAAGGCTACAAGTCTAGAACAATTAATAGAATCACAAATTCATATATGTGATGTAAGCTGAGTAGAACTAGGGTGCTCCTATGCTCACCAAGTCCTTCGTGAGCGCTATTTTAAAACCTATCGAATTGACTTCAAACGACATTTTCAAACCGTTAGATGTTCAATCTATATTAAAATGTGCTTGGAGACCAAATTTACATTTTTTGAAATTTTTTTACTATTTATTAAGATGGTTTGAAAATTGCTGTTTTTATTAAAATTCTGCGCCATTGGAAAACAGCGATTTTCAAACCATCTTAATAAATAATAAAAAAAATTCCAAAAAATGTAAAATTTGACCTCCAAGCACATTTTAATATAGATTGAACATCCAACGGTTTGAAAATGTCGTTTGAAGTCAATTCGATAGGTTTTAGAGTCGGGCTCACGGAAGGGCTTGGTGAGCTTAGGAGCACCCTAGTTCTACTCGATGTAAGCTTCACATTTTCTGATTGCCTACTTCATTCCATGATTATCTAGAAACAATTAATTAATTATAAATAATTATTACAACTATATAGTCTTACCAACATATATTGTTTATTATGCCATTTGGTAACTTTGAATTCTTCTTTAATCTTTATAATATTAATTTCTAGGTTTCTTCAAGTCCAGTCTCATTAATTAATTAATTAGCAATTACATTTGTTTTAACAACTGCATGTCTCGTGGTCAATTTTGAAAATACCAATTTTAAATTTATCTTTATAATTAATTAATGAGAAACATATTCTAATGATCGAATGCCATATTATATATAAACAAATTAATTGATCATAAATGCCATCAGTTAATTAATCACTGGCTTCAAATTATTAATATATATACTTACAGTAACCGTACGTTCTCTGAAATTCAATTGAAGAATTAATACAAAAATTTAAAAATTATCTAGAATTTCACAAATGATCGAGTTCCCAGAACATTCAACAATAATTAAATTATCATGAATTATAAATTTAATTGGCAATTGAAATTTCCTTAAAGTAGTCTCCATCGATCTATTAATAAACTAATTAAGCCACGTCAAATTTTTAGCTCTGGAAAATTCAAAGAAACTCACTAAACATATCTTAATGAATATATATTCATTATATTTATCAATAATTAAAATAACATATATATGTAAATATAATTGAAAGTATTCTTGAGCTTTAATTACTTAAACTAATTAATAGATCCGCGTTAATTTAGCTACGGCAAGTTCAAAGAAGCTCACTAATTAAACAGTCTTTATGGTTTTATTAATAACTAAAAAATATATGAATAAAGAATGAATGCTTTTGGGTCATATAAAAAATGAACTAAGTTTTGTACAACTACTATAACTTAAAAGTGGTGTCTTAAGTACATATTTATGTTTCCAAAATAACTTTTCATACTATTTAGTTATAAGAAGAGGTTTTAAGTGCTTTCATTTTTTTTCTCCATTATATATCTATATTTTTAAAACTTTAATATCTTAAAATTTATAACATAAATAATAAAAAAAAATTATTAGATGTGATCTCTATTATTTTCTCTATAAATGTAAAACCTTTATAATATTTCAACATTATTTTGATTATAATCAAGAGTTTGTAAAAAAACACTGATGTGAATAATTTATGGACATTGAATTTCAACGTATTGATTCATGTGAAAATAAAATCGAAAAGTGAATTTTTTAATGTGCATTTAAAGAAAATAATATAGATCACATTTAATAGTTTTATTTTGACATATAATTTTATAATTTCTATTGTTATTAAAAAAAATAAAAAAAATAGACACATGGTAGAGCCACAAATAATGGAGGCATTGTATCCTCCTCTAGTTACAAAATTATATACACTTCTTAAGTGTGAATATTATCTAATTAAAGTTAAATAGAAACTTATAGCCATGACAAACTTGTAGAGTTGGAAAGAGAAGCTTATCATAAACAATTTTTGGTATTGACAAATTATAGAAAAATTAAATCAACTTTATCAGCATATTTGCTGTAATTATGATTTAACTGATTCAACAATGATATTAATATGTTATAATCATCCTTACCAAGTATGGTTTATCATGATAAGATTTTTTCATGATGATTCATATGGGAAATTTGAAATACATATATATACTTTTATAAATTGGCTGGAATGAGGGATTAATTTTATTTTGTAAATGTTATAAAGAAGAATTTATTATGTTGAGGTACACAATGAGAATGAGATGGCAATGAAGACGTGGTCCAAAAACGGAAACAAAAGAGAAAAAAGCGACGGGACACATCACACATGACATGACATCAAAATGAAATGATGAAATCAATAAACAAACAATGGATGTGGGACTTACATCTGGGACCCATCCGACACATTCACGGCTCCCAAATCCCAATGGTGGAGCAGCCTTGCCTTGCTTGCAAGTTGCAATACAACAACATATGTGACTGTGTGTGTGACTTGTAATTAAATCTGAATATTCGGCCAACTAACACCCTTAATTTCTTACCACATTAATGTACAATTGTACATACATCTAAAATAAGAATAAAATTGCTCTTAATTAAAAAGAATACGGTCTAACGCGGCGCCGTCCGCGTCAACCAATTGCTTTCAAGGTTGATTTGTATTGGTCCAGAAATTATAGCGGTCAGCTGGAGGGAGAACAGAAAGTGTTGACGCCATTATCCTTAAACAACAATCGATTCTTCTCGATCTCTGGTGCGAGATCACAATTTCACTATGTGGCCAGGAATGTGATTTAGAGACTCTAGCGCGAGTCCTCTTTTTGTCCTCCGACTCTAAAGACACGATTCCTCTTTTTTTTTTTTCTTCTCTATGTGAATCGTGAGCAGAGCATTTGTTTAATTTCGCTGAATCATATCATAGCGACTGACTTGGCGTGACATCAAATAGCCCTCTCTTTATTATTATTTTCTTTCTGCAGTTGGGCCGCATTTTTAAATTTATGTTGTGTCAGGGGTTAGACATTCTGCTGGATCAGAGCTAGAGCTAGGCACAACTATCAAATTACATTTGGTCTTAAAAAATTTACAATTTGGGCGGTGTTAGAATAATTAGTATGGTGAGACAAAATATTTGGGGGAGACATAATTAATTTTATAATAATTTTGAATATGAAATATATTTTTGTATTTATATTGAGAAATATGTAGAAATAAAAACATATTTTTGAAATGTTTTGACAAAAACTTTTGGAACATATAGAGTCAACAAGTCTGGTGTGCCAGTTCATGTCTTCATGACAGTGTGCATGTGTGTGGGACGCACCAGTACAGTGTGCATGTGCTCGATCTATATCGAAATCATGACTTGGTTCTTTGAAACGGTTCAGGTTTGCACCATTAACTATATATATACTGCGCACCAATTAATTAATCCTTAATTTCTTTAGCAAGGGACATGCATGTTGTGTCGCCATTATTGTAGGTAGCTAGGATCAAAAAACAAGTAAGAAAATACGCAGCACCAGCGCATGATTATGTCTTAATTGGCCTCTATATATATACACTAGTCATTAATTATTCCACATCTCTACTGAAAAAAAGCGACCCGGCTTTTAAACTAATGATGAACTACTAATTAATTTATTTGATATAATGGTACACTAACACCGTGATGGGTCCCATTAGATCTTTTGTAATGGCCGGGTCTATATCTTTACCCGGCCGTTGTGCGGAATCAAAGAGGCAAGCAACTAATTAAGTTGTTTATATTTAATTTACAAGTAAAATAATTCTTTCGGCGGTTAGAGACACGGGAAGGGAGGATTTGTTTGAGAGTGACTAATTCCTAATTAATAAAATTGAATTTAAGAAAGAGTGCCAAAATTTTGATTTTAATTTTAATTTTATGACAACTCTTTTCTTCAAGTACAATTTCAGATGACGTATTGCGTACAAGATCCTCTCCATTTCCACAAGACTGGATATTAGATAACATTTGGGAATTGGGATAGCAATATAGCATGGTAGATTGGTAGATGCCCAAAATATATGTTTTAATTTTGAAGCAAAATTCTTGACTGGAAGGGCCCACTAGCTCCTGTTCTACAATTTGTTTGATTTTGTAGCAAGAATTTGTCAATATTTACTAGTTGATATTCTTGTTACTTCATATTCTGGTTTCGAGCATATTGCGAGCAACAAATTTCTGATTTTTTTCTTCTACAACTTTGATTCTTGTAGCTTACCGTAGATGAACGATTTTTTAATTCTTGTAGCTTCTCTTTGTAGCTAGCCAGCTACAAGTTTGAGGTAATTCTCCAGTAATTGCTGAATGGAGAGAACTGCAAAGCTTGATGCGTTGTATGTCCGTACAATGTGGACCCCACTCGCGATATTTAGTCAGACATGAAGGCGGTATTTTGGGCTCCATTATCTTAATTAATTAATTAATTATTGCAAAATTGAACAAGCCTCTGGACCAATCTCGGCCGTTGGATGAGACAACCCAGAGATTATGTCTAGAATGCTTGAATGCAATAAATTTGTACGACTAAATTTTAATAAGATACCTAAGATCGATGATGTTTCAAACGTGGGTCTTTTGATTCGTTTTGTAATTTGTAATTAATTGTCAAATATTGATGGTGGTTGCTTTTTCAAGAAAATAAAAAATATATCAAGAACTGTTGTGATTTGAAGAAAAAAAAGATAAATAAGTTATTGAGAATATATAAAGATGACTATCTTTTATTCATATGTTTTTCTTGTGTGTATCTAATACAAGCTTACAATTCTCTATTTATAAATATAAAATGTAAATAACAAGTCATTGTAAATTAATTGTATTGATAAATGAGAAGAGATAAAACTTAAATCTTTAAGGAGAGTTTTGAAGTAATTAGTGAAGAGTTGCAAATGAATATCTAGAACTTAATTTATTTATAACACTTCCTCTTGGATGTTCATTGTTTATTATATGCTATTAATATGATACTTCAGGATCAATATTAACATGGTACTTTTGGACCATTTATATTGCCTCATTGAAAACCTTACCAAGAAAAATCCATTGGGATAAAAACTTGGTTAAGGGAAAACGAGTACAGCGCGTATAATGTTTCCCCTAGTTTTATATTCTTCAATCGATGTAGACCTATCTTCTTTGTAAGTTGTCAAAACATTTGTCGGCAAAGATTTTGTGAATAGCTCTGCTATCAATTGATCGGACTTGGGTAACATCTATTACGCCCTCCTTTTGTATTTCATGTGTCGAAAAGAACTTTGACACAATATATTTAGTTCGGTCTCCTTTGATATATCCTTCTTTGATTTGTGCGATGCATGCTGCATTATCTTCATGCAGCGGAGTAGGGTTTCCCTTAATAAAAATTTCTAATAAAACTTCAGGCTTTTCATTGGGAATAACTTCAGGTTATTATTCATCCAATGACCTATAATAATTACTGGTTATTATATTAATTTTATACTAAAATTTCTAATTGAACTTCGGGTTCTAAACAATTATAATAATAACTTTTGGTTATTATTCTAATCGGGTAATACGAACTTCGGGTTCTTGATAAAATTTTAGTTTCGATAATAACTTCGGGTTAATATTCTATCATTCACTTCAAGGAATGATTCTTATAAACTAAAACAAATATGATCAAAAATCTAAATGAAATTTAAATTAATGAAAGATATAATAATCAATCATACAAAATACTTACGAAATAACTTTGCAACTTCTTCCGAGCAATTCGTGCTGATAATGTGTTGCAAATTGAAGAAAAGAAAAGTAAACAAGATACTGAGAATGTATAAAGATGACTATCTTTTATTTATATGTTTTTTCTTGTGTGTATCTAATACAAGCTTACAATCCTCTATTTATAGATAGAAAATGTAAATAATAAGTCATTGTAAATTAATTGTATTAATAAATGAGAAGAGATAAAACTTAAATCTAGAATTTTGAAGTAATTAGTGAAGAGTTGCAAATGAACATCCATAACTTAATTTATTTATAACAAGAACTATATTAAGATTATTTGAAATGAATTGTAATATATTATTTTTAAGATAATTGGCACATTCCCACCATTAACTCTTTCTGCAATTTAATTGTGTGAGAAATTATCATGTGATTTGAATATTTGTTCTCCAATAGTTGATTGACGCATTACTATTTGACACAGTGTTATAATTATTAAAAATGCATATTTCCTAATTCTCCTCCAATTATATATGGTTGAATACATATATAATTCCAAGAGGCGATAAGAATAATGCAATTGCCAGTATTTTAATCTTAAATAAATTCCACCAAAATCGAGATGAAAATGATTCGGGTAGCAAAATAATTAATAATGCCCTTTTTAAGAATAATATATTTTATTTTTCAAAAATAGACTGATCTTAGATTAGGCCCCCCTGCTGGGATTGGGAAGAAGATAGCCACATGTACCTTGCCTATAAATAATATTTAGAATAAATAACATAATTGAAATTTGATTTAATTGGATGCACATTGTCATTGTGACACGGTTACATAATTGCTAGAGAATGAATTTATTGGCTGTTTATAATACAAATTATTTATAAATTTGTCTAGGTGAGTATTAGTTATGTGTCCCTTTCTCTGTGGCCAAGTACACACATAAAATATATTTTATTTGATACTGCTAAGTACTAATCAGAACCATTAATTAATTTTTTTGTAGATGAAATAATTAATATCCCTTTTGACTCTTTCAGTCTTCTGTGCTTTATTTTAGTGCTTCTGTTTAAATTTTAAAATACATCCTTATCCTGCCGTTTTGTTAAACAAAATTTTGTTAGTTAACCACCGGCCTGCTCTGCTTTTAAATTTATTTTTATGTTTTAAATCAAAGAGAGATTTGTTTAGATACTCGATCAACAACTTGAGCCTGTGATTAGATTTGCATTCTCTGTATCATGTGTGAAGGTTCACAGTTTGAATGTGAACTAATTAGATAGCACAATTAGTGGTGTTTGATTTGGAATTATATATCATAGTGGGAACTAATTTATTTCTAATTAACACTACTGTTAATCTCCCGTATAATATATAAATTAATTAATTATTAATTTGATGAAGAGTTTTTATTTCACTACCGGATATGAAGGCACGGAATAGATGTTAATTGGATATCTCTAGATGTACATTCTATTTTGTTGCCAGACTTGCGTGTCACAACGCACTTGAACTCCCTACGAATAATATCCATAGTTCCATTGGAGCTGCGGGTGACTGGAACGTACTCATTTGGTGATGAAACTTGGTACTGACCTTCGCCATGCGTATACTGTACCAAATTCATGAATGCAACTTTGATCCACCCTTTTTTAGCTTGAGCTCCACCCGTTCTGAAAATTGTTGATTTGCATTGGCTAAATCCATGGCACGCTGCCGCCGCTTAACAAACCATATATTGCATTTATAGAACGTATCCTCCACAATGGCAGCCACGGGCAATCTCCGGCTCATTCGAAAGACATTGTTCAATGACTCGGAACCGTTTGTTGTCATGATACCCAATCGGTATCCTCCATCACAGGTTTGAAAAATCTTCTCATAATTGGACGGCTCCATCACATCATTGGGATGTACTTTGCCCACCTTCTTAAAAAATGCATTACATCTCAATCCGTCTCCCATAGTAAGCAACATCTTCTTCTTTAAAAGCAAATATATCATTGAAGTCTGCGAACGGGTGCGTATCAGTCTGGCCACTAAGCAACATATTCCCATATTCTCTGCGAATGGGTACTGGACCATCTTCATCACAACCCTCCAAGTGATCAGATTTCTAGTTTCCTCCTTCAAATTTATTTCTAGTTTGTAGATTTTCCTCCGGAATTGTGTTAATATTTTCAAAATCCGACCTAGTTTCTTTATCTACTGGTGCCAGCCTGGGGTGAGGTGATGGTTCAGGTAATGATAAAGGTGCCACAGGCACATGAGACACATGCACGGGTCTAGGTGGGACTCTTGTATGAGGTCGTGGTTGGGGTGCTGGTGGAGTGAAGTGACTATATAGTTCTGGGTCAGGTATGAGTAAAGGAGCCATAAGAGTGTATAGTTCTGGTTGTGGTTCATAATTTGGCGCAACCGAATTTTGTTTATAACTTCTAACTCCGGACTCTATTGGAACTCTCATGGCGTAGATTTCTACGACAAAATTTCCATTGGCCTTTAATCGCCCGTACACGCCTCTCCATGCAGCATCACTTAATATCGTCCATCTGGTATAGGTTGGGGGTATTTCAGAGTTCTCTCGGGTTGCCAATTCTAAGTTCCACCTTTTAAGGTCATAACTAGTGCATTCGTAAATCATTGTTGGTCCCTAACGGCACCTAGAGGAGGGTGAATATGGGACCTTTTAAATTTTAATACTTAAGTAATTTAATATTCACCACTAATATATATCTAACGTGTACGTAAGTTGTTCTTGGCGGAAACAAGAAAAATTAAATAAAGCAAATGTACGTAAAGTAAATAGAAAAGTTAAGATTTCACACGAGAGTTGTTTACGGAGTTCGGCACTAACGCCTACGTCTCCAGGACTTTGCGACTTTCTTGATGGCACGCCTTGTTGGGGAATTTGCAGCTAAATTCTGTTTTTTTTAGAATTTACTGCTAAATTCTGTTTAGGCTTATGGTGCGGAAAGAACGCAAAATCAAATTTTACTTCTATCATAAGCCAAAGGATATACTCCCTGATTGATTTATAAACTTAAATTTATTTAACACTTAAATAAATTAAAACAAAGTTTGTACCTTATTTCAAATTCGAATTGAAAGTGCAGTTTAATTCTGATTCAGAGCACCAGATGTCTGATGCCTCTATCAATATCCACCAGGAACAACTAGAGAGTTGATATTTCTTTTGACAGAAATACTGTACCAACGGTATTCCAAAAAGCACTATTCACTGTGAATACACTATTCACCGAAAAGTCACTAATTTATGTGAAAACACCATTCACAAGAACAACTCTTTTGTTCTCGCAAGAATATATATGGATTATGTAATTTTCTACAAATCACAATTTGGGAGAGAAAATTATCGTTCGAATCGGATTATGATTCAGACTTTGATTCGGACTTTGATTGAATTTCTAATTTTCTCTCACCCCTCAAACCTTTATATAGGCTATGAAGTCGGTTTCAAAAAGACCAAAATACCCCTTCAAAGTTGGTTTTGAGATTAAAAGACCAAAATGCCCTTGGCCCAAATTCAATTCATTTAATTTGGGCTTTTCAATTTAATTTAATTTGGGCTTTTTAATTAAATTCTAAATTTAATTTAGGCCCAAATTCAAATGGGCTTTTGGCCCAAAACATTATTTCATAATTAATATTTTAATCCATTAAATATATATAATTATTCTGAATAATTATATTTCTTACGTTTGTTGCGATAAATTTATACGGCGTGTCATACACGTTATAAATTTAATCTGGTTTAAGCTTGTCATCTCCATGACATTTATTTTATTATTAATTATAACACTTTATAATTAATCATAAAATTCTCTGATTACTTTCCTATTGGTGTGACCCGATAGGATCTGTGTTATGTTGGCAATATAATTAAAACTCATTTTAATTCTATAAATCATAAGCGGCATCTGACAGAATACATTATGACTACCCAATTGACACATATGATCTTGTACAGTACAATATCACGATCCAGTAAACAATTTACTCGTGTTAATTCTTTTGTCTCATAGTATCAGATCAGTTTCAAGGTAAGTATGTGTCATCCTTGCAAACTTAATCTTTTCTCGATCTTAAGTAGATTAATCATATATGATTAACTCTTTAATCATATTGTGCACAGATAATTCTACTTCATCAGGAGGCCTAGTGATACCATCACTCGTATTAAAATATGAGGGACAATAGTAGTCTTGGTGAACATCTCCCCTCCGCATAAGTTATGTATACTGGAATGTTATCTGTATAGCTACTTTTTACGGATAGCGATAGACAACACTCACGAATACACACTTCCTATGTAGGAAAGATGAATACCTCAAACTTTAAAACTTAATACTGAATGAAAACATTAATGACATGAACACAATTCATTTAATGTTTCATTTAGGGTCTGTCAAATACCATGTTCTCGAACATGTATCTGTGTGATTAAAATGACAACCCTTTGTCTATGGTTTGTAAAACTTAATCATCATTGAATCCACACACTAACCTTTGAATGGTCAATTAGTGTTCCTTGCTAATTACCATGGTTAGAGACTATTAAGAGTATTTATCATCTATATTATGGAGTTTTACAATTTCAAGTCATGAACTCGAAATGATTCATAAATGCGATAAATCTCAAGGAACAAAATGATATATTTATTAATCATCCATTACATAAATAAAATATATAGAATACAATTATCATGTGATTGACTTCTAGATTATTACACTAACGCGCCTTTCTTTACCCAATGAGAAATGAGTGCAAGGTGGAACCGGTGAGCCCTTACAAACCTTGAGAAATCACACGGCCCGAGCACGGAATTGGCTCACGAGCACTAAATGCTCAAATGTTTAAAACAAACAAGTGATCTCACACAAAACACTCTAACTCTTACACAAGATTGAGTTTGGTGGAGTGTGTTTGAGATTGTTGTATAGATATTGAAGTTTTCTACACGAGCAACAATAGAGAATTCTAGATATGAAAAAAGTACAAAATATTGCAATTGGGGGCGACTAGATTGTTGCTTCAAACCTAGATTTTGCTTCTATTTATAGAGAGTGAAGCAAAACTTGGTAACTGGCGTCAACCATTACAACGGTTAATAAAGCGTTGTAACGGTTAGCCCTAGTTAATAGGTTTGGCTGCGCTGAAACCCTAACGCTTGTCAAGCGACAACGGTTGCTACAACGGAACTCTCTAGAAGTTTTGGGGTCTGAAATTGATTTATTTCATCGCAACGTTTAATTTGACCGTTGTAACAAAATAAATCGATTACACTGTGGATTTCGGCATATGAATTATTCCGTTGTAATGCTATGATAACCGTTGCAACGGTTTATGTAAATTACCCAATCTCAAGCATATTTTACCAATTTCACATATTTCTAATTAATACTGATTTTGAGTTAAGTCTTCTTAGTCCATTCTTTGGTTCATTGCAGCACATGCTTGATATGTGTAGCATTTGTGCATGCATCCTTGATATTTATTGAAGCTTTATATCTCTATGGACCTACATCATATCTCAAGACAAGAAACTATAAAATTCAACAAATATATGTTTTGCAAATCTAATCAAACAGACAAGTAGATTATTGCATAATCCAACATATACTTCAAGTCCCTAATTGAGGTATCAACATCAATCATGAATGAATTAATTGCCTCTTTGGAGTAATAAATCCCATATGTATTAGTCAAAAACTTCCCACCACAATATAATGAAACGATCATGGACATAGCCAACAAACTAAATTTTGGTAAATGGTAAACAGTTGTCAGGTTACTAATTTTTAAAAAAATTATAAGTTTGCTGAAAAAATTAAAATTTTAAAATAAATAAATTAAATTAAATTAAATTAAATTAAAAAAATAAAAAATATATATTACCGGAAAATCACCTCCGAAATCGCCTTCTCTTTCTCTCTTTTCTTTCTCTCTATCTCTTCTGATGAGTTTGAGTGAGTTATGAGAGAGAGGAGAGAGAAACGGGGTATATAGAAAAAAAAAAAAAAAAAGGCCCAAACCGGCTATTTTTTAACCGATCCTAATTAAAATTTCAACCGTAAAAAAATAGCTAGTTTGGATATTTTTAAAAATACTCTGAAAACCTGAATACATTTGATAATTTTAATGTCGACCACCAATACCATGCTATGCATATGATGTTCATGCAATGAGGTGTGAGAAGGCTAACAACTATTACCAAGAGCGAAGAGCGAAGTGATGATGATGCATAAAGGCGTTAGGTTAGATACTGGCACAGACCACAGAGCAATGGAGCATCCATGCATGATGCATGCATGTTCCATGCCTCCCAGTTTAAACGATGCCATCTTTAGTTTTCGGCCCATCATGATCAGCCCATGCAATTCCTGTGACCCTATCACCTATCTCCTATCTCCTATCAAATATCTCGCATTAATTGCCAAAATCATCTCTTACGAGTTACGAGTACGGAGTGGTAGTACAGACTAAACCAAGGTCAGTAGTTTCTATCAACTCGAGTTATACTAATATTAATAACCACCACTTCAACTAAGAATAAAAGACTAATTTTAATGAAATTTTTAAATTTTATTTTCCATATTGAATTCTTGAAATGGGATATGGTTCATTCTCTTGTTTGTACTACTGTTTGATTCATGCCTTGCTGAATATTCGAGGCACTATGTTGCGCGCATGTCCTTTCATTTCATGCAGGGTCGGACCCAGAGTATTCCGGGGGGAGCTGCCCCCCTCCTGGATTTTGAGTTTTAGGGTGATTTATCGGTTCTGACCGACTTTGTCTCTTTCTGAAATTTTTTTTGCCTTATCTGGACATTTGATTTGTAATTCGGGTTAAATTTAGGGTTAAAATTGAAATAAATTTGTTAAATTTTGATTGGTAATTAGAATTATAAGTCAGAGCATCAGAAATTACAAGTCAAAGCATTTGAAAGTATAAGTTAAAGCATTGTTTTTTTATCGAGTATCCAATTGGTTAATGGATTTAAACCCGATATATCCAATTTGTCAAGCATCCAGGAAACAGGTAGATGGAGAAAGAATTTTAATGCCATTGTAGGCGATATACATCACTATTATGATATTTTTGAGAAGATTTTTTTATAACATCGTTGTAATTTTAGGACAGTCGGCTTGGCCTCCATGTAGGCAGGCCAGAGTTCTAATGAGTAAAGGTGTTCTGCTTTGTCAATTGTCAAACCAAAAATATTTCTATCATCTTTGCATTTTGATTTAATGTGTTCTGCTTTGTTACTAATTAGTAATTACTATTAGTCTATTATTTTCTGGATAGGGATATGGGCTGGAAAGTTTGTAAAACACGTACAGCCTCTTCTAATTCCATTTGGATACGTTCTTGGGCTTTTTTGGGCCCCGACTGGACAGGAGGGAGACAATAAAAAGGGAACAGTAACCTACTTGTATTATGAACATTAATAATTTAACTTCCTCCGCAGTTTATTATTTTATAACTACAATAAAAACATTAACAATAATTTATTTTTTATATATTACAAAACTAAATAAATTTGTGAGGAAAAAAGTCGGAGTCACTATGTTTGGTTGAACAAAATTAAAATAGTTCTTTTGTCATTTATTTTATTAGAATATGCAATTTATGCAACGGTAATAATATCTCAGTAGTCAAATTATTATTTAATATGCACTTAAGTATGAAATATATTTATGAATTAGAATGCTATATAATTTTCAATATCAATTGTAAATTACTAATAATTTTTTCTTTATAATGTTTACTGTATTTCTTTAATAAATAGATTTATTTTAATTATTTATGGAACTATATATTTTCAATAAAAATAAAACAAAACATACAAAATTAAAACATGAAAAATATTATACAAATCAAAACCTAAAATTATAAGAGGAGGGTTCAAATGCCTCCATCATGCCTCCATTATAAAAACTTTAATACTCAAAATTTAAAACTTAAAAAGTCAAAATAAAACCGTTAGATATGATCTATGTTATTTTCCCTATGTGCTCATAAAAAATTATGACATTTCGATTTTGTTTTAGTTGTCATCAAGAGCTTGTAAAAAAATGTACTAATTTGGATAATTTCTAGACGTTGATTTTTCAACTTATTGATTCACATAAAAACAAAATCGAAATGTGATAATTTTTTATGAGCACATAGGGAAAATAACATAGATCATATCTAACAGTTTTATTTTGACCTTTTAAGTTTTAAATTTTGAGTTATTAAAGTTTTTTAAAATGGAGGCATGGTGGAGGCACTAAAAATGGAGGCATTTGAACCCTCCTCAAATTATAATTATATATTTCGTTATTTCATAGAATTCATATCAAATTTGAGTCAATTTAAAATTTAATTGATCATTATGAAAATTGTTCATACTCAATCATTAAAAACTTTAAATTGTCTGATAAATTAATATTACATCATATCTAAGTAATAAAGGGCACATTTGTAAATTTTTATAGATCCTAGATTGAAAACATTTTTAAGGGAAAATTTCATGTAAACCCTTCAAAAATATGAAATTACGTATTTTGCCTTCTAAAATTATTAGTATCATAATTACAATCTTAAATTTTGAAAACTCACAAATTTATTTAGTTAATTGCATTTTCTGTTAACTCATATTAAATTTATAAAGTTGTCATTTTATTCTCTTTATTAATAAAAATATGTAGCTTATGTAAAAAAATATGCAGTCTTTCAATTAGTTAATTTAGGAGAACAAATGATTTATTTATTTACTTATGACACTTATACAGTGCCATTTAGAAATACGATTGAGTGTGCATCATTAAATAAAAATGAATTATCTGTCCTCGCAAACCGGCAAATAAGAAACCCTAAACACCGTAACAATTGAAGAGAAAGAAGTATATACATATGTAACCATGTAAATCGTATAGTTTGATAAATACAATCATATAAATCATATAGTTGAGCTAAAATCATATCGGTGAGTGTTGTTTTGAAGTAGCTCTCACTTCACCAATGATCCTTTATCATGAAATATTATCTGAATTAATAATTAACTAAAAAAATAAAATTCCAGTAGCTTGAAAAGAGAAAGTATTTAGCATCGTATTTTATCATTAACAGCAGCAAGAAATGTTACAATCGTCAATGAAGTTATAACTCTAATTGAAAATAAATATGCTACTATCCTAATTGATATTTTTAGAGTTTTTATGCAAATAAGATACTGAAAATAAAATGCAGAAAAGTAAAGATACAATTTACCTAGTCTTAGTTATTATGTTAGACACCTAATGACAGCGCAAAACTTTCTCGAAAGGAGAATTCTTACATTATCTCCGGCAACGGCGCTAAAAAGCTTGATGAGTCCAAATTGAACTACTAACTTTCAGTATAAATTAATATACCTTTTAACCCTAATTTTACTTGCGTTCAGATCATAAGCGCATGATCCAACCATGTAGTATAATTGGGGTGTCGATCCACAGGGATAGTATATCAAATATCTAACTATATCTACTAGTTCTGGGTTATAGGGGTTTAAAATCAGTTAGAAAACAGTTTGTAGTAATTTTGAAAATAGTTTTGAAAATAGTTTTTAGGATTCAATACCCTCAAGGTTAATGCGGAGACGCTAATTGTGCTAAGATTTGGGTTAAACAATTAAATGGAGATTCTCTAGGGTTCAGGTTCTCTACTTCTAAATTATGCAAAATATAAATTCAGACGTCATTCTACCCCGCATGCGGTCTGTCACCCCGTATGCGGCATAGATTTGTCCCACAATTCTCTCGCATGCGGCACTGTCATTACCCCGCTGGACATGCTGGGGTTCAGATCTGCGCATGTCAAGGGTTCAAATCACAAGCGCATGATCCTACCGTGTAGTATATGGGTGTCGATCCACATGGATAGTGTATTGAATATCTAACAATTTTCGCTAGTCTAGGTTATATGGGGGTTTAAAATAGGTTTAAAATAGGTTTAAGGTAGGGTTCAATACCCTCAAAGTTTATGCGGTGGCGCTAATTGTGCTAAGGTTAGAATTAAACAATTAAATTAATATTCTCTAGGGATCAGGTGCTCTCTTCCAAAATTATGTAAAATATAAGTTTTGACGTTTCTCTACCTCGCATGCGGCATTGTCACTATCACATGCGGCATAAATTGTCCCACAGCAACCCGTATGCGGTACTGTCACTACCTCGCAGGTTGGCTGGGTTTCTGCTTACGTGATTTGAAAGATTTTCCGATCTCGGCTTTTGGGCTATTAATTCTAAGTATCCTAGGTATGTCACACAAACACAATTGATCATTCCCTATTCTACCCCACAATTAAATATCCCAAAGACCCTACCTAATTAAGGTGTTTCCTAATATAATATAAATAGACAATTTACGTTATCCTGCTAAGGGAGCCCACTGGGTTCTATCCCCAGTCTTTGAACCGCTGCCAAGCCTCGTTAGCCGAAGTGTTACATATACTTACATGCATTATCCCACTTATACCGGGATGCAACGAAATCATACACCCATTGGTATGTGGAGGACATTGACATATAGTAGACAAAACTATGTATGCAAGAATTTAATAAAAAAGAATTTAAATAATAAAGTAAACTCAAATTAACATAAACAAAACATAAATATATATTAAAACATAACTTAGAATTCGAGTACAATCCTCACCCTAGAGATGAGAGAATTAGTTCCTCATGGCCACAACAAAATAAAAGAAATAAAATAAAGAGAACATAAATTACAACCCAATTGAAGATGGATGAACCTCTGCCTCCTTAGATGACGCATTATTCTCCTGCTTGGAATCCGATGGCTACTCCTCTCTCTCTAAGTAACTCCCTAATGTAACCTAGCAATGAGGATTGCTAATCTCTATTCTATGGACTTAACATAATTAAAAACTCACACAAAAATCAATTACAAGAGGGATATTTATAGCCTTCCTAAATGGGAGATGGAGTAGGGGAAATAGTGGAGGTAGAGCATGTTGGGTTGAACTTGCCGTTAAATTCTGTTTTACTTAGAATTTACCGCTAAATTCGGTTTAGACTTATTGTGCAGAAAGAACGCAAAATCAAAAATTTTACTTCTACCATAAGCTAAGGATCTACTCCTCGATTGATTTCTAAATATCTATTTATTTAACACTTAAATAAATTGAAACAACGATTGTACATTTTTCCAAATTCGAATTGGAATGCAGTCTGACTCAGATTCGTAGCACCAGAAATCTAGTGCCTCTCTATCAGTATCCACTAGGAAATACCAGAGAGTTGGTATTTCTTTTACCAGAAATACTATACCAACGGTTTTCAAAAAGTCATTATTTGCGGTAAATCACTATTCACCGAAAATACGAATTTTCTGACAAAACAATATTCACAAGAATAACTATTTATTCTCGCAAGAATATATATATGGATTATCAGATTTTCTGCAAATCACTATTTGAGAGAGAAAATAAGATACGAATCGAATCGAATCGAATTCTGATTCGTACTTTTATTTGGACTTTGATTGATATATAATTTTTCTCACCCTTCATACCTTTATATAGGCTTTCAATGGCGGTTCCCACATACAAAATTACCAAATCAAAGTTGGTTTTGAATGAAATTACAAAATTGCCCTTGGCCCAAATTCAATTGATTTAATTTGGGCTTTTGCATTTAAATTTAATTTGGATTTTTGAATTAAAATCTAGTTTTAATTTAGGTCCAAATTCAAATTGGGCTTTTGGCCCAAAATATTAATTCATAATTAATATTCTAATCCATATAACATATATATACAATTATTCTGAATAATTATATTTTTTGCGTTTGCGATTTCGATTAAATTTATATGACGTGTCATACATGTTTATAAATTTAGTCTAGTTTAAGCATGTCATCTCCATGACATTTATTTTTATTATTAATTATAACAATTTATAATTAATCATAAAATTTCTCTGATTACTTTCCTATTGGTGTGACCCGGTAGGATCTGTGCTATGTTGGCAATATAATTAAAACTCTTTTTAATTCTATAAATTATAAGTGGCATCTGGCAGAATATATTATGACTACCCAATTGACACAGATGATATTGTACATTACAATATCACGATCCAGTAAACAATTTACTCGTGTTAATTCTTTTGTCTCATAGTATCAAATCAGTTCCAAGGTAGGTATGTGTCATCCTTGCAAACTTAATCTTTTCTCGATCTTAATTAGATTAATCATATATGATTAACTCTTTAATCATATTGTGCACAGATAATCCTACTTCATCAGGAGGCCTAGTGATACCATCACTTGTATTAAAATATGAGGGACAATAGTAGTCTTGGTGAACATCTCCCCTCCGCATAAGTTATGTATACTGGAATGTTATCTGTATAACTACTTTTTACGGATAGCGATAGACAACACTCACGAATACACACTTCCTATGTAGGAAAGATGAATACCTCAAACTTTAAAACTTAACACTGAATGAAAACATTAATGACACGAACACAATTCATTTAATGTTTCATTTAGGGTCTGTCAAATACCATGTTCTTTAACATGTATCTGTGTGATTAAAATGACAACTCTTTGTCTATGGTTTGTAAAACTTAACCATCATTTAATCCACACACTAACCTTTAAACGGTTAATTAGTGTTTCTTGCTAATTACCACGGTTAGAGACTATCAAGAGCATTTATCATCTATATTATGAAGTTTTACAATTTCAAGTCATGAACTCGAAATGATTCATAAATTCGATAAATCTCAAGGAACAAAATGATTAATCATTCATTACATGAATAAAATATATATAATACAATTATCCTATGATTGACTTCTAGATTATTACACTAACAGAGCAAACTTGGAGTGCATTTCAAGTTTGCTCAGATGAAGCCAAAAATAACTATGAACGCTTGCCGCTGAAGAAATTGCATCCATCTGGAAGAATTCTGCCGAAAATAGCATCAACGATGGAGATTTGATCAGAATCAAAACAGTCCACGGATTGTGCAGCATAAGTCTATGCTGCATGCGGTATAAGGGAACCCGCATGACTTACTAACTTAGCTGATTTTGCTGTAATTTCGCCATTTCGTATGTTCTGCACTTCGTGTGACGTGTTGCATTCTCCATGTGGTGCCATATTTTGGTGTCATGTTCAGAAATCGCCTAAATACGACACTTTTCCTCTGTTTTTGGCCTAAATACGCAATCTTCTCAAAAATCTATCAAAAAGACCTAAAAACACGTTTGTGGTAAATAAATCGAGAAAATGGCAACTTTGCATTCACTTTTCGCCATTTTTCGAAAGAAAAGATATGAATTTTCACTATATGTTTTGACTTCATCACACTCCCAAGCTTAAACTTTTGTTCGTCCCCGAACAAAATACTTGGGTAGGTTGGCTAAAATTGGCTCCTGAATGAGATTTTCGGAAATGTTGATAAATTTTCTAAGAATCCACCTAATACAAGAGATGTTTACTCAATTCCTAATATTTGTGTTTGGCGAAATTTTTGAAAATGGAAACCTTTGCATTCACAACACTAACATCCGTCTTAAAATCATTATGGTAAAAGAGATCTTAAAATCAATCAATACTTCAATTTTTCATCCTTTTAAATTTTCGATCCCTTCATTTTAACTAAATTTTTTAAAGACTAAGTATGTCAGTAGAATGCAATATTTATTGGAAAAGTAAATTGCAAGAAAGTAAATTTGGCTTTACCCTTCTAGCACATAGATACAAGCGAGAGGTTATGCGTTCCGAATGCACCTAAGAATTTCATCGGGTGATTCTTCTATTGCATAGATACAAACGAAAGGTTATGCGTATAAATTAATCTTATCATAAATTATAATTTTGTACCCTATAGAAATATAAATTATTAAACAAATAAAATGATAAAATATTGTATAAATCAATCTTATCATAAATTAGTAATTAAAAAACTATTAAAAAATGTTGAATAAATCATTTCTTTGTAACTTACTAAATAAAAAAATTATATGAAATGCCATATAAATAAATCTAATAATAATAAGAGAGTGGCTAAGCTCAAAACGTTTGCACCAAGCCCTTGGTGCAAACGTTTTGGTTCTCCTATTTGCAAAGTCCAAACGGTCGATCCAAACCGTTAGATATTTAATCCATATTAAAATGTGCTTGGAGACCAAATTTCACATTTTTTGGAATTTTTTTACTATTTATTAAGCAACTTTGAAAGTTGCTGATTCGGGTGAATAGTAAAAACAGTGCAATCAAATTATGGACCGTGTGATCAGCAACTTTCAAAGTGGCTTAATAAATAGTAAGAAAATTCCAAAAAATGTAAAATTTGGTCTCCAAGCACATTTCAATATGGAGAACAACTTGAACGGTTCAGATCGACCGTTTGGACTTCGAAAATCCGAAAACAAATCGTTTTCATCAAACCCTTGGTGCAAACGTTTTGAGCTTAGCCACTCTCTAATAATAATGAATTTATATAAATATATGTATAAATTAAAAAAATCATATATAATTTTATAATTATTAATTACATTATAGGGTAATGAAGATGCTAAATCATATAGCGAAAATCATTATCTTTCTGTCCGGAAATGACGAAAAATGAATGTTAAGTAGCCATTTTTCTGATTTATTTACCGCAAACGTGTTTTGGAGTCATTTTGGCAGATTTTGAAGAAAGTTGCATATTTAGGACAAAAGAAGTCAAAAATTTCATATTATTGGACATTACACAGAGCATGCAACACATCTCACGAAGTGCACAACATGCGAAATAGCAAAATATCAAGAAAATCTGCTAAGTTCGAAGACCATGCGACATCCACCATGTCGTGCGCGGCATAGTTTAGAAGCCACACAGAAAGCAGGTTGGGCCTTCTAGAAGGCCTGTGTTGCTGACAAGCCACGCTATTTTTAGACATTTCTAACCAATCATGGGCAAACCCACGTCCTCTATGTTCTCCACTACTCCCATTACTGTATAGAAATGCTATAAATACCCCTTTAAACATAATTTTATGTATCAATCATAGTCGTAGCAATCCTCATAGTTATGTTAGGTTAGATTGTTAGTGTAATAATATAGAAGTCAATAAAATAGGATAATAATATTATATATATTTTGTTCATGAGTTGAATGTTTATTTATATATCATTTTGTTGCCTTGAGTATTATTGTATTTATGAATCATTCATTTATCTTACTAGAGTCAGTGAATGGAATTGTGAAACTTCATAATATAGATGATATATATTCTTAAAAGTCTCTAACCAAGATAATTAACATGAACACTAATTAACCGCTACAAGGTTAGTATGTGGATTAAAAGATGATCAAGTTTTACAGACCACTGACAAGAGATGTCATTTTAATCACATAGATACATGTTCGAGGAACATGGTATTTGACAGACCCCGAATGAAACATTAAATGAAATTGTGTACGTGTCATTAATGTTTTCATTCAGTGTTAATTTCTAAAGTATGAAGTATTCATCTTTCCTACATAAGAGATGTGTTTGTGTGATTGTTACCTAACACTATCCGTAAAAAGTAGCTATAACGGTAGCACTTCGGTATACATAACTTATGCGGAGGAAGAGCTGGTTTACCAAAAGTGCTATTGTCCCTCGTATCTCTATACGAGTTATAGTATCACTGGGTCCCTTGATAGAATAAGATTATCTGCATGCGGTATGATTACAAGAGTAAACATATTTGATAATCTGTTCAAGATCAAGAAAAAATTAAGTTTGCAAGAATGACACACACCTACCTTGAAACTGATCTGATAGCTATGAGACAAAAGAATTAACACGAGTAAATTGTTTACTGGATCGTGATATTGCAATGTACAAAATCATCTGTGTCAATTGGGTAGTCGTAATGTATTCTGCCAGATGTCTCTTATGATTTATAGAATTAAAAGGAATTTTAATTCTATTGCCAACATAACACAGATCCTATCGGGTCACACCAATAGGAAAGTAATCAGAGAAATTTTATGATTAATTATAAAGTGTTAAAATTAAGAATAAAATATATGTCACGGAGATGACATGCTTAAACCGAATTAAATTTATAAACGTGTATGACACGTCGTATAAATTTAATCGCAATCGCAAACGCAAGAAATATAATTATTCAGAATAATTGTATATATATTATATGGATTAGAATATTAATTATGAAATAATATTTATTTTTTTGGCTAAATGGCATTTTGGTAAATACCAAACTTGACCAAAGGGCATTTTTGTCTTTTCACCTTGAAACCTCCTTACTATTCATCCCTAAAAGGCTATAAATAGGGGTGGAGGGGTGGAGAGAAAATCAGATTAATCCGACCCAAGTTCGAATCAGAATTCGATTCGTTTCGTACTTTAATTTTCTCTCAAATAGAGTTTTGCAGAAAATCCCGTAATCCATATATATATTCTTGCGAGAATAAAAGTTATTCTTGTGAATAGTGTTTTGTCAGAAATTTCGTACTTTCGGTGAATAGTGATTTACCGAAAACCGCTACTTTTTGAATACTGTTGGTATAGTATTTCTGGCAAAAGAAATACCAACTCTCTGGTAGTTCTTGGTGGATACTGATAGAGGCACTAGATTTCTGGTGCTACGAATCTGAGTCAGACTGCATTCCAATTCGAATTTGGAAAAAGGTATAAATGTTATATTAATTTATTTAATTGTTAAATAGATTTAATTTTTAGAAATCAATCATGGAGTAGATCTGTAAAACGATTAAATAAGGTTCTGTGCCAAAGGAATACTAAAGGTGGACCGCATTGGAAAGTTTACTGACATACCTCGTTTAATCCTTAGCTTAAGTTAGAAGTAAAATTTTTGTTTTACGTTCTTTCCGTAACTTAAGCAAACAAATGGGTTTGAACAGTCAAAACCCCAACAGACTTAATCAATGAGTTGGAACCGTCAAAACCCAACAAGATAATCACTTAGAGAGAGGATATAGCCATTAGAGGTCGAGTAACTTGGAGAAATCGACTAAGGAGGCAAAGGTCGACTCACTTAGAGGCATATGAAGTTTGTCTATCTTCAATTGGAATTGTATTTATGTTCATCTTCTTTATTTCTTTTGTTATCATGGTCACGAGAGGCTAAACTTCTCATCTCTAAGATGAGTGTTGTACTTGAGTTCTTAATTATTTTTAATACTTATTCGTTTATATTTTGTTTTGCATTTATAATCTGAATTTCTATTGCACTTTATCTTTTTATATGTCCTTGCATACATAGTTTCGTCTACAGTTTGTCAATGTTCTCCGCATACCTTCGATAAGCAATTCAGAGAATTAGTGTAAGAAATTACTCATAAGTAGTGGTGAGATTGGGGCTAACGAGACTTGACAGCGGTTCAAAGACTAGGGTTCGAACCCAAGGTGCTCCCTTGGCATGATAGTATAGATTGCATTTAGATTAGGATCATCCCCCTTTGCTCGATTAGACCGACTAGTTTAATCGCCCCCCTTTGCTAAATTAAGCCTTAGTTAGAATAACATTAGGAAACCCAATTTTGGTGGGGCTTTAGGTTTATTTCAACAACAGTGTGGTATAGGAAAAAACATATTTTCATACCTAAAATACCTCAGTCTTGGTAGCCCTAAAGCTGATCAAAATATCAGAAAACCCTCAGATTGCATGAACAAACAACCCTATATACCATGCGGGTAGTGACAGTGCCGTACGCGATATACGAGGAAGACGATCTATATCGCACACGGCAGTAACAGTACCGTGCGCGACATAAATAAAAGTCCGAACTTGTATTTTGCATAATTAAGAAGGATAGAAAACCTGAACCTTAGAGGCTCTTTATCTACTAAATAACCTTATTTTAATTATAATTGCTTGATTGCATTGATCACCACAAAACCTTTTTAAAAATCCGGTAACCTAGACGAGTAAAAATTGTTAAAGACTTAACACACTATCTCTGTGGATCGACACCCCAATCAATAGTACACGGTAGGCTCATACGCTTGTGATCTGATTATAATTAGTTTAGTTAGAGTTTATAAATATCAAAAGTATGATTCTCATTTTTAAGTCATCAGGTAACGGGTATGAAATAGCTCTTACCGGCCTATATATTTATCCAATAAACTAACGAAAAAAACTTTATCCAAATCCGTTTTATCAAATACGATACGAATCAAGTAAATGGTTAAAAGGATATCATTGACACCTCTAAATCAGTCATCTTAACGAATCTCCATGAACTCTTTGGAACTGGTCCAACAGCTTATATGATTTAGAAATGGATCGAGTATATATTGACTTGTTCTCAGTTTGTCATCAGACACTCCACGAACCTAAAATAGGCCATTATTTTAGGTTCGGCCGGGACTCATTTTATCCCTTCTAATTCTGCACGGAATATTCACTTTCCGAACTTACACTTTTATAACGATTAATTTCTAACTTTCAATTCCGTGAGATAGAGAGCACCGAAAAAGAGTCAACAAGTACGTGTCTAAATAAAATTAGATTTGTACATATAAAAAAAAATCAAAAGATGCATAAAAATAAAACATAAAAAGGCAGACTATTTGATCGAAAGACTGATATTCAATCTGAAATTTTATCTTTTAATCATAATTGTTAACGGATCAGGACATCTACATGTTTAATAAGAGAGAAGAGATATCAGTATAACTATGTGAAAAAAATAGTTATTGAAATTGAGTCATTAATTTTTAACCTTTTTTGTCTCTTTGTTCAGGTCGATCGGATGTTTAATCCAATTCTGCCCTGATTTTGACCGCCACGGTCCAGAATTAATGCATCACACCCAATTTGATGAAGTGCATTTCTGTTAACGGTAGTTAGTGTGACAAATTAATTATATTGCATTAAATTATCTTAGAACTGCTCTACGTGTATACTGTATACATGCTGATTGATGTCTTTGTGAGTGCATTAATAATGGAGTTGGTAGAGGGATCTTCTTTATCACCAATAAATGGAATAAATATATTACATTTTTAAATGTCCGAAACTCCGAATATCAATTCAAAACTTAATGAATGAGTCGTGATACATCATGCATGCATGTTTAGCCAATTCATCATGAAGTCAAAGACTCAAAAGAAAACATTTCTTGTGGGAATGGTGAAGTGATGGGGTCATGGGGCCATGCCACACTAATGAGTAATGACCAAATTAAATATATACAAATCATGTATATATGTTAAAGGTTCTTTTGTTAAAGCTGAACCAAATTACTCTTCCATTCACAAAGAAACATCAATGGAAGAAGCCCAAATAGTTATAGATGTCAGCGTCTCTCACCTGTCAGAATCAATGCAATGTAAACTCGACACATTGTGGGGCAAACCGAACGAGATAGAGAACTTCACCATCTTTCGCGCACCATGTAACATTCGCCAAAGCAAGAGGAATCTCTTCGAGCCCTTTGTCGTCTCCATTGGCCCATTCCACCGTGGTAACACAAGCGTCCGAGCCATGGAGGAGAAAAAATGGCGGTTCTTGCGGGATTTCCTGTCCCGTGGGGACCACATAAATTTGGATCTCTGTATATCAGAGATGAAACTCCTAGAAGAGAGAACACGAAGGTGTTACAGTGAGACGGTGGCTCTTGACAGTGATGGATTTGTAGAGATGATGCTTCTTGATGGATGCTTTGTGCTCGAGTACTTCTTAAAATGGTACGAAGGAAATTCAAATTCTGTTTTTGAGGTTGGTTGGAATTGTGCGTTCATACTTTCTGATTTGCTACTTCTAGAGAACCAAATTCCGTTCTTTGTAGTCGACAAGTTATGCCAGATTGGTGTAAAACAAGAAGATCGAATTACTTTTGTTAATCACCTCGTTCGTAGTTTGGCCCGAGGACCAACAAATGACTCCATATTTCCAAACCCTCCACCTCCACCTGATAAGATTCACCACTTGGTCCATCTCTGTCACCACTGTTCAGTGCCCGACCCAGGGAATCCAGTTGTATTGAGTTCCAAATCATTTCATCTAACCAGAATGGTGCGCCCCAGTAGAATCAAATATTTGCTTCTTGGGTTTCTTGTATGGGTGCTCACAAGAAGATTTCCCGGTTCAAGTAATTCTCGAAGCTTATCACTAACATTTCCAAATTCTACCGTGAAAAGATCGGTGATGGTGATCCCCTGTGCCACTGAGCTCCAAGATGCGGGCATGAAATTCAGACCAAAGATCAACCCGCGGCATATGCTTGACATATCATTTGATCACGGTGTCTTGGAAATCCCTAGACTAACAATCACCGATGACACTAAGCCTCTTTTTGTTAACCTCGTAGCATTTGAACAGTGCAAACTGGGTGAAATGCGTGCGCACTTGACAAGCTTTGCATCATTCTTGGATTCTCTAGTCAACACTCAAAAGGATGTGATGATACTACAACAGTGCGGGATTGTCGAGAACTGTCTGAGCAGTGAAGAGGAGCTGACCAATTTCTTCAACCAAGTCAGCGAAGGCGCGGTTTTAATGGAAGATCACTTTTTGGCTGAATTGTTCACAGAAGTGAACAGATACTGTGAATCAAACTGGAACAGGCAGCGAGCAAAATTGATTCGTGATTATTTTGGCAGTCCATGGGCAGCGATTTCTCTCGTTGCTGCTCTGCTACTTCTACTTCTTACATGTGTACAATCTTTCTTTGCAGTTTATGCCTACTACGTTCCCTCCAGCTGATGCCTTAGCATTCTTTGTTTCACAGTACTATATTAATTTTCAGATCTTTTAAATTAATTGAACGAGAGAAAAGTGGCTATACAGTGTATGTTATCAATGAATAATTTTTTTGCTTTTATCTTCATTGTTTGTTATTTCTTTTAGTCTTCTATCTTGTCTCTTTTTTGTTTTTATAATAACTTTGCACATATATATTTCTTTGGAAACAAGAGATGCCATCATTCATACTAATTCAAATACAAATGCATATGTAAATATTATTACATTCAGATTCAAGTGCCAATTAAGTGCCAAGTGCCAAGTGCCATGCATGATTCACCACATACAGACTTTTTATCAAGCACCACATTCAAATTAAGCAGCATGCACATATTGACTGCCAATACCTGTCAGAGCAGATTTTATTTTGACAACATAAAAATAAAACTTAATTAGTAGCATAGGTTTCCTTCTCAGATCAACCAAGCCTTTAATAAACAGAGCTCCATATTCTTCCTGAAATCAACAATATATGTACATTATGCCAACTTCTTTAAAAAACATTCCAATTTTTGGCTAAATATTTTATGAAAGAATTTCAACTAGAGATGAAGTAGCTAGCTTACACCATGGAGCAATCTTCCAGCGTTGATTGTCACCTTCGCACCATTTCCAAAGCACAATCTGGGTACCATCATGCACGCCGCCGTGATTTTTGTCTCCGTGGAAAGCATCAAAATTCAGATAAATGTTATTTACCATCCTTATGCACCTGAAACCCTTGCCCACATCTCTGGACTCGGTCCACAGCACCGACTCGTCAAGGTAATTAGGGTTGAATGGAACAAGCCGAACCTATGCACAAATTAATGGTTTTTTTACTTTTAGAGTTGATGTGCCAAGAAATATATAGTCTTAATTTATAATGAATTATATATGTTGAATTACAGGGTGTGATTGCCCAAAGGAATGCTTGATAGCCTCCCCGGTGACTTTGTTAACCAGAGCAAATGCCGGGTATCCCTCCTCATCCTTTATCTTTGAGCTGTGCCTCATGTCTTTGATCCAGTGCTGTACATATGCATTACATATTTCAGATTATAAAAGTGCAACATATTATAAAAATAATCTATCCTAGCTATATTCCTATATATGTATTAGTATTAATAACCTATTATAAAAATATTATATACCTGATAATCATCCTTGGGATTTTTGGGAGCAAGGACAACAGCCCCGTCACGGACAGTAATACAGTAACCATCATTCGCACGGCAATAGATCCTGACGGTATGCTGTGGCGGTAGCAAATGGCCGCCGCCATAGGCCTCCGGGTAGACCCCATTTGACAAGGGAGGAACATAGCCAGCAGGGGTGGTGTGATTGTAGTTACACATGGTTTCAACGGGCACTGAGTTTTCATCATTCGAATTCGAATTCGACTGTTGGTAGTGACGGCGGCGATGGAATGTATACATTTTTAATTTGTACAGGCGCTATAGCTAGCTGATTTATGAGATTTGTATATATGGCGCTTAATGTGGTTGTGCGGAAGGTGTATAAGTAGTGCTTCCAGCTTAGCCCCCGCCCCCTTTTTATTTAGACTTTATATTATTTTTCTTGTATAAGCGGTGGGGTCATAATCAAAGCCAGTGCGTGGAGTATTATTCCCCAATTGAGAAATAGATAGAATAGAATCCTTCCTGCATGCGTTTGTATTAAGCTACTACATGAGAGCTAGATTCTTTTATCACTTAAATTATTACATTGGCCTACTTCCTTTTTGTTAAATAAATGTTATCCCATCCCATTTAAGGCCTACGGTTCTATGGGGCCTTGGTGTGCTGCAATGCATGACAAAAGTAGACAGACTTGAAAGGGATTTCCCAAGCCCATGAGAGTTTAGAATAATTAATGCCGATGCGTCGGGCCTTTGATTGACTGTCTCTTGTCAAATAATCTGCTTATTTGCAAACCTAAATAACAAAATCTTTCCGTTGCCGGGACTCGAACCCGGGTCTCTCGGGTGAGAGCCGAGTATCCTAACCAGCTAGACTACAACGGACTTATTATAATCAAGTTTGAAATAATTTGTTGATCCTACTATCTATATATCAACGCAAAGGTATCAGCAACTACATCCCTCAACGGAGAATTGCCAACTCTAAGTTCCTTTTCAATTATTCTAATTGGAATGTTACGAATAATTAGTCAACTTATAGAAATAAATTTACGAATCAATTCCATTCAAAATTGAAGAAAAAAAACACATAATGAAAATTCTGATAACAAACTTGCAATAAAGAAGACGTAATTAATCTGAACAATTATTACAACAACAACAACAATCAAGCATTTAGTCCCAAACAAGTTAAGATAAGCTAGAAATGAAACCTCAATCATAGTCTCAAAGTGAACTAGATAGTAATAAAATAATAATAAAAATAATAGTAGTACTAATAATAGTAATAATGGTACGACTAATAATAGTAATAATAGTAATAATATACTAACTATATTATGCCTACCTATAGATCGTGTCACACCTCAAACTGGAAATTATGGATTAAGGCGTGATTAATCCTCACCTCGTGTTCATTATCTCAATAAACACGTAAGGCTAAACAAATAAAATAATAAAATAAATACGGAAGCGTGAATAATAATAATAAAAGCACAAGTTATACAATCCGTAAATAAACATACATACATAATGTCTATACAACCCACATCATATAAAGTAAAAATATAATCTAAGGAAGGGGATACATGATTGTTCCGATGTACGAAACAAAAGCATCAGAACTCGTATATCCTGTCCAAAAGCCCTATAAACATAAAATCAAACTACGTGGATATCGGGGACAGCTCCTGGCAAATTCTCCTGCTGATCACTTGTCTCTGTACCTAAAAATCCACGAAACAACTTGTGGGTAAGCGACTAATCACTCAGTATGTGACCCAAAATTACTCTTTCAGGGATCTCTACGGTCAAAGCATTTTTATTTATAAATCTACGTATGATTTAATAAATCTTCGATTCATATGCAAGTTTAATAGTTGTATATACATATAACCTAACTTATTAACTATTAAAATGAAAATACATATAATAGATTCGACTATCCAACATGATATAATTAATCTAATATGACAACATGATATAATTAATCTAATATGACACGTTGCCTAGTGACAACGAGCATTGCACCATAAGATACTAGCACGCTAGCAAATGTACATATCTTTCTGGGTATCATTCTTCTAAAAGATTCTTCAACGAAATATATAAAATAAGAGAAATACTACAAGCATGACATAAGAATTTTGTTAAATCTTTTCCTCATGAGCAGAAAAGACCTCTACCGCCCAACCAGACGAATGGAAAATAGTAACCAGTGCCACATAACTCAAGATCGGAAGTGTGCACTAAAATTCGCCACAGAACTCGAGATCAGAACCGTGCAGTAAATTTGCCATAAAACTCGAGATTGGAACCATGCAGTAAACCCGCACTAAAATCCGCCCCTACAATTTCGTTACCCGATAATTTTAACAAGTAAAGATAGAATAGGATAAACTCAATTCTTAATAGATAAAGGTAAGATGTAGGTAAAAATAATTCTTAATAGGTATGGGTATGAAAATGTTTCCACCAGTATCCCTATCACGTATTGTACTGATCGACACCCCTAAAACTGATTCTCCATCACCGCACCTCTCTCCTTCCTGAACAAGGCCCTTTGCCCTTATTAACACTTAGGGCCTTGGTTTTTACTTTGTTCTTTTCAGCCTAAGCGAAATCCTCGCTGATCAAATAATAAAAAAAGAAAAAGAAAATCCTCGCTGAGTAACTTAGATGATAAATAAATTAAATTCTGAGATTTTAGCAAATTGAACTCTTAGTACCTGTTCGGCACATTTCCTTAAGCCTCCTTTACCCCTTAATCTTTGTTAATCTAGCCGAACACGCTCTCCTCTGGCCGGATTTACATTCATCCTTAGTTCCTGATTCTTAATCCACCCCCCTCCTTATAAGGAGCTTCCTTTAGAGAATTTTTAAGCCTTTTTTGGACGATTTTACCCTTAATTCGTACCACTCCTTAAGGAGTTGTCCTTTTCTTTAATTGTTCTATTCTCTCTCTTTGAGAAAGCAGCTCAGAGCCCGAGGTAAAGAAATGAAAACATTCTTCTATCTCTAACCAAAATCACCGATTCTACAATGAAAAAATCGTGAATCATGCGCTGTAGATAGCTTTGTCTCGAGATGCTCTTTCTATTGACATCCATCTTGATGAGTATTATCTTTGGTAAGAAACGAGTTAAGCTGCCGACGGTACCGGTGAAAACGACTGAGATGGTGGTGCTTGAGATTGTTGAGATGGTTAATAAGAATGGTCTCTATTTCTCTGATGATTTTTCACTCACTTTTCACATGCATTATTGCAAGCTGCTCAGGTGGCTAGTTCTCTTGCCGATGCTTGCAATGCTGGGCATGCTTGTTTAGAAGAATGTTCTAATTTTTATATAGAATGATGTTTATGATAAATTGATTTTGTCTGTCGAATATAGGGCTTTCCTGTTCTAATTTCTAAATTTTTTCTAATTCAGTGAGCTTTTCTGAGTTGTACATTTCGTTTATGAACATGATATGAATTGATGCTTAATTTCTGAATTTGTCCCATTATTTGATGCCTTTACCGATGAGGTAGAGAGAAGCGATTAATATCCACTTTGATATTAAAGGGTTATTGGAGGAGACCGGTACATGGTACCGAGGATGAGAGTCCCCTTTTTCCTTTCCTTTTTTTTTTCCCCTTTTATCTGTACCGCTTAGTAGCTACTACTAAGAATCTCAAAAAAAATATCCACTTTGATGTTAATTGCCCAATTTTTGAATTTTGTCCAATAATATTTCATTATAACAGTGTCACATTTTTTTTTCTTTCAGGATACGGCACATATTCCACTTTTTTTTTTTTCTTTTTTCCTAAGAAATTTGCCTAATTTTCTTTTTGACATCTATTGTACCCGATTTTATTCATTTAAGTTAGATGCATTGGCTAAATAAATGAATGATTAATTAAAAAGGAATTTGCGTTCTGCAACAATTTGTTTTCGCTTATCTCAATCAAGTATGGCAAGTTACTGGTGAAGTTTGGATTTGCTGACTATTTGTAAACTTTAATTATTTATACTAAATTATTTGTAATCTGTTGTAGAGGATAAAAATTATTTGTAATTTAGGTGACAAAAATATGTGAGAGGGTATTTTGGTCTTTTACATACTACAACATATATTTTACTTTTATTAAGTCTTCATTCTTAATCTTACCACTTTACCGAATAAGAGCTCCTTAGCAAGAATTAAACTTTTAATCCTCACCCCGGCTACCGAACACCCCCTTATAAATTTAATTTAACTTGTGTAAATATTCATTACGTTCACAACTTCAATGAATTCTATTGAAATTTTGTAGGTCCAATGTATTCTGTTGAAACTTTTATAGATATTCATTCCCGTTAGAGGAGGTGTTTTGTAATTTGTAAATGAGCAGAGCAGTGTGTGAGTTATTAAATTAGAAGAGCGTGCAATCGAATAGACATTTTAATTTTGATTCTCATGCACGGACAAAAGTTAATCCACGTCATAACGTAATGCTACTTTGATCAACTTACGCTGGGAGGGGCAGCATCACGAATCACGAATTCACGAGGGGGAACGCTGAGCAGCTTTTCTCCACGGAGCAGTTCACCAAACCACATAAGTAAAAATTAAAAGCTTCACATCACATCACGACGAAATACTGAAAATAGTACAGTACCGCAATGCATAAACATCCATCCAATAGTCTGACACAGAAATTAACACAAAGCAAAGCAAAGGACCGACTCCCTGACATACATTCATGATTCTCTCCAAAACAAAACACAAAGTCCATCTCTCTTTTATTCTGAAATGAAAAAAAAGAGAGACAAGATAAACACTGGGGTGGGACCCCCATTTATTCTGAAACGAAACGAGCAGCATTACCCTACACCGAGAAAGCAGATAACGATGTCACAAGTCACGAGTCACTGCTTGCTAGCTACATCACCATTTCCATTTCCTGCAACAACAGAACAGTCGGTACATTTTATAAAAACAAAAAATAGAACCACCAAATCCCTTGATTTAAAATGGAGGGAGGCAGGCTGGGAGGGGTAAGGGGTTTGTAAGGATTTAAAAACACTTACACCAGGGTACAATTTTCCAGCGCTGGTTATCCCCCTCGGCCCACTTCCAGAGAACTAGACCGGTTCCATCGTGCACCCCTCCATGGTCCTTGTCCCCATTGAGAGCATCAAAGTTGAGATAGATGTTGTTCACCATGCGAATGCACCGGAACCCATGCCCCACGTCCCTGCTCTCGGTCCACAGCACCGACTCGTCCAGATAATCCGGATTATACCGCACAAGCCTCACCTAATGCCAAATAAATGGCAAGGGGAAGTGCCATTTGATCAACAATTATTCTTATTTTGCATGCATGAAAGGGCAAAAAATCAATTCAAAACTTAAGCTTACTGGGTGGCTTTCACCAAGAGAATGTTTGAGTGCTTGTCCAGTGGCTTGGTTGACCAAGGCGAACGCTGGGTATCCCTCCTCATCCTTGATCTTGCTGCTGTATCTCATATCCTTGATCCAGTGCTATACATTTCAAATACAAGCAACAATTTAGGGACCAAATGTAAATAACTAACTAAACAAATTATAACCAAAAACCAATTATCATATATTGATCACCTGGTACGGATCCTTCGGGTTTGCCGGAGCGAGAACAACAGTGTCATTACGAACGGTCAGATTGTAACCCTCGTTGGCACGGCAGTGGATCTTGACTGTCGGCTGCGACGGTCCGCCATGAGCCTGGTGGGAACCAGGTGAAGCGTGAACCGGGTTCAGGACAGCCTCATCTCCATAAGGCACGATCTTCCAGCTCTGGTTGTCGCCTTTGCACCAATTCCAGAGAACAACGGTGGTGCCGTCATGGACCCCACCGTGGTCCTTGTCGCCATGGAGGGCGTCAAAGTTGAGAGAGATGTTGTTCACCATGCGGATGCACCTGAAGCCATTACCGACGTCCCTGGACTCGGACCACAGCACTGACTCGTCAAGGTATTCAGGGTTGTACGGTACGAGACGCACCTGTTTAAAACAACAAATAACACACCGATTTCAGTGATCTGCAAAACGACTTGATCTGCGAGTCATAATAGTAGAAAAACTCAAATCTGATTACTTACTGGATGCGATTGACCGAGAGAATGCTTGATAGCTTCACCAGTAGCTTTGTTGACCAGAGCAAATGCGGAATAACCTTCCTCATCCTTAATCTTGGTGCTGTGCCTCATGTCCTTGATCCAGTGCTGATATCACGATCAACATACATTTAAAATCCAAATAGCAAAACAGTGAACAACCGAGAAATAAACAAATCTAAAACAAAATCAATATGAGAGATTTAAGAAATTGCTGACCTGGAATGGATCACGGGGATTGGCTGGAGCGAGCACGACCTGACCATCACGGGCGCTAAGACAGTAGTTCTCACTAGATCGGCAAAAGATCTTAACAGTCGGCGGAGCCTGGCCAGAGGAGGGAGGAGGTGGCTGGTGGGAGGGGCCATGGTGTCCGTGGCCGAAGAAGTGGTGTCCTTCCATGGTCAGTGGTGAGAGGTTTTGATCTGATAAAGGGTTTTAGAAGGGTCTAGTCTAAGACTATGGTATTGGTGCGGAGTGAAGGAGACGAAGTGGCACTGCTCTCGTCTTATAGAGCTGGAGAGGAAAGACGCCTGTTGGGTGTCCCTTCCTGTATTTTCTGTATCGTGCTTCAGTTATGGTTATGTGTAGCGAGTCTCCAGAGCAAAGATTTATAAGGGTGTACTTTTCTGTCGGGACCCATATTACAGACATTTACTAGTTTTGGAAATTCAACTATTCAAGCGTTAGGTAAGGATTGCGGGTTTGCTGGTTTTTACTTTACTGTCTACTCTTTTTATTATATGCAGGAGGTGTCCGTTGATTTCATCTCTTCGAATCATTACCGTTGGTTTTACTTTATCTGTAAGTTGAAAATGGACCGTCCTCGTCCTGCTATATTGAAAATTGAGAGGATATGGTATGATGCGGCTCGGAGAATAGAAATCGTGCCACGAGAATGAGTCACCTCTCACCTCTCACCTCTCACCTTCCCATTAGTTGTTATCCACTCGGCAGTTTTTCAGTTTCTCAGCGGATGCACCAAACGCACCTGCTGGGTTCCAACCCCAACAGGCAACAGCAACTCGGAGTCGGAGATTGAAGCGTGACACATGGACCGTCCAGATGAATATAGAAAATCATAATGACGTGCACGTCAGTTAGAAAATTTGAAGATTTAATCCTTCTCAAATTTGTATCATCAATTTTTATTACCTTTTATCAACTTTGACTAACGTTTTAACATAATGAATGAATAATCAAGTCCATATCACTGTATTCGCGCGGAGTGATATCTGCAGACTGTACAAATTCTGCCGTATTAGATGGTAAGCGGAGTAATATCTGCATATTGTACATATTCTGTCGTATTAGATGTAAGTGTTGTCATGTCATAGTTTTGTCATAATTTTTAATTTTTGAAAACTTATCAGTGACTGCTAAGTGAAGACTTGTCATAGTTTAATATTGTGAAATGTCTATTGTCTAATTAACTATATATTTTGCAATAAATGCAGTCCAAAGAGTGAGTTAACTATTCGGTTATGTTTTGACCGTTGACCGGTGGAGATAGCTCCGGTAAATAGTCTAATTGATAAGATAAATCATTAATTGGCATTTTTTTTTTTTTCATCAAATCTCCGCCGATTTAGAATGATCTCTAAATCTAATTTTGGCAATAAAAAATGGTTAATTGTGGCATTAAAAACAACAATTATGAAATGTCGAGAGAAATGACATTTATCGGAGGCTTCTATCGTCTGTCTATTGATGTGAGACAGTGAGAGCAATGGCTTTGATGCTTGCCGACGTTTGTATTAAATATAAAAAAAAAAGTATTTACTTTTATTAAATGTGAAAGAGGTATGTATGAATCAATGTTTTAAAATGCGGTTTTCATGCGGTATATGGAAGACCACTGCATATCGCATATGCGGTATGCGTCTGCATATGCGGATTTATATATGCGGAGTAAAAAAATTAATCAAATAAAATAGTGTTGTATATTAATAACATTATGTATTTTAGGTCCAAAAAATTTGCATAATAATATATTTATTATGAGTTACAAGGATCTTCAAAGTTTTTAGCCCAAAATCACTTGGCCCAAATCCATCTTCAATGAGACCCGCGAAGGATGCTGCAATATTACTTATTTAGTTGTTATTTAAAGGATGTTGCATAGTTCAAAGTTGAAACCGCGTGAAAGAAATCGAACCACGTGGCGCTCAGCATTGAAACCGCGTGATGACTCCGGTACAATCAATCATTTTTAGTCCCACACCTCCAAACCAAAAAAAATGCATCCCTTGAGAGTCTATAAAACAAGCTAGGAACATCAATACAAACTACTTGACTGGACTTTGGTCTGGATGAGAAATAAGAATCGGGTTTCGGTTTTATATCGGATGTCCTTCTCTTATTAAAATTGATAGGATCCGAATCCATATTTTTATTTGTTAATAAATAAAATATTTTAAGTGGGTGTAAAATCCGCACATTAATCCGCATAGCTGGATTTCATGCGTAATCCGCATAGCTGGATTTCATGCGTAATCCGCATAGCTGGATTTCATGCGGTTGTGCACCGCAAACGCAAATGCGGCCGTATATGCGCCGCATAGAACTGCATTTTATTACTATGGTATGAATGATGGATCTGACACTTGTCAGAATTGATGGAACATATTCGAACAAAATTGATGATATTTTAGTGTCATGTACAAACTTAAATCTTCATTCAATTCCTAGTTTCGGACATTTTGTGTATAAAATCTGTAATGATTCATCAAAGTTTTGCTAGTACATCAAAATTAGTACTAAAAAATAATTTGTAATAACGACGAATACGGAGATCAATAGCGATTCTTATTACCACACACTCATAGAAATCACAATTATAATCTAACTTTATAGTTGAGATATTTCATAAAATATTCCTCGATAAAAAATCAGTTTTTTTGAGATATTTCATAAAATATTCCTTGATAAACAATCAATTTTTATGTAGCGGCGAATGACAACATTCTTTGTAGAGGAGGTCATGATGAGTTCAAAATCTGAATATAAATTATTTACACATAATAAATAAAAGTTAGAAAAAAAATAACAACAAGAACCACAACAACATCTTTAGTTCCAAACAAATCCGAAAAAACTATAAATAAAAAGAGTGATGCTTCTATGGACATAAGGACCTATTTGTAAAATGAACATATTTTCATTTTCAAAGTTCAAACAGTCGATCCGACCATTCAACATTATCTTCAAATTAAAATGTACTTGGAGGTCAAATTTTACATTTTTTGAATTTTTTTACTATTTATTAAGTATTTTACAAAATTCAATGGTCTGAATTTGACTAGTTTTTGTAAAATACTTAATAAATAGTAAAAAAATTCAAAAAAAATGTAAAATTTGACCTCCAAGTACATTTTAATATAGAGATAATGTTGAACGGTCGGATCGACAATTTGAACTTTGAAAATGAAAATATGTTCATTTAACAAATAGGTCCTTATGTCCATACAAGAATTTGCCAAATAAAAAACCTTAAAATTTCATTTCTATAAAACGCCTATACTTTACATTGATTCGCCACGCCTATTGCAACTCTCTTTTTTTTCCATTGCAAAAAAAAAAAAAAAAAAATCTTCCTCTGTATAAAGTTAGCTTACGTTTGTGCCGGTTTGATAGGTTTGAAGGCACCTATAATCGACTAATTTGTGTTTTTCAAAAAATTTAATCATTAAATTAGCTCACCTTAAAGTCTAGAATCATGAGTCATCAGGTTTTGTTGAAAACATTTCGTCAATGCTCGAAAATTCTCCCATACAGAAAAGTCGAAGGATCTGTTATGCCTATTCTCAGTGCATTGTCTCCATCAATGTTAAATGAATCAATTCATAAAATGGACCTTCCTTAACAATAAAAATTCAAGAACTTTTTAAATCCCATCACCAAATCTCGAAAAGTTCTGAAATCAACATGATTATAACTTTTTTTTAACAAAAACTATCACGACCGGAGATGATCCTCGGTATAAAAATTGAAAACCGGATATCATAATTTAATCGGTATTCAATGCTACACAATAGTTACACGGAGCACCAACCCATTTCAATTTAAAAGTATACTGAAGATGGCAGTCGGTTTTCAATTTGCCAAACCGAGCATATGGCTGGTTTTCCATTTTCTTTTCTTTTTTGCTTTTTTTGCCAAACCGAACATGATTGCCGGTTTTCAATTTATTTTTTTACCATGGCTCGGTAGAGTTCGAGTAGTAACTCGGTTTGCTATCAGTCTAATAAAATTTATAATTCGGTTTGTTATCGAGTCAAATTACAAACGCATAATCCTATCGAATAGTATAAACGAGTGTCGATCCGCAGAGAATAAGATTTAAAGTCTTGAGCGATTAAATCGCAATATTTCAAAGGCTAGACAAAATCTGAAAATCAAAGAGTTGTTCGTTTTGATAAATGTATTAGGCGAAAATTAAAAGTAAGTAAAATAAAGATAAAAATGTGAATTTCTAGGGTTTTGGCACACCGTTGTTACTTCAATCCACTTTGATTCTTACCTTATTTGATATTGATTTTCAGTTGTTGTATAAGAGTTCTAATCCAATTTAGTGATTACCGCTTTCGTCTAGCAACCACCTTATTAATCAAGAGATCTTTTTAAGGCTTGTCTTGACTAGTGCAAGGAGATATATGACTTAGTAAAAAAAAATCAGACTTCACTTATAGGGTACATCGCCTTACTATCTTGGTCATGTTGGTGTCCCCATGGTAAGGCACGACAATACGACATTAGTCTGCAAATGTCGAGACTCTCATGTATGTATATTTTTGTTGATCCAATTAATAGTATCTCCGGTTAAGGTCTCCACTACTAATCTAGTATTTTTATTCTATCTTATCCCAATTCGATTAACCCAAAGATGACTAACTTCCATGTATGGCCATCACATGACGATCAAAACTAATAAACAAAATCAAGTAAGATAGAACATAAAGCACAAAAGTAAGTCTCATAGCCTCATCATAGTAAGTCTCTTCTTTGAATCTCACCTATCTCTGGGCATTTGCCCTGTTTTGCAGCTCGGCCTCTGTCTCGATGTTCTCAATGTACACCTGTGGTGGCTTGTATGTTGGGCTCGCGGGTCGTGTCACCTTCCATGAGGGCCTACTACGGAAATTGAGATGCCTAAAGGGAAATTGAAGGTTCCCCTTAGGAGTGATGTAGTAGTAGGGTCCTGGATAGTGGCTATTGACAATCTTTATGGAGTAGAGGCACGGTATGTCGATGGCCTTGTGAGAGATGATGTCTCTTTTCTTCATTTTTTTGTGAGAGATGATGGCATGCTCATCCGCCTCCTTCATTTGCTCGTCTTCTTTTTCATCCTCCCCCTTCTCCTTCCCCTTGGTGCAGGGGCTCTTTAGGGACATACTCCTCGTCTTTTACTGGAAGCGATGATGCCGATGCTTCATTGTTCGAGTCTCCATTTCTCGTGTCTGATTGGCTAGTTGAATCATTGGAGAATTGAGAGAGAGACTTGGAAGATCCGAAATATCCACCGGACGAGCCTTGCGAAGGGTTGCTCGGTCCAACACCTCTCACGGGCTTTCTTGACCCTCTTGCTAACTGCTCCTACAATGCCTTTCAATTTTGGTGCCATTTATTAAGAAATAAAGTCCCTGGTACGGACCGTATTGGGCAATACGGACCTAATACGGGCTGGTTGGATGCTGGAACTTGCCTAAGTACTGGACTGGATACGGACCGTATTCACTGTAAACTGGAAATAACTTAGAATTTTTCTGGTTCTCTCGTATAATGGATACGAACCGTATTGGGCAATACGGTTCGTACTGGTACTGGTAAAACTGGTAAACCGGTAGGAACAATTGTGGTTTTCTTGATTTTAATGAAAACAAAGCAAATGTACTAAAATAAAAGTTGCAGGGGCTAAATTCAAACAATTTATAAACTGAAATTTAGAAATTGAAAGTATAAAGAGTTAGAAAAATCGAGAAATTCAAGGGATGGTCGAAGAAGCCGACGGATATGGACCCGATACAGTCAGTATTAGAGCATGAAGGAGAGGAGAGGGAGCGGCAGTAGTGGCTTGCAAGGAGGCGACGGAGATAGCGGGGTAAGGCGGCCAGCGACAAGGAGAGGGCTAAGTCTTGAAGAGAAAACAAAAACACTCATTTTGGACAAATTCCTGAGCCTTCTACATTTCGAACTGGAACTCAGTCCCTTCATTAAAGTTGTAGATCTTGTTGTCTAGTTTCCAACGCAACTTGAATCACCTTAATCGGAGTCCGAATGATCAAGTTATGGTCAGAATACGAACTGCTATCAGGACCTCAATACGGACCATATTCGGCACCGACGCTGTGAACAATTATAACATGTTTTCAACTCCAAACCGTCCAGGACTTATTCAGAACTTGAGAGGCAAGTATAGAGACGTCCCTAGGCCTGTGGGGACTATACGAGCCTCCCAAACTGAAGGAAACTCATCTCCCCACTTGGTGGGATCACATCTTTGTATCTTTGGTGTTTATATTTTCTTAAGTGAGAAGAGATGAGTGTAATAGAGGTTAAGTAGGAGGATATTTCATGTATGGTGGTATCTTTCTCTTATATCTTTGTAAACATATCGTTCAGCGACTAAGTTTAGATTCTTAAGGTTGGCAGTAAACCTTGTTACTCATGATGCTTTGATATATACTTTTATTTGATCATTGTTTAGTCTTTTGTTGTTCAATTCTTTTTGCACTTTTTGTTTTATTTTACTTAATTTTGTTTATTAGTCTAGACCGTCATGTGATGGCCACACATGGAAGTTAGTCATCATTGGGCTAATTGAATTGGAATAAGGGAGTACAAATATTATATTAGTGGTGGCCACCTTAACCGGAGATACCAGTAATTGGATCAACAAAAGTACACATTGGAATCTCGATATTCGCAGACGAATGTCGCATTGTCGTGCCTTACCATGGAGACACCCAATATAACTAAGATAGTAGGGCGACGTACCCAATAAGTGATGTCTGAATTCTTTTGGGCTAGTCACAGATCTATTTGCACCAATCAAGGCAAGCCTTAACGGGATCTCTTGATGTAGGGTGGTTGCTAGGCGAAAGCGGTAATCACTAAATTGTAATAAAAAGTCTCATACAACAACTGAAAACCAACATCAAATAAAGTAATAATTAAAGCAGATTGAAATAACAACGGTGTGCCAAAATCCTAGGAATTCACATCTCTATCTTATTTATTTTACTTTTAATTTTCGCCAAATACATTGATCAACAACAACAACTCTTTGATTTCAAATTTTGTCTAGCCTTTTGAAAGATTGTGATTTAATTGCTTAAGACCTTAAATCTTATTCCCTGCGGATCGACACTCGTTTATATTACTCGATAGGATTATGCGTTTGTAATCAGACTCGATAGCAAACCGGGTGACCTAATTTCACTCATTAAGCTTTTTGGCGCCGTTGCCAGCGAATAACGGTTTATTGTGCAAGGCCTCGAAAGACGCCCTTGCTTTAACCATTAGATCCAATTAATTAGGAACGACTAGACTTTTAATTTCAGTTTAAATTTTTCTTTAATTTATTTTCAGTTTTTAGTTTAGTTTTTCTTTTTCAAGTTCTTTTAAATTTTTTTTTAAGTTAAAAAAAATATAAAAAATAAAAATTCGAAAAATTAAAAAATAATTAAATAAATTTAGTTCAAGATTTTTTTAATTTTAATTTTTTTATGTTTTTTTAGTTAGATTTTTAATTCCAGATTTTTAATTTTTCAGATTTAATTTTCCAGTTTTATCTCTCTTTTCTCTCTCCCTAAACGTAACATGGTATGGTAATTTCCTGGAAAGCTATTACCCCGTTTGGCAATACTAGAAAGGGAATAGACACGGTAATAAGTGATTCCTTGCTATTCTGATTACCAAATCTGTGGCTATTGCGACAGCCAAAATAATTGCGGAATTTTTTCATTCCTGATCGATGGGAATCAGACGAAGCGTGCGATTTTTTTATTTTTTTCATTCCGTCTCCCAACTTTCTTTTCTCCGATTACGATTACTGGTCTCTCTCCTCCTCTCCGATCGACGGGAATCTCTCTCCTCCTCTCGCGATCTCATTGGGTTTCCCCTCCGCCAGTCGATCCCTCACCGTTGAGGTCAGATCCTCCGCCCAATCTCTCTCTCTCTCTTTCTCTCTCTTTTTTGAAAAATCCCGGCAGAGGCTGCCTGGGGCTCGCTCTCTCTCTCTCTCTCTATCTATCTCATAATACTGTGGTTTATGTTTTCCAAGATTCGATCTTGTAGGGAGAACGAATAATCTCATCTCGACAAGGTTTGCACTATATCTAACTCAATTGGCTTGCATCGTTACTTATTTATAATGGTAAAAGAGTATTAATTTCATTACTGGTAGTCCAGTACCATGAAAATCTTTCCACTGCGCCAAAAAGATACATTTGTTTACGAAAGCATGCACAGTAGAGAGGTGCCTGTATATGAATTTTGGAGTGGCTTTGTGATTAATTAAGCTTCAATTGTAGACTTATGCATAAGTATATGTTCAAAATTTTGCTTCAGCTGGACGAAAGAGAATTCCAACTGTGGTGTACCCTGATGGTTCAGACATCATTGCCAGGAGGCTCAAGTGTGTTGCTTGGCGTGTAACTGTTGAAATGTCCAAAACTGTTTTTCAACTTATATTTCTGGTAAGGTCAACTAAAGACTATTTTATTTCAATGCATCTCAAAGCAAACTTATTCATATTGTATTTTATATATGTTTTCTATTTTGTACTGCAACTAGCATCATATAATAAAACACGAGTTATGGAGCATTATCAAGAAATAAATAGTTTTTTAATAGAAGACCTCTACATAATACTTCTTAGAATTAGGTGTAATCATTTCTGATAAAAGGTTTTAACTTAAGATTCTATTGATCTTAATTTTCATCCAAGTGGAAACTGAGCCATAATGAGAATAAAACTTCAGTACAAGTAGCACTCCTCTCAGGTCAATAGTTTCTTTGGCTTGTACTAGTAAAGCTTAATGTGGGGCCAGAAAAACTTTGGTACCAATGAACGAGCATGTAAACTAGATGGAAGATCCTGGCAAGAACTGTCACGGGTATATAGGTACCAGTATTGCTCATCTATTCTCTTCATTTTCTTGTCTTATAATCTGCAACTTGTCTTTTTAAATTAATAAAAAATACCATAGTAGGTCATTCTCCATTTTGTACGTAAATAGTATGATATTTGATTCAGTATGGCAGTACTTGTCTTATAATATGACGTGTATCATTCAGTTTACTTGGTTCTTACAGGTCCACTTACTGTCCTTCAATAGATGACCAACAATACAGCAAAAGCACTATGCCACTATGGTCATTTTTGTTCAATTGAGAAAACACTGACAAGGAATTAAAAGAAACAAAGTTCCCAACATGCCCTTATCAGGAGCGGTAACATGAAACTTTTGCAAGAGCAAACAACATGGGTATAGGTGAACCTGTGATGCAACCATCGACGACATACTGTCATGGAGAGCAATGGAGACAGTAGCAAGCTGCATTGGCCTATTGCAGGACACTACTGCATTATCGAGATAAATCATGTGAAAAGACATGCTCTCTGATTTCCACACATGCTGGCTAACCATGCTAGAAGAACTGGCTAGATGTTCAGAGGCATACCAGACGCAATTTAAGAAGTACACTAGAGATTGATATGCAGATTTATCAGCGGCCTTTCAAATACAAACTTGAATGATCTGCTATGCACTAGTATCATGATTTTGTAGTCTCAGGGGTAGTTTAGGGAATTGTAGTCTCAGGGTAGTTTTTATCATGATTTTGTAGTCTCAGGGGTGTTGCTTTTTTTTTGAGGGAAAACCCGTAAGTATTGCGAGGTGTTACTGGTATGTGCCAAGAAAGAATATGTTACTGGTACGTTACTGGTACATCTTGCAATGGCTTGTTATTATTTCGTTTTTTATCTTTTTTTCATTTTTATTATGAATCAATGCGAAAAGGATCAAAAGTTTGTGTTATAATATTTTTTTTTGGTTATGTAATATTTTTTTTTCATTTATATTAAATGTTTGTAATATAACACTACATATATTACTACATACTAATGAGTAAATAATTATTTAGATTGGTTATAATATTAAATTTTTATACTCATATGATTGAAACAAATTAAATGTATTATTTGATTCAAATTCTAATTCGATTGATTGAATGATTTGATTGGTATGCAAACTAAATATTTTTTTTTGGATATTATTTAGTTAATAATTTAAAACTAGTGAAGATATGTCTCGATAGCTATTGCAATAGTAATATATGTGCGACTCAAACATGGTAATGATATATTCTTTGGAATGCTGAAGCGATAGCCATACATGAACCAAACATGGTAATAACACATGCCTTGGAATAATATTACTTGGCATTATATTCCCTGGAATCCTTCTATTCCCTGGAATAGCCTATAACGCGAACCAAACGCCCCCTAATTGTAGGTTTTGCATCGGCGAACGCACTCATTCACGCCCAATCACCATGAGCGACACAGAACACGCTAATCCGGATCCGCCAATCAACCATGTTCCGCTCAAAATTTCAGTGAGGGTAGATGGAAGCATCAACAACCAAGGCGTTGCGCAACCCAAACTTGTGCGAGACTACTTAATATCGGACGTAAACGATTTAAACTCATGCATCAAGCCACCAACAGTTGCAATCAATTTCAGAATCAAATCATTGTGGATTAATTTGGTGGATTGCCATGCGAAAATCCTCATGAACACATCAAAAATTTTCTTGGCATATGCAATGCAATCAATGAAGACTCGGATAAAGCCATCAGACTTGGGATTTTTCAATTTTCATTAAGGGATAAAACTAGGACTTGGTTCTCTTCCTTACCGGCCAATTCCATTGAGACTTGTGACCATTTGTGTAGCATCTTTCTTACCAAGTACTTTTCTCCCGCAAAGACCCATAAATATCGAAAAGAAATTTTCAATTTCAAACAGCGGGATGGAGAGTCCTTGTGTAAGGCATGGGATCGTCTCAATGATTTGTTGAGGATTTGCCCTCATCATGGGTTGGAAAAATGGTTAATTGTTACACAATTCTATAATGGGTTGGATGTTAACACAATTTTTTTTGTTGATTCTTCTGCGTGTGGAGCACTAATGAACAAGGAAGTAGATGAAGCTTTCAACTTCATCGATGAAATAGCAATCAATTTGAAGATTGGAAGAAAGAAGACTAACATTATGTTTGTTGGAGACGGGAAGGGGAAGACGGTCATTGCTGGCTGTTGGAGTGTCGGAACACTGCTACTGTTGGTATGTTTAGATCCATAGAGGCTTTTCATAGATTAGTCCGTGTAAAAATTAAAAAAAACTGATAATAGTAGCTTTCATGGATATTAGAATATATTTCTGGTGTTTTTAGAATTAGCTTTAGAACTTGTATTTGTTCTTTTGATGCGGTCATTTGTAAGAAAGCAACAACCTTCGAAGATAAGTTCATTTGTCAAAAAACATAAGCAACAGTTGATATTGAGAGACGGACGAACCAATTTTAAAATATCTGGGGCATAGCTATACCTATATGGAGAATTTTTAGGAACACCAAACTGACAAGTTAATCATAATCAGACGGTTTTCATTGGTATAATTGAATCGGGCATGTGTCTAAGTGCATCATTTTCCAATGTAACTCTGAATTAATTATGCCTAATTTTTGACATCTTAATCCTTAATCTCGCGCAGCGGCGATAGGAACAGGGTTCATCATGAAGGACTTGACTGCCCAGAACTGGGCTGGGCCAGAGAAGCACCAAGCAGTGGCCCTACGTGTAAGTGCCTATCACGCCGTGGTGTACCGGTGTAACATCATTGGGTATCAAGACACTCTATATGTGCATTCGCAAAGGCAATTCTTTCGTGAGTGCGACATCTACGGCACTGTGGATTTCATCTTCGGCAATGCGGCAGTGGTGCTCCAAAACTGCAGCATCTGCGCCCGAAAACCCTTGGACAATCAGAAAAACACCATCACAGCTCAAAACCGGAAGTATCCTGACCAAAACACCGGCATATCAATCCATGCTAGCCGGATAGTTGCAGCGACAGATTTAGAGCCAGTGAAGTCAAATTATTCGACTTACTTGGGTCGTCCATGGAAGATGTACTCGAGGACAGTGTACATGATGTCATACATTGGTGACCATATAAACCCAGATGGCTCAAGTGGAACAATACTTTCGCACTTGACACCTTGTACTATGCAAGAATGCAAGAGTACAATAACTAAGGGCCCGGTAGCGCTGGCGACAAGAGAGTTGCTTGGCCGGGATACCGAGTTATCACAGCGCCTCAGAAAGCGGCTAAGTTCACCGTGTCTCAATTTATTTTTGGAACATCTTGGTTGCCTTCAACTGGAGGCGTTTTTGTCTTGGTTGCCTTCAAATGACAGCACTTTTTATCCAATCTGACAATAAATGACCATGCCATGATACTCTCATGAATCATCGCATTTGCATAAAGGGATGATTAGTTTGTTAAATTAGCATAGGAAGAAACATAATATATATTTAAATTTAACTGTCAGGTTATCAAAGCAAGAACCCCGATAATAATGTTAGTCAAGGATACATTTTAAAAAAAAGTAGGATTTTCTGAGATCTATAATACAATCCTGCATGCAATGCACAACATACACCCCAAAATAAACTCGAGAAATAAACAATCAAGATACAACACAGGCAAAACGGTATGAATCACCAAAGACACCCCAAAATCAACTCAAGAAATGAAACAATCAAATTTAATCTCATCTGCATAATTCTCAAACAAGGACTAGGGCCAGAGTATAGCAACAAAGATCATGATTAAATAAACAGTGTTTCATTCTAAAAGAGCGAAAAAAGCACAAAAAAGAAAAGAAAACTATCTTAAACTATCTTTTTGTTAGTGGCTCAGACTTGTACTCACGGCCAGCAGTAATTACATAACCAGCACCAACCTGAGAGGTTTTTGAACAATAATGAGAACAAGTAAAAAAAATTTGAACCGGCAACAAAATAAGAATTTGAATGCCTTCATCATGTCTCCATTTTTATCTAGTAAAATAAAATCTAAAACTCGCTAAATAAAACTATCCGATGTGATATATATTATCTTCTCTACACATTATAATATTATGACACTCCGACTTCATTTTAGTGGGAATCAAGAGCATGAAATTTTTTTGTGCAGAAAATGTCCACATCAGGGGATTTTGCAAACTCTACATGTCTCAGAAAGCAAGGTTAAAATTGGCCTAATTTATCATGTGCATGTGGACATAGTGATCATATCTAATGATTTTATTTTAGTATCTAATACTACATTCAATGTCATTAAACTGTTATTAAATGAATAAAAACAAGGCATTAGCCGAGCACCATAAATGCAGGCATCTGCACCCTCATAAATAAAAGATGAATATTGATTGCATAATAAGCTGAATAAAGAAGCTGTTTACCTGGCAGTCCTTTAGAGAAGCTCGTTCTTGAATCTGCACATTGCTGCTTATAACAGAGCCTTGAATAGTGCAATTATCTTCAATGGTAACGTGATTCATGACAATCGAATTGACAATCTACAACACAGTTTTTCTATTACAAAAATAACAATTTAAAAGGGTACAGTCAAGACAGGTATAAGAATATGTCAATTGGTACCTTGACATTTGAACCTATTCTGCAGTGACGGCCAATCACAGATCGCTTGACACTGCACTTGTCGCCCAAAACTGTACCTTCAGCAATAATGCACTGGCCGCCAGTCTACACAAATTCATACAAGGTAAATAACAGTGAACATAATTAGAGTTATGTGAGTATTATAAAATGCACTGATGACTAGAGGTTCATAAAAACAGATCAGCCATTAATTTAACTAAGAGTGAAATCAGGAAGTGACTCAACGCAACAGTGCAGGATGAAAATTCATGTTGCAGCAAAAACAAAAATAACAGAGTACAACAAAGATGCAAAAAAAAAAAACTAAATATGTACATTTTGAAGAAATCTAGAAACAAAGGTCAAATATTATAAGAACTTTGTAAAGAATATGTCACCGTAGTTTTAGCTCCTTGGACAACAGTTGGATGAACAACATTGTTCTGAGCAGAGAAAGTGTAGCCAGTAATACCACTAGCCTCCGCTAGCATCTGTAACCCAAGAAAGATAGCATGACCAGATTGCTTCAATCCCAGGATAAACAATGAAAAACACATAATATATCTGGTAAAGTTCGTTGTCCTGGTCATTGAGATTTCTTCAATTTCCACCCTTAACCTTATATCTGATACTTTTGTCTATTTCAGGAGAAAAATGGCAACAGTTTTAATGAAACGAGATCAGACTTGCTAGCTGCCATGACCTTTTTTTTTTTCTGGTTATCTTAGCTTTACTTCAACCAACAACTCAATAGTTGCGAAGTTAGAATACCATACCATAAATAAGTTGTACAGGTAACAAGTTACGCTTAACATCATATGCCATAGGAAGGCCTCGATTGACAATTTCAGTGATGCAGAAAATTAATCAAAAACAAAGTACCCGGCATGATGGTGCCATATCCTCTTAATGTTGTACCACCAAATGAATAGTACTGGTGTACTACAAGACAAAAACCAGTTCATGGTACTAAAATTAAAAAAAAAAAACTAGAAGCATAAAATTCTCACATCCCGATTTATGTCACCAAATGCCTGAACAGAGTTCAGCCGAGAACAGTACTGAGTTTTGCCAGAGAAGTAAACACAGCACTTGTGTGTCTTTTTAGCTGATCGTGATTTATTCAAATCACAGTCCGAGGAATAAACTTCCTGATAACTGGACGGAGCAATCTCTCTATGTTGAGACAACCATCTTAAATTTTGGTTTGAAGGAACTGCACTATTGATGTTTATATCTTCTGAATGAATTTCTTTGGTTGCACCGTTGTTGGAATCATCAGCTGAATTGTCCTTTTTGGCTGATATTTCTGATCTCTGGGAGAATTTGAGTTAAGAAGTTAAGTGTAATAAAAGTACCTAGGCATAAAGTACAAATTTAAACTTGGATTCTCTGAATGTGAACCGGTTCTTCAAAATCATGACTACAGTAACATAATAAGATACAACTAAAAACTTTTAAGCTAATTAAAACAAACCAATACCAAATAGATAATTACCAGCTGAGTCCTAACAAGGTATGGTAACACATCCTCCTTAATGCTATAAAACTTGTCTTCTCTATCCAATACATCCATCAGAACAGTCCTGTCAGTTTAAAAAAATATGAAGGTTAAAAAATATTAGTTGGCAAACAAGGCACCAGAGATGATAAAGTAGAACTGAAATTTGAAAAAAGAAATATTGAAAACTTTTCTAACCTCTTAAAAGCATACACATGAGCATCCATGAAATCGGATCGAATTTCAATCTTGATGCACAAAAACATATTCATTAGTTAGAGAAAAGGAGATCGAACTATGAAGGGATATTGCAAGTTAAAGTGTGTGAACTTCAATTCAAGAAAATAGAAACAAATTCATCAAAGAAAATACAATAACAGAGACACAATATGTACCAGACCTGACCTACAGAACGAAGAATTCCCTTCTGAATATGAATATCCTTTTCCACCTTAGCACCTATGAAAAAACACAAATGATTAACCACATGTATGCACATCTTCAACTATACTGTTGTTGAACACAATGTCATCCCACCTGATACCACATGTAAGAGAAACTGCCTTGTGGGGTCCAGCCCAACTATATTACATCGGCTTGGTTTTTTGGCTTTATCTTTCCCTCCAGAAGAGCTAGAATCAGAAGATCCGCTTACAGGAGCTGGGCAGAGCAATGCAGTTACAGCTGCACCGTGCCTCCTATGAGTGGCAGCAATGGCACCGGGAGATATATCAGAGACGAGATCACCACTTACAATCTTAAAAAAGAAGTTAACACTTAGGAACCTAGCAAGATAACAGCAGGGGCGGAGGTACTAATGTGTGCTTTAATTTAGACAAAAATATTACAAATACGCTAATGACCCCATACCTTTTGAAAAACAAAAGTCAGTAACTTTATGTACATATTGACCCCCATAGTCCAAATCTTGCCTCCGCCCCTGGGTAACAGTTCATTTCAGCAATGAAGACCAAATTAAGTATTAAGCAATCCTAATATTACTAAGGTCTATTGTGTGTGTAACCCCAAGAATTTTTTATTATCTATAAAAACCAAGCATTACGGAAGCACCTGATTTACTGCTTACAAGGACCTTTCAATAAGTAATCCAAAATGAGATCACAGAAAAATGCATTTCAATTACCAGAATATCAGTTGAGGTAAGGAAAGGTGCCACAACCCGAATTGCATCAACAGTGCCAACATCACTAGGAGTTTTAGCTACCTATGAGATATGATTCTAGTCAAATATAACACAGTACTAGATAATTCATTTTTTAACATAAACATACAGGAACATATAAAATTACACACATATAAATTCTACAACAGTTAAACAAGTTGATAAGGAACTTGGATTAATTGGCCAATGACAACCAATTTGTGATAAAAAAAAAAGTATCAAGATAAAACTTCCAACAGCACAATCCTCAAGTTACCTCGATATTGAGACGATCCATATATGCAACAGATAACCAACTCTCTACATTAGTGGCGGCTTCATCCCCTTCAACTACCTGCAGCTCATTTGAAGGAAATAACAAATTTCATTTTTTAGAGTTGCATAACCTTCTTGGTAATTAATAATTATGCACATCTGAGTATCCGACAATCAAAGTTCTTAAGCTGCACATGCACTTATCAGTGGTTTTATAGTTGGACCTTGGTCGACATTGGATAATTCCATTTAGAAACTCAACAAGCACTTCGCCAGACTGTACATTAGAGTAACAGCACAACAGTCTGGTACTGGTATAAAAAAAAAAAAATGAATAAGGTAAACAGAAAGAAAAAAAGCTTACCACAATGATGTTCGTCAGGTTACTAGCCTCAAGTAGCTCAAGCACATAAGAAAGCAAAGGCTTGTTTGCCACTGGAAGAAGCGCTTTTGGCAATTCCTGTAATAATTTATTACATTTCCAAGGAACTGAATTAGCACAAGGAAGCTTTCACGAGAACGATCAAATGAGAGGAAGAGAGGGAGAAAGAGACCTTTGAGACGAGCGGAGAAAGCTTGTCGGACATACCGCCGGCGAGAACGACCACCTGGAAATCCATCGGAGGTTCCATTGGACACGATTAGATGGATCAGGATGACGATTAGCGCTTAGGGTTTTGCGCTTCGGTAAGAATTATAATTTGGTGAGGAATGATTAGCGCTTAGGATGACGACCACCTAATACCCCGATCGGAGAAATAGAAATAGAATTCTTTCTCAATCACCTGATCGGAACGCGACTGGATTTGGGACCAGTATCTGGAGTACACCACATCCACAGAACAGTAAATCGGTGTCTATTCGGGAGATTGGAGGGGACAGTATTATTTGTGCTTTGAGATTGGTGCAAAGTTAAAAAGAACGATCCGGATCCAATTACTCTACGGAACCGTCTCTCTGTAGTTCTCAGAGGATACGAATTCTTGGATTTGAGGAGCGCCAAATCCTGCGGAGAAATCACTGGATTTGATTCGCTGACGTGAAAAGTCTATTGTATCCTTGTCTTTTCTGATCTGGAACCGAGTGTTGAGACGGGAGAGCAGTGAAGAGAGACAAAGGTCGGGACGGAGGAGCAGTGAAGAATGCAACGAGGCCAACAACGTGAGAGTAGTCTAGAGCAGGAGACGAGGATAGCAACGGAGAGGGAGAGGAAGAAATAGGGAGAGAAAATGAATCCAACACGAGTGGCGTAGGAAAACTATTTAATGGCATAGCTGTAAATAATTTCAGATTTATAACTATTTTGATTGATCTTCTTTTAGTTTAATCATTCCAATCACTAAAATTCAATTCCAAAGCATTTCTTTTAGTTGGTGGAGTTCAATTGATTTCAATTCAATAGTATTCAATAGAAATAATTTCTAATTAAATTTTGTTGATAAGAATGAAAATAAAAAATAATTGAATTTATTTCTAGTTCTTTATTGGAATGATTTCACTTAAATGAAAATGACACTTTTATTCTTTTTCTTGCTTGAGTGTTTTTTTTTTTTTGTTGCAATAATTTTTAAGTTTAATTAAATATGATCACAAGGTCCTTATTCTATCTACTAATACTCAAATCATTTTTTATCAATTTTTTAACATAGATCAATTGTCCACTGAACTTTGACACAAAATGTGCCTGTTTTCTTTTTATTAAATTTACACAAAAGAAATGACAATAAAAGGAACAACAAATATAAAATTCATAAAGAAATGAAACAAAAAATAAACTATAAAAAAAATTCAAAACCTAAAAGGGAAAAAGACTAATATATGTCCTGATATTTTACCTAGTAACCCCTACTGGTATTCTTGGTATATTTACCAGTAAGCTTGATTTACATTTTCATAAAGTACAAATTTTCAAATAAAGAAACTGCCAATAAACTATTTAGAATTAAAGTCACTCAATTTTTAAAAAGTGAAGATTTCTACCCACCCGCCACGTTCCATTTGCAAAAGGAAAAGTTTGGAGGACCCATCAGTAACTTTTGTTTTTCTTCTGACATCTCCTTCTCATGTTACCAGTAAATGCGAAGTCTCCATTTTCCATCATTTTGAGCTTGATTTTGTACCAGCAAAAGATGAGACAGCTTTATATGTTAGGCCATAGGATATGCTGTGATGAATTCGAAGGGGATGACCATTCAGTCTTTCTACTTCTTAAAATCAGGCATAGTCCAGAACTGGGCTGGGCCAGAGAAGCACCAAGCAGTGGCCCTACGTGTAAGTGCCGATCATGCCGTGGTGTACTGGTGTAACATCATTGGGTATCAAGACACTATATGTGCATTCACAAAGGCAATTCTTTCGTGAGTGCGACATCTACGACACTGTCGATTTCATCTTCGGCAATGCAGCAGTGGTGCTCCAAAACTACAGCATCTGTGCCCGAAAACCCTTGGACAATCAGAAAAACACCATCACAGCTCAAAACCGGAAGTATCCTGACCAAAACACCGGCATATCAATCCATGCTAGCCGGATAGTTGCAGCGACAGATTTAGAGCCAGTGAAGTCAAATTATTCGACTTACTTGGGTCGTCCATGGAAGATGTACTCGAGGACAGTGTACATGATGTCATACATTGGTGACCATATAAACCCCGTCGGATGGCTCGTGTGAGGTTTTCGAGAAAGTTACGTATTAGGGCAAAAACAGAGCAAAAGTATCGTATTTAAGCGATTTCTGAATAATGTGTCAAAATAAGACATTACATGGAGCATGCAACACCTCACACGAAGTACACAACATGCGAAATGGCGAAACTATAAGAAAATCCGCTAAGTCAGGAAGCCGTGCGGCCTCCTCTATGCCGCACGATCCGTGGACTGTCCTAAAAATAGGATATTTCTCTGATGAGCCTTCCAGAAGAACACAAATTCCTGATGGGCCTTATAGAAGGACGCGTTTTCTTAAGAGCCAAGCTATCGTAGCTATTTTTTGTTTCATTTATCCAATCATGGTTGTACCCCACATCCCCCACTACTTCTACTATTTCACCTCTCATTTATGAAAACTATAAATAATCCTCTTGTAATAGGATTTAGTGTGCGTGTTTAATTGTATCAAGTCCAGTATAGTAGACTATCAATCCTCATTGTTAGGTTAAATTAGAGAATTACTTAGAGAGAGAAGGGTAGCCATTAGGAGCCAAGCAAGAGAAAAATGCGTCATCTAAGGAGACAGGTTCTTCCATCTTCAATTGGGTTGTAATTTATGTTCTCCTTATTTTATTTATTTTATTTTGTCATGGCTATGAGGAGCTAAATTTCTCATCTCTAGGGTGAGGGTTGTACTTGAATTCTTAATTATGTTTTAGTATATGTTTATGTTTTGTTTATGATTGGTTTGAGTTAATTTCCTTTTATATTTTGAATTTCTTTTTATTACGTCATTGTATACATAGTTCTGTCTACTATATATGTCACATACTAATAGGTGTTTAGTCATTGCATCCTGGTGTGAATAGGATAATGCATGTAAGTACTATAGACACTTCGCTAACGAGGCTGACCATCCACATAAACCCCGAACAAATGAGCAACCTTCATCTGAGTCCGGATCCCTTAAAGTAACCCAATCTTTGGGTTTTGGATCGAGACCGTCCGATTTGAATTCGTTGCTCGGGATCGTCTCGAGATTCGTATTCGTCATCGGAATGTGTGCACTCACTTTGGGAATGGATTTTCATGGATTCGAATCGGACGATCTCGATCTAAAATTCAAAAGTTGGGTTACTTCACTGGATCCAAATTCCCTTCATCTAAGGCATGCAAAAGTGACTTGTTCTTTCATATCAAGCTAAGATCTGAGCAAGTGACTTGTTCTTTCACATGTAGCTTGTTGGATAAAGTATGGTCAACCTTCATCTAAGGCATGCAAAAGTGATAAAACAAATGATCACCTTTGATCCAGAAGGTTGGAATGATTATGATGGTCGGCCTTCATCAGGAGGCGCACTTTGTAAGAGATGGTTGTTTTACACTTGTCTGCAGTATAATGATACTCAATGAGTTCTACAAGGAAGTGCCGAAGCAGTTTGTTTACAGCATCATGCCGTATAGTATATAAGAACATTTTGTTCAGCTGTTGGGTAGGAAGGAGACTGCTGATGTCAGGTTTGAGGTGGAGTCATAGACATGTCTGCTGGTATATGTGGGGCACTTTATTAGGCCGTTTGTGCTGTGGATCATGCGGATGGATGATACTGTACTGACTGTATTTTTTTTATGTAGCACCACAATACTGCATATCAAGCTAAGATCGATTGTTATAACTGCTATCCTATTCATATCAAGCTAACATCGATCGTTATGAGACTCTAGATTTGTCTGCATCATATGCAACAATTTAACTAAGTTTCTTCATCAGCACATGTTGCACACAATACCAACACAGCAATACACGTCATACTGGTACCAACAGAGGAGATAATTGCAAGAACACAAACAAAGAAGGACGATCCTAGGCTTTCTTTAGGAGTTTAATTTTATGGTTTCTTTCTATTTCCTTTTGTTCTCTGTAACTTGTTTTCTTTTTCTTTCATTGCTCAACTGTTTTAAGCACCTACTTCTTTTCCTACCACTACCAGTAAGTTACCAAACTCTTATAACTTGATCTGTGTAAGAGAGAGAGAGAGAGAGAGAGAGAGCTTGGTAGCCTCTACCAAGTCATTCTAAAAGAGAGAGAGAGAGAGAGAGAGAGAGAGCAACAGTGTAGCCCTACCATTAAGCATTAGGTTTCACTGTTCATACCAATACAAGTAAACATAATTTCAGAATACATGATTATTCAACTTTCAGTTTCTCTTTCTTTCTGCTATAAATGCATGCGTTGCGTTGGTGAAGGGAAGGTGAAGTCACCTTTATGCATAATTCATGCTTTGTGCACCAAATGGGATACCACCTCAGCAAGTGATTTGTCGTTCCTGACACCTTTGATCCAGTGCGCATTGATCTTGACCCTCTCCAGGCTCTGCTTCAATGCCCTTTCAAATGTTGGCTTCATCCGACTTGCGAAAAACTTTTCAATCTCTTCACTCTTCTCGTAAGATGCAAACTACAGTGGAAAGTAAACAGAAACAAAAATAACAAGTCAGCAAATATTGTATAGCAAAAGAGAACTGACAAAAGAAAGAGGAGTTCTGTTACTAATTACCGGAGCCACAACAGAACTGACGAAGCTAGAAATAAGGCTGCTTGACGGCCATGTCTTTGATATATATTCCCAATTTTCCTGTCAAAATCAGAATTCATTGCTTAAAAAGTTTCTTCTGTAAATAAGCATGATAGTTTGTAGTATAATTTCCAACTGTTGCAAGTTTGGTTTTCATTGCTGATACTATCAATATTGGGTGTAGTTTGATAGAAAACTTAAAACCTCAGAATTATGCTATATAACATTAAGAATTGCCACTGTTGAACCATGAGATGTATGGCATGTATCACCAAAATAAATGTACCTTCAACCATTCCCATGCAGTTTCACGCCCTTGAATGGCAACATTCAGTCCATAAACAGCATCCTGATTTCTAACCTAAAGTAGAGAAAATTGGAGGGGAAATCTCCAGGTGTGAGCCAATAATTATAATAAGAAAAAAGATGAGGAAAGCGGTAGACTAGAGATGATATTCATAGAGGTAATAGTTAACAGAAAAAAATAAAGAAAGATAACCTCATCAGTTAATAAGAAGTTCAAGGCATCAAGAACAATGCCTTTATCAGGGCAGGATGCCAAACTTCCTATAAACAAACAAGAATATATATAAACAAAGCTTCTAAATCAATTCATCATTTTAGACCAAAAGCTTACGAAATACAATCTATGAGTTGACTAACCTATAACCCGGACTTTTTCCTGGCTCTGATCGGTCTCTCGGTATATTTTCAGAAGGGATTCATACCCCGATTTATCAGACACAGTGCAGTGTTGCATTACTGCAACATATGCAGCCTACAAGAGAAAATATAAATTTTCTTTTGTTTTTGCAAAACTAAAAGAGAAAAGAAGATAAAAAGTAAGTAAACCTTTCTGGTATCAGGCAGTAGAACAGATGAGTTCCTGTCATTTAAGAAAATGGCAAAGCGTCTTATTCCTTCATCGACAGTACTTTTGTTGCCAAGTCTGACAAGAGCCATCAGTAGTTCAGCTCTGAGCATTGTGTCAAGGTGGCTCTCTCCTTCTTTTACATCCCAACCTAGTTTCCTATTTCATATATACACACACACTCAAAAGTCAACATATGAACACATACACACATATTATATAGAAGCAAGCAAAAGGGCTGGAATATACTAAAACTTACTCTGCTGGAGACTTGAGAAGTTTGATTAAGAACAACTTAATGTTATCAGATAAATCAGGAGTGGCGTCGTCCACCAAATTTGCAATCTTAAGGCTCACCTGAGAAATCCAGAATAAAGCAAAAGAGATACTGAGACAGTTCACTAGCACCTGTGACCAATGGCATGCTATTTTTTTAGGGGGGGAGAAGGAAGCAATACATACTGAGATGACACGTGAAAGTACAGTATAATCAGATTGCGTGGAATAGGCATCCAAGAGAGAAAGAAGTGACGACAAAGTCACTTTGTTTGCAACAGACAGAGCACTTGCATCGTCTATTATGCCTGCACTTTGAGTTGTAATAAGTTCAAGTAGGTTTGCATCAACAGATACCTCCAAATTAGATTTTACACAGAAATATCCACATTCTTTTTAAAACAAATATCAGATAAAGATTTTTGAGTGTAAGAAAGGGTTGCAGAAATTACCAATCTTATCCATCAATGAAAGCTTATCAGCCTGAATCGCATATTTTAGTCCCAGTGCCAATTCATCATCATATTTTACCCTATAGAAACCAGTCTGGTCGGTATTTAGCTTCATCCAAAAGGTCTCTTGATTCCCCTCTTTATGTAAAATTAGATCGTCTACATCCAACTCATCTGATTTCGATTTCAGAATGAACTTCTTGGAAATATCATACGAAGAACAACATAATGAGAGAGGCGCAATCCATGTGCCAGAGCCAGAGGACCCATCTGACAAAAATTGTTCCTATAAAATATTTAAAAAATATACTTTTCCATAAATTTTCTAGCTTAAGAGGAACATAGAACAGGAATAGAGAGAGAGAGAGAGGAGGAATAGACCTGGTAAAGATGCAATTTGTTGGAATCCATGTTGAGAAAAATAACAGGATAACCTTGTTGTTTGGTCCAAGAGCTCATCAGGTCCCTCACAGGTTCACCAGATTCTTCCTCCAGGACGGCCCATAGATCATCTGTTGTTGCATTTCCATATGCATATTTTTTTATATACGACGCCAGTGCTTTCTACAAGGGGAAAAAATGGGGAATTGAGACATCTACAACTAAGACTTATTCAATCATCACTGCTCATTACCTGAAAGCAATTAGCACCTAAGTAGCTTTGGAGCATGCGGATAACAGATGCTCCCTTGTCATAGCTAATTGAGTCAAATATTGCATCCACCTCACTTGCATGCTTTATCTCCACCTTTATTATTATCAAAAGTTGAAAAACACAAATTAAGGGTTCACTTTGTGTGCCATACTTGTATAGGTTGGTTGTTTAAAAATTATAAAATCACTAATACCTCAATAGGATGGGATTCAGAGAGCGCATCTAACTTCATACCAGAAGCCGTCTCATCAAGAAATTGAGTCCATATCTTCCATTCAGGGAATATCGCATCGACCGCTAGGTAGCTCACCTGTTGGTCAAAATCCATTTTCACATTTACAGCACAAATGGTGTAAAAAAAGCAAAAGAATAGAAAAAAAAATGTAGTACCCAAGAAGCAAATCCCTCATTTAGCCACAAGTGGGTCCACCACTCCATCGTCACAAGGTTACCAAACCATTGGTGTGCCAACTCATGTGCTACTGTTATTGCCACCTGAGACACAAATATTTTAAGTCGATTGGCATTACATTTCTCTACAAAGTAAAATATAACATAAACAAATTTAGAGAGAGAAAAGGAATTGTGTACATTTTGTTTGTTAGAGGCCGACGATAATTTTTCATCATAAAGCAATGCACTTTCCCGGTAAGTAACTAAACCGTAGTTCTCCATTGCTCCAGCAGCAAAATCAGGAATTGCAACCATGTCCAATTTAGGAAGTGGGTACGGCACCGCAAAATAACTTTGATTTTTTCAGTCAAAAATTAATATGGTAAAAAGCTAGGATTTAAAGAAAAGAGGGGAAGGAAAGGGAAGAATTGATTTGTTGTACGTACTCTTTATATAGATTCAAGGAGTTGAGAGCAACATCTAAGGCAAACCTCCCTTGTTCAGTCTTGCCAACTTGAGTGTATACCCGAACTTGTACACCTTTGTTTACATACAGATCGAAACAAGTAGTTGATTTTGTTTACTTTTATTATCACAAGTTTTGCAATTGTAAGATGAAAATTGATGAGTAAATTACCATCAGGTGTGATGCCTTGAATGTAGTCGAAATGGCCGATAACTATAGCAACAAGATAGGTCGACATGAGAGGAGATTCCTCATAGGAGATGGTTTTCAACTCCCCATCCCCATTGAGTTTTTCTTCTGAGATGGGCATGTTTGACAGTGCCACCAATTGAGAGGGAACCTCCAATGTGATCTTGAATTGAGCCTTAAATGCAGGTTCATCCCAGCAAGGGAAGCACCGTCTCGCATCAACCGACTCGAATTGCGTGACGGCCATGTTTTTGACATCCCCCTTGTACTCGTACTTACTGCGGTAGAAGCCCCTCATCTGGTCGTTGAGAGATCCAGTGAAGTGAATCCGAAGGAGAGATTGGCCCAAGGGAAGCTGCGAATCAAACTCCAGAACCAAGATCTCGTCATCCTCCACCAATTCTGTCTTACGAGGAGAGATTTCCCCAAGCCACACGGAAGTGGCATCGATGCTGAGATCGGCGGAGTTGAGGACGAGAAATCGCGTGGGAGAGACGACGTCGACGGTTATCGCTGCCGATCCCGAGAATTCGCACGACGATAAATCGGGCTTGAGGAAGATATCGTAGCGGCGAGGAGTTGCGAAGTGAGGTAGGCGAGGTTGCCCCCTGAAATCTCCGCTCTCTTGCTTCTCACGCATTTCTTCCTTTCTTTCTTTCTTTCTTTGTTTCTTTCGAGTCGAGTCGAGGAGAGGAGAGAACAGATTAACAGAATGAATTAATTACAGAATCGTCCAGCGCTGTTTTTTTAATAAAGCAAACTAATTTAATTTTTAGTATAGATGTTTTTATTTAGGTGATCTTTCTAAGTAATTCGATTTCGATACATCTTAGTAAATCACTAAATGTACAAAAGCACCAATGTTCCAGTTTTTAATTTAGAATTTATTTGGATTATATATTAATTGGAATTTGTTTTAGATTGGGAAGATGTTAAGTAATTTCTCAGTTTTTTTTTGCGTCAACATCTTTCAATTTAAAAATCATGTAAAACTTGATATTTAATATAATTATTGATACTTAGCAATAATATTAGTTTGGCAAGTGGGTAGACTATAACGAAAATATAAAAAAATTAAAAATGTATTGATGCTACATAACTAGATGTTTTGTATACTTTTAAAAAATGCACCGTGAATATTAGTTTGTTAATAGTAATTTCAAACTATTTAGTAAATTTTGGTAATTGCATGTTCTTGTTTAAATAAAAATAATTGAGAGTAACATTAATTGAGAGAGAGGGGGGCGGTATTTTGTCAAGAAAATTGGAGATAGGGTATTTTGTTTGATTTTTTTCCGAAGGTATTAGTTTGTAAAATTTCGCAATATAGCTTAGATTTATCGAAATGTGCAAGTGAAAAAAAAAAAAAATTCAATATCAATCTTTAGTACATTGCAATGTGCGGATCGGTCCGTGCATTGGATTCATATCTCCATTTTCAAAGTTCAAATAATTAATTCCAACCGTTCAAATTTTATATTTTTTGGAATTTTTTTACTTTTTTTTAGGCAATTAGAAAATCACTTGATCAAAAAATTCTGGACCATCCAAGAGGAGTGATTTTCTACCTACCTAAAAAATAGTAATTTTTTTTTCCAAATAATATAAAATTTGATCTTCAAGTATATTTTCATATAATAATAATATTGAACGGTTCGGATTGATTATTTGGACTTTGGAAACGAAGATATGAATCCAATACACGGACCGATCTGCGCATTGCAATGTACCATAGCCTCACTCTATCTTGTGATATAATGTAGATGAAAAAGGCCTTAGACATGCTTGATCAAGTTATCAGTTCAAATCTTTATTGATCTTTAATAAATTTGTTTTCATTAATTTTCGGATGAGAAAGGCAAAAAAAAAAAAAAAAAATCTTTACAGAGGACGGCACATATGGATAGTTTTCCTTCCTAATCATATGAGGGTTGATTCGCACTTAATGAGATATTAGTTATGCTTGAAAAAGTTGAGATAGCAGTAGCAGTGTGCGCTAGGGGTGCAAACCGATCGGATACGGATACGGATCGGATAGTGTTAAAATCATATTCGTATGCGTATGCGTATTTTCTTTTCCGATACGGATACGGATCGGATATTAATCGGATATGGATACGGATCGGATATTAAACGAATACGGATCGAATATTTTTCAAATACGAATACAAATACGGATATAATTCGGATTCTTAATTCAAAATATATATGTTATGTCATTACAAAATATATATATAGCCATAACTAAAATTCACCAATTCACCGACCACATCTAATTAACTAAAATTCACCAACATAACTATAATTCTAATTAAAATATACCAACACAAAAGATATTCTCTCTAAACATATATAATTCTAAAATAAAAAGAGATAGTTTAATGATATTTTGTTAACACATCAATTGCTATTATAGTTTTATAGCTTTTTAGTCATTTAAGTTCTGTAATGCTTTTTGGTATTTCTTTGTTGCATTAGTAAGGCTGTTGGTTTTGTTAACTATAGCTGTTGTTTTGCTTTCAGTATTACTTACCTAGTTGAGGATATTTCTGATGTATAACTCTTGTATCTGGTGTAGGGTATCTGTTTTAGATACCTAATCAGATCTTTATGGTTTCTATATGAAATCGGTGGATAACTTCCACTATTCTTCAAAAAAAAAACACATCAATTGCTATTATCATCTCCATCTTCTTCTTCTGTTTCCTCCATAAAATCAAAAATTGATGTTGCACAACCTGAAATTAAAATAATAATTGAAAGTAATATATGATTTTCAAAAGAATCGAATCAGAATTATATGATTTAAGAAATTGAATTAAGAAAAGATGGTTTGAACGTCGAGAGATATAAAATTATTAAAATTTATATTCTGACTTTTATTTTAATCTGAAAAAAGGTTAGTTAATTAACTTTATCAACTACATACATGACTAAAGGATATTTGTGACATAATTGTTTGATTAATTATAGTAGCAGCTTGACTAAGATTTTTATTGGAGCTTCAACATACAAACAACTAAGAGTCAGTAAGAAAATTTGTGCTATATTATTTTTCACCTCTGACATTATAATTAAGAAAAGTAGAAAGCAACAAATTAATGGAAAATGATATAAACATAATTAAAAAAACAATATCTTTTTTATCACCTCTGATCTAGTCTTGTATGCACACTAATGCTTTAACAACTTCGGAGTCTAATTTGCTTCTATAGGCGTTAATGACGTGACCACCAGTGCTGAAAGCCGACTCTGAAGCAACCGTTGAGACTGGTACAACCAACACATCTTGAGCAAGTTTAGACAGGATTTGATAGTCTTTACCTTCTTATTTCCACCAATTAAGCACATTAAAATCTTGATCTCGAGGGCACGAAGTAGGACGTCTCTCTAGGTACCGATCTAGGTCAGATTTGCTATTCCATGGTTGACATCTCTCCAACATAAATTGATTGAGTTCGCTATCCCTATCTTCGTCACCATCACCCGTGTCACCACCGGGAACAGAACCGCCACTAGCTTGTGCTACTTCATCCACACTTTGGTACTTCAATACATACTCTCCATATAACTCTCTCAAAACCCTATTGAACTCTTCCAATTCAACAGCTCCTCTATTTTGATAAATTTTGGGATAGTAGAATTCAATCAATCCCATCTTATAGTGTGGGTCTAAAAAAGAAGCTATTGCTAGTACGATATTTGATTGGTCCCAATACATATCAAATTTCTCCTTCATTAAGGAAGCCATTTTAATAATAATTAGATTTTTCTTTCTACGCCAATCTCCCATTCTTAATTTGATATCACAAAATTTTGCAAAGAACAAGTTAGAGGTTGGATAAGAAGTACCCGATAGAATCTCCGCTACTGTATGGAATCTTTAAAATTTTGCATAACTCATTAGCCTCTTGCCACTCTTCACTTGAAGAAAAATTAGGAAACCATGTATGGTTGAGGATGTACATCCTCTCAAATGCCTCTCGGTAGTAGATAGCATCCCTTAACATCATATAGGTCGAATTCCACCTAGTAGAAACATCCAAGGAAAGTGTTCTTCCAATGTCTAACTGGCACTCGTCAGCCCTTTGCTCAAATTCGTCCCGAAATATAGGAGGTGTTTCACTTTTCTCACTACTTCTCGTATGTTATTAATTCCTTTCCTTATCACATTTATCCCATCTTGCACAATAAGATTCATTATGTGAGCGACACATCTCACATGAAAGAGTTTTCCACCACAACAAATACCTCTGGTTTTATTGAGTCGCTCGATCATTTCCCTCACACACACACCATTGGCACCATCATTATCTAATGTAAGTGAAAACATTTTCTTATCAATGTTCCAATCAAACAAAATTTTCATAACCACTTGACATAAGTTTGCACCCGTATGTCTCCCTCGCAAGCGCATGAAACTAATGATCTTTTCATCCATATTCCACTTCTCATCAATGAAGTGTACATTTACACACATGTAGCTCTTATTCTGTCGTGAAATCCATAAATCCATGGTGGAACTTAACCAACATGAAAGTGATCCAAGAAACTTATAAACCTTTTCCCTTTCTTCCTTGAACATCTCCAATATTTCCTTTCTACATGTAGTCCGTGATTTCATCTGAAAAGAGGGACGAAGGGATTTAACAAAATCAATAAAGTACTCATGCTCAACGATGCGAAATTGATACTCATGCATTACAACGGCAAGTGCCAATTTCTTATGACTCGATTCCTCATCATACTTGAATGTCTCTCCAACTGAACTAATTAAACCTTGTCCCGTAGGAACACCATGTTTTTGAAGGATGTGTGTTTTGAAAGTTAATTATTTTAATGATAATTTATATGTTGTTCATGATTTTATTACGAATGTTATTATTCATGCTCATTGAGATTTATATGTTATATCTTTGGAAGAGTTCAAGAAGATGCTCTTGGTTTTGAACTATAGGACTCCTAAGATGAGAAACATTTAATCACTAAATATGTTCACAATCGTGGTAATTAAGGAGGAACATTAATTACCGAGGAAGATTGTCATGTCGATTAAAGTACATTGAATTTCTATAAATGTTGATAAAGTACTATCATTTAATAACATGAATATATAAATGTGTATTTTATATATTGAACATGACCTAAATGAATGAAACATTATATGGATTGTGTTTTGTGTCATTAATGTTTTCATTGTGTCTTTGGAATCTTACATATGAGATGTGTAGTTTTTTCACATGAGAAATATCTCCATTCCATTATTAAGCACGTTGGGTGTCCGATCCGTCAACGGCTACGATTGAAAGATGAAATTTCGGATTTAATCTCAGCCCTCCGATCACATAATCTGTCTTTTTTTGATTATATACATCTCACTAATATGTAGAAGTCTAAATTTAGTTTAAAACATACTCGCTACACGTATTGCCACACGATTCAACAGGGACAAAACATATTATATTTGGAAATCTCAGGACACGTATTCCATTTGAAATAGAATCCCATTGGTTTTTTCCATATTACATTTTTACTATTTCAGTCACCGGCCACGATTCACATATCTCCATTCCATTTCTTCCAAAGATGATATTTTTTTTCTTTCATTTCTTATCTCCGTCTGTAATTTAACCGATTCACCTTCCTTAATTCTACAGATATTGATTTCCTTGATTTCCTTGACTTCGTTGATTTTCTTATTTCCTTAATTTGCGTAAATCAATTTCTTGATTTCCTTATTGATTTGCATAAATCCAAGTACTTCCTTGATTTTCTTATTGTCTTATTGATTTGTGTAAATTGATAGAAACCCTAGAAATTTGAGAGGCTAGGATTTTAGAGAGGGTTTACAAAGAGGGGTGGTGGCCGCTATTTTACAACTTGGAGCAGCTACAAGTTCGACCTAGAGCCAGGTTTTAGAATTTAACTTCCACAACTCTATATATCTCTTGTTTTGTGAATTTTTATTTGCGTTAATGATTTTTCTTTCTCTATATGTCAGAGTCATAGTTTTCAGGAACAGTATCTATTGATTACCAGTATCTATTGTTAACATCCATATGTTGGATTAATATTACTGTGTTATCTCTAAGTACAGTTCATTAACCTTTTTTATAGTTACTGGTAAATACAATTTATTATCTCTAAAATCAAGAAAAGTGTTAATTATTAGAAAATTCCTTTGTTTTCAAATGCAGAGCTTGCGTTTTTCAATTGCAAATATAGATGTTAACATATGGAAATTGTCTTCATATTCTATTCACTGTACACCTGATTAATATTGGTTTCTAACTTCATTTTTTATGGTACTAGATATTGCTAAATGACAACCGAAGGTGTCTTGATTGTTAATTTGGAATCTCATGTGAATGAAGATGTCATTGATAGCAATCTACAATCCAATATTGTTGAGCCATCTGTCACAGTTACTACAGGAGAAGATGAACTGAGTGGAGAAAAGGAATTTACAACAGAAATTAAATTGGAAAAGGAAGAAAATGAGACAACAGAACGGTACTTTTGTTTTATGAAAGTTCAACTTAGGAATATTATATCATTTGTCTTTGCTTATTATTCATTGTCTCTTAAATTTTTTTTTTTTTTGCTATTTTCAACTTAGGAAGATTTGGTCATCTGTCTTTGCTTATTGTTCATGGTTTTTTTTTTCTTTTTTTTTGCTATTTTCTCAGATTGAAGAGGAAGAAACTCTTTCCTCCATTTACTGTTCTTCATCCCTATGGATACTGCAAATGGAATTTGTGTGCACGAGTTGAGCAAAAGTTTAATGTTCAACACTATCCATCAAAGAAGAGAATGAAGCTACTGCTTGTTGATGCTGAGGTTACATTTCTTTTATTAATTTTTTTTTTTCCATTCTTATACTTTTTTGGCATAGGAAAATAGATTTAAGTGTTTCTATAAGGAACAAAATTGGAGGCTTCCATGTACGATGGTGAAGTGGATCGACTTCAAGATATAGTCGAGGAAGGAAAGATTTATTCTTTCACAGCTGTAGATATAAAGAATGCTCCGACGCAATACAAATTGGTAGATTCCGATATTGAATGCTTGTTGACCAATGAAACTGAGATAGAGGAGGAAGACGATGACAATGATATTCCCATGCTTTCATTCAAACTCAGATCGTTTGACAATCTTCATGCTTTTGAAGACAATAAGCGTCTTCTAATTGGTAGGTTCATGGGTTTCTTTACATTATTCGTAATATATTTTATTAGTTCACAATTTAGAATATGATTTCTATTGCAATTATGTTATTTTTTGTCTGTAGATGTGATGGCCATGGTCAGAGAGGTTGGTCCAGTCTACTACAAGCAATCCGGTGATAAGCAAATTTCTAAAAGAGACGTCCTTCTTGTTGATAAGACGTAAGTACTTGGTACTTGCTGGAGTATTTTTTTTATTTTACTCATTAGCTTTTTATGCATTAAAGATATTAAGTTTGTTTATTTTTTTTAGGCTGCAACATGTGAAGATGATTGTTTCCGATACTCTTGCTACTCTTGATTCTGATTGGCAAGCTGCCTCAAATAATGACACCATTATAGTAGCAACTGCCCTTCTTGTTAATTGTTTTAAAGGTACTTTTCAGCCGTAATATAGTTTAATTACAAAATCTCCTTCAACTGATATATTTGGTGGTAATGATTAGTTATTCTATTTTGTTAGATTATCTCTTCTTTACAGCTCCTATAATAGTAGAGTATTTTTCAATCCTCCAATCCATGAAGTTAAAGATTTCAAGACAAGGTATCATATAAAGCTCAATTTCCTTTCATCAACTAAGGGCGTTATGCCATAACGAGGGCAAAAATATAGGCAATTGTGTTAGGTTTGGTAATGCATCTCTTAAATTACAATCAGAAAATAAGATATGAACCTTCTATTTTAAGAGCTGAAGTGCTATTTTAATTCCATATATACTAGCTAATTATTTTCTTTCTTTGACCTCAAGTATTCTAAAGCAGTTAAAAAATAAAGAGATAGCTTCATGCAACATTGGTGGAGCCAACATGGTAGCTGTTGATCTGACTAGGGTGCTACAAGGATTACAGTTCAAGAGCTTAAACAATTTTCTGACTACAATATCAATAAGGTACCAATTCAAAACTCAAAACTTATTTTAATTGTTTAACTTACTGTCAAATAACAAATAACTACCATTCATCTTGTGCAGTGTGGTTTTTATGAGGTTGTTATTACCATTAGTAAAATTTACTATGATAAACACAACAGCCTATGGTATATGGGGTGTGGCTGGTGCAGGACAGGTCTCCTTGAGGCACCGAACTCACAATATTGGTGTCGCAAGTGTGCAAAATTATATTCTGAAAGGTGCCTCAGGTACTTATTTTCATGGTTATTGATAAGTATGTTAATATGCCCATGTTGGATGTGTTGATGTTTGAACTTAAACTCTTCTTTTCTAGGTATGTATTTAAAATGGAGATTGTAGACCATACTGGTTGTCATGATGTCACAATTTTTGATGAGGTGGGCGAGAAATTGTTGGGATGCAAGGCAAATTTTCTCTTTGAGCTGTTTACAAAAGTTAGTGTTTTTTCCTACTCTCAACTATACTTCCATATTAAGTTCCAAGTTGTCAACTTGTATTTATATTTGTTTTGTTTTTAGGAAAATTCTCATGTTGTTATACTGGAGCACCTGCGGTCAATTACTTACAATAGATATAATTTGTTTGTGATGGTTGGAAACAATAATGGAAGTTAAATTACACGATCAAGACATGAGATCAGTGTCATCTATGCCACCCCTCTTGATCCAGCAAAAGAAGCCAAGTATCTCCTTGATGTAATATATAGTTCTACTTGATTTAATAAAGTGTAACAAAGTGTAACAGCAAAGCTACCTTATTTTGACCTTATTGTGTGTTTCAATTTGTTGAGTAAAGAACTAGATTGTTGTTGTTTGTGAAAGTTTTGATGCTTAGATAGCAAGGAATAAAACAAAAAATTTATTCGACTCAAAACAAACGATCTAGTTATTGTAAGTGCAAGAAACAATCTTAATTAGCCTAATCAAGAAGAGAATAATACCTTGAATTTGATCTCCAAATCAAATCAAGAAGGGTTGTCTTGCTTAGCAACTTCTTATTCTCTTTCTCTTTCAATGGTGGTTGTGCTTAGCCCTTCAAATAACGAGCCTCCTTAGGTATCCATCGAAAGATTAAAGAAATACTTGTATCTCTAAGACTAGTAAGAGATTAACAAGTAGAACCTTAATCCTAGTTTAACCCTCTTGTTAATTTCAGAAAACTTCTTAGAGGATTTCTAGATCTCAACTCATGAGAGAAAAAATGGGAGAGAGAAGAAAAGAACAAATTTCGGCCAAGATATAATTCACTGAATTTTGACCTTTCGGTACTAAAACCATTATATCTTTTTCTAGGTAACTCCAAACGACTTGAAATCTTCACCATTGGATTCTAGACTCCAAGGGCTACAGATTACATAGGTCATACGTCTAGAATGGTTAAGATTTGTCCTTTCAAATTCCAGCTCAAACTTACCTAAAAAATCTGTCCAGAAATTTCTTTCCTCTTTAATGAGATTAATTAGATTTAATGACATATTTAAATATTCCTTAAATCATGCGATTGCTAATCAATTCTCCCCAGCATATATTTGGGCTTTGGACTTAAACATACTAATTATATTAATATTTAATTAAGTCCACAATCCCATACATTAAAAGGTCAACATATAAATTAATATTCTACGTTAATTTATATGCATCTCTCATGTGTCAAAAGTCTCACACATACTTTAAATATTACTAGGATTATTTTATAACATCTCCATGTTATAAAAATTGTTCATATATTAATAACATATAATTTGTACAAATTAATTATAACTCCTTATAATTAACATAACACATTATATACATATCACATATGCTTTATTAATATATTTTCTTTTAATCTTTCATATGGTGTGACCTTATGGGATCCCATCATTATGGCAATGAAATTAAACATTTTAATTCCATAAATCAATGATACAACTAGCCATGGTATATTGATTACCCAAATGATGTGGATGAAAAAGCACAATGCAAAATCACGATCCCTGTAACATTAAAAAAATATTGTTGTGTCAATTCCTTGCCACATGATATCCAAATAATCGTAAGGTAGGAATGTGTCATCCTTACCAATTATTCTTTCTTGATTTCCTGAAGTTTAATTATGATATGATTATCATATAATCATATTGCATGCACATAATACAAACTTTATCAAGGGGCCCAGAGATATCATCGCTTATATTAACATATAAGGGACAATGGTTTCTTGATACGTATCGTTCTTCCGCATAAGTTATATGCACTGCAGTAACTGCCTATATAACTCCTGGTTAAAGAGAGCGTTGAACAGTACCAACAATACACATCCCTTATGTAAGAAAAATAAATATCTCAACCAAAGAATTCTAGACACAATGAAATATCAATGACACAGAACACAATCCATATAATATTTCATTTTTAGGTCTGTCCAGTGCCATACATCTCCATGTATGCACATGTGTGATTAGATCGATAACTCCTTATCTATAACCTGTAGAACATGGCCATCATCTAATCACTACACTTATCTTATATGGTCAACCAGTGTACCTTGCTGATTGCCAAGATAAGGGACATTTAAGAGTAAACAAATTTATTCGTTGTGAAGTTCTACAATTTGAGTCATCAACTCAAATGATCCACTAATATGAATACTCAAGGTACAAAATGATAAAATCATTCACTAATAAACTAAACATATCATATATATGATCTGGGTCTAGGACACCAACACTAACAGTTTGCATACTTTAGAGAAAAGAAAATATAACCAAAACACAATGGTTTATTTGCAAATTTGCTTTCAATTAATCTGTTAGACCCTTTTCCTTTTATTTTATGACTATCAAGTATAAGTTCAATATTTGTTAAATCATGTTTTCAAGATGTGTATCATTTCATTAAGTGCATTTTTGGAATTTCTCTCGAATTTTATTGGATTTCTAATTCTTAAGTCAGTGTCTAAGCACTCTTGCTGCTGCCAGTATGCATGAAAACTGAAATTTCCCTATCATATCAATTGCTTTAATTTCTATTTATTATGTTTGCTATAGAGAGTTTAATTCAAGTTATCATGATGTGGCGATATATTCTGAAATGTTTATCTAACAATAAGGGAGGATCCTAATTAAATTGCCAAAATATGATTTAGAATGGTACAAATATTGCAATATCCCACATCAATTCTCAATTAAATCTGATTCAGAGTGTTACTGTTTTTCAGGTTATATGGACCAGTGAGACAAAAAAAATCTGGAACATAATTACCAGAATACCCTTATGTACCCTTATGCTGATGAATCAAATAAGGAATGAGACACAAAATCTGGAGCATAATTACCAGAATACCCTTATTTAGATGAATCAAATAAGGAATAAAATAAATCAATAATATATATTTTTTGATCCAAGATTTCACAAGCACGTACGTCTGTTGCTTTTGCTAATAAAATAATCACTTTTGGACTTTATTACATCCATATCTATATGACTATATGTACTTGTGGACTTTATTACATCCATGTGATATGTTTAAAAATCTCTTATTTTAGGTAACAAAGGAGATACTACTCAATTTGTTTTCACTGTGCCGCTTGGGATTTAGAAAATTTGTAATTTTAAATGTGGCGCCATGTGTACTAATTACTCAATTTGTGAATTTCATTTTCTGTGAACATTAACAAAAACTGGCGGTAAAACCAAGATAGTAGTTTTGTTATTTCCATTTTACTTCTTTCTTGCATTGGAACACAAAATAATTTTGGAAACTCTTATATCAATTTTTGTTGCTTATGCCTTAGACGAGAACCACTCATTGTTTAATTATCTTAGTTTTGTTCCATGTCGAGACATCATACAGGAAAGCAAGTTCAAGAAAGTATAACTAATGGAAATGAGGATTCTTATTCAACCACTCCAAGAACAACAGGTTTTTACAAAAATGTATTTTTTTTTTTGCACTATCAATAATCGATGTACATTTCTCAAGGAAGCAAACTTATATTATTATTTTATTATATTTGTAATAACAGAAATAAGAGTGGATGAAAAGTCAGAAAAGAGAAGGTACAAGAAGAGGGCTGCATATCAAGAAATGAGTCGGGAAAAGAAGCAAACTCTTCTGATGAGACACCGTGTAAATAAGCAACTCAAAACAGGAGACAGTAGCAATAATCCAATAACAAATGTTCCTGCGAGGTCAAATATTTCATTAATTTCAGACACTCCACTGCAAATAGATGTAGCTTCATCAGCTCCGCATGAGAAAACTGAGTCGTTGCACAGTAATATAAATTTAAGACAAATTTTTACAATTTTTTTATTTGTATGTACATTGTAGAATAGTAGTTGCAACAAATTAGCTTTTATGTTGGATTTTCTTTTAGGTGTACGAACAAGTCGTAAGCGGATATATAACAATGCTAACGCAGTGCCACCTGTGACCACACAAAATGACATTGACAGGGAAACTGTTGCACCCATCTTCACTGCTTGATCTGAAGGCACGGTTTTAATATCTCACCGATTGCAATCGTTTATGCTTAACAACACTTTTTTTAATTGTATTCACCATTTTTTTTATAAACTTTTTGTAATATATGTAGATACTTTTGATGAAGTCGAGTGCAACAACCATTCATCTTCAATTGATCCCTCATTCAATTGTGCTAATGGACATGACCCTTATGATTTTGTATATCATGGGTTGCCATCCACGCCAAGGTTACTCAAGGCACCAACTTGCTGCACATATTGTGGGGCCAAAAAGTTCCAGTACGAATTTCCTACATTTTGTTGCATGAATGGAAAAACCAAGCTAGCAAGCTCCAAGGTCCCCAATGGGCTGTACTATTTATTCACCATCAGAGACCGGATTGGTGTTGATTATAGACATTTAATAAGGTCTTACAATACCCACTTCTCATTCACGTCCTTTGGTGTGAAGGATGCAAAGAGAAAGAATAAGACTAATCATGGAGGTGGTGTGACCAATGAGGAATCAAATTGTGGCGGAGTATATAACTTTCGTGTTCATGGCCAGATATACCACTTCATTGATCAATTGGTGCCTAGAGAAGGAAGGTTACCTGAGTATCTACAACTCTATTTCTATGACACAGAATCAGAGTTGGATCATCGAGTACAAAGGATGCCAAACCTTGATAGAAATATAGTCAAAAAGTTGATGGTTATTCTTTCTAATAATCCATATAGCAAAGTGTTTAGGAGCCTTGGTGAGCTACAAACACTGGATACTTTTGAATCACCTTAAATGCCTCGGTAGAGCTTGATCAACGTGTGTACAATAAACCTTCTTCATCTCAAGTTGCTGCTGTTTGGGTTGAGGGCAATGACGATAACAGTGCATTCCGAAGAAGTATTGTTGTATTTGGGAAAACTGACCGTCCCAAAATTGTGAATTACTATTTTGGATGTTATGATCCGTTAGCTTATCCATTATTTTTCCCGAATGGTGAAGTTGGTTGGCACCCAAAGATTCCTAGAGTGGGTATATCTATGGATTCTATTACAGAGGAATACATGGATTACGGTGATGAAGCTGAGCAAGGTGAATTATCCATTAGCTTATACGTTAGAGTATTATCATTCATGCAATTTCAAATTTATTTATCATATTAGTTATTTTTCAAATTTCAAATTTATTTATCATTCTTGCAATTTCAAATTTCAAATTTATTTATCATATTATTTATTTATCAAATTTCAAATTTTATGTTCATGAATGCAGATGTCTCTAGATGTAGAGGCAGAAATACTGTTTTAGCAAGATAATATTATTGCTACAAACTCCAGATACAAAGTGATACAAATTTTCTTTTGTTGGGTGGTAGGTTGCTACAACAATTTGTTGTAGACATGTACATCAAAATAGAAACATCTCGATTGGATTTCATTCTTAAAGATCAGGTAAAAAGCAGAAAAGAAATACTTCAAGGTATCGTTGATAGTGTAATTGCCGGTGAAGGTTGAGCACACATGATTGGTCAAAGAATAGTGTTGCCGTCATCATTCATAGGTGGCCCTAGAGACATGAGGCGTAGGTTCATGGATGCCATGGCACTGGTTACACGGTTTGGGCATCCAGATATTTTCCTGACCATGACTTGCAATCTAGATTGGGAGGAAATACATCGTGAGTTACTTCCAGGGCAACAAGCACAAGACCGACTTGATCTAATAGCACGCGTGTTTCGTGCTAAACTTGAAGATTTGAAAGACTGATCTACCAGACCTGAGTCAACTAGGTGATTTTAATGTCAACGAATTTCATGAAGTCGCTGATGAGATGGCAATAAAGGTTGATGAAGAACATTTGCGCTTGTGTGACTCTCTAAATCCTAAACAATTGGCCGCATTTAACGAGATTATGCAATGTGTTATGGATAAGAAGAGTGGAGTTTTCTTTATTGATGGACCAGGAGGAACAGGTATATTTTATATCTTTAGCTTTAGGTATTATGATACAAATCAATAATATAAAGTTGATGAGTATATGATGATATTTTTCATTTGTCAAAGTCATATATGATATTTTGTCATTTTTCATTTGTCATTTGTCAATCCGAATTTATTAATGAATTTGAAAAAAAATATTTTAGTGTATTATTAGATCAATATGTGTTTCGTAAGGTTTACTCAATTAATAACAGAGTTCATGTAAATAAACACAAAAAATCGTCTATACAGTAATAGTTCAAAGTGCCAGAGGAAATAAATACTTCTTTTTATAATAAACTGTTTGTTGAACTAAAGTGTGTTCCATGTATTTGATAGGTAAAACATATCTATACAAAGCATTACTAGCTAAAGTGCGTTCCATGAATCTTATCGCACTGGCAACTGCTTCGTCAGGATCTGCAGCAAATAACATGCCAGGGGGAAGAACTGCACATTCTAGGTTTAAAATTCCCTTGAAAATTGAGAACAACTTTGTTTGCAATATCAAGAAGCAAAGTGGAATTGCACAATTATTGCGGATGGCTACTTTGATCATATGGGATGAAGCATCAATGGCAAAGCGACAAGCAATTGAAGCACTTGATAGAACAATGCAAGATATAATTGAAGAAAATTTACCCTTCGGCGGGAAGATCATGCTTTTCGGAGGTGATTTCAGACAGGTAATTAATTAGTTGTTTTATATATTATTTCATTTATTGTTCGAATTAATAGCTTTTTGAAAAAAAAATATATCTCATACACATAATTTATATAATTATTAGGTGCTCTCAGTTGTTAGGCGTGGTACTAGAGCACAAATTGTTGATTCCAGTCTACGGATGTCTCTTCTTTGGCCATCAATAAAAAAAATACAATTAACCCGAAACATGAGAGCTTTGTTAGATCCATATTTTTCTGAATATTTACTCAGAGTTGGTGATGGAACAGAAGAATCATTGGAGGGGGACTTGATACGTATTCCTGAAGAATTGGTTATTCCATACACTACAGAAGAGGATTCTAAACAGCGGTTAATAGAATCTATTTTTCCCTCTCTCCATCTCAACAGTGGTTCGTCAGAGTATATCATTTCTAGGGCCATACTATCAACAAGAAATGAGTATGTTGATGAACTAAATCAACAAATGATTGAGATGTTTTCAGGTGATGAGATGATCTACTACAGTTTCGACAAAGCAGAAGATGATACTGCTAATCACTATCCAACAGAATTTTTGAACTCCTTGACTCCAAGTGGGCTGCCTCCACATCTTCTCAAATTGAAGCTGGGTTGTCCGATTATTTTATTACGAAACCTTGATCCATCAAATGGCCTATGTAATGGTACAAGGCTTATATGCCGAAAATTTCAAAATAATGCAATAGATGCAGAGATTGCTGTTGGAGAACATGCTGGAAAAAGAACTTTTCTACCGAGAATTCCAATGTGTCCATCTGATGATGAGATGTTCCCTTTCAAGTTTACGCGAAAGCAATTCCCTATTCGCTTGAGTTTTGCCATGACAATCAATAAAGCACAAGGACAAACAATTCCTAACGTTGGCATCTATTTACCCGAGCATGTTTTTTCGCACGGCCAGTTATATGTCGCATTGTCAAGAGGTATGTCACGGCGTACAACAAAAGTCAAGCTGAAATGAAAAGAGGAAATTGATGCCACAAGAGTGTATACAAAAAATATAGTTTATCGGGAGGTCTTGAGCGAAGAATAAGGTATGAACCATATTAATTTGAAAATTGAAATTTTATTATATTTTTTCAATTGGAGCAATTATAATCTACTTATCATTTTTTTGGTTCATTTTCAGAAATGTGGTACTACATCGAAGAGGATCACACTGGCAATGATATATACTTCAAGATTTTTTTCATGTTATATTTGATCCATTTTTTTCTATTTATTGTTGTTTCTTTTACTGTTATTTATTATTTATCTCTCCATTTTTTTTTCATTTGTTAATTTTATTTTCATTTATATATTTTTTCTTAATTCTGAGTGAAATGTCAACAAAAAAGTCTTTTCATATTTTTTCTTATAATGTCCCCGTTGCAACGCACGGGCATGATACTATTATAATGTGATTGTTATTTAAATACTATCTTATGATAGGAATGAAATAGTATTTCATTGTGTACAACTTGTGCGGGAGAAATCTATATGCTAATATTATCATTGTCCCTCAATTTGAGTTATGATATTACTGGGCCCCTTGGTAAAGTGAAATTACTTCGCATGCAATATAACTGATGTAGTTATAATTATAGTTCACTTGAGAGACCAAGAAAAATGAATATAATGCAAGAATGACACGATCATATTTTGCATATTTTTTATAATATCATGTGACAATAATAGACACGAAATTAGTGAATTGAGTAAATGATTACTATGTCGTTTGGATAACTATAATGTAATGATAGAACCTCTTATAGTCAATAATATAAAATTTATATTATTGCCAAGATGACATAGATCCTCTATACGGTCACACCAACTGAAGAGAAACAACAAGTATTTTATATTTCATAATAATGTATAAGATAAAAAATACATGAGATGAAATACTAAAATAAAATGTCATAATATGACATGCTTAGACCATAAATAAATTTGTGAAGTTATGCAAATATTATTTGGTATAATGTTTGAATGCATTATAAGAATAATAAGAATATTGCATAATAGAATAATATGATTAATATTATTTATTCATAAATTAATTTATTAAACCAACCACAAGATGAGATTAAAGAGAGCATAAGATGGCTAAATAAGGCTAGTGGCATTTGTGTAATTGATTAAAACCTTACACAAAGAGTTGCCCTAACCCTTGCCTATTTAAAGGGACATAATTAAGGAAGATTATATCTAATTTTCAGGCTCTAACCCTAGCCAAAAACTGCTCCATTGAGCAGCCACGTTTTTTCTTCCTCTTTAGGCCGAAACCTAGAAGGTTTTGTTTCTAGGCCGAAAAATTCAAGGAAGGAGGCTCTTCTCTCATATCTTCTTGTTAGGTGGTTGGATCTAAGCTTTGAACTCCACATCCATCTATCTAAGAGGTGTGGTAGTTTGTTGTTTAGGTTCAAGGTGAATCAAGAGGTGCTTATAAGAAGAACAAGAGATATAGAAGAGAAATCGGCTTCTCTCCATCAAGAGGTTTAACAATCTCTTTAGGTAAAAGATCTATATCCTCTCTAGCAATAGATTAGATGAGAATTATTTATTCTATTTAGTGCACATTAGGTGTTTGATGAAACCCTTAAGAGATAATCTTGTTTGCTATTGTCATATAAATAAGGTCCTTTTTGTATTGAGCCAAGTGGTGATAGGAAAATTTCAAATTCTCACCATATAGGCATACACATGAAATCTCAACAGTTTTCCCGTATAATGATTCCGTAAGCGCGTACCATGTTTGCTATTTGCTTCAAACGTTTGAGAGCAAACTTTGCAAGTTGCACTAACATTTGTTATCCGCTTTCCATTCACTACTTTAATGGTCTCAGTTCTATCAAAATAATTCCAAACATCTGATTTTCAGTTTCTTTTGTTTTTTACTAGGTGGGTTTTCGTCTGTAGCATTGCTAGTACCAACATTTGCAGTAGGTGCCGATGCTGAATTCTGTTGTGGCTCGCTTTCGATAGGCCTTATCGATGATGCCATTTAGAGTGATAACCTAAATAATTAGAATAATTAGTTAGTCTTTCCAAACAATAATATATGATGAAGCTGCTAAGGCATTTGGATATATAATATATACTGAATTATCAAAATGCATGAGATATGGTGAATTCTAAAGCTGACAATATTTTTTTTAAATTAACTTAGATTTTAATCTACATGAATTTGTATGTTGTATACAAACGCATGAGACATTGAAAGTGACTCATCTATACTTGTGATCATTTTTAATAACAGATAATTTTGAAAGACTGGTTTGCATCATATCTCTGTCAGGAATTGGTTCTTTCCTTCAGAAGAAATGTTGCATTTAATGTCTTTAAAATTATATCATTGTCAAAGATGTGTTTATTAGGCTGAATATTATAAAGTTTCAGGAATATTCTTGAGATTTAGTCTAAAACCTCACTAAGAGACAAGACCGCAAATAAAAAAATCTAACAAAAATAATAGAAATTTAGTGAGTAAAAAGTTAAAATCCAACAACAATAGTCAAAATTCAGTGGGACAGGAGCAATAATCCAACAATAATAATCAAAATCAAACTACCGTCTGTACCTTCTTAAGTCCTTAGAGAAACTTGAGAGAAGAAGTTGAACTGCTGAGAGAGGAACTCGCCAAATTTAGTGAAATGAAGCAGCAATCCAAAAATAATCTGTCACACCCCAAACTGAGAATTTCGGATTAAGGTGTGATTAGTCCTCGCCTCGTGTTTATCAATCATTAAACACGCAAGGCTAAATAATCACAAATAATAAAATAAATACGGAAGCGTGAATAATCATACAATAGCATAAGTCAAACATCGATAATCAAACATAAATACATAATATCCATACAATCCACCACATAATAATAAACACCATCTAAGAAAGGGATACATAATCTATCGAGACCGGTATATAGATAAAAAAACATCAGACTTGTAACCCTAATCAAAAGAACCTATAAACTATAATAAAGAGACGTGGCCCTCGGGAACAGCTCCTGGCATCCTCAACTACGGAGCTCCAGTCTCTGTACCTAAAACCCACGAAAACAATGTGTGGGGTGAGCGACTAGGCGCCCAGTACAAGACATTGCACGCTAGCAGATGGTTATATTCAAATTCGTGTACTTTTCCTTACTCTAAAACGATTCTTCAACCAAACATATAAATAGGAGAAATCATACAAGCAAGTCGTAAGAATGTGTTAATCCGTTTCCTAATGAGCAGAAACGGAACTCCATCGTCCGGCCAGACCAACGGGAAAATGAATAAAGGGCTCGAGATTGGCCCATGTACAAAAAAGTAAAATATGCCACCGCAACTGCGGAAGCCGTACTAGATATGTAGCTCCTAATGTAGGTGGGGAAAAACATCCCGAATCATTTCGTGCCTCAGAAATCGAGATCGGATCTTCGCACGTGAAATGGTAAAATGAATTGAAAAGAATATATATAATCAAATTTATACATATAATATTTTATCCTAGAAGACCTCCCGAGAGATCAAGTGATCAATCAGCTCAGTGACGAACGGGCCGTCTCGTACCCCATCCTATGAGGTGGAACGCAGTCACAAGGTCTCTTCTCAGCTCTCACCAATGCATATGTACGATTATATACTAATAATATTGTCCTTTACGAGAAAATGACAACTAATATTCTAAAATAACTATAATAATATATAATTAAATTACGCTACTCCTATAAAACAGTAAATTTTCATTTAAAAAGGGATTATGCATATCCTAATTACAGTTCGAAAAAGATAAACATGCTCTAATGCATCTAATTAAATTAAGTGTGAATGTTAGATCAGGTGGTCGACTTGGTAAGAGTATGCCACGAACGAAATAATTCAGATATCCCACACTGTAGGGCAAGCTGAAGGCAACGCGCGTGCTAATTCTCTCTGTAATACGCGAAATCTTCGTCTGCTCCGGTATAGCCGTCAGCGGGATCGGTCCACAGATCGGACTCGTTGTAGATCTGATGACTCGAGAGAGCTCAATTGCAAAGAGGGCACGTAAAGGGGCCGGTACCAAGACCTTCCCCTCGCTTACCGGCTGTCCCGAATTCAACAAGCCTACATAAATGAGGCGTCACAAGGTACCGCAATAGCACCGCACCAGCACCGTGTCACTACCGCACTAGCACCACACCAGCACTGACCGCACCAGCACCTCACCAACACCGCACCAGCACCTCACCTCACCAGCACTAAACCAGCATCGCACCAGCACCGAACTAGCACCGAACCAGCACCGAACCAGCACCGGGTTTGAAAATTAGAACCGCAAAGTCCAAGTCACAAGAGAGAGAGAATGGCAGATAGATCGAGAAAAATAGAGAGAGCCCGGGAGAGAGAAATAAATGAGAGGTATAAAAGAGGGAGAGAAAGTCAGAGGACTTAGAGAGAGTGTGAGTACAGCCTCGTGGCCGCAGTACATGCGGGTGCGCGAAGTTGTCGAAACCGCGTGGGAGAGAGAAAAGCGTACGGAGAAGTGTTTTTGTGTTGAGAGCGAAGAGAGGGAGAAGGGATTCCTTCTCCAGGAAGTCAAGTATGAGAATAATGCATTTAGATTATATAGAATCAAAATCCAAGAATAATGCATTTCAATAAATATATTGAGTAAAGTGGACAACATTGAATTAAGATGTATTGACTAGATGAACGACAAATTTTATAAAATTGATAATTAGCTAAAAAGTCAAGTATGAGAAATAATTTCTTTGAATTGGATAGTAAATGTATACTTAAGTTCAAATAGAAGAGTAGAACTAAGGTGCTCTTAAGCTCACCAAGCTCCTTGTGAGCTTAACTCAAAAACCTATTGGATTGACTTCAAACGACATTTTCAAACCGTTAGATGTTCAATCTATATTAAAATGTGCTTGGAGACCAAATTTTACATTTTTTGAAATTTTTTTCCTATTTATTAAGCTGGTTTGAAAACCGCTGTTTTTCAATGCTCCAGAAATTTAATAAAAACATCGGTTTTCAAACCAGCTTAATAAATAGTAAAAAAATTCCAAAAAATGAAAAATTTGGTCTCCAAGCACATTTTAATATAGATTAAACATCTAACGGTTTGGAAATGTCGTTTGAAGTCAATCCAATAGATTTTTGAGTTAAGCTCACGGTTTGGCTTGGTGAGCTTAAGAGCACCTTAGTTCTACTCCAAATAGAATGATAATGAATTCTTAATATACGAGGAATTGTTTAATTTAGTTTGATTCTGCCTAGCTCAACCATATATATAGGACAAACATAGAATCAATCCTAATTGATTTCATTCAGAGTAATCAAATTAAAGATAAATTTAACGGATTCAAGCTGACATAATTGAATTAGATATAATTTAAATGATCAAATGAGTGTCACGTTTTCTAGAGTTGATAACAAATGTAGTGATCGAACAACCAAGTTGAAGTCAAGAATAGTCACATTCTTAATGTTGGAATTAATTTCAATTAATTACAACATATATGGGCTTATATGTGATATAAATATATATTGAATAATAGACTGTCAAATATCTAATGAGACCCGTTATGAAGTGATCGAATTAAGTATTAATTATTTATCGGGTTCAATATATATGTATCATGAGAAGTGGGGCCTTTAATGTGTAGAACGCGTATTAATAACTTTATGATTTAGTGATGGTCTAAATTATATAAAGTTTGGTAATAATACAATTATGCTATTGGTCCCTGGAGAACACAATTAAATACGGCAATGTTCTGTAAATAAGGAATTACCCAATAAGACAAGTTCTGAATCAAAACCCGCTAAGGATCCAATAAGATAATAGGTTACAGATCCAATAAGAGAAACAAGATTAATTAATTAATTAAATGATTAATTAAAATGGGAGAGGCGCCTATGCAACTCAACCATATATAGCTCATATCTCTTTATGGCGCCTATTAATTGATATAGGATCTGATCGGTCTCCTTTTGAAATATACAGAACATGTATGGCTCTCTCAATCTCTAATTCTAATTTCTCTCTCCTTGTGCAGAACATGTAAGACAAGAGGATTTTTAGTACAGAACTTGCAATTTGGGTATCTCTCCTTGTGCAGAATAAAGTGTTGCTGCTGCCGCCTCTCTCGCTCTCTCCATCGGACTTGAGAGGGATTACTTGGAAATCTAAAGGCTTCCGGTGATCAACGGTGCTTGTGTCTCTCTGGAAGATCATGGCTATGGATCAAGGTAACTTAAAATTTCAGATTAGGATTCACTAGAGGATCATGGCAAATCTAGGATTTATTAATTGCGGTATGGTTTTGCATAAAATAAATCTAACAATTGGTATCAGAGCCTACTCTAGTTGAATCATCAAATTCTGATTATGGTTCGGAAATCATTTATGGTTCGGATCTTTAAATTCTGATTATCTGATTCAATTTTCGGAAATCTAATTTTCGTTAATTTGAGCGCTAAATATTCTGCCTTAGTTAATTTAATTAATCTGTTAAAACAAAATTTGTGTTCGGCAATTCAATTGGATTGTGCTATTTAGGAAATTTTGATATGCCTACACGTTTCATCTTAGCCAATTTGTATATTTAGGAAATTTTCATAATATATTAAGAAGGAAAGTTTCATCTGAGCCAATTTGTATATTTAGGAAATTTTCATAATATATTAAAAAAGGAAATTTTCATCTGAGCCAATTAATTATCAAGAAGGAAATTTTCGCCAATTAATTAGCGGGCTTGAAATGCGCATCTGTGTATTTTGATTTGTATTATAGCCTTTATGTGGAAAGATAATTAATTGTGTATTCTGATTTGTATTAATTAATTGCCTTAATGGACTGTTATTTATGATAATTAATTGCGGACCATTTCAGATTCAAATTAAAAGTGCAATTATTTTTGTATTCAAGGCAATTAATTATATGGCGAAAATTTATGGTGCAAATTTTTGATCTGTAATCCGCTACAATTATTTCCGAACCATAACAGATCAGTAATTTAATTATTCGGTAAAGTAAACTTTTGTTTACTATATTTGGTTATAAGGGACCGCCGCTGTTAGGAAACCTATTTTGTTTTCTATTCCTAACTCTTTTTTGCAGTTATGAAATATGTGAATAGTATGATCCTGTTGCCTTGTGTGATATGTTGTAACGAATGAATGAATGATGTGTGTAAAAGCGGCCTAAGGTGCCCTGTGAATTAATTAATTTTATAATTAAAAGTGACTTGCATGTCGCTTATATGTATCATTTATGCGGTCTGCGAGCCGTTATCCTTAGGACTTTAATGTAATTTATTTATTGCTATTAGAGTAGTAATTTGGTTAGAATAAAGAAGATTACATGACGGATGGATGATGGCTATTGTCAAGTGGAATATTACAATGGAGACCATCGTCCTTGGATCATACTATCTCACTTATGATTTGGGCTCATGTTATTTATTGTCTTGTATAGTTTTCTGCCATTTCATGAGCCCATTATGATTAATTCGGTTAAGCCAAATTTTGATAAAAATTTTTTTTTTGGATAATATTAAATCATTATGAAGGCTTAAGATTAAGATATATTTTGGAAAATGATTGATCAAGGTATCATCTTGCCAAAGTAAGCTCTCATACTGGCGTTGATCATTTGCCAATTTATACATAGTGAATATACATATGATGTTTGGTTATTGGACTGGCCCAAAGGAAAGACAATAATCAAGTATTGTATGTGTATGCTTGTGGTAATGAATGGGTAATAGTCATTAAGTTTTGGATGTAATTAGTTAATCGGCCCAAAGGAAGGTTGACTTATTGACATCAAATGGACTGTTATATTCAATTGCTACACCTATTTATCTTAGAGTAATAACTGACTCCAAAGAGCACTTATTGTTCGAAGATACTTAGTTGATGAAATATGCCTTATTTTGATTTTTTATTTATTATTATTCGGTTATTTGATTCGTTCTTTGTGAATATTTTTAAGCAAACAAAACAATTTTCGAGAAAGATCCCAGGGGTATAAGTTTTATGATCTTACAAACAGAACAATTTTCGAGACAAATACAGTTAAGTTCTTTGAGGATGTTATGGTTCAAGGGGGAAATACAAATCAAATTGTCTTTGAAGAGAAACAAGATTCTCATATACAAGAGGCACCAGCAATGGTACCAATTGTAATAAGAATATCTGGAGACTCATTGGTTCAGGATCGTACAGTGAATGAACATACAGTAAATGAACCTCCAGAAATGGAAGAGAATACAAGACAAGACAATGTTGATGTTGAAGAGGAACCTATACCACCTCAAGAACTTCAAGAAACAGTGTCTTTAAGGCGGTCCACCAGAGAGAGAAGAAGCGCAATATCTAAGGATTATGTTGTGTTCCTTCAAGAACATGAATTCGACATTGGCATGATGGAGGATGACCCTCTCAGTCTCCGTCAGGCTTTGGAAAGTGCGAATTCTCAGAAATGGATCGAGGCCATGAATGATGAAATAAAGTCAATGTATAACAACAAAGTCTGGGATATCGTCCCATTACCTGAAGGTGTGAAGCCTGTTGGTTGCAAATGGATATTTAAGACCAAGAGGGATTCAGAAGGTAATGTGGAAATATATAAAGCGCGACTTGTTGCTAAGGGATTTACACAAAAAAAAAGGCATTGACTTTACGGAAACTTTCTCACATGTGTCTATGAAAGATTCATTTAGAATTATCATGGCTTTAGTGGCACATTTTGATATTAAGTTACACCAGATGGATGTTAAGACTGCGTTTCTCAATGGCGACATTGATGAATCCATTTATATGGTGCAACCACCTAACTTTGAGTCTAATGACTCAAAGCAAATGGTTTGCAAATTAAAGAAATCCATCTATGGACTTAAGTAAGGGTCTCGACAGTGGTATTTTAAATTTTATCAAGTAATTGTCTCATTTGGATTTGAGCCTAATTTGGTGGACGAATGCATATATCACAAGGAAATACCCCTATTGCAAAAGGAGACAAATTTAGTCTCAATCAGTGTCCAAAGACAGAACTCGAGCATTCAGAAATGCGTCAGATTCCATATGCTTCGGTAGTAGGAAGTCTGATGTATGCTCAGGTGTGTACGCGTCCGGATATTGCGTACATCACAGGAATGTTAGGCCGGTATCTCAGTAATCCTGGTATGGATCACTGGAAAGCAGCCAAAAGGGTACTTAGATACTTGCAAAGAATGAAGGATAATATGATGACATATTGGAGATCAGATAAGCTTGAGGTCATTGGATATACTGATTCTGATTTTGCGGGCTGTGTGGATAGCATTAAGTCAACATCTGGTTATATTTTTATGTTGGCTGAAGGAGCTATTTCTTGGAGGAGTACAAAGCAAACCATGATTGCTTCTTCTACCATAGCAGCCGAATTCATTGGGTGTTTCGAGATATCGAACAATGGAATATGGATAAGGAATTTTGTCACTTGGCTGTGTATTGTGGATACTATTAAGTTGCCACTTAAGATATATTGTGACAATAATTCAGCAGTACTGTATTCCAACAACAACAGAAGCTTGTCGAAATCCAAACATATTGACATTAAGTTTCTTGTTGTGAAGGAAAGAGTTCAGAGTGGACTTATAAGTATTGAGCATATTGGTACAGCTTCCATGCTGGCAGATCCACTTACTAAGGGATTGATACCCAAACAGTTTCACGAGCATGTCGCTCACATGGGTATCTATGTTAAAGAGGATTGTCAGATTTAGTGGGAGTTTGTATTTTATGTATCATGTTTATGTTTTATATGATATACTTTTACAGATATCAAGCAATTAACTTTTATATGATATTCTGTTATTTGTATGTATCATACAGTTATTCTGACTTCAGATATTCAGCTTTCAGTTATTTAGTTTATTATGCACTCTGAATTTATGATTGACTCAAAATCAAATTAAGATAAAGTGACCAAATTGGAAATAGGCATGTGGATCACATTGCATGTAATTCCCAAACTACACATCCCCTTCATGATTCATGTCATTCAGTTATGTTTACACAGTGATTTATGTTGGTTTAGTTTCGATTCATGAGACGAATACTGCTTAAGTCCTTGTGATTATGACTGATGGACGGAATTGGTTGATGACGCAAAAGGCTATGACAGCACAGTTTGAGTACTCAATTCGGTTTTATCAATATATATATTATTTGGATATACATATAGCCCAAGTGGGAGATTGTTGGAATTAATTTCAATTAATTACAACATATATGGGCTTATATGTGATATAAATATATATTGAATAATAGACTGTCAAATATCTAATGAGACCCGTTATGAAGTGATCGAATTAAGTATTAATTATTTATCGGGTTCAATATGTGTCATGAGAAGTGGGGCCTTTAATGTGTAGAACGCGTATTAATAACTTTATGATTTAGTGATGGTCTAAATTATATAAAGTTTGGTAATAATACAATTATGCTATTGGTCCCTGGAGAACACAATTAAATACGGCAATGTTCTGTAAATAAGGAATTACCCAATAAGACAAGTTCTGAATCAAAACCCGCTAAGGATCCAATAAGATAATAGGTTACAGATCCAATAAGAGAAACAAGATTAATTAATTAATTAATTAATTAATTGATTAATTAATTAAATGATTAATTAAAATGGGAGAGGCGCCTATGCAACTCAACCATATATAGCTCATATCTCTTTATGGCGCCTATTAATTGATATAGGATCTGATCGGTCTCCTTTTGAAATATACAGAACATGTATGGCTCTCTCAATCTCTAATTCTAATTTCTCTCTCTACCAAAAGTCTGTTATAGAGAGGCGCCTATTATAGAGATAGAATATTGAGTGGAAGACAAGAGGATTTTTAGTACATAACTTGCAATTTGGGTATCTCTCCTTGTGCAGAATAAAGTGTTGCCGCTGCCGCCTCTCTCGCTCTCTCCATCGGACTTGAGAGGGATTACTTGGAAATCTAAAGGCTTCCGGTGATCAACGGTGCTTGTGTCTCTCTGGAAGATCATGGCTATGGATCAAGGTAACTTAAAATTTCAGATTAGGGTTCACTAGAGGATCATGGCAAATCTATGATTTATTAATTGCGGTATGGTTTTGCATAAAATAAATCTAACACTTAAAATTCAAACGGGGTTGGAATGACATGGAATAAGTCTTAGTATTGAATGATATCGAATAATTGTCAAATCATAATAGAAATAACACATCTTACAATTATTTAATGAGTTAGAAATAAACATAACAAAATGGGACTACTTGAGTAATAACAAATAATAATCCATTTGAAATCTTATCGAGGAAAAATTTCGTAGGAAAATTTGGAGAAATCAATTAAGACTAATCAAGTGGGAACTAAATCAAAACTTTCTTAACGAATTAATAGTTACACAAAGATTCGTGCACGAGAAATGGGTTTTCATATTGGACATCGGATTATGATTAAGGTTGAATTGAGAGAGGTATTGTTAATGATCAGTCAAAGATTCAATTAAAATATATAGAGTCAAAATTTTAGGAGATGATCGTGATTCGAGTCAAATTGGATTGTGTTACACCCAAAAGGTATAGTACAAAGTTTCAGTACAGTGAACTGTACTTTTTAACCTTCAATACACTTTTCGGTTCAGACTGCAAGTATACAGTCCTATCGAGTAGTATAAATTCGGGTATCGATCACAGGAACGGTTCAAGTCTTAACTAGATTTATACCTAAATTAAATAAAGACTAGAAGTTGGAAAATGTTGGTTTTGGTTTTTAAGATTCCTAACAGTTCGATGACAATAATTAAATGCAAGAAAGTAATAAACTTGGTTTAAATCAGATGTAAAAAGGCGTTTCCAGGGTTATGACTTCATCTCAGTTTTGCCTCGAGGTACCCGGTCCGTGTAGTGTCCTACACGGGCCGTGTCCAGTGTACACAGGCCGGGTACTGTCGTACACGGTCCGTGTGGCCCTCGAGTGAATGCAGCAGTTATTGTTTCTTTGTGTTGTTCCTTTGTGTAGGGTTCTACTGACCAGACCTAATGTTTCTAAACCTCAACTGTCGTCTGTTGGCTCATTAACTTGGTATGGAATTGCAATATGTGCCCTCGTCGGGTTCTAGACCTCAACTGTTCGTATGTTGGTCTGAATTACCTAGTTGCTTGTTTGGTATACTAAATGTAACCTCATTCCGTCGATATGAGGAAATGTTCACCTGTCGGTTACTACTTGGTTTCACCTTTTGAATCACTAATCCTACCTCATGTACTTAGTTTGGTTAAGAGATTATAAAGGCCAAAGTACCTTCTAGATGTGATCATTCATCTAGTGGTAAACCAATAAAAATCAAACAACTTACAATAAGCAATTAAAATCAATCACAATCAAGCAAACACAAATTTCAACAAAAGAATCCAATAACTAACATGCAAAACAAAACATTCGATTACATCACAACCCTAGAAACTAAGAAATCTACTCAGACATAGTTCTAAAACAGATAAAAGAAGTAATAAAAAGATTAGCCATGACAAAACCCGAAGAACAAAGAAGATCCGTCGAAAACTCACGTCTTTCGCTTCTCAACTTCGTCTCCAAGCTTAGCCGTCAAGTCCAAACCCTAGAAAATGCTTCTCTGCTCCAGAATACCTTCTCTAGTGCAAGAAATCCCGCTTATATGCTCTTCTGGCCGACCTTCCATCAATTAGCCTTGTTTCCAAATTCTGGATTTGTTTTCAGAATTGCTTGACACGGCCCGTGTGGAATGCTACACGGACCATGTGCCTGTGTTCCTTCTGCGGTCGAGTCAGCGGTTCTCTGTGGTCATGTCATCGGTCGAGTCGAGGTTGACACGGCCCGCATGAGGTGGTACACGGACCGTGTAGAGACTGCTAAATTCCAGATTCCTTCTCGATTTCGCCCGATTCCTGCAGAATAAGAATAAACTTGCAGCAGTACCACATTCTATATATATTCAATGAATTATAACCAAATTTATAGATTTAAACACAGGTTTTGGTACAAATTTAAGGTCAAAATATAGATATGAATGCGAGATATCAGATTGATTTAAATAAAATGTCTTAAAGTGTTACGTTAAGAAATTTTCAACAATGAAATAATTAAAATGTTGAAAAACATAATCGAAAATTCTATTGATAAACTAGGAATCTAAAATCTAAAACAATGTTCCCAGACAAGTATATCTAGTTCCGACATTTAAAACGCGTCCCTAGTTCGCTAAAAAAATAGAAACTGCGTTGGAAACACGAAATTCTGACAATCTGCAGGTTCAGTGCGTCCACACTGGTGGTGAGTGTGGGTAGTCCATCCGCACTGGCACCTGTGTTCCTTTAACTTGTTTTCCGAATTTCTGTGAGTGCGGGTCAACCACCCACACTGGATATCAGTGCGTCCGCACTCATGAATCTCCTGTGCTATGATTTTTCTTGAAAACAAATTCTAAGTAGTGAGTGCGGGTGATTGACCCGCACTGGAGGAGAATGCGGACGCATTAGGCTCGGACTTTTCTTGACAAGTGAGATTTTGACGAAAAATTTGACTAAGTACTGAGTGCGTCCGCACTCAGATCCAGTGCGGGTGAACCACCCACACTGGATGTATTGAGGGTTTATTTTATGAAATTTTTGTGTCTCTCTCTTTCTCTCTCACTTCGCCCCCTTCCCTGCCCCTTCTGTGGTCCGCCAAAAGAAAGAAAAAAAAAGAGAGAGAAAAGAGCTTCAAATCCCTCCAAGTCGCTCAAAAGTCCGAGAAATCGAAGTTAGAACCGAGAAAGTGGCCGTAGATCTCTTCTAACCTTCCTATTCGGTATTCCCTTCTCTTCCCTTTTCTCTCCAAAATCTCAGATTTTTCGATTGTTTGGATTTTCGTTTTTAACCCGAGATTTGTGTTTAAATTGCTGGTAGTCTATCTCCTTCGACCTCCTTGCTGTTTATTTGTCAATTCTTTTCTCGAATTCCTCTCAATTTTGGATTTCCTTTTTTTTAGGGTTTTTGGTACCAAATCAGAAATTTGGAAAATGTCGTTGATTGATTAGGCTAGTCCGACCGAATAGACTCGTAATCGGTAAACCTCTCCCTCAACCTTGACATTTAGCGATTAATTTGAATTTTGACCAAATTAGGGTTTAATTAATCGGCAAATTGAAATGTTGCGAGAAACAAAATAGTGAGACGGTAAATGGGTATACTTACAAATTGACCAAATTAGAATTTTATATGGTTAGAGGACCTAGAAGTAACTGTGTGAAGTTTTAGAGATTTTTAGTAAGAAAGAAGGAATCCAAAGAATCGATACGAAAACATAGGAATTGGTTAAGGACGGTATAAGCCCATACTAAACCTGAGTAAGCATTTCGACCATTGAATCGGGATTTAACCAAGTATATATGTGATATAGGTGTAGGCTCAGTCGAGCAGGAATTCACGGGACGTTTTGAGACGTCTGATCCATAGTTAAACAATACGCTCGTCGTAAACAGGTGCGGGTTCTTGGACTTGTTTGATGTTTCATTTTCAGGAATTAAATTATTTTCGATTGTCATGTTGTATGTTGATTGCTGCATAATTGGAATTGGTTGATTCATGTGCATAACTCAATTAAATTAGAACTGAATTGTTGTGTGGTTGATTTGCATATTCGTATGGTTATCAATTGATGTGTTTTATTCGTTGTTCTATGTGTGAATGAATCTGCCAGGCTGACCTGTAGAGGTAGCTGGATAAGGTGACGGTAACCTATCCGTTGACCTGTTTCTGAATTTGCCAGGCTGACCTGTAGAGGTAGCTGGATAAGGTGACGGTGACCTATCCGTTAACCTGTTTCTGAATTTGCCAGGCTGACCTGTAGAGGTAGCTGGATAAGGTGACGGTGACCTATCCGTTGACCTGTTAATGAATTTTCCAGGCTGAACTGTATAGCCGACTTTGACCCTATTTGAATGAAATTGCAGAGTTGAGCTGTATGGCTAACTTTGACTCCGTGGAAATGCATTTGTAAAGCCGAGCTGTATAGCTGACTTGGAACCAGACTTTAGTAAATGGTTAAGCCAAAGCACTGCGGATGGGTGTCAGATAAAGGGTCCAGCTCGGTGGAACATCTGTAGGTGCCAGTAACCCTACAGATGAGGGTTTGATAAAAGGTCCAGCTCGATTGAACATCTGTCGGTGCTACCAGTCATAATAAAATGAGTTAGGCCAAATACGTGTTTGTTTGAATTTCATCTTGGAAATTCCGTAAGTTGTATTTTATTTGATTATTGTTGTCAAGCATGTGCATTCATTTATATATTGTGTTAGAACTGTTAATGTAATGTTGTATGAATTTCATTTGTGGATGTGAACTCTGATTTCAAGTCCAATAACTTGATTGTAGCAAATTCGCACTGAGAATTTATTCTCACCCCCACCCTTCGGGTAATTTTTACAGGTTCAGGTGCGACTGATTCTGGGGAGGCACGCGAGTAGTAGGCCTTTGGTAGAGTGCCCTGATATGACCCTAGATATAGATATATTTTGTTGTATTGTTCTAGGTTAGGCCTGATGGTTGGTATCCAGATGAGATACTTTTGTTGTATTATACTCTGACCAGATTGTGTACTCTGATTCATATCTAGAAACTTGTTTTATATCATTTGTTGTGTATTTTCTGAATGAAATATTAATTGCCTGGTAAGCATACACGGTGTTGTATGTTTACGGCGGGGGACTGTCGCGACCCTTGGCCGTGGGGTGTGACATAAAGATAGATAAGACATGATCACTCTATTTCAAATTATTTTAGGTAAATCAAATCAAATTAGTAAAGACGGTAGTTCAATGGATACAATGATCAAGGTGGATAAAAACTGATATAAAGTCAATTGGCGAGATGAATGGTAAATTTCATAAATTTGACAATTGATTAGGAGTCAAGTATAAGAAAGAAAAAATGAAATTTGAACAGGGCGTTAATTTCATGATTAAATTCAGAATAGGATAATAATTTATTATTAGTATTAAAAGATAGGTTTCACCCTAATTAATTTAAACCTATAAAATTTTAAATTAAATTTGGTTAAGGTAACTTTAAACGAGGTCAAGCAAACGTAATCGGATCAGGTACAATTCAAATGGTCAAATAATTGACATCTGTTATAGAGTTAATAATAGATATGATAAGTAAATCACGAATTGGGATCCAAAATAGTAACATTATTAGTCATATGCCCGTGACAATAATTCCCTTTGGCATCTTATCAAAGGGAGATCCTTCAGAAATTTGGAAAATGAGTTTAGAGGATTGATAATGAAATTTGAGTGATTTTATCACTTCGATGTGACTAGTACGTATCTGTCAATGTCAGCTATGGTGTTACCGCCATCTTGTTAACAGCCTCAGATCGTCCCTGAATCTCTGAATAAGGCTACCCACATATCAAGTCGCACATCTTTCGGTGGTGTTGGTGAGTGGTTAGAGTCGCACAATATACTTGGTTCTTGCAACTTAATACATTAACAATGATGTTGGCATTCTCGAGGTGATACTGGGTCTCCACATCATAGTCCTTTGCCAATTTGACTCACCTCTATCCTTCTTCACGAATACCTTCTTCAAGTTCTTAAGGTCGGTACAAATTTTGAAATTTGTGCCCTAGAGATAAGGACACCACATTTCGAAAGTAAAGATCACAGTTGCCAACTCTAAATTAAGCGTAGGATATCTTGTTCATATGAACATAGTTGCTTCGAGTCGTAGGTTATGACATGTTGATTATGTATCAACACGTACTTATCCATTTCGGAAAACATCGGTAATGACTTGTACTTTGCTCCTGAACAAGGCCAAAGTAATCGAGGTAACAAGCTGTCTCTTGAGTGTTTCAAGACTTATGTCGCGTAGTAGTCCACTCGAACTTAGTCACGTCTTGTAGTAATTAGGTTAAGAAAAAGGTAAGTCATGAGAATTCATTAGTGACGGTAACACTATTTTATAATCTCCCAACAAAATGGGTAAAGCAAAAAGGGCAAACAAGAGTTTCGATTTAGAAGAGAAGATAGGACTATGATCATAATCTAGCGTACGTCCAATGAGAATTAATAAGTTCTCGTAATTCTAAACTATCGATAATAAATTAGAAAGTAAGTAAGAATCTCGTTGATATACTAGACCTAATTCGCCCAAACTTAATTCGTTCATACCTATATTTATAATTACGAATTATAGAATTTGCTTCATGTCCGTCTATCGTGTGATGTAAGGAGAGAAAAGGCGGAATGAGTGTAACGCTTAGGATGAGACGTATGACAGGTAATAGTGTTTGGTTATCGATGGTTACGCGAGGGATTCGTGATAATCCTAATAAGTACTTGACTTATATATATATGAGCTGGACTTAGCTAAGCCATGGAGTAAAACGCTTTGTACTCCACGCCATATTTCTATTTTGAAAATCAAAACTACCGATCCGAACCGCTCAAGTTGTTCTCTGTTACACCAAAAAGGTATAGTATGAAGTTTCAGTACAGTAAACTGTACTTTTTAACCTTAAACACACTTTTCGGTTCAGACTGCAAGTATACAATCCTATCGAGCAGTATATTATCGGGTATCGATCACAGGGACGATTCAGATTTAATCTAGAGTTTTACCTAAATTAAATAAAAACTAGAAGTTGGAAAAGGTTGTTTTGGTTTCTAAAATTCCTAACAGTTCAATGACAATGATAAAATGCAAAGAAGTAAATAAACTTGGTTTAAATCAGATATAAAAGGCGTTTCCAGGGTTATGACTTCATCTAAGTTTTGCCTCGAGGTGCCCGGTCCGTGTAGTGTCCTACACGGGCCGTGTCAGTGTACACGGGCCGTATACTGTCGTACACGGTCCGTGTGGCCCTCGAGTGAATGCAGCAGTTATTGTTTTCCTTGTGTTGTTCCTTTGTGTAGGGTTCTACTGACCAGACCTAATGTTCCTAAACCTCAACTGTCGTCTGTTGGTTCATTAACTTGGTATGGAATTGCAATATATGCCCTCGTCGGGTTCTAGACCTCAACTGTCGTATGTTGGTCTGAATTACCTAGTTGCTTGGTTGGAATACTAAAGGTAACCTCATTCCGTCGATATGAGGAAATGTTCACCTGTCGGTTACTACTTGGTTTCACCTTTCGGATCACTAATCCTACCTCATGTACTTAGTTTGGTTAAGAGATTATAAGGGCCAAAGTACCTTCTAGATGTGATCATTCATCTAGTGGTAAACCAATAAAAATCAAATAACTTACACTAAGCAATTAAAATCAATCACAATCAAGCAAACACAAATTTCAACAAAAGAATTCAATAACTAACATACAAAACAAAACATTCGATTACATCACAACCCTAGAAACTAAGAAATCTACTCAGACATGGTTCTAAAACAAATAAAAGAAGTAAAAAGAAGATTAGCCATGACAAAACCCGAAGAATAAAGAAGATCCGTCGAAAACTTGCGTCTTTCGCTTCTCAACTTCGTCTCCAAGCTTAGCCGTCAAGACCAAACCCTAGAAAGTGCTCCTCTGCTCCAGCATGACCTCTCTGGTGCAAGAAATCTCGCTTATATAGTTGTTTTGCCGACCTTCCATTCCTTAGCTTTCTTTCCAAATTCTGGATTTGTTTCCAAAATTGCTTGACACGGCCCGTGTGGAATTCTACACGGACCGTGTGCCTGTGTTCTTCATGCGGTCGAGTCAGCGGTCTTCATGCGGTCGTGTCATCGGTCGAGTCGAGATTGACACGGCCCGTGTGGAATGTTACACGGACCGTGTAGAGACTTCTAAATTCCAGATTTCTTCTCGATTTCGCCCGATTCCTGCAGAATAAGAATAACTTGCAGCAGTACCACATTCTATATATATTCAATGAATTATAACCGAATTTATAGATTAAAACACAGGTTTTTGGTACGATTTTAAGGTCAAAATATAGATATGAATACGAGATATCAAATTCCCCCAAGCTAAAATCTTGCTTGTCCTCAAGCAAAAATCCTAACTTAGGTAAAGGGCTGGCCTAATGATTACCTAAATGCAAAAGTAAATTCTAATGCGAACAGTTTACGTGATCTTGCTATTGTTAAAAATCTTCGAGAGTCCTTTTGAATAACAATTTGGATTTCTTTGACAAATTTTGATTCACCCCACTAATCAATTAATCAAATGTCATAATTTGAGATGTTCTAATGTTTGCTAAAACTAATTGTTCGAATTGATTGATCTTTCATTCTTACATCAAACTTATGCCCTCATTTGTGGTGATTTTGCTTTTTACCCCCCCAAGCTTGGAACAAGCTTAGGTTAGAAAGTTGAAGACTTCGCGTGTTGACATATGCATAAGTTTTAATTATGGTTTTTCTCGAGCTCAAAGGCATCCATTAGGATTGTGCCAGTACTCATTGTTTTCTTTCTAAGTGTGGGAGACGAGCTCAAAGGCGCCCTGTAGGACTTATTGCCAGTACTCTTATTTTCTCCATCTTTTCGTTTGTTTTAAGTACTTTGCATATATCATGAATACACACATCCAATGGTATTCTTTCATACCAATGGATATCCCAATCTTTCGTTTATTGAAAACCCCAGTTCTTTGTTTTAAAAGGCACAGTTTGGTTTCAAAATGATTTCTCAATTCAATTTGACTTTCGTTCTTTCAAATGTTCGAATTATCCCATCCTATGCAATTCTTTGATCGACTTATGGGGTTATTTCTAACTTCTCAAAGTCATCATAATTGTAACTCAAAATTTCTCTCAAAGGTTCCTAATTCTAGCAATTCACGCAAATATATCGCCTAAAAGTGCAATAAAAAGTAAACATGACCTAGAAATAAAAGAAAAAAGTAAAACATGAACTAAATGATAAAGTTCTCCCCCCCAAGCTAAGTCCGAGCATTGTCCTCAATGCTTCAAGACAGATATAAGATAAAAGCTGGGGAAAAGAAAGCAAACCTGATCAGTGGTCAGCAGGATCATCAAGGCGCCAGTAGCGCATCTCAGCCTCGATCGCCTCAAGCCGCCCGCCATAGTCTGTCACCTGCTGCTGAATGTCGCGGAGAAGAACACCGTGCTCGCGCTGAGTGGTACTCATGCCATGCATGAGGCGGTACACATCCTGAATGGTAGGATCAGCAATGGGCGAGCCGGTCTCAGCAAGGAAAGGGATGTGGGGATGGTGTGAGGAGCCAGGCGCATCAGTCATGGGCACATCATCATCATGAGGAGGTGGTGGTGATGCCGGAGCAGCTGGTAGGGGCGCAGTGAAAAGCCACGTGGAGCGGTCCTCGAATGAGAGAGGGGCCGAGAAGGGCATCAAGTACTGAGTGCGGCCATCCGGCATGCGCCAGAGATATCGAATGCTGCCGCCAGAGCTCCTCTGAATCCTAATAAAGGTCGCCAATCGAAAGGCGTCGGCGTCCAGGGTGCGTGGGCCTCTACAGAGCGTGTCCCCATCGGTGGAGAGCCTCAGTCTCTCGGCAATGTGGGTGACATAAGCACCCATAGTGATAGCACCGCCCGTCCTCGTGGAGCGCTGAAGACCAAGCCAGTGGTGGATCATGACAACGGCGCCAAAAACTTGTTACACCAAAAAGGTATAGTATGAAGTTTCAGTACAGTAAACTGTACTTTTTAACCTTAAACACACTTTTCGGTTCAGACTGCAAGTATACAATCCTATCGAGCAGTATATTATCGGGTATCGATCACAGGGACGGTTCAGATTTAATCTAGAGTTTCACCTAAATTAAATAAAAACTAGAAGTTGGAAAAGGTTGTTTTGGTTTCTAAAATTCCTAACAGTTCAATGACAATGATAAAATGCAAAGAAGTAAATAAACTTGGTTTAAATCAGATATAAAAGGCGTTTCCAGGGTTATGACTTCATCTCAGTTTTGCCTCGAGGTGCCCGGTCCGTGTAGCCGTGTCAGTGTACACGGGCCGTATACTGTCGTACACGGTCCGTGTGGCCCTCGAGTGAATGCAGCAGTTATTGTTTCTTAGTGTTGTTCCTTTGTGTAGGGTTCTACTGACCAGACCTAATGTTCCTAAACCTCAACTGTCGTCTGTTGGTTCATTAACTTGGTATGGAATTGCAATATGTGCCCTCGTCGGGTTCTAGACCTCAACTGTCGTATGTTGGTCTGAATTACCTAGTTGCTTGTTTGGTATACTAAAGGTAACCTCATTCCGTCGATATGAGGAAATGTTCACCTATCGGCTACTACTTGGTTTCACCTTCCGGATCACTAATCCTACCTCATATACTTAGTTTGGTTGAGAGATTATAAGGGCCAAAGTACCTTCTAGATGTGCGCATTCATCTAGTGGTAAACCAATAAAAATCAAACAACTTAGACTAAGCAATTAAATCAAACACAATCAAGCAAACACAAATTTCAACAAAAGAATCCAATAACTAACATGCAAAACAAAACATTCGATTACATCACAACCCTAGAAACTAAAAGTCTACTCTAACATGATTAAAAAGCAAATAAAACAAATAAAGATAAAGGAGTTCATAGAAAAACTCGAAGAACAATGAAGATCCGTCGAAGACTCGCGTCTTTCGCTTCTCAACTTCGTCTCCAAGCTAGCCGTCTTCTCCTAACCCTAGGAATTGCCTCTCTGCTCCAGAATACCCCTCTGGTGCAAGAAATCCCGCTTATATGCTTTTCTGGCCGACCTTCCATCAATTAGCCTTGTTTCCAAATTCTAAATTTGTTTCCGGAAATGCTTGACACGGCCCGTGTGAAATTCTACACGGACCGTGTGCCTGTGTTCTTCCTGCGGTCGAGTCAGCGGTTGGAAATGCTTGACACGGCCCGTGTGAAATTCTACACGGACCGTGTACCTGTGTCTCTAGCTCAGATTGTAGATCTTCTCGCAAGCTTTCCGAAAAGTGGTTTTACACTCAAAACGGAGTTACGAGTCAAAACTTATGACCGTTTTAATTTCAGGTGCTGAGATTGGTGTCCTGGTCGTGTCTGTGGTCGGGCAGAGGGTTGTACGGTCCGCATAAGAAGGTACAAGGACCGTATATAAACCTTCGAATTCCATATTCTTCCTCGGTTTCGCCCGTTTTCTGCAAAGTAAGAACAAATGCACAGCAGTACCACATTCTATAGATATTCAATGAAATAAACACGATTTGACAGTTTTAGGCACAGGTTTTGGTACAAAATACGGGTCGGAATATAGATAAGTTTGCGAGATATCAAATTCCCCCAAGCTAAAGTCTTGCTTGTCCTCAAGCAAAAACCCCAACTTAGGTACCGGGTTGGACTTTTAAACTTTCCTAAATGCAAGTTAAGATCCTAATTGTGAAAAACTCACATGAACTGCTATTATCATAATCCTCGAGAATCATTTTGGATAACAACTTGGACTTTCCTCGATTAATTTTGATTCACCCCACAAATTGACTAGTCAAACTTCATATTATGAGATGCTTTGATATTTGCAAAAACTAGTTACCCGAATTGATCAATCTTTCATTCTTACATTGAAACTATGCCCTCATTTGTGGTGATTTTCCTTTTTTTTTTTTTTGCCCCCCCAAGCTTGGAACAAGCTTAGGTTAGAAAGTCGCGGACTTCGTATGTTGATATATGCAAAAGTTTTTGAAAGTTTTCGAGCTCAAAGGCATCCCGTCGGATTGTGCCAGTACTCTTTTTTTTTTTTTTTTAAATTCAGGAGACGAGCTCAAAGGCGCCCTGTAGGACTTATTGCCAGTACTCTTATTTTCTCCATCTTTTCGTTTGTTTTTAATTCATTTGCATATATCATGAATACACACATCCAATGGTATTCCTTCATACCAATGGATATCCCAATCTTTCTTTTGTTTAAAATCCCCAATTACCTAATTTAAAAGGCATAGTTCAGTTTCAAAATGTTTTTTCAGTACAATTCAAGTTTTCATCTTTTCAATTTCTCAAAACTTCCCATCCTAAGCAGTTCTTTGATCAATTATGGGGTTATTTCCAATTTCTCAAAGTCATCCAAATCATAACCAAAATTTTTCAAACAAGTCTCTAATCCTAGCAGTCACACAAATTTATCACCTAAAAATGCAAAATTTTCGAAAAATAAACATGAACTAAATGCAGATACAATTTCTTCTATTCAACCCCCCCAAGCTTGAATGAAGCATTGTCCTCAATGCTTGAATTCACACAAGAAAGAGTAAATAAAAGAAAACATGAAAACTTACTAGATGTGGAGCGAGGGGTGAGGCGGGTCGGGTGGTTCTTTGTGGAACCACGACCATCTGTCCTTGTTGAAACACCATGGGAGAGAATGCACAGACCAGGCTACTTGTGCACGGCCAGTGTGCTGGTATGCACGGTCCGTGTGCCTTGGAGAGGTCTGATGCATGTGTGTGGCTTGGTTCGTGCCTGTCAGCTTCCCGATCAAGTACCCGATCACAGTTTGCTGAGCTTTCAAATCCTCCAAAAATCAAAGGTTGCGATCCAGGTCGAGACCTGCATTTAAAATAATAGGGCAAGATTTATTCGAGTCTAGGAACTCATACCTGAGGTTAGCTGGAAAAGGTTTAATTCAGGAGTGGGATGTTCTGTCTGGGCTGATGCACGGTCCGTGTAAGACGTGTACGGTCCGTGTTCTGCCCCCGAGTGAGCCTTGTGCGCCCCGTATGCTTCCTCATCCTCCAGCTCCTCTGACTGTGGTGCACGGTCCGTGTAAGTTACATTCGGTCCGTGTGTCAGTTCCTCCAGATTGGCAGACTTTGCTTCTGTTGCACACATCTTCTCTTTGGCAGCTCTCTTTACCTGCAAATCAGCCAAATAATCAGGATAATTTTTAAATGAGCTACCGTATTGCTTACAAGATTGTTCCTTGGCCAATTGATCAACCACATCGATCGCGCAGCATGTTTCTGGTTCATTTGGGTACTTCATAGATCGGTTGAGATTAAACTTCACACTCTCATCTCCAATCCGCAGAGTCAGAGTCCCATTTTCCACATCAATGAGTGTTCGAGCGGTCTTTAAAAATGGCCTTCCCAGAATGATGGGGATTTCCTTGTCCTCCTCCATCTCCATCACCACGAAATCAACTGGAACATAAAACTTGCCGACCAGAACCGGTACATCTTCTACTATGCCAAGTGGTAGCCTGACAAAGGAATCAGCAAGCTGCAGAGTTATGTGCGTGGGTTTGAGCTCGCCTACTCCCATGCGCTCAAAGATGGTGCGTGGCATGAGACTCACGCTGGCCCCTAAGTCACATAGGGCTTGCTTGATGGTAGCTTTCCCGATTTTGCAAGGAATGGAGAATTTACCTGGGTCCTCCAGTTTGGGTGGGAGTTTGCTACTCAAGATTGCGCTGCACTGCTCTGTGAGTTTTACCTTTTCATGTCCCCCCAAGCTTCGCTTGTTGGTGAGGATGTCCTTGAGAAACTTGGCATAGGTTGGCACTTGGGTCAAGGCATCGGTGAAGGGGATCGTGATGTGCAATTGCTTTAGCACTTGAATGAACTTGGCAAATTGCTCGTTGAGTCTGGACTCGGCTAGCCTCTGGGGGAAGGGAACAGGTGGCCGGTAAGGTGGGGGTTTCTCGGCCCCCTTCTTTCTCTGACCTTCAGCTTCCTTCTGTACGGTCCGTGTGCCATCTGCACGGTCCGTGTGCTCGGTGGTTTTGGCTGGTCGTGTGAACTCTGCACGGGCAGGATGTTCAGGCTCTTCAGCAAGTGGTTGCACGGTCCGTGTGGAGTGTGCACGGTCCGTGTGGTTGGAAGTATGGTCGACTGGCATGGCTGGTCCTGAGAAATGGGTCCCACTTCGCAAGGTTATAGATTTTACCTCTCCTCTGGGGTTGACCTCTGGTTGGCTGGGTAGCCTTCCAGGTGGTGTAAAGCTTGCGTTGACTCGGTGACTTATTTGCTCTATCAACTTGTTCTGAGCAGTCAACTGAGTAGTCATTTGAGCATTCATTGTTTGCATTTGCTCGAATATCATCTGGTTCATCTTCCCTTGCTCATGCATGAAGTCACTCACAGCGGGAGCGATATATGGCTTGGGAGGACCGGATTGAAATGATTGGTTGTTCGAGTCAGGAAAAGAAACATTGTGGTAGAAGCCTCGATTGTTGTTGCTGCTTGATGGATTGTTGAATTGTGGTCTTGGGAAATGGGATGATTCATTGTTGAGGTAGTTTATCTGCTCAGGTTCTTCATCCCTTTGGGCCAATGGACACTGTTCATAAGAATGCCCCTTGTCTCCACACATGACACATGGTTGTGGTAGATGTTGACCAACAGCCTTCACACTCATCTTGTCGAAAACTTTCTGCATAGCATCAAGCTTGGCGGTTAGAGCGGTGATCTGATCGACTTCGAATCGGCCGCCTCCTCCAGGTCTGGAATTGTCGCGGCCGGACCACTGTTGGTTCTGAGCCATGTTGTCGATCAAGTCCATGGCTTCAAGAGGTTCCCTTGACATTAATGCTCCACCTGCAACAGCATCAACAGATGTACGAGTGCTTTCAGTTAAACCATCATAAAAAGTTTGGATCAACAACCAGTCAGGAATACCATGGTGTGGACAAGAATATTGTAACTCCCTAAACCTTTCCCAGGCCTCGTTCAGGGGTTCATCAGACCTTTGCCTAAAACTAGTCAGTTGGGTTCTTACCTTGGCAGTTCTTTTATGAGGGAAGAATCTAGTCAAAAACAATTTAGACAGTTCCCTCCAGTTGGTAACAGAATCCCTTGGTAATGACCCTAACCATTTCTTGGCTTTGTCCCTAAGAGTAAAAGGAAACAGTGCAAGTCTAGTATAATCAGTTGTTAGGCCATTGGTTTTGATGGTTGTGCAACATTCAAGAAAAGTTTGGAGATGGGCATGTGGATCCTCATGATCCAAGCCGTGGAAGGTATTCTGCTGGACTATGTTCACAACTCCCGGATTGAAGTTCGGTTGTTGTCCCACAATTCGCGGCAGTCTGATGGCTCCCCTCACGTCTCCAGCGCGTGCACATTGAATTCGCGCAAGGTTCTTGGTACGAAGTCGGTCATGTCATCATCAGAGAGGTCATCAGTCATGTCCTCTTCCCTGTCTTGTCCGTTGTTGCTCATTGTTGCCCTGCTTGAAGTCCCTTTTTGGCTCGGGTGTTCAGAGTGCACGGACCATGTCTCGTCTGTGCGGTCCGTGTCGAGTGGTTGTTCAGGAACAGTGGCTTCTGGAGGAGTATCAGAGAGTGGTCCTTTGCTCCTCAGTCTGTAGTCACCCTTGGATGGAGGTACGAATGCCAGCTTTCCTGAAGGAGAGAGAAAAATAAAAGAAAAAGATACAAGTTAAAATCTAGATTAAATAAAATAAGCAAAAATCCAGAAAATAAATGATGCCGTCCCCGGCAACGGCGCCAAAAACTTGTTACACCAAAAGGTATAGTACAAAGTTTCAGTACAGTAAACTGTACTTTTTAACCTTCAATACACTTTTCGGTTCAGACTGCAAGTATACAATCCTATCGAGTAGTATAAATTCGGGTATCGATCACAGGGACGGTTCAGATTTAATCTAGAATTTCACCTAAATTAAATAAGACTAGAAGTTGGAACTCGAGGTACCCGGTCCGTGTAGTGTCCTACACGGGCCGTATCAGTGTACACGGGCCGTATACTGTCGTACACGGTCCGTGTGGCCCTCGAGTGAATGCAGCAGTTATTGTTTTCCTTGTGTTGTTCCTTTGTGTAGGGTTCTACTGACCAGACCTAATGTTCCTAAACCTCAACTGTCGTCTGTTGGTTCATTAACTTGGTATGGAATTGCAATATATGCCCTCGTCGGGTTCTAGACCTCAACTGTCGTATGTTGGTCTGAATTACCTAGTTGCTTGGTTGGAATACTAAAGGTAACCTCATTCCGTCGATATGAGGAAATGTTCACCTGTCGGTTACTACTTGGTTTCACCTTTCGGATCACTAATCCTACCTCATGTACTTAGTTTGGTTAAGAGATTATAAGGGCCAAAGTACCTTCTAGATGTGATCATTCATCTAGTGGTAAACCAATAAAAATCAAATAACTTACACTAAGCAATTAAAATCAATCACAATCAAGCAAACACAAATTTCAACAAAAGAATTCAATAACTAACATACAAAACAAAACATTCGATTACATCACAACCCTAGAAACTAAGAAATCTACTCAGACATGGTTCTAAAACAAATAAAAGAAGTAAAAAGAAGATTAGCCATGACAAAACCCGAAGAATAAAGAAGATCCGTCGAAAACTTGCGTCTTTCGCTTCTCAACTTCGTCTCCAAGCTTAGCCGTCAAGACCAAACCCTAGAAAGTGCTCCTCTGCTCCAGCATGACCTCTCTGGTGCAAGAAATCTCGCTTATATAGTTGTTTTGCCGACCTTCCATTCCTTAGCTTTCTTTCCAAATTCTGGATTTGTTTCCAAAATTGCTTGACACGGCCCGTGTGGAATTCTACACGGACCGTGTGCCTGTGTTCTTCATGCGGTCGAGTCAGCGGTCTTCATGCGGTCGTGTCATCGGTCGAGTCGAGATTGACACGGCCCGTGTGGAATGTTACACGGACCGTGTAGAGACTTCTAAATTCCAGATTTCTTCTCGATTTCGCCCGATTCCTGCAGAATAAGAATAACTTGCAGCAGTACCACATTCTATATATATTCAATGAATTATAACCGAATTTATAGATTAAAACACAGGTTTTTGGTACGATTTTAAGGTCAAAATATAGATATGAATACGAGATATCATTCTCCATATTGAAATGTGCTTGCAGATCAAATTTTACATTTTTTGGAATTTTTTTACTATTTATTAAGCCACTTTAAAAATCGCTGATCCGGATGAACAGTAGCAAAACAGTAAAAAATTCTGGACCAATGGATCAGTGATTTTCAAAGTGGCTTAATAAATAGTAAAAAAATTCCAAAAATGTAAAATTTGGTCTCCAAGCAAATTTCAATATGGAGATCATGTTGAGCGGTTCGGATCGGTAGTTTGGATTTTCAAAATGGAAATAATGAGGCGTGGAGCACCAAGTCATTTTACTCCATGGCTTAGCTAAGCCTAGCTCTATATATAATATATATATATATAGAGTGAGGCTATGGTACTTCGGCTAGTGTACTATGGCAAGTGTACTACGGCTCAATATGGTACTTTTTAAAATCCTAACGGTCGATCCGACCGTTCAATGTGATATCCATATGAATATGTACTTGCAAACTAAATTTTATATTTTTTCAAATTTAATTACTATTTTTTTAGATAGGTAGAATTTTCAGTGTTTTATACAAATTTTGGACCATCAAAATTCTACCTATCTAAAAAAATAGTAAAAAAATTCAAAAAAATATAAAATTTAGTTTGCAAGTACATATTCATATGGATATCACATTGAACGGTCGGATCGACCGTTAGGATTTTAAAAAGTACCATAGTGAGCCGTAACACTAGCCATAGTACACTAGCCGAAGTACCATAGCCTCACTCATATATATATATATATATATAGACTTTTTCTATTGTGCTTCATGAAGTAAAACCAATATTTTACTTCACGCTCATATTCCCATTTTCAAAATCCAAAACGTCGATCCGACCGTTCAAGTTTTTCTCCATATTGAAATGTGCTTGGAGACCAAATTTTACATTTTTTGGAATTTTTTTACTATTTATTAAGCCACTTTGAAAATCGTTGATCCATTGGTCCAGAAATTTTTACTGTTTTTTACTATTCACAATAGATCAGCGATTTTCAAAGTGGCTTAATAAATAGTAAAAAAATTCCAAAAAATGTAAAATTTGGTCTCCAAGCACATTTCAATATGGAGAACAACTTGAACGGTTTGGATCGACCGTTTGGATTTTAGAAATGGGAGAATGAGCGTGAAGTAAAACTTCGTTTTACTTCATGAAGCACAATAGCCCTACTCTATATATATATATATATAGAGTCCGACTAGGCTACTCCATGGAGTAAAACGACTTGGTACTCCACGCCATATCTTCATTTTCAAAGTTCAGATAGTCGATTCGAACCTTTCAACATGTTCTCCATATTGAAATGTGCTTGGAGACCAAATTTTACATTTTTTGGAATTTTTTTACTATTTATTAAGCCACTTTGAAAATCTGAAAATCCTTATGAACAGTAAAAAACAGTAAAAATTTCTGGACCGCCGGATCAGTGATTTTCAAAGTGGCTTAATAAATAGTAAAAAAATTCCAAAAAATGTAAAATTTGGTCTCCAAGCACATATCAATATGGAGAACAACTTGAGCGGTTCGGATCGGTCGTTTGGATTTTCAAAATGAAAATAATGAGGCGTGGAGCACCAAGTCGTTTTACACCATGGCTTAGCTAAGCCCAGCACTATATATATATATATATATATTGATATTTACCGATTTATGACTAAGCTTCTTATTTGTTCAAAGAATGGTATTTGGTTTATCATGTTTAGGATCATGATGAACTTAGCTCTGATACCACCCAAAGGATGTCACACCCCAAACTGGGAATTCCGGATTAAGGTGTGATCAGTCCTCACCTCGTGTTTATCAATCATTAAACACGCAAGGCTAAATAATCACAAATAATAAAATAAATACGGAAGCGTGAATAATCATACAATAGCACAAGTCATACATCGATAAACAAATATAAATACATAATATCCATACAATCCACCACATAATAATAATAAACACCATCTAAGAAAGGGATACATAATCTATCGAGACCGATGTATAGATAAAAAAAACATCAGACTCGTAACCCTAATCAAAAGAACCTATAAACTATAATCAAGAGGCGTGGCCCTCGGGAACAACTCCTGGCATCCCCAACTGCGGAGCTCCAGTCTTTGTACCTAAAGCCCACGAAAACAACGTGTGGGGTGAGCGACTAGTCGCCCAGTATGTGACCCAGAATTATCCCTTCAGGGATCCTCTATGGTCAAAGCACTTTTAATCGTAATTTACGTAAGAATTATAAATGATACTTTTAAATGCACATGCTATAAATAATATATATATATATATATATATATATATATATAGAGTGACTAAGGTCAAAGTGGTAGTTCCTAGCTCCCGGTGCTACCAAGTCGTTTTTGGATTTCCAAAGTGCAAATGGTCGATCCGAACCGTTCAAGTTGTTCTCCATATTGAAATCTGCTTGGAGACCAAATTTTACATTTTTTGGAATTTTTTTACTATTTATTAAGCCACTTTGAAAATTGCTGATCACATGGTCCAGAATTTGGTTGCACTGTTTTTACTGTTCATCCGGATCAGCAATTTTCAAAGTGGCTTAATAAATAGTAAAAAAATTCTAAAAAATGTAAAATTTGGTCTCAAAGCAGATTTCAATATGGAGAACAACTTGAACGGTTCGGATCGACCGTTTGGACTTTGAAAATCCGAAAATGACTTGGTAGCACCGAGGGCTAGGAACTACCACTTTGACCTTAGTCACTCTCTCTCTCTCTCTATATATATATATATATATATATATATATATATATATATATATATATATATATAATCTATCATATTATCTATTAACAAAAAATACATATAATATATGCCATGATGCGGTTATCCTGTTATGCCAACATGCAAAGATTCCCAAAAATAAAATAAAAGAGAATATTATATGGTTATTCAAATCGGAGTCCAGTACAAGAGTACTATGTGTAGAATTTAATATATAATAATATACAGATATCATATCACCCCGTGCCGTGCAATTCTACTTCCATAGTTCCATCACGACATAATCCAAGTACTGCGATCAGGGGGTGCAATGATACCCGTTGCCTATTGACATCGAGCATTGCCCCACAAGACATTGCACGCTAGCAGATGGTTATATCCAAATTCGTGTACTTTTCCTTACTCTAAAACGATTCTTCAACCAAACATATAAATAGGAGAAATCATACAAACAAGTCGTAAGAATGTGTTAATGCTTGTTGCCATGGCCTTCTTCAGAGTTTCAAATGCTTGTTGTGCTTATTGACTCCATCTGAAACAGTTCTTCTTTAAGAGGTCAGTCAAAACCTTGGAGATTATCCCATACCCCTTAATGAATTTTTTATAATATCCTGTCAATCCTAGGAACCCTCTAAAACCTTTTACTGATTTTGGTGTAGGCCAATCTACCATAGCTTGTATTTTCTTTAGATTTGTGGCTACCCCATCTCTTGATATGATATGACCTAAATATTCTATCTTTTGAACACCAAACTCACACTTTGATTTTTTACAAAATAATTGGTGTTCTTGCAGCTTTTCCAACACCATTTTGAGATGTATGACATGAGACTCTAAGTCTTTAGTATAAACTAGTATGTCATAAAAAAAACACTAAAACAAATTTTTCCTTAAAAAAGGCTTAAAAGTACTGTTCATTAGAGCCTGAAATGTGGCAGGGGCATTGGTCAGCCCAAAAGGCATGACCTTGAATTCATAGAGACCCTCATGAGTTTGAAATGTTGTTTTTGGTATATCTTGTTCAGCCATTCTGATTTGGTGATACCCCGACCTTAAATCCAATTTAGAGAAAAATTGAACACCACTAAGCTCATCTAGGAGGTCATCAATGAGAGGGATGGAAAATTTATTTTTAATTGTATTTTCATTCAATTTCCTGTAGTCAATAACATTCTCCATGTGGCATCTTTTTTCTTGACTAACAGGACAGGAGCTGAGTAGGGACTCGTGCTAGGTTGAATGAAAGAGTGATGCAAGAGTTCTTGGACGATTTTCTCAATTTCAGTTTTTTGGAAGTAGGAAAATCTGTAAGGTCTGATGTTAATGGGTTGGGAACCAGGATGTAAGGTAATTTGGTGGTCAATGGATCTGTGTGGTGGTAGAGTTGTGGGTTCTGAAAAAACGGCAGGAAATTGGTCAATTACTGCAGACAACTTGGGATGCACTTCCACCCCCTCCTTTTTGCCATCACCTTCTGTTCTGGACAACTGAATCAAATACACTTGGTTTCCTTCTTTCATCTCCCTTAGCACTTTTATTGACCCCTCTAATACTTGCACATCAGCTTCTACCTTTTCAGCAATTAGATTGACCCTTTTGCCCTTGTTCTCTACTACTACTAATCCTTTCTTCAAAATGAGTTCAACTTTGTCCATCTCAGCTATCCAATCCACTCCCAACACTATATCATATCCCAACACTTCCATTACCCTTAAATCAGCTTCAAACGGATAGCCTTGTATGCTAAATTTAACATTTTTGCATAGGGTTTTGGACTCCAACCTCTCTCCTCCTGTACTTCTGACTTTGAGAGTAGTTGCTTGTGTTGTTACCAAATTAAGAGATTTCACTAATGAAGGGTTTATGAAAGAGTGAGATGCCCCCGTATCCATCAACAAGCAAATGGAATTTTTCCCGATTTCAGCTTGATACTGCAATGTTTTATGCCTTCCTTCTTTACTGGTATCACTCAGAGTGCCTATAATTACCTCCTCCTCTTCTTTTTCCAGCTCCTCCTCCTCCTTACAAATGTTTTCCATCATCTCCTGACTGTACTATGCATCTACATCTATCTCCTCATCTCCCTCCATGGTGTGCAACCCTTTGTACACCTATGCCCTTGACTCCACTTATCATTACATCTGAAACAAAGACCAACTGCTCTTTTCTGATCTATGGTAAGGTTTGAGTTAGGTTTGTTGGTTGTGAAAGGTTTGGCATTATGAGGTGGTTCATTATTTCTCCTGTACACTCCTTCTTGTGGTTTGATTATGGAATTTTTGTATGTTAAGGGAGTGTGGAATTTTGAGTTGTAGGTAGGTTGAGTTCTGAGGAAATTTGGTTTTTTGTCATTAGGTCCAATTGCTGTCTCTATCTCTACTGCCAAATTGAATGCTTCATTCAGGTTTTGAGGTTTGAATAGATGTATTGAGTTTTGAATTTCCTCCTTCAATCCACACACAAAACTCCATACAAAAAAATACTCATGCTTGATGCCTGTCTCCGCCAACAACCTAGCTTTGGCTCTTTGAAACTCCGTGACATACTCCTCTACACTGCCTTCTTGTTTCACCTTTTTGAACTGGATTACTGGGTTAATGTTGTTTCTCAACTTAAATCTTTCAAAAACAGCATCTACCAACACTGGCCAAGTAGGGTTTGGATGTTCAACCTTATAACACTCATACCATTCTTCGGTATCACTAGTAAAGCTCAGTGAGGTTAAACGGGCTTTGTAATTTTCAAGGGTCTGATTTACTTCAAAATAGAGTTGGCAATGTTCTAACCAGCTAGCTGCTTTATTACCATAAAAAACAGGTATATCCATTCTCGGCATATAAATCTTGTGACTATTCAGGTCTTGGTAATCGTTACCAGTGAAATTGCGCCCATGGATCGACTGACGATGACCTTCTCCTTCCCCAGTTCTAGTGTATCGATGAGCTGAATGGTCCCCATACGCACTTGCTTCTCTGGCAGCCTTGCCGAAATCTCTTTTAATAGAACATGAATACCATTAACAGAATCTCTCAGGTCAGTAATACTTGCTTCCGCTCCTTGAAATCGATGTTCAAGAGCAATAACGTGATTCTCCCTTGTCTATGAAGTCAGATGTGACTCTCGAGCTAGCTGATCGATCCTCTCATTGATCGCTGCTAGATCAATCGCTCCATCATCAGGGTGCTCAGTAATCCTCTTTGGTGGCATTTCGTCTGAATCCTCACTGCCCAGATGTAGATCGAGAGCTCTGATACCACAATTGCAACGAGCCTATGACTCAATTGCAAGATACAAGTGAAAAGAGAAGAACTTGAGTAAAAAGGAGAGTTAATTTGGGGTAAAACGAGGTTCTAATAAGAAACCATCGCATCGAATGCCTGAGGCAATTCGCCTATTGTATATATCAAAATCTGGATACAACTCCATAAGAGTATTTGCCTTATATAGGCGATACAAACTGTGAAAAAAAGTAATTCAAACGGGTGTAAATTTAGCTAGTTTATTTTGTTAGTGCCAAGTCAGCAATGAAAGCTGCGTTGGCGTAACTACTTCAAACAAACTCTGAATCCTGTCGCTGAACAGTTCATCCTCCATCATCTCCTGTCTCGCCTCCAGTTTCCTTCCTGCCCAGTGCAAACGGGGCCCAAAAGTCATTAGTTTCGATCTGCCCTGAACTGTTGCCCGCGCTGCCCTTCTCCTCTTCTTCTTCATTTAAACCCGTTATTCCAACGGTAACTCCCAAATCAGATTGCCCTCGTTGCACGAAGAGAGGGAGAAGAGATTCCTTCTCCAGGAAGGAAAGAGGAGGGTCTTATTTGAGGTGGGGTCCGAGGTCAGAGAGTGAAGAGAGGGGGTGCACTGGGGAGTGAAGGGAGAGGGGAACGGGGTTATAGGGTCTGGGTTAACGGGTTAGGCATATTAGAGAGATACGGGGGGCAGCGATAGAGGCAAAAGAAAGACAGAGAGGAGAAATGGAGAGATAAAAAGGGAAAAGGGGCTTTAAGATGCGTGCAGCCATTAAGTGAACGATTGAGATATTCCCCAGATTAATAATAAAAGAAACAATATAGGTTGAACATATTTAGATAAATCCGAATACGTTTCATAAACTAATTTCATTGGTATTTGGGATTTATAAATTTATACTCAATTCCAAGTATTCGTTGTTTTAATTATTCCATATTTATATTCATGGTTTAATTTATTAATTTCCTAGTAAGCTTTTATTAATATTTTTATTGTGTAAATTTACTTAGTGTTAACATGTCACAAAGTTTGTATTTTAATTTCATGAAACTTCTATTTATAAATTATAATTTGATAACATGTAAGTTTCATGTTAGATTAGCCACATCTTATATAACCTAGATTATTTCATTTAATTAACTAAAATTTTAAATTAGTTGAAATCTTTAATTGTTAGCTTAATTAATTAATTTAAAATTTTCACACTATAACATAATCTATTCGTGGAAGTTTTTTCGCTCCACCATAATGAAAGAAGAAGTCGAATCGTCGCGTAGAAATGGAATTGAGAGAAGTCGAAAGGTCTAATTTCAGAAAACTTTTTACCGAGTTACACGGTGTAGACACCGAAAATTGTGTAATCTTGAAAACAAAATATATGCTCGCACCAAATGCAAGTTATGAAGTCAATGATGAATCAAGAATGCAATTTCTAGGCGTCTGCAAAAAAAGGTATGCTTTGCAATTGAATATTTCGGTCAGTATTATTTATTGTCTAGTTTTAAGTTGAATATGTGCACTACAAGTTGAACATTATTCAGCATGAGAATATTTTTCTATTCACGGTAATGATAATTATCACCTACAGTATTCTATTCACGGGATTACTTATTTTTGTCGGCTTTAGTCATTTATTTATCTACGGTTTTGAAATAAATTATATTAGTTTAATCTCATAAAATTAAAATGAAATATAAGAATATAATGAGGAAAATATATTTCTCAAATATAACATCTCGCAAAATTAAGATAAAATCTCAAAACTATGAGGAGAACTAATTATTTTAATTGGCATCTACCTATACCGGATAAACCACAAATACATCTTTTAAGAAAATATATATAATTGGATCCTATCGAAATTATTTTCAGAAAAATTGCGTACCATTAGAATAATTTTTAAAATGTGTGAACTCTTAGAGTTCATGCTTTACTTTACAAGACTTTAGTATTCATATCAAGCATATATTATTTTCATCTCCAAATTGAAACTTTTTATTAAAATGTAAAGGATAATATTTTGTGTACAAGTCATTTTATTTAAGTGTTCTAGAATTAGTAAATATATTTTCTGATGTTACAAAAATCCAGAAAAACTACATCTCATAAGCTTTGTGCATGATTACACTATGTTTTAAAGCTTAAAAAAAAATTCAGAAAAAGTTCTATGAATGAACGAGAAGTTATGATTATAAAATGTACATTCAAACACCTTTGCAAGTGGTAGAACCAGCTAAGGAACAACTTGTATATTTCTTTTAAGCTAAGTTCTTGTTCTTCATCTATTTCAAGTCAAAAAAATCAACTTGATCCTGAAATTTTAGCACAGTTCTTGCCTATTTCACATGACGTTGCCTTTGGATATTAGTTAAATTGATTCTCCTTAGAAAAGGATACATTTACTGGTTTTTATGGGTGTAAAACATGCTTAAAAAAATATTTACTAATTCTCCTTAAAAAAATATTTTCAAGAGAAATGAGCATAATTTAGTCCTATCAAAATTATGTTTAGAGCAAACTATAATTTATTGAAATAATTTCTAAAGTGTGCAACTCTTGACATTCGTGCATTATTGTGCTACAAATTAGCATTTGGATCAAGCAAATTTTATTTTCATCTCAAAATTTAAATCTTAAGGAAATGTAATATGAAATTAACAATAATTTGTGTGCTAGTCTTCCAAATAGTTTTTAGACTTAGCAAATTATTTTGTAAAACATAAAGAGCTATTCTTTCATAAGTTTTCATGCATCTTAAGACAAATTAGAGACCCTAATGAGCAAGGAAAAATTATAATGAATTGGAGTAGTCATGAAGGCAACTCAATAGTCAAATATGACATTGTAGGGACACAAAAAGCTGCTCTTGAAAATATTTCAGTAAGATTCTTGCTTTTGCACCACTTGGATTGCAATTTTTAGCATGCTTCTTGACCCTTCACACGTGCATGTCTTTAGAAATCTGATTAAACTAAGTTGTCACAAAAATACTAGCATGAAATATATCATTCTCAAGTCTAAATTATTATTTTAAAAAAAAGAAAAAAAACTGCTAGCTAAAGTCTCCTATCAAATTATAAATGAAGAGATAAGCTTCGTATTTTGAATCAAAACACCTAAAATTTATAAAAAAAAACTCATCACCTAGGACGTTAAATTTAAAATCCTAAATTATCTATCTCTATGTACACATATTAAGAACATTTTTCTGATTTTTTCATATATAAGAAAAAAAAATTCCAGCAGCTAGGAAAATTCAGCAGAAAAATCCCAGCAGCACAATTTTTTTTCCAGCAGCAATTTCAGCAGCAAGAAATGAGATTAAGATTAATTTAATTATCATATTTATGCATATTCAAGGTACACTTAGTTTTGTCATACCCCTGCTGCAAATTTTCAGCTTTTATCTTCTTGAAATTGACCTAAGAACGCTGCAAGTTTCTGAAATGAAGCAAATAAACACAGCAAGAATCCTGCTGCCATATTCCCACTTCTCCTTGACAATAAAACATGATTATGATATGTTAAATGGTTATATAAATTAAGTAAAACTTGCTAAACACCTGTATGCATGGTTTGGAATTTTGTTTCTGCATTAGAATAATTCTAATTCAGTTTTTTTCACAGCTTTTGTCTAACACCAGTCAAATGTGTTTAACTTTTTCAAAACAGATTCAGATGTGGGGCATGCCATGTAGCAGCAGTTTGAGCACGTTTTTGAGCTTTAAGAGGCTTCAAACTTCACCTATAAATAGTCCCCTACATCCTCACTTCATCTCCATGGTTGGTTAGAGCATCAAAAGCACAAAAAGAGAGCAAAAAACGTTGAGTTTCAGCCCACAGAAAAAAAAACAGCAAAGGAAAAACATGCTTTGTACAAATATTTCCATGAAACCCTAATGGAATGAACTTAAAAAAATAATGAGTGACAAACCTGTTATGTTATTTCATTAACCTAGTCTTCAATCTACTAAAATCATCCATCCAAGCCACTGAAGAGATCATTATGACGTTCTAATAACGAGAATGAAGATCTTCATGACTTGAAAATTTTCGATTAATTTCCCCTTTCTTTTAGTTGCCTTCTTTCTGTTTTTTTCTCTTTTCCTTTTTGTTATTATTATGTAAGTTTATCTCATTTTGTAACTTGTATTATCATTAAAATAAATTTTTGAAAGCTAGAATTAGTAGAGACCAATCTTTCGGGTGAGTGTGGTGCCTAACACCTTTCAGATTTATAACCAAGACACGAACCTAGCTATTATCCATGGACATAAATATATAAGGTAATGTATTTCCCGTAGCATTACGGGTGGCGACTCCAAATAACATTTAAATCACACTTAAAAGGTTGAATCGAGTGTTGGTTTCGTAGCACGGTAGCTACACACGGATATCCGTTAAATTAAAAGTTATGGATATGGATAATATCCGTATCCGTATCCACTTTCAAAAATTGAAACCATATCCGCAAATTATCAGTATTCGAATATCCGTATCCGTAAAAAATCGTATACGAATCCGGATCCGAACAGATAATATTTTATCCGTTTGCACCCCTAGTGTGCGCTATGTTTGTTATACAACAATAAAGCATTTATCATATGTAAAATTGCCATTTTTTTTAACAAACATTACCATAAGCATTTTTAGAAGAAGAGAAAAAGCTGGAAAAGGGATTAAACTGTGCAAGCCTCACTGCATCGGATTCATATCCTCTGCATTAATGCACCGGTTGAGTTTAGATCCAGTGCGTTCATTACATAGTATCGTAGTATGAATCTCAAAGGGACTCAGTGCATTACCACGGTGGGTTGGATTAGCCCGAATTCCAATGAGACAGTGCAGAGCTAATTAAACTAAAATAGTGTGTTAATGAAGAAGATGCGGACTCCTCGGCTAATTCGTATCCAGCAGGATATCGTTCTTTTAACTTTGAACGAAACTCAAAGCACAAATAATACTGCCCCTTTGGTAGTCCGAATCTCAAAACAATTGAGAGTAAATCTGAAACTGTAAAATAGTGGATCCCACCGGAAAATATAACATAGGATACTGGTCCCTCTCGGCATTACTACTAACACCAGAAAGGAACTTGCTACCCAAATTTGGTTTACCTGGTATCCGATTTAAACTGTAATCCAAGACATGTTGATATTCATCTCAAACGAATAAACAGTGAAAATGAATTATCCTACTAACGCATTTTATGATTGTTGAACTCCATTCACTTTTGAATAATTTCAAAACTTGAAGATCATAGCTTCATTCTTTTTAATTCGGTATGCTCATCGTTTAGTATGCATAATTTATAAGAAAGAAATGGCTAGTTACTTTTCAGCCCTGTAAAAAAGATGGGGGATCCCTTCAAAAAGAAAATTGCAAGTAGTTATTAGATTTTAGAGAGTATTATACATAGCTTGAATCAATCTCCTCTGCAACTGCAACTATGTATAGCCTTGCTAATCTCGGATGACGTGGAATTGCACGAAAAAGGAAATCGGAGCTCTCCTCTGAGATATTTTTTATAAAACATAACTAGAAAATAAAATAAAATAAAGAAACTGATTGATTATCTCCATGCTATTGCTACCCCATGCTCCAACCGAGAAACCGGTGGCACCGAAAAAATAAAATTGGTTACACTCAATACAAGAAATTTTTATTGAATTACCCCACCAAAAATTACCCACAAATTTAATTAAATCTAAATATACAATCACCTTTAGAATTTTTTATATTGGGGGCACCGAAAAAAAAAATTCGGTTACAGAGAATTGTTTATTTAATTATCCCACCAAAAGTTACCCTCAAATTGAATTAAAATTAAATATATAATTACCATAACCGAACAGAGAATTTTCTATGTAATTATCCCACCAAAAATTACCCTCAAATTGAATTAAATTTAGATATATAATTACCATAACCGAACAAAAAAATTAAGTTACCGCACATATTTTGAATATTTAATCACCATAACTAGGGGTGTAAACGGATATGGATATCCGGACCCGTCCGGATATCTGCTCCGAATCCACTTATTATCCGTATCCGAATTTAAACGGATACGGATATCACGGATACGGATAATTCTTTGAAAGTATAAACGGAGCGGATATCCGCACTATCCGGATCCGAAATTTTAACTTCTCCGCTTCGTTGTAACTTGACTTTCAGCGGTTAATATTCCCTAACTCCTATCTATTCCTATATCTTCTCTATTTCTTTACCTTTTTTTTTAATTTACTTTTTTTTTTCTTAATTATTTTTAATTTTTTAATTTAGTATTTGTACTTAAAGTTCATACGAATCCGTATCCGTGGATTATCCGCTCCGTATCCGTATCCGTTTAAGACGGATTTGATTTTGAATTTTAATATCCGTTTACTATCCGTATCCGTATCCGTATCCGCTCATTGAAAAACGGATACGAATTTGGTATGAGCATTATCCGCTCCGAATCCGCTCCGTTTACACCCCTAAGTCCATAACCGAACATTAAAGTCTTAAATTTGATTAAATTTGAATTTTCAATAAAATTTGTGGGGTGGCCGTGGGTGGGAGGGTGTGGCAAAGGGTAACCGAAATTTTATTTCGGTTGGGTATAGGGCCGACATTTTTAAATATACACAAAGTTAGATTAATAAAAATGTCCAAACCGACATTAAATGGCCGATTTCTGATTAATTGTTTTTAGAGACAAATAGCTAAAATGATGAAATATAACACTAAAAAATCGAATTTTTTTTTTCACTTTGTCAAATTACTTTGTTGATAGCATATTTATACTAAAATACGCTAAATTACTTCAAATTATGTTAATTTATGCTGATTTACACTAAATTACTTGAAATTATGTTAATTTTTTTTAAGAGACAAATAGCTAAAATGCTGAAATGTAACACTAAAAAATCGAATTTTTTTTTAAATATTTGTTAGATTACTTTTTTGATATATAATTAGCATATTTATACTAAAATACGCTTGAAATTATATTAATTTATGCTAATTACACTAAATTACCCTAAATTATAATAATTATGTATAATTATGCTAGAATATGATAAATTACGCTAAATTACGTATGAATAAGGATGATATCTTTACTGAGAAGGCGAAAAACGACGACGAAACTTCAAACGGTCATAAAACGGCGCTCGAGTATCTGATTTCAGCAAATGACCACTTTTCGGAAAGCTTGTGAAAATACGCATGCGTCAGTGCCCACGATGCCAGATTTTGAAATTCAGAATTGCCAAAAACAAAGGGAAGAGTCTCAAAACTTCAGTTGAAGTTTCCGATTAAGATTTTCATTTCTATTGTTCAATCTACGTAGCTTAGTAAATTAGCTCTATAATGAACTTGTAGAATACCAATTTTTATTATTTTTGGAATTTTTTTACTATTTTTTATGATTTATGAAAGATTGCACAAAATAAGCCCTATTCATATGTAATTTAGCGTAATATTTTAGCATAATTCTACATAATTACTGTAATTTCAAGTAATTTAGTGTAATTCAGCATAAATTAACATAATTTCAAGTTATTTAGCGTATTTTAGTATAACTATGCTAATTATATGTCAAAAAAGTAATCTAACAAATATAAATTTTTTATTTTATTTTTTAGTATATTTCAGCATATTACCTATTTGTCTCTTAAAAAAAATTAACATAATTTCAAGTAATTTAGTGTAAATCAGCATAAATTAACATAATTTGAAGTAATTTAGCGTATTTTAGTATAAATATGCTATCAAAAAAGTAATTTGACAAAGGGAAAAAAAATTCGATTTTTTAGTGTTATATTTCATCATTTTAGCTATTTGTCTCTAAAAAAATAAAAAAATAAAAAAAATCAGGGGACTGGCCATTTAATGGCCGGTTTCCCTTTTAAATAGGGACCGGCCATTACATGGCCGGTTTGGGCATTTTTAATAAAAGTTGATGGGTCTGGGCATTTTTATTAATCTTTAATTAACTTTGGGTATTTTTAAAAATGTCGGGTATAGGGTAACATAATTTTTTATTCAATTTTTATGATTTTTGTAATAATATTATTGAAAAGAACGCCGTGACATGTAAAAATTCCCTTCACTTTGGGTCGGCCCAATCTCTTCACTTTTTTTTTTTGAGAAACAATAAGGGTCTAGCCCTCATTTTTCATTAACCATAAATGGTAGCAGTTTTTTGAGTTTCTGATTAGAAACCCGGTTTACAGAAGCAATAAGAAAGAAATCAAAACTAAAGGAAAGTAAAATGAAAGAAAGGGCTAAAACTGAAATCAAATGAAAAGTACCAATAAAGGAAAAAAATAAAAGTATCTCTTGGCCTTCACTTCTCACTCCACATTTGTTTCCTCTGTGTTGTCCGATACACTATCCCTCCATTGTGTAATTGCTTCTTGAATTAGCTGAGCCGTGTTTTTGGTTTCTTCTCTAAAAATGCGATTACATCTTTCACGCCATATTATGAATAGAGAAATTAGCAAGAGTTCTCTCGTGTTTTTAGCTATGCTCGTCTGTAATAGTGTTTGCACATTGTCCTGTCTCGGGGTCTGTACCAGTAACCCCTGTAACATTCCATTGTACACCTGTTGACTTGCCGGACACTCTGAAAATAAGTGTCTGACTGTTTCATCACTACTTCTACACATGAAGCATATTTCCACAATATGAAAGCCTCTTGTTCTCAAATTATCCGCAGTCAGAACTTTATTATGTAGAAGCAGCCATCCGAACACTCATTCTTGGTGGTACCCGGATATGCCAGATTTTGTTAATGCCCACTTGGATAGCTGGTGTATTTCCATTGTTACATATGCACCTTTTACTGAGAACTTCCCATTTACATCCATTTTCCATTGCGCATCATCTTCCTATATGCGCTGTATTTGCCTTCTTTGTATCAGTGTATTCCTTTTTCTTCGTTAGCTGTGACAGTTGCTGACTTGCTCGTACCGATAATACCGGTCTAAACATGGTTGCTATGCTTTGGGTTTGTAAGAATTCCTGTACAGTTGCCTCCCTCTGTGTTGTGAAAGTATACAAAGTTTTGAAATTGTATTTAATAATGCCAATTCCCTAATCTTGTTCCTACAGCTTTATTGTGTCTCCTTCCCCGACTAGTCTCAGTATGAAACAGTCACAGAAAATTCTCACCGACTTGAGAGTTTTTTTGTAAAAAGATGAGTCATATATCCCACCCTGTTGTGCTTCATATATCCTTTGAAATAATAATTTCCATAATTTGTCTTCTTTGTTCTGCTATTGTCAATACCATTTGGCCAACAACGCTTGATTAAAACTCCTGAGATTTTTAATACCCAGTCCTCTTAATTTTTTCTCTCTGCACACTAATTCCCAGTTTGCCAAATGCATTTTCCTTTCCGTTTGGTTTGCTCCATGCCACAAGAAATTTCTTTGTGCCCTGTCTATCTCATTTAGTACCCAAACCGACAAATTAAAAACTGACATGAAGTATATGGGTATGGATGTCAACATCGAGTTGAAGAGTACTATTCTCCCTGCAATATATAGTATTTTTGCTAACCAACCCGTCAGTCTCCCCTTGATACTCTCAATTAATGGCATGAAAGCCATCTTAGGTAGTTTGGTGTCGGAGAGTGGCAAACCCAAGTATTTAAACGAGAATTTACTTTCTTTACATTCCAATATTCTCGCCAATTCCTTTGTCTGTTGTTGGTCCATGGCTGTGGCTAGCAATTCGGACTTCTCCAAGTTTACCACAAGACCTGATATTATTCCGAATATGAGTAGAACAATCTTTAGGACTTGAACCTGCTGCTTTTCTGGTTTGATGAAAAATATAGCGTCATCTGCATATAGTAGTGACGCATGTATTCCCTGGAATGACATTCGAATTGCTCCTATGCTTGTCAACCTAGCTAGCCATCGCGGTATGTAGTCCATTGCAATGATGAAAAGGAACGGTGACATTGGATCACCCTGTCACACTCCCCTTCTCAGCATAATTTTTCCCCCCAATAAACCATTGATGATAATTTATGACGAAATTGGTAACACTAGTCTTTGTATCCATGATATCCATTGTTGCGGGAATCCCATGCGTCTCATAGTTTCTAAGAGAAACTCCCCACTAAGCGTATTGAATGCCTTGTGTATATCCGCTTTGAAGATCGCTAATGGTGTACTATTTGCTCTCGCCACTTGCAATAACTCTTGTGCACATACAAAACCCTCGGTTATTTGCCTTCCTTTCAAAAACCCGGTTTGTGATTGATGTATGATCAGAGTCAAAATGATGATGAATTACGTAGGATTTTGGCTTAGGTTTTGCATATTATCTTACACTTATGTTTAATTAATTAGAGAAAAAGGCTACTGTCACCCTTCTTTATGTTTTATTGTAGGAAACATGTTTTGGGACTATTTTACATCAAATAGAGCAAGAATCGGATCAATCGGATAAGAGACGCTCATTGACTAAGTCCCTATTACGGCCCGCACTGACTGATATGGACCTAAGCCGGATATGGACCAGGAGATAGCGCGATACACATTAAACTCCTCAGCGACATGATCTGGATACGGACCGTACCAGCCAGTACGGTTCGTAACCGAGGCGCCCTTTGGGGAATAACTGCTCCAGCTGTATCCATATCATATTTCTTGGCCTCCACTCATCTCTAGACGTCCCCTCACTCCTATATAAACACTCTGGACAGAAGAAGAAGACATATTTGTAATTTTGGTTAAATTTGATTAAGTGAGAAAGAGAGGAGTGTTGTAATGATGCCATTCCGCGGCTAAGTTCATTTCTTATGGTCTAGGCAGTAAACCTTGTTACTCATGATGCTTTGATATACATATTTTCTGTTGATTATGATTTTTTTTGTTGATTGAAATGCTTTTGTGCTTTATTTTCCCTTCACCTGATTTCGATGATCTAGTTTAATCCATTAGGGTAGTGACAGTGCTTTAATGGTAAAAGAAACTATGATGTACGAGTCAGCCTCGTTGGGAACCATTAGATTAATGTGAAGACAACCTTAGCGGGGAAACCATTAATCGGAACAACAAAACGCGAACCAAGTTCTGTCATTTGCGTAATTAACTCGCAGTGTCCTATGTAGTAACTTGTATATTTTAGAGATCTGTCATTTGCGTAAGTAACTCGTAGTGTCCTATGTAGTATCTCGATGGAAGTCCCGTCATTTGCGTAAGTAACTCGCAATGTCCTATGTAGTGTTTTCCATATAAAATAACAGGAAATCAGACCCGACAGAAGTAGAATATCAAAGAGGATTAAGTAGCAATGGTGTGCCGAAACCCTAGAAATTCTCATCTCTACATTTATTTTAATTACTAAATTTATATTGACCATAACTTCAACTCTTAAATTTTTAGATTTCGTCTAGCCTTTCGAAAGATTGTGATTTGATTGCTCAAGACTCTAAACCAATATTCCCTGTGGATCGACCTCGATTATACTACTCGATAGGATTGTGCGCTTGCGATCCGAACTGATAGCATTTCCGAGTTTATAAATTTTAAAAGTAAACATTGCTCACTTTCGAGCGATCAAGCTTTTTGGCGCTGTTGCCGGGGAATAATGGTTTACTGTGCAAGGCCTCGCGAGACGCCCTTGCTTTGACCATTGAATCCAATTAATTAGAGACGCCTAAACTTTTAATTTTCTGCATTTTAATTTTCTTCTTTTCAATTGTATTTTCAATTTCGTTTTTCTTTTCTTTTTATTTTATTTTTCAATTTTTACTTTAATTTTCAGATTTTCTTTCTTTTTTTTCTTAGGATCCTACACGTTGGCCGAATCATCCTTACGGAGATCTCTAAAGATTGCAAGTAGGAGAGGACAATTCGCTTCCCCATCACCGGTAAGGACTAATCATAGTCCTTCCTCAAGTTATTCTGAAAGTGAAGGAGACTTAGATTCGATAAACATGGATAACCAACCGAACGAACCGATTCACAACAATCCACCAATCAACAATGAAAACGGACAAGAAGGCAATGGTGATAATGGAGTTCAGAATGCAGCGAGACCCAAACTTCTACGAGACTATTGCGTACCGCGCGCGAATGATCCTAACTCAAGCATAAACCCACCGACAGTTACGAACCGTAATTTTGAGATCAAACCTGCTCTCATAAATATGGTTTCGCAACAGCAAATTGGAGGATTTCCGAGCGAGGATCCACATCTTCACTTGTCAATTTTCCTTGGAATATGTGAGACGATAAAGATCAACGGAGTTACCGATGAAGCAATCAGGCTAAGACTATTCAATTTTCATTAAAAGATAAAGCAAGAGCATGGTTATTTTCCCTACCGGCCAACTCCATTCAAACTTGGGACCAACTGTTCAATGGGTTCATTGTAAAATATTTTTCACCTTCCGAAACTTCAAAATTCAGAAGTGCAATTACTAATTTTGAACAAAAAGAGGGTGAATCATTGTGTGAAGCATGAGATAGATACAAGGATATGTTAAGGTGTTGTCCACATCATGGTCTAGAAAGATGGCTGATTGTTCAAATTTTTTATAATGATCTAAACCCTACTGATAGGTTGTCTATTGATGCTTCCGTAGGAGGAGCAGTCATGAACAAGGAACCTGACGAGGCTTACAACCTAATTGAAGAGATTGCGATCAACCAACACTATTGGATCCCTGAGCGCAAGAAGCCAACTCCAACACCTGGCGTTCACAAAGTTGACGAATTAACCATGCTAAGCGCAAAGATTGATGCATTGCAATCGGCACTCAACAAGCAGCGAATGGTAGCAGCAGTCAATGCCACAATAGCGTGTGGCTATTGTGGAGGAGCGCATGAGATGAACGAATGTACGAATGTGACAGAAATTGAGGATGAAACAAAGCAAGTAAACGCCATCGACAACAGCTTTTGACCTCAACTCGCCTACAATTCGTACCATCCGAACAACCAAAACCATCCAAATCTCTCATACGCAAACAACTAAAGACCCACTGCACCTCAACAGAACTTCCAACCACAACCCAATTACCAACCAAGATACAATAATTCTCAACCGAATTACCAACCGAGGAAGTTCAATCAATCACAGCAACCTGACATTACATCACTAATGGAGAGATTCCTAGAGAAGCAAGACAAGGCGAACACCGAAATCACGCAAAAGATCCAATCCTTAGCAAACCGCATCAAAAACTTAGAAGATCATGTTTCCAAGATGGAAAAGAACTCTCGAGCATCACATGTGGAAAAAGAAAATTTCTGGGCCAACCGGAAGAAAATCCAAGAGAGACTTGTAAATGCATCACGTTAAGGAGCGGCACAGCTTATAAGGGACCTCCAATGCCCGATCTAACTCTCAATGAGACGCATGTAGAGCCACCACATTTCGAGGAATACGAGCCGTAACAACCAGAGCCGCCCATATTCAGAATACAGGCAGACCCTATTGAGGAGCAGAATGACACCGTAGGTGAAAACGAACAACAATCTGAACCTGAATACATCGCACCACCACCCTACAAGCCACCTCTGCCATTTCATCAAAGGCCGGCCAAGCACAAGATAGAGCAACAATTTGCGAGATTTATGGAGACACTCAAACAATTACAAATCACAATCCCCTTCACTGAGGCAATTGCGAGCATACCTTCGTATTCTAAATTTCTGAAGGAGATCATTTCGAATCGTAGCAGACTCCAAGAATTCTCAACAGTTTTGCTCAATCTGGAAATGTAGTGCGCTCGTGCAAAGCAAATTACCAACTAAGTTGAAAGATCCGGGAAACTTCTCAATTCCATGCACCATAGGCACAACAGATTTCAAGAGAGCTCTATGTGATTTAGGAGCAAGTGTAAGTTTAATGCCAAAGGCGGTATTTGACAAATTGGAATGTGGAGAACTCTCACCGACACAAATTTCACTTCAACTCACTGACCGATTAATTCGATATCCTGAAGGAGTGTTGCTAGATGTCCCAATCAAAGTTGGTAAATTTTGGATACCAGCAGATTTTGTGGTAGTCAACATGGAAGAAGACGAGCAAATTCCCATCATCCTTGGAAGGCCAATCCTCGCCACATGTGGAGCAATGATTGATGTTAAGAATGGGAAGATTTCATTAAATGTTGGAGAATACAAGATGATCTACAACATGAATGAAACCTTCGAGATCCCTTCTGACATCAATCTTGTTTATAGCTTGGAAATAGTGGACGAGTATGGCAACGATGAATTGCGGTTGGATGAACTAGAAGACATTAGGGAAGTGATGTGCATAACAGAGATGGAGAGATTCCTCAACATACAAGACGATGACAATAGAGAAAAAAATCAAACTCATCCAACCTCCGAGACAACACGAACTGATGATCGAAAGGAGAGTCCTCATATCGCTAACAACAAGAATTATTATCTCTTAGCCCTCGCATCTATCAAGAACCTTCGTGAAGAACTCAATGCAATTTCTCAAAGACTAGATGAGGTGGAATCAATGCTCAACGCGAGTCTGGGGTTCGATCTCGGACCACGAACACCAAGCAACAAAAAAGATGAAAGGCAAGATGTAACCAACCTCATCTCAAGAGAAGAAAGAACCATTCCCGTTGCATGCGAAGGAGAGAAGGTGATACGAAAGAAACTCACAATCGAATTCTTTGAAAAAGGCGACGATAACAAGACCACATATCACATTGAAGGCAATCCTCCGGACAAGCTACTCGTTTGCGTTGTCAGGAGGACATCTGGAAAGACCTGACACAAAACAAAGTCGAGCTAATGACTCTAAACAAACGCTTCTTGGGAGGCAACCCAAGGCCACTTTTATATGTTTTCAATAGTTATTTATTTCTAGTTTATTTAAGACCTTAATTGAGGAACAAATTGTTAGTGTAATAATCTAGAAGTCAATAATAGAATAATTGTATTCTATATATTTGTTCATGTAATGGATGATTAATAAAAATATCATTTTGTTCTTTGAGAATTTTTTGAATTTATAAATCATTTCGAGTTCATGACTTGAAATTGTAAAACTCCATAATATAGATGATAAATACTCTTAAAAGTCTCTAACCGTGATAATTAGCAAAGAATACTAATTAGCGATTTAAAGGTTAGTGTATGGATTAAATGATGGTTATGTTTTACAAACCATAGACAAAGAGTTGTCATTTTAATCACACAGATACATGTTAGAGAACATGGTATTTGACAGACCCATAATGAAACATTAAATGGATTGTGTTCGTGTCATTAATGTTTTCATTTAGTGTTAACTTCTAAAGTATGAGGTATTCGTCTTTCCTACATAGGAAGTGTGTATTCGTAAATGTTGTTCAACACTATCCGTAAAAAGTAGCTATACAAATAACATTTCAGTATACATAACTTATGCGGAGGGAAGATGTTCACCAAGACTACTATTGTCCCTCGTATTTTTATACGAGAGATAGTATCACTAGGCCTCTTGATGAAATATGATTATCTGCATGCGGTATGATTAAAGAGTTAATCATATTTGATAAAACTATTTAAGATCGAGAAAAGATTAAGTTTGAAAGGATGGCACATACCTACCTTGGAACTGATTTGATACTATGAGACAAAAGAATTAACACGAGTAAATTGTTTACTGAATCGTGATATTGCAATGTACAAAATCATTTGTGTCAATTGGATAGTCGTAATGTATTCTGCCAGATGCCTCTTATGATTTATAAAATTAAAAGGAGTTTTAATTCTATTGCCAACATAACACAGATCCTGTCGGGTCACACCAATAGGAAAGTAATAAGATAATTTTATGATTAATTATAAATTGTTATAATTAATAATAAAAATAAATGTCATAGAGATGACATGCTTAAACTAGATTAAAATTATAAACGTGTATGACACGTCGTATAAATTTTAATCGCAAACGCAAGAAATATAATTATTCAGAATAATTGTATATATATATTATATGGATTAAAATATTAATTATGAATTAATATTTTGGGCCAAAACTCCAATTTGAATTTAGGCCTTAATTAAATTTAGAATTTAATTAAAAGCCCAAATTAAATTAAATGGAAAAAGCCCAAATTAAATCTATTAAAAATGGGCCAAGGGTAAATTTGTCTTTTCCTCTCTAAACCGACCTATAAGGGGCAGTTTGGTAATTTTCCAAACTGCCACAAAACCCTATAAATAGGGGTGGAGGGGTAGAGGAAAAATCAGAATAATCCGAGCCAAATTCGAATCAGAATCCGATTCGATTCGTACTTTAATTTTCTCCCAAATAGTGATTTGCAGAAATTTTGGTAATTCATAAATATATATTCTTGCGAGAATAAAATAGTTATTCTCGTGAATAGTATTTTTGTGAAGATCGCGGTATTTATATTTTTGCAAAAAACACGGTATCTTTACCTGCTGATCGTGAATCATTTTATCTGCATCTCGTGAATAGTATTTTCAAGCCTCTCGTGAATAGTGTTTTTGCGAATACCGCGGTTTCAGTATTTCTGGCAAAATAATAACCGCTCTCTGGTTAGTCCTGGTGGATAACCTATAGAGGCATGAGACGTCTGGTGCTCCGAGGCGAATCAGATTTCAATCCAATTCGAATTTGGATTAAGGTATAAATGTTATCTTAATTTATTTAATTGTTAAATAGATTTAGTTTTTAGAAATCAATCATGGAGTAGATCCTCGTAGGATTAAAAAGTTATGTCAAGGGAAAGACTGGAAAATGAACTTTCGGTGGTCTTTCCAACGTACCTCTTTTAATCCTCGACTTAAGTTAAAAGTAAAATTTTTGTTTTATGGACTTTTCGCAGCTTAAGTCTAATCAAAGGTTACACAATAACACTACAGTGGTATCAGAGCACAGGCTCTCCTGTTGATTGATTTTCTAAAAACATTGTACCTTGTGCATGGTAGATGCATAAATTTATCGGTTTAAATTATTAGATTTGCAGCTCAAAAACTAAACCAAATAAAATATGATTTTCTTAGTTCAGTTTTACGACTGAGAAAGATAAAATATGAATTTATGCTTTCTTTATGTTTTCGGGTGTGTTGAGTACATTAAAGAATGTGATAAACTGAATCAAATAAAATGTGATTTTTTTGGTTCAGTTTTCCTACTAAGAAAAGTATTAAAATATGATTTTATGCTTTCTTAAATTTCTTCGCTCAGTTTTTCGACTAAGAAAGATAAAATGTGATTTTATGCTTTCTTTACGCTTTCGTAAGAAAGTATTAAAGTGTATCTAAGGATATGATGAAGCAATAAAGTACCTAAGTAAGAACTGTTAATCGTACAGAGGTTAAGAAGGTTAAGTCTAGGAAAGATTGGACTTAAGCGGTCCTTGTGACCCCTGGTCTTTCTTGGGAATCCATTTCCTTGTATGATAACTGGTCGAAAATGAACTTTGTCACATTACCAAATTACTTTACTCTTTCTTTCAAAAACTTATGACTGTGTTAAAGTATATCTAAGAATGTGATGAAGCAATAAAGTACCTGAGTAAGAGCTGTTGATCTCCACATTGTAAAAGATAAGGTTATGTCAAGGAAAGACTGGAAAAGGAACTTTCGGTCGTTTTTCCGGCAAACTCCTTTTACGTGTCCTGATAACTGGCCCAAAGGGAACTTTGTCATGTTACCAAATTACTTTACGCTTTCTTTCTTTAATCTTTCAAAAAGTGTTAAGTATATCTAAGAATGTGATGAAGCAATAAAGTGCCTGAGTAAGAGCTGTTGATCTCCACATTGTAAAAGATAAGGTTATGTCAAGGAAAGACTGGAAAAGGAACTTTCGGTCGTCTTTCCGGCAAACCCCTTTTACATGTCCTGATAACTGGCCCAAAGGGAACTTTGTCACGTTACCAAATTACTTTACGCTTTCTGAAAGAATTTACTATTTTGATATGAAATGCATATAAATTGTTTATATGGTTTACAATAGAAAACATAACTCACACGCAAAAGCTGCAAAATAAAGAATTAGGAACTGATATAAATATACGTGACTTAATCATATATATAAGTAAATTAGATTTACTGCTTTGATATGAAATGTGTAAATTAGATTTACCGCTTTCAAGGAACTGTGAAAGAAGGCTATGTCAAAGAAAGACTGGAAAATGAAATTTCAGTTGTCTTTCTGGCAAACGCTTTTCACGTGTCCGTAAATACAACCTGACTGCTTACAAGGCTAAGCATAAATACAAACCCTTAATTAAGTAATCTGCCCTTCTTAGTCTATCCTCCTCAAATCATTGTTCATTGGTTGATGGGACCTACTCAGTAAGGATCGCCTTTTACCTTTGGTAATCGAGGGTTATGTCAGACATATCGTATCAAATAGAGTGAGGTTACTTACCGATGATTTCCAAAACAGTTTTGGGCTCGGGGCAGAGTTTTGTTATAACATACGATGTTTAACGAAATCAAAAATCATATGAGGATGTGATTATCAAAGAGTTGCTTACCTAAAATAGCTAATAGTCGAGTTTCATGCCGACGCTGGCTTGTGTCTTAGTGAAAATAGAGATCTTGGACCTACTACAGTGTTAGTTTGTAATAATCTAGAAGTCAATAATACGATAAATTTGTTATATAAAGCTTTGTTCATGAATTGAATATTTAATCATTTTGTGTTTAATCATTTTGTTACCTTGAGTATCATTGAATTTATGAATCATTTCGAGTTCATGACTGGAATTGTGAAACTTCATAATATAGATGATAATACTCTTAAAAGTTTCTAACCAAGGTAATTAGCAGGAACACTAATTACCGCGATAAGGTTAGTGTGTGGATTAAATGATGGTTAAGTTTTACAAACCATAGACAAAGAGTTGTCATTTTAATCACACAGATACATGTTAGAGAACATGATATTTGACAGACTCCAAATGAAACATTAAATGGAATTGTGTTTGTGTCATTAATGTTTTCATTTTAGTGTTCTAAAGTATGAGATATTCATTTTTCCTACATAAGAAATGTATATGTGTGATTGCTATCTAACGCTATCCGTAAAAAGTAGCTATAAGGGTAGTTCTTCGGTATACATAGTTTATGCGGAGGAAAAGATGGTTTATCAAAAGTACTATTGTCCCTCGTATCTCAATACGAGCTATAGCATCACTGGGCCCCTTGATAGAATATGATTATCTGGATCCAGTATGATTACAAGAGTAAACATATTTGATAATCTATTAAGGATCAAGAAAAGATTAAGTTTGCAAGGATGACACACACCTACCTTGAAACTAATCTGATAGCTATGAGACAAAAGAATTAACACAAAGTAAATCGTTTACTGGATCGTGATATTGTACAGTACAGCATTATATGTGTAATTGGTGTCATAATGTACTTGCCAGGTGCCACCTATGATTATAGAAGTTAGAACAGTTCTAATTCTATTTGCCAACATAACACAGATCCTATAGGGTCACACCAATAGGAAAGTAATCAGAGAAAATTTATGATTAATTATAAAGTGTTATAATTAAGAATAAAATATATGTCATGGAGATGACATGCTTAAACCGAATTAAATTTATAAACGTGTATAACATGTCGTATAAATTTATCGCAAACACAAGAAATACAATTATTCATGTGCTCATATTATTGAAATTAACGTTGCAACTTCTCTAAATGATTGGGTATTAGATACTGGATCATGTGCTCATATTTGTTCAAATATACAGGCACTAAAAAATGAGAGGAAGCTACGCAGCAAGGAAGTACAACTCCGAGTTGGAAATGGAGCAAGTGTTGCAACCATATCAGTCGGTAGTATAGAGTTGTATTTGCCCAGGGGGCTTGTAATGGAACTAGAAAATGTTTATTTTGTTCCTAGCATTTCTAAAAATATCATATCAATCTCATATTTAGAGATGAATGGTTTTTCGTTTATTATAAAAGACAAGTGTTGTTCCTTTTATAAAAATGATTTGTATTATGGATTTTCTTATATGATAAATAGTCTTTATATGCTTGAAATGAATAAACTTGTGTTTAACATCATTAACAAACGACTCAAAACGTCTCATGAAAGTACGACTTACATGTGGAATTGTCGCCTAGGTCATATAAACGAGAAATGCATCAGAAAGTTGCAAGAAATTGGACTTCTTGGTAAATTTGATTTTGAATCAATTAACACATGCAAATCCTATTTACGAGGAAAAATGACTAAGGCTCCTTTCACCAAGAAAGGTGAAAGGGCGAGTGACTTATTAAGTCTTATACATACTGATGTGTGTGGACCGATGAGTACTTGTACGAGAAATGGTTATTGTTACTTCATCACGTTTACTGATTATATGGTTATGTCTACCTTATGAGACATAAGTATGAATCCTTTGAAAAGTTCAAGGAATTCAAGATTGAAGTAGAAAACCAACTCGACAAAAAGATCAAGGCCTTACGATCAGATCGTGGAGGCTAATACTTGAGTCATGAGTTTAAAACGTACTTAATAGAATGTGGGATTGTCTCACAACTCACGCCTCCAGGAACACCACAATGAAATGGTGTTTCCGAGAGAAGAAATCAAACCTTGTTAGACATAGTTCGTCTATGATGAGTTTAGCTACCATTCCAAAATCATTTTGGGGACACGCACTAGAAACCGCTGTACTAACGCTAAATAGGGTTCCATCTAAATCAATAGAAAAGACTCCTTACGAGTTATGGTATGGAAGAGTTCCAAATATATATTTTCTTAAAATTTAGGGTTGCGAAGTTTTCGTCAAACGTATGATGTCTGACAAATTAGGACCCAAATCTGATAAATGCTTTTTCGTAGGATATCTTAAGGAAACCAAAGGATATTAGTTCTATCACCAATCCGAGAACAAAATAGTGGGTTCTCGACATGGTGTGTTCTTGGAGAAAGAGTTTCTTGCAAGAAGTAGTGGGAGTAATGTAGTACTTGAAGAAGTTCAAGGTACATCACACGATATTGTATCAAATGATAAACAAATAACCCCACCACTTGATACTTCGGTTAATGAGCATTGGGAAGAACCAAATCCGCAAACAGTTGTGGAAGAGGTTCAAGTCCCGACCTCAAATACTTCGACGCAAGTTGAAGTAGAACTGAACCCGCAAATAGTTATGGATGAAGTTCAACAGCCGGAAGCACAAGTCCTACGAAGGTCAGGAAGGATAGTACATGCACCTGAAAGGTACATGGGACTTCACGATGTCTCAGTGTTTGACACTGAAGATCCTTTGACCTATGCGGAAGCAATGGATAGACCCAACTCCAATAAATAGCTTGAGGCCATGAGATCCGAAATACAATCCATGTACGACAATCAAGTCTGGAACATAGTTGTTCCGCTTGAAGGGGTAAAACCCATTGAAAACAAGTGTGTTTTCAAAAGAAAAATAGACATGGATGGTAATATGACTGTTTACAAAGCACGGCTAGTAGCGAAAGGTTTCAAACAAATTCAAGGAGTTAATTATGATGAAACATTTTCGCCCGTGGCTATGTTTAAGTCAATTCAGATTCTCCTAGCAATTGCCGCATTTCATGATTATGAAATATGGAAAATGGATGTCAAAACCGCCTTCCTAAATGGTAAAATGGAAAAGAACATGTATGTTGGGTTTTGAGGCTACCCAATGCCATTAGACTTAAGTTGCGGAAAGACCGTAAAATAAATTTTTTACTTCTAACTTAAGCTAAGGATTAAAAAAGTATGTCGGAAAGAGTACTGAACGTTCATGTTCCCGTCTTTCGCTTGACAAGCCCTTTTAATCCTTTACAGATCTACTCCTTGATTGATTTCTAAAAATTGAATCTATTTAACAATTAAATAAATTAATATAACATTTATACCTCGTTTCCAAATTCTGATTGGAATGAAGACCGATTCGTCTCGGAGCACCAAACGTCTAATGCCTCTATCAGTTATCCACCAAGACTAACCAAAGAGCAGTTTATTTCTTTTGCTAGAAATATCGTACACCGTGGACTTTGGCAAAAACACTATTTACCGAGAAAAGATGAAATAACAATATTCATGACCCGTAGTTATTCCGATTCACTAAATAAGCAATAACAGAAATACCGCGACTTTTGCAAATATATTATTTTCCAATCCCGTAAACGAAACCGAGAAAGAGAGAAAATTAGATTATCGATCGATCAGATCGATTCGATATCAAGTGAATTAGTAATTTTCTCTCTACCCCTACCCCTCTATTTATAAGAAATGGATATGGCCCAAAATTATCAAAATACCCTCATAGGTCGGTGCTACAGTGTTTTCAAGTGCATTTACAAAAATGCCCTTGGCCCAATATGAATTGAATTGATTTGGGCTTTGACTTTGGGCTTTTAAATTTAATTAAGGCATTAATTCTAATGGGCTTTAGGCCCAAAATATTAATCCATAATTAACATTTAAAATCTATTTCATATCCATATAATTATTCTGAACAATTATATTTCGCTCGGTTGTTGTTTCGGTAACTTTTATACAACGTGTCATGCACGTTTATAAATTAACCATTGTTTCTGCTTGTCATCTTATTATGACATTTATGATTCAATTATATCATGTATAATTAATTATAACCATCTTATTATTAATCATAATCAATTTATAATTAATCAATAAGATTCTCCAATTAGCTTCTGTATGGTGTGACCTGATAGGATCTGTGTTATGTTGGTAAATAGAATTAAAACTGTTTTAACTTCTACAAATCATAGGAGGCACCTGGCAGAATGCACTATGATCATCCAATTACACAGATGATGCTGTACTGTACAATATCACGATCCAGTAACTTATTTACCCGTGTTAATTCTTTTGCCACATAGCTATCATATCAGTTTCAAGGTAGGTGTGTGTCATCCTTGCAAACTTAATCTTTTCTTGATCTTGAACAGATTATCAAATATGTTTACTCTTGTAATCATACCGTATGCAGATAATCTTATTTTATCAAGGGGCCAAGTTGATCTTGTGAAGAGGAGAGAATCAAAAATGGAGAGGTTTTCAAGAAATAGAACCTAGGAGCAAGGTAGAAGATGAGATCCCCTTCTCCTGCTGCCTCTCCCCTATTAAATAGCCAATTTTGTCAGTCCAGCAATCAATCCCGAAATCTGGCAGCCGTTATGACAAGATCCCTCAAAATTAGGCTAGAATGGCGCTGGTGCGGCCTTTGTGCGGCCTTCACAAAATCCGTGCGGCCCGCACAAAATGAGGAGTTGGCTGAAAACTGCGCGGAGGAAAAAGGGATTTATGCGGCCCGCATTTTCTGTTTGTGCGGCCCGCATAAAATTCCTTCAGGTCGCACGACGACCCGCAATACTCTCTGACTTGGCTGGAGAAAAACTTGTGGATTTCCAACTTTTTAATTTCGGATGAATTTATTTTTGTGCGGCCCGCACAAACTCTCAGAATTGCTCCTTTTTGCTTGATTCCTACAAATTTGACAAGGCAAAAGCAGTAACTTGGTTCTTGAATGAATTCTCTATTAAACTAGGGTAAAACACAAGAAATTTGGTACAATTTAGAGGTAAAACCTTAACCGAAAGTATATATAATTGAGGCTTATCATGTACACGGCTCGTGTAGGACACTACACGGACCGGGTACCTCGAGGCAAAACTGAGATGAAGTCATAACCCTGGAAACGCCTTTTACTTCTGAATTTAAACCAAGTTGATTTACTTTCTTGCATTTTAAGTACTGTGATTGAATTGTTAGGAACTATAAAAACAAAAACCAACATTTTCCAACTTCTAGTATTTATTTAGTTTAGGTAGAATTCTAGTTAAGACCTGAACCGTCCCTGTGATCGATACCCGATAATATACTACTCGATAGGATTGTATACTTGCAGTATGAACCGAAAAGTGTATTTAAGGTTAAAATGTACAGTTTACTGTACTGAAACTTTGTACTATACCTTTTGGTGTAACAACCACAAATGAAAAAAAATAATATGGCAATTAAAGCACGCATATATGCACTACACAAGAATATAGAAATTTAATATCGTGCATTATATGTCAAATAGAGTCTTGTACTCATATTTAATTGAAGTTATAGGTTTATTAATTTTATTAAGAGGTTTAAATTGATCAAATTGAATCTTTCTCTTAGAAGATAATATTGAAAAGTTTATTGAATTTGATGCCAATTTATTTATTGAAGTTTTATATTTGAGAATTATATGTATTATTTATAAGATAAGAAATTGATTAAAACACACAATATGTTCCTAGAAATCATAAATATAATAAGTGGATTAAGACCTAAGATACATCATGCAAGAAAATACGAACTAAATACAGATAACTAAAAGAGAATACACATAGCAATCAAAATACGAAATAAAGCCTAGTAGACTAGTTCTTCTTAGGCTTAGTTTATGTTTCAGTTTCTTCAACTGCCTTGCTTCCCGCTTCCTTGGGAGCCGCTTCCTTGGTTGATTCTTCACTCGACTCCAACTTCCTCTTCTTGCTTATTTCAATGCGATACTTGCAATCCGCACATACCCAGGAGCGATACCTTGAGTCTCTATTGTCATTTGGCCAGTTGACAAACACACACTTGGAATGAAATGCCTCTTGACATTCGTTGCATGTAAACATTTTCATGGCTAAGCCATCCCGCTTGCAAGCAAGACAATTGTAATACTCGATAGGAGAGGAATCGACATCGAACTCATAGTCGGTGTAGTGCCATCTATAGCGAATGGAGTCATGTGAATACACGTTTTGAGAGTCTTGAGACCAATTGGAAGAAATTATTTGTGAAGAAAGAAGATTTAGGAAAATAGAAAATAGTGAAATTGAAGTGTGTAAAGAGGAATTTCTGCTATGAATGAGAATGATGAATTGTTGGTTATTATATAGGCAAATCAAAGAGTCTCATGAATATATCACATCTTGTCATATTGAGCAATAAATTTGATTTTATTGAATTATGGAATTCCTTGGACAACAATATGGAAATTGTATGAAGAGCAATATGGAAAGTCAAAATATCAACAGATGTTGGAATCAATTTATGAATTTAGGAATTACTTGAATATGAAAACAATCAATAAGGCAAGAAATCAAGCAGAATTGGTGCATGCCGCTGACAACCGTTACAACGGTTGATTAACCATTGCAACGGAATATGTGAATTACAAGCTTTATGATTAAATTGCATTTAATGCTCAAGTCATACGGGAATGGGTAATAACCGTTACAATGGTTACTGTAACGGTTGTCCTCCGGAGGATTGTGCAGGAGAGTAATTTGATTTAATCGTTACAATGGTTATTTAACCGTTACAACGGAACAATTAAAAGAGATGTTTCTGCTCAGTTTTTCAAGATTAATTCTCCTAATTGATTGTTATGCTCCTATCTCCAATTTTCTAAACATATATTTAAAAGAAAATCACTCTTCTAGTGATAACATTCCTAATTTAAATCGAAGTTCATTATGTTGTTTAACACTTAATGGTTTGTTGAATATATCGGCAATTTTATTTTGAGTGTCAACATGGATAAGTTCAACATCTCCTTTTTCAACATGATCTCTAATAAAGTGATGTCGAATTTCTATGTGTTTAGTTTTGGAGTGGAGAACCGGATTCTTTGATATTTGTATGGTACTAGTGTTGTCACACATGATTGGTACTTTTTGGAAGTCAATTTCAAAATATTTTAGTGTTTGAATCATCCATAATAATTGTGTGCAACAATGACCGGCTACAACATACTCGGCTTCTGTTGTGGAGAGTGTGACGGATGTTTGCTTGCGACTCGACCAAGAGACGAGGGATCCATAAAGAAATTGACATGATCCACTTGTGCTCTTTCTATCTAGCCGATCTCCGGCAAAGTCAGCGTCGGTGTATCCTACTAGATCTAAGTCCGTTTGTCTGCCATACCATAGTCCTAAGTTTAAAGTGCCTTTGACATATTTGAAAATTATTTTAACGGCTTTGTGATGTGATTCTTTAGGTTTAGCTTGAAATCTAGCACATAAACATACTGCATGCATGATATTGGGCTTACTAGCCGTTAAATAAAGTAAACTACCAATCATACCTCGATATTGAGTGATGTCCACGGGAGTTCCGCTTGGATCCGCGTCAAGATTAGTGGAGGTGGCCATAGGTGTTGGACTAGGCTTACAATCCGACATGCCAAGCTTCTTGATCAATTCTTTTGTATACTTGGTTTGACTTATGAAAATTCCTTCATTTGATTGCTTGATTTGCAATCCCAAGAAGAACTTGAGTTGACCCATCATGCTTATCTCAAATTCACTACGCATAAAATTGGAAAACTCTTTGGCAAGTGCCTGATTAGTTGAACCAAAAATAATATCATCTACGTAGATTTGAACAATTAAAATTTCTTTTCCTTTCTTTTTCGTGAACAAGGTATTGTCATTCTTACCTCGAGTGAAACCATTTTCAATTAGAAAGGCACTAAGTCTACCATATCATGCTCTAGGAGCTTGTTTAAGACCATATAGGGCTTTGGTTAATTTATAAACATGTCTAGGACAATTTGGATCAACAAAACTGGGTGGTTGTTGTACATAGACTTCCTCTTCTAGAAATCCATTCAAGAATGTACTTTTAACGTCCATTTGAAATAAGGTGAAATCTTTATGAGTGGCATAAGCCAAAAACATTCTAATGGACCCTAAGCGAGCTACGGGTGCAAAGGTCTCATCAAAGTCTATGCGCTCTTGTTGTGTATACCCTTGAGCTACTAATCTAGCCTTATTCCTAACAATATTACCATTTTCATCCCTTTTATTTTTGAAAATCCACTTTGTACCTATTATCATGCGGTCATTTGGTTTTGGTACCAATTTCCAAACCTTATTATGTTCAAATTGAGTAAGCTCCTCTTGCATGGCACAAATCTAATTTTCTTCATTATTTGCTTCTTTAAAGTTTTTGGGTTCTACTTAAGATACAAACGCACAATTGGCAATCATTTGGTTTATACCCGATCTAGTTCTAACACGTTCCCTAGGGTCTCCTATAACATTAGTAAGAGGGTGAGAGGGAACTTCCCTTAAGTTTTCGGGTATGTGATATGCATCTTCTTGTGTCTCTAATTGATCTTGAGGTGGGTATGTCTTCCTCGTTCGGTATTGATTCGTGCGCATTTTCCTCAACATGGATCTCTCCACAATGTATTGCTGTGATTAGTGGTGGTACACTAGTATTTGTATTTGGTGGTGTGTCTCCATACTCTTTCTCAATGTTCATAGCTTCACCTTCATTTTTGGTTGGATCTTCATTACCTACAATAGAGATATCTTCCTCGGCCATTTTAATAACACTTTCATCAAATCTAACATGAACGGACTCTATTACGTTACGATGTTGAGGAATGAATATTCTATAAGCCTTACTTGTCATTGAATATCCAACAAAAATTCCTTCAATAGCTTTGGAATCAAATTTCGCAAGGCGTTGTGATTCATCAAGAACAAAACATTTTGATCCGAATGCTCTAAAGTAAGAAATATTAGGTTTATATCCTTTCCAAAATTCATATGGTGTTTTCTTTAGAATTGGTCTAATATTTACTTGGTTAACTATATAACATGTTGAATTAAAGACTTCGGCCCAAAGATAATAGGGTAATGGATATTTATGTAACATGGTTCGGGCAAGCTCTAACGAAGTTTGGTTTTTCCTTTCGGCTACTCCATTTTGTTGAGGTGTTCGAGGAGCTGAATATTCTTGAGTGTATCCCCTTTGAGAACAAAAATCATCGAATTGTGCATTTTCAAATTCCCCATCATGATCACTTCTAATTCTATTTAATTTTAATCCCTTTTCATTCTCAACACGATTACAAAATATAACAAAGTTATCAAAGGCTTCATTCTTATTTTGCAAAAACATTACCCAAGTGTACCGACTATAATCATCAACAATTACAAATGCATACTTCGTACTAACCGGTCCAACTAAACCCATGTGAATTAATTGTAAAGGTTGAGTGGTTGAGACCATATCTTTTGACTTGAAGCTATTTTTAAATTGTTTACCTTTAACACATGCATCACACAAACCTTCAGTCTCAAGTTTGTGAATTGGTAAACCACGGACAAGGTCTAGTTTAACTAATTTCTTAATTGAGTCAATAACTACATGACCTAATCTACGATGTCATAACCATGAATATATAACTGTGGCGTTCAAACATGTTTCGCCATCCTCAAAATGAGTAAAATGTAAATTGATACATATTTTTATTTCTCTTACCGGTGTAGACTATCGTGTCATCTGAAGATTGATGAGTCCAAATTGAACTACTAACTTTTAGTATAAATTAATATACCTTTTAACCCTAACTCTACCTGCGTTCAGATCACAAGCGTATGATCCTACCGTGTAATATAATTGGGGTGTCGATCCACAGGGATAGTGTATCGGATATCTAATAATTTTCACTAGTTCTAGGTTATAGGGGGGTTTAAAATCAATTAGAAAACAGTTTGTAGTAGTTTTGAAAATAGTTTAAAATAGTATTTAGGGTTCAATACCCTCGAGGTTAATGCGGAGGCCCTAATTGTGCTAAGGTTTGGGTAAAACAATTAAATAGAGATTATCTAAGGTTCGGATTCTCTAAGGTCTCTAGATGGCAACGGAAGAGAGCAATTGCAACTCGAAATCCTAAACTCTAATTGAAGGTCTTTACAGCACACTAGTAGTGTCTATAGATGGCAAGAGAAAAGGTGGTTGCAACTCTAATTTAACACACCAATTAAATGTCTTTCCAGCACTCTAATAGTTTCTACAGATGGCAATAGAAGAGGGTAGTTGCAACTCTAAAATAATACTCCAATTCAAGGTCTCTACAACACACTAGTAGTGTCTCCAAATGGCAAGAGAAGAGGTTAGTCGCAACCCTAATATAATACTTCAATTGAAAGGTCTTTGCAGCACTCTACAATTGTCTCCAAATAGAAAAAGAACAGGGTAATTGCAACCCTAATACAACACTCAATTTGAAGGTCTTTGCAGCATACAAGTAGTGTCTCCATATAGCAAGAGAAGAGGATAGTTGCAACACTAATACAACACTCCAATTGAAGGTCTTTGCAGCACTCTAGTAGTGTCTCCATATGGTAAGCTAAGAGGGTAGTTGCAACATCAATACAACACTCCAATCGAATGTTTTTGCAGCACTCTAGTAGTGTCTCCATATGGCAAGAGAAGAGGGTAGTTGCAACCTAATACAACACTCCAATAGAAGGTCTTTGCAACACTCTAGTAGTGTCTCCATATGGCAAAGGTAGTGGTTAGCTGCAACCCCAATAAAACTATCCAATAGAAGGACTTTGCAGCACCCAGGTAATGTCCGCAAACGATAAGAGAAGAGGGTAGTTGCAACCGCAATACAACACTCCAATTGAATGTCTTTGTAGCACACTTAAAGTGTCTCTAGATGGCAACAAAAGAGGGCAGTTGCAACCCTAAACCCTAATTGAAGGTCTTTATAGCACACTAGCACTGTCTCTAGATGGCAAGAGAAAAGGGAGATTGCAACCCTAATACAACATTCCAATTGAAAGTCTTTGATGAACTCTAGTATTGTCTCCAGAGGGCAACAAAAGAGGGTATTTGTAACTCTAATATAACACTCCAATTGAAGGTTCTTGATGCACTCTAGAAGTGTCTCCAAATGTCAACATAAGGAGTTAGTTGCAACCTTAATACAACACTCCAATTGAAGGTTTATTTAGCACACTTGTAGTGTCTCCAGATGGCAAGAGAAGATGGTAGGTGCAACCCTAATATGACACTCCAATTGAAAGATGTTGGCAACACTCAAGTAGTGTCTCCAAATGGCATGGCAATAGGGTAATTGCAACACTAATACAGCACTCCAATATAAGGTCTTTGCAGCACTCTAGTAGTGTCACCATATGGCAAGAGAAGAGGGTTGTTGCAGTACTAATCGGATAGTTTAATGAGGGTTGCTGCAAAGTCCTTCAATTGAATAGTTTTGTTAGGGTTGCAACTAACCACTACCTTTGCAATATGGAGACACTACTAGAGTGTTGCAAAGACCTTAAATTGGAGTCTTTAGCTAACAAAACTATCCAATTGAAGGACTTTTCAGCACACAAGTAATGTCCGCAAACGACAAGTGAAGAGGGTTGTTGCAACACTAATATAACACTCCAATAGAAGGTCTTCACAACACTCTAGCTGTGTCTCCAGAAGGCAACAGAAGGGGGTAGTGCAACTCTAATACAACACTCCAATTGAAGGTCTTTGCAACACACTAGTAGTGTCTCCATATGGCAAGGGAAGTGGGTAGTTGCAACTCAAATACAATACTCCAATTGAAGGTCTCTGCTGCACACTAGTAGTGTCTCAAAATGGCAAGATAAGATGGTAGTCGCAACCCTAATATAATACTCCAATTGAAGGTCTTTGCAGCACTCTAGTAGGGTCTCTAGATGGCAACAGAAAACGGTAGTTACAACCCTAATACAACACCCTTATTGAAGGTCTTTACATCACACTAGAATTGTCTCCATATGGCAAGAGAAGAGGGTTGTAACAACAGAAATGCAACACTCCAACAGAAGGTCTTTACAACACTTTAGTAGTGTTTCCAGAAGGCAACATAAGAGGGTAGTTGCAACTCTAATACAATACTTCAATTAAAGGTCCCTGCAGCACACTAGTAGTGTCTCCAAATGGAAATAGATGAGTGTAGTCGCAAACCTACTATAATACTCCAATTGAAAGGCCTTTGCAGCACTCTAGAAGTGTCACCAAATGGCAAGGGAATAGGGTAATTGCAACCCTAATACAACACTCCAATTGAAGGTCTTTGCAGCACACAAGTAGTGTCTCCATATGGCAAGAGAAGAGGATAGTTGCAACACTAATACAACATTTCCATTAAAGGTCTTTGCAGCACTCTAGTAGTGTATAAGAGAAGAGAGTAGTTGCAACATCAATACAACACTCCAATCCAACATTTTTACAACACTCTAGTAGTGTCTCCATATGGCAAGAGAATATGATAGTTGGAAGCTAATACAACACTCCAATTGAAGGTCTTTGCAACACTCTAGTAGCCGTTTCATATGGCAAAGGAAGTGGTTAGTTGCAACCCTAATAAAACTATCCAATTGAAGGATTTTGCACTACTCAAGTAATGTCCGCAAACGACAAGAGAAGAGGGTTGTTGCAACACTAATACAACAACTCCAATCGAAGGTCTTTACAACACTCTAGTAGTGTCTCCAGAAGGCAATAGAATGGGGTAGTGCAACCCAAATACAACACTCCAATTGAAGGACTTTGCAACACTCTAGGAGTGTCTCCATATGGCAAGGGAAGTGGGTAGCTGCAACTCAAATACAGTACTCCAATTGAAGGTCTCTGCTGCGCACTAGTAATGTCTCCAAATGGCAAGAAAAGAGGATAGTCGCAATCCTAATATAATACTCCAATTGAAGGTCTTTGTAGCACTCTAGTAGGGTCTCTAGATGGCAACAGAAGAGGGTAGTTATAACCCTAATACAACACCCTTATTGAAGGTCTTTACAGCACACTAGTAGTGTCTCGATATGGCAAGAGAAGAGAGTTGTTGCAACAAAAATACAACACTCCAATTGAAGGTCTCTGCAGCACACTAGTGTCTCCAAATGGAAAGAGAAGAGGGTAGTCGGAACCCTAATATAATACTCCAATTGATGGTCTCTGCAACACACTACTAGTGTCTCCAAATGCAAAATGCAGAGGGTAATTGCAACCCTAATACAACACTCCAATTGAAGGTCTTTGTAGCACACAAGTAGTGTCTCCATATGGCAAGAGAAGAGGGTTGTTGCAACACTAATGCAGGACTCCAATTGAAGAGGGTAGTCGCAACCCTAATATAATACTCGAATTGAAGATCTTTGCAGCACTCTAATAGGATCTCTAGATGACAACAGAAGGGGGTAGTTACAACCCTAATACAACACCCTTACTGATGGTTTTTACAGCACACTAGTCTTGTCTCCATATGGCAAGAGAAGAGGGTTGTTGCAACACTAATACAACACTCCAATAGAAGGTCTTTGCAGCACCCTAGTAATGTCTCCAAATGGAAATAGAAGAGGGTAGTTGCAACTCAAATACAATACTCCAATTGAAGGTCTTTGCAGTACACTAGTAGTGTCTGCAAATGAGAGAAGAGGGTAGTCGTAACCCTAATAATATAGTCCAATTGAAGGTTTTTGCAGCATTTTAGTAGTGTGTCCAGATTGCAACAGAAGAGGGTAGTTGCAACTCAAATACAATACTCCAATTGAAGGTCTCTGCTGCACACTAGTAATGTCTCCAAATGGCAAGGGAATAGGGTAATTGCAACCCTAATACGACACTCCAATTGAAGATCATTGCAGCACACAAGTAGTGTCTCCATATGGCAAGAGAAAAGGGTAGTTGCAATACTAATACAACACTCTAATTGAAAGTCTTTGCAGCAATCTAGTTGTGTCTCTAGATTGCAACAGAAGAGGATAGTTGCAACTCAAATACAATACTCCAATTGAAGGTCTCTGCAGTACACTAGTGTCTCCAAATGACAAGAGAAGAGGGTAGTCACAATCCTAATATAATACTCCAATTGAAGGTCTTTGCAGCACTCTAGTAGGCAACAAAAGAGGGTAGTTACAACCCTAATACAACATCCTTATTGACGGTCTTTGCAGCACACTAGTAGTGTCTCCATTGGCAAGAGAAGAGGGTTGTTGCAACACAAATACAACACTCCAATAGAAGGTCTTTACAACACTTTAGTAGTGTCTCCAGATGGCAACAGAAAGGTCTCTGCAGCACACTAATAGTGTCTCTAAATGGAAAAAGAAGAGGGTAGCCGCAACCCTAATATAATACTCCAATTGAAAGTTATTTGCAGTATTCTAGAAGTGTCTCTATGGCAAGGGAATAGGGTAATTGCAACCCTAATACAATACTTCAATTGAAGGTCTTTGCAGCACACAAGTAGTGTCTCCATATGGCAAGAGAAGAGGGTAGTTGCAACACTAATACAACACTCCAACTGAAGGTCTTTATGTCTCAAGATTGCAACAGAAGAGGATAGTTGCAACTCAAATACAATACTCCAATTGAGGTCTCTGCACCACACTAGCAGTGTCTCTAAATGGCAAGAGAAGAGCGTCGTCGCAACTCTAATCTCCAATTGAAGGTCTTTGCAGCACTCTAATAGGATCTCTAGATGGTAACAGAGGAGGGTAGTTACAACCCTAGTTCAATTCCAATTGAAGGTCTTTACAGCACACTAGTAGTGTCTTCGTATGGCAAGAGAAGAGGGTTGTTGCAACACTAATACAGCACTCCAATATAAGGTCTTTGCAGCATTCTAGTAGTGTCAAGTGTCTCCAAATGGCAAGGGAATAGGGTAATTGCAACCCGAATACGACACTCCAATTGAAGATCATTGCAGCACACAAGTAGTGTCTCCATATGGCAAGAGAAAAGGGTAGTTGCAATACTAATACAACACTCTAATTGAAAGTCTTTGCAGCAATCTAGTAGTATCTCTATTAGAGAATACAACAGTTGACCGCTTTGACCAGCAGCAGCTTATGAAAGAAGATACAGAAGATTCAGTTGTAACTGATTTGTAACTGCATTACCGTTTGTAATTTGTAATTCCAGACTATTCTAGATTGTACTTACAGATTGAGATGTAGCCTATAAATAGAGATGTAATGATAGCTTGGAAAATTACACAAAAAGGAAATAAAAAGATTCAAGTTCTTTTCTCTTCTATTCTTCTCTGTATCTTTTCATATGGTATCAGAGCTGAAATGGCTTCTGATAATCAAACACAAATTCCCCAAATCCAGCTGAATCAAAATGAATCCATTGTTACCTTGAATCTGCCAATCTCCACCAAACTTTCCCACACAAATTTCCTTACCTGGAAATCGCAGATCTTGCCAGTGATCAAGGGGTATAATCTTGGCCGGTACATCGATGCTTCTTCAACTAGCCATGGCGAGTTCATAGAGAGACAAGATCAGCTCATTTTAGCCTGGATACGATCATCTCTGACTGTGCCGATACAAGCACAGGTTGTATCTTGTGCCACCACCGCCGATCTATGGTCAAGCCTAACTCAGATCTTCTCCGCCGCATCTCGAGCACGCTTGACGGATCTTCGTCGGCAACTTCAAACTACCTCCAAAGGCACATCCACCTGCTCCGAATATCTTCAAAAAATGCGGCAAATATCTGATGAGCTAGCTTTTATTGGAGCGCCTCTCTCCGATGATGATCTTGTCTCCTCCGTTCTCAATGGACTTGGTGCCAAATTCAATCCATTTGTAATTGCGGTAACCACAGCAAGCCGCCATTCTCCCCTCACATTTTTTGATATTCACGGTTTGCTTCTTTCTCACGAGCATATGCTGCAAGGTCAGATCGCCACTCCATCTCTTCCTTCTGTTGAAGCTCCAACTGCTTTTGCTACTCGGCCTGTGCAATCTAGAGGTTTTCGCCCACCCGCTAACACCTATACCCGATATACCTCTTCAGCTCTGCGTTTTGCAAATCAATCACATTCCAGGCCACCTCAGCAATTCTCTGGGCCTTCTCCATACGGGCCTGCGCAATATCAACCTGGGCCTGCTCAATTTTTCCCATCCTACTCCACTGCTTCTAGGCCTCCTAAGCCACAGTGCCAAATTTGCTTGAAAATTGGCCATTCTGCCAAAATATGTTACTATCGGTTTTCAGAGGACAGAGATGCAGCTTCTTCTTCACAGACACCCTCCACCTTTCATGCTTACCTAACTGAACCAACTGCCTCTGTTGATGAGAACATTGAATGTATTTTGGACTCGGGGGCAACCAATCATGTCACAAGCGACATCAATAATCTCTCATCCTTCTATACTTATGAGGGCACCGATACTCTCCAAATGGTAATGGTGAAGATTTATCCATCTCAAACATCGGTTTTTCATCTTTCAAAGTCTCTAATCGCACAATCCAACTCCATAATATCCAACATGTCCCTCAATTTTCTAAGAATCTTATTAGTCTCTCTTAACTCATTAAAGATAATCCTCATTTACTTATTGAATTCACATCTTCTTTTTGTGCTTTCAAGGACCCCCTCATGAGGATTACTCTTCTCCAAGTGACTTGTACTAATGGACTCTTCTCCAAGCTTTCTTCTTCTTCT